>CM043721.1:30133952-31516083 GCA_023969325.1 Oryzias curvinotus
GCAGAGTAAGAAAACTTCAACTGAAAAGTTAAGTTTTTACCAGAAGAGGCACAGAAATGTAAGCCTATTCTGGGTAAATACAAGATTTCGCTCTCTGTGCTCTTCTGTACCTAGATGAGCTGATCATGTGACTGAACACACTGTTCTGGTAAGAAATAATCTGATTTATGACTTAAATGCAGACTTAAAATGGTAAGCCGTGGAGAACCTGAGGTCAGAATTCACGTTTTTTGCAATGATTCCTGCATGCTGTGGTGAAAATGTCCTCTTGTTCACAATAAACCGCACTGAGCCGTCAGTCTTTTGCTTTTTAATTACCACTGATAACATTTGATCTATTGTGTAGAATACAGAAAAACGTGATGCACTGCAGTCTAGAATTAGAAGTTCATATTTGGTGTACGCAAGGTATATAAAACTAAAATGACTAGAATCTCAAGGATTTTTAAGAGATCAGAACTGGCTTAAAATTATAAGCACAAATGCAATTAGTGTGTTTTTTCTGTGCTTTATGTAACGCAGCTTTATTTACAAGGTACCTCAGAACAGAAAGAGAAACTTTAAAAAAGACCAAATGGTATAGAAAAACATGTAAAACAGTTATTGGATGGAAACATTAACAAAAAAATTAACAAAATCAAATTAAATTAAAAAAAAAATATATATATATATATGTTTATATGCCCCTTTAATACTTATGTAACACAGAGTACTTTCCACAGTAAAAACATGGACAGATGGACCTACTTCACAGTTCTTTATTTTTAAGTTCTTAAGTTGGTAGCAGATTCCAACCCGGTTTTGAGGAAAAAGTAATAACAATGTTGTGAGAGGTTCCGATTTTTTATTTTTCTTAAAGTCCCCCTCCAATGAAAATCGTGTTTTTTGAGACATGTAAGTGTGGCATTTTTCCTATGAAAGAGAACAAATGTGATAAGATATTATTTCATTTTTGCATTGCTGACTATTTCTTCTTTTTAATCACTGTTGAACTGTCACAAAGATATTTGGTTTGAATTAATCAGCCATTGTGCTGTCACAATGGCCCATACGCATTGCGCATAGTCCCTGAAGTGCCCCGTCGAGAGTGAACAAGCTCAGGTGGGGAAGAAGAAAAAGTGGCACATTGCTGCATTCCCCCCGTTTAAGTACGTCCAGGACTGGATTTTCTTGCTGCCCACCCGTATTTAAAATTAGGCTGAAGTTATGTGCACGTGCCACCAGCTCAAGGCACACCAGGTACATTGCCTGTCTGTCCTGGGGGAGGATCCCTCCTTCATGTGGACACCCCTAATGTTTCTTCTTTTTTTTCTGGAATCCTTTTTTGTTAAGGGATTGTGCTTACTGAGATCCCTGTCTAAGGGCAGGGATGTCCAGTTAATTTAGTCTGTTTAGTTTAGTTTAGCCATTACCTACTAACTTTACGCTCTTTGTGATTCATGGTTCTTACACAATTACCGGTTAAAGCCCATTGAGATGGTTATTGTTGTAATATTGGGATAAAAAAAAAAAAAACGCCCCTCTCACCCTCCGCGGGTGGTTTCTCCTCCAAGCTCGGGTCCTCTACCAGAGGCCTGGGAGCTTGAGGGTCCTGCGCAGTATCTTAGCTGTTCCTAGCACTGCGCTTTTCTGGACTGAGAGGTCTGAGGTCTTTCCAGGTATCTGTTGTAGCCACTCCTCAAGCTTGGGGGTTACTGCCCCGAGTGCTCCAACTACCACAGGCACCACTGTCACCTTCACTTTCCAGGCTTTCTCCAGTTCTTCTCTGAGTCCCTGGTATTTCTCCAGTTTCTCATGTTCCTTCTTCCTGATGTTCCCATCGCTTGGCACTGCCACATCCACCACAACGGCTTTCCTCTGTTCTTTATCCACCACTACGATGTCTGGTTGGTTCGCCATTACCATCCTATCAGTCTGGATCTGGAAGTCCCACAGGATCTTTGCCCTCTCATTCTCTACCACCTTCGGAGGTGTTTCCCATTTTGACCTTGGGGTTTTCAGTCCATATTCTGCACACATGTTCCTGTATATGATTCCAGCCACTTGATTGTGGCGCTCCATGTATGCTTTACCTGCCAGCATCTTACACCCTGCAGTTATGTGCTGGATTGTTTCAGGCGCCTCTTTGCACAGCCTACACCTTGGGGTCTTGTCTGGTGTGGTAGATCTGAGCCTCTATCGCTCTGGTGCTCAGGGCTTGTTCCTGAGCTGCCAGGATGAGCGCTTCAGTGCTGTCTTGTAGGCCAGCCCTTTCTAGCCATTGGTAGGACTTCTTGATATCAGCCACTTCAGTTATGGTCCGGTGGTACATACCATGGAGGGGTTTGTCCTCCCATGAGGATCTGTCCTCCAGCACTGTATCCTCTGCTCTCCATTGCCTGAGACATTCACTGAGCACACTGTCAGTTGGGGCCTTCAGTTTGATGTACTCATGCACCTTGGATGTTTCATCCTGGATAGTGGCTTCTACGCTCACTAGTCCTCGGCCTCCTTCTTTGCGGCTAGCATACAGTCTCAGAGTGCTGGATTTGGGATGGAACCCTCCATGCATGGTGAGGAGCTTTCGTGTTTTAACATCCATGGTCTGTATCTCTTCCTTTGGCCATCTTATTATTCCTGCAGGGTATCTGATAACTGGCAGTGCATAGCTGTTTATTGCCCGGGTCTTGTTCTTGCCATTGAGCTGGCTTCTCAGGACTTGCCTTACTCGTTGGAGGTACTTAGCTGTTGCAGCTTTTCTTTGTTGCCTGCTCCAGGTTGCCATTTGCCTGGGGAATTCCAAGGTACTTGTAACTGTCCTCAATGTCTGCTATTGTTCCTTCTGGGAGTGAGACCCTGTTACGGTTTCTGTTTCTTTGCCCTTGTGCCTTGTTTCCTTTTTGTTCTGTGATGTTTTGAGTTTAACTTCCTGTTTTATTTTGTAGTGTTTCCTGGTTTGTTGTAGTTTTGAGTTTTACTTTGGTCCCCATCCTTCCTGAGTGTTTCCACCTGTGTCTCGTTTGTCTGCATGTATTTAAGTCTTGTCATTCCCTTCCTCCTGTGCTGGTCCATAGTATGTAAGTCTGCTCTCCCTGTTTCGTGGGTCAAGTCTTTCGAGTGTTTAGTCTTTCGAGTTTCTAGCCTGCCGTATGCAGTGGTTTTTGGTTTTGTGTCTTTAGTTTAGTTTATTAAAGCCCCCGTTCCCCTGCAACCTCCTGCCTCCTCTCCTTCTCTGCACCTGGGTACTCCCTCATCCGCTCCCCATGACATTATGGACCAGCCCTTCCAGTACCCAGCAGAGGGGACCTGTCTTTGGTGGACCCCTGACTCCTCCCAGGTCTACTCGGACTTTAAGGGGAGTCGCCTAGCCGTGAGAGGGGGTCGTCGTCATCACCGCCGCCCTAATTGTAAGTCCTCCCCTGTTTCCTGGATGGAGCAGGACGTTCTCCGGCATAGGTCTTTCCTGGACCCTCTGGACCAGGACCTATGGCTGTGGGAGGACTTATTTCTGGAGGAGGAGGGGGCCGTGATGCTGTGGGCCTTGGACTGTCCCCAGCTCCCTGCCTCCATCTTCAACGGGAGTCGACTGGCTGTGAGAGGGGGACGCCATCGCCGCCGCCGTCCTAATCGACATCCCATCTTGGCTCCGGAGGTGGTCTCCGATAAACCCCAACCCGTCACTGCTCCCAGGAGGGTCCCGGACGCACCACAACCCGTTCCTATTCCGAGGAGGGTGCCGGACGCACCTCATCCCGTCCCTGCTCCGTGGAAGGAGCCAGACGCACCTCGACCCATCCCTGCTGCCTGGAGGGTGCCGGACGAACCCAGACCTGTCCCTGCTCCCAGGAAGGTCCTGGACAGGGGGGTGGCGGACAGGAAGGTGCTGCAAGCACCCCAACCCTTCCCTGCACCAGTCGTCTGGCCCGAGCCCCCTGCACCAGTCGTCTGGCCCGAGCCCCCTGCACCGGTCGTCTGGCCCGAGCCCCCCGCACCGGTCGTCTGGCCCGAGCCCCCAGCACCGGTCGTCTGGCCCGAGCCCCCCGCACCGGTCGTCTGGCCCGAGCCCCCCGCACCGGTCGTCTGGCCCGAGCCCCCCGCACCGGTCGTCTGGCCCGAGCCCCCAGCACCGGTCGTCTGGCCCGAGCCCCCAGCACCGGTCGTCTGGCCCGAGCCCCCAGCACCGGTCGTCTGGCCCGAGCCCCCAGCACCGGTCGTCTGGCCCGAGCCCCCAGCACCGGTCGTCTGGCCCGAGCCCCCAGCACCGGTCGTCTGGCCCGAGCCCCCAGCACCGGTCGTCTGGCCCGAGCCCCCAGCACCAGTCGTCTGGCCCGAGCCCCCAGCACCATCGTCTGGCCCGAGCCCCCAGCACCAGTCGTCTGGCCCGAGCCCCCAGCACCAGTCGTCTGGCCCGAGCCCCCAGCACCAGTCGTCTGGCCCGAGCCCCCCAGCACCAGTCGTCTGGCCCGAGCCCCCCGCACCAGTCGTCTGGCCCGAGCCCCAGCACCAGTCGTCTGGCCCGAGCCCCCAGCACCAGTCGTCTGGCCCGAGCCCCCTGCACCAGTCGTCTGGCCCGAGCCCCCTGCACCAGTCGTCTGGCCCGAGCCCCCAGCACCAGTCGTCTGGCCCGAGCCCCCAGCACCAGTCGTCTGGCCCGAGCCCCCAGCCGCGGACCCAGAGCCCGAGCCGCCTGCCGCGGACCCAGAGCCCGAGCCGCCTGCCGCGGACCCAGAGCCCGAGCCGCCTGCCGCGGACCCAGAGCCCGAGTCGCCTGCCGCGGACCCAGAGCCCGAGTCGCCTGCCGCGGACCCAGAGCCCTCCACTGCTGAGTCCGAGCCACCAGCTCCTGACTGTGAACTCGAGTCACCAGCCGTTTGCTGGTCGGACCGGCCTCGCCGTACTGAACGGCCTCCCGGTCGTCCCCCGGACCGCCTCGACGGACTGAACGGCCTCCCGGTCGTCCCCCGGACCCGCCTCGACGGACTGAACGGCCTCCCGGTCGTCCCCCGGACCCGCCTCGCCAGACTGAACGGCCTCCCGGTCGTCCCCCGGACCCGCCTCGACGGACTGAACGGCCTCCCGGTCGTCCCCCGGACCCGCCTCGCCAGACTGAACGGCCTCCCGGTCGTCCCCCGGACTCTACTGCATGTGGCAGTTTGTTCTCTGGACCCCCTCCTCATGGACTTAGTTAAGGAACCTCGGTGCGGTTCCTTGAGGGGGGGGTAATGTTACGGTTTCTGTTTCTTTGCCCTTGTGCCTTGTTTCCTTTTTGTTCTGTGATGTTTTGAGTTTAACTTCCTGTTTTATTTTGTAGTGTTTCCTGGTTTGTTGTAGTTTTGAGTTTTACTTTGGTCCCCATCCTTCCTGAGTGTTTCCACCTGTGTCTCGTTTGTCTGCATGTATTTAAGTCTTGTCATTCCCTTCCTCCTGTGCTGGTCCATAGTATGTAAGTCTGCTCTCCCTGTTTTGTGTGTCAAGTCTTTCGAGTGTTTAGTCTTTCGAGTTTCTAGCCTGCCGTATGCAGTGGTTTTTGGTTTTGTGTCTTTAGTTTTGTTTATTAAAGCCCCCGTTCCCCTGCAACCTCCTGCCTCCTCTCCTTCTCTGCACCTGGGTACTCCCTCATCCGCTCCCCGTGACAGACCCCCCCTGTGTGGACTACCTTGCCTCTCTTTGTCACCATCCGGCTGCATTTCTCGAGCCCGAATGACATCCCAATGTCATTACTGTAGATCCTGGTGGTGAGGATCAGGGAGTCAATGTCACACTCGCTCTTAGCATATAGCTTGATGTCATCCATGTAGAGGAGGTGACTGATGTTGGCCCCATTTCTGAGTCGGTATCCATAGCCAGTCTTGTTGATTATATGGCTGAGGGGGTTCAGACCTATGCAGAACAGCAGTGGGGACAGAGCATCACCTTGGTATATCCCACATTTGATGGACACTTGTGCAAGTGGTTTCCCATTGGCTTCAAGGGTGGTTTTCCACAGCTTCATTGAGTTTCTTATGAAGGCTCTTAGAGTCCTGTTGATGTTGTACAGCTCCAAGCATTCAGTGATCCACGTGTGTGGCATTGAGTCATAGGCCTTCTTGTAATCAATCCAGGCTGTGCACAGGTTGGTGTGTCGTGACTTGCAGTCTTGGGCGACTGTTCTGTCGACCAGGAGTTGGTGTTTGGCTCCTCTGGAGTCTCTACCAATGCCCTTCTGTGTGTTACTCATGAATTGATCCATGTGCCTATTTATCTTGGTTGCAATGATGCCTGACATGAGCTTCCATGTTGTGGAGAGACAGGTTATTGGCCGGTAGTTGGATGGGACTGCACCCTTTGAGGGATCCTTCTGGATCAGGATCGTTCACCCTTCCGTTAGCCATTCGGGGTGAGTCCCATCTCTTAGCAGCTGGTTCATTTGTGCTGCCAGTCGTTCATGGAGTGTGGTAAGCTTCTTTAGCCAGTAGGCATGTATCATGTCAGGGCCCGGTGCTGTCCAGTTCTTCATACCTGAGACTCTTTCTTGGATGTCTGCCACTGTGATGGTTACTGGATTCTGTTCAGGGAGGTTGCTGTGTTCTTTTCTCAGAGAGACCGGCCACTGGGCATTGCTGTTATGTGCTGTCTCTTTCTCCCATATACTTTTCCAGTACTGTTCAGTTTCTAGCCTTGGTGGGTCTGCTCGGCTGTTTTGACCCTGCCACTGAGCGTACACTTTCGCTGGTTGAGTTGCGAAGAGCCTGTTTATTCGTCTGGCTTCATTGTCTCTTGTGTATCTCTTTAGGCGGCTGCTCAAGGCTAGGAGCCTTTGTTTGGCAGTTTCCAGGGCTTCAGGTATGGGCATCTGGCTGTATCTCTTCGGTACTTGCTTTCTCATTGTACCTCTTTGAGCCTCTGTCAGCTTACTCACATCCTTCCGAGTTGCCTTGATTTTGGCCTCTAACCGTTGCTTCCATGGTGGGTATTGTTTTCTTCCATGGTTGCTCTTATAGCCAAGCATCTCAAGGATCACTGCTGCTGAAGTGTAAACCAGTTCATTGGTTTCTGTGATGGTTGTGGTAGGAATTGCCCTCAATGCTTCATTCACAGTTTCCAGTAGACTTTCAGGTAGTACATCACTTAACCGTTGTAGCTGGTGTCGGGGTTGCCTAGTGTTCATTGTAGACATTATCTTGTTTTTCAGGTCAGTTGCTGCCTTGCTCAGCGTAATTGTGGTTGTTGGGGCTGTGTACCCAATCTCAGGGTGTGAGTGTGGTATAACCTCCTCTCTGACCTGTTGTTCTGGCTCTCCCGTGGTATTGCCATTGTATTGTATCACTTCAATCTCAAGCTGTGATAGGAGTTGGCGTTTGAGGATATTCGAACATTGGGCTACCAGTTGTTTGGCAGTTAGCCTTGATTGTGGGTTTCGAAGCATCCATTCATTCCACATTCTCTGCATGTACCCCCTCTGGGTTGGATTACTTGAGTAGTAGCATTCTAACAGATCCTTGTTCTCACATCTAGTCCATTTCCGTCTTGTTCCAGTAGCCCACTTTCCATCAGAGTGCTCTGGTCCCCCAGCACCTGACGCAGACCTTGTTTGGCCGGGCGACGTCTGAGCCGGCATGACATGTAGTTCATTGTCTCTCATATAGTGAGGTAGGCATTAGCGTTAAGGGTCTTGCCCAAGGACCCTCACTGGGTGATGTTAATTGCCCGTCATTGTTATGGCATTTGCCCCATTTCCATTGTTATGGTAATTGTCCCATTGCCATTAATTACCATTAGTTGTTCATTCCGACCCGGGAATATATATTATTATATATATATATTATATTATATATAATATATATATATATATATATATATATATATATATATATATATATATATATATATATATATATATATATATATATATATATATATATATATATATATTATATATATATATTATATTATATATATTATACCCGGGATATATATATATATATAGGTAGATCTTCAAGACATTGTCATCTCAAAAGTAGCTCACATGCCAAAAAACTGTGGGCACCCTTTCTATAAATAATGCTTAAAGCAGCTCCAAATACAATGTAGTGGGTATATGGGTAAACATTTGGACATCCAAAAGCTGTTTCGTTTGAGAGGGGTTTAAAAAATAAACAATTTCAGATCTCAGAGAGCATTAGTGTCCTGACTTAAACTCCTCGAAGAAAACCTCCTCCATCTGTTGCCTTTTTTTATGTTCCGCCATCACAGGACAAACATTGCAGCTGGGATGGGGATTAAACACTCTTTAAAAGCTCAGGTCCAGCTCTTTTGGAGCAGTTATCAGCCTGGAAGCTCACAGCTTCTCCAGAAGTAATCACATTTGCATCTGCATCACAGTAAATGACTCAAAAAGCAATTCAACATTAAAAACAAAGCTAAATGGGTATAAAAGCATTTAAATGTTTTATAACATTGTCATTTAATCCATGACATGACATAAATTGTCATGTCATGGAATCTGTTCAGTTTCAAAAATAGCTTTATAAGCATATTACACCAACTGTTTTCAGTTAAAATATAAGGGAATGATTAAAAACTGTATACTTAAGTGTTAAATAAATATTTCAGGAAACTGCAATTATTTTTTTGTGTTATATTACAACAGATAAAAAGTCAAAAACAAGTAAAGCAAGAAAAATAAAGGTCCTTGTGCATTTTGTGCAAGACACTGTAGGATTAGGGCACAGCAAATGCACAGCAATAAAAAATGATGAGACAGAGGTATAAATAAAAAAATAAATAAAGAAAAACATGTACATTTCGTTGTGTGTATGTCCACAAATAAATATAAAAATATACAAACATTAGAATCGGAAGCTGGATCTCAGCACAAAATAAGCAAAAAAATAACAATGTACAAGTCCTTGATATATGTGTTTGTTAAGTTTCTCATTTTACACTTTAAAAAATGATGCTTTGCATTTATTTTATTATAACAAACTTGCTGGACTATTCATTTAATTCAGTTTTCTTTTTTTTTTTTTGTCTGACAGTGTTCTGTTCTACTCCTTGTCTGATGGACACACCTGGGAGGAATTTGAAAATATCACAGCTGTGGCTGGTTTTTCATTGACTCTCAGCATAAATACCAAACTGGTTTCAGTTGGCCTCTTCCAGATTCCTCTGATCTGTCTGTTGCTTAGAGGTTTATGTTTGCCTCTCTGATTTTGTTTTTCTTTATTTTATAAACCAAAAGAAAGTGAGATGTTGGCTCATATTCAGTCACATGTTAATGGCCTCAAAGACAGGTTTAACAATTTGTGGTTGTAATTTATCTCTTTAATAAAGCCTATTTGATTAATTTGAATACACTGAGCAGAGAAACAAAAACTGCAAAAAACTGTTTGAAGGGGCTGATGATGCACAGTATTAATCTACTCATTAGAAAAAAAAAAACAGCCATTGGTTGGTTGACTGCTTGACTTGGAAGTAGAATGAGGCAGGCTGCTGGACATGTCTGCAGACTGAAAGCTGCCCACAAGCTTCTCTTAAGTTCAATTAAAATTAAATGAGCTGTAGTGTGAAAAACATTTACAGAGGATTCATATTCTCATCTGGTCAACATCTGCAGCTTTAATGTTCATTTTGTCATCCACAGAGATATCTAAGGATTAGACTGCAATTCCCTGAATGTCTAAAGGTTTCACTGCTGAAAAAAAAGAAAAAGAATTGCACGTGAAAATTTTGAAACTGTGTTCTGAGCAGAAAACCTATCATTTTTTTTCCTCACGTGTTTTCATATGCTCAGACAGATGAGAAATCAGGACAGATGAGGCTCTGACAAAAAAACTGCATCTCACTACTGTAAGCACATGTCTTTCTGTCTTTAAACAATTTGATATATTAAAAAAAAAGACAACACAGTTTAATCTACTGGAATCAAAACAAGCCGTTAAAGCCTGTTCGGTGTCTGCTGCACTAATCTCTGAAGTGGTCCGAGAAGCGTGTACTCTGTTCAGGCGGGGATTTGGAGCCTGGCGGACCCTCCGACTGGCTCTGGATGCTCCAGGATGTCTTCTGCCTACACAATTAATTTCAAGAGGGAATGAAATTAGGGTTGCATAACTGCTCCCTAGGGGGAGCCGTATTGAAGCCCACAGAAAGTGAGCTGTCATTCGATTTGCCCTATAGCGCTGCACTGCTGTGATATAAGATTATTCTGCTGGGCCAAATGGGTTTTGCAATGGCAGGAAGCTGATACCCCATGATGCTGAGTCTGCTGTCTGATCATACAGTGCAATCTGGGAACCAAGCTGCTTCCACTTTAGTGGTGAGTCGCAACGGTGATACATAGGAAACAGATGGGGCCTGTTAGAAAGAGGAAGTAGTAGAGTAAAAGAAAAAGACTTTACAGTAAAATGATGCTTCATTTCTAACAAGTATTGTTGAAAAATGAATTAATTTGTTGATGCAAAGTTCATGACCGTCTTCACAGTGCTGTTCTCATCTGCTGCAAAAGCGGTGGGGGTGGGCGCCGCATGATGGATCCGTTGAGACCATACCTTTCCTGAGTCTCATTATCTAAAGTGGTCCAGGAAGAACCTGGGGGAGGAATACATTGGTGGAGCTGGAGAAGCACTCTCCAGGCTGCATTGTAAAAGCAAGCGCTCAAACATTTGTGTTTCAAATAAAAAGATGCTCAGATGGATGGAGAGCTGTCAGCACTGAAAGCCGATGCCCGGAGCCGCTTGCCGGCGCTGCACTTAATACACCAGAGAGTTCTCTGCACGCCACCCAGAACTGTTGACCTTGAGGACAAGCAAATGAGAAATTAATGGAGCTGCATCTAAATAATCTTTTCATTTAATCTGGCTGTTTGGAGCATTGAATGCTTTTTCCTGGCAGTAAAACCCAAGCAGCATCATTAGACCTACATTTGAGGAAGAATGGATAAAGTCACAGGCTGAATCAGATGGGATACATCAAGTTCCCTTTTGTATTTCAGTGCCCATATTTGGTGTCCTAAATGCCATTCCGCAAAGTGTTAAACTACAAGAGAATCCCAAAAAAGAACAACTGCTGATGGTCTTTGAGTCAACCTTTTAATTTTTAAAATCAACACTGATTAAATGAAAGGTAACGAGTACAATAATCCTTCCTACTTCCATTTTGAGTCTCCAGTGTTTAGTCTCTTATAGCCGTGTTTCAATGAACACAATACTGCATTCTTGAGGTTATAATGCAGTATCATCATATGAGTTTAAAGTCAGACTGTCTTACTAGCCTGAAATCTTACATTTTCCATGATGCTCAAAAAATAAATAATTTGGACATCCTCCTCTTCTCTCCCACTGCCTTGCTTCTGCTCTGCATTTGTAAACGCCTCCTTTCCAGCTCTGCTCGGACTTCATGTCAGGACTTGGACTTTCAAATAGCAGCCAAGTGCCTGCTTGCGAGCTCTAAATGTCTGTTGCACAAATGCCAAAATAAACAAGTTTATACCAAATTAAAATCACTGAAAAAAATATTTCAAATTAAATATGTCTACTGAATAAACATGGCAGACAATCCAAACCACAAACGAAATGATGAGCTGGTGAAGCAAATCGCATCTTTTAAGGGCCTATGTCACGCAAAATTAATTTTGAGCTTTCAAGTGTATTATAATGTTTATTCCTCAAAAAAAGAAACCCGAAAAGGGTATTTTGATCCGTTCACGCATTAGTATTCCTCTAAAAACCTGCACTCTGAGCACCAGCCCCTACCAACTGACAAAAACAAGCATTGTGATGTAGATAAGTGAGGAACAACCCCTTCCAGGAAGTGTCTGTGCTGCCATCACCGCCCCCAGGCTAACACACACACCCACTTTCTTCATGGAGCCAGCGGTGTTTGGCAAAAACGCTTTCCATTCACACCCTCATCCATCTTTGCAAAAGTTTGGATGCTGTTTTCTTTTTTGTGGGCAAAACGCAAACATGCTGCCAAGGCCGGCTCTAGGTTGACGTCCTAAAATGGGCGGCACCCGCAAGGAGCGAAATGCTGTGACTCAGAGATCCAGTCATCTTACTTCCAAGTAGGAAAATAGCTTGCGAAAATAATTAATGTTTCATAAAAATGTCATTCTTTAGTGTGCCAAAGGTAATATATTATCATATGCATGGATGTTGGTTACTATAAAAGGCTTAGAATAGCTTAATGTAGGGCCTTTAACACGGCCAACTTTAGTAATCCTAAACATGATTCCACTAAGAAAACCATTTATGTTGAATTTTTAACTTTTTGCACCTCATTTCTGCATCTCTGGAGTCTTGAAGACCATTCCAATGAAAATTGTGATTTTTGTTGCACCATGTAAAGACAGCAAGGAGCTGTAAGCTAGCGGGAGAGCGTGTAAACAAGGAGGAGAAGGGGGACAGAGTTGTTCCGTGCCAGCACCCCCCCCCCCACACACACACACACACACACACACATACACACACACACTCAAAACATAAGCCACTGTAACAACCATATACCAATCATGTGCAATATTTAACAGTCTGGAAGTGCAATAACGGTCATGTGCAATTCATGTAAGTTGTAAAATTGTATATATCCATAGTTCCACATATTTTCTATTGTCTGTCTTATTCTAATATGCATGTTACTTTACAGGGAGTGCATAATTAGGCAAATGAGTATTTTGACCACATCATCTTCTTCATGCATGTTGTCTAACTCCAAGCTGTATAGGCTTGAAAGCCTACTACCAATTAAGCATATTAGGTGATGTGCATCTCAGTAATGAGAAGGGGGTGTGGTTTAATGACATCAACACCCTATATCAGGTGTGCATAATTACTAGGCAGCTTCCTTTCTTTGGGCAAAATGGGTGAAAAGAAGGACTTGACAGGCTCCGAAAAGTCAAAAGTAGTGAGATATCTTGCAGAGGGATGCACCACTCTTAAATTTGCCAAGCTTCTGAAGCGTGATCATCCAACAATTAAGCGTTTCATTTAAAATAGTCAACAGGGTTGCAAGAAGCGTGTGGAAAAACCAAGGCGCAAAATAACTGCCCGTGAACTGAGAAAAGTCAAGCGTACAGCTGCCAAGATGCCTCTTGGCACCAGTTTTGCCATATTTCAGAGCTGCAACATCACTGGAGTGCCCAAAACCACAAGGTGGTTGGAATCAGAGACATGGCCAAGGTAAGAAAGGCTGAAAAACAGCCACCACTGAACAAGACACACAAGGTGAAACGTCAGGACTGAGCAAAGAAATATCTCAAGACTGATTTTTCTAAAGTTTTATGGACTGATGAAATGAGAGTGAGTCTTGATGGGCCAGATGGTTGGGCCCGTGGCTGGATCGGTGAAGGGCAGAGAGCTCCAGTCCCACTCAGACGCCAGCCAGGTGGAGGTGGAGTCCTGGTTTGGGCTGGTATTATCAAAGTTGAGCTTGTGGGGCCTTTTTGGGTTGAGGATGGAGTCAAGCTCAACTCCCAGTCCTACTGCCAGTTTCTGGAAGACACCTTCTTCAAGCAGTGGTACAGGAAGAAGATTGTCATGCAGGACAATGCTCCATCACACGCGTCCAAGTACTCCACAGCGTGGCTGGCAAGAAAGGGTCTAAAAGAAGAAAAACGAATGACTTGGCCTCCTTGTTCACCTGATCTGAACCCCATAGAGAACCTGTGGTCCATCATGAAATGTGAGATTTACATGGAGGGAAAACGGCACACCTTTCTGAACAGTGTCTGGGAGGCTGTGGTTGCTGCTGCAAGCAATGTTGATAGTGAACAGATCAAAACACTGACAAAATCCATGGATGGCAGGCTTTGGAGTGTCCTTGCAAAGAAAGGTGGCTATATTGGTCACTGATTTGCTTTTGTTTTGTTTGAATGTCAGAAATGTATATTTTATTGTGAATGTTGAGATGTTATATTGGTTTCACTGGTGAAAATAAATAATTGAAATGGGTATATATTTGTTTTTCAAGTTGCCTAATAATTATGCACAGTAATAGTCATCTGCACACACAGATATTCTGCTAAAATAGCTAAAACTAAAAACTACTTCCAACAATATTCAGCTTTAATATGAATGAGTGTTTGGATTCATTGAGAACATGGTTGTTGTTCAGTAATAAAATTAATCCTCAAAAATACAACTTTCCTAATAATTCTGCACTCCCTGTATTTCATTTTGCTCAAGCAGCTGGAGAGCACCAGAAATTCCATTGTAACAAGCTTCTTGTGTACAATGATATTAAAGGAATTCTGATTCTGACTCGGTGGTGAATTTCTAATGAACTACTGCCGCTCTGCAGAAGCATGACTTAGGCTTTTTTTCATTTTGACTAAAATCGGCATAATTAAAAGACCACCGGGAACACTTGGAAAATAGATCTAAGGATGATCGGGGTGAGGCTAGTAATTAAGTGTGTTGCTAACTTTGTTTTGTCTGGTAAATATAATTTTCTTGTTTTTCTCAAAAATGCCTTTAGGCCTGAAACACATTTCAACACGTTGTGAAATCTGCATGGAAACATTCAACGTTGTTTTTCATCTTCTAAACCCGTTTTGTCCCTTCCGGGGTTACGGGGGCTGCCAGAGAAGGGGACATCCTGGACAGGTTGCCAGTCTGTCACAGGGTCACACATTTCACACACCCATGCACACTCACATCAATTAACCTATGAAGCATGTTTTTGAACAGTTGGAGTAAACCGGAGTCCCCGGAGAAAACCCACACATGCACGGAGAGAACATGCAAACTCCACTCCACTCCTGGTGTTCTGTTTCAGGTCTCCCAACCGGGGGCCTTCTTGCTGTGAGGCAAGAGCGCTAACCACTGTGCTACAGTGCAGCCCTGTGATTTAAAGTAAAATAGATAACTAGTTTTACGTTTGTCATAAATATATTTGTGTATTAACATTTTCTCTGATATAACCAATGACTGTGTACGAAAACTGTACATAGTGACCCTTCCCCCCTTGCGCTCCAAACAGGAAGTATAAAAATCCTGATGAAGAAATAAACAGATATTTGTTAGAATAACTATTCTTGATCTGCTTATTTATTTATTTTTTTCTTTTTTTTTTTTTTGTTAATCCAATTTTTTTTCAGGATTTTCTTTAGTACAAATTATTCAGTTTGTAAACTGAGCAATCGGATGCCTCAAAACTATATGGTCTCACGTCAAGCCAATCACTGCTTTATGTCTGGCGTTTGTGCCGCAAAAACGTCATCGGAGTCGAAAGTCGGTCATTATCTATAGCTGATGTCACACTCACTCAGTCCAGTTCTCTTATACAATGTATATAATACATAAAACTTATAAATGTAGCTATCTTTCTTTTTTCAAGTCCCTTTTCTTTTGTTTATGCTCTAGTTTTTCTTTGTTTTGCTTCTCTGTGTTTTGCAGAGCCAAGAGATACTTTTATTCTTTGCGTTGACTAAACTGTGCCGAGCAAACTAATTTACATAAACATTACAACCGATGAGAGAAACTGAAATAAAGTAATTGTCAGGTTAATTTGCCTTGTGTGCCTCCTCTGTAAATAAAACGATGAAGGTGTAATCATAAAAAACCTTTTTGGTAAAACTGCATCCACTGTCCTCTCATCCTGTCACACCTACATAACCTACTTCCATGCAGCCGTGCATCACCAGACGAGTGGCGCAAAGGAAGCCGTTATATTTAGAGGAGTGACTCCATGTTCTAGACTGTTGTGTGACTAAAGAAGTCATGCAACATGTTTATGCACACACACATGACTGGCACGAGGCGGAAGTGTCTAAACTTAAGACCAAACTGCCTTTCTGTGATGTGACCTAATTTGACTCCAAGGTGGGAATTGGGATGAAGTCTGCTGAGGCCCAACTCTTCTGTCATTGATGCTGCAGTCCCAAAGCACTGCCGTGTCTGTGGTGGCCTTATTCTAAAACACCTACAATCTACAGACTGACTTTATTTTTACATAAGATATTACATAAAAATCTGAAAACAAGTTTTTTACCAGGTGACCCTTCCAAAAACCTTTCTGCATGGAACCATCTTGAATGTATTCATTTTCATAGACGTTTCTCAACTGCATATAACATATTTTTACAGATGCCAAGTATAAAACAGCTTCAGAAACTTGATACCATTCTCCTTTACAAAATGAAAAATGTATCTCCCAAACTAAGAAAAAAAAGTACAACTGCATATAATTAAATGGGTTTAAAATGTTCCTTTAACATCTATCGAAGTATGAAAACCACTTAAATTATTTATTACTTTTATTTTAGGCTTTATTGGTGCAATATATGTAAAGCAGCACAACAGGTTCATTGAATTTGGCGCAATGACTGTTTTTTTTAATATCCATTAAACAAGCTTTAATTCTTTTTTTTTTAAAACTTTAACTTTAGTGTGAACAGCCTTTTTGTCTGTTTCACTGCAATGAATGAGTTGGTCTTCTATTTGTGTGTGAATAAAATATGTGAAGTATCTGGGGTTTTCTGTGTGGATTTTTTTAATTCCAGATGAATGTAAACAGGTTTTATACCTTAGTTGTTTAGAGAATCTCTGAAAGCTTTTATATAACTTTTCCATTCACTAAACCGTTCTGCAGCAGAGGCTTTTGCTCCTCTGAAGTTTTCCAATGTTTTTGTAACCCGATGCCTCCTTTGGTTCTGGGCTGTATGAGCAAAACCACATGTCATTTCCTTTCCTGCATGGAAAAAAAAAAACTCCTCCCAGAACTGAGTTTTCCTCATACTTCCCCAAAATTCTACAATATAAACCCACACTGACCTACTTCAGCTGCAGAAGCAGGAAAAACGAGCATCAGACTCAGACTTTAGCAACTTTTGTACTTTACAACACGAGGTAAGTTTACTTACTTGTTGTGTTTTTGTTAGTGTGGAGCTTTACTTTCACTTTTGGTAGTCTTTTGTGTTAAAGGTTGGCAAACTTTGATAGCTAAACCGACAGTAAAACCCAACGTTGATGCATTGCTGTCTTTGATTTGTCTGTTTCTTACTGGTTAAAATGATTTTACAGTTGTTTTCACACAGGTTTAAAGCTCTGAGAAGTCAAAAAAATGTATTAAAATCCAAAAAAAAAAAAAAAAAGGATTAAAGCTTTAAGAATCATTTTGACTATTTCAAAATCAAGAACGTTTTGGAAAGAAACTGAGCTGAGAAACATTTAGAAATATATTGGGTATATTGACGTACATGTGTTAAAAAACAATAAAAAGAAAACACTAGAAAAACAGACTATAGGTATGGCAAGTATGAAACAGGAAAGGCACAAAAACAAGGAAACTCCTGACTCATACAAACCAGAACAAAGCTCTGATAATTATTAACATACGAGACTTCAACTAAAGTTAAACCAGATGGCTTTTTTCAGTTTCATTCAAATCCATAGTTTTTCAGTCTTAGTTAGTGAACATCCACAGTCTGTGGCTTTTGCTGTCCACAGTTAAAATATTTAGATTTAAATAAAAAAAGGCTACAACAAATGATTCAAATGGATATAAGATACAAAACACTGTAAAACACTGAGCAGGAAAGCCGAGAGCCGCAAAGAAGAAACGTTTGGTAAACCTGAATTGAATCTTAAATTCAGTCTTAAATTTTTTCGATTAAAAAAAAAGAAAAAAAATATCAGCAGACCTGTTTTCTTTGGATTAAACCAGGGGTCTGCAACCTTAACCACCAAAAGAGCCTTTTGGGCCAGTTTTTTACTGTCCAGAACTCAGGAGGAGCCACAAAATTCCACTTGTAGAACAATGCACTTTATTTATGCTTATGTTGTTGCTAAGTAATTAATTTTCTCAACATCGCTATTAAATGTTTCCAATTATGGAATTTTGTGCTATATTTTTCTGTAAATAACCATTTTTTAATTTGTTACTTTTGACAGTAGCATGTGCAATTTACTCACAGATCAAGTCTAATGAGATCATCTTGCTGCAGCAGATTAACTTGAATCAAGAATGCAAGAAAACCAAATCAAACAAGCCATTTTCTTTCATTAGGACAACAACTTGTTGCTATTGTGCAGCCTAGATTAGAATGTACGCTTAGCTTTACTAATTCAAAATGTATTGCATTTTTCTTAAAGCCAAAGAGTCAGAATGGAGGGATAAAAGAGCTGCATGTGGCTCAGGAGCCTCAGGTTGCAGACCCCTAGATTAAACTAAAAATCCTGTGTTTTGCTGTTGGGTTTTCATGAAAACATTCATAGTTTCTGTTCCTTGAAACCTCGTAAAAATCCAGAAAAACAGGTTTAGTTTTCAGCTAACAGAATGAGGAAACATGTCATAGACCAGAAAATAAAATATACGAAAACAACACGTGAAATCCACGTTTTCTTCCTGAATAATTTAGGGTAACAACTTGTACACGAATATTATAATCGATAGACTCAATCCAAGTTTACAAAAGCATCCACTGTTTTGAACTTTATTCCGGTAAAAATCCCACATCAGTGTTTTCCTTTCCAGCTATGTGGTCGTGCACGTGCGTGCTGCTGCTTCTGTCGGCATCCGTCATGAGTCAGATGGATGAAACCACTCTGGATGCCCACTGGGAAGAGTGGAAGATGACACACACAAAAGAATACATCACCGTGGTGAGTGCCTGTCTGAATGTGGCCTGACACAATGAAGGCAAGAATAGAGGGAATGTATGGAAAAGATCCACATGCACTTTCCTCAAAAACTTTAAACACTTAAGTGCATTATCACATTTTTATAATAAACAATAATATTTTTAAGGATTTAATTTAAAATCTAAACCAAGATTTATTGTCTTTTATGAAAGGAAACTTTATTTTTGTGGAATGGATTTTATTGACTGAGGTTTATTTGGTCTTTCTGTTATTTAAACAATAACAGAACATTAACTCAAATGGACTGGGCTGAACACCATGCTTATAGAAGCCCATCATAAAAATGAAAGTAAAAAACACTGCAAACAAGTATTTTTAAAGTATTGCTAAATTTAAGATCTACATACATCCAAACAAGTCAAAATGTTTGACAGAACATCTTCATTTTACATCCTTGCTCTTCATGATTCAAACATAAAAATCCCTCTCAAACTATACTATGTTCTTGTACTGTACTGTGTTCTTCTTTTCTTTCACAAACTCTCATGGGCAAACTACTTTAAAATACACAACATTCAAATTTCCAGCAATCCTAAATGCACAATATCTAAAAGTTTTAACTGACTTGATTCTTTTATTTTAAGATTAATAAATACCAACGTTATTTATAACTCTAATTGCTCTTTTTGGAAGTTTAATTAATGATTAATATATATATTTTTGTGGATATTTCTTAAAATTTTACTACAATACTGTTAAATTGGCATGGTTTTGTGGATAACACCAACAGCTTTAGATATTTTGTTTAATTAAAATGTGTTTTTCTGCTTAGCTAATGGTCTATAATGACTCCAAGGAACTTTTTCCTAATCCCTTTCTGTCGCATCAAAAGGACGTTTTGTGTCTTCATTTGTACCAAAAACCATAAATTTAGTTTTCTATTCATTTGACAAAAACGTGTTGATCTCAACCCAATTTTCAAATTTCTAAATTCTAAAATCAATTACAAAATTATTGATGTTTGATTAAATTATTCCTCTAAAACCATCCCTTAACCAGCCGTATCCTTTCTTTTCTGTCTAAATGCATAAATCTGTAAAGAGCTCTCCGTGTTCCTGAGCCAACTTTGCAGCCAGATGTTCTTTTTCATCTGTTGAAAGCAGACCTGTTTCTGCTGCATCATCCAGTCATCCTCATCACACCTTTTACCCACGATATCTGCTGATTCAGGGTTAAGAAAACTCCATAAACATGTTATTCACACCCGTGAACAAACTTTATTATATATTAATTTGGATAAGAAAACAAAGCGTGTCCGTCTGAATCAATTAAGTTTAGCTGAAATATTGTGATTTATTGCTTGGGGGTGAAGAAGGTGCAGATTCTCATAATCAAAACAAATATAACAAAGGGACGAGACGAATTAATATGTATCAAAAATGTTATTTAAAAATAAGCAAAATATGCATTACAACTCCCATGGGAGTTGGTTGCCATGGTGATGCTTTTAGTGTAGAGGATCTGGGTCATCTCTAAAAGCATGTGCCTTCGGTGATATATGGGCTTTGTTTTTTTTGCAACAGAAAAAACTTGAGGAAAACAAATTCTTTGTCAGGGAAAATCTCTATCTGGCATCCCAGGGGAGCATGTTGAGATGCTCAGATTTGAAGGTTTCTTGTGTCAGATGCAGAATATGGATTCAATTAAAGAAAAAAGATCGGACCAGATCAGTGGGAAAGAGTTTATGGAGTGTCTTTTTGCTTTTTGAAATTTTCTTTTTTATGATTCAATCAATCAGAGCTGAACTGAATGTTATTAAAAAAAAATTAAAAAAAAAAAAAAAAAGCTCACTGCTTTTTTAAGAACAACAGTAACTCCAGAATAAAAGAGGCCCACAGGAAATTATAGCAACCAAACAAACAAACAAACAAACAAAAATCTGAGTTCAGAACTGGTTGATCTACTTCTTTAGATTTTTCTCCATCTGTTCAATTTCCTCCAAGGGCCAAAATAAAGCAGAACAAACGCAAATAACCCTTGGTACGGCTCATTGTTTACCAGAAACACAGAGGAGTCAATTTACATACAAGCTCTGCTTAAAAATTCTTTGTAATCATCGTTTCATAGTGGGAAACCCTGAGGGAAATTTGCAACTGCCCTATTTCTCTGATTTGAATGTTAACTCGTTTTGATGATGTTTAATGAAGCAGGTGTCAGAAATTTCCATCAAAGGATGCCTCCATTCCTCTCTAACTGACCTTAAACGTCCTCTTTTTGGGTCTTCCTGATCGTAAAATGTTCTGTCTGATGTAAAAAAAAAAAAAAAAAAGGCTTCTCTTTGAGTTCTGAGCAAAACTGAAGGGAGTTTGGTTTGCAAACTGCAGGTTTACCACAGGAGTGCTTGCTGGAGCATCTGCCAGATTTTTCCGCTACTAACCTCCAGCTAGAGGTCAGCGCTCCGCAGCTGTTTCTGTGTGTCAGACGTGCACGTGGCTACTTTTTTTTAAAGACTTACTAAGCTCTTTGTAGCTTCATTTGCATCTTTGTTTCTATTCCTGCAGACAGTAATTGTTGCTGTTTTTTATTCAGGTTTTAATCAACGTTCCTCCAACATCTCCTCAGATTTAGCCCCTTTCAATGATCCATGACTGTAATAGAACCAAAATCTTCCTGCATCATTTGCATTTTCCATTGCTGGGAATATAATGAGTGAAATTAGGGTTATACTCCAAGTTAAAAGGGCCTAATCAGAGCCCCGAGTTTCCCCGAGTTAGCAACCCAGCCCTTTGGGTGCATCCTGTTCTCAAGCAAGACATGAATCTAAATTTGGGAGTGAGACATCAATGAAGAAGTCTGGCGAATGCAGGAGAAATTATACTCTTATTTCGATATGAGCCTTCTAGAAAGATTGCTTTGCTCCCTTTAAATTGGCCTAATTAATTAAATTAGCAATTATACTGATAACTGTTTTTTTTTTCTAGTTATAATATGTGCAGTTTATTCAGACGATTCCTGACAGATGTTCATGCACAGGATGGATATAATGTTATAGATCTTTGACTAAATTAAACAGAGAAAGTGGGTAAAAATCAAATTACTGTTATTGGTTTCCAAAAAAACAACTTTTTTGGAACTTAAAGTTTATTTGGGTCAAAATCACAATAGAGAGAGCTTAACCATATGTGGATCCGAACTATAAGTCCTGAAACAATCTACATTAATGTAGCAGGCAGGCATGTCGCAGTACAAAAAGCACTCAAATAAGAGACTGTTCCATTCAGGAAAATGTTGATTGGAGTAAAAACTGTTGGCAGCATCTGTCAAAATCCAGTTGAGCAGCTTTAAATATGCAATGAGAAGAGTTTCCAGTTTACAGGAAAAAAGGTTGCATTATTAATTAGCAGGACATGAATTATTACATTATTACGACAACAAATCAATAATTAAATACAAGATTATCTCTTAAAGAGTGAAGGATAAGCTCCACTTTGGTTTCAGAGGGGAAGATTTGACACCTTTTGTTTGCCTCAGGAGGAAGAGGGGATCCGCAGGGCCATTTGGGAGAAGAACCTGCGCATGATTGAAGCTCACAACCAGGAGGCGGCTCTGGGCATGCACACCTACACACTGGGAATGAACCAGTTCGGAGACATGGTGACAATCCTCATCTCCTCTTTAGATGAAGTGGCTGACTGAGCCACGGTTCATTTTTCTCCAACTAACAAATTGAATCATGTCTGGCTGCTTACTTCTTGAAGAAATGTTTTTTGGTAAAATGTGTCCGTTTGGTTATAAAAAAAAAAAAAAAAAAAAAAAACAGAAAAGCAGTTCCTGCATACGTGCAGTGAGTTGCACCTATGATGTTCAGCTTGTTTAAATCAACCACTGGTGGCTGTTTTTACATGAAGATCAAAACATTCTGCAAATGAAGCAGCATGTCAACACATGCAGCGCTTCATAATGACAGTAAATGCACATCCACTTTCTGGTGAAAGGGTGGAGTCATCTTTCTGGAAACAGGTTCTAAATTTAAATGAGGAAAACGTTTTCTTTTTTAAAGAAGTCATTAGAATGTTGTTCCTTGTTGGTTTTCTATTTCAGACCCACGCACAAAAAAAAATTTTCTGTTTGCTGCATTTACCTTTTTTCACATTTTATTGTTTTTCACATAGAAAAAAAGTTAAACTTTTACCTAATGTTAGAAATGTCTTGTTTTATCCTTGCTTTTTTTGCCATAAATTTTAAAAGCATCATGGTTAGGAGTGTAACTTGCCCCTCTGCTCACAGACCCAGGAAGAGGTGGTTGAGAGGATGACCGGCCTGCAGATGCCATTGAACCCTGAGCCCAGAGTTCCCATGGAAACGGATGGCAGCCTAATCAAACTTCCCAAATCTGTCGACTACCGCAAGAAGGGCATGGTGACTTCTGTGAAGAACCAGGTCTGAGCATAAACCCAGACGTCCCAGTTTCTATCTGCTCTGTCTTTTTTGGAACGCAAGCAGAGACCTGCACAGAAACCACCAGAGTTTGGATGCAGATTCTGGTTGGGAAAACAAGGATGCTGTTGTGTCTGTCAGTGTGTGTCTAGAAAATAGAAAGTAGTAAAAAAATATTTTGAAGCTTGAAGAGACTAAATGTATTTCTTTACTTGATCAAGAAAATGAATCAGTCTTCATGCTGAAGCTGCCCATACCTGCTTAAACCAAAGCTTAAAAACGACACAACTGTCAAAGCAAATTGACAACAACAAATGTTTTTTTTTCTTTACTATGTTTGTCTTAAAGTCTAAATCTAACCTAATGATTATTATGATCCAATGTTAGCAGAGATCAACTCTGAAAGCTCTATTTTAAAGGATAGTTAAATAAATGCTAGACCATGAGAGGGGAAACAATTTGATCCTCATCAATGTACAACTTTAAACTCCAGGCAAGAAGTTTGTTCTGTGTTTTAAATTTCATCTTAAGCAATGTTTACTTTCTCATGTTTCATTCAATGACAGACAGAGTTCTCTAATAATTCTAGATCTGCAACTACTTGTTAAACCAGGAATAAGCAGAAGCTTAAAGGTACCCAAAGCCGTTAACAGGCTAATTTAGAAAATAAAGAAAACAAATAGATTTTCAGCTCCAAACAAATGAAAGTTCCTTTTAAAAATGTCAATACGTAACAAAAGTTTACATCAGAAACATCAAAGATTAGCCTGTTAGGGACCAGTGAGACAAAACGTATTCCCAGCAAAAAGTATATGAATAACCTGATTAAAAAATATTCCAATGCTCTTTTCAGGATCAGGATCATCCTTAAAAACAATTTAAATTCATCTCTGCTTAAAAACATGAATTAAAGTCAGAGAACAGCTTTAACTGTTGTAGTTAAAGCTTCAGGATCGATGGACTTTAGGGAGAAATAAGAAGTAAATCTAATTAGCTGTTATAAGTGGATTGAAAAATGTATTATTTACATAAAGAAGACTTCAATGGAAAAGTATTTATGCAGAGGACTGAGATATTTCTGTTATTCATGCAAACAGGAAAACAAAAAGAGCTTTTTTAAAAATCAATTATTAGTTTAAAGTACAAATTGTTTATTCCAAATATCAGAATCTTTTGTTGCACCATCTGCCTCTACTTCTAGATAAAACAAATCCTTACTAATAATCAGAAGTAAAAAATCTTGTCATTTGTTGATTTTTCTCAACATTTAAACGTTAGTACAATAAGAAGACAGCCTCTAGATAAATTTACTGACCAGTTTTGAGCTCTAACTGCCAAAAAAATCCTAAAAAATAAAACATCAGACATGAGACCACAAGGCGAACCAACAGACTTCCTGTGTGGACGTCTGTCGCCCCCTGGCGGATGACATTTAATCTGCATTACTTCCCTCTGCAAAACCCTTCTTGCTTTTATGCTCATCTAAGCACTTCTTTATCTGTAGAGGTTAGCACCAAAAATGAGTCAATTCAGCGATTAAAAAAAAAAAAAGTTTTAAACGCTACAGGTATTTTTGTGCTAGTTCAGAAGTGACCAGTTTTTTCCTAAACTCGTCCAAGTCTGCCATCTACTGGGCATATATAAGAATGTATATTTAATATTTGATGTACATTTTTCCCTATAATCCTTTCATGCTGGTTGAATAATTAAAAAAATGTTGATACGCTTTTCATTTGGATTAGTCACCTAATTATCCTTCATTAATTCAAGCTACAGTTTATGTTCAAATTCAAGAAATGTCTGCTTAACTCAATATTTGTGGGTCTTTTATGTTTGTAAGCATACATCTGTGTTGTATTTAACCTCTTAATCCGTATAAAGGCAGTTTTATTTATTTTATTTTTTTTGTAAATTTCTCTACAATGTGAATCTCTCACTATCCCCATTGGCTTTTCCTGACAGGGTTCATGTGGTTCCTGCTGGGCTTTCAGTTCTGCCGGAGCCCTGGAGGGCCAGTTGGCTAAAAAGACTGGCAACCTCGTCGACCTGAGTCCCCAGAACCTGGTAGACTGTGTCACTGAGAACGACGGCTGTGGGGGCGGGTACATGACCAACGCTTTCAAATATGTACAGGAAAATGGGGGCATCGACTCTGAGGCAGCTTACCCCTACGTGGGCGAGGTGAGAAACCCACAATGTCAGACTGACCTCATTACAGTAAAAACCTTAAAAAAGTCTCAAGATGACTCATATCTTCCCCTTACCTTGTAACAACTTCAACAATCACGAGTTCTGACCACAGCAGCTTGACAAAATCCTCATATTTTTGAAAGTAATTGCTCCTTTTGGAGCATCACAGGTAACTCGACTCGTCAAGCATCCTGTTTTTGTGGCCTGTACCCACACTTGATCTTTTTTTCTTCTTCTTTTTTTAACCAGCCTCTTGCAGACTTTAGCTGCAAACATGCAAAGGACAGAATCTGAGGGGCTTACAGTCATCTTCCAGTCAAATACCATACATGCAATTTCAGATTGTTGAGGGGTAATTTCAGACATTCTATATGCCACATTCCAATTTAGGTATCCTAAATATGCAAGTATTTTACCTTTGTACTTTTAATAAACAGAAACAAAACAAAGAAGTTTTGGTCTGAATTTGGGGAATTTTTTCATGCTGCGTAAAGGTTTCCAGAAAAAAAATGTTGGCTGCAGACACAGACTGAAACCAAAGTGGTGAAGAGTTCCTTTGTTTCGTCACCCGGCCTATCACGAGTTTTTGTTTTCCTGAACAGTCACTTCATTTTGACCATATAGCAGCTTTTAACGTGATGATCATGATTCAGCAGAAAGTATGAGGAACTAAATTTCCAACACGTCATTTTAAGGAAGTACATCCACTCAGTAATGATTGAAAAAAATGCATTCTCGCTGCAAAGTGTGATGGTGAAATCTTAATTTGTTATTTGGTCCAAATTAACTGTTGCATTTTAACTTTAAAAGCTTTACATTTAGTATATTTTGACCTGTCTTGTTTTATCCTCACACCCCTTAAACCATGTTGTCATTAAACTTCTCCTGAGTTCCCATGAATTGTTTTTGTAGACATTTTTTCTCTGTGACTCTTTTCCTTCTTGTGGCCTGCAGGACCAGCCTTGCCGCTATAACGTTTCAGGCTTGGCAGCCCAAATCAAAGGCTATAAGGAGGTTCCAGAGGGAGACGAACACGCGCTGGCTGTGGCGCTCTTCAAAGCGGGTCCAGTGTCCGTGGGCATCGATGCCTCGCAGAACAGCTTCCTGTACTACCAGAAAGGTGTGTGAGCAGAGGATGCTTCCCCAAAACATTTACATCCACCAAACAGCTTTGTTTAGGGACATATTTTAACTTTTCTTTGTGTTTTTTTTTTAATTAAGTGGTTGAAAATGTGCATTTCTTCAATGGGTTTTGTCCAAATTTGGAAAGAATCTAGACAAACACAGTTTCCCAGTAGGAAAAAAAGCCAACAAAGGACAGAAAAGAGACACAATTTGCTTCAAGTTCAATTCAATTTTATTTATATAGCCCAATATTATGGATTGATATTTCTGCCGACCGCGTTGCACACAAAACTTTTTATGTTGCAAGTGAAAATATTAAATATTTGCTTTTCAATTATTATTTTGCTTTTAAAAACTTTTTTGGGGGGGGGGGGCTCGAATTGCCGTTTTCGCATGCGTTGTGTGTCATATCACTTTTTTCCTATCTTTGATCTCGCTGACATTAGTTTCAGTTTGACGTGACAAAGCTGCCATCAAACAACCTGCTGATTCTAACCAATCAGGTGTCTCTGTCTCATGTTGACCGTGCTTAGAGGCAGACATGGACTTTGGACTTTGTGTAGGTTCTGTTCTAACGGGATTCTGCCGTTTTCAACCATTCTGACCCGTTTCTCTCAGAGTAAAACCCAGAAGGAGCAGCTAAAATAAAACAGAGTTTTGTATTTATTTAGTGACCAGCGTGTTTAAAACGTCAACAGCAGAAAGAAACGTCTGAGCTCCGACTTCGTCACGCCGGAAGTAACACTTTCCTAAAGATTTGTATCAGAAATATTGTTTTTTTTTTTTATCCATAAATATAGAAATATTAAGTGAAATTAGCATTTTTTTCACAAGTTTTCTATTTCATTTTTTAACTTTGGACAAACGCTCAAGATATAAGACACTATGAAAATTAACATAAAAGTAAAAAATGCTTCTTCTGTTAAATACATTGAGTCTTTTTTGGTGAGCCATCCTTCTTTTGCTTGTCACTGCTGTTAATCTATTCCCAAACACTTGTGCAGCATAAAATATGGGTTTTAAATCTTTTATTGTTTTGTTTTAATAAACAGCTCTTAAAGAAAATCAGACTTTTTACCAATAATTTGCTCTGCAGGATTCAGAGATCACACACAGACCTGTTGATTTAATGTCAGCAGATAAACTTTACAGTTTCAGGAGATCCTCAGCCACAAATTCCCAAATCTGACTTAATACAAATTAATCAATGCTAAAAAAGAAAGAATGTATGAATTATTGTTAAAATGAAAACGTCTTTATCCAAAAAGACAAAATTGAGGGTAAAAATAGCCGCTTTGGTTTCTGAGCCTCTGTAGCAGACACCATGTTAGATAAATGTGGCGATTTAATTGGTTAGAATCTGCCATCAAAGTAATTGCTGCTGCTGCTGATTTGTCCAGCTTTGTCACACTAAACTGAAACTAATGTCAGCACAATCAAAGACAGGAAAAAAGTGATACGTATGTGAAAACTTTTTTGGTGGTGGCAGTTTTATTGCACTAAGTCGTGCTCAGAGTAGTCAGCAAAATCAAAGATAGGAAAAATGCTAGATTTGATAGCAACGCATGCAAAAACATGATTTGCAAACTCAAAGTTTTTGAAAGCAAAAAAAAAAAGTTTTTGAAAGCCAAAAAACAGAAAATTGAAAGCAAAACAAAAAATAATTGAAAAGCAAACATTTAATATTTTCATTTGCAACTTAGAAAGTTTTGTGTGCAATGTGGGGGGCAGAAATATCACTCCATACAATATTACAACAATAGACATCTCAACGGGCTTCATTTCCATTATTGTATAAGAAAATGAAATCAGAAAGAACAGGAAGTCCTAAAATTCAATTGTTGTGAAAAAAAAACTTACAAGCGTATCATAATTCATGCTATCTATATTTTACAAGATTATATATATTGCAAAACTGTATTTGTAGATTTCATCAAAGAGTTTAAAAAAACATCTTAATTCCAAAATAAATTCTTTGTGAGTTCTTTTTTGCCGTGGGCTTAACGGGGTTTAAACACAAAAGTTTGAACACAAACTTCAAACTTATTTTGGATCATATTGTTATTTCCAAACATAAATTTTAGATTTTTTTTTTTTAGATTATTGTTTGGATGCAGCTCACAGTTTGCCTCATCTGTCATGTGACCAGGTATTTACTTCGACCGCAACTGCAACAAAGAAGACATCAATCACGCCGTGCTGGCGGTCGGCTACGGAGTGAACGCCAAGGGGAAGAAGTTCTGGATTGTGAAGAACAGGTGGGGTCAAAAGGCCATCATGCGATGATTCTGTCTGTGGGGATTGGATGTCTATCATTTTTCGTTTTGTGGGGTGGTGATGACCAGCGTCTCACCTTTCCATCTTTACCTCCTCCTGGCAGCTGGGGTGAAACCTGGGGCAACAAGGGCTACGTCCTTATGGCTCGTAACCGTGGCAACGTCTGCGGCATCGCCAACCTTGCCAGCTACCCCGTCATGTGAGCGGACCCGTGTGGAGATCTGAACGTGAGAAGAGAGGACGAAGGGACTTTTCTTGGACTACTTCCCCTCAGAGAAAATGTGTGAAGAGTTCAAAACCACTATAAAAAAAAAAAAACACCAACCTTGAACAGATGATTTGAAAGCGTTTCCACTGTACTGGTGTGGTTTATAAACTCAGTTGTGTGACCTTGGGTCACAACTACTCTTAAAAATATTGGATCAGGACATTATGCTGTCAGCACTTTGGACCCCTGTGGTATTTCACATGATCTCCAAAATCTGCTTCACAAAACTGTTTCTTCTACCTCCAGAGGATGATTTCACTGCTTCTCTACACTGAAGCCTGGAAACCCCAGAAACAAGAAACGCCACCATGAAACTTTTTATAGTTTTTCCAAAGTAGTCACTCTTTTAGTCCCTGTTTTTGGTTTGACATCCACAGAAAGCAGACACATTGCTGGGCAATGTGAGCTCCTCCTTTTCTGCAACTCCATCACTTTTGTGTGTTTCATTCCTGATCATGTGTTTGGTTGTTTTTGCTCCTTTCAGCACTTTTTTCCAATGATTCAACTGTAAACGGATGTTTTCTAACAAAACTCAATAAAGGTTTTGATTTTGAAGGTGAACGTGTGGAATCTGAATGAGTGTTGGCTTCATTATGAAAATAACGCATTCGTCTCACAATTACAAGGAATTATAGATTATGTTTTTTGTGGCTGGAAAAAAACAAACACAAGTTGTGTCCTAATTTAAACATATTGGAATAGTAATTGATTCTAATTTAAGGTTTAAATCACAAACCAAAAAAACCGGAATTTGTCAAATTCCGCGACATTAAGGCCACATTTGTCAATGCAGTCCTCTCAATAGCACGCCATTCATTCATTTTTTCATCATTCATTTTCCATACCGTTTGTCCCTTTCGGGGTCACAGGGCTGCTGGAGCCTATCCCGGCCACATGTGGCCAAAGGCAGGGGACGCCCTGGACAGGTCGCCAGTCTGTCGCAGGGTAGAAAGCATGGTTTTGGACGGTGGGAGAGAACCCACGCATACACGGGGAGAACATGCTATTCCACATAGAAAGGTCCCCCATTGATGTTGTGTTTTTCATGTCCGGGGCCTTCTTGCTGTGAGGCAAGAGCGCAAACCACTGCGCCACCGTGCAGCCCATAGCGTGCCATGTATTATAAATAAATGATACACATTAAAACCATCAAAGTCACTTTACAAACACATAACCAAAATACTGGACTACAAATATGCCAATTATTTACAGAAACTATTTGTTTCGGCTACAATAGCCCTTTTTGGGAGGAGGGTTGGTTCCAACTCGCTTCAGCAAGAAATACTCGCTGGCTCTTTCATCAAAAAGGTGGTTTTAGTCAGAAGATTTGTTTTACAGTTTGTGGTTTTAAAAATACTTTTTCCTCCTCCCTGTGACTGTCTGCAAAACTCACTAAGAGCCCCCAAAGTAAAAATGCTGAATCAGTAGGACACCTAAAAAGTAAGAAACTTTCAAAGATCCGATCTTCTCCAGCACACATCGGTGCAGAAGATCGTTGTCCTCCTCTGCAGCTTTACCGTTTTCCTCTAAATTAACAATAGAAAAACATTTTATTCGCTGACCCTGAGCCCAGTGGAACCATCTCTTCTTCTATCTAACCAGATTTCTTTTAAATAATAATAACAATAAGGATTCAGGATGGAGAAGACATTTTGGTTCCACTGTTTAACAGCTTAGTAACATTACATATTTAGGTGTGAAGCTTATGCACACAGAAACAAGTGTGTTGGGCTGTAAATGTATTAAGAAGTAAATAATTTAGTTCTTTTTTTTTTAAATTAAAATGCTGTGTTTTTTGTTTCATTTTTCTTTAATTTACTTTGCTTTAGTTTTGGTACAGGCTCTTGACTTAATGATTTTTTAATCTGCTTTAAATTCATTATAAATACAATGTTGGGCTATTTTTTGTTAGAATTTCTCTCTAAAGGATATAGCTTTGCCTTTGTTTCAGGTTTTTGGCTAGATAATTGTATGCTTTAAATTCTCGATAAAGTACACATTTTTGGTTATTTTTAAACCTGAAAGGCTATTTTTTTACGTTTAATTTGTCTAAAAGATTACCTAGCTTTGTTTTTGGTCCAGGTTGTTGACTAAATACTGTTTAAAATCTGCTTTATGAAAAAATGTACAAATGCGGGTTATTTTTAAAACGTCAAATAATGTATTTTGTGTTATTAATTTATTTTCCCAAGACTACTGCCTTTGTTTTTTATCCAGGCTGTTGGCCAAATACTTCTGAATCTGCTTTAAGTTCATTTTAAAAGTACAAATATGTTGGGATATTTTTGAAACTTAGAAACATTTATGCTTTACTTAAAATTCCCTTACTATGCATTTGTTTAAAAACCTTATTAAATTTGCTTTTAATTTATTATAAAATAAAAAAAAATTGATATTTTATTACTGAAAAGACTGTTTTTTATGTTTTATTTCTCTTTAAATCACTTTGCCGTGTCTTTGCCTCTAGGCTATTGTGAAATACTTTTGAAAATCAGCTTTAACCTTGATTCCAAACTCAGCAGCAGCAGTAGTTTCAGCAGCAGCCTCAGTCTTCTCAGATAATATCAGCAGTAGTTTCAGCAGCAGCCTCAGTCTCTTCAGCTCATTTCAGCAGCAGCAGCCTCAGTCTTTTCAGCTCATTTCAGCAGCAGCAGCGGCCCTGAAACTGGTTTCTTTCTGAGAAGCAGAAGTGCCAGACCACGTGACCCTGGCCTGTCTTCATAAAGACGCGCAGGTTGCGCAGAGGAAGTTCAGCTGAGAAGAACCAGACGCGATGACTCCGATGATCAACCGAGGCAAGTTCAGCGGTTTTCTTTTCTTTCATTCCAGATGATCATTTCATTCTTTGCTTCTAAAGAAACAAACGCGTCACTGTGGAACCTAAACCTGGAACAAAAACAGATCTGAGAGCGCGTTAACTTTTACTTTCGTTCCTGTTTCTGAGGAAATCAGCTCTGTTTGTCTGTGTTTTGTTTCATCCCGTCTTAAAACACGTTCATTTGCTTCTTTGAACGTCAAAATAACTTCTCATCTTGATCATAAATCACTTTGGTAAATAAATTCATTTGAAAAGTTTTACTTTACTTTTGTCATTTGTTCGGTCGGTGTTTAAATCCTTTGTTCTACTCATTTCATGTCTAGGCGTCCTTCATTTATGATAAAAATGCTTCCTCTTTTTTTTTTTAGGACATATTTCATTTTTAAAGCCAACTGGTCCAGATTAAGAATTCTAGGAAAGTCCATTCATATAAAAAAAAAACAACAACAACAACACACAGTTTGTGGTACTAAGACCAGAATGCCACAAACACCTCATTCTTTGTCATTGTGTTGACATTGAAGATGACTTTTCTGAAGAATTTCATTTCCGATAGTCTTGTGACTTTTAGATTTAAGAACAACCCCCCCTTGTAGAAACCCTCATAACAGAACCCTCCAGCCCCATCATGGCGTGCGGTGGCACACCTGTACTTCCTGCATGATCAGTTCTGGTCATGAGACTTGCCTCATGCAGATGAGGCAACAGGAACTTTTTTCCGTCCACATTATGTAGATGTGGAGATTAGAGCAACATTTCCTCCTTTTTGTGTTTTGATTTTATTGTTTGGGCTTTTTAAAGTCTTTTATTCTGAGTTTTTTTTTTTTTTTTGTCATCTTCAGGCCTGATCATGGTGCTGGAGGACATTACATACGATATCTAAGCATTGGCCTCTATTTTTTTTATCCTCTCTTGGTTGCATAAACGTCACTTAAGCAGTTTTTGTTCTTTTCGTTCATCAGTTTTACCTAAAGATGGTCGGCTAGGATCAGATTGTTTTCAATGTTCTTCTTTCTTCCTTTGCATTTGAGCAAAAATGTCACTCTCACCAAAAACTCTCCAGAATTTGCACTTACCATTTGTTCATGTATAGCAAGTTATATCATCATTACAATATTGATCACTAATATCGCATAATGTGAGTTTACCTCATATCGGTCAGCCCTGATTTACAGTGTATTCTAAAAATCCCTCCATCCTATTCATGGATGTATTTGTTGCTGTATTTTTGTTTGGTTTTTTTTTGGGGCAGATTTATTATTTTTTTGCTACTTTAAAGTGGCGTCAATATACTTATTTCTACCAAGTTTTTAAAAGACTTTAGTTTTTGGTATCGCTGTACTCGGTTTTACCATCATTTACAGAATGAATGTAGCCATTTTTAATCCTCCATCGTTATTCAGACTTAACTCCATCATTCTGAAGAAGTAAACCCATTAAAAGTTTCTTCATGGTGCGTCTCCATGGAGTCAGCGCTCCGCTTGTGGCTTATGTGAACTGCAAACAGTGAATGGTTGCCGGCTGGAGGTTTTGATCTCTCTGCCGATTGTTTTCCTGCCATGCGCGCCCACAAGCGCCTCATCAAAGGTCAGATGACATCCTGCGCTCTGTGCAGGCGCGGTGCTGGGGAGCCTGCTGCTCGTCTCCCTGTGTGTGGGAGCAGCTTCTGCGTTTGACAGCCGGCTGGACATCCACTGGGAGCTGTGGAAGAAGACACACAGCAAGCACTACCCAAGTGAAGTATGCCAACAAACGGAGCGAGCTGCATGCAGAAACTTGTAGCTTCATATGTGAGGTTAGGGGGAGCCGACTGCTTTTTGACTCCATGTGCTCTTCCTGCGTTTGTGTGCATGGAGGAGGAGGACGTGAACCGCAGGGATTTGTGGGAGAGGAACCTGATGCTCATTACCATGCACAACCTGGAGTACTCCATGGGCCTCCACACCTATGATCTGAGCATGAACCACATGGGAGACTTGGTGAGACGTTCTCCTCGCTCATGGCCTATTGATTCACAAAAACCACTTTATTAATAGAAAGTTTTAAAAATGCAGGAAACTCAGTAAGAAAATATATTTTTTACTATTTGAATTCCTATTGAGACACAATGAAGCTTAATCAAGTGGAGCCTGAAAGTTGTGGCAACTAAAGAGGAACATTACTTGGGGAACAGAAACATGAGGAGAAAAAAAGCCAATTAAAAAAAAGTGCTTAAGTTCAGAGTACAGGAAAATCCAGCTTCCTCTGTCGCAATGTGTTTTCAGCTATATGCTCATTTAGTTATGTTGATTTTCAGCCTAATTGTGCCAATATAGTTGATAGAAATAAGAAGCCAGTGGAAACTCAAACAAGTAAAATGTTAATAATTTAATATAGTTTGAGCAAACGCATGCCGAAAGGTGAACAACAGTTAGAGTCAAAAATATAAACTGTTGATCTGGAACATTATAAATAAATAAAAAATAGTGTAATCATTTTAGTCATTTAGCTTCAGAAAAAATGTAAAAACAAAATATAGAAGCACTTCCACATCATTAAACATTATTTATAATATAAATAACTAACGTCTTAAGTTATTTGATTTAAAGATTGACATTTCAAATGCAAATAAATACAAAAGAACAAAAAGAAATTAAACCTGCAGTATCGTGTTTTGTGTTGTTATTTGCTGTATGATTATTCTGGAATTAAAGTGCAATCCTTGCAGAGGGAAAATTGAAATATTTTTTCCACTTTTGTTCTTTCTTTTTTTCTTGAGTCTGCAGTTTTAGTTTGATAGACCTACACGTCTAAACTTAAAACCCAGCACTTGATGCTCAGACTTCTAATATGATGAAGGATTAAAGCTATGCAAGAACCGTAGACTGTAAAACAATGGAGGAACCGACATCACCCATAGAAAAGGCCTCTGGCTTTTGCAAAACGAGGCTAAATCCCTCCCCACTGCTTCCTGACACGGGCGCCGCCATGTTGAAACCAGTCGACAGTGGTTGTTCCGAGTCGCTCTGACTAGTTGTATTTATGGCAACTGCATTGTTATGCATTTACTGAATCACTGTCGACTGGTTTCAACATGGCAGCGCTTATGTCAGGAAGCAGTGGTACTTTTTATTTGGAAACACGAGAAGAGAAGGGTTTAGCTATCTGCCATTTTTACAGTAAATCTTTAAACATTTGTTTAAAATGTTAATGTTCTTTTATCTGGGTTTTTAACGTGGCTGACTTCTAAAAATCATAAAGTAAATCAAACTTGGTCACTGCTCAGATAAAGGAAAGATTAGTGTTTCCATGTATCTGACTGACCTCAATACCTGTAGCCTTTTGTACCGCTGCATATTTTATCAAAGGCAGTAAACCTGAGATGATATTTATGCAACTCTTATACCAAAGCAACAGCAGAGCACAACTTTATCAGTTTGACCTCATTTTCCTTTTTTAAAAGTGAACACTTTAAGCATCTGGAGAGAAAAGCAAGCTCCCACATTCTTCTATAGAATTCCCCTTTAGAATAAATAATTTATGTGCTTTTAATCTTACAAATGATCACATATACCCAGAAAGCTTTTTTTGTCACCTTTTTTTTTTAAGTTATTTTTTTCTAATACGATTTGTTCTTTTAAAGATCCCAAATTTAACTCATTTGAGTTTAGAGAAAACACTATCAACCTAAAAATATAGTTAATCCCAATGATGGGTTTTGGGGTTTTAAACCTTTAGTTTTTAAAATGTATACATGTGCTTTTATGTAGTATAATTATAACCTTAAAGAAATGAACAGAAGTGAACTCCCTTTTTAAAATATAAGAGGTTTTCCACAAGATCTGTTTAAAAAAAATATAAAAAGTAATGATGGAAGAGATCGTCCGTAAGTTAAATAGTGTCAATAAAGATTTGGTACATAATTGAATGAAGCCACTAAATTGAGCGTTTACTAAAAACTGTCACATTTTCTAAGTCAAACTTGGGATAAAATTCACTGTACACTGAGTGACAAAACGCTAAACTGTTTTCTTTGCTCTAAAAATATCTTCCAAACCGTTCCCTCACAGACACAAGAGGAGATCCTTCAGCAATTTGCTTCGCTGCGTCCCCCCACCAACCTCAAGAGGGAGCCACATCTCTTTGTTGGAGCTTCGGGGTCCAATATCCCAGACGAGATGGACTGGAGGCAGAAGAACTGCGTCACGAGCGTCAAAATGCAGGTAAAAGACAAAAGTCAAACAGTTTTTTTTCATTTTTCATTTAAAAAAATGACAAATTCCAACTGTGGAAACAGCATCATGCCTTAAAGTCCCGCTCACCTGCTCTCATAACAACAAAAAATTCACATTCTGGGGTCGCAAAGCAAACGGCAGAAAGTTTGAGGTGGAAAAAGGAAATCTCTGCTCCCGTTTCCTGCAAAAAGTGGGAAACAGAAATGTGTTTTGAACTTTTTACGCTAACTTTAGGATTTATGGGGAGTTTTTTTTTGTTTTGTTTTGTTTTTTTGCTTTTTTTTTAGTGAGAAGTTTTTTGACATTTTTTTTTTCTATGCTGTAAGAGAACATTTGCGTCCGTTATTGATGTGCTGCACTATAATTCCATTTGAAAACATTGATATATTTCACTTTATACCCAACAGTAAGAAATCTTCCCATTAAAACAGAATTTAGTTATATTTTCTAGTTTAGTCTATTGTAGTTTAATCAACTCTGCACATTTATGTTTTATTATTTTTGTTATTTTCCTGATTCATCTCATCTTGAAATATTTCTTAGTGAACAAATGGGATCAACAACAAATTCCTTTTTAGAAAAAATAAAACAAATGTGCTCATTTTGTGGAAAATCACCTTTTTGTTTGACATATGAAGTAAAACTCAACCGGCCTTGCTGTCTATTTTGGTGTGTTTTTGTAGAGACATGTTTCAGTTGCATGACTCGGAACCGTCTAAACCTGCCAGTTTCTAAAATGTCAAACTAAGAACAAAACGGCAAACTTGTATAGATGAGAAGATTCAAAAATGCTGATTATTTTGTAATTGAAAAAAAGAAAATCTTAATAGTTTGGCCTCTATTATATAAGTATTTGTGTATTTTCGAGATGAAAATGTTTTCCTAAATTCAAACAATGTGGCTTACGTTCCTCCATCCAGGGCTCCTGCGGCTCCTGCTGGGCTTTCAGTGCCGTCGGCGCCTTGGAAGGCCAGCTATGCAGGAAGACGGGAAAGCTGGTGGACCTCAGTCCCCAAAATCTGGTGGACTGTTCGTCAAAGTATGGTAACCATGGCTGCAATGGAGGCTTGATGCATCATGCCTTTCAATACGTCATCGACAACCAGGGCATCGACTCTGACGCTGGTTACCCTTATGTAGGAGTGGTGAGTCCTTTGATCAGCGTTTTTGACACCAACCAATGAAATTAGGAAGAAAACAGACATTAGAGCAGGAGTTTGTAACCTTTAGCACTAAAAGAGCCATGTAGGCCAGTTTTTACTGACCAAATCCCAGTGACAGCCACAAAGAACATTTACATTATTTCAAATTTAATGGTTTTGTGGCCATTAAGCTATCCATTTAGCTTGTCAAAAATGTATAACTATTAAATGATGGCGGTTTTAGAGTCTTTTTCATACATTCTAACAATTTTTACTTGCTTTTGACAGAAAAGTTAATTTCAAAATAAAATGCACCTGGTATCAAATAAAATCCCCCTGCTGGCTTGAATTAAAAAGGCAACCAAGTCAAGTCAAAGATGGTGTTTTTCTATCATTATGATTTTGCCTCTGAGTAGCAGCTAGACAATGTTGTGCAGCAAACGATCAGAATAATAAACCACATTGACAATATGAATAGGAAGTGAAACTAAACTCAAACTTAAATAAACTACAAACCCATTATTTTTTCAAATCATTGGCATTTTTAAAGCCACAAAGGAGCTGTGTGCGACTTTAGACAGCGTCAGACCTCACTAGAGTTTATGAACTTCTTCACAGGTGAGACCACACTTGGTATTCTACCTTTGACTACCTAGATTGAATAATTTCTTAAGAAAAAAAATCCACTTTTGGGGATCTTTTGAGCAACAAAATCCTGTCCACAAACTCAAAACAAGCTTTGAAATAACTGAACGTGCAGATCTCCCAGGAGGAACCAGGAGTTTTGCTCAATGCTGTGATGGGACAATGAGCTGATTAAATATTGCTGCAGAACTTATATCTGTTTATACAAACAAAAAATAGAGCAAAGCAAGCTTTGCAGAGAGCGCATGCGTGTTTGACACAACACTGGAAATGTGTGAGCTGCTACATAGTTCCTTTAGGCAGTAAAGAACAACACCTTTTCCACTTGTCGGTGCTCTGCTGTTAATGTTTCTTTGGAGCAGAAGTAAATTTATTGGAGCAGACAAACATGTTTGTCCTCCAGGCTTCAGCTGCTGTTTGTGTGGAGAAGAACAGCATTTTGCGCTCTGACCTTCTAGTTGTGGTTCAAATCAAAAATAAGTAAAAACTGTCTGAATTGACAAATATTCCCACCTGTAACATGCAGGCAACGGTTGGTAAAAGAAAACTTTGAGGCCTGTCTGATTTTTTTTTTTTTTTTTTTTTTTTTTTTTTTTTTTTCTTTTTTTTGGAGACTTTATGTACATTTTTGTTTCTGTTGCATTTGTATTGATTGCTCTAACCTTACTTTTCCTTCTACCTCCAGACACAAAATTGCCATTACAGGTCAGAGTACCGAGCAGCCAACTGCTCCCAATACAGCTTTCTGCCTGAGGGAGACGAGGGTGCTCTGAAGGAGGCCATCGCCACCATTGGACCCATTTCAGTGGCAATTGATGCCACCCGACCCAGATTTGCCTTCTACAGGAGTGGTAGGTTACAACACCAGCTTGTTTCCTTGTTTGTTTTGGTATTGTTTTTCATTTAATTTCATGTTTCTGATATGACTTCTGTGACTGCAGGAGTTTACGATGATTCTTCCTGCTCCCAAAATGTGAACCACGGTGTGTTGGCTGTGGGATACGGCACACTAAACGGACAGGACTATTGGCTGGTAAAGAACAGGTGAGACACTTTCGCCGCCTCTAAGTCTCCAGCCGTTTTCTTTCACAAACAAGAATGTAGCGCTTCCTCCATGCTTGTGCTCGCTTGGTCCGCTCTGACTCAGGGAGAGGGGGGAAATCAGAAGTGAAACTGGGAAGTCCGATCTGAGCTTTTCAGCACATCAGCAAAAAAAAAAGCTCAGTTCGTGCGTTCTGCTCGGATCGGTTCTGCTTAAAAAATATATTTTTTTCTTTTTTGCTGGTTTATAACAAATTGAATCGGGGTCAGTGGGTCACTCAGTTTTTTCAGGAGTTTTTTTTTTCCATTTATGCTCACTAAATGCACAAAATGCATCACACATTTTTATTATTTATTAATTTTGTTGAATAAACTCCCTGATCTTACTCTACAATATTATTTGAAGTACTAATGAAATGCATAGAATCATGATAACTTGATCTTGTCAGATTATTGATGTTAATTTTTTTTCCCAGCAGTTCAAAAGAATTCTGATTCACATTAAAAAAAAATAGTTCAAACTTACATAACATAAGTTACTTGCATATAAATGTTTCCTTATTACTGTTGCAAAACTATAATTTTCCTTAAAAACTAAGTTTTGAAAAGTCATGAATACTGAGACACATTGTAGTATTTGAATGTAAAAAGGCTTAAAGATCAAAACGTTAAAGAAACAAATTGACTTTACTAAGTAAAATTAATATCTGTGAAGTTTTACATTTGTCATTCAGTCTTTCGTGCTACATCTGACATTTTTGTATTTGTTTGCTCTGCAAAAACCTAATTTTTGGAAAGTAAAAAGTCCCTTGTTTCAAAAAAAATTATCTTTTCTGTTGAGCATAAAAAGTTTATTTCATCAAGAAAGGTCTTCAATCGCAAAAAATTTTAGTTTGAGGAAAACATGCATTGTTGACTAGAATTCTTTTTTTTTTTTTATAAGAATTCTTGGTCGGACAATTTTTCTTATCTGTTTGTCTGTTTAATGTATTTTTGATTAACATTGCATTATTTTATTTTTTATATCTTTAGTTGGGGAACCACTTTCGGGGAGCAGGGCTACATTCGGATGGCGCGCAACAAGAACGACCAGTGTGGCATCGCTATGTACGGCTGCTATCCCATCATGTGATTGTTCTGTTTTAAAGGAAAACTATTTTCCAATGAATATTTTGTCTTTTAGATTACTACCAATTTTAAATACTAATGTTTATGACCATCAGATTTGGTGCTTCTTCTGGAATCACACCAACTATATTTTCTGCAACTTCTGAATAAGTTTTCTTTGTTGTGTAACTGCGTGCCTCTGTACATTTATTATAAAAGGGAAGGTGGTGTTTTAAGGAAGTTGTTCACATTGATGTATGGTATATTTTCTTATCAGTGTACCAGTAAGTCCAGCCTTTTGTAGGCTAATTACCTTTTTAATCAGATTGTGGACAACGTGAATGGAAAATCCAGTTTGTGGGTTTATCCTGCCATAAAAACTGTCTGAAAGGATCCCGTTGACTCTTAAGGAAATTGACCTGTTGATCAATTCAGCGTTTACATGTTAGGACAGACGGAAGGGCAAAATCAATACCCATCTCTCTAGTAAACATCCTGTCCACATGCTGTTGTGCTAGCACACTGTATGCTATAGCTGCTTGGAGGTTTTGTTTTCATCTTGGACTGATACATTTTCAATCCAACATCTGCAAATTTAACAAAAATACTTTTGAAATAAAACCTCAATTTAGCTTCCTAACCGAAGTGTAAACAAGGGATTTAAATACTGTAAAAATGGAAAGCCACCTTGTTGTTTTTGTTTTTATGTTTTAAGAAATTAAAATTGTTTTAATAAAAATAGTTTTGTTTCATTGTTTGGCTCAGAGCAGCTGCTAAGATGCCAGATGGTTGATCCCCTCCCTCAGTGGGAAGGTCACAAAAATACTTTAAAATACTTGAAATAAAATGCATACATGGGCAGCAACTGGATGACATGAAAAGTAAACAAGCATACAGCAAATAAATGAAATGCTGCTATTTCTGTTCTTTAATTGGTAACCCTACAAATAAGCTAATTTTTAAAACATTACTGGGTTATTTTTTTATTGTATAGATGGGCTTTACTATGGTGCAGTGTTTAGCACTTTCAGTGTGTAGGTTTTCTTTGGGCGCTCTGGTTTCGTCCCATAAGGGGTTGTTCTAAATTGCCCCTTGTTGTGCGTGTGAGTGTGTGTCCCAGCAAAAGACTATCCCTGTTCAAGATGAACCCCACCTTCGCTCAATAGTAGCTGCTGGCCCCAGCATCCCCACGACCCCGAAAGGGATTCTGAAAATTGATGGATTCATACAAAGACTGAATTCGATTGGAGCTGGGTTTCCCGATATGTCGGTTAGGGTAGATTGTGGGTCATCAAAAAAATCAGCTAAAGATGTTTCAAAAAACTTGCCATCAGCCAATCATCACACTCGCCGTGAAGTAGGTCAGTTGAGATGCATACTGGCCAATCCAACATCCTCTTATACATAAGTCACTGCACATGCAGGTGATTAAAGTGACTTTGAATGTGGAACAGTTGTTGGTGCCGGTCGGAGGATTTCTGAAACTGCTGATCCACTGGGATTTTAACCTTTAAACAGAGAATGCTCTGAAAAAGAGAAAATGTCCAGTGAGCAGCAGTTCTGTGGAAATGCCTTGTTGATGTCAGAGGAGAATGGTGCCAGCTAATAAAAGGCCAACAGTAACTCAAATAACCACTGGTTACAACCGAGGTCTGCAGAAGAACACGTCCAATTTTGAGACAGACGGGCTAGAGCAGTAGAAGAACACATGCTGTACACCGGCTGCATCTCCTGTCAGCTAAGAACAGGAAACAGGCTGCAATTCACACAGACTCACCAAAATTGGACCATAGAAGGTTTAATAAATGTTGATGTTTGATGAGTCTCCATTTCTGCTTCTATAGGGTCTGAATTTGGTGTCAACAACATGAAAGCATGGATCCATCCTGCCTTGTATCAATAATTCAGGCTGGTGGTGGTGGTGGTGTAATGGTGTGGGGGATAGTTTCTTGACACACTTTGGGCCTCTTATTACCAACTGAACCTGGCTACAACGTCACAGCCTACCTGAATACTGTTGCAAACCATGTTCATTCCTTTCTGACCACAGTGTTTCATCTTCTGATGGCTACTTTCAGCAGCATTAGGTACCTTGTCATAAAGCTGGAATCATCTCAGACTGGTTTCTTGAACATGACAATGAGTTCAGTGGACTCAAATGTTCTCCACAGTCACCAGATCTCAACCCAATAGATCACCTTTGGGACATGGTGGAACGGGAGATTGGCATCATGGATGTGCAGCTGACAAATCAGCAGCAACTGCGTGATGCTGTTGTGTATACAATATGGACCAAACTCTCTGAAGAATGTTTCCAGTACCTTGTTGAATCTATGCCACCAAGGATTACGACAGTTCTGACAATTCTGCAAAAGGGGGGGGTCCAACATGGTACTAGCAAGGTGCTGGTCATTTCAAAAGTAGCTTGCATGCCGAAAAAATGTGTGTGCACCCCGATTTAGAGTGAGTTTCAAAGCTAAGTCTGGCTGCTTAGCCCCTTGACCCCTGAATTTATTTCCTGCTATGAAAAAAAAACAGTTTTTGCTTCCATTTAGATGCTAAATTAACCCCAAAGAACCCAGACCCAAATACAATTTTGTTGAATATACTACAAAGCAAGTGGACCACAGAACATTTCTGATATTTTTCTGTAACACTGATGTCACCATGGGTTCTTAAGGGTTTTGAAGCAGAAGTGGTTCGATGCACATTTGCATCAATAGCCAAGGGGTTAAAGTAAAAAAAAGAATCTGTTGAGTAAAATGTTCGTATTTTTTTCTTGTTTTCCTGCTTTAAAACACCCAGATCTGCTTATTTATCTCACGGTGACTTGACTAAAACGTGCATTTAAGAAGCTACAAAGAAAAATCTGGATTTTCAGGAAATGTCGTCAGCGTTTGAACTTTAAAGCTCAGAGATTCTCCTCTGAAACCTTTCCAACAAGGTCATAATAAAGTAGACAGTGCACGGTGCTGGGTTACAAATGAGTCATTTTTATTTTTTTAGTGCAACATCACAACAAACAATTTTCACATGAGGTATTCAAAGGAATTTTCTTTAGTTGTTGATACAAAATGCCCCACCATGATTGATGTTTAAAGTGTTGTGTACCTTTTTTTTTAAGCCTTTGGTTGGTTAGCCACATTCATTGGTATGTCTAACACATTTGGACAAGAATGGCACGGTAAAGCACGGTGGGTCGAGTCCAAGCTGAGAAAACTCAAACTCAGTCAAACATTTGCCTCAGCTCGTCCCCCTTTAAAGCTTTCTGTGTGGATTTCTTAAATTCCTACTTACAACAGTGGGATCAAACAGTATTTCAACTACACTAAACATCTGGAAATAACAGGGATGGTAGGGGATGGCTTACAAATGTGGAAAAATAGCTTTTGTCTCCTCTGACCTTTTTCATTTCAGGATGAATTATTGGGCTCTTTCTCTGCAAGTTAGGGAATTCTTGCTTTTGCAAAATGAGGAGCAGGCAACGTTGATTACAGCAAGATCCTCCTTGCTTGGATTGTCACCTCCTTTTTTTTGGTCTTGAGAATGATTTCTATATACAGAACATGGATCAATGGGACTCGAACGTGCTGAAGTAAAGCTTTGGCTGGACGGGAGCCTTGTTCGGCTCCTGGTACAGATTGTTTCCAGCACATTTGGTTTGGAGCAAAAGGCATGAAGAAGAGACGGATGCACAGACAAGATAGATAGATAAACGGACACCCTGACAGGACGGATTCTTTGGTTAAGGAATATCTTTGCCACACAACATCTCACACAGTTGAGGTAGATGGGTAGAGTCTTCATGTTCACACTGGGAGAACGCTGGGATAGACACAGAGACACTGGGAGAACAGAGACAAGAGACTTCCATTTGTAGACAATGCCCAATGTCAGTTTCTCAGTTCCAGCTCAACACAACCATGTTTTATGTAACATAAATAATCAGCACGTGGAATCCCACTGGTGCTTGTTTGAATCCTCTGAGTGCTACGGTAGATCTGACAGTCAACTGCTAAAACTACCTAGAATACATGATGATTCAGCAGTTACCCATTACTCCATCTTTGGTTGATTTTTATTAATTATTTTTCCTTTTGGACATTAAAAAAAAAAAAAAAACTTTTTTTGTCTTTTTTTGCTTTTATTCTGAAAGAATACATCAGTTTCCAGTTGAGCCATTTGAATATTTGCTCAGCTGCCATGCTTGCCGCCGAGTCAAGTCACTAGGGGGTGCCGCAGGCTAAAAATGGCTACGCAGATCACCTGCAGCTCCCAAATGTAGTCACTTGTCCTCCTGCTTCCTCAGAGGGAGGCCAGAGCTGTCCTGCTTGACACGGAGCAGAAGGTGCCTCCAAACAAAAAGCGCAGTCTCCATTTTAGGCCTCCAGTCAGAGAGACAAAGGGAAGCCTGAAAGGTGTCACCTCAGCTTTGATACAATGAGCAGGGGTCGACAAAACAGCCTCCCAGCTCTTTTATTTTTAATTTTTTCACCCCTCTACAGACGCAACAGCTCACCCCTGCCACTGCTCCCCCCTCTTTGCTCTCAGCATGCTTACAATTGTTACTCATTAAAGTTTAATTCAGCTCCATGCCCCACAACTCCAGCACCTCCTCAAACAACAAACCACCCCTCCCTTTCTACCTCAACACATACACACTTTACCACCATCCTCCTCCTGGATGATTCACCGTCCTCTCTGATCTCCCCCCCCCCCACCACCACCCTTTTGAGTGCCCCCTGAAGCCCACAGGTCTGGCCAACAGCAGGCCTCAGACCAGATGCCCAGAAAAGGAGATGGGATAAAAAAAATAAAAAATAAAAAGTCTCGCCTTTTGAAGTCAGAAAAAAAGTCGATGGCCTCTTTCATGACCGCTCATCTTTCAAGTCCATGTTGTAAAGGGGGGCTATAGGCATACACCCCCACCCAACGCTAAAGACGGGAAAAAAAGAGAACATTTCTAGACAGAAACTGAAACCGTGTCTTCCCCGCTTCACTTTGGCAACCCTTACATTTGGGCCTAAAAGTGAGAGCCCGGGTGGCTGGCACTTGATTTACAATTCCCTTTCATTAAAAAAGAAACATTTGTGCTATGCAAACTCCTTGGGAAACCTCCAGAAAACTCCCAGAATTGATCCATAAAACTATTCTAGGTTGAGAGGAACACCCTACAACATTTGAGACATTGAAATTAAGAATAAAGCCAAATCTGAGCATCAGAGGCACAATACTAAAGTTTAAGGGTCTCAACGAAACCAGAAACCTTTCATAAGACCAGATTAAAAGAGTCAACCCTAAGAAGAACACAGGATTGATCCCTCTAAACTACACCCATAGCTGTAGAGGCTGACCATTAGAAGCATCTTGGAACTGAGACAACTGGCAGAAGAGCTTGGCATGTGGACAATGGTCACACTGAGGCGGACGTAGACAGAGGTGTCTGCACTGCACTGGGGAGGAGGGAGATGGTGATCACAACCATGCATTTTTAGCCAAGCAGACACAGTAGGCATGTCGGCGTGCGACCTTAACAGACTCGCCCGCGACCTCGGAGGGTCTCCAAACGGGTGACGCGCTCTGCTGGGCGGCATCAATCTGAACAAAACTTTACAAGCAACTTGTGAAACAATGGGATGCCACATCATAATTATTGTCACTATTATTCATAGTATTAATAATAATTAATATATATTATCACAACATTCAAACAAGCTTAGGCCTTGGCATTAAGAGCTGACAGCAGAGACATTTGCAGGAATTCCCCCTTATTCTACAAAAAAACAACCAAAAAATAACCCAAAAACAAGGAGGCCAGGCCTTTAAGATAGAGATACGCAACAACACGGGTTGGATGGGGGTGGGATCAGGTTCTGGGTTTAGGGATTCAGGCCGTACATTCAGGGAGGCAATGTTAATCTTTGGTATTACGATGGGATTCTACAGCTAAAAGTCCCCATCAGAAAAAAGTCTTCAGTTTCACACAGACATACAGAGCATTATTAAATAAATACTTACAGTATATAGATAGCATAAATAAATTACCAAATAAATAGGGAGGGTAAAATAAAAACAACAACTGGTAAACAATAAATACACAAAGGCAGAAATAAATAGGATGATCAGACCAACAATTGCATTTGAAACATTCTGTGGTTGATTGAAGTGTTGGCTAAAAGGAGGCGTGTTAAAGCCGTTCCTTTGTGGACCAAAAAAATGACCTTGTACGTCAGCAGGGCTAAAACAAACTGCCCCGTGCTTACAACACGTTTCTATAAATAGAGCGATGTGCTTGAAATCTGTACAAAAAGAGCAGAAAGAATCACATTCCTCCATTTTCTAGACATCTGTAAAAAAAGCCTTCAGAATGGAGCCGAGGTGTGTACAGTTACTTGGAAATGACTTGGAAAAAAATACTATGTAACTCTACACTGTCAGGCAAACCTCTTCCCCAAAGGTTTTTCCCTAATTTTTGTATTTCTCTACGCTTGATTTTGAACGGCCGTCGAGCTTTTATTTTTGAAGCTCCGTCAGAGTCTTAAAGCTAATCGGTTGCACCAACAAGTCCGGCTCTGCATCCCACTTGTGGTTATTGATTCTGTCCTGGCGTACGTTGAGATGCACTGCAGCCACCCCCCTTGAAACCTCTTGATTCATTCAAGGCGGGGGCCATTTTGGGAAACGCTCCTGTGTATGGTTAATGATTGACAGCTGGGATTCACAGACGCTACAGGACCCTCCTGATTATTCCGGGCTCCAAACTTGGAGCAGCGCCATCCTGGGAACCATCGCCATGGAAACACAAAAAGAAGAATTGGGTTCTCAAAACAATTTAAAAAAAAAAACGTTTAAAAAGAAAAAAAAAAGGCTTTTCCTCTTCTTCTGGTTTGATTCTTGAGGAAAAATGAAATCATACTAATAAAGATTAATGTCTTTGGATGATGAACACTTTTTGGTTAAAAAGTTATACAATGGAGCTCTCCAAATGTGAGCAAATGGCATCTCTTGATTCTTCACGCTTGGAGAGATGACAATAAATCTGAAGGAACATTAAAATATGGGTCCTCCTGATTTGTTAAACCCTCATTAGCTCTAATCTAAACACTCAAAATAGCACAATGAGATGGCGTTTATGTGAAGGTGTGACTCCCTCTCTGAGTCAGATCATCTTTGCACCATCGACTATACAAGCAGGACCTCTTATCCCGCATTCATCTCACCCTAGGCATCACTCTGCTTTGCTTCAAACAGGCAATCAACTTTGGTTTAGAAAATGCTTCTTCTTCTTCGTCATAAAATCATCTACGCCAGCTTGTTCTGTCACTCCTTCTGTAACGAGGAGGACATTTGTTACGGCTGATCTCTGCCTAGACCAGTCTATGTGCCTCCTTGCTCCCTCAGCGCCCTCACTAACACGCCACCCAACATCACGCAGTGCTGCAGGACACTGCAGAGGAGGAGGCGCTGGAGCCCGAAGAACCTGTGGAGGAAGGGCGGCCCTCGTCGGCCCACTTGTTGAGGTTGCGTCGACGGGCATTCATGAAGAAGTTGCTGACGGTGGAGAGCTCCAGGCCCAGCTGCTGGGAGATGGTGACCTGCAGCTCCTTGGTGGGGCGGTGGTTCTCCCTGAAGATGGCCAGAAGTGTGCGCCGCTGCAGGTCTGTGAAGACCAGCCTTGTGCGCTTTGGGCCCTGGTTGCGCTCCATCTTGCTCTGCTCCTGCTCCTTGCGCTTGCAGGCTGCAGACATGCGAAGAGAAGATAAATTAGAGAAAGGACAAGTGAAACAGGTTCGCTAACAGACTGGCTGCCTAACTAGGACAAATGGATTAAGAGCGGGAAAGTGGATTTGTTAAAAGAAAACAGATTGGCTAAGCAACTTTGATTAGTTGAAAGAGATGAATCAGCAACTCGTTTCATTCTGCAGCAGGAAAATCAAGATGTTTAGCTTTTCACACGGTGCTGCCAGCCAGAAGCTGGAGGCTGACGCTTTTTTTTTGTTCCCTTCAACTACTTTTGGGAAGTTCTCCTTAGTTATTTCAGGTTGAGAATTCATCAAGTCTTTTTTCAAAAAGACATTTTGTTACCAAAAAATAAGCAGAGCTGCAAATGTCTCATTTTGCAAAAAAGCAATAACAAACCAGTCAGAGCCTTTTTTCTAGAAAAAAGTCTGAATAAGAAAAAGAAAAATCACGAGGGGCCAGTGCAAATGTGAGGGTTTGCTTCCTTTTCATTGCCATTTTACTTTTTTTACTTTTATTTAAGGCATACATTTTATCTTCAAAGAGGAATTCTTCTTTTTTTTTGCTTTTGTTTTGCCTGGATAGCCCTAAGAAAAGGTCTTTAAATGTATCTTTATTTAAATTTTCAATTTGACCATTTTGATAAAACTTTGGTTTTATTTACAGCAAAACTACAATGTAGTACAGTTTATATACAGTTTCAAGTGAATAATAAACCAAATGAGGTTAATGAAAGGAATGAGCAGTAAATTAGCTAAACGATGATCAGGGGATGGCCCCTCATACCCTCCTTAAGCATTCATATTTCTCTGAATCTTTGCTCCACAGAGGATATAAAGGTTCATCATTTCTTCCTTTAGTCTTAATGTTGATGTTTTATTTTGACGTGACGGAGATGAAATTATTTTTCCTTTAATGTATTTATTTATTTATTTTTAAATAAGCTTCGCACACATCAATCACAAAATAAAAACCCAAGGTCTGGGTTAAACACCACTGTAGCCAAGGCAGCCTGCCCAATTATATAATCAATATTTGCTCATGAAATAGTCTGATATCTAAAAAATAAATAAATAAATGGGAGGGAAAAAAACAGTCAGTTTGGTTCAGCAACAAAGAGGAGAAAGTGTGTGGGCTGAGCTCAGCTCCATTTTGAGTTTCACACGAGCGTTTTGAATTGCGGCTGTGTGTTTCTCTGCATATCCATCGCTGAACCCTTCACCTCCAACACGCTGTAATTCTGTATTTACAGGAAACACAACACCAACCTCTGCCTTTGTGTACCAAGCCAACTCCCCCCTCGCCGCCACCAGCACCACCTCACATCCCAGCTCCTTATACCCCCCCCCCCTCCATCCTTCCTCAATCCATCTCCCTCCACTTCCTCTGCTTCCCTTTTACCGTAGCAGACACTTCAACATCATTAGTTTCTCATAAAAGTCATTTACATGTGGCGGCAGCCGGTGAGTAATAATCACTTTAGGTGGAACTAATTTATTTTCTATTTAGGGAAGGATACGTCAGGGAAACACGCCGAGTCTGCACTGCTCCCGGTGTTCAGAAGCCTTAAGTGGACTAAAACATATTTGTGGGGAGTCGTGCAATTACCTAAATGCACACTTTTAAAAGGCTTCAATCAGCACTGCGTGGCTGTCAGGCGGCTGTTTTGCTGATGGTATCAGATTAGTTTTAAAGTGTAAGCACTGGTGTGTGAGCACATAACCCAGCAGGGCGTGCACAACAACACACAAATAAAGGCAGTGACTGCCTGTGAGGGCCTTTCCTCTTACAGATGTTATACACCCTTTATTGACTTTTTTTTATTTTGAAATCAATTTGCCCTAATTGCTTTCAGCCTTTCAGAAACACGCAAGCTTTGGAAATATCAAAAATTGAATTTTGGAGGGAATTTTTAGTAAATTCTTTGTGAGAAATACAAAATAAACGGGGTGTGTGATGCCAGAGATGATTTAAATTTGTGCAGATATGAGCAAGCGAACCCCTCCCTGTACACATGTTCATGCAGCAAGCATACATGCAATAAAGCAGCAACACTGCCTTTGCTCGCCCTGCAGCTCTCTCACGTTTAATTGATTGCCTTACAGCTTCTTATTGAGAAACATCTCAGGGCTGCTGTTGCTGTTTACTGTATGACCGCCTCTTCACTCCTCAAGCTCACAGCAGCAAATTTCATTAGCAGAGTGCTTAAGTGTGACCTTACTGCAGCCTTTCCCATTTTCCACACGAGTGCCGTCACAACAGCAGCATCAGACGCCACGCTGGGAGCTGTGCGACAGCGGCTCACCTCCAGGCCTCCAATACTCAAACATGCAGCCCAGATTGTACAGTTTGAGTAAATCTCACATCTTTGCACAGAAGATTTGGCACTTTCATAGTGTTTAGATCTCACTGATATAGACGGTAACTGAAATTATGAGTATTTAGCTTTCAAAGTCTGCATTTTTGATGAATTTTACACCAACTGCAGCCTGGTTTGGGAGCTTGGACTGAACCGATTGAAGGCGTGCAGAGTTGCATCCTCAGCTCATGTAATTCTGAAAGGCATAACATGACAGTGGCGGCCAGCTTGCTTGTATTGTGGATTTACGGCTAGTTGGAGGAGTCGCCGCTGCTCTCCTCCGCCTCCATCCCATCCCAGCTCTCCCTTACTGACGATCATAACGCCGAGCATTAAGTAAATGCTTCCTTATGCTGTAATCATGTGTAAAAGGCTCACAATTACCATGCTATAAATCCCCGGTACTGGGGCTACTCTTTGAGACATAAATATTCCCCTGTAGGCTTCTTATGATCGTGGGAACAGCCCTCTAATCATGATGTATGCCCCTGTCTCGTGTTGCTGAAACGTGATCGAAAGCCCTTTCCCTACCCCCCGGCATATGAAACTACAGGCTGAACACCCCCACATCTTCCCTCCCTCCCTGTCCTTTCCTTGCGCCTACCCCCCCAACCCCCCACCCCCCCGCTGATTTCTTGGGCCAGGGGCTGATAGAAATTATTGATTAAATCTGTGCAGCTCAGACTCCTCGACCCACAGAGGCTGGTTAACCCCTTCAGCGCCGGAGTGTGTATGTGTGTGTGTGTGTGTGCATGGGGGGTGGGGGGGCTGCAAAAGTCCGATTAAAACAACAACATCAGGCGAGGAATGGCCAACGGTCGCTTTCCTGATATGCAAACGGGCCGGCTTGGACCTCGGAGGCCGCCTTTCACCCCCGAACGTACGCAGCAAGAGACGGACAAGGCTTTGTGGCTTTCATCACGGCGGGGGTGGTGCAGCCAGCCGCATTGACCTTTCTTTTTCATTCAGACCTTTAGTCAAGGGCTTCGGCCATCATCTTTAAAGTTATAGTCTCTGATCCCTCCCCACTCCACCTTAAGTGTTCGGGCTGTGTGGTCTTTATCCTGCTCTTCTTCTCCTCCAACTAAATCCTGATTGCCTCCTCCACAGCCTCAGGTCGAGCTTGAGATGCATCTCTTATTCAGTGCAGTAATCCATACACACGACTCGCTGCAGATGAATCTGAGGGATCACCTCGTTGGTGTCTCCGCTGACAGACGGTTATTTAAAAGACAAAATGGCAGCAAGTGCATTCCATAATTACTCAGCTTTGGCGAGAGCTCTGCAGCAGAGACACAGTTATGGATATAGCAGGGCGCTTGTGGCGGATTCTGAAGGGCTTTCTATGTATTTAGGCGAGTGCTGCATTAAGGAGGATCATCTTAAAACTTGAGGCGTGAAGCAGAGAGCTGTCTTCAGACTGTGGAGCACGGGGGCAGCGCCGCATTCTAATTCCAGTCTCGATTTGCCGATGCGGCCAAGGTGTGTGTGGGCAAAGCTCTTTCCCATGGAAATCAATAACGGCTTGTAATTAAACAAAAGGGGGCTGGCCAGGGGAGAAAAAAAATCACAACAACCCCCTTCGGAAAGTAGGTTATGTAGAAAAGTGCCGAGCTGTCCAAATTGCGGCTTTGCCAACTACTAAGTATGCAATTTCAGATTGTGTGGGAGCAGAGAAGCATTGTCAAACACTAGCAGACTTCTCAGTGTAGGCTTTAATTTTTTATGAGTTTGATTGATTGGCTGCTGCAGCCGTTAAAATAATGTTTGTAAAGATGCTAAATAAAGCAGATTGCCCAAAAAAGACAAACGTTTCCTTTATCATGGAAACACACAAAAACTTGCATACAGAGTCTGAAGATTAGATCAGTCAAAGAGCATTTTAGGCAGAACAAACCCTGAAGATAACTCAGGGATTTTCTTGTGATTGCTGTGACGTTTTGCTGAATGGAGGATGTACACATGTGCTCTCAGAGTTGAACAATCAAAGATCAATAATTGTGAAGGGATTGCAAGAGTGCACAATCATTACCTATGAACCCTATTGTGCTGTTGGGCTTAATCAGTCGAGCTGCTGACAGAGAGCGAGAAGCGGTGATCAAGTGGGCAGGCTCTCACACACGTACAGCTCACAGACCCCCGCAGCGTTGAACCCTCACACACACACACACACACACACACACACTCGTCTATGCTCATCTCATATTACTGTGTTCACTTGGATTTCTCTTTGCGCTCTGTGTATCAGATGGGCCCTCGGTCCCCGTGGGGGGACAACACTGTAACACGGCACTGTACAGCGTGCTGTCATGTCTTCAATCCACATCCCCAAAGAATATTAAATGTCAAGCAGCAGGTTACAATGTGCCTTTCAAAACAAAAATCTTTACTCTGTGTAATCTGAATAAATACAATCAAGTCGGTAGCAAATCATTGTAAAAAAAAAAGGGAAAATGTTGGCAGAAGACGTGCCTAAAAATTGAACCCATCTCTATTTTTACTTTCTTTTGTTCCAAAAAGGGAATTCTTAAAATTAAGTGAAAACCACCTACTTTCCAAATCCCACAGACCTGTAAGGAGCTGTTGCCAGCTGAACATTTGTATTTAGCCTTGCAGTAATTGCCCCAGTGACGACGTTGATAAAAGACGCCTGGCAACAGCTCAAGCCTCATTTGCATCAGGTATCTTGCCAACTCAACTAGAGATGGACACTGAGCAGATATAAATCACCTCTCACAATAATCAATTGCTTCAGAGTGGCATATCTGCGCAAATTATTTCGTGGGCTCAGAAGCGATTAAATTGCCAAGCGCTGCTCTTCATGGTTCATTTAAGAAGAGGGCAAATGTCTGTGGCTTTTTTTTTTTTTTTTTTGCTACTGTACAAATCAATAGGTGCTGTTTGGGAGCAAAGTAAACAAAGGAGGAGAGCATATGGCCCTTTCTTGCTCAAATTGGCCTCAATGTGCTGCTGAGTTCTTATTATCAATAGCTGATGAGGCTACAAACAAACCAGTGGTGCACTTGCAGTGCGAGCAGGAGTGGACAGTATGATGCTTGTTCTTTTCCTGGTGTATCAGCCTGACCTGCATACTGATTGCAGAAGAGGAGACTTTTTTGTGAAGAAGAAGGGAGTTGTGTGTGTTTTGTATGTGAGGGTAAAAGCATGTGTGAGGCAAACACAGAGCAGATCTTACCCTCCAGCCGGAGTGAGGCCATCCTTTGAAACTCAGGCTCCTGCAGCCAGCGGGACATCCTCTTGAAGGTCTCCCGGCCAGACTTGAGCTTGCCCCAGGGCTTGGGGTTCCTCAGGAGGTCAGACAGGGTGCCCTGTGACCTACACAGAACCCTCTCAGCAAAGATGGCCTGGGGGATGCTGTACCTCTTCAGCTCAGTGATGATCCTCTGGGCCACGTCCCTGGTGTTGATCTCCTCTCCGCCGTTGCCCCCGCCACCCGGGGAGCCTGCCAGCATGCCCTCGCCGGGCGAGGAGGAGGCGGACGACGACGAATGCAGGTGATCGCCCATCTTGGAGGCTTGCTGGTTAGGGTGGTGGTGGGGCTGGTAGTGCTGGGTGTAGATGTGAGGGTGGTGGCTAGGGGTGTGCTGGTGAGCCTCCATCTTGTTTAGCTGATGGCCCACAGACACGTCACCTCCTCCAAGGCCTGGGGGGGACATCTCTCTGGCGAAATCTGATGTCCGGCAGAAGAGGCTTCCTCCGTGGACATCATAGCCGCTGTGTAGCATTTGACCTCCGTTCCCATTGGGACTGTTGCCCAGACTGCCATAACTGTGCATGGCGGGGCTCAGGCCTGAGCCAGCAGAGGGGGGTGAGAGGGTTTGGGACATGGCCACCTCCTTCCCGTACGGGTTGTAGAAGTTGGTGCCAAGGCCTCGCTCCTCACGCATGAGAGTGAAGCTCCCGATGACGTTGCTGACGGGGAGGCAGGGGTGGTGGTGATGGTGGTGGTGGTGAAACTTGTCATCAAAGGGCTGCAGGGGGGTCAGGGTGGTGTAGGTGCTGCTGGAGCTGGATGGGGAGTCGCCGCTGTAGCCTAGAGCGGACATGGAGTGGTCAAAGCTGGTCGGACGTGGATCCAGTTCCAGAGACATGGAGGACCCCCCCAGGGGGGGCCTGGGGAAGGCGGCTGAAAGGTCCCGGGAGTGCAGCATGGCTCTGCCGTCCTGGCTGTGGGCCAGATCAGCGTGGCTGTGCAGGGACATCTCCCCTAGACCCCCATCCATCTTTAACTTCAACAAATAAAAAGCTTATTTCCTGCCTTCTTGTGCTCTTCTCTTGTTAATGTTGTTGAACAGCCAGACCAACAGTCTGGAAGGTCTCTTGTTACACCAGACTATGGATTTATTGATTTGTGAATTAATTGATTTCCGGGCTTATGGGGTGTCTAATTAATTATCTGATAACGTTAAGTAGTGTGTTCAAAGTCCCTCAAACTCCCCAAAAGGCAGTTTGCAGCAGCATCGCGCCCCGTGACCGGGGTTTTCCTCCTTCCTTTTTTGTATTCTCACTTGGGCATCTGCACGCCGCGTGCGTCTTTGGTTCTCAGCTGTGGTCCACGGCAGAAGCCTCGCTTTAATTCCTGCGTGAGACGAGACAGGCGCGATTAATCTTTGCGTTTCAACTTTCCGTGGCTCCATAAAAGCAAAACACAATCATTTGCGCATCCCTGCAAAACAGTTTGCGCCGAAAAAAATTGTAAACAACAACAATGAAAGAAGCCCATGGTGCACCCCACCCCCTTTCGAGGCACACTTCTAAACACGTTGATCATAAAAATGATTTTCCTTTTGTGCGTTTTTACGCAAAGTTACGATTTCAAAATACGCACCAAATTATCCGAGTTTTTCTGATCCACGAGGCTATAACTATCGCGCGATATCCGTGGGGCTAAATATGTTTGGGTTCGAAAGAGATTCGAGATCTTACCTTTAATTATCCGCGTCTCAAAGCGCGTCCGCGGTTGTCGTCTGTTCTGAGCATCTCTCTCTGTCTGAGCAGCCCTGCAGATTCTCCCAACCGCTCCACTGCGCTCCGAGGTGCAGCCTTTACCGAAGCCAGAGCGCAAAAAACATCCGCGGGGACCAATTCTGCCTCTGCTTTATCTCCCTCTACGTTTTTTTCTTATTATTTGTCGTTATTTCAATTTAAAGGTCTTTTTTGTTTCCCTCCACGAAAAAAAAATCTCCGGGTCTCTCCTCGTGTTTTCCACTCAGCACTAGCAGCGCTCCTCTTTTTCTTTCATTATCTCGTGAGATTTTCCTCCTCCTCCTCCTCTTCCCTCTGCCTGCCACTTCATCGATCTCACCACCAACTCTTTCCCCTTCTCCTCCTCCTCTCTCTCTCTCTCTCTCTCTCTCTCTCTCTCTCTCTCTCTCTCTCCCTCGCTCTGCTCACAGTGCGTCACGGCCTTAAAAATCTGACAGATGTGCGATGAAATTCCTACTCCAATTAACCCTTTCTCTCCGGGGGGGGGGGGGGTGACGAGGCTGGAGGGTGGGTGGGTGGCTCATAATGCCCCTCCTCCCCCTTTTCCCTCATAACCCCACAGGTTATGCCTTCTTCAGCTGATTGCGTGCATGAATTATGTGCGGACATGATGCTATTTCTGCTGTTTATCGCGGCTGATCGATGCATTCAGAGCCGGATTGTCCATGTAATGCCTCTTCTGTCAGAGTGCAGAAATATCATAGAAAAAAATGATCAAAACGGGGAGCAAATATTAAGTCACATCTTAAAAACAACTTTTCATCTCTAAAGTTATAGAAATGTATTGTAAAAGGAAAAATAATTAAAAAAAATACAAAGTGAAAACCTCTAATTTTGCACAAAAAACCTAATTTTCTTTTAAGTGTTCATTCATGAGAGCTTTTTCGTGTGTTGTTCTCCCCTTTTGTTCCACTCTTGTTGGTTTTAGACAAATGTAAACCTCACCTTTCAGGATAAATGCTGTCAAGTGGCGGCCTCGCTTTGCCCGCCTCTTAATCAGCACTCAGCTCCATTCACTCACCGCCAACACTTCATTCTGGAAAGTCCCTCAGCCAAATCAATGCGACTCCCTTTTGATTTCCAAAAGACCCCTCGACCTGCTGCTGCTGCTGCTATTGCGCACGGCAGGCCCAGGCGCGTGCGTGAGCTTATGCATCCGCAAGTGTGAGCGTTTTTTGTGCGCAATAAAATCAAAATCTAATTGGAAGTGTTTTGCGTGGATACTATTGTGTGCGCACATACGGGCCTGCGCGTGCATGTTTGCGCAAGCACGGGCCTCCGAGACAGACAAGAAGCAGGGAGGCAGCGCGCATACTAATCACATCTCACTGTCAGTTTAATTTTTTAGAGACGAGCAGTTCTTGCGTTTGGAAAGAGCGAAGCGCCGCGCGGTGTGGGACCGCCGGCTTCCCGGAACAGATGCTGCCCTATCGATCCGCCCCGCGCGCGTCCAGCACGGACGGATGCGCGCATTGGTGGCGAGTGGCTTCTGGTAGAAAATGTTCGACGGCTACAAGCGAGGAAAACACGAGGTCCATCAGAGGCCGGGGTGAAAGTTCACCCTCTGTGGCTGCAACATCCGCAGATTGGCACGCGCGAGGACGTCCACAGCATCACGCAAGCAATGACAGCGTCTCCAATACCATATAGGAGAGATGATGCAAAATATTGTTTCAATTTATTAGATCAACTTTGTAATCTCTTGATCAGCAATAATTGGATTGGAGGCATTAAGGCTGCTCTCAGTCACTCTCCTCAGCAGCATTACAGCAAAGCATTTACATTTCAGCCATTTAGCTGATGCTCTCAGGAAGGAGGAAAACGTGGTATCTTCAGTTCCTCCATTACCAAACACAGGCAATAAATACACGGAGAAGGAATCCAGCTTCAGCCGTTTAACTGCAGCTCTTATGCAAAGTGACTTTAAATATGAAGGCTGTAGAATAAGCTTTTAATCTAAACCACAGTGTGTTTACATTTTAGCCTTTTAACTGATGCCCTCATCCCGGCTGCACGACAAATACTACAAGCAGCCAACAATAAAAAGGTCAAGGGTCAGGGGAGCATTACAAACACCTCAAAATGACCACGCACGCATGAGGAGAATCAGCCAAAGGTCTGTTTTCTGCATCGATAATGAGTGGAGAGAGAGAGAGAGAGAGAGAGAAATATAAATGCCCCCCTCCCTCCACGCAACCGAGATTCCAGCACGATGCATTTCAAAATGCACACAATCTTAAAAAGAAAGAGGGAGAAAATGTTTTTTTTTTCTCTGTCGTGAACGTCGGAGGCCTCCAAACACCCAAACCTGCAGCATGGAGAAGGAAGAAACAGGAACTACAGTCCCCTCCCTCATCAACCCCCCACACTCACTAAAAACGACGAAAAACGGAGGAAAACATTCGGCTTAATCGCCTCACTTATTGTGAAATTGTAATTGATGAATCTGGAGGCACAATGAGATATCGACGCCTGTGCGTAAAGCAGCGAAAACGGAAGTGAGGCTGCATCTGTGATGATTCTCTGTGCCGCGCACGAGGCTCATGTGAGGAATTAAAACGCTGCTCCTGCTGCAAATGTATGCAGGGATTCATCTGAAGATAATTTAGATTAAACATTGTCTTATTTTTCCCATTTTCAAAACGCAAATGATGCATAGAGTTTCTAAAACATCCCTTTTCCCCTCGTCTGCAGAAAAAACAAAGGTTTGAAAAAAAAATCAGAAAACACATCTAGTGCAGTTTTCAAAAAGATTTATTGTCATAATCAACAATACAGAGTAAACATTTGCAACTAAAATTAATATGCCCCTTCCCTTAAAACTAAACATACAGATAAATAATAGTCAAACAAAAAGTTTAAATCAAATATAAAAAACTGCGGCTGTAAACTGCAGACTAACGTACAGCTTTAAAGTGACAGAAGTTCCTTTTTTAATTAGACAATTCAATACAAAATAATGTTTTGATGAACAATAACTTTTTTATTTTATTTTTTAAGATCATTTACCTGTTATAATTTCCGTGTCTGCGCACATAACTGCACCAAAATACAAAAGTCAGCACATTTCAAAACTTACATTTAGCATTTAACAGTCAGCAGATGATTTAAGTCGGTTATGCAAATAATAACACTGATAGCAACAATAACCACAAATAATTTGGCTAAAATATATATATATATTCTAATTTTACTCAAAAAGTCTTCCCAAAAACAGAAATTCACCTTCATCCATTGTAATGAAAAAATGAACTGATCGTTTAAAGCTCAGGTGAGATTGTTTGCTTTTATAGCTTATTCAAAACTTTTTTTTTGCCAGCTAAAACTAACAGAATTTTTACATTTTCTTCAGTAATATGATTTAAAAGAAAAGTCTGTTTAAAAAAAAAGACAACATTTAAAAAATTCATGGAAAACTTTTTTTTTTAAATAAAATTTAATGTCGAATAAGCTGCAATTTGAGCTCTAACATAATGAACATAAGGAATGTTTGGAAAATATTATTGTTTTTAAATAAAATGTATTTTAATTGTAGTGTTTTCTGACATTACTGAATTTATTTGAGTAATTCACAAAAACAGATTTTTTGGCAAAAATATGTTAAAAAGCTGGAGTTTGACTATAAGCTTTAAGATTCTTAATTCAAGTAATCTGATTTATTTTAAGGATAATTTTCTGGTTTTGAATAATACAATGTTGACATAAAGAAGTTAAAATAAACACAATTCTATTGGAAAAAATGGTGTGTATTTTTCTCAATTTGTGGAGAAGAAAAATGTTTGGATTTGAAATAAATTATTTGAATTATGTTCATTGAAAATCAGTGACATTTCCAAATATCCTTTTAATTGAAAAAATGTAGAAATCTCTGCCAGTTTTTGGAGACCCCACAGTTTTTTTCTATTCCTCTTTTTTTCTTGTTGTCAACTCCCTTTTCTGACTAATCGATAAAATCAGTGATTATCACAGAGCTGGCGCTACGCAGATCACGTGAGCAATCAATATCTGAATTAATGTTGACCAGATTGCGTCTAAACTGAAAGCTGTAAAAATAACAATACAAATGTATTAATGAGGATAAAAACTGTAGAAATGTGCGTGGATGGAAAGGCATTAAAACGCTCGTGTTAACCCGCAGGACTGCGTTAACCAGATGCGGGGATAATGATGATAATCACGCACAGCCTCTCATTTAAAGGACTCTGTAACGCAACGTTAAATTGCAGAAATAAAGATGATGCAGGGAAACGTTTTGGATCTTTTTAGATGAACAATTTTTTTTTCCTTTGAAGGCTTGCACAAATCTGGAATGTTCTGCAGACAACAGTGATGCGGGCCTGCAGGTTATCTGCATGAGCAGCGTGTGGCCTGCACGCCGCAAACACACCACCTTCCTGCCTCGACGTTTTACATTTCCAATTCCAGCTAAAATCCCTTTTTTAAAGTATTGTTTCAATACATTTTTAAACTCTAGAAATGCAAACAAATGAACAAAATGTCATTTTAGGCGCTCATAACTCACGGCCAAGGAACTTATAAAAATGATTAACACTGCTTGCATTGTTATCTGATTGTAGAAATGGGCGTGCACGTCACGATTTCATAATTATTGTGCAGCATATACTTTGCTAATTCTTGGTTTTTATATTCTGTGAATAACCAAAACGTATTTTTTTGATAAACAATGCTTGAAAAATACATTATTTGCCGTTGTATTACTTATAGCAAAATTAAGAGAGTTAAAAAAATATATTTAAAAGAAGGCGTGCACGTTTTGCAGCCACGTGAGCGCGCATCCTGCCTGAGTGCGCCCTGGTTTCTATCGATCTGCGCATTTTAAGCAGCCTCTTGTTTGCCCTACAACTGTTTTTTCATATAAAATGCAAATATCCTTCTGCTTAATTGGCCCCTCGTTCTTTATGCAAATGGAGGCGTCTGGTGGCCCGAGCAGGAGCGCAGAGAGAGCTGAGGTTATGCACGAGGCGGCACAAAGGAGTGCAAAGGTCGACAAGTTGCAACTGAGTTTTTTTTTCCTCTTCCATCTCTTAGGACTCACTTTCTGAAAGTTACTGCTGAATTTGTGTGGTAACTTTTGCAAACATTTGTTGATTTGGTTTAATGGATCAAGTGAGCTTACTGAGCATGCTCAGATTTTCATCGGATTCCCATCCAGTTGTTCTATTAGAATTGTAAATACAGGCCTGTTTTAGGAGGGCAGAGAGGCTGCAGGCTGTCACATGACATCAAACAGAAAACTTAACCACCAGCAAAAGATTAATTCTGAGTATTTTTGGAAAAGGCAGCTCAATGAAAGAGTAAACAATTAGCATATTTACTTTGCAGGGCAAAAGGTTTATCATTTCAGTTTGCTTTTCTGACCGTAAAATATGAGGCATCTTCTTTGCCAATTTCAGATGAGAGGGAGTTCAACGCACGGGTCACACACTGCAAAGAGCTACAGACATACGAGGTCTTTGGTGCATGCATGCACAGCCTGCAGGGAGCACGCACCTTCACGGCCGCATGAAGCTGCTGTAGCTGCTGCCAAATTGCAGCACGCAGCAAAAGCGTTTGGGCTGCTTTGCCAGGCGAAACCCCACGCAAATGTCAGCCTCTGATCAGATGCTGCGGCTCAGATGATCACTCAACCTGCTCGCATGCGAGAAAACCTCTGACAGACGTGTACACGCTCTTTGACACGAATAAAGGGCTTTTTTTCTGCTCCTCCCTCCCTCCATCTTGGCCTCCACACCTTCCGGTCATCTCTGGCTATAAGGAGCGCTCAGGAAGCCTTGGCGAGCCTCTCAAGAGCTCCCTGATGAAAACGCCATCTTAGAAGCATCTGCATATTGACCATGCAAACACTCAACTATTTTCTATCTAATGCATGCTTTCACCCAGGCCTGCTAGTCTCAAGAGTGTGCGTGTGTGTGTGTGTGTGCAGTAGAGAATGCAGGTGTGCACAGGAGAGTGTGTGTGCGAGTTAATGTGAGAAAAGTGTGTGTCGATCTCTCCAGCCAGTCAGCCTGTGTAACTCAGAGGGGGATCAAAGGCAGCAGGGTTTCTCTCTTTCTCCATCCTTGAATTTCCAGTCAGGTCGACTCCAATGTTTGCATCCTCTCCCCCCCTACCCACCCTCACTTACACACACCTCCTCCTCTTCCTCCTCCTCCTTTTTTCCTGGCATCCGCTTCCCTGTCTCCCCTTCTTTCCCAGCGGTTGGCTGTTTTCTTCCTTCCTTGCTGCTCTGGTAAAATCCACTCTGCATCTCCTTTTTTTTTTCTCCTCCTGCTCAGCGGCGCCGCTGCTTCCTCCCCATCTGTCCGTCGGTGGCGAGGCGAGGAGTGCTCCTGCAAGCTGCCTCGTCCTCCTCTATTTGACTCCCTCTCCCTCTCCCCTCTCCTCTCTCCCTTTAATCAGCATGTTAATAAGAAAGGTAACTAATCAATACATTCAATGGCCTGGCCTGGCGATTGATACGATCTTCATTCACCTCCCCCTCGCTCCACGCTGCTAAACACACACACAAACACACTGCAGTAAGTGTTTGGGGTTAAGAGGCCCTTGGTGGTAGTTCAGTCATTTTCCTTTGATAGGAGCTTTAAAACTGTTGATGATGACGTTGTTTTCTCTGAATGACTGACGGATCGACAAGGATTTATGAGGCAGGTTTATTAGACACCAAATTTGACAAAATAATGAAGTTAGTGAAAAAGGCAAATTGTTAGCTACATGCATGGCTGTGTGAGGTGATTCTGTAGAATTCTGTAGTTTGGTGCTCAAAATGGGGGTCAAACACATCTTTTAAAGGTCACCATTTATCTACCGACTAGAGGTGCAACAATTCATTTTAACAATTCAATTCCTATTACGATTTGTAGTTGGTGATATGATTCATAGTTGGTATTGGTTCATTTTGAACAATCTCATCCACTGAACTATCGCCAAAACTTCAACCAGTGTGACTCAGAGAGAAATACCTGGTACTGAACAGTGCAGGTGAAGTTTTCCAGATTCCTTGGATTTCTCGCAAATGAATCAAGTGTAAGTCAACAATGTGTACAAACAAACAAGTAAACAAGAATGAATGTCAAATCCATTCGCGTTTTAGTTTTCTGAAGTTCAGCCCATTGTTGTTTTTCCACATCCAAATAATCCAAAGGGAACATTATTAGAGCATTCTAGCTCACTGTATGGTCACATGTCTTTGCTAAATTCAAAGTTTTTCCACACTTTGGACTGGAATGATGGACTGATCAGTTTTTGCTGACATCACATGTGTGCTGTCCGCTGTGATGACACTTGGTCATTTTTATGTTATAGTAAAATAAATCTACCATTCCTCAATCCAAATGGTGTTTTCCAATATCAATATAATTGATTTATTTCATTTTAAAAGGATTTTGTAATGGTATAGGTTGGTATAATTAACAACAGATGGATTAACCCGGTTGGATCGTAGGAGTATTAATCGCTTCATTGATTCGGTTGATTAATCGATACACCCCTATTACCTACATATTTGCAGTAAATCTGTTGAAGATGCTGCAACAGAAATCCTGTTTTTTGTACTCCTCTGCCCCAATGTGGTTCAAATATGTACTCATGTACTCAAACAGGGACATCCATTCTTGTGATTCATTTTCATAGCTATAAGAAAGAATGGACAAACTGATCATTTTGGGGAATCAATTTCTTCCTTCCTGGAAAAATTAGAAAGTAGGAATAAAAAAAAGCAGGGCGCATAAGCTCTTGAGTTAAAAATAAATAAAATTGGGTTTATTTGCAAGAGATTAAAGCAGAAAAGAAGTTAAATGCTGAGTGATTTTCATGCCAGGTGGATAAGGAAAAGTGATTCCTTAAATTTCCTAAACGTTTTTGCGTTCACTTTTTCCCTCTTCCAGCAGTCGAGCAAGCCCCGTTTAAAGAATAAAAAATAAAAATCAGTTGCCAGCTGCTGTTAAAGGTATGTGGATATTTGGCCAGGGAGGTCCAGGCAGCCCTCGAGGGCAGAAGATAGTTTGAAATCACAGGGGAGGGGAATATTTAAAAGCAAAATACTCAAACAGCTTAGGGCTGCAAACAGAGAAACATCTCTCCTTGTACAAAAGCAAACATCCACTTCCATCTCCTTCTCTAACTCCCCAATATTATTAATAGATAGGATGGAGAAAAACACACAAAGACGCACAAGTCCTCTCTCCTCCGGACATGGAACTCCAACAGACATGAAAACGCTGGAGCTCCTTCTGAGGAGGACATGAGAGGCATGGCACAGGATGAAGGGAAATCCTTCATACAGGAACAATACAGGCAGCAGCAAGGTGGCCTTTCAGGGCCCTGCTGAATGGGTTTCTCCCCATGACCCTCACCCTAACACACACACCACCCTTCCACCCCCTTCTGTGCTGCTTTTTTTGCCTTCTGGTAACTTCTGTTTCTGTGTTACAGAGCAATGTGGATCCTTTTACATTTGTCTCCCAGTTTATATCCACCTCCCCTCATCTTTTCTTCCTCCTCCTCCTGACTCTTCTCCTGTTTTTTTTTGTAGCCCTCCTCTGTATCATTTTTCACTCGTGCAGTGGAACAATCGATATGTAGAAAAGCGCCACAGCATCATGTATCATTGTGGAATATGTGATATAGATTATTACCAGTTCATGTTTTTCTTATCCTGCTTGTGTGAAGCCGGATTGCAGTTTGTTTTCAGGGGGGGGGGGGTTTAAAAATAAAGGCAGAGAAAATAAAAAATACGTCTTCCGTCAGACGTCACATGAGAACAAAACAAACAAAAACATTTTTACAGATGCTTTTATTTTTGTTTAAAGAGCAATTTTAGTCGGGAGGTTAAAATAGGAAATGCAAAAAATAAAATCTATTTTTAATCTTTGTTGCAGCAGTCCGCTGTTGCATGAGCAAAAATAATTTAAGGTGGACTCAGTGGAGATGTGAATCCACCTCTCTTTCTGGTCAAATCAATATTTTCATATCTGATTGATATGCTGTTTTTTGGAATCACACAACCCATAAAACAGCTGCTTTCCAGTTTTGTCTTGTTGTATTTTGCGTCATGAACACACATAACAACACAGTTTGCTGACCGAGCATTGATCAGCACCGTGTCGAGCGAACAAGGCAGACACGACTCTTCTCTCCGTTTCTCCTGCGTCTCTGCTTCCCCGCTGCCAGCTCAGGTCCAGTTTCATTTCAGTATCTGCATGTCCGGAGCGTCCCACAGGGGCTGCAGAATGACCAGTGGCCCTGCTGACCCTCAGAGCTGCTGTCACCCTTCATCACCCCTCTCTCCATCTTGGATGGTGTGGTCACCTAGCAACGGAGGCCAGGGTTCGCCGCTCGTGGACCAGAGGCTATTGGGAAATCAATCGATACAGCCCAACCTACAGAGCTGGCTGGCTGGCTGCACTCCCCCCCCCCCCCTCCTTCTCTTTCTCCCTTGTTATGGCCAAATGAAGATGATGCAGTTCTCGGTTTTCCACACCTCGCTGTATGTGGATATCCTGTTACAGGATAAGAAATGCCTCTGCTTGCCAGGGGCTCGCAGCTCTCATGGCTGATGAATTTGTCCTGTCAACCAGCCTCTATTTCCACCAATGTTTGGATTGAGAGGTGGAGACACAACGATTAATCAAATTTCAGAGGAGGATTTCTTTCCCATCATGGTGTTGGCCATGAAGAAGTGCTGACCAAAGATTATATGGAAGGTGCAATTGCAGTCCTCCCCTACCCCACTCCTGAAAACACATATATGAATTTCTTTCAGCTGCATTTCTGAGTGCAACAATGCCACCACTGCATCATTTTTAACATTGGGTCTATGTGAATCTAATTAAAAGCTTATCAGACATGAGTGCAAAGATCACTTTCATTAGCAGAACAATGACGCCTGCTGAGGGCATTACAGGATCCAAAAGATAAAACAAAAATGGGATCTTTAAGTTCATAGAAACACCTTAAAGGTCAAATCTATTTAGTAGAACCTCTGTTTATCGTGAATGGCTCCTTGGTAGATTGGGGTGGGGTCAGGAACCTTTGATCCCCCCCCTTTAACCACAGTGGGAGGATGGGCCAAATTTGATCACCTTAAACAGTTTGAGGCAGAAAAAGAGCACTATGAAGGAGAGGAGGGAACATTGGAAAAGATTGAATCGAGATTGAAAACAAACATTTTAGATTAAAGACTTTCTTGTGATTCATTTGGTTCCCTAACCAGTGACGAGTTGTCTTAAACAACAGGATTTTACCATGTGGACGTTCATCTCTTGACGGCAGAATCTGATGACAAACAGATTCTCCATTTAGCCATTGACTGTACATGAGAACCGGACACAGTATGACGTTACCCATAGAAAATGGTCACTTCCGGCTCCAACCAAATGAAGTCATTTCAAGCGCCGTTTGGTCACATTAATGATGCCGCCATGTTAGAGCCAGACAACATCAGTACGCAGTGATTGATCCGAGTTGGTCTCAACCCTACCCATTCTCCCTACTCCTACAATTAGGCCTTTAAGCAGAGAGTTTTGGAAAAAAAAATAGTGTCTTCTAATCCAGAAGTCACTACCACTTGATGACATCATGACCATTTGCCGGTCATCTATGTTAGCGCATAGCTGCCAGCGCTCAGAAAATACATAACAACATTGGTTTTATAACTTTTACAAAGTCATGCAATAACAGAAACTCAATACTTACATTTAAATGTAAACTTCACCCTACCGGCGGAGAGATACTTAACCTTAAATCAAACCCACTTTAAACACCAAGTTCGGACGTCGCTACAGCTCCAAATGCCCTTACTGACTATATAAGACCCTCCCACTACCTCTACTACCCTACCGCTTAAAGCAGGCTCAGGATAATCTGTAAATTACATTTTTGAACTTTCGACGTAAGACCTCATTCTGAAATTGAGACATCTGATTGGCCAGTTTATAACTTGAATAACTAAAAATAATCAAAAAATAAATTAGGATTAACAAGACAGTGTCAAGAAGAAGGTGGGAGAGCCAGATTGGTTATTCTGACAAATGACTATGTAATGGCTGTTGATTTCTCAATAGAAGTCTATGGAAGTTTGGTTTCTTGGAGCCCCTTCCTGTTTGTAACACGAGGGGGGAGGAGTCACTCAGTCCAGTTCTCATTTACAGTCTATGGTTTTAAACCGTCAGCCATTAAAAATGTTTTGACCTGAAGTCATTGAGAAGAACTTGGGATTCTGGAAAATATGTGGCTAAAATCCCACTTCAATCATCTTTTGAGCTAATTTGATAGCATTCCCAGTGTTCTTTTAATTACCATATGATTACGCCGTTTTAAAGCCAAAATCAAATTTCCGTTGTGTTTTCTTGGATATAGTTTCTGCAGAGTGGCAGGAATTCATTAGAAATTCATCTCTGAGTTGTGGGCTAACTTTTGGTGCAGAGTAAGCATTTCCTATCATCCATCTACTCTCTTCCACTATCTTACAGCCCCTCACAACCTCAACCTAATATTAGCGGTGCAAAGGAAATCGCATGCAATATTGGCGCCATCCATCTATCCAATCTGAGCCAGATGCCAGCTCAGACAAGGAAGATGAAGACGTCCATGGGTCTATTTTCTACAAGTGGATCCATCAGAATAGAGCAAAGCAGGGAGCTTGTGGCTCGCCGAATGTACCTTCAACGTCACTACAGGCTTTTACAGACAGCATTGTTTTGTCTGCTCCTGATTCACAACAATTTGAACAAAGAACTATCAGAAATGCAAGTTTAATCTTAATTTTCTTTATGTCCTCCATCATCAGAAAAATGCCACATGGACATGTTAAAGACACCAAAAACATGATTTTCATCGGATCTTTAGAGTATCCAGCAGGAGGCCAGATGAAAAGTAAAAATTGAAAATATTTGAGAACTTGTGTGGTGCACACTGTCCTAGAGTTTATAAAAGGAGCAGATGTGCTGTGCCCCCCCCCCCCCCGCTCCATTTCACATTGACAGACTTCTTGACTTGTTTTGTTGTGGTTCCTCATCCCTGCAACTAAGGAGATGATTCTGCTTCTTTTGGGGGCTTACCAGATCCACAGATGGTCATCCAGCACGTGGCTGGATGTGGGCTGTGGAGTGACCCCCCAGCTGGACAGTGTGGCCAGGTCACTGATCCCTGAGCCACCCTCCTCCTTTTTTCTTGTGTTTTTTTTTTTTTTTTTTTTAGGGCCAGCTGCCATCGCCACAGTCCCATCCTAATGGTGTTGGATTGCTTCCTTCTAAAGCCCCCCCACCTCCTCTCCATCCAGGCCACGGGGAGTGTCCAGCTGCCCCCTACTCCTCCCCTGCCTCAATCCAATGGCCTTTCACTGGACACAGGAGAGCCCTGAGGGGAGGGGGGCAAAGTGCAAACGGGATGGGACGATCTGAGACCCCCCCCCCCCTTGTAAAATAGAGGTAAATGACAGGAATAGGCACAAGGATGAGCTGTGTCCACACATGCATGACATTGACACAGACGAAAGAAAAGAAGCTTTTACCCATAAAAGTGGAAAGGTCGCCTCTGGAAATCGGAGGCGACAGTAAATGCATCTGAGTGCTGGGGTGTCTCCCTCATTGTCCTCATTACAGGACAGAGGAGTGGGGAACAGGCAGAGTCGAGCAGAGGGAGGGGCTGGAGCTTAAAAGCGCTCTCAGTGACATCCAGACTGAAACGCTGCTCGGCTGTGTGCGGCTAATGCGCCGCTGCCTTCACAGACCGGTACAGTCGGATGACTTGGCATGGGCCCACCCGGCGCAGAGGGAGGTACGTCTCCTCTGGGCTGGAGCCTGGCTGCCTACTGAGAGAGGGGGCTTCTGGGTTCACTTGCCTGGAGTAATGTCGATAAATCAATAGGACACACGTGACTGCAGGCCCAGAGAAGCCACATGAAACTGTCATTGATCGGCATAAGGTGGAGTGAGGGGAAAGGGAGGAGGGTTTGGACGGTGAGGCACTGGGGGAGGGAGGATCCAAATGCACGGAGCCAAAGGGTCATCCAGCACCCCGCCCCGACCCTGTGTCCTCCTCCTTCTTCCATAACAATGAAGGCCACAGCATAGATGGGGTGTCAAAGGTCAGGGCAGTGGCCTGAGGCCCCTGAACAACATTGCAGTGCCACGTGCCTGTCAATAACTTTCTGTCACGGCCCACAAAACCCTCGCTATTGGTGCCAGAGGACGACCGCTGTGTCACCTACATTGGTGCAGCTTGTTCAGCTCTGCGAGAATCCACTGCGTTTGTGTCATTTGTGGCCGCTGTGATAAACACAGATGGGCAAAAAAGAAAAATAGTGAGTGCGCTGCTCCAAGCCACCCTTTTTGAAGAAACCACAGCCGCCTGAACGAGGGTACAGAGCGTAGCAACAAGCCACAGCTGACTGCCTCCCCTCCCACTCTTTCCCCTCCGTTCCCAATCCCGCCTTTTCAGCAGTAACTGCAACTGGCAATCAATAAGGTTCATGATCAACCTGGGGACAAGATCATGACACCCATCCTTTCACTTAAGGGGGGACCCATTTTAGCGCCATGGCTCTGGAGCCAGCCTGGAGCTGGAAGGGGCTGGAAGTTCAATGCCCGCCGTGCTCAGACAGACAGAGGTGGTCTGGGTGTCAAGTTCTCCTGACAGTCTGTCTGACTCAGCCTGCCGGGTTTTGAACTAAAGACAGCCTCGGTGAACCTCAGCCATGGCACCACTCTCACCTCACTGCAGGTCTTCACTCCTGGCTGTGGATCTGTCCGGCTCTTCTCTTTCTCAGAAATCCTCGCTATAACGTTTGCTCAACCTTTAAATTGGGGTCACCCTTAAAGAGCCGCCTTCTCTAATGTCGGGAAACAACTGCCAGCATCATCTTTTATGAAAAATAAACCACACGTGGATTATTTGTGTTCAACTTGATGAGATATTTGCCTCTGAACGTCCTTCAGCCCTCATCAGGAAGAAGGGGAGGAGGTCACCAAAAAAAAAAAAATAAAAAAAAAAAACCTCTGGCCCCCCTCCTCATGACCCCCCCCCCCTCCCCATTTTTCACCACGGATTTCCAGCAAGCTATTAACCTTTACGTAATTCCTTGAATTGTGAAAGTTGATGCTGGGCCAGACCCCCACGCCACCTCTGCATTTGTTTCCCTGACACTTTCATTATCACAATAGGTATATGAAATAGACAGGTGCAAAATGCATGGCAGCCCTCTGTCCTTGCTCGACCGGTTGCCATGGAAACGGCTGATAGAGTAGGTTATCGATCGCTGTGTCCAGTCCCCCTCCGCCCCCCGCCGCCCGCCCCCCCCCCCGTACCGAATATTTTTTTTTTCTGCAGTGATGGGCGTGGATCAATACCCTGTATATTGTATGGTTTTCTCGCCATTCGTCCTCCATAACTGCAGAAAAGAAAGAGAATGGTAGGAATGTAAGTGATAGTGTGTAAGTGGTCAAACAGAAAGGAGGAAGCCTGGATTAGGCTGATATATAAACACAGTAAGAATAACAGAAAGACAAAGAGAAAAAAAAAAGACACGGCATGGGGCCCTTGTTCTGCTTTCCTGTCACAGCCACTTCAAAATAAAACCTTCTCTTCAGCCTGCCTCTCTTGTTACACATATGTGTCACGGAACATTTACCCACATTTGTACGTTTCATTCCAATTTATCCAGATCTTCTCCTTTCTATTCAAATGTAATCATCAGAGATGACCAATTCATAGCTTTCAGAACGTAACGATGAATAGAGGAGTCGCTGCGGGCCTGGGGGAGCTCGTTTAAATCTCGCCTGAGGGATCCCTCAAGCAAGAGGTCATGGTTGAAGTCATGGAGCAGCGGATTTAAAGGTGGGCACTCCTCAAGGTGTCTCTGTCGCCCCGAGGCACGGTCATCACAATTCCAAGAGAGGTGGAAATAAAAGTGCACGGAGAACACAAAGGCGTTTGGGCACTTCTGGAGAAATTAGACGGTCAGTTCGCTGATGGTCAGCAGATTACAACCCCCCCCCCCCCCCCCCCATGCACCCATCTAAACGTCTTGACTCCTTACTTGAGATTTGTCTTTAGCACTTCTCTAAAGAGAGCTACCATTTTAAAAAAAAAAGTCAGAAACACGATCACAATGGAAGACACATCAAGGCTGAGTCCATACGAAATGTCGCATTGTCCAGTTTTGTCCCCTGGCGCCCGGCTGATATTATATACAGTCTGTCCCCCTGCACACATATGTCAATATGTTTGGTCTTCACTGGGAGGAATGTGCCCTGAGGCTCACATATAAAATTACTGGACCCTTCCCTTGTTGGCTCTCTTTCATGCCCCCACTTGCAAAGCGGCAAACGCCACTGTATCAATAATTCAGCCACAATTTAGATGTAGTTGGGCCGCATGTTTTGGGTCAGTTGTAGCGGTTTCTATTGCCCATCAGACCGACCCTCGATCGGTCTGATGGGCTCGTTTAAGGTTTGTGTCCAGATGACACACATGACCTAACACTGTAGTTTAACTAATGCAGATCTACATGTTGAGAAGCCTGTTGAGCTTCTTAACAATAAAAAATGTGATCATTTTTGTTCTTCTTTTTCCAGTCTGTGTAGCCAATTTGCTTGCAAAATAAAGTCAAAATCAACATTTCACAGCTGAATTTTCTCAATCTGAAAAAGAAAATGCTCAATTTTTCATCAAAGCAAATCCATCTGATGGAAAAATCAGATGATAGTGGATTTTCCGTGCACAGCCAGGACCCAGGACACTGACACGTTCTGTAAATGTCATTTTTGCCGATTTGATTCACTTTCACTGCTTCAGAGTAGTACAGGTATTGAAATTCAAATGTGTGGCTAGTTTAAGCTTAGATTTGAGGAATATCGGAACACAAAGTGGAAAACATCTGGAATAAATAAAGTTTATTTCCCCATCAGAACCAACAAAGCATTCTCCTGTTCGAAAACAGAAACTTGAATTGAATTTTTTGGGTTTAAAGACCCACTCAGAGGAAAATGATGCTCTTTGGGGTTTCTAACATGTTCTTGTGGCATTTCCCTGAGGGCATATGTAAAGAAATTTAGGCTCAAATTTGCCTTTCGGAGTATTTCTTTAGTCAAATCGTTGTGAATTGGTAGCAGACAAAAAAATGACCTTTGAAAAAAACGCTTATTTGTGACGTCTTTGTTTTCCACATGTCTGAGCTGGCATCTGGATCCTTTTTGTTGCATGCATAATGTTATAATGTTGGAAAATGTTGGCGGGGTTGCTCCACGCCAACAGTCCTGCCCACTACTCATAGATAAACTATGCCCTAGAAAACAACTGTTTTTTTTTTGTTTTTTTTTTTCATTTTGGCTAAAAACAGCCTATTTATAGTTTAAAATACCTTTGGGAACGCTTTGATCAAAATATTGGAGTGGGACTTTGACTACCAATCGAAAATTTAAAGAGTGAGAGGAAATAACTATGGTTATCTTTATAAAGAAAACAAGGGATCTCTCCTTAAAGAGCTCTATTTTTTCAAAGCAGGTACATGTCTGAGGATGTGTGAGGTTCTCAGGTTGAGCACAAATTGACACCTCGCAGAGCTCATCCTAAACAACCTCATGTGTGTTTTGAGGATTCATCCATGAAATCCACAGCGGCCTCACATAAGTCTTACGGGATCTTCTTTCCCACACGCATCCCACCAACACTGCTGCTCGCCTGCCCCGCTGTCTTAAGCCAGCCTTGGGGTGTTGGATGCTGCTAATCTCGCTCTATAGCTGAATTGGAAATCCACATTTGTATGTGCATGGTGGATGCTGGAAGAGGAGAGAAGTGGCTGCCCTTGCACCTTGGTTAAATGAAAAACCCTCAGCCCGGAGAGGAGAAAACACTGGCAGGGCAGAAGTCAAACTCCCAAGGCCGTAAAAGAAGCACAAAGGGTGAAGAGGAGAAGTGCCAAAGTTTTTTCTCTTCCTACGGCGGTTTGTGATCAAACTCCAGGCTTGTTCTGAAAACTCTTGTATATAAAAAGTGCATTAAGTCTGAAGGAAGAGTTTTACTTCAGTTTCTCGCTTTACACATGGATGCAAAGATTTCCAGTAACCGCCTGCAGTGTGGAATCATACATATTCTTTAAGATTCGAAGCTAACAGCAATTTGTGGATTTAGGGATTTCTGATGGGATAGCTGTGTAAATAGTAAATACTTTATGATTCAAAACAAGTCTAAGCTTAAGTGTCTGAGCCCATCATTGAAGTCATTATATTTAAAGAAGCCAATGTGACTGTGTACTTTATGTATGACTGCAAATGTATTTATGATTAGGAGTTACACTGTCAAGAAGATAGCTCTTTAATCTTTGTCTATTTTTCTTTATTTTCCAATCAATGTATGACTTGACTGGTTTGATATATTGGGGTTTTTCATTGTTCCATTATTTTTAAGCCTTAAAATAAACCAATAAAATGTAATTTATTAGAAAATCCAGTGCTTTTCAATGCAAAAGTGCTAAAGTGCAAAATTGCACAGATAACATGGAGAATTTGAAAGTTTGACCTATTTTTTTATGGCAAAATACAACAAGTATGAGTAAGAATGCAATGTTTTTTTCAATATTTTATTTGTCCCTCTAATGCTGCAATAAAGGATAATTGTTTGTTGTGGATAGATCATTTTTTAACTAAAGAAATTATCACAATCATTTTGTGTCTACTTCATGTTGATTCTTTGGTGTTCAATCAAAAGGAAGTTTCCTTTGTTTTCACGTTTACCCCCAAACAACGTATTACCCCTTAACCCTTGTGCTATCTTAGCTGACCCCACCCTCACATTGACGTGTTCTCCTACCATGACAAAGGTGGATAAAGGTGGAGAGGATTTCATGTAATCCATGGACACCAGTGAAGATCACAAATCATTGAAGAAAAAAGGTTCAGCGCACTGTCTAGTGGGTCTAGATGACCCAACTCCCAATTTTAAAGTGCCTAGGATAGAACAAGGGATAAAGACTTAAAAATCCATTTCCTTCCTAGTTTCCATATGACTCAGACATGTTAAAGCATGAGTGAAGAAGTCTGAATATTCTCTTCTTTTTTTTTTGTCTGATAAACCTGACGTCTTTAGGTTTTTAAACCTGAAGATGTGACAGATTCAGACGTTTGACACATCCACATATGTCTGAACCTGTGGTTCCTCTATACTGAGCCCTGCACCACTTGTAATAATCTTCACGTTTTCTAGTGAGATATACGGTATTGCTTTTTTTCCCCTAAACATCTCTGTTTTGCATTTGGATTCATATTCTATGTGCAGTTTTACATTTTTCCATATTACAGTTGCTTCAGGGAATTTGCAAAGAAGTAGCTCAGATGGGATTTGATCCAGTAAAGCATAAAAAATGTTATTTTTATTCAGCTGAAAGTATTTATGCAAAGTGATTAACTGTTTTTTTTTGTGTGTTTTTTTTTTTTCAGATAAATAAAGTTGGGTTTGGAGTCTCTGCCAAGGATGCAATGTTTGCCAAACTTGGGATTTGAACTTCCAGCCAAGCGATTGGCAGGCAGCCTCTCAATGATACACTGAGATGAAGTGTGAAGGAAAGTGTCTCTGGTTCTTGTAGGGCAGTGTACAAAATAAAAAAATAAACATTTATATTAGGGAATAAAAGTATTTAAGCACTTATGACCTCAGCTAAAAACAAAAAAAGAAACAAAAAATCCAACCGTTCTGTTCATCCTAATTTCCTTTGGTGTGAATTCAGTTTTTCAGAAACTACAGTAAACCCGTCCGTTAGGACCAATCAATACCCAGAAAACCAATCAGATGCCTGAGCAGCTGATGCTAGAGGTTAAGTGCTGCTGAGCGCACAAAGAGGAGTGTGTGCTGAAAAAGGATAAAAAAAAGGTGTAAAAGCAGACTGAAGTGATGTATGCTCTTAAGCACCCCTGTGTGTGTGCTTTGCCAGCTTTGGATGAGCCGTCGCCATGACTGGACTGAAAACAAGCGTTAAGTGATGCGGCCTGACTGTCAGCGCTGCCGCGGCGGCCTGAGCAGCTGACCCGAGTGCGCATGGCACTGCGACATATCGCAGGAATAAGGCAGTCGGTAGGTGTTCATCATCCATAATGTTAACAATTACAGCATGTCGATAACAAAGCCGGGAGTTAAATGAGTTTGCGCACTCAGCTGCGCCTGCGCCGCCGCGGTTCAAGGTCACTCCGCTGTCCCTGACAGGAGGGATGATTCCCCGCCAAACTGCGAGCACACACACATCTTCCTTCAAGGTCAAGTGTGCCACTATTTAGAACAAATAGAAAGATAAAACACTCAGTCATGGGGGTGGCTAATGCATGAGGCAGGACCTTGGGTTGGGATAAAGTTGGACGGCGGCTCGTAAATTTCCCCCTGTACTTGTATTTCAGCTGGACAGTCTGTCACCTCACACCTCATCCGCCTGCTGTCTGTTCATTCCCACATTTGGAATTTTCCCCTTATGTGACTGGGTGCAAAAGGACCCATTGATTTTGTCACATAAGGACTCACCGGAGTGCAGTGAGTGTGGATGGATCTCAGGATGACAAACTGTGTTTATCTTTGCGCCCGGTCGCCAGCTGAAGTTGGAGCGCGGCTTTCTTTAAGCTGATTTGTCAAACATAGCATGACCGAAGCAGCCATTCACCTATGGATGCTTGAAGAAGAAAAAAACTGAAAACACAGAGGGGCCTTTGTGTTTGAGCAGGCGCACGACAAGGCCGGGACGCGTGGTGAGAGGATACACTTGATTTGGAGTCAGTTAGCAGCTCATGCCTATCGCAATGGACAATGGGGCAAGAGCAAGTGTCTCCCTCCCCTCAGCTTTCCTCTGTCCCTCATCTCGTGTCTTGGCGTGCCTCCCCCATGAGACACGAGCCGGGGGCTGGGCGCTCTGATGGCCAAGCGTGACATTTAAACCCCTGCCCTGAGGTACTTTTAGGGGCTTTTTTTTTTAGGGGGCGCAGAGAGGTCCATCTTAGCAGAGAAAAGGAAAATAGGGGCTACACACAGAGGCTCACCCTACAAACTCTCTATTACTGGATCCGGCACTCCCCCCCCCCCCAACCCTCCCCCTGCAGAAATCCTCAGTGTGTCAGTGAGGTGGGGGTCCCATTGTGCACCGACCTGCCGCTGAAGAAAAGAGGCCTTTGGTGGTAAACAATTCAGCTGTCCGCTCGGATCACAATGGGGACACATCCCTTTGCTGCGAGCATCTGTTAGAGTAGGTGCAGCGGTCCCCGCGCCGCACAGTAGTACTGTCCATGCACGCACGGAGAGCGGCCAAATCCCCGAATCTGCTGGCCCCACTACCACCTGCTCTCAGCCTGCCCTCCTTTTATCATTCTGTACTCGGATCAATACTGTTGACTCGGCTGCAGTGTCTCTGGAAAGACAGGCTGAATAGCCGAGCGTTGGCAGTTCACAAGGAGAGCGTGCTTCTTTTAAATTGGTACAGTGTGAGGCCAACTGTGCGCGCTCATTAAGGCATGCATGAGGCAGAGGATGCTTTTTGGAGCGAGGAGCCATCTGTGGCGCCTCATCCGACAAACCAATTTGTGGCTGTTTGTCGCCCCCTTTTGGTTGTTCTGGACACTTCCATCCTGTTTCTGCAGCAGTGGTTCAAAAAAAAGACTTACATTCTTTGTTTTTTTTTTTTTTTTTTTACTAAGCATAACGTTGCAGCAGCCTTTTAATCATTAACCTGATTGACTTTTACATGTATTGACTGATGCAGAGCATTGCAACATTAAGAATTTTCATTTAATTATGAAAAAATATTTTCATCTGAAATAAATTTGATTCATGAGCAGAACTTGTTTTTTAATGCAACCTTGCTTTCATTTTTCCTCTTTGTTTTGGGGTTTACATCCAAATTTTGCATTTTTGTTCATTTTTTTTGTTTTATTGCTATTTTCTGCAAGTAAAACTTCTTTGTTTGTAAGAGAAAAAATATTTTACACACAATTTCAGCATATTTTGCATTGTTGCAATTCAATGTTTTATAGAGCTGCATTTTTGTAAATTAATATTGATACTTTTTTGATAATAAAGGTTGGAGTAAAATCTGTGTGACTTCACCAAAAAAGCTCATATTTGTTCAACCAAAACAAAAATGATTCCTATTGTTCATTTGGGGGCAAAATAACCAATACTTTGAAATAAAAACCATTAACCTGTCACCTCTCCTGGTGAAATTCCATTTAGTTGTTAGTTTAAGAGATTTTCCTGCTCTTATTCAGATTTCTTTAGAGTTGTTTTGAAAAAAAAGTTTGAATTTAAATCTTTACGTTTGAATAAAGTCCAAACAAGTCAAGCAGTTAGAACAGCTGTGAACACCTGAAATGCCAGACATTTCTAGAATCTTTCTTCCACGACTGAATTCAGTCCTTTTTATTTCTGAGAATTTAACTTCTTTTTTCCTTGAAAGGCTCTGAATGACAAATTCTGTGGATTTCCTCCAACGCATCTGCCCACTCCCTGGTTCCAAAGGCTTAACGGTGAGCAGGGTGCTCTTCTGGGGTTGCGCTAATCAGCTCGGAAACATTTGCTGCCCTTCTGGCAAGGTCACAGGGGTCACGGTCTCCGGGCTGGATGTCCACTCCGATCCTCCCTCCTCCTTCTTCTGCTATAGACCCCTGCACCCCCCTTCACCCTCTGGGGGCCACAGGCCCTGCAGGCACAATCACCACAGAGCAACTATATTCTCATAGAAGCTTGCTTTAATCTTTATGGAGCCATGGGATGGGCTGCTGTCTGTCTGCCTGTCGGTGCGTCTTGCCTCCCAAAGGCGGGGCCGCCTCAGCCCCATCGACTCAGACGAGCCGAACTTAGATTGGTGATTGGTCTGCGGAGGCATCCGAAGCGCCCCGGCTGCTGTTTGAGCAGCTGATTGATCTGTTAGCGCTGGCTTCTGGACGTGTGTCCCTGAATTAAATTTCAGAATTCATTTCTGAACGATGTGAGTGTGCAGAAATGATGGAGGGTCCCAGGCTCTGAGTGAAGGATTGAGTGAGGAGGCAAAGCAAAATGGCAATTTAGATTTGTTTTCTGTGAAAATCGTCAAAAATTTGGCGCAACCGTGAACAGAAAGCTCTCTGTTAGGGGGATTAAAAGTTCTCCATCTGTAGTGTTTTAACCCCCGCCTGAACACAAGACTCTCAATAAGTGTATTTTATGGCACGTTTTTCCAAGCGCTTGTGGATAGTTTGTCATTTGGGAATAATTTCTAAGTCTATTTCTGTGATGTAGTGCCGTAATGTCCACCACCAAGATATTGGTTATCAAGAAAACTGGACCGCACCTGCAAAGGAGCCTTTACCGCCACTGCACACCAACATTTATCAAAAACTCAGAGAAGCCTTCGCTGTTAAATTAATAGAAACTCTTGCAAAATGCCATTGGAGTCAGAGTTTGAGGTTAGGTAACCCTGATTCATTTCACAGCTCATAAAGAGCACCGAAGCACCAGTGAGAGTGGGGGCCTCTATCATGCAACGCTGAGATCACTCTGCTTTATGCCTTCCTGTTTTTCAGGAACCCTCATAAAACACTCGCACACGCTGGAATAAATGTGATGAGCAGCACAAGCGATTTGATGGAGTCTGTCTTTCTCTGCCCCCCTTCCGGCCGGCCGCAGACATGTGTGGGGAGGGCTGCTTGGATATGCATCACAAAGGCTTCCTGCCGTATTGATCCGCGGCGGGTTAAGGCAGTCTATCAGCAAATGTCCCTCTCTCGGAGAAAAACAATGGCAGATTAAAAGCACACAGCTTGCCGGGCGGGAGGCTGCTGACGGGCCCCTTATCTGGGCTCAAAGGTCACTGTGTACAGATATAATCCACTTTCACTTAACAGCTTCATTTACGGCACCTTGCATGCAAATCAAGTTGGGTCAGGTGGGTCTGAGAAAAAAAATAAAGCCCCTGTTGGTTTTTTCTTCCCATCCACGTTATTCTATCAGTCCTGGACTGGATTGTTTTTGCAAATTGTCTTTCTTACTGCGTCTTTGAGCCAAACTTTGCCCTCGCCATAGGCTCAAAAACTCACCAAAATCTGCACACACCTCGTACCCGATGGGGGGGGGTTCACATAGTGAACGACCCCTCCCCCAGAGAACAATGACAACACTTCTGTCAATAAAAAAAGAATGAATGCAGCCAAAATCTCTTATGGAGCTCCAATATGAAAATATTTTCTGAATCCACTAACGAAACCAAAACAAACATGTCAGGAATGTCCAAAGGAAGTTTTGATATTATTATGGGATGGCCGCAGGTCCATACGGTTTGGTGACCATTATAGTTTTTTTTTCTCTCTCTCGAAAAATTGTTCGTCTTCTTAAGTCTACAACGATCAAGGTTTTGTTGCCCTTTGACCTCAGGAAGAGGCCCTCATCTGGAATAAAAAAAAAACACCTTTAATAAAAGCTACAATTTGAAACTGCTAGGAATTTTGATCCTTTACCTTCTAACTCATCAAGCCTCATTGGGAAACAACTTGGGGACATTTGGAATTAGGAGTTGTAGATTTTGAACGGCGTCAGCATGGCGAGCTCACAAAGCTGCGGCTCCCCTGTTGCGAACACATTTTTGACCGGAAATATTGTGCAAATGTAATACAAGAGCTCAACGACTCAATATGACATTCAATGTGAACATATTAGAGACATGGTTACCAAGAACCTCTGTTGCTAAGGAAATCTAAAAATTACATGGATGTGTCCGTCACCCCCAGGTAACCAAAAACATAAATAAAATGGTTGCTATGGAGATACAACCAACAGAAAATCTGCCATTTTTAAATTTAAATTTTGTCACGTGACCTGTGTGGCAGGGGCAGAAAGGGAAAGTGAGGGGTGTCAGCCAGCGAGGGGGGGGCAGCACCATTAAATTCTCTCCATTCCATGTGAACCTAAAATAATGCTGTTTGTGCAGAAATTTGATTTGAGGTGCGGAGAAGTTCGTGTCTTCTGACTCACAACACAGATCCAACGGTCCTTTGCACTTTATTTTTGAATGTGCAGAAACTCAAAACAAACCTGACTGTTAAAAATCAAACATCTGATTATTTATAAAAATCATTTTCCAGCAAATACAGGTGTTTAAAAACTTCAAAAATCACGCAAATGAAACAGCTACTTTATGTCAACCACCAAAACAAAGTGGTTTCCAACACAAAACCATGTGAACAGGTGGGCACCGGCGTGGGCTGGCAGGCAGGTCAGAAGCGATCTTTGGGCTCGCTGAATTTGCGCTTCTTGCTCTTGAGCGCAGAGTCGTCTGCAGATTCCTGGCTGCTGAGGATTTTGTACTGAGAAACCTGCAAGCGGCAGAGAAACGGTCCTGCTCAGTGAAATACAGCCTGTCATGTGTCTGCTAGCACGCACCATCCCAGCGCAAGAAAGCAGACGATCAGCGGTGACTCATCTGCGGAGTTCCCACGCGTTTTTCCACTTTAGGACTCAGCCTGGATCGGAGGAGGACGCTTTGCTTTTTATTTCCAGGCTCTGCTTTTCCGTCATAAATCTTTACCAAACTCGCTTAAAGGTTATGTGACACATTTAAACCAACAAATAACTCATCAGCTTCTCACCGTTTTGTCCTTTACTGCTTTCGCCTGCGTGGTGTTCACAGTCAACTTCGCTTCCTGCCCAAACAATAAAATATGTTTTTAGGAGCCCCAACAACAAATTCATCAAAACGTTCCCTATAAAGGCATGTTTTTATGGGCACTAATCAACCTCATTGTGATAAGAACTGACAGAAATAACAGCGTTTGCTAGGACAATGAAAACCCTTTAACACCTCAATGCAGGACATAAAAAGAAAGAAAGAAAGAAAGCTGATCCTTCACATGAAGGAGGTCCAGTTCAGGAGCAGGATGTCTGTATCAGAACATCCAGAGAGCTCAGAACCCTCAGTGCACAAGAACCAAATCTGGCTTTAATTCTGTTGCTGATTGTTGTTAAAATCAGATCCATCAGTCTGCCTTTTTTAGATACCAGCAAAGTTTTGGATCAAACATTTATCAGTTGACTCATTTGTTATTGGCTGTAAAAGCAAAAGTCCGTTATGGCTTCATATTTACAGACCGATGTGGTTTTGATCACACGTCCACTCCTGGTCCACTTCAGGTTCGCCTCCACATCAGAGCTTTTCTTCACTGAAGTGTCCATCTGACAAACAGAGATGGTCCATAAATGAGTGAAAAGAAGCTCAGAATGGTAAATGAAGGTTTTACATTCGTTACGATTCTTTTTATGCTCTGCTGCCACTGAACAGGGATGAAAATGCCTCAAGATCTAGTTGCATGTCACAGGATTAGAGCTTTTCTACCGGCTTGCCGCTGCAGCACATTTGATTCGTAACACGTATGTTGAAGCAGACGTTCTCTGTGTTCATACCTCTGTAGCTTCTTCAGTCGCTTCAATCTTCTCTGGACAACTCATCCGATTCTCTTCAGTTCCCATAAAAACAGTATTACATTCATCAATTAACTTCTTAAATGAAATTCAAAATTCCTTTACTGTATTTCAATCTAAAAGTTAAACTGTGCTCTTCATTTGGCACATTTTACTGCACATACAATGTAAATGTCTGCATTGATCCACTGACATTTAGGAATATTTTTTGGGCATTTAGTTAGTTTTTGGTGAAAAAAGACAAACTGGTCCACAGACGATCCTTATTTACCATCGATGTCCATCTCTGTGTTCTTGTTGTCAGGCTCCTCATCTTCTTTGGACACATAACTCTAAAAAGGGTAAGAAATATAGATGAATACAGATATTTGAACATTGCAGTGGAAAATGTCAAACCCTATCACAACAACAAAAAAGCCAGAGATGATATGTGACCCTCCAGTCTGCATTGAACTGTTCTTTTGCACCAGGCCTTCATTTATTGACATGTTTATGCTTTTTTAACCAGTAAAAATATAGTTTAGGTGATGTAAATACTACTACACAGCACATTTCAGAAAATAAAACTTCTGAAGAACTCAGATTTACTTTTGATAATAATACTGTTGATTTGGATCATTACTCTCCACCTGTTTCTGAGGAAAAAGGCCTCCATTTCCCTCTTTGTCGTGTGTCTGTCTTTAGTATAACCATATTTCTATGTGTGCTGCTTACATTTTAGGACTTCAATAACAGGGATTAGATCAACGCAGAGTAATAAAAGCAAGCAGAGTGATTTGAATCATGGTGAAAGACTTGGGAAAACAATCCCTGGGAAACGTTTGGTCACAGAGATTAACTGAACAAACGGTTGAAGATAACTCGCACGACGAGACTGACAACTCTTGTGTAATCGCTTCTCTTTTTACAAGCTTTCCCATCACAGGTTTCTATTCTACAGAATACAATCAAATGCTGACGGACAAAGAGTTCTTTCAAATTCAAACACGTCAGAGGAGGAGTGGAAAGTTGGGAAACAGAAAACGACGGTACAAACAGGTGAAACGGTAAACATTGTGGTCTCATATCAGGCTGTTGTGTCCGACCTCATTCAAGGACCAAAGCACATTTTCATGTACGTTCATACAGCGATGGGGGCAGACCCTCCATGCAAGGCAGTAACCAGACCACCAGGAAGAAGAGGGGAATATACAGAAGAATATAGACTCCTCAGTCACAGTTGGTGATGCTAAGCTGCTGATGTAGCCACAGCCGCTCTGGGGCAGACAGACCATCACCAGGACATTCATACGCGTAGGGTGAAGTGTCTTGCCCAAGGACACAACGACAGTTGACTGGGGGGAGCGGGGATCAAACCACCGACCTGCTCAACCACCACCCACTGGTGTCCTGCCAAACACGCATCTGATGTAAATGTTAATGTAAATGTGTAAATGTTAGTGTGTCAGTGGAGCTGAACATTGCACAAAACATTAAACTGTCTTTTCAATCTATGATGCATCTCTTATTCGTTTTTAAAAACTTTTTAATGATTCATGTTGTTTTGTGTGTATGTGTGTTTTTTTTTTTGTTATTTCATTATATGTGTTGCTCAATGCTTTTTTCCCCTAATGCTTTATCATTTTATGAGCGTGATTCCTGTGTGATGAGTAAAGGACAGCCATGCAATTTCCCTCAGGACCAATAAAGTATACCATATTTTCCGAAGTCGCTGTGGAGTATAAGTCGCACCAGCCCAAAAATGCATTATAAGGTAAAAAAACACACAGATAAGTCGCACTGGACTATAAGTCGCATTTTGACTGGAAATTTATTTGACAAAATCTGAGACCAAGAACTAATAACTTGCACAACCTCATATGACACAATCATAGCAGACTGTTTATCTCATAATTTCACAGTAATTCTTTCTCAAACTTATTTATTTATTCCTTTCATGAAGCATCATTGGCCATCTAATACTCTGTTTTCATCCTGTATTTGTAGAAACAGTTGTCATTTTTATTGCCTTTCTGAATCTATGAAATCATTGGAAAATAGAATATTATGTTGTTAGCCTTCAGGATCTTACTGTAAAAAGGAGTTTGCTGATTCTGAGTCACTTAACATACTGTTAACACTTAACATACCTCATACATAGAATTGACACAGGAACATCATCTCTGTTCCTCACAAATGAACATAATAGGAGGGTTAACAATGGATTTATTTCAATTTATTTCTAATATAAGTCGCACCCCTTGCCAAACCATGAAAAAAGGGGGACTTATAGTCCGGAAAATACGGTATTTCTTTCTATCTAACAACCAAATGTTTTAAATATACATGCGGAAAAAAGTATGGTGTCTAAAGAGCGTGCTGACCTCTGTTAAGACTCCGCCCTCCTCAATCTTCATGACCCACTTGTCCTCCACAGAGATGCTCTCCTCCACCTGGAGATGCTTATGTTATCATGCTGATGCAGCACCAACTCTGAACACTGTGTGTTCCTATTGCAAAAGGCATACCTGCTCTAGTCTGTGCTTCTCTGTGGCCATGTCAAACTTCACGCAGTGGAAGGGGGTGGTCACCTCACCCATGGTCAGCTTGACCGGTTCCTTTTCAAATTCCAGAACGTCGCCTTCAGCCTCCCTGAAGCCGGGCGGCTGGTAGTCCGGAGGGGTGACTGGAAAAACAACACGCACACTTTTACACAACAGACAAACAGTCCAGGAACAAACTAAAACGGAAAAACAAAGATTCAAATGCTGAGTTTAAATTCTACGTCCATTTAAAGCTGAAGCAAAAATGGAACACCAGGAGGACAGGAGTGCGTCTGCTTGAAACTCATCTTTTGATCTATTGTAAGAGCGATCCCAGAGGTCTATTGTGATTATGCAGAAACCTGTGTTGTTTTCTAGGGCAAAGATCCTGCAAAACGGCAGAAATTCATTAGAAATTCACCTCTGAGCTGTGAACAGGGACTGTTGCTGGAAACAAGCCTGCCTTCATTTCCAATCATCTCTCTGTTTACAATCTCTCCAGCTAGCTTACAGCCCCTCCAACCAAGACGAGCATTGATCTAGTCATCTACAAGTGGATGGATCAAAATGGAGCGGAGCAGGGAGCTTGGGATCCACCAATAACATGGTTTTTATTGGAACGGGCCTTTAAAACATTTCACCTCTTTTGACTCTTTTATCTGGAAGATAGAAGTTTGGGGAAAAAACTGAGCAGAATTTCAGATGAATTTTTTTTCTTTTACTGACACCCTGCTGTAGCGTTAGACGGATTAATGGTACTAGGCCTGCACAATATACCGCAAATTTATCGTTATCGCAATATGTACCGGTGCAATATCCATATCGCAAAAGTCAGCAAAAATCGCAATAAATGGTTACCTTAAATGTGCCTAAACAATCTTATGGCAACTTGAAGCATTTAACGAATCAAATAAATCCATTTATGCATTTGACCAATTGAATGGACCCCTTCACGTTGTTGACCAATCAGATGAGCCCTTTTATTTTAGATGTTTGCCTCCTACGTTAACGAGGGTCATTTGGAGTATGATTTTTAAACTGTTACAGTGAAATGGTAATGATGTTTTTGGTTGTTTTGCTATTTGTTTATATACCGCAAATTATATTGTCATCGCAATATTAATTACTCATATCGCAAGTTTTGCTCATATGGTGCAGCCCTAAATGGTACAAGTTGAAGTTTGATACGCTAGTCTTGATGTTTTCCTCTTGTTTTTGCCTCCTTGGACATGATACGAACAAAAGACGACCGAAAGGATAAGAACACCAGCAAAATAAATGTCTGTCTTAAAACCTTGGAAAGCAACACCCAAGTGGCGTTCAGGAAACCTCATGCTTTTGTGTGATTTACCGTCATCATAGTAGGTCAGCTTCATGTTGAGGCAAACATTTTCAGGCAGAGGACCCAGGTTCTGCATCAGGGTGTAGAGCTTCCTCACCAGCAGGATGCTGGCTTTTTTAGTGTTTCCATATGTTGTCGTTGACAACTTCTGGTTGCTATTGCTGATAAAAAAAAAATAGATCACAATGATCAAAACTTTACACATTTTTCTTCTTCCGGCTGTGCAGTTGCCTGCTGTGGTAAAACAAAGTTATGGTAGAGGTGTGTTCATGCTGTATTGATGGGGGAATGGTCACTCCTTGAGATTAATTTTAAACATGTTACAAATGGCGTCAAAGTGGACAATCATTAAACAGCAGTGGAGTGAATTCAGGTGGCTTTCCTTTACGTTGCTGTACCTTTCAAAATCCATTTGAGCTCCGTTTGAAGTGTACTGGATCCTAAACTGGTAATACTCAGTCACTTTCTGAAAAAGAGGAAAAATATGGCAGACAAGGTACACAAACTAGCATACTCCCAACAACCGATCTTCCCTCTGGCATGGAGGCACTCTGAAGATTACCTGGGGGTTCTCTGGGTCATTGTAAATCTAATGAAAAAGAAAATGGAAAACATCAGCGCTGCAAATATCTCTGGATTTATTAGGATTTTATAAAAGACGACCAAATGCCATAAAACCCTGTTTTAAAAGTGTCATGAAGTGGACGGGGCTGCAGGCCTTTTTATATGCTACCATGATTTTTCCATGCAGACTTCTTACTCTGATGACTTTATCTCAATTCAGGCCTAAACATGCAACTGGAAATATAGGTACTTTATCACTATGTACATGTATGCATATGTGATGTATATGTACAAAGAGGGATGTACATGTCTGAATACTTACAGACATGATGACTGTCCGCAGCTAAAAAAGAGAGTTATTTATTTACTGTTCCAAACGCATTGATCAATTTCAAAGCATAAAATCTCAACATAACTAATAATCTTAACAATGGAAAACAGAGCTTGACTTACAAATTTCTTCTGGATGGCATCAAAGCAGCCTTGCATCCTGAAAACAGAAATACATTTTATCATCTTTGTGATCGTATACGTGCCAAAATGTCTGTTTTTCCTTCACGCTCACACAAAAAAAGATCTATTAAAGCCTTTTGGACCTTTTCTCGTAGAGTTTTAGTTAGTTTCTACGAAGAGACACATGTTGAACTTTTAGCCCGGTTGTGCTAAATAGCCAGGGCTAGCTACAATCCTCAATAAGAGATACTTTTTAGTATAAAGGTGCAGAGGTGCTTCCTCTTTTAAACTAGCAATAGCAGCTGGAAGGGTTTACAATTTGATGGGTTTAATCTGGATTGAATTTTGTCTATAATCTCAACTCCAATCTCAATTTAAAATTATTATTCATTTTTTGAAAAACAAAATGTGTGATGTAATTACTAAAGGCTTCCACCACTTATCATAAACAAATTTAATTATGTGTCTATTGTTTTGTAATTAATCAATCAAACTATATAAAAGCCTTATTAAAGCTCCTTAAAAACACAAAAAGCCCTAAAGTATTAAGCAAAAATCCTCAGGCTAGGTCCACTTTACTCTTAATTTCTCTCAAAGCAGGCATGCAGCTTTGACTAGCAAAGAGTTATTGTAGATTACCAATCAATTATTTGATCAGCACCGGGACAGCTCCGCCCCCCTGTAAGGATCATCACCTGCTGATCTGCACAAAACAAAGACAAAATATTTTTCAGCATAGAAGCAACTCTACTATAGTAAAAGGTTATACGGAATCAAACCTTCCACATATTTGGTCCCATAGGCTTTTCCTGGGAATATCCCTCTGAGGTATGTAATGGCAGAAACTGCAATGGCCAAAAGCTTCTTCATGACAACAATTGACTGTTGCTCGGTGACCACCTCATTAGGCAACAACTGAGTCACCTGTAAGAGTTAGCAAAATCATTACAATAGAGTGTAATTTTTCTCTCCTGTTTAAACTATTATCCCCCCCCCCCTACTGTTTGCCCTATATTTCTTCAATTTTCTCATTTTTATTTTTAATTTGTATCACATTTGATTTATATTTAATTTTTTTATTTTTTTTGTTTTTGCGGTTGTCAACTAAGCCACGTTTTCCTAAACTGTGCATTTAATGAAGTTGTTATTAATAGTAAACAAGCAACTTTGTTGGAAAATAAAGAAATACAAAAAAGGAAGAAAATATTTGTATAGTTTTATTTTTTATGCTAATGCTAAACACAACGTGTTCAATTTCAGTTTACCTGCGATGGCTTTACTTGTTGAGCAAAAGCCATTGATGTTGTTGCAGAAAAATCAAAATCTGAAAACAAAACAGATTATTTGCGTAAGGGAGACTTATATTAACACTTATTTTATTTTTTTTTGCAAACCCGAATCATTCAGAAAAAAAGCCCATATTAAAATCCATAAAAAAAAAAAACATATTTGTAGTAGCTGTTACGTTACGAGTTAAGCTAACTTGGACTAGCTAAAAATGCAAAGTCTTGTTTTTAGCATCTATTTTACATACGGCATCAACTAAAAATGCTAAACTATAAAAATATATATTATAGTAATATTTAAATGCGTTTTCAAATATTTATATTTTATTAAACACATAGATACCGTTAATGAAACGCTCCTCTTCCCTTTGCTGTTGGTTGATTGAAAAACAGTCGATTTGTTTAAGCCAATCACAGAGCGGGAAATTTGTCTTCCGTTTTTAAGAAAAAGTACTAACAACATTAGCATAAATTACTGCCATATTTCTAAAGTGCAAAAAATAATATATAACAATTGTGTTTTTGAGTGACTAAAATAAACTTTTAACCTGTTTCTGTGTTGTTTAGGTCATTTGTGTTGACGCAATGCAGTGTACCCGCTCTTTTTTCATTGGACGACAGCATGTCAATCGTGAAGCCCTCCACAATCAGCTTCATCCTATTGGTTCGATGTCAAACAAATCCGACGTTTTGATTGGTTACTGTATTCGTCGGTCGCAGGAAGCGCCCGCCTCTCGTGCTGTGATGTCACATTCGGTTACGCCATCTTTGTTAGGGAGCAGTTGCGTTCAGAAAGGCAGGATTAGGTCGGCTGCAGGTACGTCTAACGGTACCTCGTTAAATTAAGTCGTCGACTTGTCTGTCAAACAGGACACCTGTTTGTACATCACAAAAAGACAATGTCGTCAGAAAAACTCGACTCGGACACACAAGTGGATTATGAAGACGAAAAACAGGTGGGGATTCTCAGACTGCTAGCCGAGCAGCATGCTAGCTGGAGGTGGCTAACATGGGCTAGCTCAAGTGAAGTGTTTGCTTTATGTGTAGTGTTTTGTCAGCGGTCAATGAGAAATACTGGAAAGACGTGCGCTGCTATGACCAGCTGTGTAATTAATTATACATTTGTGTTGATTATCGCGGTTAGTGTGTGGGTTTATTCTGTCCTGTGTCACTTTTGTTTTGTCCCTTGCTTTATGTCATTGGCTGGTCGGTCCACAGCAGCTCGGGCCTAATTGCTCTCATTACATTAGTGTTCTCCAAAAGTGACTTGGAAAGCTTTTCAAATATTGGTGATTTATCAAGGCATGATTTGAAATCGAGCATATGACTTCCCTAGGTTTTGCTGGGAACACTTCATGGCTTCAAGATTTCCAATCAATGTTTTTGTCACTGATGCACCAACCAACAACTGCAGTATTACTACTAGTGACTGATACAAGAGTCATAATCAATTTGTTTTAGCGCGTTAGTTTGGCTTTGTTATTGCACTTCTTGGTGCAGAAGATTTGTATGAATTTTTGCAACGTTCACACAATGGACATGCACAATCGAGCCTGTTTAGAATAAATTACACACACACTACTAAAGCGTAGAAAAGTAATTTACTTGACCGCTTTTTGTGCATAAAGTCAAAATGTCTTTTTAAAGAGAAATGCCGGGATTTTAGGGACCACAAATGCAGCTTAAATCGAATGCGATCTGTTTTTCATTTCAAAATATACACTGCACAGAAGGGGGTGAGACTTGCGCAGACTGAAGGTTTTCTTTGTAATAATACTTTATTTGAATGCTGACCGGACACAGATAGCAGATAACAGATACATTATAAATGTCAACATAAGGACTCAAGCAAACAGCTCCACTGGTACCAGATATGGCGGCTCTTAAAGTTCTTGCTTATAGAAATGAATCAGATGCCCATCCTCCTCCTCCTAGGGGAAACTGTTCATCAGCTTCTGTATCCTGAGTCACATTTTATCCCTGTCCCAGCAGGCTTTACAACAGACTTGTGCTCTCTTTTAACAAAGACAGCAGACCTTTGTATCCTTGGATTACTAAGACATATCTGTGCAGAAATCCATTACTAATTTGTGTTTTATTAAATTGGATATGTTTGTATGTTTAGCTTCTTGTCACAATTCTTCATTTAAGGGCGTCGTCTTAAGAAGTGACCTGAGTGTTTACCTGACAGCACCTTAGAATGACACCTTACCAGTTTGGTCAGTATGAGTCATCTGAGGCCAAAACAAGGGCTGTATTAGTTTTATGAAGTTGGCAGCTTTAGCTGGGATGATTGCTGCTTATTTTATAGCTTTAAAATTGTTTGTTCATTTCACAACTGCTCCCACAGATTTTTTTCTCTCCTGAAAACGTTCAAAAATATTAATAGAAAATGCCTCTTCAGTGTTCAACAAACTTGTCTGAGGTTGTGCTGATGTCAGCTTCAGGTTTCTTCGGGGTCAGTCTTTGTTACAAGCAGAATCCTGAAGCAACCATGTTGCGCCAAAATCTTTGTCATAACTGTTGTAAGGTATCTTCAGATTTATGGGTCCAACCTGCTGCCATTTGCTGTCAAGTTTTTGTGACGCAAAAGGTTCTGATTGTGTTATTATTTTCACAGTAAATATATGTACTTTAAAACTGTTCTTTTACAGATTACATCAGAAACATTATTGACTCGTGCTTTTATGAAGCATGACTAGCTCTAATCATTTATTGCCATGGTCTGTTTTCGTAATTGCATTAACTAACTATGAATTAATGCGTTTAAAAAGATGTTTTCAGTCTTCAACTTCTTACCTTCTAAGACATCTTTCTGCTTAAATTCTTCAAATTGCAGAGCGGTCATAAATTAGAGTGTGCAGCACGTCTGTTGCTGCCGTGCTTGAAATGTCTTCTTGTCAGTTAACTCTCTGAGTAGTCTGGTTTTTGCAGATGTTTTAAGTCCATTCCTGTGCTTGCAGGACTCGCAGGAGAAGAATGGAAACCCTGTGAAAGTCGAAGAGGCCAAGCTGAAAGCCAAGTACCCCGGTCTGGGGCAGAAACCTGGTGGTTCCGACTTCTTGATGAAGAGGCTACAGAAAGGGGTTGGTAACCCGCAACTTTCAGTCAAACCACTGAGTTGTGGACCCCCTGAAGAGTTGGTTCACCAATTATTTGGGTGTTCCAGCTATGAATATGTACAGTAAAAATTAGTCAACTTGTTTTTTTTTTTACAATAATTATAGGCCTGTAAAACTCCTCACTACACACTTTATTCCCTCTTTTCAGACATACTTTAACATTTTCACACTTTTCTCTCTTTTTTTAGCTTTGTAGAAAAATAAGTCGGATGTTTTCGATCACAAAACAAGAATGTTTGACAAACTGAATGCATCTGTACGGGGGAAACCGCCCAGCATTGATTGACAATAGCCGTGGTTATAGGGCTGCACGATATGAGAAAAACTCGCGATATTAGAGATTAAAATTGTGATAACGATATAATTTGTGGTATATAAACAAATAGCAAAATAACCAAATAGCCATTCCCATTTTATTGCAACAGTTTCAAAATTATACTCCAAATGCCCCTTGTCGACATGGGTGACAAACATCTAACACAATAGGGCTCCATCCGATTGGTCAACAACGTGAAGGCGTCCATCCGATTGGTCAAATGCATGAAGGGATTTATTTGATTCGTTAAATGGTTCAAGCTGCCATTCAATTGTTTGAACACATTTAAGGTTTACCATTTATTGTAATATTTGCCGTCTTTTGCGATGTGCATATTGCAGAGCTGGATTTTGCAATAACGATAAATTTGCGGTAAATTGTGCAGGCCTGCGTGGTTACATGTGCAAAATGTTTTGCTCGGATTAGAATTCAACCGTGTCCATGGGCCCAGAAAAACCTTTTCCGATGATAACAAACGTCTACATGGGCCACACTTTCGGTTGGAATAAATCATTTAGGCATGCACAGTACTCTCTAAAATACCGGAAGAGGAAATTAGTCCGGCTGTAAGCAAGCTCAGTAATAGACAAGATGATCTTAACGTGCTTTTATTATTGTTATGGTTATCACGAAGTCCCTGTTTGCTCATTGTTTTATTTTCAATCCGTGTGGTCAGTGCTTTTTTTGTGTGGCGGAATGGAGCTTAAAGAAGGGTTAGGAGAAGGCTAACAACATTAGCTTTGGACGAACATAAAATCCATGCGGCAAATGCCGTAATCTGCATCTTGGCTGCACCTAAATATGTGGGAATAACATCAGCCTTTATTTTGTCGGGACACGGCTGGAAACACAAATCCACGTGATTGTTTAGTGTTTCTAAGAACTGAGCGGCATTTCTGTTTTGAAAAGTTCACACACCGCCCCAAAGCCGCAGTGAGCTGGCAGTCCAAGCTCTGCTCGGAGACACAGTTCTACCGGGAGGCCCGGTTCTCCTGAGCTCGGCAGCTCGTTCACTAGAGCTGTGGGACGGATCGCAACCCGAAGCCTCCCACACGTCCTCCCTTCCCCTCAAACACAAAGCTCACAAAACACATAAGTCCGGCTGCTCTGCATAGAGACATAGTTCGCTTGGTCCACCGGCAGCTGAGCCCGGAACGCGCAGGGTCCGGACGTCGGGGGCCACGAAGGGAATGGAGAGGCGAGGGTGGAGCCGCTGGTCGGTCCTGTTTGAGCTCCAAAGCTTTCTCTGGAGCGAAACACCGTCTATGCATGACGTAAACCAGAGCAGTAGTGACCCACGATCGGAATGAACCGTTTACATGACCAACGATCGGATCAACAATCGGCGTAACCCACCTATCTTGATCGGAAAGAAATTCTGATCCGAATGAGTCTGATCGGGGCGAACTATTCCGAACGGCGTGTTTACATGACGCATTTTCTTTTCGATCAGGCGTTCTTTCCGCCTACTTTTGTCCATGTGAACACAACTATTGATACACAGCCAGTCGTGAAGTAAAACACAATGTTCTGTTGAGGAAAAAAAATCATACAAAATTGCACAAATACAATCCACAAAACAAGGAGAGTGTGAAAAGTGATCCATGATATCGCAAGGGAACACCGTACTTACTAAAATACAAAAGGATTGACACGAAAATTAGACTTTGAAAAACTAAATATAAGTCCCTTTCTCAGTTAAATAAAACAGAGATTCTGCTTGTTTCTTTCCAAATCTTTTTTCGTTTTTCTTTTTGTTAATTCATCAGTGCCTAAAGACTGAACAAGTCAAAACAAAGCAACGCTTTCTTCATTATGACCTCATTGGAGTATGATGTTCAGTATCTGCTGCGTGTTCGTTGTTTTTATAAACAGCAAACTATTTAGGCATTTCTTTCTTTCTCTGTATGTTTCTAGACACATCTTTTTCAAATGGGATACTTTTATCTAGAAACGTCTACTTTATACTGTAGTAAGGAGCCAAATATTCTAACACAAAGTTGCTTTAATAGTAAAACCCTGCAGTCTTAACATTAGCTAGAGTTTGAAATGTGTTTATGTGTCGGTAAAAAATAGAAAAAGTATACAAATACACAAAACAGTTGGTAGGAATGGATGCCAAGTGTTGTTGTTAATTTAAATTGCATAATGGAACAATGTAGTCTATTGGAAATTGGGGCTACGCAGAGGGAGGACAGAGGAGAGTGTCATCTGTGCGCCTCTAGTGGTTTTATGTCTATCAGCTCTTTTTTTGTTCGTCACCTTCTGTTACTTCTAATTCTAGAAACGTCCAAAAGTTTCATTCCAAGTCCAAATGACTGACACACTGAGAATGTCGTTCTGTGTTTGAAACAGCAAAAATATTTCGACTCGGGCGACTACAACATGGCCAAGGCCAAGATGAAGAACAAGCAGCTTCCTGTGGCGGGACCGGACAAGAACCTCGTCACCGGAGATCACATCCCCACGCCGCAGGATCTACCGCAGAGGAAGTCATCCTTGGTGACCAGCAAGCTAGCGGGCTAGCCTTCATCCTTCAAGGGTCACCCTCAACCTTCCCTGGGCCTCCTGGGAAACATCCTTTCCTCCCTTCTTCCCTCTTCTGCTTCCCTCTTCATCCCCAGGCATCACTGGCTTTAACATATCGGACAGTTGTAAAAGTAAAAAAAACAACAACTCCATTTTGCTTGTATGATAGCGGGGTGGGGTGGAGGTTTACGTCGCCGCCAGGCCGCAGCCCTCTCTGCCTTTCTGCCACGCACAGCCCAGCCCCCTCTGCACACTCGACTGCCCCCCTCCTCATATCTTGGTTTTTCACTGCTCCAAGATGCATTATAGTGGGTGTGTGTGTTATCAGGCAGGGTTGGGTGGGGTATGTTAATGCACTTTGTATTCTGTATAGTATGTATTGTTCTCTTTTGCATTCTGAATGACACCAAAACGATGTGATTTAGGGAGTTGGGAACCACGGTCGTAACTCTCTTCAGTCGCTCTGGTCTGCGTTTCAGCACAGGACTGGTGTGTGATTCCTAGTTTTCAGTTGGTGAGGAACACCGGTTTAGTTTAAGAGGGGATGATGGGCTGACCCTCGATTGTTGGCAGAAGAATGCAAGATCATTTTTAATAATGCTATGTCACGCTCCAGTGAACTTAGTCGAATAGAACTTGATCAGCTGCTGCAGCTCAGCCAGACGGGGATTAGTTTCTGTTTTGAGTGTCCGCCGCTCCTCTTTCTAAATACGCTGCATGATTGTAACAAAACACAAAGAGATAATGTTTTATTTTTAACTGCAGCTTCCTTTTCCTTGGTGAGCATTTGTATAGAAGAAAAGAGTCCCTAAGTGTCCACAGTCGAGCCTTCCTCCTCCTCCTCCTCCTCTTTGCTTCTTGCTGTCCTGACAATCCATTCACACACACTCGTGTTAGCATCCCCGGGCTTGGAGCTAGCTGAGTGTGTCCCTGTGTTTTATTTAAAGACTGGAAGTCCTGCCAAGTGTCTGAGCTCAGTCTTAGTTCAGTTGGTTGCATCAAGATGTCTGTGTCTGAAAGACGTATTATGGATGGAAGCAGCCTTCTGTGGGGCATCTTCTCATGTAAGCGTGTGATTGGTCATCAGCCCTGGTGCTCGGTAACCCGCCTGAGAGAGCTAGTAGAGCTAAGTCCTGCATGACATTCAAGGATTTCAGTCCTCCAGATTTCTCCCTGCTCGCATCAGGCCCATAACCTCACTTTGGTACCTTGCAATCATCCGACTCGTGTTCCGATAAGTCACAGTGGAACCTGAAGCATGTGGGGCTGTGGACGGTTTCATGACCATCCACAGAATGTCATGCTCTTTAGAAGCAGGAATCCAATCACCCCCCTTTGCTCATTGGAGTCTCAATAAAATTGTTCTGTACATTTGTGTGACTGACTAGAGGAATTTTGAGCGTGGGGGAAGTAATGCTTCGTGTTCGACTCCATCTTTCTCCAATCTCCACAAGATAAAGAACATAAATCAGTTATCCGGTTCCCTGTTAGGGTTCCTGTGTCATAAATCTGCTCTGAAGAGTCAATTCTGCGATGTGACTCAATAAAGCGACTGAACTTTGATCGGACAGGTGTTTGAAGGTAAACTGTATGGAACAGAGAGGTGTTTATTGGAGCATTTTTATTACGCTCAATGACATCAGGTGCGACGTGTGAGATGCGGTCATCTGTTACACATGTCAGAAACGGTCTTTCTTGCGTCAAAGGTGGATTCCTGCTTTAGCGATGAATCAGTCCCCCTATTTTTGCAGTTTCACCTTGAAATGTGTCAAATTTTCAGGAAGTGAAAGTATGTTTTTTGGTGTTGGAATGCTTTTCTCTACTCCAGCGATTGTAAATAGATCTCAACAGCAAACACAGACCTGTCTGTCGATGTGTTCACTGTCAGAGCCACGTCCGATTCAATGGTTCTTCTCTCCTTCTCGGTTTAACACTACTTCTGCTGTAACCTCCTGTATCGCAGAGGCTCTGTGAATCTGTATCATATGAAAATAAGTGTAAATGCTGCTGATTTAAAGACGAATACAAAAAAAATGACCCTGTAAAAAAAGGAAAAACCCACACCTATCTTCTTGATTCTGTCAGCTCTTTGAATAGTGTCTCAGTTCTGCAGCTTCTATGTCAATCTGCTAGGTTTGGGGCTATATTTTCAAATGCATCTTTTTCAATCAAATTTCTTATTTCGGTCAGTTTTTTTTTTTAAATGCTTACTCAACACTTTCATTGAGAAATATGTTGTAGTTTAACAGCCAGCATTGGGAAAGAAGAAAAGAGGAAAATATTGCTAAAAAGTCCATTAAAACAGGCTATAAAACAAAAGTAAAGTAGCTTTACTGCATTACTGGCTTTGAACACGGGCAGTTGGTGAGGAAATTGCCCCAAGCCTAATATACAAGGTGTCTCTTGGCTGCAAAGAACACGTGCCAGAATATTACATTTTGTGCTGCTTTTACGTTGTTTTTTTTTTTTTTTTTTTGGGGGGGGGGGGGTCCCTTTTTTGTTTGGCAAGAAAGTGTTTCTTAATGGTATTACATTTCATCCAATCTCAAAGTAACTGCAGGGAAATGAGAGAAGCCTTCCTTCTTAGATAAATGAAGAGGGTTCACGTGATTGAAAGATTTTAGGACTAAATAATATGCGGGGGTTTCACATGTGGTAAAAAGCTGAGAGGATTTTTGTCAGTATTTGAAATAAACTTTTACATTAATATAGTCTTGTTTTTCTTTGTTGACACATCTGTCCTTGCATTATATGCTCTTTCAAAAAAATTCAACTTTAAAACGAAAAGTTAAAAGTAAAAAATCATTTTTTTAATGAGGGCGACGTGTTTAAGGTGAAACCGGAAGTTGAACAGAAGCAGTGAGTATTTTTGGCCACTAGAGGGCAGCAACGCACAATCCTCACATGTTTTACAGGCGGAAATTTCCAGGCGCTTCTGGTTTTTCACACGAAGAGTGGAAATTTTCTGTTAAAAATGGGGTTTTTCTTTCGACAGCCTCAGCTGAAAAAACTGTGAAGAATATAGCACTGAATCCAACTTCAATATACCTTTTTTTCCCCCAAAGCTAATGACACCTATAACTGTAATTAGCTTTTAAGTTATTCAATCATTTATATTGAAATATTTTCAAAATCTTATATTTTATTGGCAAATTGTTGCAATTAAAAACAATATTGCGGTTTCACCTGACTTTGACACACAAAAAAAACATACCCCACAATTATAATTTTGTTACATTTCTATGTTTAAATAGTGGACACTGCATTTTAACCCCATTTTACAAACGAAAATCCTTGACAGTTTTGTATTTAAAAAAAAAAGGAACCCTAGGCTCCGCCCACCACACTCTTATAAAGAGACAGCAGCTTCTCCGGATCCTCTGCTTGAAGACTGCCCACTATGTGATTCGGCCACGAAACAAACTCACGTCACCATCTTATTTTAAATTCAGACAAACTTCAACTTAATCCTTATTGCAGATTTAGGCGTAAACGGTCGAACGAAGAAAATGTTTCCTTTGCAAAAACAGATGGTTAACAGCTACATCACGTCTAGCTGTGGATTTACGGGACACATCCTCGGCAGAGCGGGAGAAACGACGTCCGCGCGCGTGCCTCTGCCGACCACCCTGGCCTCCTCTCGCGTCGCAAATCCCGACCCGTCCGATCAGTGCAAAAGACCGCAGGACCTCGAGTATTCCGCGAGGAGGTTTCACGACGTCGACGACGATGGCTCTCTCCCGAACACCCCGGAGCTGGAGTGCGAGGCCAGCGTTTCCGGCGATCATCCGGGAATCGACGCTTTAGACGAGGACACCACGGAATTCCTCACCAATTTCTTTAGGAACTTTGTTGGAATTTCTCAGTGTCGGCACCGGGATAATAAATACATAACGACTGCGAAAAGAGTGGTCAACGACGTGTTGGAGAAACACAAGATTACGTACAACGGTAAGTTCACCAGGAAGGAACGAGGCCATTTTGGCTAGCAGAATGAGGAAGTAACGCGCTTAACCTCCAAACGGCCGTTTTTTTTGTTTTTGTTTTTGGACGTTAGGCCCCAAACTAAGTTTGATTTCGACTTTCTTTCCACAGGTATGCTCGTCAGACTGTGCTTGGACGACCAGGGGGATGATATGTCATTTATCAGCAGCGTAGCGAAGAGCCTTTTCGCGGATGGGACCACCAACTGGGGCCGCATCGCCAGCCTGCTGGCCTTCGGGGCGGCGGTGTGTCAGTCCCTGAAGGAAAAGGGCAGAGGTCACTGCGTGGACCGGGTCAGTCAGGAGATCTGCACGTATCTGCTGCGTGAGCAGCGGAACTGGCTGGTCAACAACAAGTCCTGGGTGAGTGTTTGCTTCTTCATGGTGCGGTTGCATAACCACGTTGACTCCCTCTGCATTCAGAACCATTGATGGTGTTTTTTTTTTCCCCTCAGGATGGTTTCGTAGAGTTCTTTCGCGTTTCAGACCCAGAATCTACAGTCAGGAACACTTTGGTGGCCTTCCTTGGAATTGCTAGCGTTGGGGCTTTACTGGCCCAGCTTAGTAGGTGAATTTTTTTTTGGGACTCCACATCTTGTATGGTCTCCATATGGCCTTCTTTTTAAGTCGCATGAAAGAGGAGCGGTGATTTGCACCACTGCAACACAGATCCCAGCATGGATACCAGACCCTTCCCATTCTGGACTTTTTGCTTTGACCATGGATCATGGACATTTTCAATCAGTAACCCGCAAAGCCGTTGCATTGCATACAATTTCACCCTCTACTTCTCGATTGACTTTTGTTAGCACTGTTTACCTAAATAAAACTATTTTTGCTGAAATGTACGTGTAGATTTTAGTTCTGATTTGATAAATGCAACTTTTTTGGACCTGCTGAATTTCAGTGGGTCCTTTTATTTCCCCCCTAGTCTTGCTTAATGATTCCTGTGTAACACGTTTGAAGCCTTTGCCTCTATGATGAAGAAGCCTCAGTTAGGGGAGATGTTTGTTCAGATCCTGTCACCGCGTTGGGTTTCAGGACAAACGCTCCTCGTGCCTCTCCAAGGTGATGAGCCACACTTGGCCTTCCCTTGTCTGCTCCTGCTGCTAATTATGATTATGTTAGCCACCTCCCTAGTTACCCCTCTGCATTGTTCGTGACACCATAGGGGCATAAAGGACTGAGGCAATGTCATAGAGAAGTTTGTCTTATCCACCAAGTGGATTATGGGTGCAGAAAGCAGATTTTCAGATTAGTTTGGAACTATTTGCACCTTAACATACAACTTTTTTTTTATTTTTTTTGTGTGTGTATGTATATATATATGTATATATGTTTGTGTATATATATGTATATATACATACATCATATATTTGTATATTTATGTATAAATATTTGTATATTTATGTATGTAAATAAATCTACTTTTGTTGCTGATACATGTTAAATGTTTTGATTAGGTATCTTTAATCCTTCAATGCATTTGTAAAAAAAAAATTGAGAACAAGCTTAGTTCATATGGATCCCAATGTTCCGCTTTAGCCTAAAAACGCAAAAGAACCTGGAAAAGGAAATGAGCTGAAGTCGTGTGCAAACTTTTTAGTTTCTACTTGGGTTTTGTTAGCAGCATTTTGCAAGTGCAGGAATGATTTTGTAAAGAAGGACCTAAAAGTATTTGTATTTGATCAAAGTTGTCCATTTTCTGCCTAGTTTGAGCAATGCAGTTTTGCAGAAACTTGACTCGCATTCTTTTGGACGTGGGTGTTTTTAAGGAGCGGTTACGAAACCTAAACAAGTCTGCTGGCCAAAAAGAAAGGAGGAGGAGAAAATTCCATGCATTCACCTATCAAAGGCCATGAGGATAAGAGTCATTCAGCTTTGTTGCTTTATCTTTTGTTTTACGGAAATGTGGCTTTTCTGGCATTTCAGATATGACGGCCATTTTTAAACGACTTCCTGCTTCTGCCCGACTTCACAACTCGAGATAGGAGGAAATGCGTCAGACTGGCTCTGTATTGGTTGCAAGTTTCTTCCCTTGCTTAGTAACAACACACCCCCTTAATCTAAAACCGTTTCTGGGAACTTGAGTGACGCACAGGAATACTTGGGCCGCGCTTTTCTAGTGAGAAGCCCTGAATTCTCAGAATTTCTCCCCCTGATATGCAGCAGATTGGCTCGACTTTTTGCAGCTTTGCAGCAGCTCTGCGTGAAAGACGACCAACTTTGTCAGATTAAAGTTAGGTGCCTCTAGTTCTCAAAGTAAAAGTGGGCACTTTTCAGCTCCTTTAATTAAAGGTTGGCCTTTAGTTTGAGCTTTTCTGTTTAGTTTAATCACATGAAGGTTCCACCTTAGGTTTTTTTTTTCCTCCTTTGAAGAATTTCATAGCAAACATAATTAAAATGTTTCAGGGGATTGCTGTAAACAATCATTAGATCATGTGTTTGTGGGGATATTGCATCTTTGCTGGGTCCCAAACAGTAATTACTGACTTATGCGTCTTTGCAGCCGTGCACTTTTTAACTAGCTGGAGCCCAGGCTCGTCTTTATCTATGACGCGACTGACTTCTGTGGAATCGGCAGACGGAAACTGTATCAGTGGCTGCAGCTGCCTGCAAACTACGTGTGCAAAACGGAGAGGCGTGCGTTTGCAGCCTCCTTTAGATTCCAGTCAGCCATAAATGAGGATGATTTTTGAAGGTGAAGGAAGAGCTCTTCGGCCTTGCAGCATTGGCGCTGATCCGATGCCAGCATCCCACACAGACAGAAAGTATGCAGACCTGTTGATTTGCTTTAAAACACAAGAATGTTTTTCCAAAGTGACCAATCATGTGTAAAGTTACAAAATAAAATTCAACTTTTTTTTTCCAGCTTTTTATGGTCTTTGTGTTAGACACTCATCACTTGTTCTGTTCATTTTGGAGACTTTCATGATCTTTTGCTTGTTGAACAAAGTGTTGCTTTGTCAACATCAATCCAGCCATCTGCTTTAATCGAGTTGGGGGTGGGGTTCTAAAATAAATCTGGAGCAAAGGACAAATGGTTCCCATTTATTTGTGACTAAGTCTGAACTCTTGAACATGAAGATCTGCTTTGTGAGCCAGATCAAATTTCACCCGCTGGCTGATATGTCACGCTCCCCTCCAGGAGGAGCCATCCTGTCTGCTGGAACTTTATTCTGCGTCCGATGACCAAAGCACGGCTGTTATCCGCTCATGCGTGTCCAGAGCTGTGACATGTGGCTGTCCAGTGGAGACGTAGTTACTTTCTCTGTTATCATTCCAAGGCTATGCATGGGAACAGATGTTTCCAGTCTGGTGTTTGGGATAAAAAAAAAAAAAACGTCTTTGTCATTAAATGTACATTTGCACAATGATTTTTGCCTTAAATGCTGCCGCTATTCTAACATTTCAAACAAGCCATGATTTCCATTCCAAACCATTCTGAGCTAAACAGTTCCAATCATAGTAAATATGGTTTGAGACTGGAAGATGGCTAGTAAATTTGCTTTTTGTTGGTAAAAACCATGTGCTTTCATTTTTACAACAGCCTCAAACAGGGGGTCAAAGTACTTTTCAGAACCACGCCATCTTAACCCTTTAACGTCAGAGTTTTAGTTGCAGCGCTCAAGTTTTTCCGACTACCGTAAATCTTCAACCGTTCACGCAGTTAACCTTAGTTCCATTGGATCCTGAAGCAGAGATAACCAGCGTTTTGCTGAAAACAATCAACATAAATCAGCTGATTTTGGCGTAGAGAAAAGGGACTTTGCGCCGTTACACAATACATTACGTCACAGCTTTGCCACATTGACGACAAAGTCTATGCGAATGGCCGCATTTCAGAATCAGCTGATTCACGTTGATCGCGTAAACTGTTAAAGAGTTACAGTAGGTCAAAGAGCGTGTGTTATTTAGGCGTTGCTGGAACTTAAAGAGTTCAACAGCTAGCTTTCATGGGTGTGAAGCTCTTTTGTTGGTTAAACCCAACTCTCAAAGGTGCAGAGTGAAAGAAAACCAGGTAAAGGTTTGGCTGGTCCCAGATGCTCCATCACATGCTTTGTCTTGAACTTGACTCTAACTAAAAGTCTTGGACCGAATCCGACTTTATTCCCACTCGATGACGTCATCAATATTCGCCGGCCATCCACATTAGCAAGTAGCTGCCAGGGCTCGGAAAATAACATCAGTTTTATGTCCTTGAAGGGCTTTTTTCCCCTTTTTCGGACACCCCATCCCCCCCAAATGCCCCCACAATTAAATGGCTAGTGAGAAGGTGGAAGGGTAGGGGAAGACTTCTGATTCGGTCTTGAAAATGGACTTAGACCACTGAAAAATCTCTCATGTGATTTAACTTGTTCAGACAGGAATTATGGAATTAAATAAATGCATCGAGTTTAAAGCCCAACTACGATCATCGTTTGATGTATCGTAAAAGTGTTTCCAGTGGTCTATCAATTATGAAAAAAATGAATGGACGCAGTTGCAGAGCGGCAGTAGTTTATTTTGAAATTCACCTCTGAGTTATGTGTGGGACTATTGGCGCTCCCGCTAGCTTACAGCCCCTTCACAACCCCAACCTAACATTAGCGGTGCAACAAAAATGGCGAGCAATATAGGAGCTCTCCAGCCGTACCGTTTTGACGAGGACGAGGGAAACGAAGGCTTTAATGTGGCTATTTGGCTGCAAGTGGATGCAATACACAACATAAAGAAATACTCAGAAAATGTTATTTCAAGCTTCATTTTCTGTATGTATGTCTTCTATCATTAAAAAAAATTCCATAAGAACGTGTTGTGGGTCTTTAAATAAATAAATAAATGGATCAGGTTTAACACAATCAAAACATTGATGGCAGCATAAACAGCTGAGCAAGTTCCCAGTTTTATTTTAGAAGTCAGTTCTGGACTCTCTCCACGGATCTCCAGCAAGCATCCTCTCCTCTAAATAAGTTTGCTCCATTGTCCACTGAGCAAACACAGGAAAACACTGCCTGTCTCTAAACTTGGGTGCTACAGGTCAAAGATTCCAGATATTATTAAGCAACAACCTTCCTCTTCCCTTTTCCACTCAATGCATTCATTTTCCTTGTGATGGCTTTGATATTTATTAAAATGTTTGATTTTCCCTATCTTTTACCATATCTGAAAATCACATGCAAAACTCATGCAAATTTGCAGGAATGAGTGACTGTTTCCATCGATGGCTTGGTCAGGGACTTTGCTTTGCAAAACATGATCATTTTTTTCTAAATGGACTTGTTGAGTTGATGCATCTCCTGAACGTATACCTGCAGACGATGAGTGGCTGAAACAAGTTTACAAAGTCTCCAATTACCTCAAGCAACATGTTGCAAGAAGCAAGTGACAAACTTTGTTTTCAAAATAGACGCACCACATTGCCAGCGCTTATTTTCCTTGTGCTTGTGAGTCCACGTTGCTGTATTTAGAGCCACCACATGTCCCAGGCTTCTGTGAAAAGAAGAAAAAACGTTCCTCAAGCAGACGCTGCTTTGACTGTTTGCTCTTTCTCAGCACAGAGTGTTCTTTCTACTCTTGGCTCCTGGATGCTTTCCAGTTTAGCAATAAGGCTGCGTTCTGTCCAGAAGGGGCGGGATATTCCCAGCAAAATTCCCAGCTCATTACCAACAGGAAGGAAGTAGCCGGATATTTGTCGAAGAACAAACCCCAAAGCCCTGCAGTGTTTGTGGAACAGCTCGCCCAGCATGTTTATTCATTTTGCCATTTAAACTCGGAGCCAGGGAGGTTCTCAGTCATTTTTTTATGCTTTTGCTCTTCCTTATTTAAAATGTGCTCCAAATCTGGATGTGCTTTACACAGACTTTCTATGCACCACAGTACAAAAAAAAAAAGAATAAGAAAAATAAGACTTTGTTGTTTCTCTAAATTCTACAAAAGATTCTGTGCAAAAGACAATAACACTAACATCGCTTTATATTTGAATACACTCCTTGCTAAAGAAGAGATGCAAACTTCTACCAGGGAACAAACCTGGAGGTTGCAAACAGAATAGGTTTTTTATATTATGATGTGTTGATCCAAGTAGACCAGTTAGGAGTCTTAACGTTAAAATTCTTGAACTAAAAACATTTTTTCTGCATCATGTCTGCATCCTCTACTCCAGCACCAGCTACCTTCATGTCTTCGTTCACTGCATCCATTTCCTGTCATAGCTCCAACATTCAAAGTCCCTACTCTCAGTCCAACACTCGTAACTTTCCTATTCTCTCTTCCTCCTCTCCTTCTTCGACCAACAGTAGTCCAATTTCCAGCAGCACCCTGTTGGTGAACAGCACCGATGGCGGTCGTTGTTAACCCGAGCCTCCACCGATCCGGAATGGATATCATAGGTCTGATTTGCATATTTGGTTTGGTAATGATTTTACATCAAATGCCCTTCCTGACACAACTCTCTGCATTTATCCGGGCTTGGGACCAGCACAATGAGACCATGTCTTGGGCCCCCTGTTGCCGTCTCGTCCGGCCTTCGCAGATTCGCATGGTTCAGGACGTCCAAAAATGAAATGTGCAGTTTGGGAAATGAAAAGACACACAAGAGTCTGCATGAATTTTCAAACCTTTTGCAAAAAGGGAGAAGTGGAGAAACACGACCTTTTAGGCTTTGCGGCTGCCCGCTCTCCCCGTCCCCAAGGCAAAAAGCTTTTTTTTTTTTTTTATTATTCAGTAAGAGAAGATGAAAACATACAAAATACGTCATTAGAATGGTGTGCTTTTTGTCTAGTCTGCATTGCAGGTGTCGTGGCTCCATAAACACTCCAGTACAGAAAGAAAACAGAGACCAAAAGTCAAAAACAGGCCTACTGGTGACCTCGGCACATATTATCTGCTACTGAGCGCAGGAATCAAGCATATTTCTACGATACAATATACATGCATATATAGAATCGATTAAATGTATAATAAAAAGAATATAGGAAATACAATAGAACCCTTGTAATGCATAATGAAACGATCATAGAAAATATTATGCAATCTGCTTTTTTTAATGTACCCCTGTTTGGATCTCCTAAGAGACATGAATTAAAAATTCATGTGAGAAAAATCTAAAATGAAAAACATAGTTTCAGAGCAATAATTCTTGTTCTTATTTTTCCTTCATTTTCCACATATAGTTTGTTTTTTTTATATTGCTGATCAGTCAACAAGGTAATGTTAAATAAAAACACTTGTAACTTGAAGAATGAACCTAATACATGTCAACAACCCACTTTGCTTTGTTCATTTTAATTACGAACTTCATCCGATTGCGTTGCCAGACATACTTCAGTCCAGAGGTGAAAGGGCGGCCACTTTTGTCCATTGAAAGTCGGACATGCAGGTACAGGTCGTTTCAGTGACTGTGTTCTTGATCACAGAAACGATCAAAGTAGTTCTGAGTAAGTCTGGCCTTCTGTCAATAATGTCGAAACAGTGGAGATTGAGTTTCCCAACACAGAAAACTCCCCAGCAATTCTCCTTTGGGTCGTGAGGCAACAGGACTGACCACCAGCATGGACACATCGTTACTGACTGCTGATGTTGTTAAGGAACTGTAAAACAATAACTGGATGACAAACACTTGAGAAGCTGGTGATCAATTCCTTTTTAAGTCACCCATGAACTGTGACAGAGTTTCTGCGGAGCGTCTGTGTTGACCTGCAGTAACCTTCTGGGTTTTTTGTTGACCTTTGGTTTTTCAGGGTCAGCCTCCAACAGGTCTGAACTTGTTTAACTTAAGAGCTCTGAGGTGTGATGTAGCTGCGTCCTAGCAAACCATCAGGTGATTTGGGAGGGGGGGGGGGGTTTCAAATGTCAGCCCCCCACCCCTCACCTTTTGTTTGGAGGCCACATGTTTGGCGAGCATTGATGGCTGTTTGTTGACGCCTGTCGTCTACGACATTCCACACAACAATCTGTGCTGCCCGGAACACCAAAAGCCATTGAACTCGGATGAATGGAAGCCATTGTGGTTAAAAACAGCTACATGGTGGCTGATAGTCACCCGTTCATGTGGTCATTTGGACAAGCTCGGCGTATTGGGAAAACTCATATGACCAAATTTTTTTTTTCATTTCATTTGCAATCACGCATCTCTGATCACATGACATCTGGACTTTGGGACTGTCTGAAAGCAAAATATGTGTCGAAACCGTCTTTTGGGATCGGGGTGACACTTGGGGAACATAGAGCGATGATCTCATAGTCAGCTGACAAGTTACATACAGCCTTTTCCTGTTCCCTCGTTTTACCAGCAAAAAAAAGCTCAGCAGTATCACAGGAAAAAGTAGCAAAGCCACAAACTTAGATGGGTCGAACACCACGAGTCATCCTTGAATGATGTCATGTGCCAAGTTGGCATGCTTGATCATTCATTATTCTGGGATGGCATGACTACAAGGTTAGCAAACAAAGTTCAAACCCTACGTTACAGCTTGTACAATTTTCCAATAACGGTCATTTTAAATTCACTTTTGTTTCCAGTTAAAATAATCTCTGAGAATGTGTTACATTGGGGGATTTTTAGGAATAAAGAAAGTAAAAGTCATTGTCAAACATTTGTTTTGGCAACTGATTATTCTGCCTTAAGTCAGCTCAAAAAGACTGTCATTAAATGGTTTATTTTCTTAAACTAAAGAGGTCTTTGTTTTTCCCGAAAGTTGAATGCTGTCATGAATTGCGGTTCAGACGACCCAATTGCAGCAGATTTAGCTCGTGAACAGGAACCATAATGAACTTTGTCATAAAAGAAAAATGTGAAGCTAAGCAGAAAAAAAAACAGATTCATGACACAAACCAGTGAGCAGCTGAAAACCATAGTCAAGCAGACAGATGCTGATTAACTGACGCAAAGCAGCTGAGCTCATGGATGACTGAAACCAGGTGTGAACACACCTGTAATTGAACAAAAACCAAAGCTTTTGACCAAGAAATACTAAATAGGAAAAATGTGTAAGGCCTAACAAATATGTAATCTGTTGGAGAATACAGAGAAGACATTTACTGTTTATTTTGCAAATGTTTCCACTGTTTAAGGTACTAATTTAACTTTTCCTCTCGTTTAAACTGATCCTAAGAACCAGTGAAAAAATAAATTTTGACCTTAAAAGAGAAAAAGCGTCTTTTCAAGGTAGAAATATTTTCTACAGCTGACAATTTAATTTAATTTTGTAAAGTTAGTAGTTAAAGTTGACTGAAGCTTTCTTGCTGCTAGCTTTCCAATGAACTGAAAATGTCATTAAGGAGACAGCATTCCTGATTGATACAGGATATGGATTAAAGGAGGGAATAGTTATAATATAAATGGAATACTGTGAAATCTCCTTTTGTGTTTTTACACATCTCACATCTCTTACACATTTTGTGTTTTCACATCTCACAAAAACATGCATTTAAACCCTTAAAATTTGTCATTTCTGATTGGTGTTCTTCCACTATACGTCCCAACCCGAACTCCCTGCGTTTCACTGTTAGGAGCCACTAATGTGACTGAAACAATGCTGACGCAAAAAAATCAAATATTTTTTGAGGGAATATTGAGAAATTTCTCCTGCCAGAGGCAGAATTCGCCAAACACTCCCAGCAGGTAGTGGTTCTCCTGATCTTCAGTCGCTACCATGCTCTGCCTTCAGTAAAGCTGTGTCCACGTATTGTCGATGATTTACTAAAGTGGAGTTTCTGGTTTGTGGATTCAGAGGCATGGCGGTCCTCTGAGTAGTTGTAGAACATGTTTTCATTTTAAGTTTCACAGTCTGTGAGTCAATCATTACAGTTTCTAAGGTTCAGATGCCGACTCTAGAGCCAGCAGTGAGGACACGTGCTGCTTGCTGACTTGTTCCAGACGAAGCACATTCTGCATTCATGCAGTTGTGCTGTTTCAGCAGCAGATTTTGAAGATTTAAGCAATTCTTAAAAACTGAAACTTAGAGATAAGGGGCGGGACGTTAAATTTGACCCAAATATTTTGAGATTACATTTCTGTGTTTGAAAATAAAATTCTATTTAAACATATATTTGTTTTAATTTTTAACAGTTTCACATGTTTTCAAAGACCCACTATAGTGAAATGTGTGTATTTTCCAAATACTGCATTTCAGAGTATTTCTTGACTCATATGTATCATGAAAAAATGTTGTTTAAAAAAGCTCTCTTTTGTGGCACAGCAATGGAAATGTGCGGGCCAAAATCTTCCTGTAACGCTTCATTCTGATGCATCCACTTGTAGACAAATAGATCAGTGTACGTCTATATTTTCCTCGCCTGAGCTACTATTTAGCTCAGAACTGTGTGGTTGGATAGCTTCGATGTTGCTCATTGTTTTTGTTGCTCCACTAATGAGAAGTTGGCGTTGTGAGAGGCTGTAATCTAGCAAGAGAGAGAATGTAAACAGACGGATGAAGGAAAATCAGCGGAGGCATACTTATGCGCAAAATGTCTCGCCCTCAACTCAGAGGTGAATTTCTGATGAACTCCTGCCCATTTTGCAGAAACTATGTCTATGTCAACATTTTTTTTTTTTTCGTTTTTTTTTTAAATTTTGGTTAAAAACAGTATAGACATAATTAAAAGACCACTGGAACCTTTGCACATTTCTTTCTGTTTTTTGCACATTTCTTTTGCACATCTTTTTACCCGCACTGTTCTGTAAATAGCTTTTTAAATTATACCACCTTGTTCTTTGCATTTATGCTACATTTTTTTAATCTTGTTTTTCTTTTCTTTTTTTTAATATTATTCTTATTCTTTATTTTTATTATTATTATTCTTTTATTTATTTTTTCTGCTGTTGGTTGCTATGGTAACAAACAAATTTCCCACGTGTGGGATCAATAAAGTAATTCTGATTCTGATTCTGATTCTGAAATAATGTCACAACAGATCAAGATATGATTGGAGAGGGACCACTGCTCCATTAGTTGATGGAAAGAAGCAGCTTTCCTATACTACTAAGTAATGTTGTTCTTCAGCCTCAGACAGCAACTGTGTAGGCTTCAGCCTCCTAAGGCTGGGCATAGAATCTCTAATTACACGTTCTAGATCCTACTGCTTGGTGTCAGAATGATAGATGTTTTCAAGGCTCTGATAAGCATTTTTCAAAGCCAATGAAATGACTGTTTTGAGTGCGGGGTTCCCCAGAGTGGGAGTGCACACCTATGGAAACCATAATTAGGGGCTTTTTTTTTTTTTTTGAAGTTATTGTTTTGTCTCAAGGTCTGTCTGTGAATTTGGGTCAGGGCTAAAGGCTTTCATCTTCCCCCCATACATGACGGTATACGGGATTAGCACGAAGATAAAATAAAAGCTCAGCTGATAACTTTAGACACAAAAGAGGCCTACCAGCCCTGGCCTGCCGCCTTCGTATTGCCAGAAAGACGCTGTTTGATGAAAAGTTGAGGACAAAGAAAACATTGCATTATTGTAATGATATGAAAAAAAATAATCCTCTCAAGTTCTGCAATGAATGCTCAGATGTCAGACTTTAGTGTTATAGGAAAATGGGGTATCCGGCAAGGATTTAACCCCACGTATCACTTTAATCCCACATTGTTAGAATTCAGGAAAAGCTGCTTAACATCAGCAAAGAGGTTTAGCAGTTTTGAAGAAGATCAGAGGTGTCCACAAACATCCTCTGAAGGTTTTTAAAGAATTCACAGGACAATAAGATTACATGTCTTTTCAAGTATTATAAATGGCATGAAAATAACAAAGAAATGAACTGCAAATGTAGGATTTTTCTCCTTTCAGCGCTCTTTGTAAATACTGTAAATACTCAGTATGGAACCCAAATCTGAGATAATCCACAGCTGAAAACAGTCCCCAACAATCTGATGATGTTTCAGCTACAAAAATCATGCTGAAGGAAAAAAATAGCCCTCATTTTATCCCACTCTGTTAAATTCCAACCATTTGATTTGTTTTTGCTTTTACTTGTTCTTATTTTCCCTGTTCTTACTGTTGTAGGGACTACAGGTGGAAGTTGTAACCTGGCACAACATATTTAATTCACAATTCATGTGACTGATGTTCTTTTGTGCATTGTTCTTTGTTTTAAATCAATAAACTCTTAAACTCTTATAACTCCTAGTTGTAGAAACTAATGGACATGAAGTCTGAAACTGCTTTCTTGTTTAATTTTGTGTAGATAGAAAAACCAAAAACATGGACCATATAGGTTAAGACACAGCAGTTAAAAAGGTATTTTAGCTTAGCTGTAATGTGTTCATATTTGGGTATTAGAACTGGACTGAGTGATGCCACACCCACTTGGTGTTCCAAACAGGAAGTGCCAGCCGGCTCCAAGAAGCCCAAATAAAATGGACTTCTATAGAGAAATAAATGGCTATTACTGTCATTTTATTCGTCAGAATAACCATTCTTGCTTTGTAACTTTTTTAAAACAAGTTCTTGCTAATCCTGATTTTATTTGTCATGATATTTTTTCTTTAGTACAAGTTATTCATATTACAAACTGGCCAATCAGATGCCTCGACAAAAGGAGGCGGTGTCTGCTGGTTCCCATGTCCAACGTTTAATACGTTTGACAGATTTCGTGTAGCCCGCTTTTAAGTGTTGGGTTGTGAATGTACAACAAGCTCATCCCCAATTGGCTGGAGTGGTTGCCATAGAAACAATGACTCATCCTGACTTGGACCGATCACTGCTTACTGACTGTGTAGGCACCATAACCGTTCGGCCTGGAACTTCGGGTTCCGCGGACTAATGCTGACATGACATTATGTGATTGGCTGTACGTTGGTCCGATGACGTGTCAGATAGAGATTGGTCTGGACAAATTACAATACTACCATAGAAGAAGATATTATGATGTCTGTTGTAATCAAACAGAGCTCCGACATAGAGCAACATTGTCTTCTAAACGTGCCCTTATTATTGTTATGATTATTGTTGAATGCATGTTCGCTTATAGTTCTTTTCATCCGTAAACCCAGTGCTTCATTACTGGCAGAACGGACCCGGAAGAACAACATTTTGCCGTGCTAACAACATTTTCAGCCATGGCTGAATTTAAACTCGAATAACAAGCGGATTGTGGCAGCATCTATTTGTAAAAATTACAAAGAATATTGTCAGGCACCATTTATGAGGGAAAATAACTTTGGGTTACAAAAGGGAACGTGAAATGAAAATTTGTAGAGCCCGAGCAGATCTCGAAGCTTGTTTGTCCAAGTGGGGTTATAGTGTGACGTTACCTTTAGTCGAAAGGACCCTGAACGGAAGTTCCAGGCCTAACGGTTATGGTACCTACAACGCCGTTTGGCTCCAACGTGGCGGCATCCATATTGTGAAAATATGGCATCTGATTCATTTCATTGGACCCGGAGATGAGCCATTTTCTATGGGTGCCGTCACACTGACTCAGTCCAATCCTCATTTACAGTCAATGGGATTTGGATCTAATCCTCCAGATAAGACATGTACAGGCAGGAAGTCCAAGTTTTGTTTTAAATATGTTTTGTTTCCTTAAAGAGGAAACCACTTAGATGAGTGGTGAAACATTTCTAAAAAAAAGATTTTAAGACCAGATGTTGTGACCCAACTTTAACTGAATTTATTTATCTCACAGAAAAGATATTCACCCATCATGGCAGTTCAGAGGGAAAAACAAGTAACAATACAAGACAACCACACTTGGATAAATAGGAACCTTCATCAACTTCATTTATCAAGAATGAATCAAGTTGTAAGGATTTCTGTGGAAGAAATGACCTTTTTGGAGTTATCTGCCTAGTCTGCAAACATTGTGGGCCAAAAGTGGTTTCACTTGTCATCTTGGGACATTGTGTTTTTGCCGCAGAGTTATTGAGAACACGATGCAACATATCACAAACCAGATAGTGGTCAATTTCTTGGCCAGGACAAAAGTTGAAGCCCGAGAAGACGGTGCATCATCATGACGTCTGACAATGACAGTACATTCTTTAGAAATCTGATTATAATCTATGAACAAGAAAACTTCAGTTTCACACACCACATAATACTTTAATCACAGGGTCACCATCTGACAGGTTAAACTTTTTCAGATTTGGTGTATCATGCAGGTAAAATTGGGAACTTGTTGCTTCATCAGCTGGAAATGTTTTGAAAAGGTTTTAAGAGGATGATCCAAAAAGTTTACTTCATTAAAGCCATGTATGAGGATCTATGAGCTCTTTTGAATTTTACCCATGCTCGCCTCTAGTTATCTGGCTGGTTTTCATGTTTGCTGAATGGAAATTGCTTTTTGTTTACAATCGGCACAGGTGCTCCTCATTCTCCGATTACTCCCACACCTTAAAAACCATCAGAGTTTTTGTTGCATTCCGGATGGTCCTAATTCTGTTCCTTCTGCTTGGCCATGTTTAAAATTCATGTTCCTGCACATGGGTCTCTGGCATGGTGAATGTACAAAAAGTCAAAGTGCAGTGAGTAAAGTGTTTTTTAAAAGTTTCATCTGTGGAAATAAGGATTTCTGCAGGTCAGCATTTAGAATTTCTTTTTGCATAAATACAGTGCATGCTTTGCACTTCTATGCAGATTCAAAAAACTTTTTTTTTTTTTTTATCTGCAAGACAAAAAGCAAAATGCATCAAATCAACTTAAATTAATTGCAGGAAGTGTGGATTCAATCCAGTCCTGAATGATTGCATTCTGTTTTAGAAAACAAAGAAACGTTCTTGATTTTTCTGCACAACTGGTTAATGATTGATTTTGAAAGAAAAGTTCCAAACTGTAAGCCTGACATTTTTACCATTAAAAAAAACACAAAATCAGAAATCAGCTTAAATCCTATAAAAAAATGGAAGGAATTGTGCAAATTAACTGTGCAAAACCTTAAAAATGTTCTTGGTTGAGTTATAAGTGTCCCACTGTGTAATCACTCACTCATAACGTGGATGGGGTTTAAAGGTCAAAAGTGTGGCTTAAGAGCTGGCCATCACAAGAACCTAGAGCTCATCAAGCTTTATCAGATACTTTGGGAATGACTGCGTGGGATGTAGTTAACGTCTTCTTTCCATAAAGTCCCTTTCCTTGTTTGATTACAACTTCTTGCACGTGTCCTCTCCTGCAAATGGTTTAGAGATGCAAACGGCAGTACATGTGAAACGTAAGGAAAGATGTGGCCTCTTTCAGTTTAATGGTTCCAGAAATATTTTCTCACCCACAAAGAGGAAACAAGCTCTTGCAAAATTCTTTACCTGTAATTTAAACCATTTCCTGTAACACCCAACTGCTCCTGAAATCCGGACTAACAGAAGTGTAAAAGAGTACAAAATGGATGTGTAGCTTTGGCACAAACACCACATGCGTGTCGCTTTGCAGGCCGTCAAAAGCACAGAAAAGCTGACGGGCGGATTTAATGCTGTTAGCCTCTTGATGAACAAATACACTCAGAACTGCCACGTACTATTTGGTTCACAGACGCATGAAACAAGCATATGAGCTGCACCATGTTTGCCACTGGCAACCAGTGTCACATGATCAGGGCATCTGTGCAGTTGTTTACACTCCTTTTGCTGCCACAACCTGCATATAACAAATATGCCGAAGTAGATCAAACTCTTTTGAAGAATTTTCTGAATTTAGCTGAGATCAACCCCGATAATGCTCAATATTATTTCTGGTAACATTCAGCTGGTGCTACAAGCTTAACGGCTTCTTCTTCCTTCATTGAGTTTACTTACATTTTCTTGACTCAATGTTTTTTCTTTTTATTCTTTTATTTTTAACTTGTCCTGTCCAACAGCTGAGCAAACAGATGAGTGGAAGGCCTCTTGTGTTGGGCCTATTTTACTGTTACAACAGGGGGTTATGAATCTTCTGACAAACAAGGTGTATATCTGTATAAACCCCTTTTGTAATTTAGGCTAAACTTTGTTTATAATGATTGTTCTTAACTCAATGTTTAAGGAACAAGGAAGTCAAGAAGAAGGAATAAATGGAAAGTTTAGTCATCATCTGCCATTAAAACAATTGGCACAGTTAATCCTGTTTCCGCCATTGACAGTTGCTGGTGTCTTGTTGTTGAGTCATGGCAACAGGACTAAAAATGTTCTTTGTTAACATTTCTCACCTCTCATCCCAGAGGCTGCATCAGTCTGACTGGTGAAACATTGACTAACTTTATTTCAATAAGGAGAGATATTGAGAGTGTGACTGAAAGATTTAATAGTGCAACATCAACAGTCAGTAGTCTTTTCACGCGGTTGGGCTCTGGGCTGGATACATTTTGCATGTTTGTGATGACCTCTGAGCATGTGCAGAGACCCCAGAGGCCAGATGCTGATGATGGTGAAGGCCAGACGAATCGGGCCGACTCCAAGAGCCAGCAGGAAAACGGGACGGAGGCGGGCCGGCAAAGTAACTAGGATTGTGGATTAACCAATATCAACTAATTTAAGGCAGGAATTCAATTGTAATTGGCTGTGAGGAAAGTGAACACCTTAGCTTTTGGCTCAGAGTGAAGATTCCCTACAATGTCACCTAGATGAATGAGAACCATCACTGACACAGTTGCTCGGGATTTTACTTTTCTGAATCACTGACATTTTGAGAAGATATTCCAAGATTCTTTTATTTTGGTAAATCAATTCTTTGGCCAAAAAAAGAGCATGCTTTCACTCTGTGTGTTCATTCATTCATTTTCTGCCATTTTAACCCTTTCGGGGCTGCCGGAGCCAATCCCGGCGCTAGGGTACACCCTAGTTCACCAGTGTGTCGCAGGGCCACAATCACACACCCATTCACTCTCACACCTGTGGACAATTTAGATGAACCAATTAATTAATTAGGAAGCCGGAGACTGAGAGAACCCACACATGCACGGGGAGAACATGCAAACTCCACACAGAAAGGCCCTCCAGCCGGGACTTGCTTTGAGACAAGGGCGCTAACCACTACGCCACTGTGCAGCCGTGTATATATAGGTGCCAAAAAGTGTGTGGTTACAAGAAAGGCAGGTTTGACATCCTGGTTCTCATAAAGATCACAGAATCCCTGACATTCCTACAAATGTTCAAACAATCGGGTCAAATCGGCCTGACAGTGGTTGGAACATGCCCACTGGGGCAGGTCATATCCAGCAGCTACCTACAAACCACAGTGCTCCCTATTGATTTTAAATAAAGTATATATAGTGTTGTTCACTTTTTGGCATATCCCTTCATTTGGTCGCCAAAATGAATTAGCTTTCACCGATTCATAAAAGGTGGTTTGGCAGAGATTTTTACACCGGATCCCCTTCCTGACACAACTCTGTATTTTATCCGGGGTGGGGACGTGCACAGGGAGACCCAGACTCGGGGTCCACCTTGTGGCAACATAGTTAGAAAGTAGCGTGAAGGGTCTTGCCCAAGGAACCAAGCCCTGGTTTCTCATGCGTCGGTCCTACACGCAGCCAACTGAGCCACCCTGCCGCTACAATGTATATAATGTGGCAAGTTAAAGATTCACTTGTTTTTATTTTTATTTTTTATCTTGTATGTTGAATCCAAGTGCAATAAAATTTTGTCAAAAGTCTGCTAACGTGGTTTTCTATTAAGGGAACTGGCTACAGTTACTTTCATTTTTAAACTGGCTTCAAACAGGAAGATGAGGTTGGGACTCGACCTTGATGCAGACATCAGATATTTCTACCCCCAACAGATTAATGGTTTCTTGCATCACTTTAGTAAGACTGTAGTAACATGTTACTTTACATATAAAATCCACACTTCTATGCCAGAGCTTCCATTAAAAACCTTTGTTTTTTTTTTTTTTTTTTTAAACAATTGCTAAGTGAAGCTGTATTAGCAACAGACAAACTTCAGTTGGTTTTATTTCAAAACCTTTGATCACCTTGTTTACGTTTCTACTAACTTTACCTTTTTTCCTGAATTACATTGTCAATCAAATGTGTGGGTGGTCTCACAGAAAGTTACCCCCACATGCAGGAAACCGTTCATGTATTTACTGTAAAGTGTTTTACCGGAAATAAACTATAAACTACATCCTCCAACGCACAACTGCTGGGTGAATAATCGCTTTCACCTCGGTGAACCCCCACCCTCCTCTCAAGGGGAATTTGTTCAATTTAAATATGTCTTTCTGTTCATTTTTTTATTTGCCATTCAGTTTATTTTGTGATGGCAAGGTGGGTTTTTGGATTTCTGTTGTTGCTGACTGGTTAATCTGATATGATATCTGACCTTTGTGGGAACGAACGACAGCTCTTGCTGCGTTTGCTTCTGAAGGTGCAGCGCGCAGCATTTTATGTGTCTCTGAGGAATCGTCCTGCCTTAGGAGAGCCCCTCAGCAAGTCACTGACACTTCTCTTTTTTATTTACAGAGGCTTTAGAAATCCATCTAAAAAGGGAGTCAAAGGGATTGAACTCACCAATGTCATTTGGAGGTGAATTTCTATGAGCTGAGTCTGTACAGCATGAAAAACTGGCTCTTTTCTTTTCTTCTGAACCTCATTTACTTTAGTTTTTTTTTTTTCACTAGAGAGGGAAACTTGCATATTTAGTATATTAAGATATTTCTATACATGCAAATGACAAGACATGTGAAGCAATCGGGTTGGGGTTGTGTGTAATGTTGACTGAAGCTGTCTCATGTTGTGGAAATGAAAGGTGAGAGGCGTGAGACAGGCACAAAGCAGTCTCGAGAGAACATTCCCATGAGAAGACGTGGGGATTGCAAATGGGAGTCCATCTGGTCAAGGACAGCATCAAGAAGAAACACACTTCAGAATGAGTGTATCTCCATGTCTTTGTTTAACCCCCCCCCCCCCCCCCCAAACATTTGTCAGTCTTAAACACAATTTCATCCTCCGTGTTTTTCTGTACTTTATTATAATTTCCAAATGAATCCTGCAGCAATCTAGGTCTTTGTTACCAAAACAAACTCGAGCCCCACAGGTTTGTTTGCTCCATTGTCCTTGTGCAGATCATTTTCATCGGGTGTTTAACTAGAGCTCTTTAGAGCCTGCAGTTGGGCCTCGGATCACGTGCCGCTCGCTTGCAGGGCCTTCGGGCAGGACCGCATTTACCCAATGAGTACCAGTAGAAGTTTTTTAGATTTCAGTGATGTCTGGAATTCAGAGGCAGCCCAGAAAACTGTGAGCTCAGGGTGAAGGAATGCAGAGGGTCCTTTGATGTGCCCTGAGGAGGCTCCACTTCAAATGAAAGGACTGCAGGAGCAGTGTTGGGTTTCAGTTCGAAGGTTCTGTAAGTCTTACAGGGACTTAAAAGAAGAAGTTGGTAGAGTTACTGCTTCCAGACTGGTTTTTGCATCAACGTTAAAACATACTCAGACAATGTTTACACATCGGATGATATTCTTTGGAAATCCGGAAACAATGATGACCCACACGGGTTTCCATTTTCATAGCAGTGGCATGTGAGCAAGCCACGTGTCAAGCACACTCTGTAGCATCCAGCTGACGTTAAACATGCTTCTGCAGCAAGGGTCTTTGCTTGCGAACAGCTGCCTTTCTGCGGTGCCGTCGTTCTAAGTCTGTTACTTTCCTGTCATGGTTTCAAATCATACCAGAAATGCATCATTTTTTTTATAAGCCTCCACTCCAAAATTTCCCCGCTTCACCTGGAAAATCAAGAGAAAACAAACATTTGACACCTGAAGTGCTTTTGGTATGACCTCAGCCAATTTCTGCAACCCACACAGGCATCTCTCTGAATTAAAGCTCCGACTCTGAAGTCTGAGAAAAACACTTCTTGCTTTGCGCCTTCCTTCAGATTTTCTGTTGCCCAGACTCTTAAAAGAAAAAAAAAAAAGTCCTGGTTTCATATTATGGCTTAGAAAAGCCCAGAGCGGATAGTATTGAGTACTCCCACACAAGTTTCACTCTGAACCCAAGAGCCAAGCTGGGGAGATATGATATCCCACAACAATTCACATTTTCAACTCAGAAAAAATCCCCTTTGGTCTTTAAAACCTCTGTAAAAAACAAGCTTAAGTTTCATCACAGAAAACCGTGTGGGGTGTTGATTGAAATGATCCAGTAAAGACCAAAACATTTCAAGACACTCATGGAAGGTGTGGCCCTCTCATGTGCTTCTACTTTGGTCAGCTGCATAGAATCTGATTAAACTTCAGTCAAATACACCTGAAACCTACAAGAATGACATGGCTGTTTAAAACTGTGTTTAAAGCCATATCTGTGAGTTGAAATCCTCCTCCCTACCTATAAACCATTCAGTATCCTGTAGGGTGTTTCTTTCAATCACCTGTTTTACAGCCGTAAAACCATCAGGTACAACCTTCCACTGGCCCTGAACCACTCAGAAACCTGCAGCACCCTTTATGCGTCAACCTCCCTGTACTCTTAGCAGTTTTTTCCACGGATGTCGTTTCTTGCATTTGTTGGCCCATCCATCGGCTGACTGATCTGGTGCTCCTGGAGATGAAGTGCCAGTGAAAAAGCTTTCTGAGTAAAGCCCGTCTGTTTTGTTTTAGTTTCATTTCAACATTCCAGATGTGTTTTGTCTTCGATTTTGCAATAATTCTTTGATTTTGTTTCAGCCACATTCTGATCTTTTTGCTGTTTACCTGTAGTTGGAATGACACAGAAACCTACACCAATAGGATGAGAAGAAAAAAAAACAGTGTGTGAGGTTAACTTGAATACACAAGAGTATGTCTTCAGATGTAACACAAGTTCTTGGTTGTTATAGATAGCCAAATCATAAATTTTGTAAGCTATTTGAGCCTGCAGGTTTGAACAGGAACAGAAAGAGCTTGACGAACTACTGCCACTCTACAGAAACTATGTCTTAGAACACAACAGGTTTTTTTTATGTTGCTTCGAATGACATAATCATAATTAGAAGACCACTGGGAACACTTATAAAATAAATCAAAAGATGATTGGAGTGGGACTTTAAGACCCTCCACTGGCCCGGAACCACCCAGAAACCTGCAGCACCTCTTATGCGTCAACCTCCCTGTACTTGTGCATGTGACTAAGGCTTTAAAACAAGTTCAGATTTCTATGTGGACTAGATCATTGTGAAATTGACTTGACTCACACAAACACTGTCTTTTGAGTATAAAAGGGGAGTGGATGGTGACATCATCAACTCATCACACCACAACCGTTTCTTGACTTTCTTGTTAAAAACAAAAACAAAACTCTTTCTTTTTGAAGGTTTCTTTTTATTTGTTAGTCAATTCCCTGAGGGGAATGGAAATAGGAGTTGGGTCAAAATGCCCTATTTTATAATGTCTGTTCTATGATATGGTGTGTGACTCATAAAAAAAAACAGTTGAGGTTGCATGTAAAATGGTTTTTACTGATCAGCTGACTATCATTTTTGCTGCCACAGATATATGAAATTTCCCCATTGTGGGATTGATAAAGTCATCAACTATCTATCTATAACCTCTGAAAATGATTGTGTGACAGCAAAAAAATCAAACCCTTCAATGATCAAACACTTCTGCTCTCTCAGGATGAGTGTGATCGCACCCAGACTCGCTAACTGAAAGTTGTGGTGTCTCTGCACCTTTGACAGAATGTCTGCAGAAGGTCTACCCAGCATGCTGGGTAAAATCTACCACCTTGTTGGTTTCCCAGTCGACCTGGCTGTATACTGTTTATTTCAGACTTACTGACTGAACACACCTGATCCAGGTAATCAAGTAGAGCAGGGTTAGGTGTGAACTAAGCAGGATGGTTGATTTGAAGATCCAGGGTAAGGCACCTCTGCTGTATGACTGATGCCATGTTCACACCAGGTATGTGTCACGCACGTTCAACAATGCGGTGAACGCAGGTTCTTTAACACGCTTTTAGGATACTAGCGCATGTACCTACAGTTGGAAGAGGTATGATGTGAAATGTTGATGCATTGCAAATCTTGCGAATCTTGCTCCAGCCTTTTTCTTTCACAGCTCTATTCCTTCATGATCATTTTTTAAACACTTGGCACTTTCGTATACCTTAAACGGATGCCGCCCATACGTCAATCTGAATTTCAGTCCCTGATTGTTCAAAGTTCAACTGATTTAACTTTCAATGCACATTTTGCACATAGAGCCCAAAGACAGAACTATTCTATGCATGAACGCGGGAGCTCAAAACGCACATCTACGTGTGTACATAGACTTTTCATTGAAGGTGGACACTTGAACGCATGCAGCCCGGTGTGAACGTGGCATCCGAGAGCAATGATAAAGATCTAAGATACAATATGAAGTCATAATCAGTCATTTTTATTTTTACAACCTTAACCAGAGATGACCAAGAAGCTAACAAGCAAATGGTCAAGTTTATTACCCCTTGAACAAATCATGGCAGCCACAACCCTTTTTAATTTAGTCTCTATGGGCAGAACATAAAGGAAGACCTTATAAAACATCTGTGTTCTCTGTGCTATTGAAAGAACTGATCATCCAGCCTGCCAGCAGTAATTAAAATTCCTGGCCTGTGGTGGGTTTGTGACTTATTCCTGCCTCGCTTGTCTGTGCTTAAGATTACCCAGTAGAGCGTTCAGACAGAACACCTCATTGGAGAATGGTATTTGTTCCCATCCTGTTTGCTTCCTCCGCTGCACGGTCAGCACTCCTTTAGATCTTCAAGGTTTGACTCTTGACGCACAAGGTCCAAAAAACCAAACCCATCTGCTTGCTTGCTTGAGTCCTTATGTAATGTTCAGCTGCTGCTGAAGGAAGGTCTGCTCTCACGTTTCCTAGTTCCAGACACCCGTTCCCTGGATGTGTTTATCCAGACCCAAACCGGTCCAAGCTGTTCAAAACCACATTATTAGAGCTTAGTTTGCCTTTGGAGGACGTTTCCCATCAACCTCCCTTTTCCTGATTGCATAAACAGATAAGAACAGGATGTGATGTCAGTCTTTTCCAAGGATGTCGCCTCATTTGTTTGCTCATCCGTCAGCTGACTGATCTGGCGCTCCTTCAGATGAAATGTTAGTAATAAAAGCTTTCAGAGGAAAGCCTTTCTGTTTTGTTTTAGTTTCATTTCAACATTCTAGATGTGTTTTGTCTTCGATTTTGCAATAATTCTTCTGCTTTGTTTGAACGTTTGAGCGGTGTTCTGATGTTTTTGCTGTTTAGTTGGAAGGACACACAAACCCACACCAATAGGATGAGAAGAAAAACTCACAGTGTGTGAGGTTAACTCGAATACACAAGAGTGTGTGTTCAGATGAAACACGAGTCCTGGGTTATAATAGAAAGTCAGATTTTGTGTTTGTTTGAAATCTATTAGAGCCTGCAGGTTTGAACAGGAACAGAAAGAGCCTGTGCTCCATCTGCGCTTCAGAAAGGCCTCTGGGCCTCGGCCTTTGTCCCTGCTTTGAAAAGCAAAGTAGACTTTGAAGAGCTGCCTTGTTTTTTTTTCTAACTGAAAGTAAATCAGCAAGGCCTTGATAGCTCGATAAAGCTGCAGTCTCACAGTCTTTAGAGTGGAATCTGGGCGTTCCTGTTTTTTTTGTGTCTTGGATACACAGGAAGACATGTTTGTGGATGATTGTGTATGTGATCAATTATGTGGATTGCACTTTAACTGCGGGCTAGATGAGAACCTCTGCATGGTTTCTCCTATCTTTGTACAACGGCACTGATAAATAAGCGAGTCATCCGCATGTTGATAAAGAGTCTCATCTGACTATTAGGAGGGTGGCAGCTGAAGAGAGCTCAGAACTTTATTCTGCATAAGATAAAGAATAGTTATCCAGCATTCATGATGAGCAGGAGTGTCTTGAAGGATTGAAAACTCGTTAGTTAACAATTCCTTATTTACATTTTTGTCAGCCAGAGAGAACCGTGCCCCTTTTCAGGGCACCTGTCCAACTCAAATCTACTTTGCCTTTCGCTCTGCAGAAAATACCTGCTGCAACTGATAGTGAAGAGCGTCTGTGGTTACTTGCAGGATTTTCTGCTGGATGTGATCTCATACTCCACAAACAGCTTAAATGTACAGTTTTACACGAAAGGGAGATAAGCTAAAAGTAATGAGGAAAAAATGCAAGACACCCATTTGAAAATAATTAACTCAGTCTGGTTCAAGTTGTAACAAATCAGTAATGACTGAATCAAGGTGAAGTCTTTGTGAGTTATTTAAGATCCACTCCAATGAAAACTGTGTTTCAATGCCTTTAACATGTTCTTGTGGCATTTTTCTGATGATGGAGGACTTGAGCGCTTCGAGCTGTGCAACTATGAGAAGTGCTGTTTTTAAATAAATAAACGTTTTTATTAATTTTAATATATAAAAACTTAAGTTTAAAATTGCATTTCTGAGTATTTCTTTATCCAAATTATTGTGAGTCAGGAGTAAACACAAAAATGCTGTTTAAAGAAGATCTTATTTGTAATGTAGGAAATACCTCTACGAAGGCAACAGGTTCCCTGCTCCAAGCTCGCAGCAACGGGGAGGGGAAGAGGGGGTGGGGTTGCACTATGGCAACGGTCCCACCCACAACTCTGAGTTGAATTTCTAATGAACTACTGCCGCTCTGCAGAAACTATGACCTAGAAAATGACAGTTTTAATTATTTTTTTATTTATTTGGCATAATCATAATGCTTTGAAAATAACTGAAAAGATTATCAGAATGGGTCTTTAAACACTGAATCAATGTCCTGATGTACAGGCAGCTGTGACAGCTCCATGAAGAAACACAAAAAGGGGCGGAGAAACAGGTCAACCTGCACAGGAACAATTGCTTTAGTTTGATTTAATATGTTCACAAATTGCAACAAAATACTTTAAATAATACCAATAACACAATAAAGACATGATAAAAAGAACAAAAATAATTATCTGGCCAAACTAGAGTAACAAGGGCATGTACAGTAACAATGTGTGATACATTTGGGAAAAGGACTCAGACCTTTAAGGCAGAGGTATTCCTAATCCCCTTCTCATTTATATTTTACCATATTCTATCTGAGAAACAAAAACACACCATCCTTCCTGTGCTGCAAATGCTGTGGTGCAGAGGTGAAGGTTGCTAAGTGTGCCTCTGGCCAACATTGAGATCTGTACTTCAAGTAAGCCAGTGGATGTGTCTACTGTTTTATTTAGCCTTGCAAACTCTGATATATCTGCAGCTGGTAACCTTGTAAAATAAAATAAAAGATCCAGCAAATTCTCAGGGTTGACATGTGAGGGTCGTGTTGTTCTGCGAGTGGTCCAGTCTGGATTGGGTATTTTATTTTAAAAACATGATTTATTCTGTTATGCTTTGTGAGATTCAGACCTTCAGTTCACTTCTGCCAGAAGATTGTAAACAATAACATAAAAAAACTCCATCTGGAAACCTCAGTCGTACTTTCAATATAATGTTTGTCTCAAAGGTGTTATCCTCCAACTTATCTGCCATACTTGGGACATTCCCTTTGGGGGTGTACCAAGTCAAGTGGATCACAGACAACATGTTTCTCAGAGTATGATGCATGTTTTTAAGATGAGCTAGAGTGCTGGATTATTCAGAAGAAAAGAAATGTTTGACTTTCTTTAATTCTAGTCATCTTCCTGTCACAGTTCATCACATGTGCTGAAGATTAAAGACGCAGTTTGTGAATGTTATCATATTTAAAGCACAATGTATGTGTGGCCTACACACGCCTGAACCATCTTTTATGTATATCAAGACTTCAGTTCCTGAATTCTCTAGATTGTACTTGATTCAAGCACAGACCTAACAGTCTGCAGTGACGCAGTTTGAAAACGATTTTGAAGTGTGAAAGTGAAAGCAGTTAATTGTGTTTACTCGTATAAATCTAAAGTATCATGTGGTACAAAGGAAGTATAGAGCCAATGCACTGCAAAAACTGAATCTTAAGCGAAAAAGAAGACCCTTACTTCAAGAAAAATGATCTGACTCTCTGTCTTACAAGAAAAAGAATGTCATCAAGAATTTTTGTTAGTAGCAAAATGATCCTAGTTTGACAAAACGTATCGAAAAATACCATCGCATGGCAACTTACATGCAAGTATTTTCAGTAAATTCAACAGGTGGCCGTGCGACAGCATTTTTTATCGAGAGGCGGCATTTATATTTTTACAAGCCGTGTGGTGACCGTTGAGGTTTTAAGAAAGAGTAAGTTTGAATCTGTGACCACCAGGCACATTTTGAGATTGCGCGGTGGCAGTCCAGTGATAGGCGGGTGGTAGGAAGGCAGCAGTGCAAACATTGACTGATAGGAGAGTCTCCAAGGTCCCCAAAATCATCCAATGATTGCCCGGTTTCAGACTGCCACCCTCCAGCCACCCCCTTCCCCCATGCTGCCATCCTACTATCACAGGTAGATTCTTAGAAATTGACCAGGATTGACGTCTGGCGATCCCGGCCACTGTGGGTCCTGCATATGAATAGGTAGACGGCATTGACGCTGCACAAAACTCATCATGGCGTTGATGGCACCAAAGCCGCTCTGCGATCTGCGTGTTGACAAATAACGGTTGATGCTGAGTTGAATACGAAATAGACAGAACATTGTGCTTGCTGCACTTCTCAGAGAGGAAGAGCAATGCGTGCAAGAAGGGCAAAGGAGAAGTTGTTGGGTGAGGTGGTGCTTGAACAGTACTAGAGACAGTTTTTATACCCCTAGGCCACCAGGCGACACTTAAGGTGACAGGTGACACTTAATATTGACAGCCGTCCGGAGACATCAACCCATCATCCAGGCAGAGCTGCTGCCGACTACCGATCCGGCTCCCACTGCCCTGTGGTGCCCCCCTTTTGTAATGGTGTCATCCCCGCCTGATTAACTGATGCCTGACGGCCGCCTGACTGCAGCCTCTACGTTCATGACCACGTCACAATTTTTCAAAGAATCTGCCAGTGACAGCTAATCTTGAAGCTTCTGTTGATGCCTCCCCAGCACATGGTGGCAGTTGTTTGTGACTGTTGCATAAGTGACTAGAATTTATCTTTTTAAACAAGAATTATTGGTAACGGGCAGATTTTTTTGCTCATTTCGAAGAAAATCTGCTATTAGGGCAATAACTTCTGTTTCTAAGGGGCCTGATTTTTTCAGTGTGTGTGTGTGTTGGTCTTTTATGTATGACTGCACACCTTTTAAGACATTTTTTTTTCTCTTTACACAAATTGGTTACATATCAATTCTAAGTGGCTATGAAAATAGGAATAGACTTAAGGTAAATTGGGCTTTGGCCCAAAAGTAACTTGTAGATGAAAAGTTCTTTACCGGTTACCAAACTTCTTAATGAGCTTTACTATAACTGCACCCCTCACTTGTTATGGGGCTCAAAGAAAGGATCTAGAAATATAGGTTTGTGCAGGTTGATCACTTTGGCATCCTCCCAAATCTTTAGATATATAGTTGAGCTGCTTGATGGGAATGTGACTAAAGCACTCGGAAGGAAGGAAATGCAACCCAAATACATGAATCCACACCACTTCCCCTTATTTGGATTATTTGTGATTCATTTGTTTGAATCTCAAACACTGCATTCGAAATAATACATTAATTCATATGTTGAAATTCAAATTCAAATTACTTTTATTTATAAAGCACCTTTCATGTCACACAGACAGCTCAAGGTGCTTTCCATAAAAAACAAACAAGAATACAATAAAAACAAACCCCACACAATGAAGTAAAATAATTAAAAATAAGAGGATTGACCACCTAAACACTGTAGGCATGCTGTGGCAAAACATAAACCAAGAAGTCTAAATTATGGAATGAACAAAAAAATATATCCAAACAAGTGCCGACTTTATGCAAAATATATTAAAATTTTGCTTAAATGCTTTAAATTGTGAGGGAAATTAGGTGTTACAACTTTTTTTCAGATACAAATTCTTTTTTTTCTTCTTGTATTATAAATCGAGTTTTGTTTTCTTATAAGAAAATGATAGTCAATAGTTAGATCGCTGATTCAATCAAAAAGGTGGCTTCGACCGATGAGGAATTTCAGGTACTTTCCTCTTGGTCTGGTCCAAGTGCATTTACAGGAACCACAGTCTTTTTCTTGAAACAACAGGACCTTTGCCAACACCGTACTGAATACTGATTTGGTGAAATGATGTGTTGGAAAGAAAAACTAAACAAAATAACTCGCGTATCATCTGCAGTCTATTAGATAGGTGCATCCTTGAGAGAAAGCATATTTAAATAAATGTTTGAAATTGTCTGACAGAGATTGGCCAATGGCTTGACATGTCATTTGTAAAGCACTTCGGATTATACTATTTGCTTAATACCTAAATGTCAAAATATGAACCACTTTCCAAGAGAACCAAAATTTGAGGCTTTCTGCCTCAAAAACCAAAATAGAATGTTAATTCCTCAGAATTTTTATTTTAAGTGATTTCAAAGTAATGGCAGCACATTTGACATGATGGGAGACATAAACAATCACTTTTCATGATTTGACAATGGGTTTAACAGAGGAATGCTCAGAAACTGTCAAAGGGTTTTAAATCAGGCGAAATAGAGACATCATTTTTTATCTTTAACAATTATTGCTCAAGTTCAAGTCATGGATCAGAAACCACTCAGTATAATAAACAAAATCATGATCACATTTAGGGTCTATTCAGACTGGGAAAGTCCATAGGTCTGGAACAAGCCTGTTTAATTTGATCCGGATCATGTCCTGAACCTTGGGCTTGGTGTGTATTCAGACAGTCTAGCAACCGGACATTTCTGTAAAAACCAAAGCCTGAAAACAAAAACATGTGACTAAAGCTCTCTTCAGTCATTGGTCAGGAATTACGAGGTTGGGGCAAAGTAAAGAGAGAAAGAATAATGGAAGTCCTGCGCTTTGCAATCCTTGTCCTGATAGTTCACTTACTAAAATTTATATTTTGCTGACCAATTTCAAAAGCCTTTATCAAGGTCAGATACAACAGTTTTTACTATGGCGCAGTGGATGTGTATCATGATAAAAGTTGTGTTAATGAGGCTCTGTTCATCTGACCAAATTCCAGTGATTTGCTTTGTCTCATGGTCTGGGTTGCTACCTTCCTATTGGGTTTACATCCTGCAATGCCTGGCTATGGTGGCCATTCAAGTAGTATAGATCCTATTCAGACTGAGAAATACTCAGAGCAAACCATTGCTCAGTTTGATTGGAAACAAACAAAGATCACATCGAAAGATGGGCCAAAAAGCGGTTCCTGGTCCTGGACCAGGGTCTGTATTCAGACTGAAAATTTGGTGAAATTAACTTTGGTTGACTTCAAGCAGAACAAATGTATCCAGTCATAATACACCCTTTATTTGAACTGCTTTTGAAATAATGTTTTCATGGTGGCGTCGTGTTGGAGTTCTCCCCTCACAATGAGAAGGTTTGAATCCTGATTGGTTTTGTGTGTGGAGTTTGAAAGTTCTCCTTGTACTGTGTGGGTTTTCTTGGGGGAACTCTGGCTTCCTACAACAGTCCAGAAACATGCTTGGTGTTCTATATTGCCCCTATGTGTGTGTGTGTGTGTGTGTGTGTGTGTGTGTAGGTGTGTGTGGTCCTGTAACATACTGGTGATCTGTTCAAGGTATACCCCGCCTTCACCCAACAGTGGCTGCTGCGGGTTCTGAAAATGATGCTTTACAAATATCTTTTATAGTGTTTTCACTGTCAAAAAACTAAGATGAATAGTGGGCAGGTTTATTTATTTATTTATTTTACTATTTTTATTATTCACAAAGCAATAGTTTTTACATAAATCTCTTCCTTTGGTTTAAAACCCTCTTTGGTCAAGTGAAAAGTGACTTTGTATTCACACTGTAGTGAATCACACAAGAGTTCACTTGCATATAAAAGGAGACCCTCATTTTTGGAAGATATAAGTTCATTTAAATGGTCTGCATTACTATTTTAAAAGGTTTTTCAAACAATTTGAACTCTGAGGAAATACTTACCTGGAAGCACAGAGTAAAATCTTCCTAAAAATGAGTTTCTAAACATTTATGTACATCAACACAGACTTTTGCTGAGGGTGGCACAAACAAGGTGACACCATGGCAGTAATGATGGGCTCCAATACAATAGTCAGCACAACACAGGTGAAGACGCATCATTTCAGCTTATTACGTGTTTCCACCACATAATGCAGTTTTATAAAGTTGTGGTCCGTTTGGGTGTTTATTTAAACCACACATTCAAAAAAAAACAGAGCTTTAGAGGATTACATTATGATGCTGCCTTTTCACTGCAAATCTGCGAATTGCACCAAAGTTTGTATAAAAATAGAGAGATGGTTTGGAAGGATTGTAGATTTAAGACCCGCTTGAGTGGGAACATTTGGATGCATTTAAGTCTGACACAGGTAGGGCACCAGGTTCTTTTGAAAGCAGCTTTTTAGGTTTGTGGTTGGATTAGAGTTATGGCTTTTGGTTATCTCTCATCATCAGCCCAGCGTGGCCCACGATGCTCTAAAATTAACTTCTTGAAATACCCGTGAGGATCCAGAAAAATCCCTCTTTAGGTTCAAAAACCACAGACTGTTGTGATCTGTTTAGAAGCCTCATATGAGAAAACAGGATGATAAGAGGGAAGAGTCAGAAAAAATCCAAGTTTGAAATTAATGATAATAAAATGTTAAATAAATAAAATCATAAATAATTGACAGTTTCCGGTGAAACTGGGTGGGACATTCAGCGAACTCTTTGAGCCCCGTCAGCTGGTGCTTTTTCAGTGAATTGGAAAGTACCCCAATGCTGAGATCAGTTAAACTGTAACTGAAAGAAAGCCTTTAGAGAAAAAACAATTGGGATCTTCCTTCGCCAATAAATTTGAATAAATGCAACCGAAAATGCTGCAGCTGCAGAATAAAGGAGTTGCCCGTGCCAAGCACTGTTACTGTCAGAGGCGTGTCTTTCTGTAAGTCATTTATAAAAAGGAAGAAATGGCTATGAGCAGAGGTGACTAGAGTATTTAAAAACTGTAACAGGGCCAGAATAGCTTAAATTTCAGATATTAATCAAATCAACCTTTATTTATATAGCACTTTTTCAACAACATATGTCACTCAAAGTGCTGTGCATAAAATACAATAAAATTTAAAAACAAGATAACAAGACAAACAGTGCGACAACCCCCCCGCAAACACACACATACACACACACATACGCACACCACGATAAAAAATAAATAAATAAAAAATGATAAAACGATCGAATGTAGAGACCTGGCTTGGTCCTGAAGTGGGGAAACGATATTTTGGGGACATGTCCACATCAGCGACCCCCCAACCCAAGTTTACGGAGAACACTACCACGGGACCCCCCAGATCAGATCCAGGAGATCCCACTGCAGCGACCCCGCTCACTGAGAAGGGTCAGTCACTGATGTGGAGGATCCCTCAGAGGAAAACACTGAAGTGTAATAAGATGTAAAAGGAATAAAATTAAAATTAAAATATATTTAAAACATGAGCAACAAACAAATAATTACATAAACCTTAATAGACATATGAAATGGTAAGAGTGACTTAAAAATAAATAAATAAATTTACATACACATATAAAACCAGTAAAAAGAAAAAATAAATAATTAAAATATCAAATAAATTCCTAAAATTCAACTAAAAGCTATCAAGTAAAAGTAAAAATTACTAAACAAAATACAGTCAAACTGAAAATTACTCATACCTCTGGCAAATCACAGATATGTCCCAGAATGTAATAAGACAACATACAAGAGACACAATTTTTAAGAAAAAATCTTTATTTTTTGTTTGAACAAAAGGGAGTAATTATGGCTTAACTGCAATTACTTTAGAGTAAGGGTGGGCGGATTGATCTAAGTATTGATAGCATCAATAGCGTGATGACATCATTGATCATTTGTTTCAGTTTTTCTTTAATACGTACAGTAAAAAAAGCTTGATTTTACTTATGCATTTCTTGCGAGCGCAGCTCCTGTCTATCTCCAGTGTTGCCAGATTGGGGAAAAAAAGAAGGCCAATTTAAGCAGAAAACTCTACAATTTGGCAACACCTACTGTTAGACAGTGTTGCGGTTCAGGCTTCCACGGCGTGCGTTAATTTCTGATAATCCACGCTTTGACTGCCATTAACCCTTACATATACCTCATAAATTCCCACCTTTGACCAAAGGCAGCTTTAAATCTTGCCTTCTTATTATTCTGTATCTGTTTCTGTGATCACAAGTGGATGAATAAAGTCGGAAAACACTGAGACACTGTTTTTTTGTCTGCTCCTTTGATCTGAATAAAGAAATACAAAAACGCAATTTTAATTTTCTTTACATATGTTCTCCAAATGCCACATAGAACATGTTAAAAACACCAACAACACCATTTTCATTGGAGTGGGTCTTTAACATTTGTCAGAAGTATGTTTTAAATTTGGCCTTGAGTTAGTGCAGCTGCTTCCCCTTAGATGAGACAGGCTCAAGAGTTCAATGACAGAGTACACTCTAAATAAAAGGCTCAAGCCAGGAATGCACACCACAGAAAAATAGAAAAGAACAATAACTGTCATCCAATACCCTTATACCCTTTTTATCCTATTACCTTATTTTTTGATGAGTGAGTTCTAACAACAATGACTGCATCTCTTTATCCATCAGCACAATGAACGGCTTTGGCATAGAAACATCTGCAATAAAGATTATTGATAGGATGTGCTGAAGGACAGGTAACCCTGAAAAGTTTTCACTACTCTACTGTTTTGATAATTTACTTTTAAAACGCTTTTTTGAGGCAAGGCTTGATGGTACAACCCCAGGTTCCTTTTCTTTACAGATATTTTTTGTTATATTGTGCAATAAACTAGAAACTGGGCAAAAACCTCAATTCCAAGTTGTAAATTGTGTCTTTTTCACACTGCAAAAATCACAAACATTGAGAACAAGCTGTTTTTATGTTTTATAAAAAAAATATCAAAGGTATAGAGATCCAATAAAAATTAATGAATCAAAAAACTAAACAAAGACAAGGTCAAAAGAATGGCGGGGGGGGGGGGGGGGGGGCACGCTAACCTCGCCAAGATTTATTTCAAGGTTTGTCACAATTATGTGTCATAACTCTCGTCATGTTTGAACCTAACATTTCTGAGCAAATAACCTTTTTGTAACCTAAATTTTAAGTGAAAACTACACTAACGGCAGGTAAGCGTCACTCCTTCGTCATTGTAAACCATTGATGTGATTAGCGAACACACCGGTGCGTGAGCAGGGTATTGCCAAAAACACAAACTGTTTTCACACTTTCACACCCATGCGTCTATGATCTGCCTCCCGTTCTATTTGAAACATCCTTGTTAATAACGACATAATATTTTACATTTACTATCCATCCATCCATCCATCCATCCATCTTCCTCCGCTTATCCAGGACCGGGTCGCGGGGGCAGCAGTCTAAGCAGAGATGCCCAGACTTCCCTCGCCCCAGCCACTTCCTCCAGCTCCTCTGGGGGGACCCTGAGGCGTTCCCAGGCCAGCCGAGAGACTTAGTCTCTCCAGCGTGTCCTGGGTCTTCCCCGGGGGCCTCCGCCCGGTGGGACATCCCCGGAACACCTCTTACATTTACTAGTTTTTTAAATGCTATTCTGCAAAACATTTTTGCTTGTTATCTTTTATACTTCCAGAGGTAGTCACAAAGTAAAAACCAAGGCATGATGGGTGTTGTAGTAGTGATGTAACAGCTGTGGTACAGTGATAATTCCGACAACTGGGCATTCAAATATTGCATGAGCAAATGTTAATTATAAAATATCCTGATTTTGTTTGTCTTTTCTTTTAATTTGGATAAAAGTTCGCAAATGCAACCTGGAAAAAACCTTTCTGCACAAGATCAGCTGATGGAACGAAACATGAAATCGCAAGAAAACCTAGAGAGCGTCATCTGTTTGCATTGTTATTATGATTAAAGTGTTTGTGTCCTGGAATCTGTAAATTATACCCACACATACCTTTCTCTATCCCCATATGTCACTCTATGAATCTCCCAGGATCTTTTACCAGATTAGATAAGATTTAAAAAAAATTGCTAGAAAAAGTCGGTACAATTTGAGAAGAAAATTCTTTAGAGACAATCTGCAAAATAGTTCTATGTAATCAGGGCAAAGCTGACGTACAAACAAACAAGCCAAAGCAGGTTCTTGTGAAGATGCATTCATCAAAAGATTCTTTAAAGTTGTCACTAGAAAGTTAACACACTCTGTGGCGCTGGCGTTTTTTCAACTTGTTTGTTCTGGATGTTAGGAAACCTGTTTCACACCTTCAAGCTAAAGATCACACCGAGAATCAACACCAAACAGAGTCTGCAGTTGCTTGTTTACAGGCAAACTTCAAAGCAGGAGAGCATCCGACAGCTGGAAAGTCTCCAGAAAAGCATCAGGTTTGATAGGCCAAGACTGAGATAAGTGTGTTTTGGAACTGTTTTTTCATCTCAGCATGCCTAAAGTGATGGATGAGGCAGTCTAGACACTCAGCAGGAGGCCTCACTGCATTAGTTTCATTGGTCATTTTCTGAAGCTGGCACCATGAACTGTGCAAAACTGTTCATTTGCATCCTTGCATCCAGCCCCACTGGAATAGATTTGCATTTAAAAAATGTGACGTGAAAGATAAAACACCGAAGACATAGAAATGCAATTATTCCTATGTTTATATGTAAACATCGCCACATGTTTTTAGGTGTTTGCAGAAGGTTTCCTCTTAAAGCATGTGCACAACAATGAGCTGTTACTGCTACAACGGCACATGGCATACGGGACATGATGCAAAACGTGATGTGGAAGTTTTTGCTTGTTTACAGCCTGTCAAGAAGGCTGGATGATGAGCCTCATGACCACTTTTTAAACCGTCCCCCCATAAACATGTACACAAACTAATGGTGCGAGTTGGAAGCAGCCTGGAGGCGTACACTAAAGAGAAACAAAAAAGCCAATGGCAAGAATGGTGACCCTGGCTACAGTGAGGTCCTCTTTATCATGAAGTCCGGGGTAATTGTTAAATTTGATCATTCTAATCATTTCAGGACCACTAATAAAAGCTGTTCATATTTCAGCAGATTTTAAACTTCAAAATTGATCAGTATTGTTTTAATTGTTTGGCAATGATGATGAACTTCTACGTTCCCCCAAAGCTCCAAATCAAGATAACTGGTGGTAATTTTGATAAATACTGTGATGATGATTAAGTAAGGGTTAATGGCCGACGAAGTGTGCGGTTATTACTTTTTAACGCACGACGTGGAAGCCTGAACCGTCCCGCGCGAACGGATGATGTTGCTTCCGCGAAGTGCGTTATAAATAATAACCGCACACTTCGAAGGCCATTAACCCGCTTATTACCATTGTCAACTACAAAAGCAATAAATTTAACCAGGTTTTAGTCCTGAATTCTTGTTTTGTTTCGATTTGGATCGCTTTTCTCACAAAAATCGGACAATATGTGTCGCCGCGTCACGTACATATAGTCCTCGTCGCGCAGCACCACCGCTGCAGTCAAGATTCGGGATATATTATGCTGATCGTCCGATGGGTTGAATAAAGCTCAATTCAGAGGGAAAGTTAATCGCTTACCGCTTGTTTTCTCAGATGATGAACAAAGGTTGTTTTATCAGAAGCCATCGGCATGGAATCAAAACTTTAAGCTGCCTGACAGAACTTCTTTTTTCAACTGTGCGGTTATCATTTTTATGCATACCCAGCAGCCATCAGAATCGAGTATCACCCGGACATGGTATAAGTAAGGGTTAATGGCCTTCGATGAAAGACGCCGGAAAAGACGCCGATTTTCGGTACATCCCATAGTTACGAGAAGAGAAGAACATGGTGAGTTTTATCGACTGGTACAAGAGCTGAAAATGTATCATGAGCGTTTTCGGGGATATTTTAGAATGTCCGTCATTATTTCTTTGCGGTAGTGTAGCCGCTACTTGGCGTCTATCTTCTTTGCTGGTATGTGTGCTCAGAAAGGCAGTGTTGTGTTTGAGCGCCCCCAAGTTGTGTTTTACTGTAACTTCAGAAGCTCCAGACACGTGAGCAAAAGCGCCATTCTCATTGGTCGAATAGATTTCGACGCGAGGCGTCAAAAAGAAAAAACGAACCCGAGGCGTTTTTTTTTTTTGACGCTTTGACGCGCCGACAAAAATCGCCGGCGAAATTCGTCCCGGTGTGTACGGGCCTTCAAGCATCAGTTCAGAGAGAAAGTTCACCTCTTACCGCTTGTTTTTTTTCCAAATGATGAAGCAAAAGGTTGTTTTAAAGAAGCCGGCGCAGTGATACAAAACATTTAAGCTAGCTGACTGGAACGTCTTTTTTCACCGTGCGGTTATCAGGTTTTAACGCATACCCAGCAGCCAATCAGAATTCACCTGGACCATGGTATAATCTAGATTAGTATATACTACCGGTATCCCTAAGAGGAGAAAAGATAGCGAAAAAAACACTGTAGACACCCTTTGAAGCACCAATGGAAACTGATGTGTGAACGCTGTAAGATCAAGACCTGATGGTTAGTGTCATCATGACTGGTGGAGCTTCACGGGGTTTGATTCTTGGACATCAGCTGTTCCACCTGTACATACAACACTCCCTCTGGGTCACATCATGTTCACTCATAGTGTTTGATATGATATTTATGCAGACAACACTATTTTATGTAGCTCTGCCACCAAAACAGGGCCACATCTCCTACTGACCACCTGGATCAGGCGTGTTTCACCAATAAGAAACCTCAGTGGCATGGAAAACATTGCAGTACACTGACCCCTGAGGCCTGGAGTTTGACATCTGGGGCTCAGAGAAACCAGGTGGAGTCAAACTTTCTCCAGTTACGACATGCTTTTTGGGAAACAGGAAATGTTACAACTGACCCCAGTTCTGAGGGACTACAAACCAAAAGTCAACTGTAAGCTCTTTGTGACATCAAAAACTCAAACCCAGGTATCAGTCACGCATTGAAGTTACAGAAACAGTTATTTTTTTTCATCTTAGTCCAATATTCAGACTCAGACTTGTTTTTTACGAAAACAAAACAAAAAAACCTGTTAGGATGACTTAAAACAAGGCAGTTGCTAAGAAGTTTCAGAACTGCAAGAAGAAGGCAGCTGTTTACATTATGACTCATGGTAAAATACTATTGTAATACCTTCTCCTCTGTAATTATAACATAAGATTTTCTTTTGAATTGTATTTCTGTGTTCTTTTGCTCTTGTGATCTTCTTGGTGACTTGTCAATGATCACATTTCCTCATCGCAGGACAAACAAAAGCTTATCTTATCTTATCATGTAGGATCTGATTCCTTATGAGCTCAAATGTTTATCATACTTTCAGTTCACATTTATGACGTTGCTGTCTTGTTTTGCTTTTTTCTACAACATTAATGTCTTTCCTTCTTTTCCAATTCTTACTGCTGAAAAGATGGTTTTACGATTTTGATGCTGTCAATGCTTACGTGTCTCTAGAAACCCTTTTGGATGCTGCACAAAGAGAAATAGCTTTTTTTCATGTTGTTTTCTCCTTCTTGCACATTGACGTTTTCAGAGAAGATGATCGTGAAGACGGCAGTGGCTAAAATATGCAATGACAGACTGAAGATAAAAACCTTCAGAAGTAAAATTACTCCTTGCAATCCAAGTCTCCTGATCCTTGTTGACACAGCAGCTGCTGTGTTGTGCTGACCCAACACTAACTTATGTCTTAACCCGTATTAATTGTTTACATGAGTTCTACTACCTTTATGGTGCAGAGGTAGAGCGGTCGACCTTTTTACTGAAAGATCACATGTTTGGTTCCTGCTCTGCGTGCCTATGTATCAAAGTGTCCTTGAGCAAGACACTGAACCCCACATTGCTCCTGGTGGTTAGTGTTTGGCGCCAGTAGTAGTAGTGGAGTCGACTTCAGTGTGTGGCTGGGTGAATGGAACTGGGACTGTGAAGTACTTCAAATCTTAGTAAAGTGCTGTATTAGTAGACGCCATTTACCATGATCACTGCAAAACCAACCATTGGGACTTTAAAGTGTGCACTGAGTCACCATGAAGTCAGTGCACAGCTGGAGATATTACATCCTCACTGCAACACCAAAGGCGCATGAGACACTCCAAAACGAGTTGATTCTTTTTTTTTTTTTTTCCTGCAAGGATGAAACATCTCAGCCGTGTTTGTTTTCATTCTCAGGTCACATTTCTCAGCTGCTGCCCACGCACAGGAGCACCTTTGAAACATAACCACGCCAAGTGCAATTTGGTTGTAAAGAACAGGGTAGATATTTAAACATAGATCACAGTGTTAAATTACAGTCATGTGCAAACCTCCAAGAAGAAGACACTGTTGTTGTCATGTGCCGTATTGTTTGATAAATTGCCAATAAATATTTTATACATGCTCATTTAGAAGTAAATTATTCATTGGGATTGCAACAGCAAGACTTACCTTTTCCTTTGTCTAATAAGGAAATGACACATTTAACCAATGGTGTTACAGCTGGTGTTTTTTTTTTTTCTGTAGAAGGGAAACAACTTCAGAATCATTGACTTTCTGCCAAAGTAAATCTGAGAAATTTGAGAAACTCAGAAGATGTTTTACATTATGATTCAATTTTTCAGTTTCTTGTCAACAAGCTAAATCATATTCATGCCAGGGTTTTTTATTATCATTATTATTTTATGATTATTTTTCTTTTGGCATTCCGTGGTTTTAACTCCACTCATCTATAGTTTTAGTTCATTCCTAACTTTAGGAGAAGAACAGAGACTGTATTGATCAGACTTTGGGGAAAATCTAGCGTTAAAGCAGAAAAAAACCCACAATAATCGGACATATAACATTAAGCAAATGTAGTGGTAGAGATATGTAGGTATGATTTGGAGTTAAATTCATGATGTTCACTTGTATTGCACATGCATAGTCTGTTGGGAGAAATGATCAACAGGGCATTCCTACATGGAGGCTGTCACAATCTAGTGGTGGATTTGCTGCTTAGAGCCTCCACAGTGAGGTAGGTGATACATTTCAATTCAATTCAATTTTATTTGTATAGCCCAAAATCACAACAACAGTCGTCTCGATGGGCTTTGAAGTAAAACATGACTCAAAAGGATCATGAATACAAAGAGTCAATAGGAAAATACTAAAATAAACTAACAAACTGACTAAGCTATACTGGCATCCCTGCCCTTAGACCCCCCTTCGCGGTAAGGAAAAACTCCTAAAAAACCGGATTCCGGAAAAATCCGGTGGCTTGTCAAGTGTCTTATTTCTGTCCATCTTGCCCCTGTCCAGCACCCATCAGCATAGACCCCAGACCACAAAAACATGAACTTTTCTCTATAATCTGATTCTGAAGGAAGTTTTACTTTAGAAAACTACTGGATTCTCTCCAGCACATCAGGCTTATTCTTGATGCGTGTCAAGTTGCTCGGTCACATGTCGAAAATCCATCCGCCACTTTCTAAAAGCGGCTCCACTGGCAGCTGAACAAAGTAAACAAAAAACAAAGGTGCTTTTCAAGGTGTATTCAGACTGGAAAAATCTGTTGGTCTAGACCCAGTCCGCTTAATTTGGTCCGGATCAAGTCCTGGACCTTGTGTTTGTATTTAAACTGCCTTCAAGCAGACTTTTCTGTTCTGGACTAAAGCTTGTAAACAAAACCACACGACTAAAGATCTTTTACCTCATTGGCCTGGAATTACTAGGGCAGGGCAAAGCAACTATATGGAAGTTCTGCGCTTTGCAGTCCTTGCCGGTATAGTTCATTCAAACCTTATATTTCACTGACCAAGTCTGAACGTCAGCATCAACGTCAGGCTCAACACATTTTACTCACTTCTTTGGTCTGGTGGAGGCATGCTGCAGGGCGGTTACTGGCAAGAAGATGACTAGAAGGTCCACTGATAAGTGTTTATGACATATATAGTAGATTTCAGTGAGAAGCAATGTATATCACCTAAAAATTTGTTTTGATGAGCCTGCATTCATCCAATCACATTGATTTGCTGTGACTCATCTATGTGGTGTTTTGGCAATATTTTAAGAGGAACTACAAGGTAGCTTTTAGGATGACATCACAGCAGCACCAGGCACGTGCCGTGTAACGAGATACAGACAAGCATGTATCAAGCATTTTCAGTGGTGTTAAAATAGATGCTCTAACAAGTAAGGAGTTGGAACCTTTTTTTTCTTCTTTGATAAAACAACAATCGTTGCTTTATATTTGTCCGTTGCTCATCGGTTTCTATTTTCCTACTGCGTTTACATCACATGACCACTGGCTACGGTGCGGGAATGGATCGTATTCAGACTGAAGAATCTCAGAGCAAATCGAAGCTAAGTCCGATTGGAAATGAACCCAGACCACCTCCAAAGATGGGTCCAAGAGTGGTTCCTGCTCCCAGACCAGGGTTTGCTTGGGTGTATTCATCAACTAGCTGTTTAATGATACGAGGATGCTGCTAATAAAGTTGCTCAAATGGCAGACTTACGTCTATGATTATATTGAGAAAAGGGCATTATTAACCCTGTAATGTAAATTTGGTACTAATTTGGTCAAGAATTCACCAGGCCTTTGGAGGTTTTCTTGCGGAAAGTCCTCTCCGTGGCCTTCATCAAGTAGGAAAATAAGGCAATGGGTTTTTTTTTTCTCTCTGGGCTGAACAATTTTGGTAAATTGAGCCACACATGAGCAGAACCAGCTCACAGAGCTTGAGATGTCTATCAGGGCCAGTGGCCTTCTTGGCTCTAATCTTTAGCTCCCTCCTGACCCAGTCCATGGTGGGGCAAAAGGCTCAGCCAAACATAGTTATAGCAAAACTCCTGCTTTGTTTTTAAATCTTTTTGTTCATATCATTTCTTTGGAGTGAAAATACACTTGTTTATTAGCTCTAATGAAACTGTGAAAATAAACCCTCTTTGTCGTCAGTGGTATTTCACTGACTCACTATTAACATGGTAAAGAAATGGGCAGAGAAATTTGGATGGAAATTTTCCATGCTTCAATTTCTTTAGAAACTTGTACAAATTCAAAAATCATTTCAGCCACTTATGTCAAAAGGGAAAAGATGACAAAAACCTTAAGTATGGAGGACCTTGTCAAAATAGCCCCAACCTCGTTATGGACACCACTAAAATACATCCAAAAAGGGGCAATTTAGAGTACGCAATCAACTTATGAAGCACTTTTCTTTTGAGTGTAGGAGGAAACACAGGTGGAATGAACATGCAAACTCCACACAGAAGGGTCATGGCTGGGATTTGAACCAGAGCTGGAGTGTAAGGGTGCTAACCACTGTTCCACTGTGCAGACCCTGGAGTCTGAGTCTTCATGAGGCTTCTTCTTCTGAGCAAAAACACTTTCCCGCTTAACGCCATCCAATGGTTGTAAAATGGAAGGCCCAAAAGAAGATTGTACTGTGTACTTTGCGAACTATGTTGAATCAATTGAGCATAAAAATCTCACATTAACCCTTGTGCTATCCTAGGCATTGGGAGTTGGGTCATCTAGACCCACTAGACAGTGCACTGAATGTTTTTCTTCAATGATTTGTGATCTTCACTGGTGTTTATGGATTACATGAAATCCTCTCCACCTTTGTCATGGTAGGGACAACACGTCAATGTAAGGATGGGGTCATAGGATAGCACAAGGGTCAAGAAGTTTTGTTTAGTTGAGATATATTTGACTTAAAATTTGTTTTACACCAGTGTTTTTCAACCAGTGTGCCGCGGCACACTAGTGTGCCATGGGAGATGGTCAAGTGTGCCGTGAGAAATTGCCCTCATTAACTGATATAACAACATTTCCCATCTCCAGGAAATCAGCTCTTTGTTCATCCAAACAGGCCCTGATAAAACACTGAGTAGTTAGGAATATAAAAGATCGTAAAATTATTTTTCATTTGTGTTTATTTGATTCTATTAAAGACATTTTGATAAGAATGACCGTTCCGCGATTTAGCTGCAGCTATAACTGTTACCGGAAAAGTCCCACCCCTTTAACTGTCTCCACCAATCATTCTTGAAGGCTTGATCACAAGTCATCAGTCTGACCAATCAGAAGTGGTTAAAGTCTTCACTGGCTTGTTCCAATTTAGCTCAAAAAGTCTCTCAGCTCCAACAAAAATACCAGCTAAAGCTCGTCTTTAGCGATGTAGCTTTCCACAGAATCCGGTGTCAGACCATGGAAGAAGAGAACAACACAATGAAGCTCAGAGACGCTGGTCTTTCTGCGGTCGCGGATTTTCGGCACTACATCTCCCATAATGCAGTGGGTTAAAATGACTGTCTTAGCGCACAATGAGTCTCTCCTCTCAACATCTTTAAACAACGAACATACATCAAACTGTTTTTGAATCTTTTAACTTAACTTTTCATACATTTTTTTAGAAAAAAACAGCTGCAGCTTCCAGCTTTTTCTGCCACAATTATCACAAAAATGCACGTGAGATTGCAGAGGGGCTGTAGATCAATACAGACTGAGTTTTTCCTTTTTTTTTTTCTTTTTTGGATGCTGGTGTGCCGCGGGATTTTTGTCAAGGTTAAAGTGTGCCGTGGCTCAAAAAAGGTTGAAAAACACTGTTTTACACAAACAACATGACCAAGAGCTTGTTCAGTTGAATTACAATAATACATTAAAACAAGAAAAATGTCAAAAAAGACGAGGTGTTTCCACACAATGGGGAGACTCTGGTCTTTTGGTATGTGCAAGGAGCTTTAATGAACCGTTTACAGTGTGGGAATCAGAATCAAGTTTATAAGACAGTTTAATTTATATTTGTTGAACTGGCCCTTTGTGACCAACAACACCAATGTTTTGATGCATTTGGCTTTACAATTTGCTATCTTAAATTATTTTTCTCACTTAAAACTTGTTTATTTTGAAGCTGATGTTGCGTTCGCATTGAAAAGAAACCAGACATTTGGGTCACACACTAAACCATGGCTTTTCCTGTGCGCGTGGGCTGATGTCTCATTCTGGAACTAAACTCCTCATCTCTTTGTTGTAGTGGATGCGTCTCCTCAAATGCAAATCAGGCTGTTTACGTGTTGTAGACTTCTTACAAACATTTGTCTCGTCTAAATCCCTCCCTACATCCTTAAAACCATTGGTTTTGGAATCAGAAGTGTTGCCCAAAAGCCCTTTTCTTTTGCAGCCACTAATGCTTTGAATACAACTCAAAGCTGGTGGGCGGGCGTGTTGCCCCCACCCCCTCTACAGTTGATGAATGTCTCTGGGGTGTCTCTTGGATTAAAAAAGGGATTTCTGTTGCATGTCGGTGGTGTAAGGACCACTTTTTTTTCCTGTAGCAGCAAAAATCTTTCTTATTGCATCAACCAATCACAAAGCCACTGCAGTCAACATGGCCTTAAGTGCTGTTTACATGCATTTTTTAACAGTCGTCTTCTTAGACTGTAAGCTGTGCATAATGAAGGGTTGCATCATTTGGGCTGAACTATAATGTAGAAGATGGTAGGAATCTTTGAAAACAAAGCTCTGGCCTACTTTGTTATCTAATGAACAACAGCAATCAGAGGTATGTCCCTCATGATGAGATGGCCTCCCAGCTGATGTCAAAACTAACTTTGAAACAAAAGTGAAGGGTAAAATGTGGAGACTGAGCACTTTAGTTTGGTTTTTCAGTTGTGATCTTGGTTTGGGTCTGATTGCTGTTTTCCATTTGTTAGTCTCACCAGATTCAGGTTGCCAATCATCCACGGCTGTCTTGATTTTAGTTATCGGTGTATTTAGGTCTGTAGTTTTCTGTTCAGCTGCTTTGTCACGCTTGTCTTGCTCCTTTAGTTTTGTTATGTTGAAGTTTTTTTTTCTTCTTTAGTGTTTAATACTGGTCTCCTTCATGGTGGGTCCTACATCACCAGTTTCTGCCATAAAGGGGCAGAATGACATATGTGAATAATTTTCACAGTATTAGTATCTGAAAGTAAGCGTTTCTGGGATTTATTGCTGGTGAAAAGCTCAATTGGCATGTGAGCATTCATTAAATGCCGGGCATTAACTGTTTTCTATTGTCTTCAGCCTTGGTCATTCATTTGGTCAGTATTTTCAATAGAATAAATGTATATATTGTCATGAAGGAGGCCCACATACTTTTGTCTATTCTTGAAACTATTTCTAAACAAGAAGTTTTGAAGCAAAGATGTAAAAAGTAGGAATAAATTAATTTGTAAACTACCTTTGGAAAAGTGACAATTGGGAAAATCTCCATCCCTCTGTATGTATTCAGTCAGGAACAGATGTTGGAGGTCTTTGCACAGAGGATGGAAATGGCTGTGATGACCTTGTGCTTCCTGAAAAGAAAGTAGCGTAGAGTGACTTAAGACCTAGAGGGAGGGGCACACATGGTGATTCTATCTTATGCAGACGTTGTAATCAGAAGAAGATCAGTTTGTGGCTGTGGAGGAATGGTGGTGTGTAGAATGACTGATGATGAGGAAGATGAGGAGGACAAGAGGAGAGCGGAGGGTCAAGTTGAAAAAAGGAAGAGTGCTGTGTGGGTTTTAGGAAGGCTGAGGTCAGAAGTGAGCATTTTCTGAGCAACAATCAGGTTTCATGCAGAGGAAGCCAAACATAAATAATATTTGTTTTTGAGGATGCTTCTGGAGAAGAACAGAGAAGGTCAGAAGGAGCTGCTTTGGGTATTGTAGATCTGGAGAAAGTCTAAAGGGAAAGAGGAGCTGTAGTTTGGATGAGGAAGTCCGTTTCTATCATTTCTTTGGATGTCTGACAGCTGTGAGACAGTGGTGAGATATACTGCAGGTGTGATGGAGAAGTCCAGGTGAAGATGGGACTGCACCAAGGATCAGCTTTGAGCTCCTTCTTGTGGAGATAGACAGACTGACAGATGAGGTCTGACAGCAATATCTGTGGACCGTAAAGTTGGAGGAACGTGGAAAAACTCAGAGAAAGGTGGAGGTTTGCTTTGCAAATGTGAAGTGTTGCATAACAGAGCTTTTATCTGCATCAGAATAAGCAAATTCATGTTGATTATGTGAGCACTTAACTATGATAAAATGCTGCATATCAATCAGCTCAAGGCGGCTGGTTTCCGCTTCAGAATCCTCTAGAATTACGTTAGTAGAGTGACGGTAGCTGAAAGAATGTCAAAACTGGAGCTAAAGGTTCAATGTTAAAGGCTTAAAAAAAATCTGATGACTCAGTAATGATCAAATATGTCCTTCAAAGTACCTGTTTGGATGCACTGAGTGGGGTTTAAACCTCTAAAAGCCAAAGATTTCACAACCTTATGCAAAACCAAGGTTGCCGCTCACCAAAAATCAATTGAGTAAAAATAAAAGACGTTGCAATTGTTCTCCTTAAATTGATTCTATATTTAAAAATGGTTATGATTGAATGTGGTCCTATTTCGATCATTTGCATCGAAGATGTACAGCAAAAATGTCAAAATTCTTTGAATTCTCTGAAAAGCATAAAGAACAATAGGTTGTTTACGTCTGCATAGCATTGGCAAATGCATTATTAGTTATCTGGAACAGTCTGAGAATGTAATGACCAGAATGGCCTGCAATAGGCATGTCTGGACTCAGCCCTTATGTAACAGCTAAATGTAATCCCAGATGTCAAACAAGACTCCCTTTAAAGCAGAGGAATGTATACCTCACACCCAACTAATGACACATTTAGCAAAAACAAGGCAGGAACAACTGAAGATGTGCTGCAGGCCGTCCATATGCATGTCACCCAGATTTACTTTAACTCAGTTTTGGAGGATTTTCTCCAAAACTACTTTTTACTCTAATTCTGCCCCTCTGTGGTCCCACGGTGTAGCTCCTTCCAAAGATACAGTGAGTAGCCATTATGCGTCATGGGTGGGGTTGAACTGAGTCAGTGTCTACTTATATTGTGTTTGAAACAATGGACAATCAAGGCATGCACAGTATGCTCTATTTAAGTGCTGAGTCATTTTGTTTTTATTTGTACATCAGTTCTGTTGCTGGGTGTGAAATAAAAATATCTTAATTTAGTCAAAGGACACTGATATGCTGCTTTAATATCAATAGATTTTATTTTTAAAAGCTTTATAATCTTCACTGAGCTCATAGTTTGTTTGTTTTGACTTTGTTAACTTGTCTTAATCTGTATTTTAATCTTTTTATTTTCCCTGTATTCATTCCAGCAGAACTCCTAATCAAAGCTGAACCCGCCTTTGCTTTGTGTCAGTCCTCTGGGCTCTTTTGACTGTGGTCCAATGTTTGCATCAGTTTGGGGAGACGCCATTTCATTTTTTTTCCCTCAAGCCTTTCTTTTTTAATCACTATTGGTTCTGCATGATCTCATTTTGTTGCTTCTATCATCAAGTTTTTTTTTGCTTTTTTCTCCTCTTTCTCTTTCATTCTGTTTTGTGATTTCTTAATCTGGTTTTTAACCTCTTTATTGTATCTTTTGAGAAACTCCCTTCTTCGTTTTTACTTTGGTATTGCTCTGTTTGTTTGGCAGTTTCTGAAATAAACATTGTGTCTCTCTGGAAAAAAAGAGACTTTATTTTGACTGAAAATTACATGTGGAAGTCTCTGACTTTTTAAAATCTTTTTTTTTTGCGCCCCTCATCAAAAAATCTGTCAGCAAAATACCCCTAAACCAAGTTTGATTTGTTAAAGTCATTTCATGCAATTCTTTTGTATTTGTTGTTGTTGTTAAAGCCCCGTTGTTTAGATTTCTTTCCTTTTTTTTTTATTTTTATCATTTGCGTCTTGGAAATAAATGAATAGTAAAAAAGCTTTTTGAGGTGAGACAATAAACTTTGGAAGCAAAAAACAACAAAACAATAGATAAAACATCTTAAAAAGAATCGGCAGCATTAAAGAAATGTATACACTGAAAATGAAAGTGCAAAATATTGATGGAAAAAAAACTACAGAACAATCTATGACAAATTTTTTTATAGTACTGCAAAAACTTCATTTGTTTAGTTTCTCCTAAATCAACCTCAGGTGAAAGTTTCCTAAAACAATAAATAAATGACATTATCACAAATGAACACCATTGCAGACACAATTCATTTGAAAAAACCACACACAAAAATGTGCTTGATTATTTATAATCAATGTTTATAATGTTTATAATGTTTTTTCAGCATCATTACAGAGAAAATAGGTACATTAGACATTTTGAAATTCTAATAAAACCTAGAAACAAAAAAGAACACGTTCATTTTCTCAATTTAAGTGCAATAAATTATTATTTTGTCTACCAGTACTTCACACGTTTACCTCAAGATTGGTTTCACTGTAATATTTACAACAATTATTATAAAAAAAATAACAAGTCCATATCTGAAATTTATTTACAATGTCTTAAGCTATTCACTTTATCAACAATTAACCCATTTACAACTAAAACTAATCCATCAAACACAACACAAGACAAGAAACCACAATTCCCAGGATGCATCTCACCTTAAGCTTACCTTGGAGTGGGTGGAGTTTTTACCATGAACTATAGTGACATGACAGTTTACTTTTGCAGAGCAGAAAAACACACTCCGTGTTTATTTTTACCGCCACCGTAAACATCCTGACCACCTCATGACCATGACTGCCGTGTTGTCTGGAGCGACCGCACGCGTTTATTGAATTGACTTCTGTTTACTGCTGCAGACTTGACGCCCTGTAACCACTCCGAGTCTGTTTTTAGGTTTGTTTAGGGTTATTTTTGGGGTTCAGGCGTGCCCCCCGCCCTTATAGCTACTCTGGTCTGGGGTCCCAGGTGTTCTGGGACATAGTTATGTAGTTTAAACTGAGAAGGCTTTGGTCCAATCCTTTAGAGAACTCATTAATATTTAGAGATTTGGTTTAGAATGTGGGATTATTGTTTAAAACGATCGAGCCAAATGATGTTCCTTTGTTTATTCATGCTTATACTGATTATTAATTACATGTTTATTTGATTTACACAATTTCCTAACCTCCACAATAGGGCAGAATCCGAATTGCTTCCCTACCGTTACAGCGTTTTCCCTATCACTACATTTATCCTTCGAAGACAAAAGATATAAGAAAATAGTGTCTTCAACTTTGGACTGTAGTGCCGCTTGATGTCTTTATCTACATTAGCGCATAACATGGGGTTTGTAACTTTAAAGTCATGCAAAAACTCAAAACTTACATTTACATGTAAACGTCTGTGCCTCAGAGCACACCAACATGAAGAAATGAGATTCTCCTCCACGCTTCAAGCGCGACATGGATCACCCTATCGGCACAGGGATACCCAGCCCTAAGTTGCTAAGGCTCCTCCTCAGAAAAAATTTTTATTTTGGACATCACAAAAGCTTCAAATGTTCTTACAATTGGAGTAACAGGGAGGAGCTGTATGGGTGGGAAAGGAATTTGGATTCGGCCTTTATCACAGATTTTTACCCAGCCTGCTTTTGCAAAGTTATCTCTGGAGGTCAGCTAAAATAAAAGCATCCTGCTGAACACAGCCTTGGGAGTCTGCACTCACTATCAAAAACATAAATAACGGACTTTGTCCTCACAAACACACAGAAATAATGACACATGGGCTGAAGTACCAGTCACTCCCAGCATTTTATCCCTTAAATTCCGTGAACCAACTTTGAGTAGTTTTTTTTTTTAAACCACCTTTGTACAGTTAATGTAAGAACTTTACAGCTTCACCTCAGTTTTTTTTCACATTATTACCTGATTCCATCCTTTAAACTATATTTATTTACCCCATTCTTTCACTAGTCTGTCTTTGTGCGGGCTCCTCTGTCTCCTGCAAGTGGCCCCCCTCACTCTGTGTGTGGCATGTGGTTTGAATCCTGTCCAAGGACCATTCAGAGCGGGAGAACAAGGCCCCCCAGTGTGCTCTGTTTTCCACATTCCACAGCCCTGACATCAGCCGGGCCGCAGGAAAGGACGCCGCTTCAACAGTGAAACGGCTGTGTGCGGAAAGGGGGCCCCCTTGACCCGAGCAGTCTGGCAGGCGTACCCTGGCAGAGTTTGGGCCCCCGCCATTCCTGACTGCAGAAGCCCCCACAACAATGTAATCAAAGGGATGGCATCCACGCCACATGTTGTTTTTCTGTATAAATTAGATGGAGATGCCCAGTCATTGTTAAGATGGATTACCCCACCCCTCCCCACTTCCCTTCAAGTTAGATGGGCCATATGGAAATTTAGGTCACATGCTGAATGTAAATATTATGGTATGCAAACCTGCAGCCTGGTGGCTTGTCGAGAGTTTAAGGCTCTGGACCTTCTCTCTAGAAATCAAGTCTATGCCTCTGTGTCATTTTCATAAACATTTCATAAACGCATCATATTTCCCACAGAAGAACAGGATTTGTCCAATTCATTTTCAAGCTAAATGTCCAGACATTGAAATCTGAAACAATAACAATAGTCTGTTCAGTATATTTCTATTTTTTAAGTTTTTTTTAGTATTCTTAAAAACAATGTTTTGTCGTTTAATTGCTTCCTTAAATAGAAAGAAAACTTTGTTTTATATAACTTTTAATAGTTTATGATGGTTCCTTAAAGAGCCTGTTTGCTCGAGACAGAAACAGCCACACAGACCTCAAACTGGTGTGACTTCATGTCATTTGTAAAGTGGTTAGAGCAGACTGAGGTCGGATCATGTTCGCTAATGAAAAAGGCATGGGCTTCTTTCACAGAAGTTGTGTGTTTGTGGTTTGCTCCTTTCTTGTTGTTTTATGTAGAATCATAAAACCTGAGAACTTCTCCTTCAACAGTATTTTCTCTAAACTTGAAATAAACATCCATTTTTCTGAATGTAGTTAATGACTTTATTAAGAATCGTTTGACTTAAAGTAAAGTTAATATTAAAGTGGGCTGTAAGAGCCTGGTAGAAAATATTAGGCATTAGGAATATTTGGAATGAAAAAGACCCAAATTACAGTCAAACTGTGAGAATTTTTTTAAATTGGTGTAGTTTTATGTGTCAATTTTGTGTCTTTTATTAAAGACTTGCTTCATTGAATGTGTTTTGGGTATTTTCAACATGTTCTTGTGATATTTTTCTTATGATGGAGAACACATGTAAAGAAAACTAAGCTTAAAATGGAATTTCTGTATATTTCATTTTTCAAATTGTTGTAAACTGGATCAGATGGAAAAATGCGGTTGGAAAAAGAGCATTTTTTGACATAAAAACCACAAGTTCCCTGCTTTGCTCCATTCTGATACTTCCACTTGTAGACAAATGGATCCATGTATGTTATTGTTTTTCTCATCTGAGCTGGTATCTGGCTCAAAACTGTACCGCTGGATAGCTCTAATGTTGCTCGCCATTTTTGTTGCTCCGGTGTTAGGTTGGGAGTGTGAGGGGCTGTAAGCTAACAGGAGAGAATGTAAACAGAGATCTCTCAGCATCTGGGAGGGAAAGGGGACGGGGTTTTCTGCAGCAGTCCTACAACTCACAGTTAAATTTGTAATGAACTCCTGCTTTGCTGCAGAAACTGTCTTAGAAAATGACAAAACGGCATCATCATAATTAACACCACTGGGAACGCTTTGAAAGTAGATCAAAAATTGATTGGAATGGAAGTTTAAGTTTTGCAAATTCATCACATCAGAGCTTGATTTGTTGCAGGGGCTGTTTGTTTCCTGTCACATGTCCAAATTGTCAGACTGCATTTTGGTTTCCAATCAGTCACAGTTTGGTTTCATATGTAACCTTCTCCTAAAGTTGTTTTACGCTTCCTGCACTTACTGATTAACCAAAAATGAAACAGTTCAAAGCAGCAGGGATGACAAATCTGAGAGAGAAAGTTTATGCAACTGTTTTGGGGTCTCTGAAGGAAACGGAGAACCTTTGTGACTATTTTTAGGCAATCACCTTGATAAGGATGTTTGTCATTTGAAGCCAACGGTTGGAGTCCAACGAGGCGGGCTTTAGGAAATCAGCCTCCGAATATAGAACAAAGATGTCCTGCAGAACCAAAGAGGGAGAAGTTTATTTCAACATGTCAGCATGTTGTATTTCAGGGACCAATTAGTGTTCAAGGAAACTGCTTTTTTTGGTTTTAATCTCAAAGTTTAAAAAACATAATGAGCTGCTGCTCTAAATACATGTGCTCTGTTTCAAATATTTCTGCTTTTGGGTCTATTTCAGGCCCCAAAGCTCAAACAGGCCTCAAGTGTGGTTTCTGCTCTGTTACCATTTCAAACATTTTCCACATGCTCTCATTCGATGAGGTATTTTGGCAGAGTGCCAGCGTCAGTCAACCACATGCAGCCCTGTCGGGTTTCCCGTAAGCACAAGGCGAATACACGTCTGTGTGTGGGAGGCTGAAAAGAGGGGAGGCATGAAGCGTGGGAGGAGGAGACATCAAAGACGGGGGGGGAAATTAGATCCTCTCTTTCCACAAAGCAGGCCATAAGCTTTCGAGACAAAGGAAACGCGATCCGCCATGTGACCGTGAACGCCATGCATGCCTCCCCGTCTGGCTCCATTCAGCTTTTCACTCATTCAACTTTATCGAGCCACACAGCCACAGCAAACGCTGGTACTTTATGAGTCCTGAGTTTATGCTCGAGTGTTTTTTATAGGTTAGTTGTTTTACCTAAGCCTGTTGTTGGGAATTTCCTTCCTTTCCCTGTTACTGATGTCAACAGGTCATTAATTAGAGTGTACAGTCATGCTGGAACTGTTTTCCTCATTTTTGGAAAAGAAAATAAGTCGCTTAAAAAAACTCATTGATCAAGCCTGGGAAAATGTTTTCATACTTTTAAACAACTAAATCCTGTAAAAAAATAAAAGAAATACACTTGAAGTTTGGGACTAAATGTAGAGGTAAACATTTCCTGTTTTGTTTGCAGCTGACGGGGCAGTTGCTGTAGCCTGTGGTCCCTATATAATACACTAAGTTGGAGGGATCTACAGCAGCACCAGCTGCTAATAAAAGCCTTATGCTATGTTCACACCAGCCTGAGAAACGAGCGTTCAAACAACCACTTCCAATGAAAAGTCTATGTGAACGCACGTTTCAGTCTTCTGCGTTCACATAGACTTTCACGTTCACACATCACGACCCAGGTTTTTAAGTCCGTTTTTGGGCTCTAAGTATTAAACGTGCAGCCGTTGAAGACTCGTCAAAAGTTAAACCAGTTGAACTTTGACAAACCAGGGAAATGGATTTAGTAGTGACGTAAGGATAGGATAAAATAAATAGGATAGGATCCGTTTTTAAACACGGAGGTGCCAAATGTTTGAAAATTGATCATGGAGGAGAAATTAATCATTGATGTTTGTCCCAGGCCGAAATTCTAGGACACAAAGTCTTTCATATATTGGAATAGAGCTGTGAAAGAAATAGCTTTGCACCAATCTGACATTTAGTGACAGGCTAGTGTGAAGACCATGTGCTAAAAGCAGCTGCTGAAGCCGGGTTCAGCGCATTCTTGGATGCTCATCACTTGCCTGGTGTGAACAAAGCTTAAGGAAGAGCGTATGTGCTGCATGTTTTAACCCTACGATAGTCTGTCAGGGTGTTGGGCTGGGATTGGCATAAAATGTCACTCCGTTAGATATTTGGGTCTGCTTTCACACCGCACTTTTGAGAGTGAACCAAACTATTCAGAGACATTTAAGAGCCCAAACTGGCTAGTCTATGGTTCTTTAACTTTTGTATACTATAGCGGCATATACACAACCCATTTTAGTTAGAAATAATGCAAATCAACCGAGGAAATGTGAAATTACACTTAAAAGAGCTACCGCACATCTCCAAAAACACAACTAGACAATTCCAAAACAGCTCCTAGAGCAACCCGTTAAAGTGCAGTTGCCCTGAAGAACATAAAAAACATGGAAAACATGACCTGAATCACAGATTTAAAGACATGTTTTGCTTTGTTCCAATTCTCTCAGATGTTGCCTGTTAAAACCTTTACTAATATTGCAGGTTGGCTGATCTGAAAGGGAAAATAATAAATACCCACTGATGGAGTTTGGACAGACAAGCAAAAAACTGTTGGTGCTTTGGTGACTTTCCTGGTTGGAAAATGAACCAGGGAGAATTTTAGCAAAACTGATGAGTCAATGTTTGACTGAGTGTAGTTCGTTCACCTGTTTCCGTCATTAAATGTCACCTCTGCTTTCACAGATCATATACTTTAATGTTTGTGGCAGTTCCTCCTGTTGCCCTACTCATGTGGAGCTGTGACATTTAGCTCTTACTGGGAAGACCTTTTCACTTTATGATACGAGTATTGGGGGGAGGGGGGGGTAGTCAATGGACCTTTTAGAGCCCTGTTAGAGCTCTCATTCTGGAAGTACAGACTTCCTGCAGTAGTTCAGGTGTGATTCTGACCTTTACCTGTTCCCAGCAGCTACAGCTCAGTGTCTGGCATCTGTTCAATAACTAACAATTTAAGTCTTTGTGCTTGCTGACGCCACAATAGATTAGGTACATGACTCAAATTTGGTATAGAAGATGCTTAGATTTTATGGCTTTAGCAGATGCTGCTGATGGATTCAGTTACAATAGAAAACTGTCTGTCTTTGATCTGTTTTTCATATAACTTATTACTTCAACACGTGCTGTAGATCCGTTCGGGTCAGGCCGCCTCCTTTTACACATGAGTAAGCACCAACTGTTGATGGGAAGGACTGGTTGTAACTGATGGAGCGGTTTCTCAGTAGACATCCACAATTAGATGAGAAAGTATGATGACACCTTTGTTTGGAGGAAAAACATTAAAACCTGCAGGAGGACGGCGCAGGAGGGCCTTCTGTGTTTGGCACAAATAAAAATGGGCCAAATATTTCTGAGAATTGAGAACTTCTTTTGTGTGAAGTTGTTGAAGGAAAAACAGAATAAACAGAAAAAAACAAGCAAATGTGGTGATAAGCAAGAAAAGATTTGTCAGTGTGAAGGTAGTGAACTGCAAAAATGGGTAAAAACTAAAACTTTTTAGGCGAATAACTAAAAGAATGCAAATTGAAAACGCATAAAATGTGTCTAAATATTCAAATTATACTGTAAGAAGTTTAAGGCACGGAATATGTAGTTACAAAGTTTATTCAGTTGTCACAAGGCCTAATATCTTACATTGTACTTCAAATAAGGTCTTCTTTGTTTTATAGCATGCATTCAGTGGAGTATGATGGTCTAAACTTAGCTACTTATCATCACACATGGCTCAGATCGGCAGCTGCTGTGGATCACTGCTAATGCTATCATGGTATAACCATAGTCTGTGACCTTTGGGCTAAATCTGCTCAGTAACATACTGTACAAGTCCAGTTCAAGTCAATTCAATTCAGTTTGATCTATTCAGCCCAGTATTACAAGACAGTTGTCTCAACGGGCGTCGCTTATTGTACAAAACATAAAATGAATTCTAAAATACAATAGTTCATTACTGAACAGACTAAGCTAAAGAACCCTTAGACCCTCCTTTTTTGTAAGGAAAAACTCCTAAAAAAAACAGATTCCAGGCAAAAACCTCAGGGATGTCCACATGATGGAGGGATCCTCTCCCAGAACTGACAGGTGATGTACCCGGACTGTTAAAGAAGAATTATTTTATTTAACTCTACAACTACATGCTCACATGCATTTGCATGTACATAAAATAAGACTCTCTCCATGTGTGGAAATTATAATTTAGGTTTTTTACGTCCTTTTGCATAAAGGTAAAAAAAAAGGTTGTCAAACGTTTTAGCCATGCATTTTTCAAAGACCCACACCAGTGAAAATCATAGTTTTGGTGTTTTAAACATGTTCTTGTGGTATTTTTCTGGAGGACACAGAAATCAAATTTAGCTTAAAGTTACATATCTGAGTAGTTCTTTATTTAAATCGTAGTGCAGACAAAAATGTCGTTTGAAAAAGAATATATTTGTGATGCAGAATATACACTCCATTGTTATGCATCCATTTGAAGATCCATTTACGTCTTCCTGGTCCTTATTTGAATAAGCATCTTGTTCAAACCGTACGACTGGATAGCTCAGTTATTGCTTGCTATTTTTGTTGCACTGGTAATGTTAGTGTCAGACGTCAGAGCTCTGTCTCCCCCTCTGGTCACCAGCAGGAACCATCTCCAGAGTCCTTACCCCAGCATGCACTTCCTGGATGCCACACACCTGACTGTCATTTACTCAGTCACTCACAATCTATTTAAGCATTGTACTGAGCCACAGTCAGTGCAAAGTATTGTTTGTGCCTCTCTGCCTTCCTCACCAAGTGTTGAAGTTGGACTTCTGTCTCCTGACCCTGTTTCAGTCTCTGTTGGTCTGCCCCCTGCTCTGACTCTCGCCTGGATCCTGATTACCCCTGTCTCTCCTCTGATGCCCTCATGTCTGTTATTGACCCCTACCGGCCTGACCCTGATTTAGCTTTGTGGATTTTTATCTGCGCTAATAAACCTGCTGCTTTTGGATCCAGCCGTCTGTCTGTTCCTGTGACTGTTAGGTTGGGGTTGTAAGGGGCCATACGCTAGTGGGAGAGAGTGTAAACAAAGGGGTGATGTGGGAGCAGGCTTACACTGCACCAGCAGTCCATTCAGAGGCGAACTCCTGCCGGTCTGCAGAAACTAAGAAAACAATGAAGGTTTTTTGGTTTTGGCTAAAAATGGAATAATCATAATTGAAAGACCACTGAGAAGGCTTTGAAAAATGGATCAAAAGTTGATCGGAGTGGGCTGTAACCCTTGTGCTATCCTAGGCATTTTTCTGTTGGGAGTTGGGTCATCTAGACCCACTAGACAGTGCGCTGAACCTTTGTTTTTCAATGATTTGTGATCTTCACTGGTTCAATGGATTACATAAAATTTTTCCACCTTTATCCACCTTTGTCATGGTAGGGAGAACACGTCAAAGTAAGGGTGGGGTCATCTAAGATAGCACAAGGGTTAAACGCGCAATTCAGGTGATTTTAATTGTATTCCAGGACATGTCTATGTCACTGAGGGTAAAGCTGCACATAATGACAACATTCTTAAGTGAGTGGAGCAGAATCAAACTGATGTCAGGCTACAAATAATGAGGGACAGTGATAAACGGGTTTGAGAGACCCGGTTGTCCATGAGCACTTGTCCATGAGTCCATGAGTTTCCCCACAAGCTCCACCCACTGCTTCCCAAAAAAGAGAAGCAAACAGTTGACGAAACCAAGGTGAGACCAATCTTTATTGACACATCAAAAGGAATTTCAAGTAAGATGTCACACGATGAAATAAGGTATGAGGAATCTGCTCTGTCTGAACATGACTGAACATCGGTTTTTTTTTTCCAGATGCAAACACCCACAGCATTCCCACGCACACAACTCACTTACTAATCTGCTCAGGAACATTTTTCCACGTCATGAATGTCTGTGTTTTCCTTTCTGCTTTATTTACATTACCAAGAGACACAATACTGGACAAATTTACTGTAACCCAAGTTTTCTGAGTATTTTTGCTCCTTCTTTGTATAAATTACTCTTTAGAAAAACAGTTGGATTAACCTTCCTGCATGTTATGAAGAGCAAAAGTGGGAGCAAAGTCAAGAAGTAAAACCGGCTAAACTGATTTTTTTTAATTTCTAAAGAAATAAAGGGAGTCAGTTGAAAACACAAAATGTTGAGACAAAAAACAAAACAAAACAAAAACTACATTTTTCTTGCTCTCTCTCTCTCCATTTACAGTGAAACAGCACTTTTAGGCTGTCAGCTGTGAGTTTGCCCAGCTGGATACCTCAGTGGACTCGGTCCAGTTGGATGTACTTTAAAAAAAAAAAGAAAAAAAAAAGACTCGCCAATGTCTCCACAGGACTCAAAAAAGAATCTAGCAGACACATTCATGTCATAGAGAAGCTGCTTTTAAATGCATTTGGTGGAACCGGATCTTTAATACACAAGCCGTTGCTGCAGAAATTTTAATTAACTTTCCTAAAGTAGTTTGAGCTGTAATTATCAACACACTGAAAGATCTGTTAGAGGTGGGAACATCACATGTGGGAAGATACCAAAAGTAGCTTTAAAGATGAATAAGCTTTTGTTTGGATCTGGGCAGGGCTGGAAACACAATGTACAGAGGTAAAAAAAGTTCATTGTGATGCAAGCTGCATAGCTGTGGTGATTGTTTACAGTTCAGAACAAAAAATAATGTTTGCACAATCAAGTTAGAATGAAGGACTGACTTAATCACGACAGAAAACTGCAGTTTTTCTCATGTGAAGTAAAACGCTTCAGAAAGTCTCAACAAAACAGAAAGATTAGATGAAAGAAACTATGAAGGGAGGTCAGACCTCACCCAGAAAAAGGCCTTTCACATCTGTAACATCATTTACGTCTTTTACATATTTGAACTCCAGATTCCTTTTCCTTTACCTCACCACACTTTGGCACACTTGTCTAGCAAAGCAGAGAAAATGCTTCCATAAATTTTTGAAGATATAAGTCATTCCAGCCCGCAGATCTGCAAAGGACTTGATGCATTCTTAGCATTTTAGACGTTTCTGAAAACTGAAACACTTGGCTCTGGGGTCGGTTGAATAACTGCTTTCAGGACAAGCTGACCGACGCTACTGTTTTCCTTATAAAGTGTCCTATTTTGAATATTAAACCTGCAGAAATTCCCTCTTTCTTTTCATCAGGATTAATGATTAAAGCATTTTCTTTGCCTTTTTTTAAGCACCACCTCTGGCAGCTATTCCTTTCCTGTTCTTCCTGTTGCACTTTGAACTTTAAAATGGTTAAATGTCAGGGGCTATCCTGCTGAAGTAACTTAATATGCATTATACCTCTTTTTTTTCCTCATCAGACAAGGATTTCTGCAAAATTCCATGATGCAAATGTACTAAGAGCAGGTGATTTTTTTTTAAAATTATTATTAGTTTTTAATCAGCATTTTAAAGTGAATCCTGCAGCTAAAATAATGCGAAGCAAGCAGTTAAACTTATCACTTGTGATAAAACTTCCGTTGGTTTTATCTGACAATTTTCCAGATCGTAAATGAATACATGGTTAAACCAGGATGCCTTAAACGGCTTTTAAAGGTGTGCAGAAGATGTGAACCTCACATACTGATCGAGCTGCAAAACTATAATAATACTTGATATAATAAAGCAGAAATTACAATTCAAAAAATTGCATCTGTATAAAGATTATGACATTTAAGAGAAGGAACCTAAACCTGATTTTGTGAAGTTCAAAACCAAGCTTGTTTTTTGTTGTTTTTTTTTAATGCAAACCAAGAAGTCAACAGAAATTCAGCATTACGAACACATTTACAGCCCTTTAAACATGCATTAGTGAGAGTTTGTGTGTGCATTTCAGTTGTTTTCTCTCAAAGGCAGAGTTCTGTGGTTGCAGCATCACTTTCTGAAAGTGTAGCAAAAAATATTCAAAGAAAAGGTGAAAAAAATGTGGTTAAACAGCAAGTAAGTCAGAGGATTTGACATGGAAAAACACCTGACCACTCCTTAGCTGCTAGCTGTACAATCAAGAACCTGTCCATAGATGTCTCATCCACCTTTGACCATGGTGGTGCACCCTTTGTGATGCATCCGCAGCTCATACTGATACAACCATATACTGTATTCATCTCCAACCTTTAATACATTTACACTCCAATTTCAGTTCTTTATGACCGGTGACAGTTTAAAGGACTATTACTGCTGTAAGCTTTAAATGCACTCAGTTTTACAGCCTTTCAACGTGGAGAAGCAGGTCACTTTCTTGCAAAAGAAAAAAAACACCTGTGCAACAATGCATCTCTGCAAACATATGCAAAAGAAAGTGTAAATTGCTTAAAATTCTGTCAAAGTATCAAACTGATTATGCAATTGGTGAAAAAGACACAGCACTGTGTGTATTTCAAAAAACAACACTGCATGCACGCCTTGCACGTACTTCACGACAAGACAAAAAAACAGAAACAGCAGCAAGGCCAGCCTGTTGTTGCTTCAGCAGTCTGTGTTTTTGCAGCTCAACACTCCACCTGGTGGTGATATTATATACAACTTTTGCCTTTTTAGAAAATGCAACGTTTCAACTTTAATGTCATTTAAAGAAGTTGGTTTGCACCAAACACAACTGTGACCTTTCACCAAGGTAGCTGCAGTGGAACAATGTTTCAAAGAATCAAAGCTGAGCTTCAGTAAATGGGGAACTGATATCAGAAACGGGGTTTCTAGTTTCAATGAAACCAGACTTTTATGCCAGAGGGAAGCAAAACCCCACAAAGAAAGAGGAAAATCACTTTTGGACTTTACTGAGGTTAGAAAGAAATCCTTTTTTATTCAAAGGGAAAGTTTCTATCCCACCACTAGCTCCGCCCACATTTTCTAAATATGTACATTCCCTTTTACGTAAGCTTTTTTATTTTCCTTTTCATGAAATTTTTCAAAAAGAACTTCCAGAGAACTCCACTGTAATGAACCTGAAATGACGATGAATGTATTTCCCTCTTTATTATCCTGCTCTTGACAAGTTTGTGTTATCATTTGTAGTAAAGTGGTCACTAACTTAACAAAACTTCCCATTTATTATGGTCAAAGTTGAGTGGAGTTAAGCCAGCCACAGAGCTATGAAGCCTAGCATGACAACAGGAAATGTTATAATCAGCTGTTAAAACGAAAGAAGTTACCATCAAGACTCGCCTGGAATTTGTGACATGTCTGGACAGCATGGATGGATGGATGAACAAACTCATTGTTACGTCACATATGCCGGGTGTTTGGGATTTGGCATGATTTTAAGTCATTATGTTTGAAAAAAAGCATTTAATTGGGTCCAAAAGATTGACCATGTGGCCCAGAGCTTCAGCAAAGGTTAAACATTCAGTCTAAAAAGGTTGTCGTCAACTTGATTTCCATTTTCATCACATATATAATCTATTGATTTTTGTAAGAAAAATGACATTTCTGTATATATCTTTGTTCAAATCATTGTGAATCAGGAGCAGATGAAAAATAATGGTGTTGGAAAAAGATGTGGACACTGGACAGGCCAAAGGCTCCCTGCTCCGCTCCATTCTGATGCATCCACTTGCAGACGACTAGATCCACGTCCGTCTTTGTTTTCCTCATCTGAGCTGGAATCTGGATCTAAACTGTTCAGCTGGATGGCTCCAACATTGCCTGGCAGGAGCAGTAATCTAGCGCGGGATCATATAAAGCTTTCAGTTATGGGTGACAGAAAGGGGGAAAAGACCACTGGGAACTCTTGGACAACAGATCAAAAGATGATTGGAGGAGTGGGACTTTGAATTTGTTCATTTTACCAAAATAATATTTATTTATTTCATTTATCACTTATAAAAAACGGAAATAAAAACAGGATATACAACAATGCTGGATGTGATGGATGGTTGCCAAAAACCCACAAGGGGCTTCACCTGTGGCAAGTTGACATGTTGGTTTTTCTCCAACGGGGCAACCTCGAATCTTCTGTCACTGAATGACTCAAGTCTTTGAAAGCTTGAATAATTTTCTTATGTAATTTTCAGGATAAAAATAGATGCTTAAAGGTCAAAGCAGTTTTGTTCAAAAAAAGTATGATAGAATTATATCAACTAGATGGGTGAACCTTTAAAATAAATACATAGGTTTGTGCATTAGTTAATACAGTGGTTCCCAAACTGGGGCGCGGAGGTACTGCAGGGGGGGGGCGCGGTGGAGTTTAGAAACAAAGGATTTGTATGTTTGTGTCAGTGTGGGGGGGCTCGAAAATATTCTAATCTTCAGAAAGGGGGGCCCTGCAGAAAAAATTTGGGAACCACTGAGTTAATACATGTTTTACATATACGTATGTATTTTTCCTATCGGCTATATTACTTTCTGCTATTTTTTTTCCTGTTTCCAAAACTACTTCCTCCTTTTCTCAGTTGACAGCCTAATTTCCTGAAAACACCTATATATATGGCCGATCATGTGACATGGGTGCATGTACGTTTATTGAAAGGAGTTCCTCGGAAAAGCCTTTTAATGTGGAAAACCTGTGTGACGATGACTAACACATTTAAATCAAAGTCAGTAGTTTGAGCGTGGGTGTTTGAGTGTAAAAAAAAAAAGTTAAACCTGCCTTTTAATAAAGAAATTCTTTCAACAACGTTTTTTGTTTCCTTTCAAGGTTTGTTTTTCCCTTAAAAGTGGAATTATTTTTTATTTTTTTTGTGTTGTTGCCATTTATGAACTGGCCAGGGACAGAACTACAGAGGGGCAAGCGAGGTTGGGTGCCCACCCCTTAAAAGCTTTGCCCCTCAATGTTTAAATCAATATTAGCACCATTATTAACAAAAATCAAGACATTACAAGCTTCTTAAGCTGAAAGAACTGCTGTTTCAATATGAATAACAATAAGCAAACAGATTGAAACACATATTTTTTCCTTTGCAGTAGCTTTCCACTCTGCTGTTCTCATTTGCCTCCCTTCCAGAGTCTTCTGCCACTTTCCTGACCCCATAAAAAATGTTGTAGCTCTGCCACTAACACCAACTTCAAAAGCTGAGTTTTTAAAACTTCACTTGATAATTTCGGAAGTTTCATCGAAATGGAATGAGATGACGAGATTACTGAACTATTCAAAGCATTTTTAACATTTCATAAATGAGACGTATGAGAGGATTGTCAACTGTCATTCATGAGGTCATCAGATTTGAACCCTTGTGCTATCTTAGATGACCCCACCCTTCCATTGACGTGTTCTCCCTGCCATGACAAAGGTGGATAAAGGTGGAGAGGATTTCATGTAATCCATAAACAGCAGTGAAGATCACAAATCATTGAAGAAAAAGGGTTCAGTGCTCTGTCTAGTGGGTGTAGATGACCCAACTCCCAGTGCCTAGGATAGCACAAGGGATAGGAGAGATTACTAATTTGTCTTTTTCAAAATAAATTATCACCCGGGCAATAACCTGGGAGTGAAAATGTTTGATTTTACACATTTTCTGTCTTTATTATCCTTCGTTTGCAGCATTTTCAAGAATAAACAATGCAGAAATAGACATTTAAAATGTTGAATTTAAAAAAAATTCAGATTTTAACGTTTGCTGCCCCCATGTGGAAAAAAGGGAAGTATTTTCTTTTTTTTTTTAACCCTTGTGCTATCCTATGGGGTCCAGATGACCCGATCCTTACATTGACGTGTTCTCCCTACCATGACAATGGTGGATAAAGGTGGAAAAATTTTATGTAATCCAGTTAACCAGTGAAGATCACAAATCATTGAAGGAGAAAGGTTTAGCGCACTGTCTAGTGGGACTAGATGACCCAACTCCCAATGTCAAAGTGCCTAGGATAGCACAAGGGTTACATAAAACTATTTAGAGAAGAAAAATAGTCAAATATAGTTATCATATTTTATTAGAAATTTCATATTGCTATCACTTTAAAATCTAAAAATCTAGGAGACAGTAAAAAATGTGAATTTCTACAACAGATTTTTATTACAAACACGTTTTTTTATTTAAATTTAATTACGACTTTAAAGTCGTACATTTACAAGAAAAAAGTAAGAACTGTCAAATTACACAAATAAAATCACAAAAATCTCTTAAATTTAAATCGTAAAATATTGTAATTTTGTTTGTGGGTCTAAAACTCTTTTGAAAACTACAGATCAGTTTTGACTTTTTAATGAAACACGTCAACATTTGGCATCTTTCAAAATTTACATGATTCAAAAACAATTACTGCACATTAGTCATTCATAAAAAGATTCATAAAACTTAAAACGGTCACAGGGAAAACAGAAATCAAGACAAAAACTCTAGTGGGGAGAAGGTGGAAGAGGTTGTCTATGATGTTTGATGACACAAAAAGTCAAAGAAAAGCCACCTCAACTGACAAAAAGAGAAAGTAGGACGTGATAATTTTTCTCGTTTGTTTTGTTTTATGATTTATCAAATATAATTGAATCAAAATGTATTTATACAAAACCTTTTAACCCTAACCCTAACCTTCCTGACCCCCCGACCCCCACACACACAACATAATATAAAACTTGAAAGGAAACCTGAAATGAAACAATATTCTGGAGACCTGACCACATCAGTTCCCCCCCCCCCCCCCTCATCTCCACACACACTCATATTTACAGAAGATGCTACCACAGGACCCCCCCCCCCCCCCCCCAGTCACAGCAAGGAGCCCAACTCAGGAGATCCTGCACTGCAGAAAAATGTGTATTTGATGCAGTTTATTCTCCCAAAAAATTCCTGCTTCACTACCTAGGAATGTAACATCTGATCTGACATGTTGCCTCTCAGATCTTCATTTCCATCCTCATGTTTGTTTTTGCTTTTTTGATATTTCATTATCTTAGTTTCTTTGAAAATGTTTTTTTTTCCCTCTGGCATGCAGCCTCTGATCTCCTGCAATTGGGTTCTTCACGCACACCAAACCGTGACAGAAAACAGAAAACAAACCGTGAAGTGGGAAAATTACCAACACAATTTAAAATTCAACAGAAACAAACAGAATTCAATGGGTGGTAGAAAGAGTTAATGACTGCTAAAAGTACAAAAACAACATTAGAACTCTAAAAGTGAGAAGATGACAATTAAGGCAGGGATCATAATGACATTTTGCTTTGGTGTAGATTCAACTGTAAAAAATGTAAAGGAGGCAGAAAATTCATAAAGTTTTCCAGAGTTTGGATTGGGACTCAAAGGAAAGATCACACTTTTCACCACTGATAAACTAGGATTTTATGATTTGGTGAATAAGTCATCTTTTTTTTTGCTAATGCTAACAGAGTAAAGGGTTTTCTCAGCATCAGACACAGCAAACAATTCCAAAGCAGTTGGGTTAAAAACAGAGTGATAACTTAACTTCTTGACCTGACCGGCTCACCAGAGATGAAAGGAAAAAGCCGGAATTCAATGTATTTTATTATGATTCACACCTGAAAACATTGAAACTGCATGGCATAAAACAAGGTTTTCCTCTTTTAGTTTCGTCTTGGAAGCAAAACTTTTATCTCTGCATCCTATTATGTCTGGATTTAACTTTACCCAAAATAATAATAATAAAATCACAGTTGAATGGCCATTCTCTAAAGGAGATGATTACATTTTTCCCAGCATTGCTAATCCTGATCAATATCTCACAAGTTTTTCTTTTTTTTTTCTTACAGACAATTTCATGCTCCAGTAGTGCTGCAGACGTCCTAACATGCAGCTTTTAATGAAAGGTGTAGCACACAGACACGTTTCTATTTATATTTCAGCATGAGCAATCAAGCCCTCACTGTTTTAATGATTTTGCAATTGTTTCATTTTATTATTTTATTTGCTTGGAAATAAAACAAATTCAAAGTAAAAGAAGCTTTCCAGTTGATGTTTATCACAAAACTCTTTTAGAAAAAGTCAAAAATGTGTAATTTAAATGAATTAAAACAATGATAAAAAAAAAACCAAATTGAGTTGAAAAAAAGATCACATTTAAGTGTACTAACAGATTTCAACCACTAGATGTCCCTCTTCTTCCCTTCAGTCAGGCAGAACAGAAAGTCTGAGGAGCCTGGCTCTCCTCTGTCACGGCTCCCCTTCTCCGTGACACCCTGTTCACCTCCCCTCCTCTGTCATGCAACCATAAAATAAAATGCTGACTTGTCAAAGTGCAGCCAGCGACCCTGTCTCAGGATAGCAGGGCTGAAGCCTGACCCACGAGAGAGGGGGAGTGAGGCAGAGAAAAAAAGAGAGCTGCAGCCTCCCCTTTGCTTCAGCACTGAGCTTCTGTGAAGGTAGGCTGCTCACTGGTTCTCTCAGCTTTAGGGGACTGCACCAGCATGTTAATCCTTTTATCATTCTGGTGAAATTCAAATGAAACAAAGTTTCTTTTAGGAGTTTTTATGACTAAACCAAAAATGGACTTTCCTTTGTTTGTAGCTGAGGCTGAAAAGTATTTTCCATTCTGCAGATGAAGCTGTTTAGCAGAAACTTCTGCAGAAGCTCATCAGTGTGGTATGTGGGGAGGTTAATCCATTCAATAGCTGCTCATCACTGTGTGTGCTTCGTTTGTCACACAGGATTTGGGGAACTGGGTCTGGAAGCTGCAGACTTTGGAGAAATGTTGATCCTGTATTTGCTCATCCTGTTCAGTCTGATTATCTGGAAATGGCCTGATTGTCCGCATTGTTTAATACTCTATGACAAGTTGTGGGAATTTAAAGGAAGGAGGGTCTAAGGGCAGGGATGCCCAGTTTAGATTAGTCTGTTTAGTTAGTTTAGAATTTACCTATTGAATTCTATGACTTCATGACCCTTATGATTGTATGCTTACAATACAATTACCGGTATGAAGCCCATTGAGAGGACTTTTGTTGTAATATTGGGTTATATAAATGAAATTGAATAAATAAATAAACTAACAGAAATCAATTAAATAAAATGTTCTCGGTAAGTTAGGTAAGGAACTGAATTTGCATCTGTGACACCGTCTCAAGTAGCAACCAGGCAGGGCAGAACTTGACGGAGCTGAAAGTAGCTGACTTGTGAAGCTAAAATTAAGCTGAGGGCTGATTTGGAATGTTACACTTGGGCAACAAGACGTGGAGAGAATGACCCTCAGATGGTGAGAAGTTTTCGGAGTCGAGGATGAGGAGCTCATTAAAAATCCCCCTCTTATTCTGCAGCTGGAGCACAAAGACAAACTCGAGGCGGGAGGACAAAAACCACAGAGCAAACCCAAATGTCCACATTTTCAGAGGTGCATTGCAAACTGCAGGCAGGACACAGAGGCAGCGTGTAAATCTTGTGCCATTTATTAGCAAATAACCTTTGTCTCTGTGAAATCCAAACCGCTTTAATGGTCTTTAGCTTGTAAAACAGAAAGTAGTGGCTTTCATGCACAAGAGCTTCATGCCACTGAGTGAAATAAGAATCTGTTGATGTGATTTCATTATGGGCTTTAGTAAAAACTAGTGCATTTTTTTAATCTTGAAAAGATTCATTAGCTTTTAAAAATCATTTTGTGGATGTGATAAAAACTTGACATATTTAATTGTATCTCTTTTCAGCTCTGATGAAGATTTTTGATGAGAGAGGAAGACTACAATTTAGCTACTTCATCAGTTTTTACTAAATTAGTCTTTAAACTTTCACATTTATCTGTTTGTAGGATTAGCCCCTTGAGATGTGTCATCTCGTTTTGAAGGGGGACAGTCATCAGTCAGTCATTATTCATTCATAGCTTTTGATCCAAGTTGATCAAATGTAGAAATAAAAAGCAATGTAGCATTAGGACAATTGGTTATCTAGTTCTCTAGTACCTTTCTTAGATTCTGTGTGAATTCATAGAGATCTGTTCTTAAATTTGGTAAAAAAAAAAAATAAAAAGCAAGATTCAAAATCTTGTTCTTGGTTCTACAGATTGAACAAGACTTGCAGCAAAAGTTTACACTGAAGTCAATCAATGTCATACATGAAGATGATATAAGGTTTTCCAAAAAAAAAAAAAAAAATCCACACATTTTCAAATTTTTTCTTTTTCTTGAAAGTTTCTATAGGAAATTGGAATAACATTTGAACAAAAAGAGAAAGCAAACAGATGATGTTCATTTGAACAGGAGCAGATAAAGGTAATAAATAAAATACATAAATTCAAAGCAGAACATTATGACATTTTCTTTGGGAAATCCTGGACTCTGAGTGACAGGTATACTGCTGTGTTTTTCAACCAGTGTGCCGCGGTGCATTTGTGTGCTGTGGGAAATTATTTACTTTCACCTAATTGGTCTTGAGTGCATGAAAGATCATAAAATCCTTTTGTCTTTGTGTTTATTTGATTACATTTTAAGACATTTGGTTTGGAAGTATTGGTAATACAGATTAGAGTTTCATTTTCTTTTTAACGTTTTTAGTTGGGATTTTTATCAGGGATAAAAAAAGTAAACCTTGGCTCAGGAAAGACTGTAAAACCCAGATGGATGACTCCAGAGTCCTGATGCTGGTGGTGCAACAGGAGCAGAACTCTGAATGAAGGTTGCAGCTCAAAGACAGAGAGAACAATAGATTTCTGATCAAGAGATGGAGCTGGAGATAAAAAGTGATTGAACAGAGATCCTGTCCTGATGGATTCTGGGAGGGTAGATAATGAAGTTAGAATAGAAAAGTAAGTCACATGACAGCATGGGAGAGGAGAGTTATTTATTTATTTTGTATGACTGTTACCCAGAGTGCAAATAGAAAAACAATAAAAGAAAAAAAAACTAGAAAATCACACACAGGTCATCACACACAAAACATCAACCTATATTTGGTTGTCGTTTACCTTACCAGCTTGAGTGTCACTCAATGGGACGGTAAAAAATAAGTCCACTCCCAGTTTGTTTTGCTGCACGACTCCTGCAGTGGGGGCAGAGGAGGGTTCATCAACACACAGCAGAGTTTGATGGTTCTGTTCATTTAATTGCACCATGTCTAACAATGCTCCGAAACTGGAGCAACATGACACTAAATTATAGATCTACAAAACTGAAAGTAATGAAATGAAATGAAAGTAAGGAAATGATCATTTATGGTTTAGGGCAGGAGTTGATCAAAAATGCCATTTTTCTTGAAGGATAAAAGGGACATTTACTGTTATAAAGAGATAAAATGAAGAAAGATATTATTGGAATTTATTTCAAGCATAGATTGTAATTGTAACGACTGAATGGACTTGGTAGCTTCTGTGTGGTAAAGACTCTTTTATCCTAAATTGAATAATCCGCTGGTTAATTTTTAGTTACCTTCGTCCTCGTCACTTAGCCGTGTGATCCAGTGTTTGTGACTTTGGCTTAACACATTAGAGCCCCACAAGACCAAAGAAAGAAGATCAATGCAGATAAAACATCCTGCTTATAGGTAAGATCTGTGGATGTTTCAGTCTGGATAGTGACCGACCATTAGCTAATAAAGCATGTTTTAACTGTACCAATGGGGCACAATCCGGTATTTCTAAGTGCCAGCCTGGAGAAATGTAGAAGTTTGTGTTAGGAAAACCATCTGACCTAAACCCAAAACCAAACTGTGAATTCTGAAAAAAACCTGTGGTGGAGCAGCATAATAATGCCGGCCATCAATGCTGGTGTTGACCCACAGGTGGGAACGGAGGATTTACTGTAGTGATCCCTAAAGGCAAAAAGAAAGACAACTCGTATCTGCAACATCCGCTCAGAGAAAGTTAAAAGGCTTAGTTCTGTTATGAGAGCAGGGTTTGGTTGGAGTCTTGTGGAATTTATTCAATAAAAAGCATTGAGGTTCTGGAGGGAAGACAGTGACCTCTTTGCATTTCCTGTTCATGTGTTATCTGATTGGATATTAAGAAGAAGGAGGAATAACATTGTCCTGCAAGCATTTTGAACATGAAACTTTACTGTAGTTGAAGTCTGAGCTTCTGTATTGACCCCTGACCCCTCGGCTGCAGTGGTTTGTTGATTCAAGCAAATATTTTTAAAGATGCTAATGTATAAAACTTAGCCCCATGAAAAAAAAAAAAAGTTATGGTTTTTGCATTTTAAAAAACAATGAATGGTTACTGGTAAGCACACCAGCCTCACAGTGAGAAGGCCCTAGTTTGAATCCCAGCTGGGAGCTTTTTGTGTGGAGTTCTCCTTGTGCATTCGCAGGTTTTCTCCCGGCACTCCGGCTTCCTCCCACAGCCCAAAAACATGATTCGTTCAGGTTGATCGGAGAACCTAAAGTGTCCCTAAGTGTGAATGTGAGTGAGTGTGTGTAGGTGTATGGATGGATGGATGGATGGATGGATGGATGGACGAATGGACAAAACTCTGGAGACACTGAAGAACCAGTGTTCCTGTATCAGTTCTATGGAGTCTGATTAAAAAAAAGTTTGTTCCTCACTGCTCAAACCTTAACCTCTACATGCTGTATATTTCTATAGTCAGGCACGGTGGAGGCAGCATCATGCAGGTCTTGTTCTAAAAGGATTTCAACAACAGAGAGCTTTGGAAAAACAAAACTTTATGAACGTTTTTCGCTATACAAGTAAAAAAAAAACACTTAAAAATGGTCATAAAATATAAATTAGTCGCCACGACGAGGGAATAAAATCAGCAGTTAATGGCATCCAGTGTGAGTGTGATGTTATCCATAGTAAAATAGATTACTTTCATTTCCAACAAGTCAATTCATTCATCTTTTTTTTTTCACGATACAAATGCCGCCATGTTGGAGCCAAACAGTGTTAGTAAGCAGTGATTGGTCTAAGTCAATCAACCACTCTCGCTAATCAGGAGCGATTTTTTTGGAAGTCTGCACCCCTACATACTGTTATTGACTGGTCGATTTTTGATTTTAATAACTCGGAATAATCGGAATTGGTTCTAAAATCAAGAAAAACGTTTCTGCCATCCTGCTTGCCTTAGATTTGTTCCTCCTTTGCTCATAAAGTCTATTCAAAAGGATATTTATTCTTTTTTTACAGGGATAAATGCTGAACTGACATAAATAAGTCCAAAAAATATGGTCAATATTCATAAAGCAGGACTTTTATTTAATCAGCCTGGAGCTACAAACAAACATCTTTTTATTGCTGGATCTTTGACTTGCTGCAAATCGTCTTCTGCTATAAAACAAAACTTTGCTTGTAAATGTAAAATAAACCTTTCTTGTGGGAAACCCTGGACCCCGTGTCTTGTCTTACTCTGTGGTAAATGTTATTAAATGTTGTGTTGGTTTGTTGGTTTGCTGTGCGACGGGAGCTCTCTGCTTTTTGTAGTGATCGGCTTTGTGTGTTTCTTGTCTGCAGATATGTTTTGGGTGGGTCCTCTGCTGTGTGAACGGGTGTCTTTCAGTGATAAATAGCGGCCGCCTCTTCCTCCTCCTCGCTACATTTTCCTATTCTTAGCCGCCGCGTGGCGGGTAAATGGTCTAAAGTTACAAAGGCCTCTCTCTCTCTCTCTCTCTCTCTCTCTCTCTCTCTCTCTCTCTCTCTTTGATTTCTTTCTCTTGTCTGCCTGGCTCGCCCGTGTCACCTGTGGCACAACTGGCTCTCAGTGTGGGTTTCATCACCTTTGGTGAATCCTGAATAAATTGGCTCTGCTCAGTGTTAGAGGTTTATTATTAGAAATGCAGCCATTATTATTGACATCAGATGCTGAAATGCATATTGGAGCTGACAGCTGATAATCTCTGAAGCTCAAGGACAGACTTCTCTACAGGGAGCTGTGGGGCAGAAAGGCTTCTGGAGTCAGAGAAAACGTTTACAATGATTATCAGAAACTGTGACGGATTTTTGTCAAATATTTTTAGTCCTTTTCAGCATTTGTTACTGTCTATGACGGTTGAAATAGGATAATCAAACTGCTAGAAAATGTCCTCCTTCTTGTTTTTTTTTTTTTTCTTGATGGCGCTCCCTTTTCTCCTCCAGGAGTGCATGAGTGTGTGAGCCGGCGCCATGTCAGACCCCAGGGACATCGATGAGGATGCCATCCTCAAGGGCCTCAGCGCCGAAGAGCTGGACAAGCTGGAGTATGAGCTGCAGGAGATGGATCCTGAGGTATTGATGTGGTCCAGGTTCACACGCGCTGAGGTGGCGATGGAACCGCTCCGCTTCTCAGCTGCGGCATAAATTGAAACAGAAATATACAATTTTGTGAAGTATTGATTTTTATTGAAATGGATATTTTTCTGATTGTTGTTGCTGCAGGCAGAGACTAACAAATAGCTAACAACAAACACTCTGTCTTCTTTGAAGGAACGTGGCCAGCAGCAATCTTTGGTTTATCTTCTGTGTGTCTGTCAGATTAAAACAAATCAATACTTTGCTATCAGCAGGAAGGACTTCAGGAAAAGTGAGGAATGATGCTTCTCTTTCAAACACTAAAACCTTCATTTTACCTGCTGCTGAAAAAAGTTTCTGAACTTAAAAAAAAGTAATTTTATCTTTTATTTCTCAGTAGTTTGACACAATAAAACACAAATAAAACATGCTGTGTTACAGATTATTCCAACAGTGAACGTAAAAGTAATTTTTTGGAAGAAAACAAAAAAGGGAGAACAGGAAACATAAATCTATTTAAAATAAAGTTAAAGGCGATGATTTAATTGTACGTCTTATTTTAGTGAAAGAAAATATTTTTGGAAGACCTTTAAAGCTAATATTTAAGGGAAAAAAATTACTCTTTCCACATTATTCTAAAAATCAATTTGCTATTTCAGTGTTGTTTTGAGACTTTTTTTTTTTTTTTTTTTTTTTTTTGCCTTTCATCTGATTCTACCTAAAAGTGGGATATGCTGAGTGCTGGGGGACAATTGAGAAAAATGAGATGTTAATATATGTTATCTGTAATTGTAGAAATAAACCGTGACCAAAAAATTGACAGCAGCTACAAATAAGATTGGATTAAAAATCTTAAACTCACAGGTGAATGTATATTAGCTTCAAAACTATGGCCCCTCCTGTACAAATGTGGGCATCCATGTCAGGTAATTAACAACAATGATTTAGTAAACATTTTGTAAAATAATTGTGTTTCTCTAAAATGTAGGACAATCTTAGCACATTGATGGAATCTGGCAACAAGAACACAAGGTACAACTGTAAAATGACAGTTTTTTTTTTACAGAATGTTTACTACAAATTACTGTTTTTTAAATATTGTGCATACATGCCCAGTTTTAACTTTCCTATTATATCTATTGAATTTTTACTCTGTAATTTTTTTTACCTTCTTGAGTTTTTTTTTGCAGAAAAATGTTATTCAAAGGAATGATTTTATTCACATCTCCATGGTGAAATACAGTCAATGGTTTCTTCAAGCATGCGCTGACCTTTCAGACTCATCAAGTTAAAAATATTGTGTTTTCCCAGAATGCAATGCTGCCCGCTGGCTTTCGGCAGCGAGACCAGACCAAGAAGAGACCGACGGGACCGTTTGACCGCGAGGCCCTGCTGCAGCACCTGGAAAAGGAAGCCATGGAGTTCCCTGACAGGGAGGACCTGGTGCCCTTCACCGGGGAAAAGAAAGGTGGAGCAGAGCTGAAAATGTGCAAAGCTTCACACTGTGGCTTCATTTGGAGAAATAAAATATGAATTGCTCTATTTTTTAAATGCTTCCGAGGAGAGAAGCACTGCTCATCTGCCCAGGTCTCTAGATTATGCTCTGTTCGGGGTTTCTGCAGCCCAATGACCTTAAGGTCAAGGACCACAGCCCAATGTGGTTACAATCTGCTTTACCTCAAGTAATAGAAATGATAATGAATAAATGGGAAAAAAACGAAAAAAAAACAATTGATAGATTTGAATATGAGAAATGTACAGAAGAAAAGTAGAAAAAAAAAGGTTCTTAAAGATGCACAGAATCCGAAAACAGTAAATCATCTGATCTGAGCAAATATTTCACTGTACAAACACAGTTATGGCTGAAACACACTGTACTTATGTACAGAAAGGAATCGATCCTCCTAACGAGCCTCCTTTTGTTCTGCCCTTCTCTTTCGTTGGGTTTTCTTGATTCTGGCTGGGTTCAATCTCAGGCCTGGGTGCCAGTTTTGGCTGTTCCTTCACATGTTCTGTTCCTTTGTTTACAGGAAAACAGTTTGTCCCAAAGAAGAAATCCGAGATCTCCCAACATGAGCAGGTGATCCTGGAGCCGGAGCTGGAGGAGGCTCTGAAAAACGCCACTGATGCAGAGATGTGCGACATTGCAGGTTGGTGTGAAGAATAATTTAGCCCTTCCATAAAACAGATGAGGTCAGGAGATACATCCTGAGATAAGGTGACCTTTCATAAATATTGTTTTAAGCTTTTTTGATCAATACAACTTTCAAATTTGAATTAATTTAGTGTTTGGCCAAAGTTTTCAGCTGCTTTTCATGTAAATCTGACAGGAAAAAGAATCTAAATGTTGTACAAGTAAATATCTATGATAATTTTTTTCAAACTATTGGTGAGCTCGCACAACTGCATGTTTTCCTCAAATACTAATATTTATTTTATAAAATGTTGCTATTTGAACCTAAAAAAGAGATTTACTGTTATTTTTATGCAAAAATCCTGCTCAATAATAAATAATGTCAGTCCTTCTAAAAGAAATAAAGCAAATAAACTCAAAAGGTTGGAGGTTTTCTGGATTTGAGCCTGTGTTTCTTTAACATGTCAGACGCTCTTGTGGATGTTCCCACCAGCAGCTGCTAATTAACCCCTTAAAGACAGCAGGCGGCCTCAGTGTTTTCATTACAATAGCTCTGACCCACATAGCTCCATCATCCAGACTCATTGTCTCTCCACCGCTCAGATTGTTTCCCTCAACACTGAAGCAGTGCAGCAGTCCCGAGCGAACAAGCACGGCCAAACACGCTCTGAGGTCCAATTCCCCGATGCTCAGCAGCTCAAAAATAAACAAGGCTGGCCCCGAGCCACAGCAGACAGCAAGGGTGGGGGTATGCGGTGCTGTGGTGGGGGCTGAGATACTGTATCGGTTTGAACCAGACTAGTGGGAAGCTACTGCGATCACAGATAAAGACGGTTTTCCAAGTTTCCTGAAGCTGTGAGGTTTAGACTGAAAAGTGGGATGTTGGGAGTTTTAACTCACAGATTTTGATAGATGTTCCTAAGTAATGATTCAGTGATTTGGGAGAAGGCTTGGCAAAGTTGTTTTGATGTAATACGGCTGTCAAGAGGGAGTTTTCCTTGTAGTTATCTATTGAAGGGAGTGGAAGTGCAGCTGCTCCACAAAGGCAGCCAGACGTCCAGGAAGGCCGAGCATGGAGGCGTGTTTGTCCGGCTGCAGCAGCCTGACAGAGCGATCACGGTTTTAACTTTGGTCAGGATCCACATGAGGCTTAAGCCTCTGTTGACTTCAATCACTCACTGTAAAAGCTTCTCTGACAAACGGAATACTTTTTTTTTTACTTTTTTCTAAATGTGTGCTACAAAACTGAGCCAAAACAGATGTGACCCATAACAGCCACCCACCCCAAACTCCCAGCTGTCCCTGCAGACCCTCATTCCCCTCATGGGCCTTCCCATGATTCCCATCACTGCGTCGGGGGGCTGGTGGGTGGGGAGCACAGAGGAAGGGAGGTGGGTGCTGTCACAGCAGTTGGCTTGTGGCACAATTTGGACCTGGCACTTCATGAAAAGATGCACACAAAAAAAAAAAAAAAAAAAAAAAAAATCCAGCAGCTCTGCCCCCTACTGACCACAATCGGTAACAGCTGTTGCGATAGGAGAAGAAATCTGTAGTAAATGACTTTTGTTTTAGCTCTGGAAAAATGTGTTTTCCTTTTTTTGTGTTGCTGCATGTCATGTCTCTGGCTCATGTGAAATTCCCTGCTCAGCTCAGCTCCGACACAAAGGTCCACATTTAAAGAGACACATTGAAACCCGCTCAGATCATCTTTTGACCTATTTTCAAAGCGTTCCCAATGGTCTTTTAATCACGATTAACAGTTTTTACCTAAAGGATCCGCAGAAATTAACAAGGAAGGCAGTAAAAGCATAGATAAAAGGTCACAAAATGCTTCAAATATTGCAAAGATTTTGGCTATCTGAAAAACAACTGTTTTCCTGCACTTGCAGCCATCCTTGGAATGTACACGCTAATGAGCAACAAGCAGTACTACGACGCTCTGGGCACCACGGGCACCATCGCTAACACAGAGGGCATCAACAGTACGTGTGCCGGTTCTGAAACCTGCTTCATTCAGAAGGAGAAACGCTTTTCTGAATGAGACATTTTCTGAGGTCTCATCTGCGCTCTTCTGTCACATTCAGGCGTTGTGAAACCAGATCCATTCAAGATCTACCCAGAGGAACCTCCCAACCCCACCAACGTGGAGGAGACCCTGGAGCGGATCAACAACAATGACAGCAGCCTGACAGAGGTCAACCTCAACAACATCAAGGTCAGTCCAGTCACAGGTTACAGATTCTAAAGAAGGATGTGACTCAGAAACGCAGGACATGTTTGTGACTCCTGCAGGACATTCCCATCCCAACACTTATAGAGATCTTTGAAGCAATGAAGGGAAACTCTCACGTGGAGTTTCTCAGCATCGCTGCCACCCGTAGCAACGACCCAGTGGCCCGTGTGAGTATACCAAGGATCTTTGGAGAACATGAAATAAACATTCAGAGAACTTGTTTCCATGCTATGCTTTGCCCTTTGTGGGTGTGTTTGTGTGTTCCCAGGCATGTGCTGAGATGCTGGAGGAAAACACCTTCTTACAAAGTCTTAACATCGAGTCCAACTTCATCACTTCAGAGGGGATGATGGCCATCATCAAAGCGATGGGCAGCAACGCCACCCTGATGGAGCTCAAGATTGACAACCAGGTCAGAGGAAGGAGTCCTACACTTTTTATTTATCAAAGACTTTTCAAACAAAAAACTTACATAGCAAGAAATTGAGAAAAATAAACCCAAACAAGTGTTTAATTAATAAAAATAAAATAATTTTAACCCTGGAGAACCCATCCGGTCAAATTCAACCATTGCTTTTTTTAATCTTCTTTTATTTAATTTTTCCCTTTACATTTTTTAGCCACTGTTAATTGCTTCTGCCCAAAATGAACAAACAATAAACAAATTAACTAATTAACTTTAAAAGCCCACAGGAAATTTGTGCCTGGGTTCTCTGGGGTTAATTAAACAAAGCCATAAATATGCAAAAAAGAAAAATGTATTTTATAAAATCCTTTTATAAAAGGCTAGCATTAAACCTTTAATCTCCCTCTTATTTTAAACCCAGAGAGTCTGAAATCTGCCAGAAAATACAGGACAGATTGTTGGAAAAAATATTTAAAAACCGTCTTAAAGATGAGAGTCAAATCCGTCAGGGGTTTGTTGGTAAGAAGAAGCTTTTTGAATAAAAGGCCAAATGTTAAAAGTTAGACTTGAAGACTTAACTTCTCCTGGTTAAAGCTGGCTGAAGAATTCTGAACCTACATTAGACTTTTGAAAACATAATGTGGACAGTGTTAAAAACTAGTGTTGCTAATCAAATTATCAACATGTTTATCACGGTTTTAGATATAATGGCAATAATCAAAAATTTGTAATAACAAATGTTGATGAAGAACAAGTCTAAAGGTGTGCTTTGCTTTCATAGAAAACTGTGAAAGCAAAGCACAAAAGACAGTTTACATCAGAAAATAACTGGGTGTCATCAGCATAGAAATGGAAATAAATGTTGTCTTTCTTCGCAGAGTTTTCCTTCATCCTTTAACTGTACTTTAACCTCTTAATCTCTGCTTTAGAGGCAGAAGCTGGGAGATTCAGTTGAGATGGAGATCGCCTCCATGTTGGAGAACAACTCCAGTATCCTCAAGTTTGGCTACCACTTCACCCAGCAGGGGCCACGCGCCCGAGCCGCCATGGCCATCACACGAAACAATGACATGAGTAAGAAGAGCTCGGATTAACTTCTCTTTGAGAAAGGCTGTTTGATTCTGAATTATTGGTGCACTTTCACACTGAGCTGTTTGGCCCATACCCAAGTTTGTTACTTAAATAGTCCACTTGTTTTGCATGTGTAAAAAAGAAAGCTCACCTGAATACTGGAGTGGACCAAGCAAACAAACCCTGGTCTGCTTAAAAATTAGGGTTACTTGCAAATGAACCCTGGTGCTGTTCAGCAACAGTGTAAATGCAAACTGACTGCACTTACTGCAAAAAGGGTCGAACCAATGTCAGAGAAGTGAATTTGCAGTATAGAAAAAAACCAGAACACAACCTGACTTCAGTCCAAGATTCAATGGTTGAAAAATGTACAAAATGGTAAATATTGAATAGTTAAAATACTTAATTGGGTTCAATTAAGCTTAAAGTGTCAGTTTATAACCACTGGTGGATCAAGGTGCTGCACAAAGAAAGCAGGAACATATGGAATGCTAAACTGTTCATAAGTAAATAAATAAATATTTAGTTCAATAAATAAATATGACCTCATGCAAATAAAAAATCAACCAATAAATTTCTCATAAATAAATAAAAAGATCATGAAATGGTGAAAAACCTGCACACAGATCTTAAATTAGCCATTATAATTCAATATATTCATTTTGCTTTAAAAACCTGTTCATTATTTTAAAACAACATTTTTAAATTTCATTTTAATCATGTCAAATATTATTATAATTCTGTCTTTTTTCAGAAGCTCGTATTTCAAAATTATTTTTCCAAAGTAGCTTTGTTTTTATTTCATGTGGCTGTTTTTCACAATGGCGTATTTATTTCATGAAGAGCTTTTTCAGGAGAATGGGTCTGTCTGTCAATCAGTGAAACTGGGCGGGATCTAAACGCTCATTGGCTGATCCATTGAAATCGACTCATACTCCTCGATACCCGCTCAGCGGTGAGCCAGTCAGAGGGATGACATATTTCAGCCGTATCCAAATAGAGACAAACTATCTGTGCTGCAGAAGATGCCAACATGGACGACTCTGTTTTTGTTGTTTGAGGGTTTGTGTGGACCAAACCACAGAGGAGCTCCGATCGTCCACATCTTGAAGTCCCCGTTGAAACACTCCTCATTCTCACGCCGTTCACTCAGAGCTCACATCAAGCTTTACACTGTGTCGGCTCGCAGGAGGCGACCTGGCAGACCGACAGAATCAGACCAGGCAGCTGCGCAAAGCGGAACAAATCTGCTCGGCCTCCTGAACCTTGTGATATTTTTCTATTTTCATTGAGACAATGATTATAATCAGGTCCTCTGGTTTTATTTTTCCCTCTCTGGGAAAATGTTGAACCTTTCCTGCGATGACGTTTCTGACCGTGGTCGGAAAACGCAGCAGAGATTCCGGGTTTGATTTGGGGGTCACTTCCCCGTTCAGACGCTTCCAGTAGAGCGGGTTAAAAGAAGAAGTCTCTAAACTTTGGAGGAAACCTTTTTTTTTACTATTACTTTCCCGGGGAAGTGAGCAACAGATCCTTAACTTGCGCTCACACACACAGACGCTCCTGCGCTGCCTGGGCGCTCTGATTTACACGTAATAAGACGTAGTTTGACTGCAGGAGATTTATAAAAAAAAAAAAAAAAAAAAAAAAAAAAAAAAAGCTGAAGCAGAGACTCTCTAATGATCTCATGAACTCAAACATGGAAACATTGTTATCATGTGGAACTATTCTAAATACATAAACCTCTCTGAACACTCCGTGTGCATTGTGCATCCATGCATTGTTACTGAGATAAGCAACCGCTCCGTGTGGCTATCAGGCTAAAAACATTAGCTGCTAGCTCCTCCCACACGCGGCATGGTGCGTTCAGGGAACTCCAGGTCATAGAAGCTTAGTGGAACTCCAACAGCCAACCAGCCTAACTAAGGCCACTACTAGATGTTCATGAGAAGATGAAAATTGCCGAACAGACCACAAAATCAACTGAATCATGCATACTCGCCCAAAGCCATTTTTATCCGCAAATTTGGAACCAAAACTGCCCAATTTATTGTAACACTGTAGATGTGTAGAGGTGCATACTCCCCCTAGTGTTGAGGGGTGTGCATTGCGCTGTCACGTTCTCTGAAGCATCTTCGATCGATGTAGTCAGGGTGCTACTGCTCATGTCTGAGTAAAGGAGTAGCCAATCACAAAAGAGTCTCCGCCTTGTCTTGTTTGATTGACAGACAGACCCATTCTCCTGAAAAAGCTCTTCATGAAATAAATACGCCATTGTGAAAAACAGCCACATGAAATAAAAACCAAGCTACTTTGGAAATATTGATTTTGAATACGAGCTTCGGAAAAAAAGACGTAGAATTATAATAAAGATCAACATGATTAAAATGAATATTTAAAATGCAGTTTTTAAATAATGACCAGGTTTTTAAGCAAATGAAATCTATTGAATAATTATGCTAAGTTAAATCTGTGTGCACTTTTCACCATTTCTGATCTTTTTTTATTTTATTTATGAGAGATTTATTGGTTGATTGTGTATTTGCCATGAGGTCATATTTATTTATTGAATTAAATATTTATTTATTTAATTATGAACAGTATAGGACTCCATAGGAACATAGTAGACAAAGTTTATCATGGCTGGAATGATTCAAATTTCTCAGCAGACCCAAACCTCTTCATTTGAGTGTGACAGTGATTAGTGAGTTAGTTTAACACAAATGATCTATCATACTTTCTCTCTTCTGCAGTTCGCCAACAGAGGCTGAGATGAAAGGAACAAAAAGAGAAATTAAAAGTTCAACCAGTTCGGCCTCTGGAAACCTGCCAGTGTCCCAGCTTTCTTCTGGGGAAGCAGGCAATTCTTCCCAAGTCAACCCAAGTTCATCCATTTCATTTCATTCTCTGCAGAGAGCTTTGTTGACAACTGATCTCATCATAAAATCATGTTAGAAAAATGCAAAGTGTCTTTTTTTTGTGGTTTAGTCTGTTGATCACCGACATTATCACAATCCTTTTTATTCGTGAACCTTTTCTTTTTGTTAATGTGGTGCTAAATTATATGTGGAGAGGGTAAAATCTGTAAATATTTCAAATAAAAACAACTGATTCAACTATTTTTTTAAATGTTTGGAAAGTTCGGTTTTATTTCACCTCCAGAATTCTGCACACATGAATGTTGTTTCTAACTTTTTAGATACATATTTTTTAAAATAAACTATGACAATTGCTAATAACAGATATTATATATTTCTTGGTGAGGTTTGAGCACTTTAAGGTTAAACCCGACACGAGAAGAGTCACATCAATTTAATCCTTTAAAGTCTGTGCTGATCCAGTGACTCCCCCCAAACTCCTGGGTTATTTTTGTACCCCACCCACCCCGCCCTCAATCCAGAACATAACTGAGCTCAGAGCTTGGGTTACCTTGTTCCAAATATAAGAACTAAGTTTGAATGTTGAGCATCCGCAGATTTATGAACAGAAGCAGCTGCAAACCTCTCTGGAGTTTAAAAGCATTGCTCAGGTTCCTTTGACTGTTCGTTTTTTCATGTGTTCCTGAATAAAAAAAAACAAACAAAAAGAAAAAACAAGACACATGTTTTACTCTTTTTTTTTTTTTTCAAATCAAACAAAATAGCCTTACATTTGATGTCTGCTAACAATTATAAAGTTAGTTTATCTATAGGCTGGAAAGTTTTCTTTCCCTCTGATTTGTCACTGTAGAGCACAGTACATTTTTACTGAGACAAATACAAATACAAATAAATATGGTAAATAATATATAATATTCCATGTGATGATAACTCCCTACATTCAAATAAATGATCCTTTAGGCTTTTGGGGCCTTCTCGTGTTGGTATCAAACACCAAAAGTACCTACGGTGGTCATTACGGTGAATGAGAAAAATGTGAGCACATCTTGAAGGATTTCTGACCGACTTTATGATGATTCGTTCAACCAAATCCATTAAATGACAAAAGCAAAACTTCCAATCTCACACCAGCAGGTCTAGTGAAGTACCTTGTGTTTCCTGCAGGGGGCAGTCTGGAGTTGATTTCTACAAATGTCCTGTTGAAATCTTTATAAGTATATATTTGGTATCGTATGTGGATTTACCCCTATACTGAGGGGACTTAGATCATTTTCTAAACAGGTGATCAAACATGTGGCTATAATAACTGGCAGACATTCAGTCCCATGGGGGCTAGATAGGAGTACATCTATGATTCAGTTCCTTCTTGCAAATAAAAGCTAGCGGTAGTCAGATTGAGTTTCAAACAATCGGTGAGTTATTGAAAAGTACAGCAACTCCTGGAAGTCGGTGTACAAGATTAACAGCTACTATGTTTATGTCCTGAAACTGTTTTGGGGTAATTGTTTGGAGTTCATGTCAGGTTAAACTGAAAAATAAGACCTGAAAGTAAATGTTGATAACAAAACATTTTTTATTCATGTGTATCGAAACAAAAATAGTCAAAAAAGTCAAATATTGAATTACAAGAATCTACAATTCTCTGATGCTGTGTTCACTGACACCATTACTAACTTGAGTTGACCCTGTTCAATGAAGTCCAAAGAAACTAACAAAATTGTACAATTCACTTCCAAACTGACAAATAAGTTACGTTTTTGACTGGATAATACCTTTGTGGTTTAGTTTCCCTAAAACTCCTGCAGTTTATTTAAACTAATTTGCAGAGTTTTTATAGCTGCAGTGATCCATTCTTGTTTTAAGACAATAGTTTCTGTCCACAGCAATCTAGCCACATCTGTGACTTATAAATGCTTCTGTTTGTTAGCCAAACATTGCTCAGTGTGCTCAGATGACTGACTGGAGGCCAAAGCCTTTATCCCTCAGGGAGTTTGTTACAGCCGTGTACAGAAACAGGAAAATTAACAGAAAAGAACAATGAATAATTCTATCATAACAGATATTCTTCTGCAGGGTTTGTGTCTTTTTATCTGTGCAGGGAAAGTTCACACATTTCTTCTTCGTCTCCTCATAGAATGTGTTTTAGCAATCATCTGAAGGGGCAAATGAAGGAGGCGTCTCCTCATCTGAATCAAACTCCACGTTGTTGTCTTTGACCCACTGTCCGTTTCTGTCCTGTAACCAGCCATTGCTGTAAAAAAAAAAATAAAAAAAAATCATAAAGAATGTAGAATGAGGCCATGTAGTTTGAGCCTCAGCATCAGTTCTGAAACCAAAACAGTTAAAAACTGAGAAAACTAAAAGCAACTCTGTAGGAGCCAGTTCGACATATTTTGATAAACTTTCACAATTATGAATTTATTATCTGAACATTGCATACATTTATTGAAGAACCTTGTTAAGATTTGGTGGATTAATTGCTTTATTTGTTGATAGACAAAGAGGAAGGTGGGAGTGCCATTTGTTTATGTCATGATTGGACGCAGATGTTTTAAAATGTCAAGTCTTTTGTGCATCCCGTATATTTGTTACCCTATAAACCACAATGTACAGAAATGGTGCAAACACAAACAAATGAATGAGAGAACAAATCAAGGAAGCAGATTCATTTCAACGGGCCGCATGTGAAGATGCTGGAGAGGAGCTGGGAGTGGAGACTGAGGCAGAGGACTTCACTCCTACAAACTCATTTGATCAGTTTATTGCTTGGACTGTTAAGCTAAGAATTTATAAAACATAGTTTCTGTGCCTGCAGATTCATTCTAGCACTGGTGACAAAAAAGAAAAGAGAGTTTTGCACCTTTTCAGTTTGAGGTAGTGCTCCAGCTCTCTTCGCCTCTGAGGCGTTATGACTTCTGCAGTTTGTCTCGACTCAGTCTGACTCTGCATTCTGTCTTTGGATGAACAGGACTCTACATAAAAGGAAAAAAAAGCATCAGTTGAAACAGAACCATCAGTTATTTGAAATAAAATATGAAAATGTGATTTCCAGGAGCAGATTTTACCTGTAAAACATTCACTAGAATCACTTGTGGATGCATTGTCAGAAACTTCTGCTTTCCAACACGCAGATGGGAAATTGTGTTGAAATGTGTTCCCGGCAGTGCTGGACTGTCCTTCATTCAACTTTGTACTGAAAAACAACAGGAATACGTTCACATCTTTACTTCCCTTTTAAACTATAGATGAGTATTTTAACCTTAAATCATGACCAACCTGGTTTTTCTGTGGCAGCTGTTGTATGGAACAGTCTTCAGAAGAGCATGATGGGTAAGTTTCCGGGTCTGTGCCAGTAAAGGGGCAGAACTGGAGGGCTCCTGCAATCACAACAAAAGAGACTTGTCTCTCAGATTGAGCTCAGACAGACGCCAACTCAGCTAAATGCTCTGTGTGTCCTCCAGCTCTGCTCATGTTTTCCACCAGCAGACACCCGCTTCAACTCACGCTGCGGAGTCTACAGGTTGTCACATGGCAGCCGCAAACATGCACTGGATGTCACACAGGACTACAACTTATCCTTACTTCCTTATTAAACATGTTACAAGCAGCGGCGTAATATTATTCAAGTACAGGAGGTGCATCCTTTCTACAAGTGTCATGTCAAAACAAGTCAATAAAGTACTACAATTGAGTAACAATAAAAATGTTACCACAAAAACATTTAGTATTTAGTTATCTCTGTAAAACAAATTCAAATATATATATATAAAAACTGGGACAAAAATACCCGCAGGTAAAATGATCAAGTTGAAGCTCCAAACCTGTTTGTCCTCTGCTTTGACATAATGTTCATGTTTTCTTTTTGCAATTTCATTCTTGAGCTTTGACTTTTTCCCATAAAAGGCTTTCAAACCTAAAAGATAAAAAACAAAAAAAAAAAAAAAAAACAACAACAACAGATATAAAAGCATGCACCAATAGCGCATAAATAATAAAACTTTATTTAAAAAATTACACCTACATATGACATATTTACATGTTGCACCCATTCTGGAGTGGCATTTACACCAGCATGTTCCATTTTCTACCAATACTTTGTCATGTAGCATAAATGTCAGAAAACAATGAACGTGAGGCGAATGATGCTCACACCTCCTGTCTAATCAGTGTCTTCATATGACACACCTGTTACATCAACAACAACACAGAAGATCAATATCTGAGAGAAATGAGCCTACAGTGTGTACATCAACTATGTTCAGTATTGTCTACATCAAAATATGACTACAAAGACACTTAATATTTATCAATTTACCACGCTAAAGAGTAACTTCTTTAGGATATTTACCTTCTAAATGCTTCTTCCCTTGCCTGTGGACTGTCAACATGTCAACTGTGTCAAACACTGGGCGATACGAACACACAAGGCACGTGTACCTGTGCGGAGCGAACGCAGAGAAAGGTGAGTTACTTTCACAACAACACTGACACTTTTTTAGGGTTTAGTAAACGTGCTATTAATTCACCTGCCATTACTCAGAAGAGCCGCTTCATCTTCCGGAATAAAATTGGACAAAAGGTCAGATACACGCCGTTTCTGTAAACCAAAACCCCCAAATAATCAGTAAGTATTTAATAGTAGAGGAACAATTTACATTAAATACTTTACCAAACAGTTTGCATTTACTCTGTACAAATCCATATGAAACTTGCTACTAGCTAAGCTAGCAAAACAAATAAAAACCGGCAGGGTATGAACTTTAGGAAAGCCTATTCTTGTATGAATGCAATGTAATATATCATTTCATATACCTTTAAAATATTAAGTTGGCTCCCATCATTTCCTTCCCTTTTGAATGACATGATTATATCGAGGTAAATCAAAGGTAAACACCAGATTAAGGGCTAGCTTGTCTATACGTCACGCTATCCCGGAAGTGCTGGCTGTGCTGCATTCAAGGACAAACATGTAAAATTGTTATTTTTTAAATTCTGTCTTCACGATTTTCAGCTAACCACGTTGCAGTTTTCCATCGTACCAATCATGGTTAAGTTAACTAGTCTAGCAAAATATTTTTACGTTTTTATTTTACATTCAAGTTAATGTGTTTGCATGTACTCTTAAGAAGGCATTGGTGTGAAATGTTTATAATATTACTCTTATTTTTTGTAAAAAAATCGTGGAGGGAAAAAATAGAACTACTGCCTATTTTAATCAATGAAAGTTAAATTCAAAATGAACAAACTTGGATTAAAATAATAATAATGGTAAAAAATGCATTTAAATTTCAGTATTCAAATTACTTTGAACACAACCCACCCAATGAGGGCCGTCATTCACAGCGGCAGCCATGGCAACAGACTGCAGCTGACAGACAAAAACAACATATTTTAAGTTTTTAGATATGTTTTTAGATTGTTTACTAAAAGTTAAGTTATGTTTAGGGTATTTTTTAAGTAGTTTTTCCTTAATTCCCGGCTGTTGATAAGGTTCAGGCAGTGCCATTTCGGCACTTTGGCAAGAAGATGGATTAGTAGGTTAGCTAGCAGGTGAACTGGGCTTGCTAGTCTAGGACGACGTCAAACCAGTTCCATCCGTAAAGTTGCGTACGTGTTACTGATGTTTTTCACATAAATATTTATCGGATATGTCCGGACAACATGCGGCTTTCCCATCCGGGAGAGGCGGTCTCCTTCGCGGAAGCCGAGCTATGTCGTACGGCAGCTTGATGCGATCATCGTCGCCGGCGTCTCCTGTCCGCCAGAGACACGTTGAGCACACGGTTCAGTCCGGAGACACGCTACAAGGTCTGGCCCTGAAGTATGGAGTCTCTGTAAGTATAATAATAACCCAGATTTTTACCCCCTACTTTACACAATTAACACAATTTGAAATGTTCCCATGAACTAACAAGGAAGATCTTTTGTTTCCACACTAAAATTAGTGAAATCTATTCTTAGGTTTTATGTTATGACATAATTTTTTGATTCAATATTTGTGAGATTTGTTTGTAAAAAATAAATAAAATAAAATAAACCTTTTTCTGTCTTCCAGATGGAACAAATCAAGAGAGCAAATAGGCTTTACACCAACGACTCTATTTTCCTGAAGAAGTCTCTGTCGATCCCTGTTCTGTCAGACCTGAAAGGTTTTCATTTGTCTGAGGACTGCGAAGAACAACGTTCTCACGATGTTCTGCCGGTGCAGAACGGGACAAACTTCTCTGAGAGGACAGACGATGATGGGAAAAGACCTTCAGACCTGAAACCTCTGGATTTTCTGAAAAGACTGGATGAAGGAATCAACCAGAGCAAGCAGACGGCAGTGAGAAGATGTCAGGATGCAGAGCAGAGGTACTGACAGCTTCAGCCGTTTAGATGCAAAGATGAGTCATTTAAAAACACAGTTCTTGACATGTTTTCACTCTCATAGATAAACGAGTTGGTAATATTCTGGAAAGATTTCTCTTCTGTTATTTGGTGATTTAGAAAAAATATGGGTTTAGGGCTATCTTTTTGGCATGACCTGTTCTAAAAATATAAATCTTTAACTTTTGACTAAATACTAGACTGATGCTTCCACGTTAGCTCCTGATCTTTTCAAAGAAAATAGCCGGTAACAGTGTTTTTTTTTGGTAATGTTTTGTGTGCTAAAACATTGTGTACTTTGTCTCTGCCTTAGGGTTGTGTTTCCTATTTGTGTACAAATGTTTAAGCTACTTCTTATTTCTATTGTTTGCTTCCTAGAATCCATTTTTTTTCTAAGCCTGAACCTTTCACTCTTCATGTTCTCTAAAGGAGTCTGGGTTAAACTTTAAATGTTTTTTTGTATGCCATGTCATTTTATAAATTTCTTTTACATTGGCATTATTCATAAATGTATTTAATCAAGCCATGAAGGTGATGGGAATACGCAATCAGAGCTTGAAAATGTCACGTCTCTTTTCGTTCCTTGCAGAGTTGCAGCCCTAGAAGCTGCCTGTTCCAGCACAAGCCCTGAATGGAGGCTGCTAACCAGATCGCAGAGCGTCTTGTCAGCGCACGGAGCAGTGCCCCTCACCGTCACCACACTCGCCAAACGGCTGAGGGACAGGGAGGACGAGATCTTTGAATTATGACAAGACGCTCTTTCTGGCACAGCTTTTGAACCAGCTTCCAACTTTATGGGTTTCAGAAACCTGAGCCCAGGACGGCACAGAATCTCACACTAAACCAACGAACCTCTGCTAATTCTGCAGGGACTATTATACCTATAAACACAGTTAAATGTATTTCTCAAATATGTTTGTTTTTCTCCTTTTAAATATACACACATATTGGACATTTGACCATAAACATACACTAAAAAAAGCCAAACTTTTTCTTGTGGTAGTAGAAGGTTTGGATTTTCTCACATTCAGGAAATCTGCATGTAAGATCAGAAATGTGAATTTTTGTCACATGTTGGTCTGATCATTTGACACAGTTCTACACTACTTTTTTTTTTTTTTAATTCACAAATAGCCTCTCAAACAGCCCAGAAGTGGATCCGTTACTGCTATACACTTTACAGGTAATGTAGCCAAGGCAAAAGAATCAAGACAGTATATTTTTAATCTTTTATGTTGTGTTTTTATAAAACTAATTTTTAAAATTAAAATAAATGTTTTAGATTCAACTAAGGCGATATAAATATGTATAAGGAGTCACTGCTACATATTTTCTACTGTGTGGTAATTTACCTTTGTAGTCATTTACACTGTTGAAACATGACAAACCCTTTTTTTACCCCAGACTAGGGCTTTAGCATGTATGAGCTGTTAATTCACCTTAATGTGTTGTGAGGGTCCAGAATGATTGTCAGAATAAAGTTTTGTCTGTTCACCATCTTTATTGCTGCTTTGTCCTAAAACTTCAGTCAATACACTTTCTGTTGCTGAAGTATCTCTTGTAAACCACTAGATGGCAGTACTGACCTAAAGTGGTGTTTTCCCATGTTTTTCAGTTCACACAATCCACCAGCTGAATATAAAGCCTGGAGGCTGAAGGCTGCTCATTATCAGTAGTTCTGTAAAACATTTATAGGTCTCGACTGTTGAACACTGGAAGTAAATGGAGTTCAAGTCTGTTCATTCTCAAGTTTGATTTCCAATTATAATTACTCAAAGTGGCACATTTGAATTGGAAATGAATGCATCACTTTTATAACAGAATTGGCAAACTACTTCTCCAACATGTCCTCTGAACAGTGAGGAGCACGCATGTTCCCCTCATTGGTGGCGGCAGTTCAGCTGAAAGGTCCAACATTCCAGTCTGTGACGCGTCTCCCAGTGTCCGTGGCACATATCCTGCTTTTGTGTCATATCGTCCCGTCCTCCACCAGTTTGTTGAGTCCTTTGCAGATCCTAGTGAGGTTGGGCCGGAAGTTGCTGTTGGGGTCGTACAGCTTGGTCAGGAGCTGAGGGTCGCCGTAATGGTTGAAGACGTGGTTGATGCGGCCGTGAGACTTGGGGGTCAGGTGGGCGTTGACCAGTTTTAGCAGCAGATCTCTGCAGTCGGACAAAATCTCTGACATCACGGTCTTGTCGAATGTGAAGTCCACCTGTGTGAAGATGTTGGAATTATGACCTTAACTCCTAGGCAACACATCATTGTGTAGACGCGTGTTTGCGTGTCAACAGACAGAGAATCACAAAAGTTCCTTTTCTATGTCTTTGTTTTGGGAAATTAGGAGCTAAAACCAATTCCTATTAACAGGTAAATGCAACAAATGCTCTATTTTACTCATTTGTTCTATGTATTCATAAAGTCTCCTAACGTATAACATTAAAGAAAAATAATACAAATTTCAAAAAATGTAAGTCATGGTAGTTTGATTGTAACTCTGGTATGCAAGAGCAGATGACATTTGAACTTATAGGTGGTTTCTACCAGCTTTAATTATACCCTTGTTTTCTCATTTTGATCCCAGTCCTTTATTGCAGTTTGTTCAGTTCTCACCTTTCCAAAACAATTAGCTCTGAAAGGTGTGTTGCAACCAAAACCTATTCAGTTTCACGGTAAATAGCTCAGTTTTGCAATCCCTGTGGCTGTGTGCAATGCGTGGAAGTGTATACCTCATAGAAGCTGATGGCCGTCATGGCCCCCGTGTGGAGCTTTTTCTTGAAGTCTTGAGCCACTCCCAGTTCCTCCTTGCTGAAACGGTTGTTTCGGAAAAGCACGCCGATCTTGACGGCGATTTTGACCAGGTCTTTGACGACCTTCTGGGCCTCTGATTTGTTCCCTGTGTACTCTTTGGAGACCCGGTACAGTTCGTCCAGGATCTCGCTGCTGGTGTCGTCGATGAACATTTGCACAGAGCTTTTGGTGGCCATGCTGCTGAGAATCTTCTTCTGTGCCTTCATGGCCATGTCCTTGGAGCTGAATGCATCCATGGTTGCCTGAATATCATTAAAAGAAAAAAACAAAAATCAAACTTAGCTGTTGTTGTGGGGTTTGACAGTGAAAACATCTACAGATGATTGAGAAGCTCTATGAACAGCAAAGTGAAAGTTAGATGTCAGATTTGGACCAAATTCGTCTTTTTTAATAACATGAATGTAAACGGCGAGAGACGTCACCGTAAATGCCAAACACAAGTTTAGTTGCAGTAAAACCAGCCATTCTAGTTTATTAAATGTGGGTGTGATGTGATTTTATCATGGGATGTGATACAGAAAACGCTTATACAGGTTTTTCGCTTTTCAATATGTCAACTTGCATTTCCTGGTTTTTTTTTCAGGCTTTCTTGATCAACTATTAGCTTGTTTTTCACTTCAAGCTTCATTTCTGAAAGTAAAACTGTGAAGTGTGCACACGCGCCGTTCTTTTGTTTCATGTTGGTCCCAGAGTTTGTTGTTTTGTCTGACACGCACACGTGGTGTCACAGAGAGACTCAACAGTGAGTTTTAATGTCTCCGCTGAGATTTTAACTACACCCAGCATCCGTCACCGAGAACCTCCCGGGAGGTCATCAGCACACATACGGAACGCCGCGACACAGCTACAAAGTCGGCTTTTATCCTTAATTGTCAACACAGTTTGACTTAATTCCTTTAAATCTCATTTATTCCCCCCTGCTAATCTCTTGTATGGAAGCAGCAACATTCAAAGTGGAGCCCTCAAAGAGAGAAATAAACCTACACTTTATTTATCTGATCTCCTTATCATGGAGGCTTACAGAGACTGAGCAAGACAAATAGGGTTTTATTTGCACATCACAAACATAACAATGTGGTATCAAAGCTGCGTGCTTCTTTCACTGCATGGAGCAAGTGTCTTTGTAGAAAGCTTATGCTAAAAAGATATCCAACTCTTCCGTTTTGGGCTCACAACAGCTTAAATCAGAGTCATTTGCTTTTCTTCCACCTTAATCCAACATGCGAGTGTGCTGAGAAAGCCAGAATCCACTAAGAGATATAGTATCTTTAGCAAACATCCGTGCCACTGCGATGGCTGAGTTCCCTCTCTGTCTTCCTGTGCGATTCAGTTCTTTCTTGAGCGGAAAGACTGTCTCACATCATCCCTCAGTGCCGTTTTCTCCTCCAAATCTCAGTTCTGGCCTGTGCAGACAAGCACTGAGAGGAGCATGCAGGCTGCATAGTTGAGACAGGTCCACGCGTGCCCTTTTGACTGTGATACGGCAAGAATGGAAAGTGTGCACCCTGTATCTTTAGTGGCTCTCTTTATTGCTGTGGTTAGCGTAGTGTTTGAGTTAAACATCAGCTACTCCGTTTCAGTGACATCCTGTACATTAAAAAACAGCTTGTTGGCCTTTACTCAGCCTGCTGGCGGCTTGAATGCGTGCCTCTTGTCCTTTGTTTCTGCAGGTTTGATGATGTTGCCCAACTCCAGTCATGCACAGCCAAGCGTGTGGGCAACAGACTCCGATATATTTTTACACAGACAACTATTTTCTGATAATACATATCAGATGGGAGGCATTCCTTCCCTCAGCAGCTGCTGTTTTACTTCCAAACCGTTCACTTGGAAGAAATGTCAATTTCTAATAGCTGTCTTTGTTGGAAAAGCTTTGGGATTTCAGGAACATTCATTGGATTAATTTCCCTTAATAAAAGAAAAGCAGTGTGGTAGCTGTTTCGCAGTCATTTTTCAATCTTGTTTTATTTGCTTAAACAGGGCTGTAGGGACATGAGAGGCGTGCACAGTATGCAGTCATTAGAATGATGCACAGTAAAAGTCCCTCAGCAGGGGACAGCTCACTGTTTGGCATTTACTGCGCACAAACCCTTTTTCTGAAGCAGCCCTGTCAGGGGTCGAAGCTGTTTAGAAGAAAAGCACCGGAACATTTTCCTGCAACAACAGCAGACTGCCGTGATAGCACTTTTTTTTTCTGTAATGCACATGGTTTTGTCGGTTGTTCTGAGCTGCAGTTTGTTGGTACAAGTGTATGGAAGAGGGCATTTGAAGCGTTTATAACATCTTTGTTGACATCCAGCAGGGAGAGAGTGCATTACACGTTCAAGTGTTTATTTATTTCACTCCTCGTCTGCTTTTCAGGAAAAGGCAGCAAAGTCATCAGTTCCATTAATGTCACCAACCTGCAGGGTTGAATCTTTAAAAATTGGTAGAATGGACAGTCCAGGAAAGTCCTGGTAGAGTTTTCCAGGCAGGAAGGATGGGTAAATACTTAGCATTCTTCAGATTGTACCAATGAGCTCCAGCCTTGTGCACATGTTTCAACTTGTGTGCAATCAAAAACAGTTTCTTTCTGTTCTGAAGGAAGAGCACAGGAGTTGGTGTTTACTCTCCATCAGAGCCATCCAGCAGCAGATTTGAATTTGTGAAGGGAGACCGCTACACAGCAGCTCAGAAGAGCCCTCTGTGACCGAGCCGATCAAACTGCATTTTGTTAAGTTGTTGGCGTGCAGGAGGCCCTAAAGTTGTCATCCTCACTGGGTTGTAGCTGAAGGCCTGAGGATTAGCTGCTGTACTTTTGCTGACAGCTCTTCAGAAAAAACCAGCACGAATGACATTCAGTTGCATAGAAAGAGAAGAGAAATCATCTGTCCTATGGATAAATCAGAACAGTTTACACATGAAAAAAAACGATATTTCCTTGATGCCTCTAAGTAGTTTTAGTTGTTTTTCATTTTAAATGGACTCTGGATTTATTTTCATTTCTTTTAAAAAGGTTTTCTGTCTTCACATGAAGCCTAATTATGGTTTCCACAAAAGCAGAAGTTGAAGTGCCCTCATAAAGTGGAAGATACAAATGTGTTTTGAAACCCTCTACAAACTGCAGGTCTCTTTTCAACATTGCACAACTGTCAGAGTTGTTCCAGCCTGCCTCACATCTGCAACAGGGAAGCGAAACAGCCGTCGGTTCAGTCCTGTCAACCCAAAAAGCACCGCGAGCGTTTGCCCCTCACTTCGGGACCTTTTCTGTGTTTTGGTTGTGTGTTAACCTGCTGCAAATCAAAGCAGAATCAGCGTGGATGGGGATCGTCCATCGCCTGGGGACTCGAGCAACACCCAGAGTGTGCAAACAAAAACGTGAGCTCTAAATCTGTCTGACAGTGAGTGTCTCTCAACTCGTGCTCAGTTTGGGGAAGTTGGGTTAGTTTCCAGCCATTCCTCCGACTCAGTCTGCGCTTTGCAGCTCGCCCACAAACAATATCAGTTGTTTGTACAAAGCAGGACTCCGTAATGACCCTTTTTTCTTTTTTTGCTGTCACTTTTACCCGCACACGAGTGGAAAGCTCTTACCTGAGAGTTTGCTCAGTCCCCCCTCCCTGCTGGTGTGGGTGTCAGATGGTTCTCTGTGGATCAGGTTGACAGCTCAGGCTGGTCAAGTTAACGAGATCCCCTCATCTTCATGAAAAACAAAACCAGAACCCATAAACACAGCCCTCCTATGTTGCTTCAGTCAGTGCTCAACAGCCCGTCTTAAGATAATGTTCAGTTTTACTTCCTTGAGGAACTAAATTGCTATGACACACCCCTCAGTGTGAGTCTTTTTCCTCCCTCTCTCGCTGCCCTATCTGGCATTTTCTTTTGAAATTCAAACTTCTTGAAACCTGTCTGTCTCTCATGTCCTCACTCGCCACACTCTGGCACTCTGTATCTGTCTACCCCCACCCCCCCGTCTCAGATCTGCGTAATGCTGATGTTGTGGCTCTACGTGTTCGGACAAGTGAAAACCCCAGAAAGAATTTAACAATAACTCAGCGGTGCAACCCGCTGAGAGGGGAGCGGCGTAACCCTCTTTTGTTTGTGCTCACCTTTGCTGGAATGTGACTCCTGTCAGCGGTCCCGCCCCAATCCACGGCACCACCAAACGGGTGGCGGGAGGGTTTCTCACTGGTTCATAAACATGCACTCGTCACACGTTTAAAGTTCACACGCAAGTCCTAAACACACTAAAGTTTGCTTATTCATTTTTTATTTTTTTTGGTTACCACTTATTTTTGTTTTCCAAAAAAAACCAAAAACGTTAAAGACCCCCTCTGATGAAAATCGTGTTTTTAATGCTACATACACACCGAGCATGTGATGCGGGTTCAATGGCCGCATGTAGATTCTGACTTACAGGGCCCATATCATGCTGTTCTTAAGTCTTTCAGAGTAAACTATATCCACATGCCTGATAATATATTACCTTTCGCACAATAAAAAACAATTTTTTTATGAAATAGAAGTGTTTTTTCCTACCCGGAAGTAAGACGACTCGATCTCTGAGGCTCCGCCTTTCGCTCCTTGTGGGTGCCGCCCATTTCATGACATCATCCTAGAGCCGGCCTCTGCAGCGTACCTGTGTTTTGCCCATGAAAACAAACAAACATTCAAACGTTTATAAAGATGGATGTGCGAATTGTTCATATCTATTGAAAACGTGCATTGCCGATCACTGCTAGCTCCACATAGAAAGTGGGTGTGCGTGTTAGCCTGGGGGCGGTGCTAGCAGTGCAGACTCTTCCTGGAAAGGGCTGTAACTCACTTATCTACGTCAAAATTTGAGGAACCACTCCTTTGATTGGGATGGGCTGGTGCTCAGTGCACAGGTTTTTGATAGAAATACTCAGAAATGTGTGCATGGATCAAAATACCACTTAGGGCCTTCATTTTTTGAGGAATAATCATTATAATACCCTTAAAAGTTTAATGCATGATGTAGGCCCTTTAAATACTTGGGTAGCGATTTATGACCGTGAACATTTTGTAGCCCGGAAGCCTGAAAAGTGTGTTTACGTGTGTTTGAATAGACTTTTCATTGGAGGTGGTTGTCATGGACGCGTGTTGCCAAGGGCTTTAACGTACCATCACACATGTTCTTGTTGCTTTATATATATAAAAAAAAAAGATTAAAAGTATTTTATTTATTTAAATTGTTCCAATTCCAATTTGCAGTTTAAATAAAAGCAAATTTGTGATGTAGAAAATATGTTGGGTGGGCCACAAGCTCCCTTCTCTGCTCCATTCTGATGCATCCAATAGATCCATGTACGTCTCTGTTTTCCTCGTCTCCAATATTGCTTGCCATTTATGTTGCACTGGTAATGTTGGGGTGGGGGTTAGAGGTTCTGTAAGCTAGCAGGAGAGCACGTAAATAAAGAGCTCTCAGGCATGGAGAGGGTAAAGGGGGCAGGATTGCACAGCGCCAACAGTCCCACCCACAACTCGGAGGTTGTGGGGATTTCTGCTCTGCAGAAACTGCTCTAGAAAAATGACACAGGTTTTTATTGAAAGAAATGAAAAGAAACTGGAAACACTGTTCAGTTTTCTGGCATCCATAGACTTTATGAAGATAGTTAGATGGGTTTCACTGCCACGGCATAAAGTAATAAACTAACTTTACTGCACGAATGAGGTTTTGTTTTGAGCTGTTTTGAGTCTTCTCTCAGTGCAAGAAACAGAAATGTACCCGTGCATTAATCACAATAGAACCTTGAGTGACTGCTAGCTCTTCAACAGCTCCAACAGTCATGGCTGCTGTTCTGACGTTTAGAAGTTGACAAACCTTTGGAAAAACAGGAAGCGTCCCCCGCTTGTTGATCTGCGGTCATCGGTCAGAGTATTTTGTGTGAATGACATCCAGCTGTGCTGCTGGCTGAGGCTCCTAGCATTCAGAAAAAAACACAAATACACACAAATAATCACAGTCAGATGCTAGAAGGGTCGCGGCGGGGTCCCAGCTGGACCAAGGGGGGAGTGTCTGCTGGGGAGATCGGCCCATCAGATGGCGATGGAGACACACCTGCCTCTTTGTTTTGTTTTTTTCTGCCTCCCTCTCCCCTCCCTGCCTGCAAGACGAAGTAAAGTCGCGGTGAAATTTGCAACTGCAGAAAGAGGTGGTCGCCATGGCAACAGACAGGAAGCGGTGCTTAAGCGGTTTCCTGATGCTTTCCTCTTTATCGTATAATGACATCTCACAAGGAAGCATTAACACGGAGAACTCTGCTAAACATCTGTATGTGTGTGAACACTCTCGAATCTGTTTGTGCTCGAAAGAGGTCACGCTCAGCTCTCCAACATGCGCAGCTTACGCAGCTAGAGAGCTGGGCGTTCAAACATAATGAGAGGATCTTACTCCACGTCCCGTATCTTTCATTAAAAGATCAGCAGAGGCTCACACGGTTGCTCCACATAATGGCAGTGTGTTATCATGAGATGACTAAAACAGGAGTAACTGTCTTCACAACCGCTGAGGTCAGAAAGGTACATGTTCGCCTGAAGACTTCCAGTTTGAGTCAGGTGGAAGATGAGCCCTAGTAACGCCCTGTCAGTACTAACCAGCTGTGCAGAGAGGAAGCCAGAAGTTTAAACCTCACCAAACTCCTCAGTGGCAGGAACTCTCCTGGTTAAACGTCTGTTTTTTGCCGTTCTCCTCCCGTGTTTGTGACATCCAAACACCTCTGCAGGCTTTGTCCCAAAACCAAGTTACCACTTGAAGAAGAAAAAATTAGAACATCGTTTTGAAACAGAATAAAACCAACAGCAATTTGGATCATCACACTTTTATTATACTTTAAATGTTTAAAAAGGATAGATAGATAAATAGATATTTACCTTTATTGAGACAGTGTCACTAAAAACAAGTTTCTTTGTGACAAGATTTTAATCAAAAATGTGTCCCTTGTCATTTTTTAGAGGAAAAACATAAAAAATAATATCAAACAACACAAAAATTAAACTACTTTTAAAATGCATGGCTTTGTTTTATTGTTTTCTTTTCCTTAGTTTACACAAAAATATAGGTAATTCTGAAGCTATGGACACACCAGGCATGTGACACTCATTCAAGTACGAGGTAAACGGGGGTTCTTGAACGCTCATTTTGTCCTTGATGTTCACACTGGACAACCAGGGGGGGGGGCTTCTGTTATTTTTTTATTTTTATTTTATTTTTTGCTACAGTTCACTAGCACATGTCTGCCACGTACAGCTGGAAAAGGCTTGGGGTGAAACCTTAAAGTGGAGCAAATCTGGCAATATTGGAAAGAATCGGTGTCATAGAATTCCAGCCAGTCACAAACTGCAATTATTAATTCCTCCCTCACGATTGTCAAACTTTTAGGCACTTCTGTGAATTAAAGTGCAGCCAAATCCATGTTCCTGATTGGTCAAAGTGCATTCAATGGCCACTTGTTTTGTACGCAGAGCCTGAAAACAGTCGTTGGGAAGTCGACTGTTTTCGGGTTTGCATAGCGACGTGTGAACATGAGTTTTCCACTTCATTGGAAGTGGAAGCTGCTTACAGCTAACAACTGTGATGCTCTTCAAACAAGGAATTCTCAAAAAGTGCCACTACGAAATTAAAATGGTGCAAAACCTGATTTCACTTCACTTCATGTTTACTCCAGGTTCTAGATAAAAGCACCTGCGATGATGCTGTTTGCTCCTCAACACAAGAATCTGGCCTCAGTAGTCTCTCGTCAGGCCTTTTGTTTGGTGACTAAACAGACAAATCAGAACTAGTCTCCGATCGCTTGTTTTTTCTCCTTAGATATGCTTTTTTAGTCGCTAATATTTCAGTTTCTGCCTCTAATTTTCCCTTTTTTCTTTGTGTGTGTTTGAGTGGTCTACAATACTATCGCATGATGTTTCATTTAAAAAATGACTAAAACTATCCCAATTCCACAGCATCTTCTCCCACACATCCTGAAAACCCCCCAAATCTTCCAAATTCAAGAGAGCAAACAGTCATTAACAAAAGGCCTGACAGGACAAATCTGATGTTCTGACTGATGAGACAAAGTTTAATGAACAAAACATTAACATGCTTTTAAAAAAGTAAAAAAAAAAAAAGTTGAATAATTTTTTTAACTTTCAGAGAAAACAAATTATTACCTAAAATAAAGCTTTGATAAATGTGTTTTTTTTTTGTATATGGATATTTGAATATGGAAAGTATTACACATAAAAAAGACATTAGAAGGTAAAACATAAATTACTTAAAAAAATAAAGACAAATACTACAATTTGCTGCATTCTGATAAAAATATACATCTTTATATTATTGTTTTTGTTTAAACAGTGAACTTTTAGTCACAATTTGTACTTTTTTCTACCTCATGGTTTTTGACATTTTTCCTGCACAGATGAATATCTTTCTTACTTTTTCATGCCTTTTTTTGTTTAGTTTTTTTGGGCTGCAAGCAACATTTGGACAAAAGGATTGGTCTTGTTTTAATTTAATGCAACATTATTGCCCATGAGACAATACTGTGAGCCTCTTATGTTATATCTGTTTGGTCTATTTTTTATGTGCTATAGTTCAAAAGTGTTTATTACTTAAAGTCCCGGTCCTTTTTCATCAGCAATATAATGTCCAGACTCACTGTGACAAAACCCAATTCAAAGAAAAAAAGAAGTTAAAGACTTTTCAACTTAGTAGCCCATGATTTAAAATTATAATTTAGTTTTACTAGTTGTAGTGATTTTTAGGAAGTTTTTTTTTTTAACTTAATCGCTAAAACAATAAAAACTGATAAAAAGACTACTTTTTTTACTATTGTGTGTCATGACTTTTTGCCATTATTTCCAGTTTAACCAAAGCCAATTGATGCTTTATACATTGATTTGTGTGAAATACAGATTGTTGACATACTCTAGCATTGATATATTTTTTTGCATGTTTGCATCTCTGAAGCACAGATGTTTCAGATTTTTGAGGATTTTCTGAAACCAGTAGGATCACAATAGGTGCGTTGTGAGGTTTTGACTGCTGATAAGGCAGTTTGTATGCAAATGATTTTATTTACAAATAAAATAAGTTTAGCTATGAGGAATTTAAGCTTTCCTGCTTTTCTAGAAGCTGAAAGAATTTGCTGACTCCCCATTCTTTTGACATGCAAAGTGTGAGGATCCAACAGGAAACAGAAAAAACATCATTAATCGACCTCTTTAGCTTGAAATCTGTCTATCTTCTCAGCTGACAAAAGTGGTGGCCGTATCTCCAAATATGACTGTATCAGCATCTACAGACTTTCACATCTGTTTTGGTTATGCACATTTTTGCCATTTATGATTGTTTTGCTGATTTGGTTTCATTTTTTGCAAATGTGTTGTAAATATTTGCTGCCACATTAATTATTTTCTGAACTGCATTGTTTAACTGGCAGAGTTATTGTAAAAGTCTACAAAAACAGTCATTAAAAAATGTAAACATACTTCAGGTTAGTTTTTAACAACTGTATGACCGATATACAAAAGTAGACGGTTTCATATAAACGACTATAATTATGCTTCTGTCCTTTATGCCATATTGCATCCTCTCGTGATGGTCTGAACTTCTACTTTAGTACCCCGGATATCAATTAACTGTTTTTTTTTTTTATGTGTCTCTTTGGGCTTTCACCTCAGGTGATTGTTATCTGCAGATATTTCCTTGACTGTTGTCTCGTATTGAATGATCGCTCTCATGCTGTGTGCCGCAGTTCTGTCAAATGAGCAAAACCGAGACAGGGTCATCCACTTATTTAGAGCACATACTGTCAAAAAATACTCAGAAGAAGGTGGTGGTGTCTTATCTCTGCAGAAAAACGTATATTTTTGTTTTTGCAAGGGAAGGATATATAGTTCAGAAAGAGAAAATTGTTTCCGTAGGCCTGAGCTAAAACATGAATTACAGTAAAGATTAAAACTGACAAAATATCAACTTTTCTTTAAAAGAAAGTAAGGTTTTACCCTTTTTTGGTCTGTTCTCTCCAAAAGGATCTCATTTGATTTACTTTTGCTTTTGTTTTTTATGAATTCAATCAAACTTTAGAGCTTTTACAAACAGGGATTCATATCCAATTCCATATGGAGCCCTGAGGCTAATATCTTACTCCTGTAACAGCTTGTAGTTAAAGATGCAACGCGGTGAGAAAACACACAAACAGTGAGATTGTCATCTGTCACAGTTTAGGGTTGTAAGGTCCTCCCCAACTGCAGCAGATGGACAAAGGCATTCCTGAGGGAATCACTAAAATACCTTCAGGTGTTTGTGGAGGTGCTTGGATTCCTCACCAGCTACGGCATGCTGACATTTTTAACAAGCAAAGAAGTTGAGCAAGAAAAACAAAATATAAAATAAAAATTAATTTATTTTTTAATAGAATTTTGTTTAGCAATTGTCTTGGTAAGTTTCTTAAGGTGACTCCAAACAAGTGGGTAGGTGTGAGACTAAACTGACTTGCAGGGTGTCAGCACTCCCTCACCCATGTCACTTTAGGGGAAAAGTCTAATTAATCCATCATTTTACAGAACTATGCTCACACATATTTATTTTTATTTTTTTTTAGTCTCAGACTGCTGCAACACACACTGTAAATTAATTTGTGGCACACTGAAGACTAATCAACGAACAAATTCATAAATTCATGCAAAAAAAACTGCAAACCTTTGAGATGACATTTAAAAAGGCAAACAAACGTATCTGAGTCTTTTTCAACTGAAATCTTGACTTTGTAATGTCATCAGTTGTGACCTCAGTTAGTCTTTTGGACACCACCCTAAATATCCAAATATGATATTTCTGCTTCCTAAATTGAATGTTTTAGGGTAATTGAATTCATTTGACGGTGATGCAGAGGTAGAGCTAGTCAGAAGGTCACACATTGCTCCTAGTGGCTACAGGTTGGCGCCAGTCTTTGGCAAAGCAGTCGCCATCAGTGTGTGCGCGTGGGTGAATGTGACTGTAACTATAAAGTAAGTAAAGCTGTTGAGGCGACTTTCCTGAGGAGCTGATGGGTTCAGTTTAGTGTCTGACACGCATACACCACAATCCATTCCATTGCTCATTTTCATTTACAAAAATAAATCAGAGGGGTAAAATGATATGTTTAGAACTTTGTATGAGTTAAGGAACATGATTGACCATTGATTAAAAAGGAGACTGCAAAGAAGGCGTTAAAAATGGCACTCAAAAACAGCTCTAGCTCGTCTTGCCTCCTCCATCCAGGGTGCAGGTGAGCGGTTGCTCATCAAACCTTTCATCCAGTTGTTGCTAATTAACAAATCAAAAAAAGGTAAAGCGTACAAAACTAAACAAAAAAATGAGCGAAGAAACTTCATTTTGGCTTCTGCGAAGGCGCTTTAAAAGTAAAACCCCATTTACCATTTTAAGTATCCTTATCCTACCATTCTATTGTATGCATACATGTTTTTAATAAACCAGCCTGCTGACTTTTTTGATAGTTTGTGCACCACATAAGTCATGTACCTGCACATTTGTCTGTTTCCTCTGATCTTCTCAGAACTCAGTTGTTGGGGCTCTTTAGTGACCTCTAGTGGAGGCACCTCTTCTTGCACAGCATCCTTTTCTTTGTTCAAACCAAATCAATCCTTGTGTTGTTTTATCAAAACGAATGTTTCAGATTTATGCTGTCACAAGGGAGAAAAAAAAATACAGATGTCCTGACAGAATATGTCCCTATGTAGCCATTCGGTTTTATTAGTAACAGGAAACACTAACGATAAAAATAAACAGTTATATTCTCGATTCTCCTTTATGCTGTTCGTTTTTCCATTGTTCCAGTCAGACAACTCTTGCAGTAAGAAATATTTATTTGACATTTTCCACATACTTTAGTTGGCATTCACATCTTTTGGTTGGCATAAGGCTCCGTTCAATTCCATGAGAGATTTCCATAAAACTTTCGGGTAACAAAACCCCCCCTTTACGGAGCCCACAGGTGGAAGCCGGGGAGGAGGGTGGGGCGAAGAATGAGCGCTAAAGGTAAGAAAGAGAAAGAACGCCTGCGCACCTGGCTTAAATAGGACGCTGAGCAGGTGAGTTAATTGACTGAACCGCCCTAGGGTAAGCTGTAAACACTGCTACGAGTTATCTGCCCGAAACACGATTGAATTCGTCATTTCTGAATGATGAATATGGATAAAATACAGGAAAAAAAGTTGGACCTTGATCCTAAAAAGGGAGGAACCAGTTAACGTTTTATACAACCGCCTCACTCAGACTTTTATAGTAAATAAAAAAATAAAAACCTACATAAGTTTTGGCTTTTCACAGCAAGGGAAGCAGAATGACTTAATCCAACTAGCAAAAAGTATTAAACAAACCTTTTGGTTTGGTTAAGGCCCTGCAGGGATCAATAATCCAAAGCTCTGGGAGCATCACCAGGAGGCGCCTTTCCTATAAAGTGTTATTTTGATGCTGCTTGTGAACCAGCATGTTTATCCTCGGGTTCCTGTTCGCTGCAGCAGAACCTGCTGCGTCTCTGAACACAAAACTGAAAGTGCTCTCTTTAACTGAACCCTGTGACGGGAGTTTGTTTTGCTGAGCGCCATCGTTTTATTTATCAGAGGAAAAGTTAAGCAGGCAAAACCCCAACAATGTATTTACATTACATTACAGAGGTTTCCTGAATGCTGTGACAGCACATTCTGTTGTGGTAAGTAATAGGAAGTAAATGAAGTGACAACTACCTAACATGAACTAAACGGCAACACCAACAGCTGCATCATTAAACAGAAAATGGCTCTTTTTCAAATTTACATGAATTTGACCCGCGGACATTCTGTTGTAGTCGTTTGTCATCTCAGCATCTGGTGCTCTGCATATTTTGCTCGGTGATGGTTATTAACAACACTGATGTGGTCCTCAGTTCTTTGCAATCCATCCATAAGGCTCCTTTCACTGTAAGCAGAGGGTGGTGATGCATTTACAATCCCCACCAGCTCATGGAAACCGTCTTGTAGAGGTAAATCATTGTTACGTAAAATATTTAGTTCTCACAAACATAAGCATTTAATCTACATAAAAGAATAAGAATTAAGATTGTTTATTAGGGGTTTCACATGATTCACTTTCATACACAAATCCACAAATCAGAAAGGATTGAACTACATTTCATGTGGCTCACCTGAAACCAATTTAATGGACCTGATCTGCTGTGAGCAAGCTTGTGATTGGACGTCAGTAGAGACACAACAGGAATGGAAACGGACAAAGTTCTCTAGAAACCAATTTTTTACTTCCTGATCAATTTTTGTACTTTTTTTTTATCAACAAGATGTTTGTTTCTGTGTTTTTTAACCGATGCTGCTGTTACTCTGTACTAGATCAACTTTTCAACACTTCTCTTTAACCCCTTACATCCCTATGATTTTTGGTAGTCAATAGTAGAGAAATTAATCAATTATTGTTTACTAAGATACAGTTTAACTTTGACTCTTTTGTGAAACAGATCCAGATTAAGACAAATTCCCTTCTGGATGACTCTGTGTCTTATAGGATAGCTTTTAACTTTTTCATCTTTATAATCCTTAAACAGTATTTTCGATTAAAACAGACGTGTAGGATTCAGGAATTCGTAGACTTTTTAACCAATGGTTTTCCATAACCTTTCACAGAATTTCCCAAACCAAAAATAAACATATTTCAGTCAGACTATTGTAGTCTGTACCGCTAAATCAAACCAAGATACATATTGGTAGTGTGTCTGGCTTGGCGTTAAAACAGCTTTCTGTTGGTATGGAGGAAACTGCAGTATGTTTGGAAGCGTACTGCATCTAATAAAAAAAATAAATAAATAAATAAAAAGCTCCACTTTTTTGCGGGATTAACATATTTATTTTAAGAACTTGGATTCTTGAGTCAAATCAAATCAACCTTTTATTTATATAGCACTTTTCCAACACATGTCACTTAAAGTCCTTTGCATAAAATACAATCAAATTTAAAAACAAAATGACATGAAAGTCGGGACCAAGACCTTCGGAAATTCTGAATCTGTTTTATTTAATGTTCATACTGTAATCAATCAATTTTTAACACTCATCTTTAATTTCATATAAACGTTTTAACTATTATAAAGACTTGTACCATGGTCCGGGTAAATGCTTGATTGGCTGCTGGAAAAAAAAAGATGAGATAGATAGATAGAAAGATAGATAGATAGAATCCACAGTGATAATACACACCTAAAAACACAAGTTTGGGTCGCCTAGATTAAATGAAAATAAAACTTGAATTTAAAATTTAATCTCATGTAAAGCAATTTTACTTTTTTTTAAAATAGTTTTTGTGTCCAAAATATTAAAAATTCTTGACTTTTCCAAAACTTTACAGAATATTTAATTTCATTCACCTACAAACATGCAAGATTTCTGGCTCTCACAGACATGTAACTTCTTCTGCAAAGGGGTCCTCTGTCCTCCACTCATTGGCTGTATTAATGGCACCTGTATGTATGTAACCAAATAATTATTTTCCACCATACAATACAAATAAATTATGTTTATTAAAGACATATATTAAAGACAATGTATAAATCAGACAATGTGATTTGCTGTATATTTTTTCTCATTTTGTCTCTCATAGTTGAGGCCTCTTTCATCTTTTTAAGTGGGAGAACTTGCACAATTGGTGGCTCACTAAATACTTCTATACCCGACTTTGTTAATGACCACATTACTTAACCAAACCAGACTAAACATCACAAAAGCTTTAATCCTCATAACATTTTTTTCGTGTCTTTTATATATTTTTATATTTATAAAATCCTTTTGGACTTAAAACTGAGTTTCCTTCTTTTACTCTTCATAGCAGATTGAAGAAAAATTCAGGGCAAACATTGGGAGGTGAAGGACCAAAGTTTGTGCAACAGGTTAAGAAAAAAAAAGACAGTAAAGGGGCGGGGCATCAGTACTCAACGCAAGTTGCATTGATTTGTGACATTATCTGTCACATGTAAATGTTGACCAAAATGTTGCTGTGTTGCACACAAACACTCAAATTCACACCTTCACAAGTAGAAAGATGCACATCTATGACCATTTATGTATTGACATATATGTGCACACACAGGCTGCACAGAGGTGGAATCGGGAGGTGCCTGTGGACACACGTGACCAGGCAGCTTTCAGGCAGTTATAGTTTGAGGCCTGGGTGCTCCAAATGATCCAGAACCAGAAGAGCGACTTGCCTCCGCCCGAGGGTATTAAGCAAGCTCCTCTCCAGACAATCCCATAACTGTAAATCCAAGGAATCCCCCCCTTCATGGCCTCGGCTAGTTCCTGAGTAATATTCTAAAATTCAAGACATCATACCTCTAAAAGGCAACAGCTTTTAATATTTTTTTTTACTTTTTTAAGATATGAATGCAGTTGAATATTTCTCTGTTCCTCCAAGAGTTTCAGAATTGGGATGTATGGGTGTCTATTTGCAGCTTCACTTCCGCTCGAGTCTAAAACTCCTTCTTTGCCTTTCTTAATCCTCTTAATCCACATCTCCTCTGCGTTACTTGGATGGATTTAATGGTTGAAATCAATAGGTTAGCAGAGCTGTCTCATTATTCACCAGGTTAAAACTGATGCTTGAACATATGCCAGAAAGTTGGACACTCACAGTTTTGAAGGATCCCATATGATGTAATCAGTCATAAGGTTTTCAAAAGTTATTTTATTTAATTTCTAATGAAGTTACCTCAAAGTGCTGTCTTATTTCTTAAATGTGAAACATAAAAACGGAAAATGGCTGCATAACACTGACGCTGATGAAGACTGCAAAACCACCAGGCCTGCAGTCAAGTCAGCAGTTTGCCTCTGATCTTCTGATAATCCACAAAAGTCAAATAGTAGAAGATAAAGCAGACCTAAAACTGGATGTACCTACGAGTAAAAGAGGAAAAATAACGTTTCAATTTGAAGCTCTCAACTTGTTCCTTATTATGTGTAACCGTGAGTTTGCCTGTCTTCCTCAAAATGTTGACCACCTCCTGTTGAGTATGATTTTAGTTTCAGCTTCACAAAAAGTAGTTGCTCTATTTGTATCTCTTTTTGTATTTTAAAGTAGAGGAAATAAGTATTTAACCTCCTGCTGATTTTTGTCAGTTTGACCACTGAAAAAGAAATTGGCAGTGAGGTTCATTTGAACAGTGAGAGGTAAAAAAAAAAAAAAATTACAAAGCAAATCAAGAAATTGACTTTAAAGAATGTATATATATTTATTTGCATTTTACTACAGGAAAAGTATTTAAACGTTGTGGCAAAATCCTTTTCAGCAACCAGAGAGGTCAGATTTGTTTTGTAGTTGATGAGCAGTTTTCTGCACACATCAGGATGAATTTGGGTCCACTCTTCTATGCAAATGAGATCTTAATTAATATGATTATCTGGCTGTTGTTTGGTAACTCTGAGCTTTAGCATGATCCAATATTTTCTTAAAAAACGTTTTCTATAACTTGGTCCATGTTTTCTACCTTGTATTAAATCAGGAGTGTCAAACTCATTTTCACCGAGGGCCACATCAGCATAGTGGTTGTCCTCAAAGAGCCAGATATAACTTATACGTGTAACTAAATGTAATGAGAAACAAATGTAACTACTCTTTAATGTTAAAAAACTCTATTGATTGCAACTTATTAAAGTGACAATTGCAGTTGCATAGAAAACATATGTTTGCTTATTACTCTAGCATCAATCCTTTTAAATTGTGTCCGCTTATTAAAACCCACATAACTCAATGAATGAAGGATCAAACTGTCCAAATGAAAAAAGACAAATAACAAAAAATTGAGCTAGAAAGAACATGTCTTACACGTGTAACATTTTACAAAAAATGGCTGCACACAGCCTTGCATCCAACTGATGGTTTGATGACAATTTGTCTGCATCCACACATAAGACCTGCAAACATTGAATAATTACAACAGCAGCTACACATAAATAATATGTAATCAACTAAAAAAAATGTATTTTAGGGAATTAAAACCGTTTATACTCTCTTGGGCCACATAAAATAACATGGGGGGCCACATTTGGCCCTCGGGCCTTGAGTTTGACACATGTAGTACACAGTCATTCCACTAGGGGCAGTAGAAGAGTTTTTCCTGCTCATTTGAAAACTGCTGCTTCCATGGAAACTCAAAACCCCTTATAGCGGGAACAGTTTTGCTAAATTTAAAAACTTTATTTTGTAAATATCTCATCTATTTTTGTTTTATTTTATGAAATGACTTTTTGCTGTATTGACAGATGCAAAATGTGTTGATAATTCTTTGTAATTACAATTTTATTGTGTGAATCCAATTTGAGGCAGTGGGTAAATACGGTTATTTTTCTCTGAACACTCATATCAATATGTTTGCATCATTAACTAACATTGTTGTAAGCAAAAACCTAACAAATCCCCCAACATATCATAATATATAATATCAATATGTCATAGGAAAACTACCATTTTTTGTGGATTCCCTCAACAAGGCTTAAAGACCATCCTGACTCTAAAAAAAATTCACATTTCTGTCAATTATTTAATCTGGTGGGCTTTACGGGGTTAATGTTTTTTTTTTAACCCTTGTGCTATCCAAGGCACTTTAACATTGGGAGTCGGGTCATCTAGACCCACTATTCAGTGCGCTGAACCTTTTTCTTCAATGATTTGTGATCTTCACTGGTGTCCATGGATTACATGCAATCTTTCCACCTTTATCCACCTTTGTCATGGTAGGGAGAACACGTCAATGCAAGGGTGGAGTCATAGGATAGCACAAGGGTTAAGTGGGCGAACATGCACAGTTGGTGGCTGACTACTATTTTGTCCTGCTTTAAATCTGTAGAGCAGCAGCAGTTCATCAGAAATTTGAGCCAGATAGCAGCTCAGATGATGAAAATGAAATGGATCTATTTGTCTAAGAGGATGCATCAGAATGGAGTGAGCAGGGAGCTTAAAGTTTGGTTGTAGTTTGTATGTAATAGAAAAGCTCTTTTTCCAACTCCATTTTTTCATCTGCTCTTGATTAACAATTGCAATAACTAAATACTCAGAAACACTATTTTAATCCTAATTTTCTTTCTATTTCCTGCATCATAAGAAAAAGGCCACAAGAACATGTTAGCAACAACATCTTCGTCAGATGGATCTTTAAAGGTTTTCGTAATTTATGTCATTTTTATTTTCTTATGATCTAGTTTTGAACCTAGCTTCAGCTTCCTGTTTTGGTTTGGTTAAATTGTTTACTTTTTCTTCCTCTTCATTTTTTAATGGCTGCAGACATGTTTTTTTTTTTTTTTAGTTTATCTTCCTTTAGTACTTTTTAACTAAAAATTATCTTTATTGTTGATTTTCTAGTTAAACCTTGCGCAGTCCTGTGAAACAAAAAACACAATTTTCATTGGATTGGATCTTTAGAAATAAAAAAAGGAAAAAAAGGCAGACTGGGGTAGGTCCTGCCATCTGCAGCGACTGGAACAATGTTCCCATCTTTTGTTTTATAGACCCCATTCCTGTGGGAGTTTATGGTCAGATGTTAGTGTAGCTGTGCATATGAGAAGCATCAATTGGCCCACCTTAAAAGCTAGTAACCATTGCCTTAAAAGTGGCAATAAAGCTTGTGACGAGGAGCCAAACCACAAACCGTGAGGGTTTTCCTCGTCCACGGCTCATAGATGAAGAAAATATTGAAGGTTTACTTAGGGAGATGTGTGGCTGTGACTGTTTATGGGAATGCGCTCTCAGCGTCACGAAAACCAGGATGCACAATGTGAGCCTCATTATCTGAAATTAGCTTGTATTCTTTTTGCGAACAGCTCATTAGAGCTTTCAGGGTTTCCGAGCTAATTATTTAGAATCTGCATAATTACAGTCAGGTGCATACTAAACTGACAGGCATTGTGCTGAGATTGGCATTTCAAAGGTTCTGTGGTGTCTGCTGCTTTGTGAGGCAAAACCGAGAGAATCCTCTGGGCTGTGAGCGCCCACCATCTGATCAGTGGAGGCTGAGAATGTGTCAGACATTTGGGTTTATGCCATGATGTCTGTTTTGACGTGTAAAAACGACTTTTTGAAAAACAGTTTTTATTATTGAATCTATTGTTTTGACAAGTGAACAAAGAAGATTATTGGTAAAGATTTTTAAATAAAATTGTACAATAATATGTGGATGGGTTTTTGAAGCTTTCCACATCTTTGACCGCGTCCACCAGGGGCCACTGTTACAACATCATTTACTGCTGTCCTTTCTGCACTCCCATTCACAAATGAGGGGTAAAACTGAAGGATATCCAGCCCTTTGGTCTGACTCTACCGACCAGATTGGATATTTTGTTGTCTGTAAAATATTTTCTCTGATCTGATGTAGAATCCAAAACTGTTTTTCAAAATCAAAAGAGACTGAAATGTTTAAGGTTGCCCCAGATTTTCAGAGGGCATACCCCCATCATGTTGGCATCTACATCAGCCGGTAGTGCCTCCTGCTTCCCTCTTTCACATTTCTTCCACAGTGAGGAGCCAAAGCGGTGTCGACAGCTAACCTGTAACCCACTGTGAGCGATAATGAGCCACTCTGTTCCATTTCCTGCGTTACTTTGGGCCTCTTTTCTCCCCCATTTCCTCTGTCGCCCAAGCATTCCCTTGTTTGCCAGGTGCTGCAGTTTTTCCCCTTTAATGATCTCCAGCACGACTTCGCCTCACACTGCGGCCTGGAAGATCTGCTGCCGTCGCCTCTTTGCCAGGGAACAGAGGCCGATAACAATGTGCTGTCTGCCCGCCGCAACTTCACACAGTCACGGCAGGTGCTCCCTTTAGAGATGACATTCTCTCCTTCTTTGACTCTGCCAAAATTATGGCCCGCCTTCCCTCCTTTTGCACAAAGAGAGAGGTGCAGCTGTTTCAAAAGATGCCCAGTTATTTCATTTTCTCAAGTTAAGGACTTTTCTTTGCTGTGTGATGTTAGCAACACGAGTGCAAACAGACGACTAGCAGGGAAACCAGGACTGTGTATTGGCAAGAGTCTGGCAACAGAGACAATCACATTTTTTCTTTTTAGAGTATGACTTTGAAGGAACTTCATGTGAATAGTAATTCATCTATCCCTTAAACAGAATTGCACACAAAAAAAAAAATTATAATAATGATCAGAACATTAAGCACTACATCTGTTCTGTTGAATGGGGCTGGACCTAGAAGGAGGACAGAAACTGTAGTTGGATGAAATAATAATCCTTTTATTTAGTTCCAGAGGTGGTAGAAAATTCTGACTTGAAAGACACGAGGCTTGGATGGATGATGAAATGGATGAGCTGCTGGTCTGGTGAAAGAAGTGAAGACTGAAGAGTGGAGCCTTGCTTGGTGTCCCATTGGAAGACAATTGATGGCCAATGGTGGAGGGGAAGCTGGTTGCAATTCCTGAAGGGGCAAAACATAGCATGCAGGTAGAATGTGGCACTTGGAATCAAACTTGGCACAAGGCTTGGCTTGAGAGCTTAGCATAAGTCAGTACTCTACCGCAGGAAGCAGATGGACTGACGTCGGCTGAAAGGTGAGGAATCCAGATAAAGGCTGCAGGCTGATGAGTAGATGGGTAGCGAAGATGATCCCCCGGTAGGTGTGGGAGGAGACCAGGATCCTAACAACAACAGTATTTCAGGTCCAAGTTGCTTTTACCCAAACATTTCAAGTGTTTTTATTTTTTTTGGTAAATTAAGAAATATTTGTTTCAATACTAAATGTCAGGTTTCAACAGCAAAATATGCTTCAGTTTGAAAAAACAAAAACAAAGATTAAATGTGATTTAATCAATAAGGTTCTTGGTCATTATTAAAATAAAGTGATATTCAATTAAAAAAAACGTCATCCCTGAGGGGAATTCATTTCAAGGTACAGGCAGTATGATTTACATTGACTAGACGTTCAAAAATAAATACCATAAGTTCTCTGTAAGTAGAGAGACACATAAATATTCAATAAAACGATAAATAACAGAAAGTGACAATAGTGCGCATGGTAAATGATAAACTGAATGCTTGTATAGCACATTTCTACCTTCCTCAAAGGTCCAAAAGCGCTTTACAGTCACAGTCCCATTTACCCATTCACACACACTGTTCAGTAGAATGGATTGCATTGATTAGATTGATGGTACGTCAGCTAACCGTCCCTGCTGTCAATGGTTGTCTTCCATCTCTGTTATCTCTCCACATTTTCTGTCCACGTATGACCATATGGGGTCCACCTGGCCTTGCTGGCTGGGATCTGGGCTGGAGCGCTGCATCTCCGTTTTCACACACAAGGAAGACTTATTTTGCCACTCATCGCCATGATGATAATCTTCTTTTGTTGTACATGTCGCTCTTATCAATTAGGTTGGTGAATCGGAATCTTTTGCTCTGAAGTACAGACAAACTTTGCCTTCATGAATTTGACTTAAGCTCCGCCCACCCTCACAGCCTCTGCCATTCTTATACTAGCCTGGCCACAATCACTGGAAATGATGAAATCTTAGTGCTAATGGACGAATTCCTGAGGTTCCGCACTAAAAACGAGCAACGAGAAAACCGGGTTAACATTCCGGAGAAAAGACTGGACAATGTGGAACAACAAATAAGGATGAATAATGTCATTCTCACTGGAGTACCGATCAAACCTCGGGCAAAGCTAAATGCAGCTGGAGCTAGCATTGCTAATGCTAATAGTGCTAGCAGTCCCTCTCAAACGGAGAGCGGTGGAGAGTCTCTGGAACATCAAGTGGAATCATTTCTCACATCTAAAGGGATTTCCCTGGATCTCAACACCATGGAGACCTGCCACCTGCTCCCCAGGAGAAAGGAGACGGATAAACCAGCGATCCTCATCAGGTTTGTGAATCAAAAACACAAGCTAGCTCTGATGAACCAAAGGAAGAACCTGAAGGGATCTGCTGCTTATCTGAACGACCATCTGACCTAGAAGGAATGCTGAAATCTCCAAACATGCACGGCTTCTCAGGAAGCAGTAAGCAGATTGAGAACACTTGGGTTAAAGGCTGCAGGATTTACGTCAAACCACTCGGTCCACTGGACCGGTCCAAGGTTCTGGTTGTGAACACCATGAAGGACTTTGAGAAGTGTTTGATCACGGACGTCTGAATCGACATGCAGTAAATCAAAGAGTCATATGATTTCAAGAAATATGACGCCTAGATTCATAATTTTCTCCAAAAATCTGAAGTAACCTGATTATCAGCAGAGAGTTCTGACCTGCAGACTCTATTTAATGTCTGCAGACATAACATCGAAGAGAACTATAAACTGTTCAAACCCAGAAGAATGGCTGATAATCAGCAGAAGAAGAAATGCCAACCTTGGACAATCGACAGGTTATGGACCCTTTTTATTTTCCCTTACAGCATTACTTTATCATAAAAAAAATAGATTAAAAAATTAATAAATAAATAAAAATACAAACAAATAATAAAACAAATGTTTAATCAATTATTCAAAATTGTTAAATTGATTGACTTTTAATGATATTACTTCACTTGCTCCAAAAAGATTGATAAGTTGATTCATGATTTTTCCTAATGTAGCATAATTTTGCACATATTTTTAACTTTTGATACTTGTTTAAATTTTGCTATGAAAATTACTGAAACAGTGTTGTGTCTATTTTACTGATATAGTATTATTTTTTAATCATATCAATGACTCAAGTAACATAATCTGCATATATTTTGGATACTTCATTGCCATGTTGATTTCTAAAAGTTATTTTTAAAAAAATAATTTAAGTAATTCATCTTTGTCATGTGCTTTATTGATATTTCAAGATGCTTAATTCTGTCTGATAAAGTTATGAACCGGATATTGATAAATCATGCTATAAAATGGTTATAGTATAACGGGATGGGATTATATAAGTTTGCTTCCTTCCACTCCCTTTCAAGCAATATTTATTAATATGTCTAATTATCCTAAGTTTGATTAGTTACTGTATGAATGTATAACTGATGATTATATTGTTTTTGTGTATTCTTATTTGATTGCTTGAAATAAACCATTTCAAATCAAAATCAAATAAAAAAATGACTGGCTTGACCTGGACAGCAAAACTGAATCGAACACAAGGGACTGACGTGTCCTAAATGAAGCACCGACATGAAGCACACAATCTGCATCTTTATATGTCACCGGTAGTTCCGTATACATCTGTACCAACTTGGCACCAAGTTTCAGTGCCCATAGTTAAAACCGAGCTGTATCATTGAGCTCTGTAACAACAACAACAACAACCACAACAATAAGTGGACATCTACCATGAGATAGTTCTCCCGAGATCTTCATGTTTGGTGAAAGAGGCACATTGGTGTGGTGTGATCGTCTACTAGCAATCCAAAGTTTAAGTAGAACGCAGAATTACATGTTTGATACAAAGAATTAGTTAATAATCCTTTTAGCAACATTTGAAATAAATATCAGCATTGCCAAATGAAATATTCAGACATTTCATACTGATCTCACCCCGCAATAGACATAACATAACATGGGTTTTGTCAGTCACGCATTTTTAGGGTCTTTGTTACACCTCAGTTTAGTGTTTTAGAGTTAAGATTGCCTTAAAGGCAGAAAACCTGCATTATTTTTGCCAAGTTATTGTACATGTGCATTATTTAGAGTTTTGAGAAACAGGAAAACCTTGTGTGATCACCAAGCACAGCAGGTTGCTGCATTTAAAAAGCGTCTGACCATGAATTTTTTTCACAGACATAAGCCAAAAGCTGAAAATGTATTAGTATTTTTGACATTTAAAAGAGGGAACACATCCTCTATTGTGGCAAAATCTTCTTTAATAAAGAGGCTGTAACAGCTGTGACCTCATGGTTGAATACCTAATGGAAGTCTATCTGTATCCCAGACATCCAATCTCTTCATTCCACTGCAGCACTATTGCAGAAAAATGTGCCACATTTCTCCAACCCGATCCCCTGAAACCTCCCTCTTATTGGTTTTACTGTGGACACAGCAGGCGCTGAGACATTGGGCGACGCTAACTGAATGGTAACAATCCGGAGCTACCTTCATGTGGCTTTTTGTGGCAACCAAGGTCTTCTCCTCCACTGTGATTGTGCTTTCTCTGCTCTCCCCTGCCACTTTGCTTCCTCCCTCAGTCCCTCAGTCTCTTTCTGAGTTTAACTTGTCAGCATCTCTACCTTCCTCCTGTATCATTTATTCCACCTGCTATTTTTCACTTTCTCCATGCCAGCCTCCTTTCAGTCTCCTGGAACGCTCGCTCCCTATAGCATTTTGTGATTATTTATTGCCCAATTTGGCCTTATCAGTCCAGATAACTGTTACAATCCGTCAGTTACTCGCACAGCTGTATCCTCCCTCTTCACATTTGCTTAATTGAATCCTTTATGGTGTTTTAAAAGCACGTGGTGTGGGATTGTCTGTTGTTCCTCCCATTCCTTCATGACACAGTGTGGTGAATCTAATAGGGCCTCGCCAAAATCTGTTCCTGCTCAGTGCGTCTCTGCAGGCCCTTTCAACCGCAGCCAAAAGAAATGCAGTCCTTTTGGGGGTGTAAAAATAGTGTCAAATTCTAACAAAAGCTATTCTAAAACTTGAGATAAGAGAGAGAGAGGGGGGGGGGTGTGTGCTGGGAAAGCGGGTGGGTGGGAAATGGCGTGTTGTATGCTCCTCAGAAAAGAAAAAAAATGCAAGGCTCCACTGTCTGCATATAAATATTCTATTAACTTCAGCAGGTTCCATAACGGCATGGCAGTGCATTTAGGCATTCATCGCCTGGAAGTTGAAATGAAATTATTGTAGAGGTGGAGGTGGAGAAGGGAGATGGAAGTGGTGTAATGGCAATTTCCTTTCTTCCAATTTTCTCCTCTTTCGCCCCTTTGCCTTATCACAGGTGACACTAATCCAATTTCTGCTCAGCTTGTGACAGCTCTAATGTACCTTTGTGTACCGATTCTACCCCCTGCATGCGCACGCACAAACACACCGCCAACTTGTGCACACCTTTAAAGGTCACAAGCAGCGTGAAGGCGTACAAACTTTGTGCTGGTACAGTAACACGTAAACAGCCTTCCTGTTTATACTCTGACTTAACACCTCATGGTTTTTGGTGCTCAGGTTTGCGTCCAACGACCCAAATGTTTTCACTGGCAGTACAGTAGTTAATTTAAGGAGCATCTGATTCCACTAACCTCAAGTATATTAGGGAAAAAATATTATTTTATTCCTCCATAAACTAAACATCTCAAAAGCTTTTGATTCCCACAGAAATGATGATGTAAAAGTAAAGATTGGGACGTGGAAAATGCTATAGCAAGGGTCTGCAACCCAAAGCTCCGGAGCCACATGTGGCTCTTTGATCCCTCCATTGTGGCTCTTTGGCTTTGAAGAAAAATACTACAAACTTCAATAAATCATAGGTTTGTGTCTTTAGTTAATTTGTTGTTGTTATTTCTGTATACATTTTCAAGATTGAAGATAACTGAACAACATGTAGGTGCACTAAAAGATCTGATCTATTGTCATAGTGGTTCATTATTAGAATAAGTCCAGGACACATTCTTATCTTTTGCTGCACAACAGTGTCTTGCTGCTGTTAGAAACTATGTTCCTATAGTACAGAATTGCATTTACAGCTATAGATAAATATTTTTTTATTCTATTCTACAGCAATGTTGTGTTTATATTTGATAATAAAAAGAGAAAAAGGATGAAGGCACACTAAAGTCAGTGACAGAAAATGTCATGTTTGACTTTATTACATTTTTAATTCAAGTATCTTCTGCTGCAGAACAATTTTATTTGACACAGGATGCATTTTGAAAAGAGCTTGTATTTGCTGCTGTCTAAAGTAAAATAGGTTCAAATTGTTACAGAAGAAACATAAGAAACATAAAACCCAGGTAAAGTTGAATTGTGAATACTTAAGAACTATATTTATAAAAACCTATTTTTTTCTGCTTCAATTCAGTTCAATTTTATTTGTATAGCCCAAATTCACAACAACAGTCGTCTCGATGGGCTTCGAAGTAAAACATGAACTCAAAAGGATCATGAATACAAAGAGTTCAATAGGAAAATACTAAAATGAACTAACAAACTGACTAAGCTATACTGGCATCCCTGCCCTTAGACCCCCCTTCGCGGGGGGTCTAAGGCTTCTGATTTATATCAATATAGAATAAGAAATAATTAGAAATGTGATTTTCATCTTAATTTTCTTCATAAAAGTCCTCCGTCATAAGAAAAATGCTACAAGGACATTTTTAAAAAATCATTTTTATTAAAGTAAGTATTTAACATCTTAAGTGCCACTATATGTTTTTTTACTGTAATAAAATTCAAATAACAGAATATTGGGAAAAATTGATATATATCAACTATTCATATAGTCTTTGTTACATACAACCCACATCTCCCACGAGACAATGGGTGAAAGGGAAAGTGAGTGCCGAGCATATAAAAGGGGAAAGAAGAAGACCTTAAGATACACAATTAACCTAGAGATAAAGGAACAACGGGGACAAACATTTTGTTTAAATATAGCAAAAAGACAGATTTCATCCTGTATTTAAACAATGTATTATATAAAATGATGTATTCACGATATTTTGTATTTGATTATTAATCATATTTTTAATTTTCTTCTCAGAAGATTTGTCTGTATTTTTTGAGTTTTACAGATTTTTCCAATCAGTCTTTTGTTTGTCAAACCAATATTTTTAGGCATAAACTAATGTTCAGCATCCTGTGTGTCTCTTCTTCATCTGAAATGAGATTTTTAATGTTTTTTCATCTTTCATTGTAGAATCTGTGTCTGAGATGAGAGTTGTTGCAAGGAAATGATGTGCATAACATTGTTTGTCACTGACCGGCTGTTTTTCAAAATATAACCAAAAAAACATCCATCATTCAAATCTTATTTTGAATTTGCTGTGCATTTAAAGGCAGCCATTGAGTGTGGTTTGGTTCATTTTGCATTACTTCCACTATTTTAATTCATTGGTCTGGCTTGTTTGTAAATAATTGAGTAAGACATGCTCACAAACAAAACATCTTGACGTCACAGACAGCTTTGGTAGATGCAGACATGATGTTGTTCTCCTTTAATTTCAACCACAGGCTGCGCTGCATTAGTCGCTAGGGACCATTGTTGATGGAAACAGCAGTTTCTGTCTTTGCCACAGTGACGGATTGGTCTCTTTGTTGATCTCAAAGCAGAATTGTGAGATCCGAAGTTAGCCCTCAGCTCTTTGATTCTGAGTGACTGATGAGGAGCTGTTGCATTTGCCAAAAATGATTTGGATATTGTCGATGTAGTAGCTAGAAATGTGAAAAATTATACCCTCTCATTGGCAAGAAATGAAATGCAGAAGCACAAATGAACTTCAAGAAAGTACAGAAGAAAACTGATGAACTGATTATGTTGCTTAGATCTTCAAAACAACAGTAAATCCATAAATGTGGGCGTTTATTTTATTTTCTATCATACATATTCAAACTCAGGTTCAGCTGTTTCCAGTAGGAGTTTTTTTTTTTTTTTTTACTCTGACACATACAAGGTCATAATGGTAAGTCTGTAAGAGGATTGCTAATCAACACGCCAGACAAAAATAAATAAAGTGGAGTACCAACAAAAGGTAAAGGAAGAGTGCATTAAAGGTTTAAAACTTTCTTCTTGTAAAGATGAAGATGTGCTCGAGTGATTTTAGTTTTATTTATTTTACTTTTTATTGTCAACAAATCTTTTAATTAAAAAAAAGTTTTTTATGAGCATATTGATACTTCCAATCATAAAATTAGTAAAGACAAATATGAGTACAGTGTAAGTGGCAGTGGTAGAGTGTCCGACTTGGAAACTTGAAGGTTGTGGGTTCCAATCTATGGTCAAGTCATACCTAAGACTGTAAAAATGTGACCTCCCTGCTTGACGGTCAGGATTAAGGGGTTGATTTAGGGGGGTGTTACAGGCCTGGGTCGTACGGCTGTGTTCCATGCGCCTGCCCAGTTTTTCTTCTTCCTGCACAGGTGCAGGTTTTTGGAAATCAGGGGATGGATATTAAAGATCCACCCTAGGAGCTCATCCTCTGGTGTTCCTGTCAGGATCAGATTCTCGGCAGCAGCTCTGGGGTTCTCCCCTATTTCCTTGCAGGCTCTCATCTGTTTGGTTTTCTGCATTTAACAAACATACATACACTTCATCCCCTGACATGCAACACCAAGTCTTATTTGTTACGGACTAGAGGCAATCGTAACAGATTGGGGGCTTGTCCAGGGTGCTATAAAACAACAAACTGCTGTAACTGCAGCTCACTGCTCCCCCCGTAAGTTTGGAGAACAAACTTCACAAACCCAGGAGTGTGAAAGCTAATGGAAATTTAACTTGTGCCATGCCAACAGCTGGAGCACTGCTGCGATTATTTCAGATCCAGGATCCCCCAACCATTGACTGTAAATACGAACTGAGACAAACAAATGACTTGACTGACTTCTGGCTCCAATGAAATGAAGTCAATTCAGTCGCCATTTTTTTTCGCAATACAGATGCTGCAATGGTGGAATCACACAATGCCAGTAAGCAGTGATTGCTAACATTCAGTCTGACCCGACGTTTCTACCACTCTTGCCAATCTGGAGAGAGCTTGTTGGGAGTCCCCACCTCTACCACAGTAAGCGCTCCACACAAGATCTGTCAATCAAACATCTTAAGTGTTGGATGTTGGAGCCAGCAACCTCCCACTACTTTTATTGAGGGGTCTGTTTGGTCAGTTTGTAACTTGAATAACTTGCAATACAGAAAAAAATATCTCAAAAAAGGAGCAAGAATGTTATTCTGACCAATAGAATGACTGAGTAACAGCTGTTTATTTCTCAATAGAAGTCTAAGGGATTTTGGTTCCTTTTGGTCTTCCCCATCAGATTTGATGTCACCACTGAGGACCAAAGCTAAAGACAGAGGGGCCACACTAGTGCAAGTTGATTAGAAATTTAGTTTAAAATCAAAAAGATCATTTGTGTTTTTTTTTCTTTTTCTTCTTTTTTTTTAATGGATAATTGCAGTAATTTTGCAGTTTTTATAATAGAAATGAGACTGGGGTGTACTTTTCTCTTGGTAGGTTTTTCTTGCAGACCCACAACAAAACTCAAAGTTGTCCAGAGAGCATTTTTTCTAGCCAAGGAGCCAAAATTATTATTACTGTGGGGTAACTGGAGTCTTTTAACAGATGCTGCAGCTCTGTGTTGATTTCACACTTTGATTGTGTTATTAGCGGCCAGACATCTCAAGCATGTGGTGGGTGGTGAAGTAGGAGCTCATGGGAAAGGGATTGCTGCATAATAGATAAATGAATAGTGATAATGACTGTCAGTGCTTTATTCATTTGCTCAGCTTATCTGTTATCTGTCTGTGGGTTTGGCATTAACAGGCTCTTTGTGTGATTTACTCATCGGCCATCTGACAGGCTCAGCGGCCCACACTGGACTGTGGGAAGCTAAAACAAGTGTTTGTGCAGGTTTTCAGGACTACTGGCCAACAATGAGCTCTTTAAGTATTCATGCTGAAATTCATGACTTCTTGTTTTTACTTCGTTAATTATAACATGGAACAGTACAATGTGAGTCTTTTTATTTAAAGTCCCACTCTAATCATCTTTTGATCTATTTCAAACAGGTTTTCAGTGATCTTTTAATTTGAATCGTGCAGTTTTTAGGCAAAATAAAAATAAATAAATAAAAACCTGTATCGTTTTCTGGGACATAGTTTCTGAGTTGTGGGTGGGGACTGTTGGTGGGGAGTAAGCCTGCCACCATTTCCCATCATCCATCTCTTCACAATGTCTCCTGCTAGTTTACAGCCCCCCCCCCCCCCCCCCCCCCAACCTAGCTAGCGTTAGTAGTGCAACAAAAATGGCGAGCCATATTGGAGCCATGCAGCCGTACATAGATCCAGATTCCAGCTCAGACGTTTATGGATCTATTTGTGTGCTAGTGAATACATCAGAATGGAGATGAGCAGGGAGCTTGTGGCCTGCCACATCTAGCTCCTACATCACAGCAACAAGCTTTTTCAAACATTTTTCAGCTGATTCTGATTCACAACGAACTAAAATGCAATTTTAAGCTAATTTAGTTAAAATATTTGTCCTCCATCATGTGAAAAATACCTCAAGAAATATATTGAAAACACCAAAAACACAATTTTCATTGGAGTGGCTCTTTAAATCCAATGATTTTTTTTGTTTGTTTGTTTAAATAGGAGCAGCAGTTTGGTGGAAATGGAGAGCTGAGCAAGTGTGTGTGAAGCAAAACAAAGTGTTGCCCTTTTTTTCAGTGACTCAAAACGAGTGCAAAGCGAAGCCATTTGTGTGCAGCTTCCTCTCTCAACAAGTCATTTTATAGTGACCACACAGGAGGCAGGAGAGATGACAGCAGGTAGATACTGAAGTGCTTCCTTTTATCATCCCTTACCGTTTCCTGTGGTCATGCACAGAGGCAGACAGGTCGACTATGTACACGCACATTACCGAACGTGCAAGCTTCTTCTTGTATGCCGAGTTTCAACATGAAAGCGTTTAATCATTGTGATTTTCCCCTCTGAGAGGCATCTTCAGTTTTTGCCCAGTTGAGCAGCGAGCTCTTTATAGAGTCAAGGTTGTGGCGTCTTTGTCAGGATGCTCCACTGAGGACCAAAAAAAAAAAAAAAACGGGGAAACAAAAAGCCAACATCAGGCTTCGCTGCAGGGAGGTAATTGCACCACAAAGAGGTAATTTAAAACCGAGTTGGAACCAGGCTGTATTTACCTCGCTTGTGTGGAAGCAGTTGTGTACCTCTTTGTTCCAAGCACACAAGCAGTCTATAGCAGTCCAGTCACCACTACCCTCTATCAATCATCCACACAACAATGCGGCATGGACATGGCGGCTGAAATATTATTTACACTGAAATAAAGGATGGACTTCAATTTCACTTTTAACCCCATTTTTCAGAAACTGTCATCAGACGAAGCCTAAAACTCAATATTTCTATTTCTTATAATTAAAAATGGTGCGGTTTGTGATTAAAAAAGCATTTAGGTCTTCGCTATGCAGAATTTCACAGGTATCAGGACAACATCTGAGCATTTTTAATTTGATTAATTACATAATGTTTCTCTCATGGATTGAAAGTAATCAATCATGCAGGTCAAGCTTAAAAATAATATTGTCTGACTAGTGAGGTTTGTGTCTTTTAAGAACAAATTACAATGGTTATGTTCTCATTATGACTGTAATTAATTCCTAAAATATTGGAACACCCAGTACTTATTATTAGACAGTAGGATATATGAATATTTAAATGTGCTTTGATGCTCATGAAAGTATTTTTTCCAACCCTGTTAACTAATTGTTACCGGCACCAAACCTAAGCAAATCTGGGCCAGTAGCAAACGGCAAACAGGCTAGAGGGCGCTGTGTCACCAGAACATCAAGCGATTGTGCCTAAAAATCACAGCCACAAGTTTACAGACAAATCCCGAATGCTTCCTTATCCATACATTTATCCCTCCAAGCAGAGAGTTATGGAAAAAATAGTTTCTTCAAAGACGTCACTACCACTCGATGACATCATCAATAGCTGCCAGTCATCATCATTTTTAGAGGAACCAGAGGGTTGGGGAAGCAATTTAGATTCGGCCTACATGTTGTCCATGCTGTAGCTAATTTGAACTGAGCATGCTCAGACCTTGCAGCCAAATCTCTCTGTTAGACCCACAATGTACATGAGCGCCCTCTAGTGACATGGAGCTGCATGAATGTGAAAATTGACAAAGATTTCACAGGGACGGCTGCTTCGACAGCTTAATGTAGCCTTTTTTTTTTCCACCAGCTACCTAATTGTAAATATCTTACCTTTGTTAGTACAGTAACACTATATTAAACATTTTCTATGTTTATTAATATAAGATGGCAGATTAAACATGGCTTTTTGGAAATGGTGTCTTGTTTGGATTCGGCATACTGGCCTGGATAGACTTCAACGCTATAACGTATGCGTGAGGGATCATTTCTTCCCTTTTTTTTCACTTTTGCACCAAATAAGTCAAAGTTGGAAATATATTAGAATAGGATCAGGAAAAAAACTTCACAGGCCGTTGGAAAGCAGGGTTTCCCCAAAGTCCCTTGCAAGTTTGATCAGTACCTTAGACACCCCCTGCTGGACAAAGCGGCACGGGACTTTGGTCTGAAAGCTTCAGGGATGATCTGAGTGCACCTGCAGGAACTTGCAGCTCAATGAAACTCAGCAGTGTAGAATGGGACCTCATCCATAATCCTCCTTTTCTTCAAAGATTCTGCTGGAGAGGAGCTGGTACCCTAACCTGACTCTCCCTCTGCACAATGGGAGGTCTTTAGGCTGTACAGTCAGAGAGGCCCGTTTATGATTGAATACACAAAGTGGGCTACTTTTAGGAAAATAATCTTCACAGCTTTCTAGAAGGCTGGCCTTTTGCTTTTGTTGAACTTTTCACACTGATGCTCTGTGGTTAACACCGTTTCATCTTTCGGTTTTGTCATTCTGGCTCAACAGCGTGAATTCCCCTGATTGTTCCTCAAACCATTTTTTTAAAAATCCTTTGTTCTTATCAATCTACTTAAAGAGGCCCTTGATGATAAAACTGGTCAAACACAGATCTCTCCTCTTTGACACTGGAAAGTTATGTAAATTGCTTTGTTGTTTCGTTCATTGATTAGAGCGATTTACGGATCATCACAGAAGTGAAGCCAATGTTTAAAAAACTGGGAAAAAAGGAGGAAACTCAAGAAAAAAACATCAAGGAAATAAGTGAAAGTTAGTTTTCTCTTTTAAGTGGTCCAAACTGTGTTTTGAAAGTCTGACGTTCATTTCAATCACACGCTGAAATGTGGACTTCTGATCCCTGAACACAAGATATTTCTGTTGATTTACAATGATCTAATGTCACAGCCATGGGAAATTAGATCTAAAGCTTTGACTTTCAAGTATAAAAGCAGGTTAAATATAAGAGGTTTATGCAAATTCAAAAGACGTTATTTTATTTTGGTAGTTATTCCCAAGCCCCAGAGCTCTAATGATCACAGTGGGGTGGCAGTTTTTCATCCAGCGCCGCCTGAGGGTCCCAACATTTTCCCTCTCATTTATATGAGTTTCTGAAACACTGATACTTTCTCTCACTCCTTAAATCTTTGTATTGAATTATGCAGTGCATATATTGAAAAATTCAAAGTTATTTACAGTTTTAAAAGAAGAAATAAGTGTCCTTCATTCTTTGGTGCAGTTCAGCAGAAGGTGGTGAATTAGTGAAACTCACTAAATGCTTCTTTTAGGTTTTATCTGGATGTAGGTTTATGTAGAACAGTGATGCTTTAAACTTTATAGCAGGGTGTTCAAACTGTTTGCAAAGAGGGCCAGATTTAGTGAGGTGGAGATGTGTGAGGGCCAATCATTCCATCTGATGCTCTTTGAACTGCATTTTATTGCGGTGTCATACTTCTCATTTCTTCCTATTGGAACAAATGCATCTGCATACACAATCAAGAATTTAGAATCCAAAAAAACGAGATCAAGACAGAGGAATTTGACATGTAGAGTGGGGATATTACTCGACTCGCTTTTGAACAAGCATCCTCAAACCTGTCTAGTCTAAAAGCACAATTATACCACCAGGTAGGAAAAAGAAAACACCTAAGGCATGCTGTTGTGACGTCATAGCAATTTTTATTTTATTTTATTATTTTTTATTTTATTTTTGCACCTTTATTTTTTAAGGGATTGAGAAGAAAGTCAGTAAATACCAGCGAAAAAATATTACCATTTTCATTTATGGTAAGTTTGTGTTGGTCAAAACTCCAGCTTAGCAAGATTTTAACATTTGAAGTTAGACAGAACAAAACAAATACAAACTGTTTTTTACTGTAACCACAATTTAAGTTTGACTAAAATGAATTATTTGTATTTATCAATATCGATCGTGAGAAATTCTGTTGTCTGGTATCCATCACACATACAGATATTAGAAAACTCATAAACTCTTACAGCAGCTAAGATGACAGATCTGCGGAAACTTTCAGTTCTGCAGTGCAGTGAGATGTTGGGATGTTTCAAAACATTTCTAAAAAAAAGTCAGTGTTTTTTTCTTTCCTTTTGGTTAAAGGTAAATCACCTGAAAACCAATTCTTAGAAAAATAAAATGACAATGACTTGGGGGGGTGTTAAATTGACCGTTTTCATTCCAAATATTCTTGTTCTTTTCTTTTCTTTTTTGTTTGCTTTTTCTGATTCCAGCCAATGGCAGACGGCCACCATTCCTGAGTCTGGGTTTGGATGTTGTTGTCTTCCTATTGAAGGGGTCACTCAGTGCTCACAGACTACTGTAAAGTATTTTTGAAAAAACGTTTGATGAAATCAGTTAATATGATATGCTAGTGTATACAAAAATTGTACAATACTGTCAGAAAGTTGTTTATTTCAGTTTTTTTCATTTTCATTTCCCCTTTTTGATATAAAACATTGCTGTGCATAGATGCAGTCCATATGATCAGAATGGAATTGAGTCTTGTAATTTGTGCCTTTGGTTCCTGGAAACCATGTTTCTAGTTTAATTCAAAATGAGAACCTCTGCTATGAAAGATGGAGCTTTTTATTTTCGATCACATACTCTGTGCTCTGTTGAGGGAGATGGAGCAAGCACCAGCATCTCTACATGACATACAGGGGGATTTGAATGAGTCAAGCATGTGCAAACATTGTTCTCGACGGCCTGACTGGAATCCATGTCATTTTTTTCCCTCCTACAAGACAAAAATGGAAACAACACTCATGTTGTCATGGCGCTATGAGACATAATGCAATTTCAGCTCCACTCCCCTGGGTTCTGCATGTAGTGTTTAAGGATAGGGACAGGATGGTGAAGTATTAAAAAAATCAATTGTGCTGTGTAAAAACTTACCAGTCTCTCAGATTAGGTCATTAACACAGTCGGCAAGAGGAGATTGTGAACATTTTTTTTAGTTCTTATGTTGCATCTCTGTCATTTTACTTTGAAGAATACTTTCAATGCAAGATAATAATTTTAATGTTTATGGACCTTTTCCTGTGACATGAAGCACTGTCACTTTGTTACAAAACCCAAATGGAACAACGCTGCTCCTTTGATTGTCTCGAAAAGGCATTATGGTTTTGCAAATGTGCCAATTTAATTTGGTCAAATTCTGATCCTCCTGCACACCTTCGCAGCCTGAAAAGCCTCATTTGCATCAGCCTGTAATTTCAGCCCCCCTCCTCTGCCGCTTGTGACCCTAAATTTTATTCAGATGGCATTTTGAAGGAAAATTCACTCTGCTTCGGATTAAAATGTTACTATAACAAAACTGTATTGATTATTGCTCCACTCCAATCATCTTTTGAGCTATTTAGGGTGTATTCAGACTGGACATGTTTGGTTCGCTTAAAGTGACCCAGAGTTTATTTCACCTGATAATTCGAAACAAATTTTCCATCTGAAGACACCCAAGCGGACCCTGGTCCGGGACCTGGAACCGCTCTCGGAGCTCACCTTTGAAGGTGCTCTCGCTTCGTTTTTAAGTTAGTTATAAGTTATAGGTTCATCCTATAAGTTAGCGTATTCACAATAACACCCGAACTTGTTTGCAACTCTTAAAAAAAGCAAACTGACATTTTGACAGACCTCTCAAAATCGCTTCAACCAGAATGAATCCATTTAAGATAATAAGACACACTGTCGTTCTGGAACAATAAATAAATAAATGAATAATTAGGTGCACCCCATACTGCTGGAAATGATGTTTTTAGGCCAAATAAAAAAATTGCATTGTTTTAAAGGACATAGTTTCTGCAGAGCGGCAGGAGTTCCTCAGAAGTGTTGCTTTAAGCTGTGGGTGCACCTTGGGGGGCAGATGAGAGCTCTCTGTTTACACATTCTCTCACTCGCTTACAGCCCCTCAAATCCCAAACACCAGCATTACAGTGCAACAAAAACCATGAGCAATATTGGAGCCATCCAGCGGTACAGTTTTAAGCCAGATTCTAACTCAGACGAGGAAAAACAAAAGGTAAATTGATCTAAGATTTGAGCGGAGCAGGGAGCTTAACGATCTGAAGTCTGCAAACTCTACAGATCTGTTAAAAAATGTATATATTTAAAATATGTAAAAAAATATCTTCTGAACTGAGAGACTCTTATGTGGTAATGAAGTAATTTTGAGAAGTGTTTGTCTTGTTTTTTTTTTTTTTCAATTTAAGTTCTATCCGTTTATAGCTAGATGTGATGTTTATAATCAGGGTTGGTGAAATAAGCCTTGGCTTCACCCAACACCTTTTGATTAATTTTGTTCAATGTTTATATAGATGTTGTGAGTTTGTGTGTTTAACATAACCGAAATAAATGTCTCTCTCTCTCTCTCTCTCTCTCTCTCTCTCTCTCTCTCTCTCTCTCTCTCGTGGCCTTCCTATTGTCTTTTCTACATCTCAGATACACTATTTTTCCAACAGCATTTTTTCATCTGCTCCTGATTCACAATGATTTGAAAAAATAAAAATCAGAAATCCAAATTTGAGCTTAATTTCCATATGTCCCCCATCATCAGAAAAATGCCGCAAGAAAATGTTAAAAACACCAAAAGCACTTTTTTCTTAAATAGGATTAGATTTTAAAGTAGTCTGGGTTTTAATTTTGTGAATGTAGGGATTTACACAGAATGGCTCCTAACCATAGCTTTTTGTCTCCCTTTTGTCTTACTTCCACTCCTGCTTGACCCAGCAGGGCTTGCAGGATCCGTCTGAGCCATGACTCTGTCAAAGAGGAAACCACCAGGGAACTCATGACATACATCTTTATCAGTCCCTTCAAAAGGGAGCTGCGCTGTGAGAGCAGCATTTCCATATTTTAAACAAAGTCTCATTTAACGCCGCTCTGCTTCACTTGCCTGACCACCCAGTCTTCGAAGACACCATCAGCCAGCGGATGAGATTGCCATAAAGTTTGAGCCGTACACATTCACAACCATAGCCTTGCCAACGAGCATGCACACGCTGGATTTTCAAAGCTTACATTATCTTTGTCGCTGCTGGGCAAAGAGATAAACCAAATAAAGTGTGTGAAAGTGGGGTTGTCGTTGCGAGGTTGGCTGTGGTGTCGGTGCGAGGCACATTTTCCCTGTGCCGCCGCATCCAGATGCCTTCAGTGTGCCAAAGACAGCCACCTGCCACCCTCACTCCACTCCTCTCCCCATCGGCCTCTGCCAGCTTGACAAAACCATCTGTGCATTTGCTTGGCAGCCTCTCATTTGAGTCGATTTAAATTCGTCTCATTCCTTCCTGGTTGTGCTCCCGAGGGAGCGTGTTGAGGTACCGGGGTCCAAGAAGTTCCCTAAGGATGCTCGGAATGAGCTCAACAGTTTGTTGTTCTTAAATTTTACCCAAAGCAGTCTGCACTCTATTAACATTTATTAAAGGATGGCAAACTCCCAAGAGGAAACACTCAGGCTTTTTATTTACCCAAAAGCATCACCACAACTTTGAAGCTCAGGTCTGACAAATCTCTTCTTAGCTTGATGTCAGGGTTGGCCTTTTTTTTTTCTTCATTTTGTAAAAGTGATTTGACTTCTCCATGGTGGCTGCAGACAGATTAAGGTTGAGACCAGAAAGCAGAAAAGCAAGAGTTTCCTGAGTTTATTTCTAATTTCTGTAGGAATCAAAAGAGAGGTTGTTCTGGCCAGTGTAGGAGTGAAGTGTAGCATAAAGTAGAATAACAGCAGATGGTGAGGCGCAAAAGGACAAAAATACTGCAGACTGTTTGGAGGAAATAAAGTCATAAAGACAGCAGGACTAAAACAGATCTGAGCTATTTGTGAGTATTGTCTGCTTCTACACCTGTCATAACTGAAAGTCCCTTTTATTCCCGTCATAGCTGTCTAACATCGTACAGTTTGTTTTTATGCTCATTTAACTGCTGCCTTGGAGCTCTGTCCCCTCAGTTTTTCCTCTGCACTTGTACAGGAGCTTTCAGAGGACATTTATTTTCTTGTAATTGAAAGCTCAGAATTTTGTTGTTTATTTTTTACATGCAAAACACAATAAGTACAAAAACATCCAGTTAAGTAGAACACAAATTACATTATAGATTGAAGAATTTAATAATTAGAAAGTCCTTTTTGAAGAATGAACCTCTGAACCTCGGTTTTCCAATCATGAGTGGATAGTTTTGTCCAAATACTTGAGAAATTTTGTTTACGGCGCTCAAAATGCTCAAAAACACACAGCAAAGTGCTTAGCTGGTGGGCACACATACAGTTTTTTTCTCTCAGCTTGTTCTAAAAGAACTCGCTTCATGTTGCTGGTCTTTTATAAAGTTTATCAAAACTCCTTTGTGCCCCTTTCCAGACCTTCTGCCATAAACAGTTTAGAAGAGTAAAACGTTGTGCTCCCACAAAAAGCCACACTTGTACTGATGATGTTTTCAATGGTGCCACCATGAACCCCAGTGACATTCAAAGGCCTTTGGAGCCGTTGTTATTGCTTCTGCTTTCTTAAATAACTGTGATCGTTTCACTTTCGCTGCAGGGGTAAATGTGTTTCAGTCACTACCCCTGACATGATTGGCAACCATTTTTGGCATTTCTTCTTGTCGATATTTATTCTTACGGCAGAAAAAAATAGTTCAAAATTGCTCCAGAATGGTGTGACCTCTCAAACCGGCAGCTTCTTTAGATCACTGCTGACGTCTTTCAACCTTAGCCCTCCTGTAATCTTTTGGTCCTCTTTTTCAAGGGCTTGAAAGAGAGTTGAAAAGTAGACCCAACAAAAATGCAGTTATGGCAGTTATGACTTCAGGAAATGCCCCTGGCTTTATTGATTGAAGCTGATCTGTTCTCAGATTACCCTTGGGAAATACGAGTTTAGAAAGACTTTTAAAGTACTAAACTGATAATAAAACTACCCAGGAACTACCTAAGTACTATCCTGGGCTCATGTCATCAACTAAATATTTAACCAATAAATTAGAAATCAATAAAAAAATTGGCGCAACTTACAGCAAAATCACTTACAAACGACACATTTTCTTTGAGTTTCCATGTATGTAGGGCTCTGCTTAAAGTTCCAACATGAAATGTTTATGTTTATGCTCAGAATTAATACTCAGAAAAGCTTTATTTTTTTTTACATACTGTTTCAGTGTCAAAAGATCCGTCTTCAATAACCGCAGGAAGCCTGTCTTAAAAAAGCAGATGGTGCTTAAAATATAATTATATATTTTTTAAAATATATAATATATAATATTTTTGAAAAGGAAAAGGGAATTGAAGCAGCAGCAAATTTAGGGTTTCACATACAAAAACTGAGTCTTAGGAAAGTAAAAAGACCCTTGTTTTAAGAAAAAAATATCTTATATTCTGTCTTGCAATAAAAATAATCTTAGGTTTTTAATAGAAAAAAAATATCTTATTTCAAGAAAACATGTCTTGACTAGAATATTTTTCTTAAAATATTATTCTAAATTTTTTTTACCTACTTCTATTGATCTGTTTCTGCACATTTCAGGCTTGTGTGTTAAGAGATACACACCTACATTCGTTCTTATGTTATGGTATGATTGGATCATAATATCCACAAGGTAAAAATAAGAATCAAATACAGAGTGAGGAAAAATAACTAAAACAGCTCAGGCTGCAGCTAAAACAAACCATAAATCACTGATAACTCTGGTATCATGAAGATCCTTTTTATTTATGCTCACGTTTAGCCTTTCCTCCTGCTGTGATTTGAGTTACATGTCAGTAAATGCACTTCTTTACATTGTTTTGTTTTCTAGATGACAAAGAAACACTGTAGTCTTTGTCTCATGCAAAAGCAAAAAAAATGGTCTGTGCTAAACTCCAGATGATGCTTGATGCACCGCCATGAGTGCAGAAGAGGGCAGGGTAGAGAAAGTGACTTCCAAAGGGTAATACATCTTATAAAAAATGACAGAAGTAGGTCCAGGGCAATGACATACGGGAAAATTACTACTAATAACTTTGAGAAAGTGAAACAATTTCTCATTTCTCAACCCTCAGCTTTAGACCGTTTAGTCTGCATTATTGAAAGTCTAGTCCCTGCAGTTTAACATTGCAGCCTCATGGCTGTGAGGTGGAGCCCATTGCTGTCCTGGTCTGGGTGGGCACTGTGGCGATGTTCCTACGGCTGAGCTGGCTCCTGGTATGAAGAGATTCCCAAGCCTTAAGTTTCTTTTAGAAACTTTCATAACTATTCATTGTGTGTGGGGTCATCTGTTGTATGTGTTAAAGGGGAGTGAAAAAGGTGTTGGGTGGGTTGGGCTTTTATTGTAATGTTGTTTAAATTATTATTATTTTTTTTTATGTGAACGCGCTTTGAGTTGGCAAGGCAGGAGAAGCGTTTTTTTTATAAATAAAGTTTGAATTGATTTCATTCATTCATTCATTTTCTGTACCGTTCTTCCCTTTCGGTGTCACGGGGCTGCCGGAGCCTATCCCGGCCACTTGATTTGATTTAATCAATCAATTTAATCTTGTTTCTGGACTCTTTAATATTTAGGTGTGACATATATGAGTGTGGTGTGGTAATCCGTCAGGTCCGTGTGTAAGTTGCCAACAACTGATTAAACCGTCTTGTTAAAACCTCATTATCCAGTCTTTCCAACTGAAACAGTTTTTATTGCAATCAAGATGTCATTTGCCAAAAGTTGGATGCATCGGGTCCGATTCAGTTCAATCTCACTTAAGAAGCACAAAAATTAGCTGAGCATGCAAGTAGATTGTATGTAATTTGGATTTGCAGTTCATTTCCCACAATTAATTGTGCAAGGGATGCAGGCGCAAACAGTATTTTAAAAATGTTAAATCAATTAAATCATTTGTCTTATTTGTATCTGTTTAAATGCGGAATTGCACTAAAACAGCAATTCTGCCACACATTTGAACATACAACTTTAAATTGTTCGTTTCTGCTCCTCCAAGCTTTGAGGCATTTGCCAATATGGTCTGCATGCTCAGTAATGGTTAACAAATGAAACACAAGCTCCCTAGTTTGCCTTATTTATGATGCATCCACTTGTAGACAAATAGATCCATGTACTTCTTATTGCTCACCATTTTTGTTGCACCGGTAATGTTGTGTTGGGTTGTAAGGGGTTTTAAGCTAGCTGGAGAGCGTGTAAACAGATGGATGATGGGAAATTAGGTCGGGGTCACTTTGCACCAATGGTTCCTTTTTATTTGACTTATTTGCTAACAGTTGAAACACAATGTATCACACCACCAGGATCCCAATACGGTAGTCGTAAGGCTCCAATGATCCATCTAGCGGTGACGAACCAGTTTTTCCTGGTTTTATCATCTGTTTTTTGGACGCTTCACATAATGAGGGTTGAGTTTGTCTGCACACCTTTTATTATTGCCTTATTATAGAGTGCAAAGTTGCTCTTTAAGTTAGGAGCTGCGAGTTCAACCGCAGCCAAACGGCTTTGTGTAACTTCTCGGAGACCCCTTACCCAGCTGTTTCTCTGCCTTTTCAGATGCTTATCATCAATTTCAGTTTGGAGCTTTTTAATGGCTTAGTCCTGCTTTGTGCTGAAAGGTAGATTATATGCATTATTCACATTCTAATATTGCAGTGATATTACAAATCCTCCCTTGCCTCCCCTTTTCATTGCATTAACACAAAGTCCCCCCACACAAATTCTCGCCTTGCAGTGATAAAATATGTGCATACTGTTTACAGCTTCATAAATTGAGGATGCAGACTCAGACATAAAAGATTACATAAAGCAATTCCTTGTGGTTATTTTTCTCGACCGTTTTCCTCACACGGAAATGAACTGCGGCGCTTCTGAGCTCCAAGTCTCCCGGTGTGACGGCCTGGACCTCCGATTCACCCGCCAAGCTGCAGCAGAATTTTAACAAACAGGAAACCAGAGTGACGATGAGCCCTGGGCTGGATCCATTGTTCATGTTACTTTGCAAAGAAAGATGCAGTGCAGCAATCAAGAATCCGACAGCCTCGGAGGTACCCCAAAGCAAAACGAAGGCATGACTTGCTCACCATGAACCATTATTTAGCTCCGAACCAAAGCTGCTGGAGAAGGAGAGCTGGCAGGACAGCTAGGTCAACCAGGTTTCTCTGCAAAACAGGAGAAGATTGCTTCGTTTTTACATAGACCCATGACAATTGAGTTGGTCTGGAGATTGAGAAGTGGGTGTTATTTTTCAACTTGGTCTAAAAGATGTTTCATTAAAGTTTTTTTTTTTTTTTTTCCCCTAAAAATTGTCATCTCTACTCTGAACAGGAGCCCCATCAATGCAGCAAGTCAATGTGCAAGAAAAAATGTATCATTATAGACCTGCTTCTGCTGGAATAGTCGGGATGATTCCGATTCTGCAAAAAGGATTTGTCAAAAAGATGAAAACATTAAAAAAGTTTGGATGTTTAATGGATTAAATCATTGCTGGAAGGGCTCACATTTGACAGAAGACGAACATTTGCAACACTGTGATTGTTGAAAAAAGAAACAATAAATCCTAAAATATTTTCTGTGTACGAACCTTTACGTGTTTAGTTTTGAAACAGACATTGAAGTTGTTGAATGGCACATTCTAGTCTGGTTTTTTGAGGTCTTACTCTGCCTCAAATAAAAAGTATTCAATAACTCCAATTTTACTTCATCCATTAAAGCAGAGCTGTTCATTCCTGGCCTTGGAGATCCACCACCCTGGCTGCTTTCCAGATCTCCAAGTCCTGCTAGCTGCTGATTAGCTCAATCAGATGTCTCCACATTCTGATTGAATGAGCACACCTGGTCCAGGTAATCAGGCAGCAAGCAGTGCAGTGCAGCCCAATACAGATTGTATTTGTGACATAAAATATGCTGGGCGGGGCCACAAGCTCCCCGCTCAGCTCCATTCTGATGCATCCACTTGCAGACAAATAGATCCGTGTGCGCCTTGGTATTCCTCGTCTGAGCTGGAATCTGGATCAAAATTGTGCGGATATTTTTGTTGCACTGGTGATGTTAGGATGGGGATGTGAGGGGCTGTAAGCTAGTGGGAGAGCTGTCAACAAAAGGGAAGGGAAGAGGGGATGGGGTTGTTTTGCGGAAATGGTTGCATCTACAAGTCAGGCAAATTTCTAGTGAACTACTGTTGCTCTGCAGAAACTATGTCCTAGAAAACGACACAGGTTTTTAGATTTTTGGGGAAAAAAAAGGTTAAATCATAATTATAAGGCCACCAAAAATACTTTCAAAAATAGATTAAAAGATGATTGGAGTGGGTCTTCAAGTTAAAAAACAATAAATGTTTAAATGTTTAAAGGAATAGCAAAAACTTTAAAGAAATCAATACCAGCTGTCGGAACCAAAGGGCATTTTTAATTCTCACAATCTTTCCTGTTGTCTTTATCCTTTTTTTAATCATTTTTGTGCAGAAAAGTAGCTACTAATAACAATAAGGACTTTTTCTGAAACAGACTCTATCAGCTTCAATCAAAGCAGGCGATGCTATTGTTTTTAGTGGAACCGATAAAGGATCATTTGCTCAATTATCCTAAATATTTGAACTTTTAAGCATTAAGACCTAACTGAACCGCAGTAGTTTTTAATGAAGATGAAATCAACATTTTCTTAAGCAAAAGCTTGAGAACATGTCTTTAAAATTTAGAAAAAGGGTTAGTTTTTAATTTTTTGTTATTTTTGATAGTTCCATTTTAAGCACATCATGAATTTCCAGGAACAGCTTTCAGGAACTCTTTTAATCCTTTTTGTGTCGTTTTTAGGAAAAAAATAATGTTCCTGCTGCCAGGCTCAACATGAATTTTATGTCCTCTGGTTTCTCACATATTCAAATGATTTTCTAAAGGCCACTAAATGATTTTATGGCACCCCTTTCCCTCGCTGCTCCTGATTAATAGCACAGTTTCAGCGCAGAAGACACATTTTCAGAGCCAACCGCTTCCAGAATAAATCAGAATTTTCCTATTTCGGCTAAAGGCCTTACATTTAGGATCTGTTTTTTTAAATTTGGAGCAATATTTTCCGACAATTAATACTCACTGTTTTTAGAGGAAACCTTAGACAAAGTTTTTAATTGTTCCGTCCACAATGATTAATGGTGGATATTTATCAAACAGAAAGACTTCAGTAAAGTTTGTTTTTCTAAATTTGGCTGAAATAATAGAGACTTTTAAAGTGATTCTGATTTTTATGAAAAGAATGCATTTAATGATTGTTTATTTTGTCAGATCAAGAGCTTTCTGCATGAGAACACAATCTATAACCAACCGAAAGGAAAAGTAAGTCTTGATTTTTCAGGGGCTAAAACACAGAAATCAGGTGCTGAGAGTTCAGGGATGCAGTTTTAGGAGTGTGGTTTAACCCGCCTAACATTTAAAATATTATTTTTGAAATATAAACAATATTTGGAATTTCTGCGGCTTTCATTGCATCTAAATTGAGTCTGTTTATGATCCATATCTGTTTTACTTGCCGTCTTTAAACAAAACCCTTTCCGTTGAGTTAAATGAGGAACATCTGGTCCACACCTGCCATTTCCTGCTGAAATTTTTGCAGAGAACATTCATCTCAGGTTAGAGGGAGTCAAAGTGAACTCTGCAAAGAGGTAAAATAACATCATCTATTATAACCCCCATGAAAAACATGAGCCTGCATTTTGATCTTTTATTGCAGTGCTTACTCTTTTGACCCCCTCTAAGCTGAAATGTTTATTTTAGAATAAATCAGGGAAATGTTTAAACAGTTTCACATTATTTCTGGTAGGAGCAGTGTCAATATCCCATTAAAGAGGGAGCAGACGTTGACCAGTCTGTGGATATTTTTGTCTTGTTAAATATTAGCTTTGGCTTATTTTCCTGCTAAAATGCATCCAGACCAGCTGTGCAGTTGCAAAAAACTTGGCGGTAACCTTAGCTCACCCCTATTTATTTTTTTTTTTATTTTGACGAAACTCATCCGAAGTCGGCCCAAATTTCAGAGAATATAAGAAAAAGAAGTCGTATCCCCATCTGTCTGTAACCTTTCAGAAGAAAACCAGGTTGAAAGCACTTTTCGCTGCAGCACAAAGGATCATTGTGAGGAGAAATTATCATATATTTTTGAATCACAACTCTCGTTTTTTTCAATTTAATGTTTTGTTAGAATACAAATCAAGTGATCACTATTAAGGCTGTGTCACACACTTACTGCGTACATTTTGCGCACATTAAGCAGATGAAAATTGGTCATATGTGAATATATGTGTGGAAAAAGTGAGAAGGTTCTGTGTGTGAAAATGTCACAGATGTATCATGAATAAACCACGCAAAGAACACGTAAATCAACGTAGAACATGAACCGTGCTTGATTATTGCGCTGTTTATATGAAATTCATTAAGGATTTGTGTGTTATTTACATAGTTTTAACGTGATTGTCAGGGTTTGGGTTTCTTTGGCTTTGTTTTTGCTTCATTTTTTTTTCTGTCATGTTGGAGTTCTGTTTCCGGCTTTATTTTGAAATGTCATGGTTTTGAGTTTTACGTCCCTGGTCCCAATCTCTCCTGATCATGTTCACCTGTGTCTTGTCAGTCCTGTTTGTATTTCCGTCTTATCTCTGCCTTCTTCTTGTACTGGTCCACACTGTCTCTTCCCTGGCTGTCATGTCCGTCTTCTGCCCCGTTTACCTGGTTAGCTCACAGTGAGTTTTTGTTTTGTTTCCCTGCTTAGCAGCGCCTTTTGTTTAAGAATAAACCCCCTTGCCCTGGAACCATATGCCTCCCGTTTCTGCATTTTGGGTCCTTCATGTTCATCAAGCCCCAAACCTGACAGCGAAATGTGTGCCGTAAACTGGATATTAAAGTTATGCATTGGTGGTACATGTGTGTTAAGTCTGAACATACATGGAACAGTCATGGAAAGCCACACATTTGCGTATAAATCTTGCAAAAATCATGCACGATTAAGTACAATTTATGTGATAATTGCGCATTAAATACGTGTAAACCAACCAAACATTTTAAACAACTCAAAACCGAATTCACATAAAGATCAGTCGACCGAAAACCTCGACCGACATAACGAGTAACAAAGGCAAGAAACATTTATAAATGACGTCTTTCACACATGTATTTTGAAAGACTGGAATTTCATACATGGAAAATGAGCAAAATGTAAATAGTGGCCGTGTGACACGGCCTTCTGGTGTAGAAAATGACCTTCATGAGAGTTCCAGCTAAACGCTCCCAAACAACAAGCTCCACTTTTTCCCTTAATGTCTGACAAGCTGTAGTGTATTGTGGATAATGTATGGATCAGACTGAAACACTTGAATCTGTAATGATGGGTGATTACATCTGCTTCAAATAAAGGATGCTTTTGATTGCTTCCTCCTGTAAGAGGATTAGGAAAAATATTTTCTGTAATTAAGTCTGGGCTTTAATTTGTGTGTACTGCATGGTAATTAAGCTGAACAACAACAAAGATTTGCTGTGCTCCAGTGTGATTAAAATTGATTTTTGTAACCTTTAGGAGAATGTTTTAAAGATTGAGGTTTCCAGACAGATCTTGTTATTTCCATTCACTTGTTTGTAAAACAATAATCCAGGGAACATACATCCCCTTAATAGTCACAGCCTTTTTATAGTAAAAATTAGATATTACGACTGAGGCTGCACGGTGGCGCAGTGGTTGGTGCTCTTGCCTCACAGCAAGAAGGTCCCCGGGTCATGTTCTCCCTGTGCATTTGTGGGTTCTCTCCGGGATCTCCAGCTTCCTCCCACCGTCCAAAAACAAGCTTAATTGGTTACTCTAAATTATCCCTAGGTGTGAGTGTGAGAGTGAATGGGTGTGTGATTGTGGACATTCTACCCTGTGACAGACTGGCGACCTGTGCATCCCCTGCCTTCGCCCACAAGTAGGCTCCGGCAGCCCCGTGACCCCGAAAGGGAAAAACAAAATAGAAAATAAATAAATGAATGAAATTAGAGATTACCACATAATTTACAAGATTGTGTGTTTAAAGACCTACTCTGATGAAAATCCTGTTTGTAACATGTGATTGTGGCATATTTTATTTATGGTGGAGGACATAAAAAAAAATGAAGCTCAAAATTGCATTTCTGAGTATTTCTATATTCAAATCATTGTGAATCAGAAGCAGATGAAAAAATGTCATTTGAAAAAGAGCTTGTTTGTGACAGAAAATGTGCTGGGCAGGGCTACAAGCTCCCTGCTCCGCTCCATTCCGATGCATCCACTTGCAGATGAATAGACCCATGTGCGTCTTTGTTTTCCCCATCCGAGCTGACATCTGGATCAAATCTGGGAAAGGGGGTCAGGGATGCTCCATGCCAACAGACCCACTTGGAGGTGAATTTCTAATGACCTACAGCAGCTCTGCAGAAACTTTGCTCTAGAAAACACAAGTTTTTTTTTTCTTTTTTCTTTATTTTTTGGCTAAACATGGCATAATCCTAACAAAAAGACCACTGGGAACACAAGAACAGATGTCATGCTCCAAAAGTGTGATGATATGGGGGGAAAATGCTCCAAATGCAACCACAAAATAACTTTTCATACCCTCTGCTTCACCACTGTATCGTTTGGAAATTGCTTTGGAAGAGAGTACAACCTTGTGCCTGTTTGTTTTCAACCCAACCATCTGTCTATTTGTCAGAGTTATGGCTGGCCCAGTAAATACTTTAAAAATCATTTTTCTAAGTGAGATGCTTTAAAAGAAAAAGTTGAAATTTGTCATTTATAAATAAAGTCTTTGCTTGCATCAAAACAGAATTTATTTTACTGCCATTTTCTTTCACTGCAACTCTTTATCTGAGTTTTGACATGTTTGACTCACATTTTACTGACTCTTTATACCACAGCTGGCTGAAAGGTTCTGATGTGTAAATAATTTATTGAAGATTTTTGTAAATCTCAGTGACTTTTATCATTTACTGCAAAACAAATTTGCTACTAAAAATGAGCAAACTTCACATTTTTATTTTCAATCTTAGCCTGATTTCAGGTAAGATTTCAAGAGACCATGAGGATCCAGAATATTTGGTTTGGGTCTGAGCTGCAGATGGGTTTTCTTTGCTTCATTTGGTTTTACTCTGCTTCCACAATGCACTATTTAGAGAGGAAACTCTCAACAACATAACAAATGTAACCGCTGCTTGTCTGAAAGCAGTTTTATCCAAAAATAGTCCTTTCCTAAAAAAGCACAACAAATTAAGCAAAGCAGGTTAGGGATCTTGTTTTATAAGCGCCTGAATCTCTTACTTCTTCGCATTTGCCTGTGAGACACTTTCCGCCTTTATCTGAAGCTTAGGAAACTGTATTCTGACGAATTATGTTCTGTATTTGCACCTAATTGGAGAAAACAATGTTCTTTATTCTGGATCTGTGGTCCAAGATTTTCTCATATGTATTTCACATCACTTAGATGTTGCTAACCAGCCTAATTAGTCGCTCTAACTGATGTTTTCTTCTCATTCCACCTGCTTTTCCCGCATGCAGCTATTGTGGAGACATGTTGTTGCCAACGTAGCAGTGAGGGAGTATTTAGCGCTGACTATCAAACAGTTTGGAATAATTAACCAGAGAAATCAGCACAGTAACACTTGAGATGTAAGAAGACACTCGGGTTCACCAAACTGAAGAGACAGTTTCCTCCTATTAAGAGAGTTTATTCACCTTTTTTATAAGGAATACTTTGAGTAATAGAGTAAGTATAATAAATGTATTCCGTAATGTATTTCACAACCGTCGTATGGCGGGGGTTGTCCCACTAGGGCAGTGTTTTTCAACCTTTTTTGAGCCACGGCACACTTTAACCTTGACAAAAATCCTGCGGCACACCAGCATCTAAAAAAAAAAAAAGTAGAAACTCATAGTCTGTCTTGATCTACAGCAATCTCATGTTCATTTCTGTGATAATTGTGGCAGAAAAAGCTAAAAGTTAAAGCAGTTTTTTCTAAAAGATGAAATGAAAGTAAATTTAGAAAATGTAAAAACTGTTTGATGTGTGTTCGTTGGTTTCAAGATGTTTGACAAGGACAACTCATTGTGCGCTGAGGCGCTGTCCCTTTTAACCCAATGCATCATGGGAGATGTAGTGTGAAAACTGCCGTACAAGGGCAGAAAGACTAGTGTCTCTGATCTTCATTTTTCACTTTTTCCACGGTCTGATACCGGATTCTGTGGAAAGCTACACCGCTAAAGACGAGCTTTAGCTGGTATTTTTTGTTAGAACTGAGCGACGTTTTGAGCTAAATTGGAACAAGGAAATTAAGACTTTAACCACTTCTGATTGGTCAGACTGATGACATGTGATTAAGCCTTCAAGAATGATTGGCGGAGAACAAAGAGCTGATTTCCTGGAGATGGGAAATGTTTTTAGATCAGTTAATGAGGGCAATTTCCCACGGCAAACTTGACCATCTCCCACAGCACACGGGTTGAAAAACACTGCACTAGGGTATTGTGGGTCTTTGGTTTGTCCAGGCGCATAGAGGAAAGTAGAGAGGAGGGGCTGAATTTCAAGCGTAGGAGTTTGATTCAGTTCCCTTGAGGCTCGTGCGGCCGCCGACCACCTTAAGATGTGTCATGAAAATGCGAAAAACTGGCTCCTTACTGACCGTACAAATGCTGCATGCATGGGGTGTGCAGGTAATATATAGGTATACCCTCAGAATGAACATGTGAACACTACACTCTGTCTAATTTCTTGATCTCTAACCTTCAGGCTGCACACAGGTGACATACAAGGTGAGCACACTTTTCCCCTGAACAGAACTAACTGGGTGGAGGGTTGAAATACCTGCGTCTCACCTACAGTGGATAGAAAAAGTCTACACACCCCTGTTTAAATGTCAAGGTTTGACAATGTAAAAAATGACAGAAAACAATTGATTTCAGAACTCTTTCCACATTTAATATGACCAATTACTTGTACAAAGCAAGTGAAAAACAAACTGAACTCTTTCAGGCAGAGTAATTAAAGTGTGGACACCCTTTTCTGAATAGGAGTGTAAATGTGTTGTGTGATCAATGATCAACATCATGAAAACGTGGGATTTTAACAGTGCCCTGAAGAGATTTGCCCATTTTTTTGCCCACAGAGAGCTTGTATCCACCCATAAGGGCAGGTGGGAATAAGGCATTAGATGTAGAATTGGAATGACCAACTTGATTGAGACCAAAGCACAAAAAATAAAATAAAATAAACTATTAACCCCTTCACACAGATTGATACAAATAAACATTAAACCGCTTCAATCTACTTTAAAGCAAAAGCATAAGTTATTACTTTTTTTTATCGTTGGAAAAAAAATTCAGGCACAGAGGGGTTAAAACTCTGCAGCAACCAGAATCTGTGGGAAATGTATGGGTGTTTAAAAAAAAAAAAAACAGTTTGTCAAAAAGTGTATTTTTTATCCACACTTCAACAACCTATCCCTTTCTGCTTCAGCAAGGGTTTTCTTTAATTTCCCAAGAGATTTAACATGTAACAGGCTGATTTGCACACAATTAATAATAGAGAAGTGTTAACAACCAAAATTAGAGAAAAAAAAAATCAAAATTTCAACAAGATCCATCAGTAATAAATAAAACTCACCACTTAACCATGTCAGTGGTTCTTACTTATGTCCATTCCTCCGTTTCGTCACTGTGCAACAGTGCTAGGAGTCGGTCTGGACCACCTAGGTTGTGTTTGGTTTTGTGTTTGTCTAAATAGGTACACAGTAAGGTCTTTATGGGTGGATATGTGCTGTCTGCAGGGGAAAAAATGGGCAGACTTATAAAAGGCAGGCAGGTGACCCACACAAAAATAACATGGTCATAGCCCAGTCTGTGAACCCATGGAGCAAAAACGTTCATGCTTGCTAATATGAGGAGGAAAGAGTGAGTGTGAGAAACCAAATAGCGGACTAGGAAGGGTGCAAGATGGCAATCAGGTTAGGATTTCAGCCACAGGTTTGTGTTGGTGAAGATTAGAAGAATAAACTAGAAGATACATGGACAAAGGACCCACCAGCCTGCAGTGTAGAAGTAGCTGCGTTCATGTCCTGAACCTTCTTTTTGTTAGTTCAAGCTAATCAAAGAGTAAACGTAAGCTCCCACAGCGGGGACTGTGTTCTGGATCCAAAGCTGTCCAATAACAACGGTCTTTGCTGTTCACCAACTGGTGTTCTGGTGCTGCAGGGATGATAAAGAAAACAAAGAGAAGTTACAAAAAAAAAACAGCCCTTATCTTTGACCACAGCACTGTGCTGCTAGTTGTCCCATTGTTCATTTCCTGCTTGACTCCAAGCTCTAATGCCGACAGGTCCCTCATGTTGTTTGCTGTGGAAGATGATGCAAACATAGTTTTGACACGCGAGCACACAGCCGAGTGGATCCTTTGGGCATTTGTCTGTTCAGGGAAAGGAAGGGAGCTTGATTGTGTGGTGGAAGTAAATGCAGACTTTCCAGCTCTGATCTACATCTCAAATATTTTACGGACCACGACAAAGGACAAAAAAAAAAAAAAAAAACAGCTTCAGAGTCTTCACAGATCAATCATTAAACGTCCTGTAAGGTCTACTGCTGTCAGCCCAACAGGTAGTGGTTATTATGTAGGTGTGGAGGGCAAAAACTCATGGGAGATTGAGTTATGTGTGTTTTCATCTACGTCAGACATAAACTGGACCAGCAGGCGACTGAAGTCATGAGAAATGCTGATCCATCTTTGTTCTTCTAGGCACCCATAACCTAATGGCTATATGAGCCTCTGAGCAAAAAAAAAAAAAAGATAACAATAATTAAAATAAATAATATAAACAAAGCACATACGTAAGTTTGATAAGTCTCATTTCACTGGGTTGTTGAACGTTGAACATTTAAAAATGAACTGGAAATGATATTAAAGTTACTAACTGATTGACATTTTTAAAGAGTACTTTCCAAAATTGTGACATTTTCCTAAACAGGTCAATTATTGCTATTTGTATTACTTTATGCTGTGCTGTAATCAAAAGACAAACGGGTTTATGGGTTCAGGCACCTCTAAATATATATATTCTTTATTATTTGTCCCAATACTTTGGCAGATTGTTCCAAGAGCGATGCTGTTTCTGCCATTTTTCTTGGCCATCTGATAAGAAAACATAGCGACAGGCTGTTAACCTGGAGCAGTGGGACCATTAATCCAATTCAAAACACCCTGCTGCTTTTCACCTTGCTCCTTTTAGTTTTGCCTCATGACGGCTCACAAAGGGGGGTGGGGGGCATTAGGTCTAAAATGCTCCAACAAAAAAGTCAAGGCGCCATAAGATCAAATAAATACATGACTAAAAGACTAATTAAAATAAATACAGTTGGTTGTTTGCAATGCAATAAATAACATTTGATAGCAGCAACAAAGATTTAATGTGACAGCAGCTAACCATCATAATAGAGAGCTGTACGGCCTTGTGGCAGTTTTACTGGCTGTTTCACTCACCAGGTCATCTTGCTTTAAATGTTTACCTTTGCAATGAGAAATAGTAGCTTTTAAAACCACTGCCTGCAGATATATGCAGGCTTTGGCACCAACAGTTTTGTTAAGGGAAGGTGCGTTGAGGGAGTTTTTGTCATTAATGGATATGTTTTAAAAAGAGCTGAAGGTTAATGGAAAGTGCCTGAAGGCAAAACATCACATCACTTAATATCAGGGATGGTGACTAATGAAATCTGTGAGTGATAGCTGGAGCCAGATTCATGTGTGACCTCACGTTTCAGCGTAGTTTCAACACGTGGACTGATGCACTTTATCTCTAATCAAACCAAAGTCACAGGAAAGTCATGCAGACACTGATCCAAAGAGAAGGTGGGTAAAAAGTTGGTAAAAATTGATAAACATCAGAAGGAAAAGTTGAAAAAAAGCCTGGCTTTTGTGTAGAAAAGTCCCAAAAAATTTTTTTGATGAAAAGCTTCCTAAACAAGGTAGTGTTTTTATTTGTGCAGAGATAGTTCAACAAGTTTAGATGCCTTATCCGTCCTAACTGCTTTTGCTTAAGGGATGCCATGCAAAGAAGCAGATGAATTTAACGTTTCTGCAATATTTTGTTTCAAAATAAAAGGTTTAATATTTATGAAGTCACTATTGTGGTTTTGTAATTTTTTTAAAGACTTTTTCACTGTCATGGAAGTAAACCTCCTTGGAATAGTTTGCATGTTTGAGTGAAGTCTCATTTATTTTCCACTGATGGATTTTGTGCTGTGAACAAACTCTTGTGTTTGACTGTGAGGATGGGGATGTCTGAGCATAATGTGGTTTGACCCGTTGCTAATGATGTCCTGACACCTGCTTAGCAGAGCTCTGCATTTGGGTAACTGGCATTTAATTAGAAGTGACGGAGCAGGCCCTGCATCTCAGCCTCTACTGTGTTTACCGGGGATATGTTAGGGGGTGACGGGACGGAAATTATCTGCTGTGTGATTTGGCCACTCATCTCTCAGCAGAAGTTATTCTGAAACTGTTATGGAAACAATTACACGCTGGAGATAATCAGTTAAGGAGGCAGTTATAAACAAGATGCACAAGAAGGGAGTGTTTAGCTGTGAAGGACTGCAGTTGGTTTCTTGTTTGGAATCATATTTGTATCAGGCAGCAGTGGATGCAGTTTATTTTTCTCAGTCAAAAACAAGACTTGCTTGTAGGACAAAAGTTTGATCAAAGGTTTATTTTGTAGTGAGAGATAAGCATGCTTTTTAAACGTTGCGCTATATTTACTGTTGACTAATGTGATGTATGACAGCAGCAGTTAAATACTAGAGAGAAGGAGAAGTTGGATGTCATACTACCAATTAAAAGAGAGCGAGCCTTCATTTAATGAAAGCTGAGTTGTTTGTCAGTAAAGGAACACTTTACAGTCAACGCACTTTTTGAATCAACACAGGGAGTTGATGTTGATGTTAGACAAACTCTAAAATGCCTTTAAACCACTTTTTTTTTAATCAAAACCACTTTATATGGATTGTGCATCTTTTCTAAATGAACATGAAGTTCTCATTCAAAAAAAAAGATCCATAACTTGCGGCCGTGGTGCAGCGTTAGGGCGGTCGACCCATGATTGTATTATTGCAGGTTCGATTCCCGCCTTGCACGCCCATGAGACCAAGTGTCCTTGGGAAAGACACTGAACCCAACCTTGCCTCTGGTGGTAGGCAGGCGCTTGTGTTTGGCAGCGGGGCCGCCACCAGTGTGCAAATGTGTGTGTGACTGGGTGAATGGGTCAAAACTGTAAAAGTGACTGTAAAGCGCTTTAGGCCTTGTAGGTAGAAAAACGCTATATAAGTATACGCCATTTACCTTATGCTGTATAGTAACAACCAGACGTGTGTACACGTGTGGGGTTCTTGAGCACCTGCCCTGTTTGCTTTGGATTAAAAAGTGCCCTAGTGCCCTCTGTTTATTTATTATTTATTTATTTGTATCAACATTGATAAGTTCCTGTTAGTGATACAAGATAAAAAGTTGCTACAAAATCCCCATGATACTCTTCTGCTGTGCGCATTTTCTTTGGAATACGGGGGTTCTGCTCTGCCGCTTCTGTCTTAGCGGCTCCACCTGGACTCAGAGCCGCCAGAGATAGAAGGAGAGAGAGGGAACCGCAAGAGAAGCTGCTGCCCCACGGAGAACTGAAGAGACGTGATAGTGAACCTATTTGAACCTGTTAGTTATGGTCCAACTAGTTGCTGACTGAAAGAGAACTGAAGTTTTCTATTAGTTAGTTTTCTATTAGTGCTTTATTTGAAACATTTACAACATTTACTGGTACCTATTGTTTAAAAACAAAAAAAATTTCATTTTTGTTGCCCTTTTTCAACCTTGAGTCCCTGCCTCTCTGAAATCCTGTGCATGTCCCTTGTAACAACTGCCCTTACAGGTGGTTACAGTCTGTCTGTGGGGAAAAAAATGGCCAAACCTGTACGGGGTACACAGAAGGCCAAGATAAAAATCAAGCTCTTGGTGAGCTCATTGAGCAAAAATGTTAATGCACGTTTTCCTCTATGGGCTTTATGCGAGTAACAGATTGTAGCAAACACCTAAACAACAAACAAAGGTAAGTAAGAGTGAAATGGGTAAGATGTAGGCGGACTTTCCAAGGAGCCCATTCGTGCTCTCATGTGATAAAGGCTCAGCCCTTGCGTGCAGTTTGACCGTTCAAAATTACAAACTTACACTATCTGAGCGTAGTTTGTGTGGACATATTGGCACTTACTGCAAGGAGCCAATACTCACGAGTACTAACAAGTAGAGTACGGCATAACGGCACCGCACAACAGCACCACCCGTACGTCAAAGTGTGTGCAGCTTGAATTAGTCTTAAAAGTATTTCACGATACAGTTACTACGACATTGGTAGGTTCGATTTCATGGTGCCCTGTGGCCATGTGAGCCTGAAAGGATCTGCAGGACACTCTCTCGCTCCTCACTATGACCCTCCATGGGCCACAGCACCCGTCTAGGTCAACCCTCGTACGTCATGTGACTGAGGCTTTATCTAAGAACATTAAACAATCAACAAAGGCTCCTTTAAAGCTGTTCTATTTCAAGAATCCCACCTGTTTTAGTCCACTGCATTAAATGAACTCAATTTTTCTCCATGTCTTTATCACCCCTGTCCAGGTATTGCAAAAGTTAGGAATAAAAAGAAAGGAAGTTCCATTTTTTTATATTCTCATTAGGTCTAGGCAAAGAATCCATTCTTCCTTTTTCTTTCTTGTGGCCATCCCGCCTGCTTTTGTCTCGTAAATCTGTCTCCAGGCCAAGCAGCAGGAGCGGTGATGGAGCTGGTGCTATACAGGCTGTGATCTTCTCTGCCGATACCGGTGCTCTGAAAGAGTCACTTCAGCCGGAAGGAGACAATTGAAGGTGCTTCTCTTCTACTTGCGTAAACGGGTATTCTCTGGAAAGTCTGCCTTCATTTCTAAATGAAAAGCCACTAATCAAATAAAATGTAAAGATAAAATTATCCGCTGGGTGAAATATCTATAGTCAATGTCCACAAACACAAAATCCTAACACAGGATCTGATGTGAATCTGAAGTAATTCTATTTGTAAAGCAGAAAATGTTGCAAAAATGGTTTAACTCATGGGGCTCCAAACAATGAATGCAAATCTGAAATTTATACTGTTTAAGTGTTCAATTAGAATGAAAATAACCTGTTTTATAGAGAAAAAAGTCTGCATTTTTAGTAGCAAAGTACACATAAGTTATGTTTGCAATGCTCCTTTATCCTCCCTCTGACCTTTCTCACTCCTCCTGCTCAGAATATAAAAGACACTAATTGAATATGTAAAACTTAAATAAATAAATACATCTATTTTTCATAATATCCAAATGTGATAATTGTCATTGATCGAGATTCATTTTTTTGGCACAGATCCCTAAAGGGGAATAAAATGTTAAAAATCTCTGAGGGGCAGCATTCACACAGATTTTTGCTTTCATGTCTGTCACATCTTGTGTGACCCCTGACCTCCTGAAAAAAAATCGTTTTCATGTTTTATTGATTCATAGGACAGCAGCGTGTCATGTTCAAACTGTTTTCAGCACATGAGATCCATGCTGTTTGGGTGCAGAGTTCTCACATTACACTGAGTGTTTTTGTCAATACCCTATGGATTAATGCAAAGAGATAGCAGCTGTGGCCGTGTATGTATGTTAAGGAGAGCCCCCGTTTTTCCCCATTAAAGCCTGAGGTATAGATGGTCCCCATCCATCAGCTGAAAGAGCACAACAACCAAGAGTGACATTCAATTACAGTATGCAAATGTGCGTTCTTTATTTATTTATCTGGTCTCTGGCATTCATTTACTTAATTAACTATTTCTGACATGAGCTATCAGGAGCAGATTGCAATATTCTTTCCAATAACAAGCAATAACGAAAGATATTATTAGCAATAAATTTAATGAAACAAGTGAAGTGAGACTCCTAATCACTGGTGGATGGATAATGAAGGGTACACAAAAAAACTCAGGCTTGGAGAAAAAAAAAGAGCTTGTAAATTAAAATTTAAATTCCTGAAGAAATGTTAACTTGATGCGCTCAGTGATCTCCACCTGTGCCAATTTGTTAAATGAGCTTTGTATTGTTTACCTGCCACTTTGGGGTATGGAGAAAGCCTTTTGTGTTCATTGTTGGGGAAATTAGAGCTTATTTTCAATTATAATGCAGTGACAGAGCCGTAAAAAACTTGCATGCTTTTCCTTTCCCATTGGTTTTAGGATGTTAGATAGTTGTTTTATAAATATTGGTCACGGGGGAGATGCTGAGACTTTAAAACAGAGGCATATTGAGAACTGGTTTTCCAGAAACCCTGCCTGATCTGCAGCTGGTTACCTGGATCAGGTGTTTAGCCATTGAGGAGCTTCAATAGCAGGTTGGTTGGAACCTGCCATTGAAGTTTGGACACTGGCTCTTGAGGTCTGGATTCTGGCATCCCTGCTTTAAAGAGTAAAAGGGTTTTGATCAGATTAAATCAGTTAATCAATTTGAATCTTAGGGATCAATGATCATAGGGCCAGCTGACTAAGTGTGAAGAACAATGTCTGACCTGGATTAAAGTTAGACACATAAAACAATTACTGTCTGCTGTTTACAACATGATTCTCTCTTAAATTGTAATTTCATGTTTTGCTAAGATGTGCCAACAAAGATGGAGCTCAGAGGCGTTATTAGTCCTATCATGGTTGGTGATCTTTAAGACTTTATCAATGCATTTAGAAGAGGGCGATGCACAGTGGCGTAGTGATTTGCGTCCTCACCTCACAGCAAGAAGGCGCTGGTTTGAATCTTGATGGGAGATTTATGTGCGGAGTTTGCATGTTCACACCGGACTGCCGCTACCCGTGCATGTCCTCACAGTTGGAAGAGGTTTAGTATGAAATGCCAAAGCGGTACAAATATTGCTCCAGTTTTTCTTTCACAGCTCTCTTCCAATAAACGAAAGACTTGATGTCATATAAATCAGCCTGGACACAAACTGCATTTATTAATTTCTCTTTCATGATGATATTCAAACAGCTGGCACTTCTGAGAATTGAAAAGGACCCTCTCCATACGTCATTACCGAATCTAAGCCACTGATTGGTCAAAGTTGAAGTGCTTTAACTTTTGACATGCACTCAACGGCTGTGTGTTTTTGCACATAGTGATCAAAAAATAACTTAAAGCCTTCCATAGTGATCCATGAACGTGGAAGCCTGAAATGCACATATACACATGTTTACATAGACTCTCCATTGGAAGGGGTAGCTTGAAAGTGCGTTTCCAAGCCTGGTGTGAATGTAGCATTAGTGTTAAACAGTTTTTTTGTGCTTGCTAGCTTTTCACTGTTGTCATTGTGGCAAAGCCAGGCATGTGGGGATGGAAGCAGTCACGTCCAAGTATCACCTTGTAAAACTGGAATGCTTCAGTTTAAGAATAAAAAGGTAAAAAATGTTTGTTGCTTCTAGATTCCCCTGTTCTTGAAAAAAATAAGGGGAAGAGGTGGTTTTCCCTTTGACTTTGATGACGCGTGGAAGCTGTCAGGTCACAGATGGGAGCTGCTGATGAGGCTGGTGTGAAGGTTTCGACCCCAGAGGAAAGGGGTTATTGATTGACTGAGCCAGCACTGCGCCTCCTGCACTCTGTCAATCTCCTCTGGACCTTTTTCTTTGTTGTTCTCTTCTCCCATGGCCCCTGGTGGTCACCCATTTCCCAAACACTCTTTTCCAAGCTGGCTTCCTAATTTAACTTCATTACTGGTGGACTGACATCAGGCACCACAAGGGACAAATAATATCCTTTGAACCCACTTGTTTGCCATCTCCTGAAGACACCTTTCCTGCCACTGTCCATCCACAGCTCTCCTGACTTTTTGCTTCTCTAATTCTTCTTTTCTTTGGTTTTTGTGTCACCGTATTCCTCTTCTTCCTGGCCTTTCCACAGCACTGTAATTGTCTGACAAACCACGGTGCAGGGATGCTATCAGCTCCTCAGCCTCTGAATCTGACGCCTTGCCTTTGTCATTAAGGTCACCTTGCTGCTTGTTGGTGCAGGAAGAGTGGGATGTCAGGCTGTGAATGGGTAGCTTTCACCTGACCATTCCTGGTTTCCCACTGAAGGTTTCACACCTACAAAGACAACAGCAGTGTTGGGATTTAAAAACCATATATGTGGTGCTGTGAGCAGACACCTATGCGATGAAGGTCTTTGAAATGAAACATTCATGATTTTCTGTGCTATTATTGCACAGCCTTCAATGTGGTATGAGAACAAAGCAAATCTAAAAATTCCTGCCGTCGAACTTATTATTTTCTGTGGGTGTTTGAGGCTGCATTTTTTTTGTTCCATGAGTTTAGTTCATCAATTATTTGACAGAGTTATGTTTTTCGAACCTTTGCTCTGTCGTTGGTTTGCTGAACAATTATTGCTACAGATTACTCACCAAGGGCACCTTATTGAAAAAAAAAAAAAACATTTTTTTTAATGGGAAAAAACTCATTTCAGTGCATTTAAAATAAGGCAACACTGGTTTGGATGTTAGGATTAGATATGTAAATAGCTTTGACCTAAAAACTGTTGTTTATAAAGACCTTTGAGTCATATTTATTTTGTGTTGAGAAGATCTCAAACTAATAGACGTGTAAACATATCGTTCTTAGGGCCACAACACAGAGAGGAAGCAGTTGTGAATAAGACTTCAGTCAGTAATTTTAGTGACATACTTTCTGTGTTTGTGAGGCGTTCAGGGAGCGCTGCGACCTTTCATGCACAAAAAGTAGACATAGACTTTATTTTGCTAGTTTCAAAAATTGTAAAAATGTTTTTTGTGTGTTTGTTTTTTGTAGAAAACAGAGGAAAATAGAAGAACTGGTGTCTTAAGAGTTTGCTCAATTTCCTCGTGATCGTTTTGGAAACTTGTGATTTCATGAGTCCTGTCAAAGTTGAATTTTCTGTTTCTGTAAAATACTCAGAAACAGAACATTCCTGAAGGTCAGGACACATTGAAATCAACTAAAGCCATAGTCACATGCAGCCATATGGGTGGTGGGGTTTCTGGGTTGTGTGGTTCTGAGGAGGGTCGTAGAGAGTAGTGGCTGCATTTTAGGCGCAGGTGTGTCTTATACATCTCTTGGGGCTTAAGGGACATCATAAAAAGGAAACGTACCATTTTTGTGCATTGTGAAAAATCAGTATGGCTGATGAAAGCTCCTCGCACTCATGATGCGGTATCGGTATCCTTACGCCGCACTCTTGTTTAGAGTGAGGTGTTAGTCTCCTTACTGACCGTACACAAATGCCTTATGGACAGGGTGTGCACATAAGCACTTTGTGTTATACTTTTATGTGAAAAGTGCTTTATAAATAAAGTTTGATTGATTGATGTGTGCCTGTAGGATTTTCACACAAACTACGCTCTGATTGTCTTATTTTCTACTTTCTAACAGTCAGGCTGCACACAAGGGGTACTCACTTAACATTTGAACAGCAAGAACAGGCTCTTTGTGAAGTGCGCACCTACATCACCCTGACCTACCCAAGCATGTTAAGTGCTTACTATGACCTGCCTCCTGCAGCACATCCGGTCCACGGCCAACAGCGTCCCCGCACAGGTTTGCCCATTTTTTGCCCGCAGACAGCCTTTAACCACCCATGAGGCCAGTTGTTAATTTTTAAAATAAATTGTTAATAATCCACTCAAGTAACAAAATCTCATCTAAATGAGATTTTACACTTTTTTTGGTCATTTTCCCTAAACAGAATATGGTAATTAACAAAACCAGCAAAGAATAATTAATCTTCATCTATAGACTTAATTTCGATGCTTTTTTATTATTTATTATTTATTTTTTAATTTTAGTGTTTCCTTGCTACTTTGAAAGCCTTAAACACAACCTTTTTTAGCATTGTCTGGCTTAGATAGCTCTTATTGCTCAGTGAACACCTGCTGATTATTACTATAATGACCAGAGGGCCCATGTAGTCTCCAAGCAGCTGCAGGTGACATCAGCCAAAAAACGCCACCAGCAACAAATGATGATGGTCATGGGAAACTGATTGAAAGGTTAACAAAATGTCCTTTGCACTATATTTTTGTTAAATGTATCAACTGGAGCGAGTAGATAGCAGACAGTCATTTCCAATCAACAACACAACCGAAGGCTTTTATTCAGAATCTAAACATATTTATGCATCAAAAAATGTTTTCCCTACATGCTTTACGTAACTGCTCTTATTCTCAATCCAAACTTCTTTAGTTTCCTTCTTTTTCTTTCTTTTTGCTTCATCAGAAACCTTTTTATAGTTCATCACAAAATTTCCTTTAGAAGCGAATAAGTCTTATCAAAGCTTTTCATATGGTAATATGTTCCTGGGTGAACCTCCCGCTGCTCTCAGGGGAGCTCAAGATATTCCTTCCTGCTCCACGTGTGCGTTCTTCTTTCACAACGCCCAAACTCACCATGAAAAGCTGAGCTTTATCACTTCTGCCACCCTCTGGATTCTGTTGACCTATCCTGCTTTTCCCTTCAGTGGTAAAAGCATTTCTAGGAATAAACAATCCATTCAAATGTCACCAGATTCCATTGAGCGCCAGTGAACTGCGTCCCCAAGCTGAAGGGACCGGCACGCTGACATCAGACATTAAACAGCATTTCATATCATTTTGTGACAACAAGAGAGTATAATTCCAGCTTTGAAATGCTGTTCTCCTGCGGTGGGCTATGAGGCGTATTAAACTAATGTTCTGAACTGTAAATTCCAGCCTGACTCCTGGAGAAAACGCTTGCACAGAAACAGTTTGGCTCTGAATAAAATGCTTTAAATCATTGTAAAACTGTTGAGAAGAAGATTCCACAAAACGCCCCAGTCTTCATTATTTTATGCTTGTTCACAAAAATCCTGCAAAAGCACTGCATTTTGCTTAACCTTTTAAAGATTGTCAGAAAGTATGATTCATTTCAATTAAACTCTGTGTAATTGAAACATCTTTCCACCTTTTATTCATGAAATTAAGCTTAATTTTGCATAGTTTACAGTTCAGCAAACACACATTTGGTTCACTTTATGATGAAACCATCCGTTGACTTTCTTAGTTTTACTGTGAAAAAACACAAATTGTGCATACATTTTTCGGTTTGTACACATTTATTGGATTCTTTAGCTCAAATACAGGAACAGATGTTCTCTGCAGATAAAGACGAAAAGCATTCAGTCATGTTTCTAAAATAGTTTTGAAAAAAAGTGGTTTGATTGCTATCTAAGCAGTTTACTTGACAAGGTACAGGTTTAATGGGGGAAAAAAATCAGTTTTCTATGTTTTTGTCAACACATTGCCAACTGGTAAAGTCTGTCTGGGGAGCTGGAAGCTGGGGATGTTGACAGTGAAGTTTCACTTTCTGACAAGAATGATAGAGAGCAGATTTACAGCATCAGCATCCTGAAATCCCGGGGAGAGGCTTCAGCTTGTTTTCCTGGAGGATCCAGTGACAGATAAAGCAAATGTGGGAGCAGAGATCCTGGGATTTTTGAATCCAGTTCGCTTCTTTCTGACAGCCAAGTCTCACCTCCCCAGTGGGCAGATGTTGGCCAGCTGCAAAAGCCTCTCACTGATGTGTTTTCCCATCTGGCTGGAGGCGTGAATCGGATCCAACTTCGTGTTCAGGCTCTACTGGTTTTGATGATGCATTCACTGTCTTCCAGATTTTGATGGAAATCCAAACTTTCTCTCTATTGTTCTTGTAACTTATGTTTTAATTTTTTTGCAGTTGAATGTTCTGAAGTGTTGTGCCCAAAACACATGTGTGTTCGCTAGCTGAAAAAACAGTTCAAGTCAGCAGATTTTCTGATGAATCCTATTTCTTAGGAACAAATAAATGTGGTTTTCTTCATGAATGAACTTTCCAGGCTTTGTGGAAGTGTTGAGGATTTTGTGACATGTTCACTCTGCTCTATACGACATAAAACACTGTAGCAAAACATCACCTAAACCCTTTCCGTTTATTTTAAATGTTGGCTTCACTCTAATATTTAGTAACACTTATTTTTATGCTTTCATGTTAATTTTGTAATTCCAATTCCAATGACTTTTGGAACAACTGTTTCAAATGTTTTGTGGCATTTTTTTCAAGACTTTGGACACATATAAAGGTATTTAAGTTTAAAATGTCTTAGTATTTCTTTATTGACATTGTTGTGAATCAGGAGCAGATTACAAAAAAACTGCAGCTGTTAAAAGCTTGGAGCCGTTATGAAGGTTCTGCAATTTGTGGGTCACAAGCTCCCTGCTCCGCTCCATTCTGATGCATCCATGTGCAGACGAATAGATCCATGTGCGTCCTAATTTTCTACGTCAGTGGTGGAATCTGGATCAAAACTGTACGGCTGGATAGCTTCGATATTGCTCGCCATTTTTGTTGCACCGTTAATGTCATGTTGGGGTTGTGAAACTGCTTGGTTGTTGAAACCAACAACAAAGCTGCTGCGCATCACCCAGCCTAATCTAAATCCTACACCCTTGTCCTTGAAGTTAATTCCTCCTTTCTTTATGACGTCTCAGCCGGGCTGCAGCTTTGCTGCCCCGAGTGATTTGAAGTGGTCAGGGTCTTAGTTTGTATCAACCCGGGTCTCCAGGCCTCCATCCCAGCTCCTGCTCCTCTGATAAAGCTGCAGGATTCCACAAAGAGCTGCTGACTCCTCAGTTACAGATTCACTCAGAGGAGTCAACCTTCAGAATAAAAGCAGACTGTGCTGATAAATATGACCACATTCTGGCAACAAGGACAACATTCTGGCCATTCAAAGCCTGCTGTCATCCTCCTGATCAAAGTGGTGATCATAAGACCTTCTTCACTACTGCATTGTTTAGATTTAAAGCTTTAGGTCCTTCTAAACTCAGAAAGTTCTCCTCCATACTGCTTCAAAGTCTTACAGAAAACAGCAATTCATCTTTTTTTTTTTTGTTTTGTTTTTTTTACAGCAATTGACAGAAGTATTGTTCTAGAAGATTCAACCGCTCTGCTTCGTGCTGGGGATGACAGCAGCCAAACTAACCGTTCTTTGGATCAATTCAGATTTAGTGTGAGTTAACTCTAATTCCACAAATACTTTTAAAAGGTGCTAGTTAAAAATATATATATATATATATATTGTGTTTTCTGAAAAGTAATTACTGTTTGACAATTAACATTTGAAAAAGATTTTTTTTTTTTTGCCAATGTTACTTTAGTAACATTAATTAATAAAGAAAGTGACTCCACTGTAAACTCTTCTTGCATCATCCTTACTGTGGCTCTTCTAAATTTTTAACAGAATAATAATCTTATGTTTTCTAAATCTAAAGTAGTTATAGTCTTTTGTTTAGTTGTCTTAATAAAATAACATACCTGTGAAGACTCTCATTCATCCAGGATGGTTCCATAGCAGAAAAAGTTTTTTAAAAGTTCATTTGAACTTAGATTGTTTAAGTTGAAGACTTTTCATCAACTTAACAAAGTCCAGATGTACTTCTAAAAAAAAGGTTTCTGTTTGACAGGAGAACCAAAGTCATTCTGCTCTAAGAACTTGTATTTCAGTCAGACAACTCTTTGCAGTAAGAAATATTTATTTGACATTTTCCACATACTTTAGTTGGCATTCACAACTTTTGGTTTGGCATAAGGCTCCGTTCAATTCCATGAGAGATTTCCATAAAACTTTTTGGGTAACAAAACCCCCCCTTTACGGAGCCCACAGGTGGAAGCCGGGGAGGAGGGTGGGGCGAAGAATGAGCGCTGAAGGTAAGAAAGAGAATGAACGCCTGCGCACCTGGGCTTAAATAGGACGCTGAGCAGGTGCGTTAATTGACTGGACCGCCCTAGGGTAAGCTGGAAATACTGCTACGAGTTGTCGCCCGAAATACGATTACATCGTCATTTCAGTCAGACAACTCTTTGCAGTAAGAAATATTTATTTGACATTTTCCACATACTTTAGTTGGCATTCACAACTTTTGGTTTGGCATAAGGCTCCGTTCAATTCCATGAGAGATTTCCATAAAACTTTTTGGGTAACAAAACCCCCAACACCAAGATCATCCAGAAGAAGAAGAAGAAGAAAATGTGAATGTGAATGTATAATCAGTGTGTAAATAAGATGAGGTGTGTTTTCGGCGGCATTCCATTTTCACTTCATTTCATTTCATTTTCCAGTATGACTGCTATGTGTTTACCCGGTACCATTGACCGTTGGGCCGCTCCCTTCGAGAACCACTCCACGAAGGGAACATTCTATCTAGTGTATCTGCTATGTGTTTACCCGGCACCATTGACCGTTGGGCCGCTCCCTTCTAGAACCTCTCTACGAAGGGAACATTCTATCTAGTGTATCTGCTATGTGTTTACCCGGTACATTGACCGTTGGCCGCTCCCTTCGAGAACCACTCTACGAAGGGAACATTCTATCTAGTGTATCTGCTATGTGTTTACCCGGTACATTGACCGTTGGCCGCTCCCTTCGAGAACCACTCTACGAAGGGAACATACTATCTCATGTATCTGCTATGTGTTTACCCGGTACATTGACCGTTGGGCCGCTCCCGTTCACGGGGAGCATACTATCTGAAGAGAGAGGGAAGAATGAAGGGGAGCCAACATAAAATTACTCATACCTGATCTTAGAACGTAGCTCACTTCCCCAAAACAAAACGCCGTGCAGAACTAAAGTTTAAACCGCCAAACAACCCGTATGATACACTAACTTAACATCCAAACCAAAGCTTCCGATGGCGCAGTAAGACAAGCTGAACAGCCATTAATCGAACTCTATTAAGCGAAGAACAAGCTTTATGGCCATAACTTCTTCCATTGAGGCAACTGATATACACGAGCTTAAGTCCATCCATTATTTTTGAAGCTCCCAATGACAGTACAACGAACGAGCTTAATAGCCATAATTTTCTCCATTAGGCATAACAACTATAAGCGCTCAAGGAACATATTTAATGGAGAGCCCATCCAACAGTAAGACGAGTACAACGCCCATAATTACTAAGCGTCGACGCCCATAAGTACCATGCTTCATTGGCATATTACAAAATTGGCTTAAGAACCAAGCTCCAGCGCATACAATGATACAGCTTAGAACATCCTAAATTTTTGAGGCTTCCACCTGGCTATAATTTTCTGTAACATCTATAAGCGAAGAATTTACATTCATTCTGCTGTTGACAATGATTGATTAATTCAGTCAGAAGTGTCATTGGAATGCAGAGGAGGTCCACCGCCCCGTCACTTTCAGTGCAGCAATAGGTACGTCGAGCAGTCATCGGTGCAGCACCAGATCAAGGAATGCAGGGGAGACAACACTTCCTGGAAACGGAGAAGCTGATCGGGGCGTAGGGGTGTGCAAGCTCAGGATGTGGTGCATAGATAAAAACAAAGCAGTATTAGTCTTGACAAGAATATATAAAAATCCCAGATACCGATAAGATTCAAAATGCTTGAGATAAATGAAATAAGAGTGTTTTTAAAGAACAAATCTGAGAAGTGAAGTTTAGTAGATAGTTAAGGTAAAGACCCATTGTGGATTTATCGCACCCTAGAAACCATCATAATTATAAATTCCAACAGTGAAATGATAGTGAACTATAGAACCTGCACAAAGTCTGAACACCAAATTTTTATATATTCCAAAGATAAGAAAAGTAACCTTTGACAGTTTCAGAGGGACGCACCTTCAGGAGGCCATCGAGGAGTAGGTGATGGGAAGAGCAGCCGAGGAGATTGTAGATGAGGAAGGTCAACATCCCACGTAGCAAAGGATTACAGCTTGGCTGGATTTGATGCTTTGTACTTGATATTATTGGTCCTCAAATTGGTGGACAACAAAGTACAGGCTACTGAAATTGTAATTAGCCAAGGGCGTCTGGATACTGAAAAAGAGAACTTAAGAGCCATGAAGGACCATAGGTTTTGATAGCATTCTTTTCTAGACTGAACCTTAAGCATGTAGAGGCGGAGTATAACAAGCCAACAATGGGGAACATCTAGCAGACTGTCATCTGCTTAAGCAAGGCAGATAGAAGACTGACTTGTGAACACAAGATTTAACTCTTGAACCAAGCTTGAGAGCACAAGTGATATACTCCTACGGTCAGGGTAGAAATTGCTCAAGGTGGTATTTAAACATTAACCAAGTCAACCGATGACACAATACTATCATTCACTATTGAAAACGCCTTAATACAATCTCCAAGGATGAAATAACCGGACGACACCTTATAAATCAGAGCTGTAGATTCTGGCGGCCGGACAAACACAAACCACTCTTAAAATCCTTTCCCCCAAACCAGAAGGCACAGCCTCAGAACAAATGGAGGGAGCCTGAAGACACGACAGGCATCATAACATAACTATGTCAAGCATAGAGAGGGAAGGAACAAACGCAAGACACGAAATCCAGAACAGGAACACAGGGCCCAGGACGGAACTACCCAGAACAAGAACACAAGATGAACGGATGACCATAGGACCAAAGCCACAGCAAATGTCAGGTGGCCCAATCGGACAAATCACATTCAAACCAAACAATGAATAAACAGCACGCTGCACAAAAGCCAAAGATGACATAATGGGGAGAGACAAGCAGCAATGAACCATCCGATCCATAGAAGAAAAATAAATCCGGAAGGGTGGAGGACCATACAGTATAGACAACGTGGAACCCAGATTTGAAAAGAACCCCCCCCCCCCCCCCCCCCCCACAGATATCCAAAAGACCAGGGATACAGAGGAAATTCGGCCACTGAGAAACCATCAATAACACGCAAAATGAGGGGGACCCATCGCCTACAAATAAACATTACAGAGCTTCTGCTAAGAAATTGGAAAGTATGAGGACTGCCATGGCAGCTGAAAAGTAAACCGGCAAACGTGTCAAGCGCCAACTGAATGCCAAAAAAAAAAAAACGCAGAGAGGCATATAGGCAGAACAGGGAGAACCTCAGCGATAAGACATCCACAGCCATATATTGTGCTCGGAAGAAAATCGCGGAGACAGCCTGGGCTGACACACCCACTAATGCGACCGACGCAAGTCCCCGAGCCAGGGCAGGACCCACTGGTTACACAGAGCGGGGAAAAAAACAGGCGAAGCAGAATCAGATGCAGAACGTGCGGGGGCAACGAATGAGTGATCAAAATGAGCCAAAGACGCTGCATAAAGAGACCAAGCATAAGGAATTTGTCCACAGAGAGACAGGTCCAAAGAGACCAATTCAAATTCAGACTAACCAGCAGCTACAACAACGAAGAAAATAAACAGAAGAACCGCCATAATAATAAAGCCAGCATCTAATCAAAGATAGTCAAGAGTCACCTTCAGCACCTAAGAACAAAACAGCAACAAAGAAAATGCAAAAACCACAAATAATTCAACCAGCATGAGGAACCAGGCCAGACGAGGACCGCCAGCCGTCACAACCACAGAAAAGACCCCACAACTCCTGAAACAATAATCGGACGACGCAGAATAACAGCAGAAAAAAAAAACAGAAATGACACAGGAACAGACCACGAGTCACAAAACTACAATTCCCAGGGTCCTTAGGGGCGCGACGTCACCATACACGGAAGTAAACAAAACAAGACTCAGCCCAGAAAGACTACACGGGAAAATCCGCCGCCGCTCACCTTAGAAGACCGTCCGACCACGGCAGACGATAGACCCGGACAGCTCCAGGTCCGGGCCCACGGACAACCCGAACACCGCGGAAAGCGCACCCCCTGCAGATGCACGCGACCGCGGCGAAACGAACGCGCTGGGCGCCGTTAGCCGCACGGCGAGCGCCGCTAGCTGCCCGGCGAGATCCGCAAAAAGGAGCAAACGCGGCGAAAACGGAAAACCCACATCAGAAACGGGGATCATCCATCCAAAAGACGGGGGGAAATACAGCAAGACGTCGAAGAAAAGGAGATCCGCCGGATCCGCGAGCACGGGGAACGGCGAAGAATGAGCGCTGAAGGTAAGAAAGAGAATGAACGCCTGCGCACCTGGGCTTAAATAGGACGCTGAGCAGGTGCGTTAATTGACTGGACCGCCCTAGGGTAAGCTGGAAATACTGCTACGAGTTGTCGCCCGAAATACGATTACATCGTCATTTCAGGTAAAAGTGGGGATCTTGTGAGTAAGATCGATGCACCCAGATTATTTTCCCAATTTTCTCCAAATTGTTATTTAGTTAATATGTTGCGTAAGATTATTTATCTTTTCTTACAGCAAACAGCTTCAGTGGACAGATTTAGAAAATATTTTGTTTTTGCTATTTTTTTCGTGTTAAAAAAATCAGTGACTGCAGCAGGTCTTTGAAGTTCTGAACACGGAAATCATCAGTTTTAAAATTTCAAGACATAAAACCATCAACTATAACCTGAAAGAGCTCATGTTTTTCAAAATAAAAGCCTATTTTTGCTCTTGATCATGAGAAAATAATTTTTAGTTCACATTTTTTTTTTCTAATAACCATTTTATCTTTTCTTTCGAGGATCTTTTTTCAGCTACAGCCTAATTATTCAGCATGTAATTGAACAAAAGGTTTTTTACTATTATTAACTTGACAGCCTTGCTAATCAGATTCTCTTGCATGTCCGGATCTTTGGGATTGGATGGAAAGGCGACATCCCCAATGACATCAGAAGATGATACTTATTTAACCACTTTTTTGATTAAATCTTTATTAAATGTCCATAAAAGGCAGACTAGAAAAAATAGCGATCATACCATTTTTATTTTTGTAATTTTGAGATGCCGACACAAACCGGTAAATACAATATTTCAACACTCATCTTATTACTTTCTAAAATCCAAGTTAGACCAATCAATCTGCAGCATCTCTAAAATACAAATCACTGGAGAGAAATGCAGCAGTTTCTTGTCCATTATGGATTGCAGGTCGTGCGACTCTGGGCTCCGTTTTTGTAACTTATCTCTTAAGTAAATTAGATGCCAGAGATATTTAGTTTTAGTTTACAAGTGACAAATGATGTCTGTAGTGCAAAGCCAATGCACTGGGTAACACAAAATGGCAAGAGAGGCTGTTCTTGAACAGTACCCAACTTCTAAATGGCTGGTCTGGTTGAGTGCATCATGCCCGTGTCAGGGAACAAACAAATAAGATGAAGTGCTCTCTCAAAGTCAGTGGAAAGGACAAGCACACTGGCTCCCAACAAACAATGATAGATGAGCGTTACATGATAGTGTGGGGAGCGAACGAGGGGAGTGTTCAATTAATACAAGGAGAAATGACAGTTTAACGAAATAGTGAGAGAAGCTGGCAGGCATTAAGAAACGCCAAATTGAAAACGCATACATCTCCAAAACAGCTGACAACCTCATTCCCTTTCCCAAATTGGTCACAAATTCATGATTTTTCATAATTGTTCATGTTTTGACGCCTCATATTTCAGTCCTGATGCTGAACTAAAGAAGTTAGAGATAAAAAAAAAAAAAAATGGAGTTTCGACCACCCCATGGGAAAAACGTACTCTAAATGCTAAAAGGATGAAATCAGCCTCACACTCCACCCCTACACTTCCCAACTTTGCCATTTTATTGTAGGATTTGTGGTACGTTCAAGGCTGAGCCAAGGTATTGTGAAGAGTTACACCTTCAAAAGCACTTTGAGGACTCATGAATATTAATGCACTGATTAGGTGCCTTGATTTATCAGGCTGCGGCAGAAAGGAATGATGGGTGCTAAGGAGTTGAGGCACATACCAAGAGAAAGGTGCGGGTCCGTTAATGCGGATCCTTCAATTCACATAATAGGTTGTCCATTAGAGAAAAATGTGGGCTGTGTGAAAACTTTCCAGCTCATTGTTAAAGAGATAAAATAGTGGTGTCCAATCATAAATATGGCGATGTTTAACAATACAATGTGCTAGTTTAATCATTTGTGTTTGGACAGTTTCACGGCAGCCCAACTTATCACCCAAAAATAATGAAAGTGGGTTTTAGGTCATTTTTTAAACTGACGCTGTTGTTCTTTTAAAAAACAACCTCTATTTTGGAGGTTTCAGCACACCTTTTATTGTAAGCGATTCTCTGCGATTGACGATCAAGGACTGACTTTAGCTCAAACTTACCCCCCCAAAAAAATTTTTTTTTTTAGGAGTTTTATAAAACAGATCATGTTGTACAACCCAGATTTACCATTGAAAAGTATTTTGTACAACCACCAAAGTATTGTTGCATAACTTGGTTTTACCTGCTAAACTTTATACCATTTAAGAACAGCTTTAAGCTGTTGTATTAAAAAGGTGAATAATATACAATATTCAGGGCTGTTTAAAATAGCTCTGTTTCAGAAAAAAAAAAAAATATTACAATCGCCAATAAATAGGAAATCCTCCAATTTCTGATATGAAAGAAGCCAGAAACCGAGAAAGACGCCAGACTTTCATTTTTCAAAGATAAAACATCTAACAAAAATATCAAACAAAAATATTGGAGTCATTGATTTTGAGGTCAAATCAGGATCCACTTAAGGTGAATAATAATTAAAAAAAAAATAAAAACAATTACATTAAATTTACATTGAAAACAGTTTAAACTTAAAAGTTCACTTTGTAAATCTAATGAAAATGTAGAAAATGTGAAAAAAATTCACTGTTAATTTAAAACTTAAATAATAATAATAATAAAAAAACTTAATGTGTTATCTAATGAAAAATGTTTGTGTAACAGCAGATGTTTTTAATTTGTGTTTCATTACTCTCATCCAGTCCTCAATTTACAGCTACAATTTTACACGTCTTGCTTTCGGTGTTGAGCCTAAGTTTACATGGAGGTGGAGCTTTGAGCTCATTGGTCACCAGAACATGATTGACGTCACATGATATAGGTTGTGGTTATGTCATTTCTGCTCCAAAGCAGTGTCTGCTGTTAGCACCGGCCTCCTCTGATGTACCAAACTTTAGGAGAGCATTATTACTGCTGTACGCCACATAAGAGGAGGCTGCACAAACACTGTTTTGGAGTGGAAATGACACCATAACCTATATCATTTAATGTCAATCATGTCACAGTAGCCAGTGGGCTCAGGCCTCCACCCCTTAGGATCAGCACATTTTCTAATTTACAGTCTGTTTTTTATTGTATTTTGAAGTCCTTCTTCAATCATCTTTTGATCTTTTTTTCAAATAGATCCTAGTAATAATGATTATGCCATTTTTAGCCAAAATACTAATATTAATTTGTTGAAAATGTTTTCTAGGACATAGTTTCTGCAGAGCAGCAGAAGTTCATTAGAGGTTCTCCTCTCCTTTGTGGCCGGACTGTTGGCCCAGAAGTGAGCCTGCCCCCATTTTCCATCATCCCATTGTTTACACTCTCTTCTGTTAGCTTATAGCCCCTTACACCCCTAACCTAACATTACCTGTGCCACAAAAACGATGAGGAATATTGAAGCTGTACAGTTTTGAGCCAGATACCAGCTCAGACAAGGAAAGCAAAGATGTACATGGATCTATTTGTCTGCAAGAGGATGCATCAGAATGGAGGGGAGCATAGATTGGTGTAGATTTTACATAAGAACTACAAGCTTTTTCAAACAACATTTTTTTATCTGCTCTTGATTCACAACAATTTGAATAAAGAAATACTCAGAAATGTTATTTCTAATCTTTATTTTATTTGTATTTGTCCTCCATCATAAAAAAAAAAAATACCACAAGAACATGTTAAAAGCACAATCATTTCATTGGAGTGGGTCTTTAAATAGATCCTGATTCTACCCCATATTTGAACCCATTTCTTTATCATGTTAGGACTTCTGAAGAACATTATGGTCCCTTCTTGACATCACAACATTCATCTGTCTGTAGACTTTTAGCTTTCCAGCTCAACCTGTTGCTGTTTACAAGCAGCTGTGTAGACATTACACTCTGTCAATGTGTTTAGTTCACAGAAGAACAGAGGCTCACGGTCAGTTAAAGACCTTAACTGTAAAAACTCAAGCCGTGATCTTTAAGTCGACTGGGAATCGGGGCGGACATCTGCTGAGAAAAATAATCAAAGCCCTCGGGCTCGCCTGAACGTGCTGCCATCCATCAAACACTTTCAGCTTCTGTTTTGTTCTTCATTCATGTTCGCGCTCCTTCCCCACCTTTTGAGTGACAGCTGAGATTAAGGACCCTTTGAACTCTATCAGGTTGTTTGAGGAGCAGTCCAAATTGAAGCAGTGTTATTTCATGCTGCCTTGCTGAGTCAGTTGGAAATGGTGAGCAGGAGGTGGCACTACTTTGAATGAGTAAAGAGCTTTTCAAAAGGGAAATGTGTGGAGCCAGATCTCACATGTGTTATACAACCAGAATGAGAATTAAGGTAGGGAGAGGGAGAAATTAGATTAAAAACGCCACGAACAGCCTTTTTTTTTAATCTCTAACAGAAGAAAGACCTGAAAAAAAACAAAGGAGCTGCAGAGAAAGACAAAAAAGCTTATTTAACTATCAACAAACAACTTGAAAAATTAGGATTTGCTGTTGCTTTTCTTCAAGTACAGTGAATATAAATGACCAGAAATACGAACCTTTACATTTAGCAAAATGTTGAATTCTTCCTGAATTTATAGACTTCTAATGATAATAAATAGAACCCATGTTCATTCATTTTTACTTCCTTCATCTACGTTGTTACAGCAAAAAGTAACATCCTAAATACATAGTGTTCCTTCGTTTATCGCGGGGGGGTTACATTCCAACCACAAAGAAGGATTAAAGATGTTTTAAAGCTTCATAACTCCTCACTACACACTTGACATGAACATTTCCCATTTTTCTTTCTTGTTTAAAGTTCAAACCTTCATAGAAAAATAAGTCCAGTGTTATAGAATGAAACCAAAGATCTATGTGCAATTGAAGATTTGTCTCTCTGAAACTGAGGCCGGTCCATGAAAACCTGGCCTGACGTTTAACCGGTCCGTGGGCTGTAACAGGTTGGAGACCATAATGCGTCTCTTTTGCTGAAAAACAAGCCTCATTCATTTGGAAGGAAGCTCTGATGAGAAAGGAAGAATTTTTTTTTTTTTTTTCTGTTCTGCTTCCAACAGTCTTCACAAAAAGAACAAACTGAATATTTGAGCGGGTAGAGCTGAAGGAAGTCTTTCAGATCTTCCTGTACAACCAGAGAGCCAAAGCCGTGGAGGCACATCCAAGACATATGTTCCTGTCAGACACTGTTAAGTTTGATTCACGTGGAACACAGATGCCATTAGAAATAGATGTCACAACAGTCCTGGATGAATCGGTCTGGGCTGCAGCAATCTGTTGACCTCCATCCATCACTGACCTGTGAAAGTGGGGCCAGCACAGATATGCTGTGCACCTCCGTCCATTTCTCCAGGTGTTTGTTTGAAGAACTTTATTTCGGCGTCGTGCCACCTGCTCACTATGCTCGGTATTTTCCTGCTGAGCTGCGTTCCAGTCAAACTAGAGTGTGCGAAGCCTGACAAATAGTAATGCTAACCGCATTTATCATCCAGGTGGATGATGGTCCTCACAGCCTTGAGAGGGAATACACAACACCACACGCACGTACACATATTTTCTTCTGATGCCAAACTCAGCTGATGTTACAGTGTTTGGCTGGAGCCACAAGGCCCCCGGTCATGAAGACCCTGTTCAAAGGTCGCAGCAATGCAATTCAGTCCAATCTCTGTTTTTATATATTAAGAGTTTGTCTTCCAGTTAGACGCCTGAATCAGCAGATTTTGATAGTGATGGAGGTAAACTGGAAAAGACGGGCCTTGTTAGGGTTAACCGAGATGCTTTTTACACTAGTGTCTGTTTGAAAAGACAAAAGATCCACCAATCACAAGACAGACAGACAGACACAGCATCCATTCACCCCAGCACATAAACACACAATCACATAATCACACACTTCTTGTACGCACTAATGTGTAAAATCATGATATATCCCTAATTTTGAAAAATGTCTTGTCCTTTTTTCAAACTTAAACATGTCAAAAAATGTTTCTAACCTGGCAGAACAATGTGTTTCTTTTTTTTTTTTTCATTTCTTAAATAGCTTCTTTCAGTATATCCCATTTTTATCACAAATCTAGCAGTAATCTGTACTGTACTGTATTTCATCTTTATAATTTCTGTTTGTTCTTGAGTTAACTTGTGTGAGTCTTTTTTTTTTACTTTAGAAGCTTCCTCTTGCTTACACTTGGATTATGAATGTCTATTATGAAACCGTGTTTGAAGAAAATCAGGTCAAATTACAACAGAAAGACAAGGTTTGCAACTAATTGGGGAGTTTTGGGTTTGAACTTACATTCTTACACACACAAACTTTACATTGGTAAACCTGCTGTCTCTGTGTTTTATCAACGGGACAAAAGGAGGAAATTAGAGACAGTGGAGCCTTTCTTCAAATGTTTTCTTCGATTTTAAACCCTTCCTTTAAAGAAACACGACAACTCGTACCAGTATGACACCGAAAGGTATGTGTGTATATATATATATATATATATATATATATATATGAAATTTTTATGAAACAGCAGGGAATGATAGATTGTTTTTCAAAAACAAAAAAGAAGAAAAACACAGAAGTGAAGTCTAGTTGATGAAAAGAGAAAAAAAGAAGGCAAAAAATGTTCTGGTCAACAGGATTTGATTCTGCTATAGCAGAATCCCAGCAGGTTACACCCAAACGGGTTTCTGGCCCATCACCTCATCCACTTGGCCACGACAATCAAACAAAATTCAATGCACAACAAAACATAATTAAATCAGAAATAAGTTAGATGGAGCATGACAATTTCCCGCCTACTGGCTCTCAGACTGTGGGCCAAAGTAAGCCTACAGTAAGCCCACATTGGCCAATCCTGACCTTAAGTTAAAAAAAAACTTAAGGTCAAGATTAAGTTGACCACAAAGTGTCTTTGTGGGCTTAGAGGAAGCAAAAGTGCCTTCAGTGTTTGCTGTTCCCTCTAAAGAGAGTCCGAATGGTTTCTCTCAGTCTGAAATTCAGCACTTCTGAACATCTGATCCCACCTGTCAGTCTTTGCTTTCTCTTTCTCCTTTGTGTTCTTTTGGTGTGTCCAGAGTCGGTCATGAACTGTTTACGGTATTGCAGCAGAGTGCTGTGGATATTCATCTACTCTAAAACAATAGGGTTCAACATCTCAGAGGGTTTAGAGAGCAGCCAGTAAACCTGGATATTACCTCTGTGTTTGGCTGCTCTCAGGTCAGCGGCTGCCATTCAGCTGCAGGTTGACACAGTCTGGCTATTTTTGTTTCTTTTTAATAAAAATCTGATTGGGTTTGAGCTCTGAGTCACTGCTTCACCTTTGCTGTATGAAGTCGGTGATCTGCAGCCAGAGGTCAGCAGGTCCGTGTGAAATTTATGAAGTATCCATAGTGAACTTAACCAGAACTGACCAGCAGTGACCTGTGTCAGCCCAGCTAAATCAACAGCCTAGAACATTTTGGAAGTCATACAAATGTGAAAAAAAGACATTTAGAAAGTCATTAAAACATTGTTTTATGTCACCTTGTATAATATTGACAGGTGCAGACATCTAGAATTTCACTTTCATTAAATGTGGAAAAAAAAAACTTTTAGTGTTAAAGGTTTTGCTACAATTTTTAAATGTAAGTAATTTAAACAGAACATTAAATTGTGTTTCTTTTTTTTTAAATATTCTACACGATTCTAAGCTTTATGAGCCACACAAAAAACAATAAAAAATGAGAAACTTCCTATTTCCACAGCCCCAATAATAAAGTGGAGTCGCAATTAAAATAATCAGGAATTGTGTGGCACCACATTTGGCATGAATGTACCTTAGGATCCCTTCTTTCAGAAATGCTAAAAGGAAATCCAAGATTTGAAAATATATATAACATACATATAATGGTATTCTGCAGGTACCTCTTGAGTTCAAAGATTACACATTTTGCATGAGCAACCCAACATTTTGGATTTTTCTTGTGGCCAACATGCTTTTCTGAAAGACTGGATTCTAAGATGCACCTATGCCAAATTCTGTGCTTTTACTATAAAATGCATGATTTGTCTGATACATCAGCCTAACTGGCTCCTCTACATAACATGCAAAATAAGGTAAGGGAAGCATGCTGGGAAATTTAATGGAGAAAAAGATAAAAAAAAACCTTTCAACTGCAAAAAGTGAGAACATGTAATTTAGTTCCTGCAGATTGTACTGGAGAGAGTTCACAAACCAAAACCTATAACATGACTGTGTTTTTCAAAGATTTCTGACATTCTAATCGAGTGTTAGCTTCTTTACACACAGAGTCAGACTTTGTGGCTCTTCCACAGTTTACTTACTTGAAGACACAAGGAAGTGTAAGATGCAGCTCCAATGCAGATCCACCAGATAGATGAAAAGGTGGAGTTTTGTGTTCATTCGTGCAGGGAGCTGTCAGCGGGCGTCAATTTTTACTATACGTCCATCTTATAGGCTGCATACTGACTCATTGTTTGATGAAAAGCACACTTACTAAAACTGAAGGCCCAAGATAAGAAGATTACAGCAGATAATCATTTTTTCAAATATCAAAAATACATGAAGATGCATAGAAAAGGAGAAAATATCAAAGAATATATATGTATATTGTTCAGTAAATTATCTCTTTCAAAGTTCCCTCGTTGTATTGTGAAATGGATGCTGCACAATGTTTTCCACATTTATGCTTTTCTGGTGGATGAGGAAATTAGCATTTTGAACAAACCCTTTGGCTATTTTTGAAATATTCTGAATTGTGTCTATTATAACTGCTTATTCTTTCAAGGTCAATATTTTTTTTTATTCAAATAACCTTGAAATGCAAGAAAACCCATCCAAATTATTTCCTAGATTTGCTAGAGTTTCACATTTCTGAGCTGATGGAAAGTTTGTCCTCACTGTGCCATTAAAATGAAAACACTTATTTGCTCAAATATATGGTGTATAATAAATAATAAATTAAATATAAAATCAATATTATCTTCAAGTCTTTGGCTAAATGTGACCATGTTTTTCCTAATATAATCAAACTATGTTTACATTCGAAAGTTTAGCTGTAAAAGAAACACAAACTTACAAAAAAGAATGGAATATTGTAAAAAGTCTGAGTGCCCTGTTGGGGTTCTTTACTCAAACATAGCACATCCTGAAAAATTCATCTTTTTTTATTGGTGCTCTCATAAACAGGTGTTTAACATTTTCCCTCCATATATGTATATTGTTGCTTAACGTGACGGCAACACTTAGTGATAAAAACAAAAGAAGCGAATTATCATGTAAAACGCCAGTCTGTGAGCGTCAGCAGGTCTGATAAATATCAGCACTCAGTATTCTTTTCTTTCAAAAAAACACATGATAGTCCCCAAACTCAACACTTTTGCTCATTTTTCTGTTCCAGTTTTGGTTCCAAATGGTCCCATTTTTATTTTCTAAGCCTTTTTAGCATTTCCACCAGCAGCTTAGACAATCATCCTGTATTGATGCCCTTAGTGCAAAAGCTCCATCTTCCAATTAGTTTCTCCGCAGTAAATTATTAATTAAACCAAATCTTTAACATTGCTGTAAAATAGAAAATTGGTATGATTGTAATTGTGGATTACAGTAGTAAATAGACTGCTCATCCTTGCTCATGTTTTATATGGGGATAGTACTCTATTACTGAGACCTCGAAGCTTTGTGAACCGGGTATACACACTGAGTGTAATTAATGTTGGAGATGCACTCATTGTTAATGTAGTTAAAGGTCTGATTGCATATTGTAAACGTCCTTGTTTTCTTTATTTCTATTAAAGGCTTTCAATGTTTTAACAAATTTTTGTTGACAACAAACAGATCTAATGAATATGAGTCCTTTACTATGAAGATCTGCATTTCATAGTCTCTGCATACTGTTTACAGTTGTTGACCTTTAGGGAAAGGGGCTGTGTACTGAATGAGGATCCTGCCTTTGAGCAAATTAGCTCTATTGAAAAATGTTGATGGATCATTACAAGTTTTGTTTGTGGCCGTGTTTGGTTTCATTTAGTGATATTCAAGTATGTTCATGCTTGTGTGAGTCGAGAGGAATGATTGCAATTGTGATGTCTTCTGTCAGTAGTCAGATCGGCAAAGAAATGAAGTGACGTATGGTTCGCGCATGCAAGGTCAAGGTAGTGACAAACAACACAAATTAAAATGTTATTGTTAGGTTCTCTTTGCTGAAACATTTTAAAAGTTAAATGCAAATTGCATTACTTTTTTTCTTTTAAATTATGACTTTTTGAAGCACACTTTTCCAACTTTATTCTGTTATATGTTTTTTCATAATTGTGCAACCTTTCTCATAATTGCACATTCCTTGTAATTTTAACTGTATTCTCATATGTACATATATATATATATATATATATATATATATTTTTTTTCATTATGTCTTTTGTGGTGGTCCTAATAATAAATGAGCAATAAATATATTTATTTTCACAACCATCTCAACATTTTCTTTTAACATTTTCATAAATGCTTTAGCAGTTATTGCATCACAGATTATCTGCAGTGCATTTTTAAAATGACAGTTTTTTTTTAATTCAAGCGCCAAAAAGGTGATATTAATCTTACCTCAAGCAGTGTATTTAAGGTGTCAACTTAAGTCAAAAGGTCAACGCCACACCCAGATCAAATTGAATTGATCACAGACTCATCAAACTAATGGGGAGTTTTATCTAAAAAAAAAAGCAAAGTGGCAGTGTTTGAGGCAAAAATAATTGTCAGTTGCTTTCATGCTGCATCAGAGAGCAGAAATTCTTCAATCTGAAGCATTAAAGAGGATGATATACAGAGATTCTTTTTAAATTCTTTAAGCTTTAAAAGTCAAGGTTGCAACATTCACATAATATCCTTAAGCAGACTGAATGTCGGGGCAACATTGTGATGGTTTGTGGTCTTGGCACAGGTACATGTCTTCAGTAAAAAAATATTGGATTTCAAGAAAAATAAAGAAATGTTGGACAAAAAACATGTTAAGCATATTTTAAAATCTGCACTGCTCTTTAAAAAGTGCAAGAGAAAACAAAACAAAAAAAAAAAAGAAAAGAGAGAGGGGCACAAAAAGATTGAAATGTATCGTTAGTTTTTCTAATCTCTTGTCAGACTTGGGCAGCTCAGACTTTTCAGTTCAAAGGCTGAAAATGACCTCGATTGGGAGTGTTTTGCAGTTGAGTAGAGCCAGCCAGACCAAGCCAGGCTCTGATGTGTATCCAGGTGTCGCTGGCACACGAGTGGTGAAGCAGAGTTTACAAATGGGTGGATATTTAGTTGTATAATAGATTAATAGATTTAAACTACTGCTTTTGCATTAAAATCCTTCAAGGAAATTCTGTTAATGTAAATATATATGTGTAGAGGCAAAAGTGAAAGCCCACGTAGTCCCCACTCACTGAAAACAAAGGCATTGTTGTGACCTTAGTAATTTAGAAGGGCCCAGCTGTTTCCATGACGATCTTCATTGTCAGGCAGACATATGCTGTGGTTGCTTTATTTTAAGGGCTCTGTCACGACCAGCTGTGGGAGTTTGCTGTATTCCTGTCCGTGCACGTGTCTCCCACCGCATGAGCGTGTTCCCTCTGTGTTTGACAAGTGCTTCCAGGCAGATGTTGACAGTCTGATCAAAGACGAGATGAAGGGGAAGGGAGAGGAGCTGGATGTGACGACCTTCCAAGGTCAGGTGTGAAAATGAATGATAAGACGAAGAAGACGGACGGGTGAGGAACACTGCGGGCGCCTGGCGTTGGCCTGCGCCTCGTTGGTCAGGGATTATGAGGCCTCGGGAGGACATAAGCTGACTACTGCTCTCAAGACAATCTGGCTCCGAGCTGCCTGCTTCTTATCTATTGAGCTGTTTTGTTTTTTTCCCTATCTATTCTTCGTGGACTGCTGTATGAATACGCTTTTCCTCATTTGCAGCAAACCACAATATTTAGGATTGATTTATTTCATGGCTGATTTATCCGTCAAGGCTCCTTCTCTTGTTGTGGAAACATTGAATGGATACTTTGTCCTTCTCTCTATACATGCATACATGTTTCAGATATTTGATGTGATGATATGAAATACTCATCAGCTCCTACCAGTCCTGAGAAGGAACCAGACACAAAAGCTCAAAGTTAAGCTCCAAACTATTTTTTTCCTGCTGACACATGACAGAGAATGATGCATAGCCTCTAGCTCGACCTGATTTATTAAAAAATCACAAAGAGGCACGGAAAAAAAAAAAGAGAAACCATTTTAAAGCTGCTGAATAGGTTGCTTTTGAGTGTCATTTGCATAATGGGTTGTTTGCTTCAAAATGATGAATACACCCAAATGCGCGGAAGCCAAACAGCGACTTTAAAGACAAAGCAGTGTCCACTGCCAGACGAAAAAGCAACAATATGAGTGCTTCTGCTTTCCTGCAAATGAAGTAGAGGCTGCAGAGTGCCACTTTGAAGTATGATCTAAAGAAGACGACTCAGGGGGTAAATATAATTTTGGTGTCAGCCAACACAACAGCAGTAGATGCTTCCACTTTACCTTGATCATAAATGAGCTTCAGCAACATTATTGAAATTGAAAAAAGAAACTATTTCATCTTTACTAGCTTTTTCTGTCGTAACAAAAAAGGATTGAGTTTCTGACTTTTTTAATATTTCACATTAAGCTATTACTAAAAATGAAACATTGAGACATAAATATAAATAATTTTTTAATAAGCCTAATGTCCAGTTTATTCTTCATAGCAATGAGCCATCAGTCGTTTTGAGTCCCTAAGGCAGCTGTAGGTCATAGTACTGGATTTTGCATGCAACTGCAATAACTGTGACAGACTTCTGCATATAAACTTTTCCACCTTGATGATGCGATTATCTCCAGCACTTCGTTTTTTTTTTGTTTGTTTTGTGAAACATGGGGATCTTTGAAATTCAGCTTTTTATGTTTAAGCTTTTTTTTTCCACATGCAGTTTTTCTGAAGATGCTCACATGTTTTGCAAACATGCTGGCAAATGTTGATTATAATGTGCAAGTTTACCCCATGTGCATTAAAAGTTAGCAAAACTAAAGAAATGAGACGGAGGACGGCAGTATTTCTGAGCTTAAGGTTCAGCTGGAAGGTGGGTGTTTGGTTTCCACTCTTTTCTGTAGTCTGTCCTCTTATTTACACCGATTCCGGTCCACCTATGACTTTCAAAGAACAAGTTTTGAGAGCCAGAAGCTCTGGCAATGGAAAGTCAAAGAACTATGGAGTTAATTCAGTCTCAATAATCAGAAATGCACACAACCTGTTTTACAAATACACATGCTCTGATTCATAAAGAACCGATTGCAAGACCTAAATTCAAACCTCACTAAAAATCATTAATTTAGAGAATATTTCTTTAAGTTTGTAGTTTTACTTAACTCCTCTACAAAGCATGTATCATTATTGTTTCTGAATCTTTTAGTTTGCTTGTGTCCTATTTCATTCATTCTTTCATCTTCTCAACCCGTTTTGTCCCTTTCGGGGACTGGAGCCTATCCCAGCCACTAATGGGTGAAGGCAGGGGACGTCCTGGAAAGGGCGCCAGTCTGTCGCAGGGCAACAAATCACACATGTATACTCACATTCACACATAGGGCCAATTTAGTAATTTAGTAACCAATTAACCTATGAACCATGTTTTTGGACGGTCCGACCTCATCTTGGGAACTTGGGTATCAGAATTATTTTTGAGTTTTCCATTTGGAAATTACGACAAACAAGGTCGTTTATGTGCAAACTTTTTCTCGCTCAAATCGATTAGTATTTTACATAAATCGCGCAGTTGCACAGAGAGGCAGGATTAATGTAAAATTACGGCCCAAACATCCTCCGAACTTACCTTGTGATTGATGTTTAAAGTTCTTCATCTTAACTTCTTCTTCTTTCTTTTTTTAGCGACTGATGGATAAAGTCTCTTTGGCATGATGTTCTCTTGTGGTGACTTTGATCAATGTGACAAATGCGCTCATAAATGCACACTAATGCCAGGCTCAGATGGAATGATGTTGACCAGTCGTTGATAAGAGTGGCGTAAAGTCATTATTTGGGTTGCCAGATTAGTTCAGGTGTGTTGAAGGGGGGTGTCATTAAAGTGCAGGCAACATCAATTTGCACAACAATTAGATCGCACATTGGTACGGACGTGCTATAAAATGGATTGCCAGATTGTGGCCTTTTTTTTTGCCAGTTCGGGGCCCTGGTGGTGATGGCGGGGCCCTACGCGGCTGCGTAATACTTGTATAGAGAGGGCCGGCCATGGCTGGGAGAAAGCCAGAGTCCCCGGAGAAAACCCACACATGCACGGGGGAGAACATGCAAACTCAACACAGAAAGCTTCCAGCCGGGACTTGAACCGGGGGGGCTTCTTGGTGCGAGGCAAGAGCGCTAACCACGGTGGCGCTAACCGTGCAACCCAATTTCAGAGTCACTTTGTCTTATTGACCACAACTACCGGCCAATATTTCTTCTTTTTGTCCAAAGACAGCCCAATTTTACACAATCAAGCCACCTATTGTCATCAGCTGGAGTGTGGTTGGCCCAATCAGAGTCATCAGTAAATAGATTTTCCTCTGAGATAATTACCCAATTTCAACAAGAAGCTGAATTAGGCGATGGATTAGTTCAAGAAGGGCCTGCCTTTGCACCAGCATCAAGCACAAGCCCTTGACTTTGCTCGACAGAGAGGAAGGTGGAGTTTGGAAAAATAGGCCCATCAGATAAAGAATTAAGCCTCTCCTTTTCAACCACTTCCTACAAAACCCCAAACTGTCATGCCACAAGAAGCAATCACCCGCAAATGTTAAGAGGGCAGAGGCACGGATATCAATCAAGTGTCTTGTCACCAAGCTTCCCCTCCTTTAAAAAGAAACTAAATGTCCTGGAAGCAAAACAGTAGGACAATAGATCTGGACTCTCAGAGCCCCTCAATGGCCAGCATGAGAAAAGTATCTCATCCTTTAGCAGCAGCACAAAGTGTCCTTGTCTCCTGGCAGAGGAGATTGACACATCCAGTCTGGCCTCTTCCATCGCTCTCTGGTCCTTTGCCCACATGCGCTTTGTCTAGGCGGCCCTGCCTCATTGAAGCAGTCAGCTTCATTCAGACAGGTTCATGGGGGGCATTTAGTCATGCACTGTCAGCTCTGCTGTGGTCTTTTACCTCTCCCCGTGTGAGGTGTCAGGGGAACCACACACACACACATTTGATCCAAGCTTCGACATGCTTGAAAAACACAAACGCACACTCACACACAAAATCACATGTAAGGGCAGACCACCTAGGAGGCATGTCAAAAAGCTCACTGCAGGCACATGGGCTTCATGTGATTGTACTATTTTTAAAGAAATTGCACGGTATCAACTGAAAGAAGTGAGCGGTGACAAGGGAGACTGTTTTGAAAGAAATTTCAGGCAGCGTGTGATCATGTTTAAAAGAAAAAACTCTGATGTGACTTGCTTTATTTAGTGTACTTTACCTCCCCAATCATCACACAAACATCTTATCTCTTCTTCAAATATCTGACAAATATCTGCTCCTTGAAAATGTCTTAAAGTAATCCATTCGTATTCCAGATATGGACATCATATAAGGAATCCTTCTGTCATAGTAAACCAATTTGTGTAAATGCTCATCTATTGAACTATCATTTAAAGTCGTGGCCAAAACAGACTGAAGATAGGTGTGGTCATGTGACCAGAAGCGGTTTAAAGGACATTACTGAATAAAATTGACTTCTGACTACCAAGCTAAGGTCACATCAGTTGTAACACACCTGGGTGTGTGACATTTTTCAGTTTTCATTTCAGTTTCTCAAAACTCCTAAATCCTGCAGACTGTGCAAGAAGCACATAAGTGGTGTTCACGTCAAAAGTGCAGGCTCCTTGCGGTGAAGCTTGTGAGAAATTAGGAAATAAGGCAATAAGAGTGTTGTCTTTTTGTGCATCCTATGGGCACTTATATGTCAGAAGCCAGTACTCGCACTTCATTAATGACCAGACTAGAATATGGCATTAGGGTACTGTGGAACCTAATCACCCGTATGTCACAAGTGTATGTAACTTACAATAGCCTTACACATGCAGCCGTGGTGCAGCGGTAGGGCAGTCGACCCATGATCGTAAGATTGCAGGTTCGATTCCCGCCTTGCATGCCCATGAATCGTAGTGTCCTTGGGCAAGACACTGAACCCCACCTTGCTTCTGGTGATGGGCAGGCGTCTGTGCCTCTGTGTGAATGTGTGCGCTATATAAGTATACGCCACTACCATTACATTACGTGCTTCATGATACACTTAACAAAAGCACGACAATGGTAGGTTCCATTTTCATGATGTCCCTCAAGGGGGCCATACGAGCCTTGAAGTCGTACCTGTTTTTATCTTGAGATGCAGCCCCCCCCCACGCCAACCCAAAAACCCGCACTGATATGTGCATATGACTTAGTCATTCTTTTTATGTTTATCTAACATATCTCAGTGTCTTAAACCTCTCAATAATTGTCTTGTTTTTATTCAGCAAAGAAACCTTTCATTTCTTTTACTTTATTCTGTTTTCATGCTGAACTCCAGTGTGCAGCCATAAAAACATTTTCCTTCTAATCTCCTTTTTTGGTTCATAAAGACACAAACGTAAACCCCAAATATTGCAAAAAGGAAGTTGGTTGGGTTCAGCTGAGCTTGAGTTTCATAAAAATAAATGCAATTCAGTAATTTTCCAGTTTGACTCTACACTTCCATTATGTCTTCTTTTTTCCCTGATTTTTAATAATTTGGTGACATCCTCCACCGCCTAGAGCTGTGCACAATCATGTGTTGGCACATATGCGCTCATTAAGACGGCAGAGAATGCAGCGTGACACAAAAGCTAACCTTGTCTTTGTTCTCACTGTCTGCTCTCGCAGCATACAGTATCTGCAGATGAAGTTAATCACAGGCTTTAAGTTTTATTAAAGTAAGTGATGTAGAGTATGACTAAGACAATAATCCTCTGCTCACCCCATCTTATAATGATAATGGCAGAAGACTGGGCTGCCGCCTTCATGCGCACACAAACACTCACATAACAACAATTGTGTCAAATGCAGCTAACAGACAAAATGCACGCACACTTTCTTCCTCAGAGACACATTTGTGAACTCCAACGTTCAGAGTGCACGCTTTCGTGACAGAGCGCCACTGAGAAGCAATTTCCTCTCCTTGTCATTATTAGATTAGTGCTTGTATTATTTGAGAGAATAAATTGGCTAAAGTTGAAATGAATGCCATCAGCCAAACTCTAGTACACATCTCCTTCGCCTCTTCAGCGGGGTCTAAGTTCCTGATTAGGAAATGCAAACCCACTGTGCCATGGGGCGGGGGGATCCATCCCCGCCACCGCCACCGCCACCGCCATCCATCGGATGGGATTTTCTGCCGTGGAGTGTTTGCTTGGAGCTGAGCTGTGGAAGTCAGAGTAATTTCAGAGCCACTTTCATAACATCAAATTAAAAGTGGGACTAATTTGTAAAAAGTAAATAATAGAATCGAGTTTTGACAGAACATTTTGATGGCACAATGATTTTTGCTCTGGAGACGAGGCGGATCAGTCCCATCACCAGATTACCAAGCAGGCTTTGAAAGCAAAGGCTGAAGCAAAGACCTCCTGGGAAACTCATCCAGGTACTTGAGTTATTCAAGTATCCCTGTCCCTCCTTCACTCCATACCCCTGTCTTTCAGATGGCACTTTACACATATATTTGCATTTTGAGTCCTAATTTATTTATTATAAATAAAGAATTTAAGATTTGTTTAATTCATCCATATATTGTATCATTTCCAACAGTTTTTGACAGAAATGCCACAAAAGACAGTGCAAATCTGGAAGAGTAGGCATGCAGGCAGGAAGCAGTTGTGCGCAGTGAATAGATGAAAAATCATCTCTTTACAAGCTTGTGGAGTTAGAAACTTTCTTAAAGACCCACTCCAATAAATATTAATGTGTTTTTAACACGTTCATTTAGCATTTTTATCATAAAATAAAGCTTAAAAGCTTAAAACTTCATTTATGAGTTTGTTTGTTTTTTTGTCAAATCTTGGTGAATAAGGAGCAGATGAAAAAATACAGTTTGAAAAAGCTCTCAGTTGTGATGTTTAAACTGCGATGGTTGGTCCATCCGCTTGCAGACAAATAGATCTATTAATGTCTTATTTTTTTCTCGTCAGAGCTGGTATTTGGCTTAAAACTGTACGGCTGGATAGCTCCAGTATTGTTTGCCATTTTTGTTGCACAGGTAATGTTAGACTGGGGTTGTGAGGGACTGTAAGCTAGTGGAATAGAATGTAAACCAAGCATTGATGGAATATCAGAGGCTTACTTTGGTGCCAAAAGTCCCACACACAACTCGTAGGGGAGTTTTGTGCTGCTCTGCACAAACTATGTTCTAGAAAACAACAGCTGCCAATAAATGGCATAATCATAATTAAAAGACCACTGGGAACACTTTTACAATATCAAAAGATGATTGGAGTGGGACTTTAAACAATGTATAGGTTTACGATGATACATTTCTATAAGACCAACAGGGTATGGTGTTCTTAATCAAACAAAAGTGGGTGAGGGGATGAAATTTGATTTACAAATCAGTTAGAAACATGTTTTTCTCTTGTTCACCGGCCTCATGCATAAGGAAATGGTTTTCAGAACAGTTTTCACATCCAATATGTGGCAGAAAATTAAGCATTTGGATTTCAAACACTTAGGACAGTGTTTCTGGAAGTGTTTCTGGAAACCAATATAAAGTATAATGTCGGTCAGAAATGTGCAGCAGAAATTATGAAGATTAAAAATCTACTGGAATTGATCCAAATCCTGATTTGCAGCACTTCTGGAGAACCACTGGAACGTGCACATCTCCCCTCACAGCTTCCCTCCATTCCACGGCTTTGATATAGCAGCCCCTGAAATGCTGCTTGATGACTTAGGCTGGGAAGGATAATTGATTGGCGGGGATTATCCCCCTTCTAAGTCACCTGGTGATGGAGCCGAGGCCAACAAGGTGAAGCTATCTGCTACCACAGAGCCCCCCCCCCAGCCCACGACCCCCTCCACAGTGTCTCCCGTGATGATGGGTTTTGCTAAAAGTAAGATAGGAGAAATGTGTTTTTCATATTTATGCTGAGATGGACAAACTTGTCTCAGACAAATAAAAAAGTCCAATGAGGCAGAACCCTTAAGGATGGTCAGCACTTCTCAATTTACCTGATGCTGCTTCCACATCACACTGAATTCTGGGTCATTGAACTTAACATTCTCACAGATTTCATGTGAGTTTTGAATTTTATTTGTGGCTTCCAAAAAAAAAAAAGATGCCTGGGATGTTAAACAATACATATTTGTAGTATTTAAAATGAATAAAATAGAAACACTTGGGAATTGACAGATGATATAAACAGAAAATAGATTCAATCTAAAGCCATGAGCGGCGTTGTATTGTCCTCAGGTATTGCCCGTCTTTGCTGCCCCTTTTTTGACCTACCCTTGGTGGCTGAACGGCTGCTACATGCCCCTCACTCTCTCCTTCTGCTTTTGTCACCCTGGTCAGACCTGCATGTCTTTCTTCTTTTCAAAATGGCGGCTTTTCTGTTGGTGTTATCTCCATAGCAACCATTTTTTGTTTTGGTTGTCTGAGGGTGACAAACTAGGTCATTTTTAGAAGAATTGGCAAAAGTAAACTTTTGGTTATCCTTGGCAACAAAAGCTTTTGGTTAACCACGCCCACATGTGTGAAATTTTGTGAAAATAGTTTTTGAAAAAAGTTTTGTTTTTGTTTTCACATATGGTGAACTAATGTCAAACTTTGCAACACAATGGCTGCCAAGCCTTAGGTCCTGTGGCCATCCCATAATACTCTCAAAACTTCCTTGAAATATCCCTGACACGTGTGTTGATTTTGATGGTTGATTTAGATTTTTTTTTTTTTACTCAATATATATTTGGACTGTTTTGCTCACTGTGTTGTCATGACTTTTTTGGGCGGGGGGGTCCTGACATGTATGCAAATTTTGATGAGTTTTGAGCATGATGTGGCTGGGGCAAGATTTTCACTTAAAGACATAGAAAGAAAGAAAAATGGCAAAGACAACCTGGTCATTCGGGTTAAGGGCTGCTGAGGGACAGAATTATGGAAAAAATAAAATCACACTAAAGGAAAACCTGCCTTTTCGAAAGCAAACATTTCTCAAATTTGTGTTTTTAACTTTTGCTCCCCCAGTCCTTCTGCTAAATGACAAAATGGCTGTTTTTTGTGGTGTGTCATACCCCAGTGGATGACTTTCCAGCACTTGAGGGGCAGTGAAGTCTTCTCTGTCTCCATGTCGCCTCCCCTCCCAGAAGCCTCTCCTCCTGCTGCTCGCCTGAGGTCTGGGGGGGCAGCAGCTGGATTTTGCGGGTTGCTGTCGAGGCCGGGCTGTGAAAAGAAGACAAATCAGAGCAGCCTAATTGGTTTTTAATGCGCCTCTCTGCAGGGAAGTGGGGCTGGTTGTGAGCATACTTCTGTTAGTGTAGGATTTGTTCCCGTCAGGGATGTGTGTCTCTGTGTGCAGGTTTGCCTGCGGTTGTGTGGATTGTGAGCACGATGTGTAATTTTATAGGCACCGAAAGAAAAGGAAAAACAAAGTTTGAATAGGTTTTGGATCCACAGAGTCGTGAATAATCACTTTACATTTGTGCGTTTTATAGCTTGTAATCTGCTGATGAGATTTGTCTCCATCATTGATTAGCTGATTCATTGCTCATTAAGTTCTCCCTTCTGAAAGGTGGACAAAGAAAAATACTGATAACTGCTGCAATAACAGCTGAAAGTGGCTAAAACCTAGACTGCCTTCAATGTGTCTGTTCAGAAGAAGCAGAGAGATTCTGTGTTCACAGAGTGACTCCAGGAAAAGCTCAGAGGCTCTGGTACTGAGTGGGATCCAGGTTTGGAGCCACTTTTCTCAAAGGGGTCATAGAGTTTTAATGGAAAGTCGAAGTACCAGAATATGGAGTGTTTATTTTGAAAGGTTTTGCTGGTTTTGCTATAGCCTGTCATTTGTCAGGATGCTGGTTAACTGACGCTTGCAGGCTGTTATCCAGAACTTACCTAAATCCCAACCGGTATTTATCCGGTGAGCACAAAAATCAGCAACAGCAGCTTTTACTTTGGTTCGCCTTGATAGAAACATGAACTGACTTTATGTCAAATACAGATGAACTTTAATAAAAAAACTTAATTGTATAATATTATTATACCCAAACTGTTTGCACGTTTGTAATTATTTTTAGGAAATGTCACACTTCTCTCAGAAACTTGCTTCAATTGCCAATGTTTTGGTAATCACCTGTTTTTTGTTTACGCTATAACACAAAAATTAGACAAAAACTCAAACCTGATAAAAACTCAAACAATAGAAAAGGATTTATTGACAGGATAAAAAATGTTAGACATAATTGCTTTTCAGGCATGTGATCCTCCTGTGGTTTGTATTTAGAGTCACCTGTGCCAAGTAACAGGCGTGCGTATAATATAGTAACCACACTGGCAATCAGTTATAATGGAGAAATGAAGAACCAATGAAGAACTCAGCATTAAGGGGTTGAGTTGGGGGGTTAAACCAACAAATGGTCGGCAAGTGCGGCTGTGTCTGCAGCTCACCGCTCCCCCAGGGGATGGGTCAAATGCGGTGCACAAATTTTACACACCTAGGTGTGTGACAGATGATGGGACTTTAACTTTTACCTTTAACTGTACTGTCTGCAACTGCAGCACATAACAAAAAATGGCTGGATCAGGGATTTGGCTCACCTGAAGGGGAATCAAACTGTTTTCCAGCACAGGTAAACCTCACGCAGAAGCTCTAAAAACACCAGCTGCCTGATCCGCAAGCCACGCAATGCTAATCTTTCTGCACCACCTCATGAGACACACACACACATGCACCGACACAACAGACACACACATGCACCGACACAACAGACACACACATGCACCGACACAACAGACACACACATGCACAACATACGGCAAGCAAAAGGGCAATTTGCTGCTATTTAAATATGACCTTGAGAGCAAAATGCTCCTTAATTTCCTTTAATTTGCTCTGCCTGCCATCGACTGAAAACATTATCATGTAATCTCCATTCACTCTACTCAGACAACTCTGTCTTGAGTCGCATGTACAGGTACATACAATCACATAATTTTATTGCATAGCTGCACTTAGAATGTTAGTGTTTATAGCAACTTGACTTGTGGAGACTTGATTTGGGAAAAGAAAATATATTAAAACCATGCGCTGCTTGGATTGTATTTTATTTATTTCATTTCGGTCAATGAAATTAAATAGAAACACACCAGTGGCAAAAAGAATTTGAACCTGAAGAAAGAGTCAAAACATGACATTCTGATCTGAGCAGTAAAACAGATGAAGGAACATCTGGAGAGGTGGAGGTTTGGTCTGGAAAAGGAGAAGACTGATCAGTACGAGGAGGTTAAGTGGAGCGGTGAGGTTACAGGGAGAGAGGTGAAAAAGGTGGATGACTTTAACAGTCCAGAGCAAAGGAGGATGAGGATGGGGAATGACTCCATCAGAGGAAAAGCTCATGTTAGATGTTCTAGAGGTAAATGCAGAGAAGCAGACCGTTTGGACACACTCAGGGAAACAATGAAGATGTTGGTGAAAGGATGGAGACACCAGGAAGGAGGTCTAGAAGAAGACCAAAGAGGCGAAGACCAGCATGAGGGTGGTTGGTGTGAGTAAGAAGCAACCAAATCACAAAAAAGCATTAACACAATCAAACGTTTAAATGTCACTACGTTTTGTCAGTTTCAAGTTATATATGAGACCATTTTGTTTTTCTTTCTTTTATGAACAGAAGGCACCAGTTATTTAATTCCTGTGTTTCTAATTCATCCACTTAAGCTGCAACAATTAAACCTCTTGGTATTTCAGTGACATTTATTAGTCATTATGAACTCTATGATTTATTACAGAAAAGTCATGTTTGCTACCATAGTTGTAATGTGACAAGGCAAAATCATTTTTTAATCAAGTCAGAGTGAAGTCATCACTAATGATCAACACTCATGGCTGTTTTAATCGTATGTCACACTTAAATGAACAACTGAAAGTTCTCCCAACTGTGGTTGTGAGTTCTGATCTCAAACCTGCTGCAGCTGTAGGTCGTATTTATGTATTTATTTAACATTTTAATGTTGGTATCCTTGCTGGTTTCTCAGCAGGAACTCCTAAAGTGTACGCTACACCGAGATAAGTGTCTCCTGTTCAACCTCACAGCGGGTGTTTCTTCGTTCCAGGGAGGATTTATGTTTGTTGTTGCAACTCTTGTTTTTAATTGTAATTTATTGTCTTTTTCCAATAATCAGGGATGTGACGTTAAATGTTCAACTATGTTTTTTTACTTTTTTCAAATTTGAATCAGTGCAAAGCTTGCTCAGGTATTTGACTGTATTTTTGTTCACATATCTTTGTTTAATTTCCAAAATAAATGACTTTTTGTATGAGTATTACCTAAATGTTTTGCCTTATTACCGTACCTTACTGTCTCATTACTGAGCGTTATATTTAGACCTGATCTTCTGTTTTCTGTGTCTGACTCTGTTCGCCTGCCGCCTGCCCCCGACTCTCGCTCGGATCTTGACTACCCCTGTCTCTCCTCTGATGATCTCATGCTTGTTATTGGCCCCTACCTGCCTGACCCTGATTTAGCTTTGTGGACTTTTAGCTGAGCTAATAAACCTGCTGCTGGTGGAACCAGCCGTCTGCCTGTTCTTGTGACACACCACAAGGCTGCCTTTCTCGGCTTCAGAATCTGAATCCCGTAAACGGGTGATTCTCAGCTGCTTCTTCCTCACATTCTTGTCAAATAGCTTGTTCGGCACAAAATTGCCCCCACAGTTGGAAGCTAGAATTGCAGTTCTTCATTTTTGGGGTTTTCCTCCCGATGGCTGGAAAGTTTGCTTTAAATAACTCTAAATGAGGGCAAAAAAAATTCTATTGCTGAATTTGACACGATAGAGGCACATTTTCTGTTATTTTATATATATATTTATTTTATTTAATTTTTTGACAATAAAATATTGACAGCCAATACTTTGAAGGTATGACAAATTTGTAGTTGATTATAAATTCATTCCTAGCAAAAATACATTCGTTTTTTTTTATACAAAACGTAGTGCAGTGTTTGGCGCACTTCACATGAAAAAGACCTCCCGGTTCAAGTCCCGGCTGGGGACTGTGTGGAAAAAGTTGACATAAATGTTTTTTACTGAGATGAAATGTTTTGTTTCTTTACATATTTAGTTAAAAACTGGCACTAATACTTTAAATCAAAACAAAAGCTCAAAAAATGTTCTGTTAGTGAACTCCAAATGTCCTTTGGTAACCTTGTTCTATTTCTGCTTAGTTGCAAACAGATTTTTTTTTTTTTAGGTATCTGGATCTGCCTGTTTATAAAACATTTGAACAAAGAAACAATGAGTATTTTCTTCTAACTGCTACAGTCTTGCTGTTGCCTGGTGTCCATCTCCATAACAACAAACTCGTTTCTCCCTTTAATGGCAAAAAATGGGATGGAGAGAAAGGGGGGGGGTGAAAATAGCCATCAGTCAATCAAAGGCTAATTGGTTTTTATCTGTTAATACGGCGTCGTATGTAAAGCAGTTCAGAGAAGTCAGTGCTGCATTATTAAGTCGCATTTAATTCTGAGAGCTGAGTGCTTGACCCTTTCTTGCCGGAGCTGACCATCTCCTTGTGCTGCATTAGGACGACCAATTGATCCCGTCTGCGCTTGAAGTCAGGTCAATTAGGAGGCTATTTTAGAGATTTTAACAGTGGGGTTTGAACTGCTGGGCTCACCCATCCTAAAGATCATCATTAATTCTCCCTTATGCTTACAAGATCAGTTTGCCCCACTGACACCACCAAAAACTCTTTTCTTTTCCTCCTTCTGCATGCTTTTTTTGTTGCTTTCTTCTCTTCCCTCTGCTGTTTTTTTTTTTTTTTTTGTCCGTCAGGCTCCAGTCTTCTCTATTTCCTGCCTATCTTTTGGTTTAGAAGGGAAGGTGCAGCTGAGAGTGAATTACAGAGTCCTCCACGTCATTGAAACCGCAGAGACTGACAGCGAAAAGCCGATAATGAGCCCTGCACCCACTGATCAGACTCCTTCCTGTCATCCTGGCCGGGTTCTTTCGATAGTTCAGAGGTCATTTGTCCCAGTAAGGCAGAGGCTGTCACACATTTTCTACATGACTCACCTACATGCCCATTAGATCTAAATTAATCTAATCAAGTAAACACAGTAGATGATGGATTTAAGTGCTTATTCTAATAGCAATTACTGTGTTTCAGGAGTATTGATTTGGCTGGCAGCAGACTGCTGAACCCTGCCAGGGGGTGAACTGCTATAAAGAGTTCTTTAAGACCAAATCCTCCTTTAATTATTCTCAGGAAGGAACTCTACAAATCATCAATTTCTCTACATGTTTACTCTGTCAATATTTGATCACGCATTCATCATACGTCTCAGCAGAATACGTGTTGGGAAGTGTGGAATTCTACAAACTGTTATTAAATTATTTTAAGACACCACCTTTTGTTGGAATTTTACAAACATGCAGCCCAGGAGAAGATAAATTTGTTTGGCATTTAATGATGTTAAATATGCATGCTGGTGCATCCCTTGCATATAAACCACTGCAGAAAATACCTGAGCATCATCCCAGCACTGTGCAGATATGCTGCAGCTGATTGGGTTTGCACACTGCTTAAAGAAACCAAACTAGGTTCAAAGCAAATGGGGATAACTGAGAGGTGGAAGTAATTAAAATAGCTAATCCTCAATGAGATGGTGTATTGATTTCTCCTCACCACCTGCACAGAGCCTCAGCTGCAGCAGCACAAACAAAAACAAGAGCCCTTCATTATCAGGTCCATCAGTTTTGGTTTGGCTCTTTGACAGAGCCTGAGGACATACTGCGCTCTTTCACCTGACGCGATTGTTCTTTTTTGGATCAAAACCCCCTGGTGTGACAGTCAGCCTTTGAGGAGACAGTTGGGCAGATTACCTAAAATTATTAGTTATATACTTTCCAACTTTTTAACTGTTGTTCTGCAAAGGTCTTTAACCCATTGCTTTGGAGGACGTTTAGGTCAATAATCGGAAGCTATGTTCATACCCCCCTCGTAAACGTGCGTTCAAGTGGCGTTACATCAACCATGTAAATGCATAAATGCTTGGCGTGCAATAAATAACTGATTGATCAATGAATCCATTTCCATTCCTAGGATCGAACCAGATCAACCTGTAGGGGGCAGACTGGAATCGACCTATACCCCTAAAAAAATTGTTTAAAAATCAGATAAATTGAAAGTCGAATCGAAATTGTTAAATTACTTTTTACCTTTCATCAGGTGACTATTAAAAACCTTGAAAGCAGTCTGTCAGAATGTATTCCAACAACTGTCAGGTTTGGTTTTCCTCCCTGTTTGATCATTTTTGGAAAGCATTGATGAAAACAGCTGAGTTCAATTACTTGGATGAGTGAGGGAATGCTTTTGGCAGTAGATGTGTTTATTTAGGAGGTTCAAAGACTGTAGAATTGGAGTTTACTTTTCCACTTGTGTGCCTTTTACTCTAAAAGTTCACATTTGTGTGAAGTTGATTGTTTGGTGTGTTAAACACCGGTGCTTGTCCATGGTTAGCGTACATTATTTTCATGAGACGCATCAGACAGTGTCATGTGTCTGCAGTGTGGAGCTGTAAATCAGGACACTTAGGTTAAAATGCCATTTGGAAGCCCGTCAAGACAGCTACGGGACATTATCTTATCCTTTGCTATGCAACAAGCAGCACACCTGTGCAGTCACTGTAAAAAACATTGGCTGTGCGTGGAATAGAAAAATCCTGTTGGCAGTTATGTCTTGGCCGGGTGGGTATTTATGTTCACGACCTTCAGACTAATGTGGCTCAGTAAGGCCATTGGGAGCTCAGTGGTGTGTGCCGCTGAACGCTGAGGTACATTAAACCAGCGACGAGGTGCATGAAGCATCGTCATAAAGGAGATCAAACCTGTAAAGCGCGACAGCAATGAGTCTAAGAGCAAAGATATGAGCTAAACAATTACATTCAGGGTTGGAGAGCTGCATGTCGTCCAGTCTGGGGCAAACAGGTACTGCTGCAATGATCCAGAATCTGTTTAAAAAGGACTGTAAGATAAATGTCTTCACTTATTTCTTATTCAACATATTCTTTTATAGATTTATGAGTAATTGCTTTGTTGACACCTGCTGTACGCCGCCTTGCATTTGCCTATTTTTACAGCTTTGTGTGGGCTGCTTTTAAAAATATCAGATGAATTCTCACTGAGGCACAAGTTAATGACTTTTTCCCATGAAAATGATAAAAATTATTCTTATTTGTTTCTCTTGATATTGAGACTTTTAAACCATGGAAAATAAGAGTTCTTCATCTATTCTTTTTTAGACAGAAGAATCTAAAATATTATTTATTTTCCTGAGGAGGTCTAGAAAACATTTTCAGATGACTCTAAAGTTGGCAGCAGCTGTTTCTGATAGTACGACGGTCACACATTTGAACAGCAATATGTGCTTGGCTTAATTTTCTGAGAATAAACAGCACTTCCTGGAAATAATGTCACTTGTTAGCATTGCTGTCTTCAGCCTCTGGCTCAACCTCCTTTAGCGCTTTATTTCTAGGGGTAGGCTAAGGAGTAAAGCTGACAATTAGCCGCTTTCTCCTTTGTTTTATTCTGTTTCTCAGTGACAACCCATAATCCATTATACCTGCAAATTGAAAAACGTTAATTTTCCTTGATGGTGTTGGTTTTAAGTTGAGCAAAAGAACAATATTTTCTTCTATTATATGTTTTACAGAGTGAGAAATATATGAATGCTACTCCATTCTATTTTTTAATCTAATACAAGAATATTTTCAACATATGGTTGTTTGTGGTGGAGAGGTAGAGTGGTAAACTTCTGATAGGAAGATTTCAGGTTTGGTTCCCACCTTGCCTGTTTATGTGTCCTTGGGCAAGACACTAAACTCCACATTGCTCGTGGTGGTTAAAGGTTTGCATCAGTGATTGGCAGCAGAGGCGCCATCAGTGTGTAAATGTGTGTGCGCATGGATGAATAGGGCTGTGACTTTAAAATGCTTTAGACCTTCTTGGAAGGAAAGCTCACATAAATATACACCTTGTACCATCTGCAACAGAATTCATAGCTATTTAACAAATAGCTTTTACAATTTAGGCAAAATGAACTGCAACCAAAAACCAAAATACTGTGTAGGCTTTAAATATTCCGTAAAGTGACATAAAGTTTCACTCAGATCATCTTTTGATGTGTTTTCAAAGTGTACCCAGTGATTTTTCAACTATGATTATGCTGTTTTTAGCCAAAATAGAGCAGCTGTAGTTCATTAGAAATTCACCTCTTAGATGTGGACAGGATTGTTGGCGTGGAGCATCTCCGCTCCCTTCGCCTCCCTGTTGATGAAAGCAATCTGTTTACTATCTTTCCAGCTAGCTTGAAGCCCCTCACACACACCCAGCAAACATTAGCAAAAAAAAAGGGGGAATCGTATCAGAGATATCCAGCAGTAAAGTTTGATCTGGATTCCAGCTCAGACGAGGAAAACAAAGACGTACGTGGATCTGTTTGTCTGCAAGTGGATCCATCAGAATGGAGCGGAGCAGGGAGCATTTCTGGCAGAAATGCAATCTTTTCTCAGATGGAATTTTTTTAAAATCTCGTCCTTATTCACAACAATTTGAAAAAACAAATACTCAGAAATTGAAGTTTTAGCTTAATTTTCTTTAGTTATGTCCCCCATCACCAAGAAAATAGCACAAAAACATGTTACGAACACCAACAAAAAGAAACATTTCCATTGGAGTGGATTTTTAAAAAGCTGCAGCGGCAGGAGTCCCTTTTTCTTTACGCTTGCAACTAGAAGCTTTTGTCTGAGACAGCTAGTCAGGAGAGTCAACATGATAATAAAGACAAAATGCAGTAGACAAATTAAATAACTAAAACTCGACTAAAAGCCTTTGAATCATTTTTACTTGTGCTAATTTTGTGGTTAAAATAATGTAACACCACATCTATTCTCTGTTCATAAAAAAACAGATGTTAAACAGGGATTAAAGAAAGAAAGCACTTTCAAACTGTTAATGTCAGGAAAGACACAAACATATAAAATGTGATTGATCGATTTCACTTTGTTTCGCTGTAAAATCTAAAAAAAATGTCAAAGTCAATTTTAGCTTGATTTTTTTTTGCTTCCATATGACTTTCATAGGTTTGGTTTAAAAGTTATGAAACAAACCTCTGCTGATTGTAACAATTTTCACCCCCATCCTCTTTGATGCACTTCAGAATATACGTGTTTGTCTCTTCCTTAGTAAATCTCCTGTGTTAAAGTTGTCAGCTAGTCTAAAAATAGAAAAAGACATAGATATAGTTAAAAAATAAACACTTTAAAGTAAATGTAATCAAAGCTTCTCAAGGTCTCTAAATGAACATCTGTTATAGGTTCAATACATGTTTTCTTAATATAGAAAGGCTCAAACTTTAATCCTTTGTAATTCCTATTTGTATTGGCTACTCTTTGTCTGGATTTATTTTTGCATTTAAATTTCTTGTATTTAAATGCTGTTGCTACTGTGGGAACAGTTCTAATTAAACATAAAAATAATTTAAAGCAAGACACACATTGTTTCTGATATGTACTGCACATCAGCAGATACTTAAAGTTTTAAATTTGGTAGTTTGACATTTGGTTTGATTACTTTTCTTATCTGACCTTGAAGCTTCACAGTGATTTTACCTACCTGCCTATTTGCCTGCCTACCCGGCTCTCTGCCTGCCTGCCTGCCCCATATACAGTAAATGTACATGAGAAAATATGATAGCATTATTTCAAGGTTTCACAATCCTTTGGTAGCCTACATGTTAAAGGGCAAGAGTTAATAGTGAGTCAGCATTGAGAAAGTAAGTCAAGGTGAGGACAGGAAGAGAAAAAAATGTTTGCAAAATACAAATACATCAAAAATGTGCCAGATCTAACACAATCAAATGAAACATGGAATAAAACTGCTCAGTGTCTCGTTCGCTGTGCCACATAGAGTCTCAAGTTTCCTAACAGAAGGCTGGTCTCCATGTTGCTCAAAATAGTGCAATTCCATTGTTGGGACACTAAAAAAGGATAAAATCTTTTGATAAGCCGAAGATGCAGGTATAAGAGCTCTTCAGTCATTTTTCTTATTTTGTCTTCAGTTTTGACTGAAATGATCTGAAGAGAAGTTTTCTTTCAGAGTAAAGTGTAGGAAAATCCCGTATGGACAGGGAGAGTCCTACACTGACAGATATTCTACATCCAGCCATGGAACTGTCTTCAGTGTCTTGAACTAAATGTCTTGAGCTTGAAATGTCTTGAATCAGTAGAAAACTGATGATGATCAGAGACGTCTCTGACATCAGAGTCTTTCTGCGTTCATGTAACTCTATGCACAGACTGGTGATGTTCAGGAGACTGCGGTAACCAGACTAGGACAGGAGGTACAAACTCAAGTGACCTTTTTCACTGAAATGAAGCAATTTGTGAGGCGGCTGGGATCAATTCTAAGATATCCTCAGATCGAGGTACCTGAAGCTGCAAAGATAGAAATATTCATTGTTTTGTTTTCTTTATAAAAAAGTTCACTGTTTAAAACAAACCTTCAGTGTTTAAAACTTGAGGAACTCAAACGTAATAATCCAAATTACTTTCCAAACCCAACAAAGCGTCATATATTTTATGAGATTAAGTTCCATCAAATGAAAAAACGTTTTTCTAAATTACACGTCAGCTTTGTCAGCCTGCAGCATCACTTTTGGAAAAACTTTTGGAGAGCTAAACTTTAAATTAATGCAAATTTTTTGTAATAAAGCAGAATATAAATGACACTTCACTTTGGAAGAACATATGGATATTTGGGTCTGCGTGTGTGCATGTCCTTGAGCATAGGGGGGTTTCGGGAGCTGGTGACAGCATTCATCACGTCTTTTCTATTGACTAAAGAGCTATATTGTAATTCCAAAGTAAAAAATGATGCAAAGTCTAATGCTTCTGCAGCACACTGCATTTAGAACCTATTATTCACGAGCAACTTGTCACTGTAAGCTTTATTAGCATCTTTCCGGCAGCTTAGGGCTGTTTGATGGTGATACCTGTGTAATCAGAGTGGTGAAGGTGCTGATTTTGGCTTGTCTGCACTGTGCAGATGGCGGCTCTAACCTTTTATTATCGCTGCCAGTTAAAAAAAATAAAAAAAGACCCAAAGACAAAGGTAACACAATCACACGGAAAGCAATTAGCACTAAGCTTTGTGTATTGTTGAACAATTTGTGTAATTATGTAAGAATTTCCTGACAGCTTGTAACGTCATTATTTTAGAAGAGCCCATTATCCATTCCTGACTTTAATCACTCCGGGGAAAAGCGCAGAAAGATGGAAAACAGAATAACTTACATAAACTTCCTGTTGTCGCAGTAGGTACCTCTAAGTCACTTTTATGGAACTACAACTGACTTTTGAGGGAATGTTGACTTTATCTTGAATATAAAAGCTACCAGAAATTAACTGAGGCATAAATCCATTGAAAAACAGAGTTTTAGTGTCTGTATCATTTTGTATTTATGAAAAAAGAAAAAGCTAGCTAGCTTCTAGATCTGTTTTTATTTTATTTATTTATTTATTTATTTTAACAAGTATTTGTTTTAACGTTGATGTCCCGATGCGATCACCATGAAGTCGGGCCTGATCACGTAGTTTCAGACTTGATTGAAATCAGATGTCGTTTCCCAAATCAGCGATCAGATTTGTTTTTTCTCTTTTATTATTATTTTGAACAGCGCTATATATTTCAAGCCTATTATTACAGATAAATACGCTACTAGAAGTCTACATATCATGAATATACTACGACAGTTTGCTGCCGTAAAGCGCAGCAGAATACGGCAGCAGTTTGAACAAAAGACACACAAACAACAGTTTGGTAAAGTTAGCAAGATATAACTAGATAGATCCAGTAACTCCTAAAACAGGTATTTATTGTCTAATGAGAAGAACAATCTTTTTTTTGTCAATCATGCATAACGGCGTGGTATGGAGTTCCGTTTTCTGCCAAAAATATGTTTTTGCGTCTACTGTCTGTCTTTGGTCCAGTGTCTATGCCTACTGAACAGGTTTACTGAACATTGGTTCATGTCTATGTACTACTGAGCAATATCTACTGCGTGCTCATGTTTTTTGATTATTACTTTTCATTTGCTTTGTGATATTTAACCTTGCTTTTTGTGTAAAACTTTGCATTTGTCTTTGTTATTGTCGTTTCCCAATGTCGTCTCACTACGTCTTCAGGAATGTCCTTAGCAACCGTTGGTAGCGTCATTAGGAATGTCGTTTCCCCATGTCGTGTCGTTAGTTCTTATCGCTTGTCTCCAAACGACACTAGCGATGGTTCCAATGGACTTTCTTGACGACGTAGAGAGATGACATAGGGAAACGACAATAACAAAGACAAATGCAAAGTTTTAAACATAAAGCAAGCTTAAACACAATCACAAAGCAAATACAAAGAAATAATCAATGAACATGGGCACGCAGAAGATGTTGCTTAGTAGTACATAGACATGAACCAATGTTCAATAAACTTGTTCAGTAGACATAGATGATTGACAAAAGACATAGACAGTGGAGACAAAAACTTATTTTTGGCACAAACAGAACCCCATAGATGTGAAGTTTCCTGCAATAGAATCAGCTGGAATTATTGAGTAAACGGTTGAAGGATTCAGGTCATCAAAAGAATGTAAACATTGGAGCTAAAGCCACTGTGTTGAAGGGTAAAAAGTGGATCAATTACAGGCTTTCTTCTGTCTAATGTATGTTTTATATCAACAACTTGTCTTTTTTTAACAAAAGGGAGACATATCTACTAATTTTAGGGTTCTTTTTAAAAGCATTGGTCCAAGTGCGCCACTATAGACAAGAGTTTGAAGAAGATCACAGTGAAGAGTGTTAAGTTCAGTGGCGTCAAACAAAAGCGGACCATACTGCCTGACATCACCCTTTTCTTGTGGTGGTGCTGCTGGCTGTTCTGACACTCACAGTTCAGTCCACACATTCTCAGAGCCAGGGGTCCCGCCCTTTTGGAGGGAAAAGCTTGCATTTCCTCCCATCTGTCATCAGCTCTGCGGCCAAATGAGCCTGTTCTTTACCAGGAGCCAACAAGATGGATGGAGCCACTTCATCACGCCTGTATGAGGCACAATGGAAGCACTACACTGCAGGCCTGTTTGACAGTCAGCCATCCCCCACTGTGACTCCCTATGGTTACCATCAGGGCAATATAGAGTTCAGATAATTCATTAGCAGATCTGCCACTGTGGCTGCTAAGTTAGTTTACTGAGTAATTATTTACACTTATTAGAGCAACTGTGAAGATTGATCCTCCAACTGTTCTGAAGCAGTGAAAGTTGTGTTGTTTTTGTAAGAATTTTTCCTTTTAATTACTTGTTTACTTCTGCTAAGTTCCTGATCAACCACATATATCGATATCCAACCATTACGCGTTAGAGCAAAAACCCTCTGTTTAAAACCCTCCCTATAACTGATCATAACAACAAACCTAAACATTATCAATTTACAAAGAGATACAAAATAAATTCCTTTTTCTAAATAGATTTAGCATGAAGCAAAAATTTGAGTTTTTGCCATTATATTTATCAAAATCCTGTCCTAAATGATCATTCTGTTAGTAATTCTGTCTCAAAAGTATCAGATATGACTCAGCTAAAGTAACAGATTGTCCACTTATCATAGTCTTTAGCCGTTTGATTTCCTCTTGAAGAAGCCAAGATTCTTAAATTACCTTTGTAGCAGTAGATAAAAATGCTGCAAAACTATTCCTCAAAATTGGTTTGTATGAGAAAATGCAACAGACGTATATGTACGGAGCATTTGATCAAACTGAAATAAAAACATGAAATAATACTATGCATTGGGTGGTTTAGGTGCAGAGTATTGTTTGTATGTTTTTGTTGAAAGATACTATTCACACTATTTTCTATTTGTAAATGACTTCACTGAGTGTTTCTGCTTGATCTGAAAAAACACTGTAGAGTTTCAGTTTCGGTTTCATTTCATGGAAACATGCATGTATTTACATTTTAAAATGTCCCAATATTCAAAAACACATCACTGAAGGGACAAAAGAGCACAAATGCATTAAAAGATGAACTGAGAAACAAACCTGATTGTTTAAGTCAAATTGGTTTCTCTTGTTTTTTAACATTTGGAAACTAATTATCACAAAGTACCATGGTGCAGATACGGCATTACTTTATAACACAGCAATCAGTGTTTTTTAGACCAGCTCTAGCTGTAAAATTGGAACTCATCACAAAAAAAATGACAAAGTAGAATTGTATTTTGCTTAATTGCACCATTTTTTTTTTTTACTTCTGTACTACTTTTAACGTTGGTGTGTTTAGAAATTTGTCATGCAAAAAGTGTTATGACATTTGCTACTGAATACATTTTAGATTCTATTTCCTGTGTTTTTCAACTTCCTGTTTTATTTTGTTAAGTTCTAGTCTTTCATGAGTTGCTTCCTGTTTCCTTTCTGTGCTATACTTTGGCTGCTGTTAATTACCTCAGCTGTGTTCACTTTCACAGCTGGGGTTGCCAAAACCAAAGGACTTTCTTTTGGTTTTTCTTTGTGTGGCCTTTAAATTGCAGTTCTGTTTACATTAGCTTTGAGCATTTAGTTTTTTATTGTTTTTTATTTTTTGAAAATGTAATTTAAATACTCCTCAGGGCTGCCTCCAACTTCTTCTTGCGTGTGGATCCTTTGCATGAAACCCTGTTGTGACAAGAGATTGGAAAAGAAATGAAGTTTGTGCCCTCGTTGATGACAGCGTTTCTGCACAACTTTGGCAAGGAAATAACAAACCAATGTTAAGTATTTGACTTCAGACACTTATCAAAACACTAAAAACTGTTGTTTTTCTTCTGCATTATTTACAAGGTAAAGCTTTTGTAGATTATATTCACAAGAATGTGCAGTCAACCTTCAAGAGTTTTGCTTATGTTTTATTTTTCCATAACTTTTGCATTTTTTCTTCTGCAAATCCCTGATGTGGCTTCCAGCCTTGTTGCTCTCTGTTGACTTGTTATGACAGTCGACAAAATGCTTTTGCTTTTGTATATTTAAAGTAACTCTAAATACTGAAGGTTTCTAGAAGTCATTATCTTAGTTTTGTAATTGTGAATCTATCAGTGATCCGCCTTGAATTCATCTGCAGGAAAAGGTTCAGAGGAAGTGCAAAATCCTGAAAGATGGGTTTTTCAGTGGAGCCAAGTTCAGTGGGGTTTTTTTAAGTCGCTTTTGATGGAATCGTGGTTTCAGCTGAAATGAAGTCACGTCTCTCATTCAGTTAAAGCTGGTTATGACTTTTCCAGTGCCCATAATTTAAAAAAAATTGGCCCATAATTTCCATCTGCGTCTAAAGCCTAAAGGTTTTTAGAATAAAGGCGTCCACATCTCACACTAATGACCAGTCAAATGCATTTAAATGTATTTTCCATTTTTGTTAAAGCTCTGCTTGTGTTTTATGCAAGAAAACATTTTTATTTCTTTTGTCATCTTTTATTTAACCAGGTAAAAAACCTGTTAAGATCAAGATCTGTTTAGCAAGGGTGACTTGGTTAAAAAGTCAGTAGGTCCCAAAACATGATAACAATATAAAATAAACTGATAAGATTGGAATTATTACAATTTAAAGTGCAGAAAAGTGTTTTAAAATGCAATACAGTCAGGGTGCAAAAGTTAGAAACAGTGTGAGAATGTTCAAGTGCAGAGGATTCAAGTTGAACTAGTTGGCAGTAGTAAATTGAAAACACATCAGGCACAGACTGATGGACTCTCTTTCTCTGCTACAGAAAGAAACAAAAAGATCGAAATGAAACAAGTTTGGACCATTTTAGTCCAGCTTGAATCTGAAATTCCAACTGCTCTTCCTACTTTTTCTCTGTTGCTCTTCCTTAAATTCAAGTGGTTTTGAGATGTATTTCTGTTTGGAAAACTCCCAACTGAAAGAGCTGCTGTTTGAGCACAAATGTAAACACAATCTTTCCTCGCACAAAGAAAGATCCTCTTTGTGATCTCAGCTGAGAGATTACTGTGATGGTGTAACAGGTTCTTTTTTGAAATGGTTTATTTCAAACAATTAAGTAGAAATAATACACAAAAGCAATACAATCATCAGTTGTACATTCATACAGTAACTAATCAAACTTAGGATAATTAGACATATTAATAAATATTGCTTGAAAGGGAGTGGAAGGACGCGAACTTGTATAATTCCACCCCGTTATACTGTAACCATTTTATAACATGATTTATCAATATCTGTTCTGCTACTTGATGTAAATTTATTTGTTTCCTCCTGAACACTTTCTTTACCCCTAGTCACTAAAACATTTGTTTTTTTCAAACTAAAATTATTTTGCTTTAACAAAAACTTTATTGACAATATTATTTTTCTTGCAAGACAATAAGGCAATTTTCTTGATGCCTGCATCCCAATAAAATTCTGCATTGGGAACACTAACAATTAAGCAGAATCTAATTTTTTTTACAGAGTCTAGGTCCAAATGTCAGAAATGAACAAAACACAAGTAATTTAGAAGAATTTATATGCAAGTAAAGTGTAAATCATTAACTCATAGGCTTATAAAGGCATCCGTAGCCAAACCTCAAAATTAGGGACTAGTAGCTTCTATGAAGCTTTAAGATTTTGAATAAAACAATAATAAAGATATTTTAAAACAACTTGGAGAGTCTTGACTTCTAAACACAAACATTGAAGTAAAACATTGAAAATATTTTAAATAAAGGTTTAACCCAAATAATATTTCAAAATGATCTTCAGCTAAAAACATAAAATTACATTTATGAAAAACTACAAAAAAACGTTCTGCCAGCTCAGCAAGGAAGCACGATAAACAAATTTAAAAATATATATATTTTTATTGACAATTGATAGCCTGCAAATTGATTTTTTTTCACGTGTTAATGTATTTAAAATCTACTGGTAATTTCCTTGTTGCTCTGTCTGTCTCTGTCTTTAGCTCTTTGATGGAAGAATCTCAGCTTCATCTTTAGTTTTAACAGTGGTGAACATGTTTTAGTCTCTATTAATGAACACAGTTTGCTTTGTGAGGTAATTCCCATAGGCTTAGGGCTGCTCAAACATCATTTATTTCTTCTTCCAGTGATTAAACACTATCTGTGATATGGAAATTGATGCGAAAAATTTGTATTATAATAAAAAAAATATACAAAGTTTCTTAAATATCAGGTGACAAAGCCCTCTTATCCAAATTGGCCGGTGCAGTTCGTGCTCATCTTCTCTAAGTTGTAGGGAAAAATAGCCGGATCTATTGTGGGTGGACAGGAAAGGATTAGAAAGCTTAAACTTTTTCTGCTGGAGCATAATACACCACAAATCTGATTCCTACCTGTGTAATGAGTTTTGACTATTTCCTGAGCTCTGTTAGAGTTCAGCCAGTGAAGGATGGTGTTTCATTACCGCTTTATGTCTTTAGACATCCATGTTTTTGTGCAGTTTAGTCCTGATTTCTGCTGTACTTCACTGCAGAACGATTATGCTAAAACTGCACTTAGCAAGAGATTTTCTGCACTCATGAACAAACCCCAGTCCAAGCTTGTGGTGGAGAATTTGCCAACAAAAAATCTTCTTTTTACATGTGTTACTTGTTTCCTTGTAGCTTTTTAGGTTTGGACAGAACTGAGGTGTGAAGACTTGGAGAAAAAAAAAACCGAAGTGTAAAAAAAACAAGCTGTTTTAAGCATCTGCTATGCTCCGTCTCTGCTAACAAGTCTGTCTTTTTGTCAGATATGGTCAGGGAAATAAACAGCAATAAAATGCATGTTTTGATGGATACATTTGTCCTCCAATAGGCTACAAGTCTGCATCAAGATGCCCTCAATCAGTCTTTTGGAGCAAAGTTTGGGTGCAGTGCCAAAATAACCCCCAAAAACGTATTTTTCCAAAGAAAAAAAAACATATTTTTTTATTAAAAATGTTCTTTGTGCAATTTCAAAGCAAATCAGTTATTTTACAGCTCAGTGCACATCTGTTCAAAACTCTATTTTTTGTTCCCTTCTTATCCTCATTCGTTTCCATTTCATTTTTACTAAAAGGTTGAGTAAAACAAAACTTTCAAAACTTGGTTCTGCTCCTTGTTCACTTATTTGAAACAAACCTGTAAACACCATGAGGTTAAATGAAATTTAACAAAATCAAACTTATAAAAAAAAAAACATTTAAGATATTGTCAAACTTTGCATTTTCTCTTGCAAAAGTCATTCTAGCTAATTTTCTTTCAGTCTGAAGCCACAAAAACTCTCCACAGTAAGTCCCCTATTTCCTGATTTAGCATTTTTAATTTAGAGAATTATATCCAACACTTCCCAGGTGTGCGGTAAGTAGGGATTATGCTCACAGGGAAACCACTAAGTCACACATAAGGGATTTGGTCACCAGTGTGAGAAAAGAGCGCATGTTTATATTTACTCAGATCTTCTTATCTGGGTTGTAATCCTCGTCTTCCATAAGATTTTTTGATGACTGGGAGGTTTTTGCTTCGCTTCACCCAACTTTGTCTCCTGGGAAGTAGGAAACGGCATAAAATGTTTATCTACTGGAAAAGTTATTGTTGAGATGAATCTTTTCTGCGTTCCTATGTAATTCAGAACGTGGTGCTGAACAGCGATTTTAGTGGTTGAGGTTGTTTTCTGTCGGTTTAGCTCACTTTTAAAATCAAAGTTGGTGGTTTTATGTTTCATGAGTCGTACTGTAATGCTGTTAAATCCAGTGGTTTCTACGGAAACGGGTCTTTATGTGTGGTCGGAGGCAACGTCCACACATCTCATGAATGTAAAACTATTAGACCCAATATAAAAACACAAACTTTTTATAATAATTTTAAAGCAAATCGCTGAGATTCATTGACTTAAGTCCAAAGCAAATATGGCAGAGGTGCTTAAACTATTGCACGTCATTGAACCAAAAAAAAGAAACTGGTGTTTAGCTTCTGCTAAGTTTAAGGTGATGAAGTTTGTTTTTTTTGGTTTAATATTTTCTTGATCTATATATATGAGATTATGTCCATCAAAAATATTGGATAACGCGGAGACCTGAACATTCTATTACTTACAAAACAAATAAATATAAAATGAAACAATGGTACTTTAATCTTGTTATTTTTTAAATCTGAATCATTTTTCATATAAAGCGGGCTATTCGATGCGCGGTGCAATGCGTTGTCATGGTGACGGGTACCAAGCCTGCACCGACTTCGCTCTGCCACAGTGGAGGAAAGTGGTATATAAGCTAGATGTCATGTTAAGTGATCCAAAGCATCATTTCAGAGAGAATGTTCACCTCTTCTCGCTTGTTTTTGTCCAGATGATAAAACGAAAATTTGTTTCAAAGAAAGAAAATCTACAAGTAGCTTCCTAGTTCGCTTTCATTGAAGAGATATACACAATTAACTCTGAACACGAAATCTGTATTAACAATGTCTTTCCTTAACTGATATAAAACTATTTATCAACCAGTATTTATTCTGTATCAAACAGAAACTGGATAAAAGGCAGCATTGCTGTTGATGATAACATTTGATAAAAAATCCTGTCATGTCCATCATAGGACAGAGATCGTTTCTGCTGTGATAAACTGTGCAATAACATCTGTCCACCTATGTTCAGAGTTTCTCTTGTTACGGTTAACAGCTTGTGCATTGAATATCCTAGCTATGTGATCAGAACTTCTTTTTTAGATGTTTTGCACTTTTTATACCATGGTCCGGGTGAATACTCGATTCTGATTGGCTGCTGGGTGTGCGTTAAAACTTGATAACCACACGGCCTAAAAAGAAGTTCCGGTCACCTATCTCAAATCTTCTGTATTACTGCGCCGGCTTCTTTAAAACAACCTTCAGATTCATCATCTGGACAAAAACAACCGGTAAGAGGGGAACTTTCTCTCTGAACTGATGCTTTATTTAACCCATTGTGACGATCAGCATATATATATCGCTTTATATCGCCGAAACTTGCCTGCAGATTTGGTGCAGCGCCTTGTCACGTTACCACTTTTCGTGAAAAAAGAGATCCAAATCGGAAAAAAATCAAGAACTAAGGACTAAAAACAGGTTCATATTTATTTCTATTGTAAGTGACCATGGTATAAGTGGGTTAATAGCCTTCGAAGTGTGCATTATCACTTTTTAAGCGTCGGACGGTTCAGGCTTGCACGGCGTTTGTAGTTTATCGATTTCCATCCCTTTAATTTTTGGTTGTGTCTGCACAAATAATCAATAGTAACTGAAAGAGATAATTAATGATCTTTTTTTTTTTTTTTTTTGGAAAACATAATTTATGCAGGAGTTTATGAACAAGTATTTGTGATATTTAAATGAAATGATCAGGTCCAATCCAGGTTTTCCTTCACAAATGTCCCAAATCCACCTTCTTAGTATTTTAACTTCTTTCTCAGGAAGGCTTTTAACGTTTTTGAACCCACGGCTGCTGTCGTGTTTTTTTTTTTTTAAACAGTTCACAAACTTTGACAATAGATGTCTCCAAATCCCTCAAGCTGGATCCACTCAACAAGGTTTTTAAATGTCATGCCGTTTCCATGGTGCAGTGGTTACAAGTCATAACAGGCTGTCAGACACTCTCAAATTGCTTCCTGCTGCCCCACTGCATATAATAATAATAAAAAAAAAACCTTTCTCTGCTCACATCATGTTTAAACCGGGTTCATAACAGTGAGTTTGTATTTGATGCTGTAAACAAGTTTGTGGAAAAACTCACTCGGTTTATTCCTAAACTAAATATTTAGTGAAGTCTTTGGAACGTTGACTGAATGCTGTGATTATCAACTGAACTTCCTCTATAACAATGGAGAGATAAACAGCGTGGCGTTGCAGCGAGCAGCGGCGCTGGCAGCGGGGATAACGCTAGAGCGAGCTCCTAGGTGCTCTGCAGTTTTTTGCCGTTTGCATGTTTTTCCTCATGACTGCCCAAGAGTGCTGTGAACACACGGCTGGATTCAAGCGCTTAAGCATTATTTCTCTTTGGAGACTTGCTTCATGAAAACGAAACGGACAAGAAGACAAAGCGCGTCCTCCATCTTGTTGCATTGTTTGCCCAAACTGCTGCAGAACAGACCAACCTGGATCTCTGCGATAAAACTCATCCAGCAACTGGATTTTTTTTTCTGCAGATGTTTAAAAGGAAGAATGTCCTGCGGTGGGTCAGGGAAAAAGTGGTGACGCAAAAAAGATCAACGCTCTGATGAGCACTGTTGAAGCAACTCGTTTTGCGTTTCGGAGTGAGTGATGCTCATCGCATGTCCGCCCATCTGCACAGCTGATGGTTAGAGCATAATGAGAGCTGCAAAGACAAAGCGTTGAGGGGCTCTGCTCGCCTGCATCATCGCTCCAACTTTGAAGGGTACGTCTCTCATCCGCTACCTCCAGCTGGTGCCTCCAACCTCCTGGCACCGCCTCAGCTGCTGGTGGCGGTCCGGGCCTCGGGGCTGTGGCCCATGCAGTCATTGCACACAGGAAGCAGATGAGCCAAGTGCAAACAACAACACATGTACATCCACATGTACACACAGAGCACAGAGCATATGCATCAGTTTCTCTGTTTTTAATCATTTGTAATAACCCAGCTGTAGTTTGCTCCCTGCTTTTTGTTTTTTAATCTACATATTTGTTTGCCCTTGAAAGTACATTTTGATTACATTTGGCTTTAAAATGAAGATGGAAATACATTTTAAAAAAATGAGAATGCACAAATAATTTGAGTCCACAACAAAATCATCTTTTGTCTGTCCATTATTTGGCCGCAGACAAAAAACACAATCTACATTTTTTCTTTTTTTATTTCTTATCTGATTGTGGAGGAAGTTTTATTTTGAAAAAACACTGGATTCTCTTCACCACATCCAACTCATTCTCTCATAATGAGCGGGAGGGAGTCTTCTACCTTCCTCCCATCCCCCCATATAAAATTGTCTAGCTTTGCCATTGGTCAAGAATATTTTATATGGGGGACTTGTAGGGAGGCAGAGAGTCCCTCCTGTCCCCCAGGTGATGGGACCGGAAATATGGGGGGACGGGAGCGAGGCAGAAGATTTTGGATGGGAGGCAAAGGTTTTGAAGGCTGTTACAAACGAAAAGATCAAATATGCACTTTTCAAACAGCTTTAGTTTTTATTAGTATTGATATTAAAACACCAGGTCTATTTGGAAAGTTTATTTTTGCAGAAAAGAGCATTTGACTTCAAAGAAAAAGAAATTTGCATTTAACAGACAAAAACCAGGAGTCTTTACTCCAAATATGGATTTATTGTGACGGTTGTTCCCACAGACCATAAAAATGTCTAATACTTAGTGTCTATTGTTATAAGGAGGCTGATAAAGGTGCTCAAACAGTGGATTCACGTTTATTAATATGTTTAGAAAAATAACAGTTTTCTGTATTTATTTATCTATCACACCAGAACGACCTTTCTTTAAAATATTCTAGCTCCACCACTGGCCAAAATAAAATTTAAAAAATGGTTGTCCACTTCAGCCTCATACATGCTGGTCGTGAAATTATTGCCTGACTTTGAACCGATCCATGGCCTGAATTGGGGATCACTGATTTAGAGGATTTTAGGATAATGGACTGAATGTGAAGTCAGCAGTAGTGCACACCTAAAGGAGTTTTGCATCGATGAGGCAAAAAATGTGATAAAGACTGATTCGTGTGTCCGTCAAATAAAAAATCTGGCCGTGTCAGCTCTTCCTCATGTTACTGTCCACAGTAACGGCCTAGCCGCTGAGCACACACTGTCTAAATGAGCCTTCCTTTTTTTTTCTTTTGCTCATTTCCAAAAAGCTCTAATCCTCCTTTGACATCGTGAAGGGGCTTAAATGTTTAAAAAGCTTAGTCCTTCCTTCTTAAATCTCAGATGTTCAACATGTGTCAGGGTGGCAGTTTGCACAATGAAACAGTCGCAGCAAAGTGCAGATCCAACACTTTTTAGCAGTCACAGCTCATGTGTTCTCGAACACACTTCAAAGTTTTAGTGCAGTGACTGGGGATGTGCCTGAAAGAAGAGGCTCTAATATGGCACATATTAACATGAGTCACACGCAGACACTTGACCTTAAAATATACTTTTAGATGTGCATGGAGTCAACTGCCTTCAAAATAAAAGCAGATTGTGGCATAAAAAAAGATTTTTCCTTTTTATATAGATTTTTTTTTCTTCATAAAGCTTTTTCCATCAAATATAACAGTCCCCGAAATTCAAAGAGCGGCAGAACAATGTTTCTTGTCATTTCAGATAAAGGTGTTTTTGTGACGTTACGTAACACTGTGTCCAAGTTTTTGCAGCTCTTCTCCAGGAGTGATATTCACATGATCATCGCTCATGACACTGGAATAAATAATCCCTCTGTTTGGCCAATATGATAATAATGTGCTTGACTACTGAGGGTTTGAGGTTACATAACACACCATTTGGCAGCTACACCGCATGTCTCTCAGCTCTGCTGCTGTAGATGCAGAAGCAAACGTCAGACTGCAGCGCTGCTCTAGAAATGCAAGAAGATTCATAAAATCTGAGGTAGTTATCCTAAACCGAGGCTCAGAAGTTCACATTTATGTGAAACATTAAAGAGCAGAAGTTTGAAAATCAGTTCAGGAGACATATTTAGTGTCTAAACTTCAAAGGCAAATCTTCTTTATATCTAAAACCTGAGCTTTAAGTGCTTAAATGACACTTAACTTAATGGCTGAAGCTCAATCATCTAAAATTGACTAATTTTTACCTTCTACGAACTCTTCCAGCTTTAGGCTTCCAGTAAAAATATTACTGTGTCTCATGAAAAATGCTCAGAACAGCAGCAGAACTAAGCCAAAAGTGAGGATGTCATAAAGTAAATCACTTCTGTTCAGTGAAAACCACTAGTTTGATCTGTGCTGTTGGAAAAAAAAAGTGTATTTTGTTTACAAATTCATTAAACCAATTTCTATGTAAAAGAAAATTGTACAGATAATACATATTTGAACAAAATAATGCTCCAGAGCCCGTCTAAGACTTTGTGAAAAAAGCCTGTGTGCTTCATTCCTTAGGTAACATCTATTTTGAGCAACTCTCATATCACTTTATTTTTGTAGCTTATCTTTTATCATAAAAATATATTAAAAAGTACATTTAAATAGCAAAAAAATGTAAACATTATATATTTCACAGGACAAATCTGGGCTATTTTTATTTTTATTTTTTATTTCTTCACAAGCATTTTACTTTACTTTCTCCTTATACTTATAGTCCTGACGGCAAAACTGTAGGATGACGCAAATTGGACATTTGTTGGACAGTTCATGATGTCAGATATCTTTTCCACAGCTTCACTGTTTTCAGGGAACAGAGCTGCATTGGCAGTAAGGATTGCCTTAACACAGGGGTGCTCAGCATGCAAGCTCCTTTCGAACTCTATAGTACCATTTATAGTTATATATAGTTTATATATCACAATTACATGACACATTTTAGATTTATAATTTCAATATTTCCTATTCATGTACTTAAATGATTAGATTGTTCTAATGAAAGGCAGTTATTCATTTGAAAAAGACAAATATTCTGAATTAAATTGATAAATTTAGATGAATGCCTAAGACAGCACGGTAAAAAGCTCCTCTGTGGTTTTTCCTAAGACAGCTTGTTGAATTGTTCATAGTTATGTAAATGGTATATGCCGACAATAGATACGTTTTTCATGCGTTCTGTTCAAGATTCTTTTTTTTATTTTTTGATTGCCCGCAATGTACCCACAATCCTTTTGGGATTGACCTATCAGGCGATTTCTTTTTCTAACTTTTAAAACTTAAAGGTGCAAAGTTAACTACATTTATTTTCACTTTAACCCTTGTGCTTTCTTAGGCACTTTAACATTGGGAGTGGGGTCATCTAGACCCCACAAGAACCTTTTCTCTTCAATGATTTGTGATCTTCACTGGTGTCCATGGATTACATGACATCCTCTCCACCTTTATCCACCTTTGTCATGGTAGGGAGAACACTTAAATGTAAGGATCGGGTCATCTGGACCCTATAGGATAGCACAAGGGTTAAAGAAAAATGGAGGGAAAAACATGGTTCATTATATAAGGTAAACCTGCTGAATGTGTGAAATAAAACTGTGTTGATGCAGAGCATGAAGCTGCAGCTCGGGGATCATCCTTACTGCTCAATTACTTTCTGCATGCATTTAGTGAAATCATTAACTTAATGTTTGCGATGTAAATTTCTGTCATCTGCTTGCTGTTAGATTACTGATGAGCCTCTCATTTGCTGCTCTGCATGACACCCGTGAATTATATCCTGCTGCCAGATTTGAAACTGGGGTGCACAACAAAATGGCTAAAAGTTATGTTTCTTTCTCCGAGTGCAGGTCAAGCAGCGTTTAATCAGGAGATTAAATGAGCACCAAAGTTGGCCACATGCGGCGCGGGTTCCCATTAGCAGGACCGACAGTGGTGGGAAATCATCTGCAATAACTGAAATCTCCCCTGAACAATGCAGATGTGCTGTAATTAGCTCATCCTCACATAATAGCCTAACTATTAGTGGCACGTCGCCATTTGTTATTCAGGAGATTTGCTTTGTTGACTCATTCGGGAGGTAACCCATATGAGTTTTTGATGCAATTACTCATCATTAAGAATTTGGTTGTTGCTGTTGACTCTTCCCGCATGAAGGCAGAGATCAGGAATTAAAGTCATTGCTGTTTTTCAGGGAGGAGACACAAAATCCATCAGGGTTAAAGCCTTTATTTTTTCACTGACATCTTGATAAATTACACAAGTGCAATGAAGTCTTAAGACAGGAGTGATCCAGTATGACGCTTTTGTTTTTTTATTGAGACAAGAAAAGTGTTGTGAAATAAGAAATTAAATAATCACAACAGACAGAAATGCTTGCAATATTTTACATCCTGTGTTACCTCACTCATCCTAACTTTTTGTGGTTGATGTGAGCAGAAAATAAAGCTGTATTAAAGTTATACAAGGCGGAAAACGCCACTGAAATATTATTACATTCCATAGTAACAGTTCTCAACCACCAGTGTTGGGTAAATTACTTCTAAAAAGTAATTGATTGCTTTACTTAATTACTGGATCAAAACTGTAATCAAGTAATTCACTAATCAGTTTGCACAAACAAGTTGCTCTTGTCTTTCATTTAACTTTATTTTTTAAAGCAATGTCCTCGTGCAATGTATGAATCTGGTTCAAGAAATAACCTGGATTTATTAGAATTCAGACAACGGGGTGAAAATGACACAACACGTGGTGTGTGCCACTGCTCAACGTGGAAAAAAACGATTACGCCTAGATTCATATCTAGCAAATTAGATTAAGCAACTCTTCTGAAAACACAAAGAAGTATTCAATGCCTCCAAGTTCATTTTCCCTGACCTTAGGTCAGGAAAGGGTGAATATTATAGAAAAACCCGACTTCCAGGAAGGAGCCGGCTCTTGTCTTTCACACCAAAGAGAAGCTCTAGAGTTGTCTCACTTCAATTCAATTCAATTCTATTTTATTTGTACAGCCCAAAATCACAACAACAGTCGTCTCGATGGGCTTCGAAGTGAAACATGAACTCAAAAGGATCATGAATACATAGAGTTCAATAGGAAAATACTAAAATGAACTAACAAACTGACTAAGCTATACTGGCATCCCTGCCCTTAGACCCCCCCCTTCGCGGTAAGAAAAACTCCTAAAAAAACAGATTCCGGAAAAAACGAAGAAACCTCAGGGGTGTCCACATGAAGGAGGGATCCTCCCCCAGGACGGACAGGCGATTACCAGAACTCATAGAGAAGAATTAACTTATCTAACTCTACAACTACATATTTAAGTCCAGCAGACGAGCTTCATCCAGCCGGGGTTGGGGGGACAGTCAGGGGCGCGAGTCGAGCCGGAGACAGGAACCACAGCCAGGTGTAGGAGCAGGAGCAGAGAGGAGGTACACGGTCAGGAACAGGAGCACGGATGAGCCAACTGGAATCTGGAAGCACTCCCACTCCCCAGGAGGGGAGAGGGAAAGAGGGACAATACATGAATCGTACTGCACCAAACAGAGACATGGAGAACTAAATGATAAATGATGATCAAGAATAGAGAAGAGAGGAAGGGTAGAAATAGATGAGAAAAGGGGACAGAACCCCAGTGCACCATAGTTACCCCAGCTTCAACTTCTAGCAGCCTAAAAACAAATAGTTATTGTTATGAAGTTTAATTTAAACACATTAACATTAAGTTAAATCATCTCTGAATACTAACTAGTCTGACAATAAGCCTGTCCAAAGAGGAATGTTTTCAGTCTAACTTTGAATGTAGAAACCGAATCTGCCTCTCTTCCATGAGCTGGGAGCTTATTCCATAAAACAGGGGCTTGGTGGCTAAACGCTCTACCTCCAACTGTACTTTTACTAATTGTAGGAACCACAAGCAGTCCTGCATTTTGCGAGCGAAGTGTTCTGTTTGGGTGGTAAGGGACTATGAGGTCCTTGATATAGGATGGGGCCATTCCATGTAAGGCCTTATAGGTTAACAGGAGGATTTTGAACTTGATTCTAGAATCAACTGGGAGCCAATGGAGTGAAACTAACACAGGAGTGATGTGATCTCTTCTGCTAGTTCCTGCTAACAATCTAGCTGCTGCGTTCTGAACAAGCTGGAGACTTCTTAAGGAACTCTTAGGACACGCTGCTAACAAGGAGTTACAGTAATCCAGTCTAGACGTAACAAATGCATGGATGAGTCTATCAGCATCACTCTTAGAAAGTATATTTCTGATCTTAGCAATATTCCGCAGGTGAAAAAAGGCAGTTCTGCACACCTTCACTTGCAACCGACACATCAGTGCACGAGTTGGGTCTCTGCTCTGCAGCCCACCTGCTGCTCCTCTGGGATGAGAAGACTCCTTGTGACATCTCTGCAGCGACTGCAGCTATGAGGGCATGGTTTTACTTTGGCCGATCCCCAATTCTGGTTGAATTTATTTTGCCACTTTAGGAATCAAGATTTTTCTACTTTTGATGTTTAAAATACGGTAGTCGAGAACCCCCATCGCCAATAACTCTTTTTTTTTTTATTAACCTTTGTTTCATGTCTTTTAACAGAAAGAAAATATCAAAGCCTGCAAAACCGAAGTATTGAAGTAACAAGAGTTTCTATAGTCCAGAAATTGTAAATAATTGCGAAATGTATGTATTTTGTTACATTCCTCCTTCCTTTACTGACAAAACCAATTAAATTACAGTAATTAGTTACCCCAACAATGTCAACAACCAAGTACTATAAGAACCGAACCTTTTTATTTGGACCTGTTTCCAGAGATTCAACCCTACACCAGATCTTTAGCTCCAGTGTTTGCGTTTTTTGAGACTTTGACTATTTCACACAATGCATGCATTTCCAATGGACTCTGAAGCTGAGAAAAACAGCTTTGCACCAATACGCAACACTTTAAGTAAGTCAAGTGTTGGCAGTTTTGAATCTTGGAAATCCTGCAGAGCGCTGCATCCAGAGGTACAAATGTTCTCCATCTGTATTGCCCGACAGAGTTGGTGTCACTTGTGGGATACTAAATGAATCGCCCCCTGTTTTTAAAGCTCTGAATGACTGAATCTGACAACATTTAACTCCTGTGGAGACCAGGTCAGGTGTTCCTCTGCAGATCACATCACAGATGCCAAGGCAGTCATCAAACTACTCATCGCTCATATTAGGTTTTGGCTCCTCTGCTAGCTGTGACTGAGAGCTGTGGAGCTGCATCTCTCTGGGCGATAATGTACTTTAAAACAACGGCCAACTGCACTAACAGTTCGCTTTCAGTTGAATCCATCATCTCCTCTGCGCTGCTGGTCTTACTGAAACCAGAGGCTCTTATTTTGCTTCAAGCTCGGTCTGGAAGAGCTGTCTGCACGTCTGTAATGTTCCTGTTGATGCTGCTTAGCAACACAACCCTCTGTTTGACACAAAGCAAAATGCTTTACCATCTGCTGTGAACTTGGTTGTGGCCGGTTGCTAAACATCTCGTATCACATGTTTCAGTGCCTGGGTCAGTTCTGAGAACTGCTCCTTGTTCTGTAAGCAGTTTTACAACATCAGGACATATTTATCTCATTTACCGGGAGCATAGAGTTGACTCAACCATTTCTCTCATCTTTGCTCCTCATGCTCTGACAAAGCAGCGCACTGTTGGCACGAAGCTGTCAGCTCCAAGCTAACTTTTGAAGGACACTACTCTGAAAGCTTTTATAAAGCTCATCAAAGTTGATTTTAGGTGCACTGACTTACAAAGTTTTTGCCTTAAAAAAGAATCTCAGAAGACCTAGAATGTAGTTTATGGTTAGAGAAAATCCTTCCCGGTAACAGTAAAAGTTCTCAAGCAACAGAGAAGCACTGTGCTTATCTTTTCACAGCTTCCTGGAGATGACAAATCACTTATCTGTCATCTCTGTGTCACCGCACCCCCTCAACAGAGACATAACAAAATCCAACTGCTTATGGGGTCTAGTTTCTTTTTCCAAATCTTTGAACTCTTACACAGACCTTCCATCTTTATAAATGTCACCACAAAAAGGTGGGTTGTGATGTTGTCCAGGAACATACAAGACCTTGTGAACGCACTCTTCATGAACAATAGGGCTGACAGGATTTCTTGTTGTTTTTAAATGAACTTGATAATTTGATGCACATCAGTTTGCTGTTTATCTTCTAACTGGCTGTTTCGAAGTATTTGTCTACCATCTACCACACCTTAGCCATGGCACAGACATCTTAAGGAGTTTTTTTTCACTTAGGGTTCAGTGATTAGAAGATCCCTTCAGCGTGGGAAAACCTGGGCTGCTTCCATTCCAACCAGCAAAGCCGATTCCTTTAGCTCTTTCTAAGCCAGACTCGGATTTTTTTTTTTAAATAAACATCACAGGTCCTTTTGTATATAAAGATAAAAGAACAAAAAAAAGATTATAAAAACATACAAAACAGTGTGACAGTACCGTCAAATGGCATCTCTGCATTGTAAAGGTGCAGAGTTTTGCTATGTTGCATAACAAAATGCTGAGCAAAACAAAAATACAACATATGGCTTTCTTGGTGTTCGCAGAAGAAAATGCAAGAACTTTGACAGGTTTTGTGCTTCATGAGACTTGGATTTTTCAGGAAAGCCCGTCTCCCTGAAGGGAACATTTTGCTTTCTTCCTGGTGTTTGTCTGGAGTGACTGCGCGGACGAGTGCAAAATTGTTGCTAACTTGATGGCAAGACTTTGCACACCACTGTCTAAAAGTGGAACATATTATATCTTGCTGAGACAAGTGATTTCTTACACAGTAAAGTCCAGCTAAAATACCCAACACTCCACCACCTGTTACACAGGCTTTCAAGCTTCAAATTGCCTTGCCAGTAGCAACATTATTGTTTTTTGGTTGTTCAATATTTCTCAAAACCTTTTTCTTAAATCTTTCCAAACACTTATTTATTGATAATTAAAGCATATGACCTATATTCCATCCAATTTGACAGAACTGTCCTGGCTCTTGCTCTTCCGTAGATGACTGAACTATAGACATTAAAAGTAGGGATGGCTTTTCTCTGGTTCTGATGCTAAACCGCAAGGGTTTCCCCTTAAAAAAATAATAAGTTCAGACGCCCCTATCCCTCCAAATGCCCCAACAATGGGAGGGATAAGGAGAAGCCGGAGGGGTAAGGGAAGAATTCAGATTTGGCCCAAGTATCGGTACCCCTCCCTAGTTAAGAGAGACATTGAACAGTGTTCAAAGTTAAAGTAAAGTACTAACAAGAGCCAGACGACAACAGGCAGTACAAGAAAATATGAAATCAGCCATAACGGACCACTGCAAGCAGGAAAACCACATCATGGACTGGGAAAAGGCCAAAGTCCTCCGCATTGAAGACAACAGACACCGCAGATGGATCATGGAAGCGGTGGAGATGAGAAAGCAAGCCCACACTTCCATGAACAGGGATGAGGGGGCCTTCCTGCTCTCCCACACCTGGAGCAACATCCTCCAGCAAAAAACGGACATCAAGGGGCGGAGTCACTTGTCAAAGTTTGACAGGTGACTCCGCCTCAGTCACAATCAGCCGTTTTTTAACCCTTGTGCTATCCTAGGCACTTTACCGTTGGGAGTTGGGTCATCTAGATTCACTAGACAAAGCTCTGGACCTTTTTTTTTTTTTAATTTTTTGTGATCTTCACTGGTTCAATGGATTACATGAAATTTTTCCACCTTTATCCACCTTTGTCATGGTAGGGAGAACATGTCAAAGTAAGGGTGGGGTCATCCAAGATAGCACAAGGGTTAAAGACGTCACACACCACCACCTGATGACGACCCTGATGAAGGTGGAAGACATTCCACCGAAATATCTCGGTACGTTTTACATTACAAAACAAACCAGTGTCTGATAAAATAAATAAATAAATAAATTAAATACGCAGTGTTTAAAGTTTTAGCTTTAAAGTTTTAAAAACTTCCACAGTTTTGTATTTCGAGGGTCATAATACCTCCCACATATTCAAACATTTTGGACTCCATTGTCAAGTTTTTTCACTTAGACACTAAAACGTGTTTATTAAAGCCTTTTGACTTTAAAACATAAATGTTACTTTGAAATCCTAAAAATCCTCATAAAAAAAAAAATCCTTTTTTATGAGGGGACCTGGCTGCAGACAACAAGATGGCGCCCAGACATTATCAACAGGAACTGGAAATGCGCTTCCCCCCATATCAATCAAAAGAAAACTTTAACTGAAGACCCCAGCAGTTACAAACACAATACATCTTGTAGGTTTGATGTTTGTGTGCTAAATGACCTCACGGTGCACTTAAAAACAAAACAAAAACAAAAGCATGCTAAATTGTACTGAAGAAATCTGTGAAACAGCAAGACTGCAAAAGATGAAGTGTTATATATACCGAGGGAACATTGTATTCAAACAAAGCACTTCTGCTGCTGCTTAAACTTGTATAATTTCCGCTTTCAGTCGATGATGTCCAGGCGCCTCCTTGTTGTCTGCAGCCAGGTCCTCTTAAGTGCTTTTCACAAAACTGTGGCTGAAATTATTTTTCTGTACCCACTTTACTTCACTTCTGCCTAATAAAAGCTTTTGTCACACCAATTTATATTCCATAAATAGAAATTAATTATTCCGTATTAATCCAAAAGGCCGAACTATGTAAATGTTCCAATTATTTCCTTTTCACATGCGCCTTAAGGGAATACTCGGAGGAAACTGCAGTAAAACTCCCATCTTTTTCTCTTAGGACAGTCTTTTAGCAAAACACCTTTTTTTTCTTTTCTTTTTTTAGCAGTTCGTCTGCGACTTTTGCCAAATGAAGGTTGCGACTTTATTCCTCCTCCTGCTTCTCTGACGGCTCTTTGAATTGCAGGCAGCGGCCACAGCTGTGGCAGATCATGCAACCTGCCTGCAGAATGTTAATAAAGCACCTTGAATGATGTTATAAAAATCACTGCTGATATTTTCATATCCACATTTCACTGTTGCTGCAGATATTAAGAAGTCAGCCTGAAGGCAGACATATTACCTGAGCTGCAGAGGAAGAGGAGGAGGGGGTGATTCCCAATACAAATTTACTCTTTCAATGTCACCTGCTGTTTGGACAAATAATCCGCTTCCTGGCAGATGCGCCCTCAGTGGAATCATCTCCGATGGCTCCAGATATTGACAGGAGCTGGAAAAGGCCATGCATAACAAATATTGACTAGCAGATGTGTGATCAATATGCCATGATTAGTGGAGGGAAAAGGTGTGTGAAGCACACAAAAGGCCTGTCCGCCTAATGCGATGAGCATGAGCTATTTCAGCCCGGCACTAAATAACACGTAAACACTCGGAGCATGTGGGCTTTCTGTGCTTGTGACCCCGGAAGATGAGATTACACAAACACGGAAGCGTCGCCGGCACAGGTGCAAACAAAGGCCATTAGGCACCCATCATTTCACACACACACACCAATCAGTGGCATGCAGGAGATAAGAATCGGTGTATAAACAGAGCAGCGGCTTCTGCAGATCCGCTCTATCCTTCACAATGCCACAGTGACCTTTTAAAACACATTCCACACAGACAGAGGTAAATGATCAGCGGCTTCGCGGGATGAAGAAGGATTACGCAGGCGGTCCGGCTAATCAAATGAAAGAGCAAAAAAATTGTATTAGGTGAAAAAATAATTGAGTTAAAGTTCCTGAAGGACAAAAGTAGCTCCAGTTTCTCCAGTCTCAATACTGGGTACAGTATCCCACAGGCATCTTGACCTTTATGACAACAGCTAAGAACTGAACAAAAGAGGAAAAAATCCAAATCTCCAATCTTTGTACACCTCATTTTATTCTTAGGTAACATTCAGATGAACATTTATGATAAAATGTTGATATTTCTGGAAAATACTACACATACCTGTCCATTTTCTTTGATTGTTTGAAAGTGCTTCACATCAGACTAAATGACAAAATGTCACCATGCTTCCTTTTTTTAGCGAAATGATCTTTTCAATATGGTGGCCGTGGCCTGCCATTGCAGCAAAAAAAAGTAACTGACAACCAAAAACTGAAGATGGCTGAAGATAAAAAAAGTGCAAACAAAACAAAGAAGCTCGGGAAATAAAAAGAAACGCTGCTGCAATTTAAAAAACAAATCAATATTTGTCCAAATAACTTGGAGTATTGTTAGCATGATTATTCATGATAAAAACAATACCTGTAATCAGCTGCCGTCTATTGTTTCTACTGAGATGTATTTTCATTCCAGGCTGTCGGTACTTGTATTAAGTTGTGTTTGTCTGCTGGAGACGCTGGCCTGGAGTGAGATCATGCGATGGTAGATTTAACTGTGTTTTGATCCTCATTTAAAGCTGCAGAGGATGTCTTTTTTTGCATACTGGCATTCTTCGTGTTAGCAGAAGCTAACAATAAGTCGACATCCTTCAAACCTGGGGGTACATTGCATAACTGAAAATCAGTAAAAAGTACACATAGTGACATTGAACGCTAATATATTCTCATTCGTTTCCAGTTCGTACTCCTGTACTTTTTTCTGATTTGATTTTTTTATTTGAAATGGTTTCTTTCAAGCAATTAAGTAGAAATAATACACAAAAGCAATACAATCATCAGTTATACATTCATACAGTAACTAATCAAACTTAGGATAATTAGACATATTAATAAATATTGCTTGAAAGGGAGTGGAAGGAAGCGAATTTATATAATCCCACCCCGTTATACTATAACCATTTTATTACATGATTTATCAATATCCGGTTCCTAGCTTTTATCAGACAAAATTAAGAATCATAAAGTATCGATAAAGCACATGACAAAGATGAATTGTTCAATTATTATGTAAAAAAAATAACTATTTTAGAAATCAACATGGCAAATGCAGATCAGTAATCTAAAATATATGCAGATTATGTTACTTATAAAAGTCATTCATATGATTATAACATAATACTATATCAGTAAAATAGACACAACACTGTTTCAGGAATTTTCATAGCAAAATTTCATCAAGTATCAAAAGTTAAAAACATGTGCAAAATTATGTTGCATTAGAAAAGCTTTTTGAATCAATTTATCAATTTTTGGAGAAGAGTTATTTTGTTTTTTTTTTAATTTGTTTACAGCAATTTTTTTATTATAAAGAACTGTTGATCTTTTTCTTGTTTGTTTTTTTATTTGCATGTTACTCTTTTACTGCGATGGAGGGTCTCGGCTACCGTATTTTAAACATCAAAAGTAGCAAAAAACTTGATTTCTGCAGTGGCAAAACAAATTCAACACCTATGGTAATAAATCATTTTAAAAGCCACATTAATGTAGATTTCACATCCTAAACAAATGTATTTCTAGGGCTAATAGAAATATATTTGTCAATTAATCTTTTATTTATGATTAATGTAAACAAGTTAAAAGGAAACCCTTCAATATTCTCTTTTTTCTTAGGATTTATTTCTGGATTCATATGCAAAATGTCTCTTTTCCATTGAGCTTCATTGAGTGCAGGTGCACTGTGGTCCAGGTGCGCCACAGCAATCATTGATAATTGTAGTCATTCAAGTCAGTCAAACTCAGAAGCAATGACTAAAAATACCACCTGTGACATTCATCTTCTACAGAACCTTATCAAAGATGGCTCATGCTGGTTTATAAAACTGTGAACCAAAGAGAAGAAACAAAGATAATTTTTTTTTTTTGTAATATTATGAAAATACATTGATAAAAGGCTTTTTTTCTCTCACTCACTAAGAAAAGAGCACACCCACGGGACAAAATGGGCTTCTCACTCAGAAGAGAGGTTCAGAAGCAAACCAGAAGGGAAGTACACATTTAAAATCAAACGAAAAAGCAAAACATCAAGGCTATGTCTGAATTCATTAACTACTCCTTAACCCTAAAGACTAAATAATGCAGGAGCGTCCAGTGTTGTGGATTTGAAAGCAATTCACACACATGCTCACTACTTTATTAAAACAGCAAATATGATGTCATGCTTTTGCCAAAGTAAAAACGTATATATTAACATTTATGAAGCGTATTTAAAAAATCCAAAGTGGAGGATTTGTATAGTTTGTGCATTGTGGTCTACATCAATCTGAGTGTCTAGTTTTTTGCAGAAACTTTGGGAAATTTCCATTGCACTGGGTTTTTGGAAATTCGCACAAGAATGGCAAACACCCCAAAATAGTGGAGTGAGTGGTGGGGGAACCTTATAAATCAAACGCTGTTTTTCCTTCAATATTCTATCCCACTTGCATGGTTTCAAACATTTTAATTAGAGAGTAAATCCAAGCTCTAAACTGAAAAAATCTGAGTCCCAAGCCGACAGGAACTTTGCTTTTTACAGAACTAAGGTTGCACATCCTCTAAAAAGTGTCAATTCAATAAACACTTCATTTTTCTGAACTTTAAGTCACAAAAATCCCTTTTATCTTGCCTGCAGACATCAGTTTACAACTTTTTTACCTGTCTCCTTTTGTCAACCTCTCTCCCTCTTTACTCCCTTGTCTTCTTCCCTCTATTGTCCCTTTAATCTCCTTCGTGCTCTCTGTGGTGCTTTCCCTCAGCCGTCCTCTCTGCGGCTGTAATGGCTTCTGTCATCCAGCAGGACTCGATGAGAAACAGGGGCAGGGGGAGGCCAGCCTTCCCTTAGGCACAAGATGTGCCTTGACTAATTTCTCAGCATCGGACAGGATGTGCTGACGTTGAGCAGAAGCAATAATCTTTTATTAGATTCCTGATGTCCAAGAGCCATAAAATATTTGACGAAACAGTCAGAAAATCTTGTTAAAGATTTTACATTTTGTGTTTGCATGTGTTACCAAATGAAGGATTTAATGCAATCTCACACCTTTGAGAATTGCAAATGAGTGAGTTAAAGCCCCGTTTTTTTAAGTGTCACTCTTCTACTGTATCTGAACTCACGTTTGGTATCATAAAAATGTCCCCATCTGTTGGAGAAAGGTTGTTATTTAAACCTTGTGAAACATTTGATCTCATTTAAACCTGTACATTTGTTGTCTTTTTACTTTACTTAATTTAAAGAGCTTTGTGTGACATTTTCTAGAGTTTAAAAGCATAAATGAAAGTGTTGTGAAGTTTTAGGCAAATTTTTTTGTCATTTCTCTAAATTTTCAACCATCCAGCAGGGGAAAACCTATTTCTCTATTACCAAAAATGTTGTGGATATTTAAAGACCCACTTTGATGAAAAATGTGTTTTTGGTTGTTTTTAACATGTTCCTGTGGCATTTTTCTGATGATGGATGACAAATATCAAGAAAATAGAGCTGAAAGTTGCATTTCAGAATATCTCTTTATTCAAATTACTGTGAATCAGGAGCAGACAAAAACATAAAGTTGGAAAAAGAGCATATTTGATATGTAGAAAATATGTTAGGTGGGCCACAAGCTCCCTGCTCCACCTCATTCTGATGCATCCACTTGCAGACAAATACATCCATCTACGGCTGCATAGTTCCAATATTGCTCGCTATTTTTTTCTAGCAGCGATTTTAGGTTGGGGGTGTAAAAGGCTGTAAGCTATCTGGAAAGCTTACGGGGGCTGCCCACCCACAAGTCATAGGCAACCTTTTTTCATTATTCTTTATTAAACTTTTGCCACTCTGCAGAAACCGCGTCCTAGAAAATGACACAGATTCTTTGATTTTGCCTAAAATGGCATAATCGTAAATAAAAGACCACTGGGAACATTTTACTGAACTGTTTGACTGCATTCTTGAACGTGCATCACATGAAACAGTCACATGCTGACAGCAAAATGATCCACTCTGGGTGGTGGTAAATATTGGCACTTGTATCTAGGGAGATTCAAGCACCATTTCCTTTGTTTCTCACAATGGGTCAGTTGATTCCTTTAGTTAACTACTAAAGTTAACGTCTTTAACACCGGAGCAGTAACAGGAAATTACACACGCTCCGTGAACTACTGTATCTCCTAAATAATCAAGGTAAACCGATGATTTTCGGACAAAAAGCACCTGTTTTTTCTGTTCTGCATAAACAAAACCTTCAACTGCCTTTTTCTGCTTCAGAATTACGTTGGAATTACATTCATTGTGTAAGAGGTTGGAGATTTACAGTAATTCAAGATCGTCAATACTGGAGCCAAAGCTCCGATGTTAAAGGGTTAAATTTATGGCTTATTTTTGAGATTTCCCCAAATAGCGAAAGCCATGTGGGGGTTTTGTCACAATTTTATTAATCTGTTTGTAAAACTTTTATGTAAGTGGAGGTTAGAATTTGTTTCTCTGTAATTTTGAACAAAACATTAAAGCATGACTTAGGAACTAATAGAAAAAGGATAAATGTTGTGTCAGATTTGTTTTATTTTGGTCAATTGGTCAAACATTGTCACACAATTACGACTAAATTGCTTTAATTATCACTTTTTATTAGCACTTTGTCATGGATTTGTTTTTAATAGCTTAAATTGTTGTCTAAAAAAATAAATGCTTGAGGTTCTGCAAATTTATTTTTGCTGCATATTTTTCTGGTAAACATTTTTGAAGGTAAAATGCTCTTCAACAATATGAACCTCGAGCACCATTCTACCATTTTTAGTTGTCTCGTTGACGCGAGAGCCCTTAATGGCTCTCGGTGCATGGCACAATCAAAGGTCCTTATCTGCTTGACGGCAGAGCGTTTCGTAGAATGAAGGCCTCTTGTTTGAATGTGTCTGAAGGAAAAGAGGCACTTACATGAGGTAAAAGCAGGATTTGACAGCTACCCTGCCACATATGGACATCATTTAATAACAATCTCCTTAGAATACATCCAATTCTTAATTTGATTTAAAAACAGAGCAACAACTGGGTTCTTAAAAGCCTCTTTGGTGATCACAGGAACCTGCATTAATGATGATTGAGGAACTGAGTGAATGGAAATGAGAGCTACAACCTTCATTTGTTAACCAAATGGAAAAGCAAAGCTTCAATTAAAGAGGACCTGATCTAAAAACATGAAGATTTAGGTCTGTGATTGTGAGGAGGCATCTCTGGAAGCCAAGTTCCCTTAATTTAGATAAACACACTTTGAGAGGCTTTTACTTTCCAAATCAGTATTGGTTTCCTCTTAGTTATGCAGACATTTCTGCTCAAGCTGCTTTGATAATTTCCAGGACTCAAAGACATTCTTTTTTTTTTTGCATTAAGAAAATCGATTTATTTGAATTTGAGTCAATAATTGAAATTGTGACTGGGTGTTGGTGCCCAGAGGTGGTCCTGACTAGTTTGGCTCCCTGGGGGAACCACTGGACACTAAACTGGTCTGTGGCCAGAAAACAGTTGGGGACCACAGGTTTGGATCACGTTCAGCCTTCAGCGTGTTGATTGAACTATAATAATGTGAGTTTTAAGTTTCAGTCTTTTCTATCTTCCATGTTTGTAAGTTTTGTGTCCCCTCCTCATTGAAAGTGATGTCATCATCAGAACCAGCGAGCTGTGAATCTTTTTTTAATGTTCTCCACTCGTCTGCTCAATCCGCACGTTAGCAAAGAGTTAACCTGTTGAGTTGGATTAATAATGGTCCTTATTGCCTCACCTCAGGCACTTTGAAAGTAACCTTTAAGACTGCGAAAGCATTTGAACACTTCAGGTGATGAATGCCTGCAGTTAGCTGCTCTTAGAACACAAAGTTAAAGTGTGGCATTGATTTATTTTGTACAGTTCATGCATTTTCATTTGAACGGGTGTCATATGGTCTTTAGCATTCAGGTCCCTGCTGTTTCTGTTATTAAGCCACTTCATCAGATTAACACCTGTGGTGTCAGGTGAATGCAATCAAAGAGCAACCATCTCCTTGATAAGAAAGAGGAACCGCAGTCACCGCGCTGCACTAAATCTGAAAAAGGAGTCAGAGATTCAGTGTGATGACTTCCTCTGATAAAGAACTACTCTGAACATTGATTTTGGAGAAGTTTCAGCATTTTTCTATGCATACAGAACAATGACAGACTCTTTGTTTCTTATTAGTAAAGTAGCAACAAACACATACTTTATTGAGAATAAAACCAAGCCATATAAAGCTATAAGTGAGTTTATTGCTTTGTATTTATTTATGGATCAAAACAGCAAAAATAAAATAATAATGAAGAATAGCATTTTAGGCTATTTATTTTGAGTACATCATTTTAATTTTAAAACCTTTGTTTCTGATTTGCAAAGGTTGCTGCAGTAAAGTACCTAGAGCCAGTGTTGGTGTTTGGGCTGGAACCGGTGTTCTGCAGAGACCAGCGCAGTACCAACCCATACCACAGCCCTTTGGTAACACAAGACCAAATAATTTGGTTTAGGTTTTCATTATCTCTTGCTGGTGTGTGACTTCAGTTTTTGCACCAGCAGGTGAGGTCCCACAGTGTCAAATCTTGACAGTCAACTCATCAAAACTGCTGTTGTCGTGGCAACTGAAAGGTGTTTTTGTCATCATACTGACAGTGTGGTGCGTTGGGTAGGAAATGAAGGACATAACCTCCGTTACCTGTAGAGTACTCAAATAACATGTTTGAGTACCGTCTTCAAAGAATGGATCCAAAACGGAATTATGAGTGAGTCCTTCCACCACAACTGTTATGATTAAGTGAAATATTTATTTAAGTTAAAAACTAAACTTTCCCAGCAGACATACAGTTTACTCTTTGTTGTTCTCCAGAGCCATACTACTGATAAAGAGTGAAGGTTAACATTCTAACCGAATACTCGGATATTTGTGATGTGTTCCCAAAAATTCAAATATGAATATTTATGACGTACGTGATCACTGAGTTTTGATCTTTATTAATATAGAAGAGTAAAAAAAATTTAAAAATTCAGGCTATATAATTATCGCTCAAAAATGCAGAATAATGCTGGATTTTAAGTATATAGACGCAATCTAAGGTCCTGCGGGGCATCAGTCCTTCAGCACCAAATATCTGAATATTGGCGAGGTAGCTGGGTCGCATCAACTAATCAGGGACTCAGCTTTGGGCATGTTGCACGCAGCGCAAACAACAAACAGGTAGAGAAGCGGGGCTTAGACTCACCGCTTATGATTCCAGACCCGCACCAAACTAACAGCTGCTTCCTAATACTTAATAATAATTAATAACTAATGATAGCTGTCATCAATGAAATGTATATAATTAATTGGGTTTACTGGATTTAAAGAAAAATAAATAAATAGAAAGGAGTCTGCATCAAAGTGAATTTGTTTCCATCATCTCACTTAACTCAACTTAACTTAACTCAACTCTGGGTGTTTGACGGACAGAAAAGTCTATTCAAGGTTGTGGAAAATGGACAAAAGATCAAAGGAAACATCACACTCATGAAGAATAAAAATAATTAGACTAAATAATTAAATAAATATCCTGTTTGGAACATTCTAGTGTATAAAGTAAAATGTTTTGTTAAAAAAAAAACAATGTTGTTGCATAATGAGGAAATAAAACACTTAATGTTCTTAATTTGTTATTTATTTATTCATTTATTTTTTAATTCCCAAAAAGTATCGATAAGAGTATCGTTAAAATACCGGATCAATAAGCAGTATCGATATGAGTAGTAGTACCGTTAAAACCTTAACGATACCCGTCCCTAGTGTTAATGCACACCATACCTAAAGTATCACACTTTAGGCCATTAAAGCTCCACTATCATTCACTCCTATGTGTGGCTGCTTCTTCTACCAACCTGCTGGAACGTCAAAGACTAAAGCAAACTCTGACTTGCACCAAGCAGCCTTATCATGAATGCATTGGAAAATGCCTCAGGTGTGATGGTGCAGTAAAAAGCGACCGCAGTGCATGGGTGCAGGTCTATGAGCGGTTTATTGAGCTGTCAGAGAGCCCAGAGACAGGACGGTGTTTGGTGACCTTGGTGAGACAGCCGACAGCGATAAGACCTGAAACAAATGTTGATGAAACACACATGATGGAAAGAAATGTTGGCGTGGTCTGGACTTTAATATTCATTTTAATCATTTGAAAAAGGTACATTAATAGTAATCCTGATTTCACAAAAATGATTTATTTATTCCCTTTACGACACGTGAAGTGTACCAAGTTCAGCATTTAATCTACATATAGTATGTTAGCAGCAGCGTTGGGTGTCTAAATCTAAAAAAAAATACCTATTTTATCTTGTTTTTTTGCATTTTTATTATAAATGAAAAGACATAGTACATGTATGCTTCTCAAAAGCAGCTTTTTACATTAAGTTTTTATTACACTTAATGGAGACTTAACTTTTTCAAACATGGGTTAAACCTAAACTTAATGCTCAAGTCTATAAATTTTTCTTTCAGAAATGTATCAGTTCTTGGCCTAAAAACTCATCTGACTGAAACATAGAAGAACATCTCCTGCTTTTGCTAATACTTTTCTATCTTCAACTGTGTAATAACCGCACTTAACATGACAACAGGAATAAAGAAGCTGATAAAGCTCTGAAGAGTCCACAGTTTTAACCTTACTGGCAGCATCAGACAAGGCCACAGCGCTGTCTGTGCACATCCCCATTATTGCCTGATGTTATTTGTTTCTGAACGAGAACTTTTTTTTTTTACTAAAAATTACACAGATGAACATCTCCCAGCATTAGACAGCAAGCAATGCAACACACACGTGTCACACGTGGGAAATGTCTGGCAGTGTTTAATGTCTTTCCTTCAGCTCTGGAATCAACAGCGTGTTTGTTTACCATCAGCAGCTAATGAATCTGGAGCTAACTCCGTCTGTGCTGCATCGCTGGCCTGTGCCAAGAAATTACAATTGTAGTATGATAATTGTTTCAAGACTATTAGGTTTTTTTTTTTTTTTTGGATCAGTCAACATCAGACCAAGAGCTAAAACCAGGTGGCACCCTTTTTTCTAATGACCCACTTCTCCAAAAAATGGGTTTTTGTTGTCAACATGTTCTGTGGGATTTTTCTGATGATGGAGAACATGTATTAAGAAAATTAAGCTTAAGATGCATTTCTGAGAATTTCTTTATATAAATGTTTCGTATATCAGGAGCAGAAGAAAAAATGTTGTTTAAAAAGAGTCCTAGTTTTAATAGAAAATATGCTGGGTGGGCCACAATTTCCCTGCTACGGTGGCCCTGAAGTGCAAATCACATCAACAAATCATTCGACACAAAAAAATTCCGATTTTGCAACAACAATTACATAATCAAAAACAAATATAAAAGAAAGAAGATTATTTATCTTTTTCTATTTTCCAGAAGATTTCGGGAAAATACTTTTGTTTTCAAAATTGTGTTTTGTTTTTTGGGTTTTGGTTTCTAGAATTTTGTTTTCTAAAATGTAATACTTTTTTTGTTTTTCATATTGTGATCTTTAACGTGTTACATCAAGCGATTTGCACTTCCCAGCCACCGTACCCTGCTCCGCTCCATTCTGATACATCCACTTGTAGACACCTAGATCCATATACGTCTTCATCACCTCATCTGAGCTGGAGTCTGATTAAAAACTGCACGCCTGGATGGCTCCAATATTGCTTTTTGTTGCACTGGGAATGTGCAGTTGGACGTGAAAGGAGCTATAGGCTAGCAGGGGAACAGAGAGCTCTCAGCAATGGGGAGGGAAAGGGGTTGGGGTTGCTCCACTCTAACAGTCCCACCCACAACTCAGAGGCAAATTTCTGATGAACTACTGTCGCTCTGTAGAAGCTATGTCCTAGAAAACGGTGTAGGTTTTTTTATTTTGGCTAAATCATATTCATAATCGAAAGACAATGGGGAACGCTTTGAAAATCGATCAAAAGATGATCGGAGTGGGACCTTAATGACAATTTTTAGTTTAGAAACAGAAAGATGTCACCCTGACCTTTGTATTCCGTCTACACCTATCACTGTTTTCTAAATGTTGTTTTCTATGGTGTCGTTTTGAGCAAAAAAGCCCAAATCTTTATCCCTTTTATTTAGATTTTCTTTCTTACAATGATGGATGAGCGAGCTCCCATCTCCATCCATCTAATGTTGGAGATACCAAATTAGCATTTCACTGAAGGCTTTCCTCCCTGCAGTTTCTGCAGATCAAAAATGGTTTAGACTTCTTACCAATTTCTCTCCTACAGAGCTTTATAATATAAACATTCATTCCTGAGCAGCTCTGGCCAACCCAAATACAAACACTCAAACTTTATTGAAATCAACAACTGAACAACGACTAACCTCACACACCTCCCACCTAATCGCACATTCGACATCATTTTGGAATGACTTTACACTCCCCGCTGCCCCCTATCCCCCCTTTAAACAGTGTTTTGATGAGACTTTTTTGTGAAAAGAGTGCAGAGCTGAGTGGCGGTGAGGTAGGAGACCCGGGATTGGTGGATGAAACTGCACATGGGAGCCTTACATGGGAGCCAGTAAATTGAAAACTGTTTTTAACAAATTGAGTATCTTATGAGAAGTGAAGTGTGTGTGTGTGTGTGTGTGTGTGGTGGAGTCACAATTACACAAATGTGTGTATTTTTGAGTTCACATGGGACAAAAAAATTGAGCTTTCTCATCTAGAAAGGGAGAACATTATTCATAACGGTGACATGTCAGTGTCAGAGGGCACTGAGGAGGAGTTAGGGGTTTGTTTTGGGGTTACGTTTGAGTCCAATTGTGTGCTTGAAAAATGACTTAACCTAAAGATGAACTACTCTCCTGAGTTTCCAATGCTCTGTGCCCCATTTGTTTGCAGGACCTGTACGTTAAGCTTTTTAATTAAAGTACAATGGAATTTAAAAAAACTCATCTGTTTTCACTTTTTTATGTCTCTCTTGATCTGGTGAAGCTTGTTCTCATAAATATTGATGAGCTCCTCCTCTGATTGGTTGACTAAGTCTATCGTTCAAAATCCTGAAAAGCCAGTGTGAAAAAGTTTTATCATTAAAGCAGATAAAGTTAAAGTCATTGTTATGCAGATTGAACTCTTTCAGAATCAAATGTTATATTATTAGATTATAATGGATTCATTTATCTGACTCTCACATGCAGCAGCTGGAACTAATTGTTCTACATCCCGCTGGGTTGGGTAATCCGTAATACGGGACAATCTATTATTTGAACAAAATTTGGTTCACTTTAATTTGCCAAACACGTGATCGAGTATGGAATAATTTACGGATTCAATAAAACACCCATGTGTGTTCCTATATGCTTGGAAAGAGTAAAACAGCTTTTTAGTTTTTGTAATTTATTTTTTATTAGGTTTTCAGGAATCTTTAGATATATTTTACTTTTTACAAAGGGAATGAAAGAAAAAATGAAGACCCTTGTAGGAAAAATTGGTCCGCATAAAACGTACATGTTAACACAGGTTAAAGAAAAAAGAAAAGAAATCAAACATATACAAGAATGTGAAATGTGCAAGAAGACTGTAGATTAGAACCGAGGTGTGAGTCCTCGTCATCATGATAACAGCTTTATCTGATCTCTTTTTCCATTATGTATTTATGCCGTTCTTATAGGTCATATATTTAGGCATCTCGATTGTTTATTGTATTGGAGGCCTCCTTTCCACACAGAATTAAATTGATCAAGTTGCAACCTGTGTGAAGATGTCCATTTCTCCATAGTATAGATGTCAAAGATCACCTCAATCCATTCTTCCACTTCAGGCACTAACCATCGTCACCATCTTCTGGTAATTGCCTTTTTACCGGCCAACAACAGAATCCTCAAGATTTTATAGTCATCGGCTCTACAACGGCTTTTTAAAACTTTTTTTTGATAGTATGTCCACATTTGAAAACCTGCCTAGTTGAACAATGCTGGGGGGGCTAAATGTTGACTGTGACCTTGACGCCCAGTAGAATAACCACATTTGTGTCTTTATGTTGGTGAATTAACCTTTAAATTGATTTCCCACATTCATTTCTGTGGTCTTTCTGTGTACTTAAAGCCTATGGTAGTCCCTATTGTTTACAGGTGAAATTAGATGTGACCCCCCCAGAATACTCAAATACAACCCATAGAGTGAGAATATGTGATGAATTCACAGACCCGCTCTGATTAAAATAGTGTTTTTGTTGTTCTATCATGTTCTTATGGCATTTTTCTGCTGAAGGAGGCCATATTAAGAGAAAATTAAGCTTAAAAAATGACTTTTTGAGTATTTCTTTGTTCAAACTGAGGTGAATCAACAGCAGATAAAATGTGCCAACTAAAAAAAAAGCTTTATTTGTGATGTTCAAATTATGCAACACGCTCTCTGCTCCAGGCTCTCAGCAATAATGAGGGGAAAGGGGGCGGGGTTGCTCTGTACCAACAGTCCTGCCCTCTACTCAGATACAAAAATCCTTTTTGTTTTTTTTTTTTATAAAATTAAAAATTAAAAAATTAAAATGAAAAATAAATAGATAAATAAATAAGTAAATACACAGCAAAAATTAAAATAAAAAAAAATTAATAAATAAAGAGGCAAATGTCTAAAAACTCCTGCCGCGCTGCAGAAACGATGTTCTAGAAAATTACAGTTTTTGTACTTGGCTTAAAATGGCATAAGTGTAAATAAAAGACTGGCAAAGCTTTAGCGGTGCTCAAAGATGCTTTGAGAGGGTCTTTAACACTGAAGGAAAACGTTTGAATAAGGAGACAAGTCAGAGGTTCACTAAATCCCCTTTTTCTATGATTCTAAAAGCATTTAGAAAAAATGGAGAATATATCAATTGTTTAGTTTGTTATGGGAAGCCATATAGAAACAAAATTGCCACAGATATGAGGTATATGTTTCGGTTTACTGAGGTGAACTTTAGCATCTTCAGGGAAAAATGTTCCGCACTTCCAGAAGAGGCGTGTTTCTGTTCGAGAGGAAGGATGCAGTTCCAAGTCTGTGGCTGTTGTTTTGTTTGAGACTTTTCTGGATTTCCTGAAGGAAAAAAAAACTTGGTGTAATCAAATCTTCTCTGAACTGCATCAACTTTCTGTCATGCTTGGAGTAAAAAGGCGACCCTGATTGTTGTACTGCTACAGTATGAGGTCTGGGTTCATCTTTTCTCCTGGACCAGGCTGCAGATTTTAATCACTGTTTACCATCTGCAATCTGGATATTAAAAAAAAGTTATAACTAACTTCTATATCTAGATGGTATAAATGGCCTCACTCAACAGGTGAGTCTTCAGGTGTTTAACAGCATGGCTGCAGGAAGTACTTATTTTTTTATTTTTGTAGTTCTAGGTGTTTTTTACCGGGCAGTCTCCATTGGGAGTAGAAAGTTATAAGTTCCAGTCATCCTGTGGGCAGGAGGTCAGACAAATGGTCCTTTATTCTGTCAGCTATTAGTTTAATTACCTCTTTGCTGTACACAGCAGAGTCATAGGTTTCCACAGGACTCACACTCATGATCAAAGACGTGTCATGTCCTGCCGCTGCCTTCTGTTGATAATGATCGTCCTGCAAAAACAAGTGCTCACATTTGCATGCATCACTTTTGTCTATTTTGTGTGTTTGTCCAGATAAAAAGGGCTTTCAGTGAAAATGTGGTCCGCCTGGACCACGTCAGCCTCACATAAATCCCTCACAAGAAGAAAAATATATATATATATTTTTTTATATATTATTATTATTATTACTAAAAAAAAAGATTTGCACTAATTCGGCTTTTTATTGTGCTTTAACCTGTTAAATTAGGGTTTGTATCTTATCCTCTCACATGCATCCGACAGGTAAAATCTCCAACTTTAGCTAACAAATCTCAACATTGCTGTTGGTTGTCACAGCACAAAAACTCAAATTCACGCATCTCTTATTACTGATTTGTGCAAGGTGAGGACAAAAAGCCATTAATCCCCGTAATCAAATGTCAAGATGCCAGCAGACTCTGCAGGTAGGCTTCTGGTTGCACATTTTATTTGTTTAGGGGATACCATTGATCCAGTACTTTTCCCCAAACATGCAAATGTGAGGAAGCAGCATCACAGGTTCCTACAGTTCCTCTCTGTCCGACTCCGTTATCCTCTCACCTGCAACATGTGGATGGTAAAATATCTTTCCAATATTAATGCTATTGATGCTTATTGGACTATTTTATTATGAACGTGACAAAGAAACTAACAAACTTTGCCAAAAACTTCCTGATCAATTTTATACTTTTTTACCAACGAATTCTTGTTTATATCTGTAGTTTTCAACTGATCACTGCTGTTACCCTTGTAACTAGTTTGATTTTTTCAATGCGTATCTGTATCCTTTACATTCAAACTTATCAAAGTCTTTGTTGAGAGGCACTTTTGAACAGATTATAGTCTGCATTGTCAAAATAAAAGCATAAAATAAAGGATTAACAGTTCAAGAATAAAATAAAGCAATTCCATGATTCAGACACAAGTACTTTTTCTGTAAAACTGAATACTTTTGAACCAAAGAAAAAACAAAAAGCATGTTAAAAAATGATCATATATGGATACAAAGCACACGTTTCGAATGCTTCCGATTATGATTTTAAAATCATTTTTGGACTAAATTCAGGGAGGAGATGCTGGGAATGCTCTATTGAGAAAAATATCATCATATATTTATAAATTTAGACCAGAGTATCATCATAGTTTTCAGCAGAAATGCTTTTTTCAGTTCGTTTTTTGGTGATAAGTTACTAGATAATGTGCCGTTCATTGATGTGACCTAATTCCATTGCAGTCTTTAAATTTTAATGAAATCTGACCGTGTTTTCCGGCTCCTATTGGACATCAGTTAATTAATTCCAACAGTCCGAGAACCACCAGCCCTCCCACCCCCACCCCCCGGCTCTCATTCACTGAAACTGGGTGGCTCAGTCATGTGTATTACAGCACTTTAAGAAATCCTAATTCATGCCATACTCCCTTTCGCTGACGAGGGACGGCACAGGCTGGAGGGGCCTGGAGCGTTGATGTGCAGCTTAAAGTAACTGTCACGCCGATTTGCTGGGCCGGAATCGAGCCTGTGTGCCGCGTCGCCACTGGAGTTAATTCGGAGCTGACTCTGCGGCTGCATCCTGGAGGGTTTGAGCTCCTAGAGTGCAATGAGGCGGAGAGTTTGGGTAGAACGGATCAGACTGACTAGTACTTCCACTAAAGCCGATGGGCATGCAACAGTTCCCAAACTGAAGAAAATCAACTTCAGTGTTTGAGTGTCATTTCAAAGAGCTGTTGACTCACGGGTTTGAGCTACTCATCTAATATACGCATGCTGCTGCATAACTTTTTTATTTAACATGAGAAAATTATTGCAAACTTTACCATAGATTCATTGCTAAGGATGGAAAAGATGATAACATGTATTTGAAAGTTGAATTCCACACACAAATCATTAATAATAATGGATTGGATTTTTCTGCGCTTTTTCCAGGCTCTCAAAGCGCTTACATTGTGTCCATTATTCATTCACTCCTCATTCATACTTGGTGATGGTAACTACTGATGTAGCCACAGCTGCCCTGGGGCAGACTGACAGAGGCGTGGCTGCCATTTCGCGCCTACGGCCCCTCTGACCATCACTGGGATCATCCATGCACATTCACACACCAGTGGAGCCACACTGGAGGCAAGGAGGGTGAAGTGTCTTGCCCAAGGACACAACGACATTTTGGCTGGTGGGAGCAGGGATCGAACCGCAAACCCTTCGATCACTGGACGACCCGCTCATCCACCTGAGCCACTGTCGCCCCGACGTTATTATTGACAACGCAGACTCGAGAAACCCTGCAGTTGTTGTGCCTAGAGGTTAAGGCTTGCTGCAGCGCAGACTGTGACTATAGAGTCCTATTAGGGGCCGGCAGGCATAACCTCTGATGTCACAGGTGTGAGGTAAAGACAAGGTGGAGGAAGGTTCTGGGTGAAAAGGTCTTTCCTGGTGCTTCCTCATGGTTCTTTGTGCAACACTTTTTTAAGGCAGTGGGATTTAGAGTGGATAGCGTGCCGCCATTGAAGACGGTCATGTGCGGTAACTTCCTAAGTTGCTGGGTTTATGTCAAAAGACTTTAAGTCACATTTGCAGTTGTCCTTATGGCAGAGAGAGGGGCGACCCACTTTCAATGTAACGTTTATTTGTTTGAGTTGTTTTAGAGACATTAATGATTTTTTTTTAATCCATTTTTCTTGCAGACCCCCAGCAGTCGTCTCACTGCCATCAAACGTAATCTTTTTTCTGTTGAAATGCCTTTGTCAGTATTTGAGTTAAGTCATACCAACATTTTACAAATAAAAACACTTGCTATCAGATTAAAATGTGTATTAAAGAAGTCATTGGGCTGGAAGTCTGTATTTGTGAATATCTCGCTAACTTTACTGAGCAGTTTTTGTGCGCCTTCTGCACGAACCAGCGCCATATTCTGACACATTTTCTGACAGTAAAATGTCGTTAACCATCCATTATATGCAAAGTATTTATCTGTAATATTAAGCTTGAAATACTGCGTTGATCAAAATAAGGAGAAAAGCATAAATACTCAAACCCACTAACCCTAATCCAGTTCCTGGTTAGGTTATAACATCTGGCTCCAGTGGAGTCTGTGAGATTGGGCCTGATTTTCGATTGGGACAACCCTTCTACCGGGGACTTCCTGAGTTTTAAAAACATGTTATGATCCACACGTTGAATAAATAACGTCCAAATCTCCTTACCTTATTGTGAAAGTAGGTCAATTGCAACAGGTGAGAACAGTTAAACCCGCGCCAGCACACGCATGGTGATTTGAGTGTCGCGCAAAAGGTGAGCGCCGATCTGACACGCCAAGCTGAAAGAAACAGACGTTAAGGCCGACCGTCAGATGAAAAAAATCCCTTCCAAGGCATCTAAACAAGTGGAGAAGCAGCCGGTAAAATGCAAACATTAACAGGGGGCTTATGAGCTGTTTATTGCATTATCATCAGCGCTTTTGGACATGAATAGTTTTAAATGTGTTTATAATTTATTCATTGATGATTAATTGGTCATGGGGCATTGCTGTTGTGTGAAATTGAATATATATAAGATAAGATAAGATAAGATAAGATATTCTTTATTGATCCCACTTTGGGGAAATTCAATTTCTACAGCTGTTCAGTGCAAAAAAGAGAACGAAAAAAGAAGAGAAGAATGACAGCAATGTGAAAGAATAAAGGGTGTTCCAAATGTGCAAAAAATACAAAATGTGCAACAACAAAAAAAGTAATAATTTATGTACACTATTACGACATACTGTATGTTATGCTTGATAATAAAATTAAATGAATAAAGTAAAAAGACAAAATATACAGATGGGCTATGGATGCATGATAACCAGTTAGTACATGCATATTTAAACTGTATATATATAGTTATTTGTAATTTCATCATAAAACAAAATATACTTTCATAAGAATTGTTTCTATACAGGTTTTTCACCTGGTTGCTCATAGCTCCTTCAACATGACCTAAAACTCATCAACTCACTAAGTTCCCTGTTCTGAAACCAAAATACAAAAAGAAAAAGAGACAGGTTCATGGAGTTTTGAGTCATGAGTGGAGTCCTGCTGATGTTTCCTCCATTTGATGCTTTCCCCTTCAAGTGGGGCAAAACAACTTGACATTCATTGACCTGAAGAATCTGTTTTTTTTAGCCTTGGACACCTGCCTCAGGTCAGCTCAGTCTCCGTCATTGCTTCAAGTCAGTTATGTATCTGAAATGAACTGTTTTTGATTTACTACAACATTATGTAGACTCATTTCTTCCAAATGATCTTGTTTGCGCTTCTGCTGTCTCAGAGCGTCATGGAAATGTGTCTTCCGGCTCTTTGTCCATGTGTACTTTTTTTAATTACTCTAATGCAACGTGGAGAGGCTCCTCGTGTCAAGGTCCACTCTAAAATGAGACGAGCATCTCAAGGAGTCATAAAATTAATGCAAAACAAATTCAAATTCAATGACTGACTTCTGCCTAATTTATAAATGTGGCACTTTTACTGCAGCATAAATACCCAGATTATGATTTTTTTTTGTTTTCTATTCAACACACACTAGTTAAAATTATCTCTCTCCTTGTGCATTTTTATCGACTCATAAAAATATGTCTTCTATCCATTCATTTCCCCCACCAGCTGCCTAAAGGTCACAAGGGGTCATTCCCAGTTGTATTTGTATTTTTCAGAATCTTTTTGTTAGTTTAAATAAATTGTAGATTTTAGAAACGAAGAGCTCCTGGCGTTTGCCTCTGCTCAGGTTTTTCTTCTTAAACCATGAAATACTAAGGGTTTAGGTGCTGGCATCTTATGTTAAAGTGACCCGTAAATTATGGCTATATCGCCTCCGGTCAGTCATTTCATAATTACACACTCACTAATTGAACTCAAATAATAACTGGCTCTTACAACATGGCAGATGTTATTAGGTTACAATACGGCAACCATGTCTCCCGCATTTTCTATTTACAAGCCACTAATTAATAAAATGCAGGCAGCACAGTGTGACTTACATACGGTCCAAAGACATCACACCTCCTTCAAAAAGCTCATTACCCAGAATAATCCAGGCAGCAATTAGCTGGATGTGAATGTCATTTCCAGCAGACAGGTTTTGCGCATGACTGCCTTTCTGGTTAGGCTGCTTCAAGATGGACTGTAAATAATATACTATTTGCTAATCCGCATGGAACTGCACTTCCAGCTGAAGCTCTGTGTGTCATCAGGTCGTAGTCACGCTTGATAGCTTCTGTCTGATTTGGATTCACGGTCAGTTCAGAAGGAAACTGAGGCTTCTGTTTGTTTGTTTCAGAACTTTGTTTCACTGTCCGTCTAAACAAACAGTCTTAAGTGCGATTAATTTGTTTAGCACACCTTTTGTCAGCGTTTTATAAAAAAAAATCATAGCACTAAAAAGAAATCATTTTTTCTCAGCTTTCTAAGCCTTTGTATTCTGGGTTTTACTAAGTGATTTTTTTCTGTTCTTGGATTCATGAAAACTTAATTATTACTTAAATGCAAATTAACAGCATAAGTAATACATAAGCTTCAGTAAAAACCAGGTCACTGTTGATGTCCTAGTTTTTATAGAATAATTGCGCCGCAGTATTTGCAGCACCTCCACCACAGGAGGCTGTTGCGTCACCTGAAAGCTCTTCAGAGGGGCTCACTGCACTGTGGTGGGCCCAGCATGACTCACTTACGACCCAAATCCGGGCACATTTAATGTCATTTTTTGCATATCAAGTTTGATGTAATTTAATTAGAGATCAGCAGCATTTGAGTCTTTACCAGCAGCTTCAGGGTAACAAGTGAGCTGGCGCTGGCTGCTGCTCCAGGTCTCATAAAAGCAGCTTGATTCAGCCTCAAAAACCATTTACTTGCAGAATAAATGAATTTGGACTTGACTCTTGCGGTTTCTTCATTGTCATTATTATAATTTTTTTTTTTTTTTTGCTGGTTTCATTTCTGTTCAAATTATAAACCACAGGAGTGTGCTTTGAAAGAATCACTTAATAAAGCAGGTAGGCGCTAATGAAGCCACATTATGAAAATGAGATATTTATTCTTGTTTGGAGGCTAATAAAGAGGAGATCTTGACTAAAACCCACAAAAACCTAAGGCTAACAACTTTTACAGAAACCTGTTTGGAGCTTCACATCTTGGGTGAATGAAGTTAAATCTGGATCATCTTAAAGTGAATGAAAAGCCAGATAATGAATGAATGAATGAATGAATGAATGAATGAATGAATGAATGAATGAAATTTAAATTAAACACAAAAGCACGATTTAAGTTCAAAAGAAATATTGCAAATCTTAAAAAAAACAATTATTTTGAAATTAATATATTTTGAACTTGAAAAATGTGTATTTTTTAAGACATTTTTTAGGACATGTAAACGTGACCAAGTAAAGCAAAACTTGTAAATGTAAAACTTAAAATTATCCCCTCACTTTTAGCTGGTTGTGATTTGACTCCACATTTCTGGTTTTCAGTCTCTAAAGAAGCATAGCAAAACAATGGGAACGAGTAAAGACCCACTCCAATCAAAATTGTGTTCCTTGCTGTTTTAAACATGCTCTTGTAGCATTCTCCTGATGATGGAGGATGTATGGAAAGAAAACTAAGCTTAAAATTGAATTTCTGTGTATTCCTTTTTTCAATACTTTGTGAACCAAGAGCAGACTAAAAAACAGTTTGAAACAGATCATATCCACTTTGTGGGCCACAAGCTCCCTGCTCCGCTCCATTCTGATGCATCCACTTGTGGACGACTAGATGCACACCTTCAATTTCCTCACCTGAGTTGGCATCTGACTCAAAACTGTACGGCCGGATGGCTCCATTATTGCTCGCCATTTTTGTTGCAATGTTTGGTTGAGCTGTAAGCTAGTAGGAGAGAAAATTCTCATCAATGGGGCGGGGTTCCTCCTTAGCAATGGTCCCACCTGCGACTCAGAGGGGATTTTATCTTGAACTCGTGGGGAGTTCATGAATTTCCCAGAAAATACAGGTTTTTGGGGATTTTTGCTTAAAAATTGACGACAAGCTAATTTTTCTTTATTTCAAACACAAAATGTAAATAAACTCAACAGTTTAAAACAGACAAAACAAAAAAATGGCATACTTATAAATAAAAGTCCACCGGAAACACTTCAAAAATAGATCAAAAGATGATTGGAGTGGAACTTGAAGCTAAAATAATTTAAGTTAAGCTATGATTTCTTGTATAAAAAGAGAAGCATCACATGTATACAGCCCAAAATGCACACCACACAGAAGATTAAAAAAAAAAAATAGATTTAAGGACAATTGATTTTAGTCAAAAGCCTTCATTGCAAGCCCACCTGCTAACTAAACTAAACCCACAAGAACAAAGATTATTCAAAAGTCTCATTTAGCACTGTCTGCACCGGTTTTATAGAACATCTATTTACTGTGTCAAAAATATTTCTAGTAGCTGTCAGAAAAGACAGAGCTGTTTTCTATTCCTACTGCATTCAAATAGAAGAGCATGGTCCTCTGAGGGTCGCCACTAAAGCCCACTCTGGATGATGTAGAGTTCATCCGAGGGTTACTGTCCTCTGCAGAATTTTAAGTTTCTTTACACTCAGCCCCATATGTTGTTGCAGTATATGAGCTCCTAAAGCCTAAATGTTGGGAGAAAAATGCGTTTTGTTTTGTTTTTTTTTAAACACACATTTTCTGCTAGGACAAAAGTAAAATGCATTAAAAACTCCAGGGAAATAAATCACAACATGACATATATTAACTCAACAACAAATAGCTGCCCCTGCACATCAGAATAAATCCAAAGCTTCTAAATAAAGCAAAACATTTGCACAGATCCAAAAGGCAAAGCTGCTGTAGTCACACATCACATATGACTACTTTCAGTATAAAAGTCGTTGTGTCTGAATTCCTCCACTACTTTCGGCTTTTCGCCATTTTTCAGGATGTCCAAATCTTCCATTTCAAATTTTCCTAGAAACTAGTGTGCATTGATGCTCACTATTTGTAAAATTAGACCACAATGCATTGCATCTGAACAATTTTTCATTTGAAAACAAATCTTTTTCATAGATCCTCTAAGTTTTCATCAGAATCCTTTTTTGTCATTACAATTGAAAATTGCAACAAGATTTGAGCGGCTCAAAAACAAACTGAAGACATCAACAGTGCAAAGACGGGAGATGGTCAAAGTGTGCAAATATGCAATTGTACAAAGATGCATTTTATAAATAGAAGGGGGTTAGGTCAAATATAGAAATAAAAAGAGTAAAGGAGCAGCAAGAAGTCCAATTCCCAACAGGGGTACAGAGTCTGTGTCATTGAGTGAGGCGTGTTTATATTAATGGCCATGAAGTTAGGTGACTGCTTGTGGGAAACACATCAGAACACAGTGGATTCATAAAAAGTTTACGCAAAATGTTCCTATTTTATAGGATTTTGTGGGTGACAACATATTACAAAAATTGAATTCGATTAAGATCCAGGGGACTGGAAAGTCTGACGCTATAAAGTCATTTAGGAGTTAGAGAGTAGTGAGGGAATTTAGACATAATCAAGAACTTCACCACATTTGAAGGAGATTTGTCCATTTTTTTTTATTCTAATTCCCACAAACGTTTTTTTATCTTTCCTTTAACAATAAAAATGTTTCACTATTTGAAAAGAAACTACATGGAATTTAAATTATCTAATTTATTGTTTATGATCAAGTTTTGTTAGCATTTGGTTTTTGGGTTGTAATGCTGCCTCACTGGGAGAAGGTTTGGGTCTGGATCCCGACATCTTTATATGGTGTTTGTGTGTTCTTGTGCTTCCAGTTTTACTCCCATACTTCAAAAACAGCCGTTAAAGACTCACCAATGAGAATTGTATTTTAGTGTTTCTAAACATGTTTTGGTGGCATTTTTTTTCTATCATGGAGGAAATATATTAAGATAATTAAGTCAAACAATTGCATTTCTCAATATTTCTGTAATTCAAGTCGGTGTCAATCAGGAACAGACAAAAAAAAAAGGTTTTTGAAAAGAATCGTATTTGTGACAAAGAAAATATGCACCTTCATATTTTTCATATTTTATTTTTGGTTGCATTCATCCACTTGTATGCAACCAAATCTATGAACGTCTTTGTTTTCCTCATCTAATCTGGTTTCGAATAGAGAATTTCTATTAAAATATTTCCACTCTGCAGAAACTATGTCCTAGAAAACGACACAGGTTTATTTTAGATTTAGGCTAAAAAGGGCATAATCACAATCAAAAGACCACTGGGAAGACTTTTAGATCAAGAGATCATCGCAGTGGCTCTAAATTCCCTATAAGTGAGCATAAAGATGTGATGTCTGTGTGCAATGAATTAGGCCTGTAGGGGGACTACAGGCCCATCAATAGCATGGGAAGCGCCCCAACAACCTCTGTTACTCAGAATGAGTTATGGAAAATACATGGATGGATAGTAAAATTCTTTTAGGAATTATGACTTTTATGTTCAGCTTCAGTTTCCCCCAATAAAACTATAAAGCTTTTGTTTTTGCTCTTATCTTAGATAAGAAGTTATTTTCTGAGCAGAAACTTGTCTAAATTTGATCAAGTGACTCTGGAAAGAAGGATGCTCCAAAGTCTTGACCTAAAGTTGAGTTTTTCTTGTTTTCACCTGTGCAGCACATTCAACTAAACTGCTGGGAGGTTTGTGGGTTGTTGTTGCTGAGGTGCAGAGAGCATGAAGCCTTAAACTGGATCCTGCTTTAGGAGATTTTTTGAAAGTGTATGAAGCAACATCAAATCCTATAGATTGTGCTCCGAATGACAGAATATTTTAGGACTTTTTTTTTATTATTATTATCAGGAGCAGCACCTGTGTGCTGCCATACACGGAGGAGAATGTGCCAAAAGTACCAGCGGCTGAAACTCAATGTTCTCGACCATTTTTGTCCTCCTGTGTAGCCAGAAATCCAAAATAACTGATCATTTTCTACACTGAATATATTCACTTACATTAGTTTTTGTCTGTGACACACAAAAAAAATGGAATGTATCTCTACATGCTGCAAAATGCAAAAATAATTGAATGCAGAGACAGAGAAAGGATTTTTTTTAAGGATATGGAAACTTTCAGTGGAATAACTTTTCTGCGTAGCTGATAAAAATCCAAATGTTTGTAAATGTAATACATGGGTGGACTTAATAAAGAAAGAACAGCTGTATAACATACAGTTTTCTGCAGGGCATCTGTGTATTTGCAGATTTGCAGTGAGCTCTATGGTCAGTACAGATATGAGGTCATGACGTAACGGTGGGTGGGTTTGTAGTTATGCTAATAAGTGCAAATGGGAAGTTTGATCCGCTATGGTGAACCATTTATCCCTTAAATGACTGACAATTGTTTATTTTGGATCAAACGGTTTGTGATCAAAACTTTTTTTCTGAAGTAAACATTAAAATTTCTGCCCCCCCCCCCCCCCGTTTTAAATAGGTGACATAACTTGATTGAGCATTTTTAGTAGACAGATTACTGAAGAGGCACAGAGTTGCAACTGATACAAGAATTTTTATGAAAAGACAATTGCTGGCGGGTCGAGGTTTGCAAGAGTTCTTTAGGAATCATTTAAACTGAAATGTATTACAAGTTGGTCAAACCTTAACAAAAAGCCATTCCAGGGGTAAACAGGAGACATTTGTTTTGTTTTTTTTTAGAATCTCCAGTTGATCACACAAACCGTGCAGATTAACATCCCAATTTCAAGTCGATGCTTGTAATCGTCTATAATTCAAGCAAAACTTGTGTTTCATGTGAAAGCTGGATCTAATGGAGTTTTTTTCCATGCTTGAGCAAACAAGGACAATGCAAATGGAAGATGTTAATCCACTGTTTTCATGAATGAAGCTTTAGATGTTTGCTAGATTCACAATGACAGAGCATTTTCTTTACATTTTGTGTGTTAGGTTTTTTTTTTAAGTAAATTAAAAGTCAATCAATTAGTTGTATTATTTGTATAGCACTTGTAATAGCAGGAGCAACCAAAGTGCCGAACATAAAATTAAATATCAGCAAAATCGCTGAACAAATAAAAAAACAATAAATGAAACAATAATAATAGCATAAAACAATACAAGCAATTACAGAACAAAAGCAAATAAGCAATAAAAGTTAACAACTGGCCCACTAGATCTGCTAAAAAGATGAGTTTTTAAGAATGTCTGGACCTCACAGAAAAGGACAGAGCATTCCAGAGTTATTATCAAGTTAGAGTAATGCATGCATTGTGACAGATTTTAATAAAAGATAGTTTTTCAGGGATTGTTTCTGTCCAGTTGTGAGATTAATTAAGTTTTCCTTTAAAAAAATAAATTGGAAAAAAAAAGTGGAGGCTACATTGCTGGGTTCAGGCAGCAGACAAGACAACAGACAACAGCTTGTAAAAGTCAAAAAGCTAATCTTCCTCTGTTCAGTGATTCACGTTTGGCTTTTTTGGAAGTCCTTCACTACTCACTATATGGTGCACTGTATAGTGCGTTCACCATGTTGTAGCGCTGTCCGAATTAAGTTTCCAAAACCGAGTGCCTTAGAAATGTTTCCAGAAGTCTCTGCGAAAAACCAGTGTGCGTCGATGCTCACTAGATTGAAGAGTATAGACCAAAATGCATTGCGTTTGAACAATTCTAGCTAAAATAAAATAAAAAAGTCAATGTATTTTTTAATAAACCATCAACGTGTTCATCATCAGAACTAATAGCTATTACATTTTCACTTTGTGAATTCTGTGACATCATACTTGTCAATAAAAAGAAAAAGGAAAAGTAGCGAACATGGTGTCTGAATTGCTTTTAAAATCCAATTGCTGCAATTGGATCCACCCGTCTGCCTGCCTAAACAATGTGCCAGTAATTCTTTTTTAAAAGGAAAAAAAAGCTTTAACATGGGTTGGAACAATCCCATGCCTTTATCCCCTAATTTTTGCTTTTCCCGTGTTTTTGTCTGATCTTATGTAAGGACTTCTTTAAAGTTTATATTTACTGTTTGAAATTTTGTTTATTCTCAATAAACTGCTGCATCAAAACCCCCTCTGCAACTGTCGTGTGTGGGAAAAGACCAGAAAACCTTTAAGATGGATCAGAATACACAAAAAATACATTCATCCAAAGGTTCTTCTGCCCTTTATTTATGACTGTAAATTAGCTGTTAAGAAAGATTTGTAACAGATTTTTTGCAAATGGAAGGAAGTTTTGAACATAAATGTAGATGAATCAGTTTGAGGCATGTTTAGTGACATCCAGATACGAGCTTTTTGTGATTCAGGAGACTTCCTCCATGTTTGAGTTTTATTTTCAGGCATAAAAAGCACAGTTTTGTGGAAACCACTAATTAGTCCATCTCAGGGCTGTTTAATGAGCAGTAATTAGAACAAAGGCCATCTTTTCCAGCTGTGCTGCCGAGTGCGACTTGTCTCTGACACCGGATCAGAGTGGCTTAGTTCAGGGTTGGCAGAGCTGCACAGTTCCTGCATTCATCTTTTTCTTTAAACCCGCATGATTTATTTGAATATCCCCGTGAATTGAACCACTTTGCTTTCAAGTTGGCGAAACATGTGGAAATGTCAAAATATTCTGGCCTGTCTATGTTCTCTCCCCAGAGCGCCTGAGTTGGCTTCAATGGTTTCAGAAACCTCAGGCTTGCTCTGCTTGCTGGCTTTGGACCCACAGTTAATGTTGCTTTGTGTTTCTCCACCCACAGAACATTATTCTCAAAGTCACTTAACCCTATACAACCATTTTTATCATGTTTGATACGCACATTTCTCATACACATCCCATCTCAGTAGCATGATCAAAACGTTCCATAAAAACCCACCAACTGGAACTGTGTCCCTGTAGTGCATCATCATTCCACTAGAGGCAGTAAAGGCACATTTCCTACAGTTTCCTGGTTATTTCACTTCTTCCATTAAATTTCAAACACTTTTTGCGGGAAGTTTTGCTAATTTTTAAACATTTATGTTGAGACTAAATCAACTATTGTTAATATTTTTAATGACAACTTGCTGTTGAAGGAGCGCAAAATGTGCTAAAAATTAATTTGTTATAATACAGTAGCAGCATGTTAAAATGAGTGGATCAAATCTGAGACGACGCGTATATAAGGTGCTTTTCTTTCCTGAACACCCATGTTTTTGCATCTTAAACTAACATTGTTCTGAGTAAAAACTTGCCAAATGTGGCACAGTTGATGTATCCAAATAGCATTTTTTTCTGTGGATTTTATTCAAGGGTTTGAAAAAATTCCATACAATTTGAATTTTCTTTCAATTATTTAATGTAGTGGGGTTTATAGGGCTGAAACTATTTTGCTTTGCTGAATGTTTTTCCTTCCTGCTTTCATGTCCGTTTGTCATTTTTAAAAGAAGCACCAAAAAAAACAAAAGTTAATGTGAGCATAAATAGTGAATGTGAAAAGAAAACGTGTAAAATTATTGGAAGAAATTATTTTTAAAACTGCTGAAAGAAGTAGCCAAAAACAGGAAAATAAAACAAATTTTAGGAAGAGAATCAATAGCAAGTAGTTCAATGATCTGTCAGTGCAGCGAGTTGTTTATACTTAACAAGACGTTTCATAAGAAAATGTAAAAAATATAGAAACAAAGGGGTTCCACAAATGTTGTACAACCCAATATAAAAGTATATTTTTGCTAGTTTTATTTAGTATTTTTTTAATGGTTTTTGTATGTAATTGTAGTGCATTTTGATTAAAGCGACAAAAAAAAACTAATGTAATAGGTGGAAATGACTCATTTTAGAACAAATTGTGAACGAAATGAAAATATGAACTCGATGGCCCATCTTGATAAATTCTCATAAAACCTAAAATTAGCTATTTTTCTTAAAGCATTAATCTAAATTTTTGTTTCCTAAATAATGACAATGAATGCCAGCCTAACATGTCACCATTTATTTAACTTCTTCCTTGAACTTGCATCCTTGAAGTGCAATATAGTTTTCTTTAGATTTATTTTCTATTTTCAAGAAAAAGATTTTGACTCATTCTAATAATTATTTCCTTATTTCTAAGGAATTATTTTCCTAGCTCCTAACGGGACAAACAATTCCCAACATCATTTTTTTACTCCTATAAAAATAAAATGCAATTTTTGTTTTTTGAAAAAAGCTTGGAAGTAGCGAGAAGTTAAAGTAACTTCAAACCTGCTCAAATATCTTGAAAGTCTAAAAACAACATTTGAAATTTTTGTAGGTATGAAATAGTTTGCATTGAGTAAAAATAACCCCTGAATTGATTGATAATATGTAAGTATGTTTAAATCCTCCATCATGAGTTACAATTTTCTTAACAAAGTTGTGTTTTTTTTAATAGAAATAACATCAGTTAAAATAGTTTTTTTAGAGTTTAAAGATAAAATTTCTACTTCAGTTGATGTATATTTTTAATGATGTCCAAAAATCATACATTTTATTTATTTATTTATTTATTTATTTATTTATTTTAAAAAGGAATGAGGCTGAAGTCGTGAACCCAGAGATGCAGCTTCCATCCGTCCACAGCCTCTTTACTGTGGAGGTACACAAAAAGTAGGCAGTGAATGTGTGCAGGTTTCTCAGAGATATGGAAAAATTAAAAAAGGACCCCATGGTTACAGAAATGGAATTTGGGGAAAAAATACCAAATACTGATGTTACAGTAGAAGGTTTTATGAGGAAAAATGTTGCAGAAGTGTTCAAGTGGAAAACCTGCAATCACATTTTTTGTTTTTTTGCTCTTATAAAATTATAATTCAATGTGTGTGTTTGATTTAAGTTTAAATAAAACCTGTCTTTCTAGAAATGCTATGAAAAATAGGGAGATGAGTTATAGTTTGTCCTTTAAATAAATATTTTTATTTAGACTGCAAATAATGATAATCAGGTTTGACCTTCTTAAAAAAGCAAAAGGTTAACTGAAATACATTGGAGACTTTTTCTCTAATATAAGGACATTGGAACCCAAATGTTTTAAACGCTAACCACACGCACGTATGTATGACGTGCACACCCCATGTATGCAGTTTTCCCGCGGTCACTGACGAGTCAGTACTCACAACAAACTAATGACTAGAGTGAGATGTAAGGGCACAGTAAGATAACACTACTTGGACGTTATAAATGTGTGCATTGTCCATTATCCTCACAAATACTTTACAATACACTTACCGGACGCACGACAATGGTACAATCCATTTTCATGATGTCCCTCAAGGTCCCAGTAAGATGTAGCCACTCGTCTTAGACCCTCAGCGGACCCAGACCGGACTAAGACCCGCATGAGTTTTCGTGTGATGTCAAATGTCAAAGTGGTGCAAATCTTGCCAATCTCGTTCTAGGTTTTTACTTTTACAGCTCTGTTGTGATATATAAAATAGATGGTGTCATCAAATTCCAGTCAGGCACAAACCACAATTATTAATTTCTCCTTCATTTTCGAACAATTGACACATAGAATAGAATAGAAAAGAGTAGAATAGAATAGACTTTGTCATTGTGACATGTTACATGTACAACAAAATTCCAACAAACTTCCATACATTTAAAAGGCCGTTACCCATGCGTCACTACCAATTCCAAGTCCCTTATTGTTAAGTCTGACTTGGTTTAACTTGCAACATACGTTTAATGGCCTTGCGTTTTTTTTTTTCCTAAAAACATGTGTAGCTATGAGAACGTGAGGGTTTGGATGTGAAATTCAGAACTTTACTTTACACGTTTACATAGACTTTTCAACGAAAGTAGCCCCTTGCCAAAGGCAATGTAAATGTAGTTTCTTCTTTTTTACAATCTTGCTTTATTATAATAACATTTTTTAAGGAAAATGTGCTTTGTTCTTTTGTCCTGTTTAATAGCTTTGGTTAGTCCTGTGTTTCCTCCTCCAGTAAAATCTCCTTCTATTACTATTACTATACTAGCTCGTGAAATTTCATTTACGCCTCCGACCCCCGTGGCCATCCTCAGCACTCTTGACTCCCTGTTGTTGTTACTTGTACTTTCCTTTGTCTTTGTGTATCTGCGTGCACTCAGTAACCTGGAGGTATCGCCAAAACCACCACCAGCATGGAGAAAACACTCAGCATGAACATTGTTTATGTGCCACAAAACTCGGTCCCTTCAGTTTTGCTGAACATGTATATATGTGAAGTGTAAACAGCCCAGTGGAAGGCGGCCGCAATAATGTGATAATACAGCCAGAGCGTGTGGGTGGAAAAATGCATCTACATAACATAAACATGCAGGACCTTTGATGTTTTTCAAAACTCTAGGAAATAAGCAACATTTTCACCAACTGAGCCTTTTGCTGAGAGCAAACATAAATGTATAGGATAATGGCAAACCACCAAGTATTCATCAAGCAAATAACATAGACATGACCTCAAGTTATAGCAGTTGCTGTGTGTTGTGTGAGACCGATAAGTATACCAGAGCAAAAATATCCTATTTCAGCTGTGCAACTGTATAATTCTGTTTCCTTTTATCAGCTTTTGTGGTCAAACATCCATGTGGTTCAAATAGGAGAACTTCAGGCAAAGCTGCACGTTTGCAAAAATGGATGCTTCTGCAAAAGTTTAGAAAAGCTTTAAGTGTAATGATTTAATACAGCACTCATTTAGATTAAAATGCTACTTAGAAACTACTTATACTAAATACTTTTTGTTTGTCCTTTACACATTTGTTACATTTACACGATGGACCTAATAGTTCAATCTGAATATAAGCTTTCATCCTGATTCTGCCATTTTAAATCCAAAATCAAAAAATCTGTCGATTTCGTTGACATAGTTTCTATAGAGCGGCAGGAGTTTGTTAGAAATTCACCTCAAAGTTCTGGGAAGGACTGTTAGTGTGGAGCAACCCCACCTTTCCCATCTTCCAAAAGTGAGAGCTCTCTGTTTACACACTCGCCTCACACCCCCAACCTAACATTAGCGGTAGAAATTGTTTTTATGTCCTCTATCATCAGAAAAATGCCACAAGAACATTATAAACATGATTTTCACCAGAATGGGTCTTTAAATCATTTTATCCTGTTGAGGTAAACATATTTTTTTTACTTTTTTTTATTGCAAAGTCAATCATTTTTGTGAACTAAAATCTATAAAAACCTACTTGGATTTGATGTAATGATGTGTTGCCAAGAAAAATAAAATCCCCTGCAGACTGTTTAGTTTCAAATTCACAACAGTCCCCCTTTTAAACCAACATTTTAATGCTTGGAGAACCCTGTTTATTTGTTGTTGTTGTTGTTTTATTGCAGGCTTTATAACTATACTAATACAAGCATGAACAAGTTTCTTTACTCCATCTTGTAATCCAAGTTGACATTCCTCAGGAAGTCCTGTGCCATTGGCCCCATGCAGATGAATTTCTGCTGCTGAATTGATGAGATGGGCTGCGCGGTGGTGAAGTGATGGGGTGAGCTCGGAAAATAAATGAATAAACCCCAGAACCTAGTTGCTGACAGTGTTTGGGGCAATGAATTACTGTAATTTAATTACTTTTGTCAGCGACAGAGTAACATAAGGAATTATAGTTCAAATTTCGGTAATTAAAATACAATTACTACAGAAACCCTCATTACTTGATGGCTCACATTTTGAGCTTCAACTTCAAACTTCATTTATTTGTATAACGTCCTTCATTTGAAAACACAAAGCGCTTTGTGTTCAGATTTATTTGGAAAATTTGTCATTCACAAATATGTTTACTCATTAGATACATGTCATGTTAGCAGTTGGGAGGACTAAGGACAACACAGTTTAGGGGCCATGTTGGAAAAGTTGTTTTTTGTATGAAAAGTTTTAACGACAAAAGGGTTCTAGAGTGCGACAGTTTCTGCAGCGAACCACTGATGGGGATGGTTCAAATCCCCAGAGTACAAATTTTACACATCAGGGTATGTAAAACTGGATAGAACTTTTTAAAATACAGGAAATCTGACCCAAAATGCATTTTCCCCTGTGTTTCATTACATTCTTCAAGCTGAGTATTTAATTACTGGGAATACTGTAAAAATAAATTGCAGTTTGTATGTATAACTGCAGTCATCACTTTCTCTCTTATAAACAAACTTCTTCTGGTGATTTTGCTTTTTCTTTTCGGTCAAGCTGAATATTTATTCCATGTCATCTCTTGAAGAGCAAAGTTATGCAGTAATTAGTAGTAATTATTATTGTTTGTTTTGGAGGAGCAGCTTCTGTGATGTTATGTCTGCATAAAATATGTTTATGTTTGGATTAAAAAAAGATAGACAGATGTTCTTGTAATTACAAAGTCACCACTTGAATTGATTTGAGCGTTTATTGGTTAAGAGGGAAATGAGTTCAAAGTTCCAAACGTCTTCAGTTCACTGATCATTGATGGATTTAAGGATTCCTGAAGTCAGCTCTGTTGAAATGAGCCACATGTGTATTTGTTTAATCACCAATTTCTTTTTATAGTTATTTATTTATAAGTTTTGAAGTTTACAGTGTGAGGTACGGCAAGCATTACAATTTGAAGTTGCTCAAAATTTCTAATACCTAAACATTGAAACAAAGATTCTTTTCTTTTATTCTTTTTTTTTTTTTTTTTTAGAATATAGAAGCACTGAACTATCGGGAGTGGCCAGTATTTATTTATTTATTTGTGTTTGTTTGTTTGTATTTTTTTGTAAAATGTGGCATTATGTAAATTAGTATATATTGGACCCACTTTTTCCAGCATAACATGAACATGCTTTCTTTTTATTCAACACTTTTACACTATGTATTTGCACTAGTTTCTGTTGTCTGCATTGTTTTTCTCTAATCCGAAAAAAGCTAAAAGCCTTAAAGAGGTTTTGAATTCATCAGTTCGTTTTTCTCTTATTATTAAAAACAAGCTTTATGTCTGTGAAAAACCTGGAAGTCCTTGATTTTCTTAAGACTATGTTTCTTTAAAGTGAAGCTTTAAGCTTTTAAAATGTTGCCAAATAGCTGATGAAAAAGGATAAAACTGTTGCTTGGACACTGTTTGTGGATTTCGATCATATCATCAGATCTTTTCTGTGCCAGCAGTTTGAGGATTGATTTCCCAAAAAAAGTACATGTTTATCAGAGTTGTGGCTGATTATTTTAGCCCCGCGACCCTAAACACTCTCACTCTTCCAGTAATGCAAAACAATGTAACACAATTCAGTTGTCAAAACAACTGTAGTTCTCACGCAGGCCATTCTTTTTAGACAAACAAAACCTGTGCGCAGTGTAGACATTTGAATAGTTAGTTAATCTGACATGACAAAAAAAAAAAAAACAAACAATGCTGTCTGGGACATTCTCAAAAATCTGACACTAAAGGTTTTATTTCATAAAAAGCACTTTTTTTTTAAGTTATACTTCCTTCTCAGTTTGAAATTTACACACCAAGTTTGAAGCATCAGTTATGCCTAAAAAGGCAGCTCTGTGTTCATTTTTTTTATTTTTGCTTAAGCAAACTATCAGTGGAACGTTGTCATCCTTTGCTGAACCACACACTGTGGCTGCCTAAACGTTTTTTAGCACATTCCTTTAAATAAATAAATCAAATTAGAGATGTAAAGACTCCATGTTTTATACAGAACAGTCATTATTGTCTCCCCTTGTCCTTCCAGCACCCTCCTCTGTCATATGAGCAACATTTATTCCTCGTTTATTTTATTATTTCATCTTTGTGCAGCAGTCATGTGATAAAAAGAACGGCCACACTGGAGGATTATTCCGTCAGGAACGACTAAATCCAGGAGCACCAGTCCGATTTTAGCCTAAACTTTGAGAAGACCATTCCAGAACCTTCTGAACTCTGTGCGTTGTCATTCAGAGGGTGCTCTCACCAGTATGTTTTCATGTGATCCCATGATGTGTGAAATACGCCAAGTAGGATTTCAAAGGCTTTAATGCTGTAAAAAAAACCCTTCAGTGCACACTGTCTACATGTTTCTCAGACAGACATGACTATTTAACGTTAAAACTGTCAAAGTTCAAACTTTCATAGAACAACAAAGTCCAGTATTGTGGAATGAAAACAAAGATCTGATCGCGATCAAAGATTGTGTAAAAGTGGAAATCTGTGGGGTATTTTTTACTTTTAGCTTTTAAATGATAATTACCTGGGTGCACTAAATGTGTACAGCAGGAGTCATGGTCGTGCAGATTAGGTGAATGCTTTGCTGACTCGTACCTGAGACCTGACTCACAAATGACCTCTCTGGTGGGTGAATACCATTCTCAGGAAAAATTAAAAACAGAAGATTTTTGAGTAAATTTTGATATTTGGACTGTAAACATGGAGCTTCCCTTAAGCTGTACTTTGATACCTGATGTGCGTTTCACACTTTGGTGTGTGCTAAATTCCAATTTACTGGGCATGTGGGCTGCTGTTGTGTATCAGGAACCTTTGAATGAAGAATAAAAGACTCTAAAGCTTGCTTTAAATAGTGTTTGCTTTGTATTTTGAAGATTGGTAGCCAACGGCTTCATCTTCCTTGTCCGAGCTGGCATCTGCTTCAGAACTGTACGGCTGGATAGCTCCAATATTGCTTGCCATTTAGGTTATGAGGGGACCGTAAGCTAGGGGATGAGCACGTAAACGGCGAGCTCACAGCTACAGGGAGGGGACGAGGGGGTGGGCCAACGATCCAACTCACAGGTACATTTCCAATTAACTCCTGCAGTTCTGCAGAAACTATGTCCTAGATTAGAAAACAGCACACATTATTTGTATTCTGGAAATGCCTTTTAAATAGATAAAAGGTTATCGGAGTGGAGCTTTAAACTGTACATTGAAGGTTGGATTCAACCTATCCCCCATTAGGGAGGTCCTATATGGTTATATTTATTTTAGTTCCCAGGAGGAGCCACTGTTTTGTCTTTCTCCTGTCTTATCAGCCAAATTCTTTTAATGAAGTTGCACCATCCAAAATTAGAAACATGAATCTTTAAACTTCTGAAAATCTTCTCAGAAGACTCTTAAGTCATCATTGAGGCTTTGGGAGTTGCCATAGCAGATTGTTACCGTGGTAACTTCCCAAACTGCGCATTGGTATAGCTTGTAGATCATTTGCTTTCATCCAAAAAGTTATTTTCATGTCAGGGAAGAGTCTTTTTCTCTCACCTCCAGTCTCCAAACATGAAAAGCTGTCTGAAGGACCTGACATCTGACCTTTGCTCAGAACAAGGTTTTTAAACCAATGTGTGAAAATATGCACATAAACTCACTAACTTAGAATTAAAAAAAAAGAAACAGAAGCTTGGTAGGTCAACCTTATTAAAAAACCTGACTAGACTAATAGAATGTTGCACATCTTCACAACTGTGACGACTTTCTTGGTCACAGGGTGAGATAAAATATGTAAGATGGCTGCAAACGCAGCAGAAGAAAATTTGCTTTGCCATGAAAAGAACATGAAACATGAACATGAAAAGAAAAAAAAACTATTATATTCTGGTAGGAAGAACCCTGGTTAAAGTAATCTGACACAAGCATGATTATTTAATGAATGTGTAGATTTATTGTTTACAAATTGCTGTGAAAATGAATAAAATCAATAAAACTAATGTGAAATCTGATCGTGAACCTGAACAGTTTAATGATTTTTTTTTTTTCAGAATTTTTGATGAGGAAAAATATCTTTCAGTCTTATTTTAAATTTTCACTTAGTTTCTCTTTAAATTGTGAAGCTTTGGCCAAACTTAATGAAATAAAAAAATAATAATAATAAAAAGAAAAAAAGTGCTGTCCTATTAAAGGGGGCTTTGCTGTTTACTTGGCAATTCCAGCATTAATTCATTAAAAAAATTATGAAAAAACTAAAATAAACTGAAAAAAATTATTTAAATACAATAGAGATTATCTTTTTTTCATAAATGAACATTTAAAAAAAACTCAAAAGGTTTTTTAACATTGTTTTATTTTCCCTCTTTGACCTGTCCAGCAGCTCAGAAATGTTGTACAGATTTTATTTTACAACTAGGACTCAGTTTTATCCTTTTTGGGCAAAGCAGGTTTGTTTGTGTTCACACTATTTGCAGTTAAAGCTAAACATAATTTCCATTAATTGTTTTGAAATAAGTTTTGATTTGCTTTAGATAATGGACTGAAAAGAAAAGAAAGTGGGGCAAATGTGGATAGAGGTATTAAGAGAAGCAGCGGTTGGAGATAAATGTAAAAGGGGGAAGGACAGGGCAGGTGGAACTTGTTTTATGGTTTTGTTGCAGAGTTTCAGGGACCCGTCAGTCTAATTCAGGGAGACTGATGCTGATATGTTAAGACAGGAGCTTGTAAAACTTATTGTATTACTTGAAAGGCACATCTGCTTGTTTTGGTTCTTGTTTTTTTTTACATTGAAACAAATATAAAGGAACATTGTTTGGTCTGCACTTTGTATTTTGTGCAGATTTAAAGTGTCCATCCCACTTGTGGCTTTTTTTTTATTAGAAATAAAAACTCTAGAGCTTATCTGTTGAATATGCCTACAATTGTAATCGAAGAGCTACTAAACATAAAAACGGTACAATATTACCACACGTTCATTAACAGTGCCTAATACTGGTAAGACCCTTCACACCTAGCCACAAGTGGGCCTAAGTCTGGGTCCCCCTGTGCCGGTCCCCAGCCCGCCTAAGGTACAGGGTTGTGTCAGGAAGGGCATCCGGCATAAAAAATGTAGCCAAACCACCTGTGCAAATCAGTGAAAGCTGAATGCCTGGGGCAAATCCTGAAGGGATATGCCGAAAGGTGACAAACAACATTGGGAATGCCTAACACAAAAGCAATTCCGCAAAAGTAAAGAGTCCATGAAATACACTTTTAGTGTTACTCTTAACAGTGTCTAAGCATTCAATTTTATCCATTTTGTTTTTTAAAACAGACAAGATGCAGTGATGGAAGTGTGGGATTGGAACTCAGTTCCACACCTCCATCATTCTATTTTCAAATTTGCATCGGTTCCCTGCACCTTTAACGATTAAAGCCTTTTTTTTCTTCTTCATCTTTTCTTCTTCATAAAAAATGACAAAAGATTTACTGTGAGCTGAATGTGCTTCAAACTCCAGAAAAAGTCACCTTTAGCTGTGTGAGTGATGGACTGTTTCCTCATCTCATCGTGGGGCCCCCTCCAGGGCTCCATGTTGCTGCTGTAACCATCAAATCCATCCAAGTCTGTGCCCCCCTCCCTCCCTCCTCAGCCCACATCCAAAAACACGAATATATCCAGATGAGTACAGCTGTTTGTGTTTTAACTTCAAGCTCAACAGAGGAAACATAAAGCCAATTCTTCTTTCTGCAGTCAAAACTTCCGAATCATGTAGAAGCTTCATGTACCAGCTGCATTTTTTATATAATTCCCTCCTTTTCTGTTAATTTCACTGAAGAAGTGATCGTGCTCAAGAGAAATAACTTTCAGATCTGTATAGAAATATTTGAGATGCTTTAGTGCCAACATCCTCAGTAATGGATACAAACACTGAAGAGAGTTTTTTTTTTTTAAACTAAACATCCAGTTTGTTCTGAAGGAAGATTTCTCCCCTGTGGTCAAAACGAGCCTAATAGTGTTTCACAGCAGGACTCGTAACCAACAGGTCATTATTGTGTTCTCAGGTTGTCCTGAGAGGATTTCTGGCTGAAAGTCATCCTGCATCAGGCATGTGCAAAAAATGTGGCTACAAAATTCCCCGGTATTCTATCAAACCCCCCCTTTTTTTTTTTTTGGAATACGGGGGTTCTGAGCTGCTGCTTCTGTCTTTGCAGCTACTCTCGGACTCAGGCTGAGGGACAGCCGGGGACGGCGAGAGACGCTGATGCCCCGCAGAGAACTGAACAGTCGTGACAGTGAAGCAATTTCAGTCGATGAGTCACTTTTTACCCCTTGTGCTATCCTAGGCACTTTGACATTGGGAGTTGGGTCATCTAGACCCCACAAGACAGTCCGCTGAACCTTTTTTCTTCAATGATTTGTGATCTTCACTGGTGTCCATGGATTACATGAAATCCTCTTCACCTTTATCCACCTTTGTCCTGGTAGGGAGAACACGTCATTGGAAGGGTGGGGTCATAGGATAGCACAAGGGTTATTTTAGCCAGACATCTGAACATGGCGCACAAATTGAACACAGACCAGATCATGCAGGAAGGTGGTACATACAGGAAGTCGATTACAAAATTCAAAATAAAACACTTTGAGAAATTTCAAAATAAATGAACAGTATTTATGGCAAGTTCATAGCTTCCTCACCGGTCTGACACTAAATTTATTTATCTAATGTAATATTTTCTAATTAGATTTGCCTTCTTCAAACTCTGTAGCATTCAGTTCTACAATCTTCTGTATTAAAATCTTATCCAATCACAACAAAAGCCTGTGTTTGGAGGATCAGAGTTTAGCTGTGAATCCCAATCTAAAACAAGAGTCACATCGGATACAGCTGTCAGGAAATGGACATCTGAGAGCGAAAATGCAGGAAACTGGGTTTTCTGACAGAGACATAAACATTTAATAAATAAACCTAAACAAGACAAAAATAAATGTAAAAAAAAGCAGATTAAGCAGATGACCTGACAAGGTAGAACTGAAAACTCACTGACAATCAAAAGAAATGAAGACAGCTGTGGATGATTAACATGAACCTGAAGTAACTGACAGGAAACAGAACATGACCATAAAACTAAACTGCAGAATCCTCACAGCAACAGTATGATAACAAGAAACTTTATTAATAATCTTAGCATTCTGGGGATAAAAGTCGTAGGATGTCTGTGTTTAACCATCTGGATGAAACTTTTCCATGTTGATGATGTCTGCAGCACATTGTGCCAACATAAACGGCCTCCAGTGTTTTACTGCTTTGATGTCCTCCAAGTGTGTAATAAAGTGAACTAACTCGTGTTTACAATCATTTGTTTACATAAAAGAAATGACAGTTATGGCACTTTCACCTACAGTATCTTAGTATTTATTTATTTATTGGTAGTTTATTTTAAAATTTGGCTTTATTTCTGTGTTGTTTAAAGGACAAAAAAAGTGTTTTGCTGCCCTTTTCCGACTTCGAGCCCCTGTCCCACTAAAGTCCTGTACACGTCCCTGTCCTGCATCCTCCACAGACGTGCACACAAATGAACTTTTTGTATTTATGAACGTTTTGTATTTATGCCTTTATGTCCCAAAGAAAGATGGAGTTAGTCTGAAAATATTTCTTATTGTTTTGTTGTTCATCTTGTTTTTTCAGGTTTTGGGCTCCAAAACTTACTTTGGGGATACATTTTCCATAAAAATATTTATGAAAATTCCCACAACGGAACTAAAGCATGATAGAATATTTGACCTCTCCTCTCCCTCAACTCTCCGTCTCTGACTTTTCATTTACACATCACGTTGTCTAAAGTTAAGCAACTCGCTTTTTAAATCCCGCAAACAAAAATAACTATATAAATATGCAGAAATAAGTTGCTGAATGATCTTTTTGAGTTTCAACAAAAGATGTGTTGCACAAAAGATTCCCATTTGAAATGCCGGGAGGCACACAGCAGCAAGGGTAGGGGGGGGGGTACGTGGGAGAGCTGATTCGATCAAGCGGCAGGCGGCGAGAGATCACACCCCCCCCCCCTCTCCACTTCCCACCATCCATCTCTCTTCCACAGAGCAAGGGAATAAAAGTGACAGAGTGCAATCACTGTCTCTTATGTGCCAATGAGGAGAATGGGTAAGGATGAGATTGAGTGAGCGGCCGGCTGTGGTGGGTCTGCCGTGTCAGCCTTATTGAATTATGACTTGGCAGGAAGTGGCATGTTATGAGCCGTGCTGGGCCACGGGTAGATATCACAGGCGTGGGTTCAGGATGAGTCAACGGGGCAGAAAAGTGGCTGAAATGAAACCTGTCTGAATGTAAAGTTCATGATGTCTTTTATGAGGTAATGAGATCTGAAAAGATATTGGATCGGCTGTGATGAAAAAACAAGCTGCAGCAGATTCTGCGTAATGTAATATTTTCCCCAGGAGAAGAAAAGACCTTCAGCGATGCTAAAATAAGAAACAAAATTATTTCTGAAGAAGTTGCATGTTTTACATACATGGCTGAACAACACAAAACAAATATATTACAATCAATGGAACTTGTTTCTTTAAAAACAAAACCCTCAGCAGCTTTCACTCTTTTGCTTCAAAACTTTTATTAAATGCAAGCAAGTCAGATGATGTGAGTTTACAACAATACTAAGAAAATATAGTTAAAACATGTAAACATAGAGATGGATTAAAAGGTTGAATAATCAAACTCAGAAAATGCAATATTGATTAACCAAATACATAAATTGCTTTTTTTTTTCTTCCAAACAATTTCTTGTTTTATTTCAACCCCCTCAGCAATAGTTCTAGTTATTTTTTTTAAAGACAAAATTGTTCAGAAAAGTTACTGAAAATTAACAAAAGTCATATTTGAAATAAAATTGAGTTGCGTCAGAAATTGAATACAATTAAATCGATTGACTTGTATGGATAATTTTCCCCAAAATTGGCATCTTTATTGTTTCTGTATAGTCTTAACTATAGATGTTGTCAGCTCTCAGAATACAGAATTGACCATGACACTGGAACAAAACTCTGTAAAAACAAAAAAAGGAGCTTGCTTGGGTTTATTTAGGTCTAATCTTTAATATATGTACCGTATTTTCTGCACTGAGGCAAAGCTGAAAGGCTTTAATTATTTTTTAAAAACTGCAGCGTTCCTAATAATGCAGAACACCTCATAAAGAGCTTAATTCTAGTTGTTCTTAATGGTGTCCCCAAAGCCCAAACTATGCAGGGAATGAATGGATCTCAGGTGGTTCCCTTACCTCTCTGGTTACCAGTGAATTTGAATCTTACTTTCAGATTTACTCTTCGTACTTTCAAAACAAGAGCTTACATCAGACATCTCATGTGTTTCTATTTAGTGTTTCTATTGCTATACTTTATTATTTGAATGAATTGTGTTTAGTATTTAGCTTTACATTTAGCTTTTTACTTTTATATGTGTAAAGCTTAGGAAAAAACATTGACTGGCTGATTGGTTTGCTAATCTAAGACAAAGCATCACTAAGCACCAACATGCTGTAAATCGTTCTTTTTTTAGCTGCTGCTGTTGGAGGTCACCTTAGACGACGATCTCTTCCTAAACTTTTCTTTTCTCCGCTTCTTTCTCTGTCACCAACAAACTCTCTTCATAAATCTTCTTTCCTTCTTGCCTTGCAGCATCATCTTAAGCATCCTTCTTCTGACACTCCCACCGTCTCTCCTCCACGTCCCGGCTCTCTCCGGCAGATACACTCACTCCTGATACGGTCTGTCCTCATCCATTCCAACATAAATCCCGGCATTCCTGACTTGACCGCCAGAAAGTCTTTCCTCTTGTCTTTTCATCAGAAGCAGTAACTCAAAGCCAATGCAAATAGCAGAGATTTAAAGCGTCCCTCTCATTTGAGCTGGGACCCTGCTGTGTCTCTCCGGTCAAACTTTTTGTTGGTATTGCACCGGGTATCCGTCTGAGCAGGATTTTTTTGTGTGCTGACATATAGAGAAGAAAAAAAATAATGGGTTGGTGTTGGCAGGTTCTGATTGTAATATATTTAGGATAGAAAAAAGAGTAAAATATTTGCCAGTATTTCCTAATCGCATATGTTTAATTGTTGTTTGAAGCCGATTGAAGCCTTGTATTTTCAGTGCAAAAGATTTAGATTTATCATTGATCTACATGCTTCCAAATTAAAAATAAAAAAAGATCACTTTGTAACAGACAATGAGTTCAAGTGTCTAAATATGTTCCAAAAAAGAATATTGGGTTAGTTGAAGTCTCTTGTCTTTTATGCTATCCTCCATCTCAGCTCATTTTATTATAGGTCACCAACTCTTTCTAAACACAGAGACGAAGTGATAACATTCACCGATTTATATTTCAACCTCAGTCATAAGATGATTATCAAAAAAAATATTTTTGTAAAATCTCACCCATTAACTATTATGTTTTAAACCAACATTTGTTTTTCAAAAAACGTATACAATGAAAAATATCTCTACTTTGAACTATTGTTTAGACTGAAGTCATTAATCAATTTTAGAAACTTTTACCTCAGATTTTACACACACACACACACACACACACACACACACACACACACACACACAACTTAAACCAAATGTCATGTTTTTTTCAATCCTCTGCTTTTGTTTCCTGTTTGTTCATCACAGTCACAAAGCAGGCTTTGTTAGCTACAAGAAAAATAGATTGATGCTGTCGTTATTTTTTTTTTTTTTTTGCTGAACAAAGGCCTTCATTCACGCTGCCTGTCAAACTCAAAGAGCATCCACACATTGTTTCCCATTGACCTCGTCATGTGGCCGTCATCAGGATTTTTGTCTTAACTGCTTTCATTGCTCCGCTGTGCCGGTGAGGCGGGCCTCGTGAGCGCTGCCCGTGGCTCCAGGCAGCAGTTAGTTTGTCAAGACGATTACAGCGTCATATTCATCACACGCGAGTAAACAACTGCAGGAGGAGAACACAGTGAGACAGCTGTGGACCGCTCTGAGATTCATCAGAGATAAACACCTCTCACGATCCAGGCAGAAAACGGCGTTTTTGATCATGCAAGCGCTTTCTTAACTTGTGGAAACAGTTCATCCGTCTTTGATCTGAGGTGCCGTAAAGAGAAGCATTAACACTTCCTCATCCGCCCACCAGCTCCACATTTAGAGCGCCGCAGACACAGAAACGCAGGCGTGTATGTGGATAGACAGGAACTCAGCCTTTGAGGGAACACATGCGAATGCTTGTTTGGTGGGCGTGAGGGGGCTGATGAGAGTTCTGGGTTGTTCAATTCGCCCTACAGGGGTTCCAGGTCGAGGCTGAGCAAGCGCCCTCTTACGGCTCTCTCCTGGGGTGTTTGCCAGCCGGCCTCAAAGCTCACATTGGACTGACCTTCCAGAGCCTCCTGGCTCTACTGCTGCCTCCCTCTCCATCACTGGTTGGCAGTTTAATACCAAGTCGTAATACAAAACAATCCAGAAAAGCCCTTTTGCCCTGAGCAGCTTAGAGGTTGTATTTTAAACAAATCAGATTGCATAATTTCCCGTCCCTCAGTGTTGGGTGAAGCTCATAAAAAAGCTGTTTAATTAATACGAAAAAGTCTGTTTGCTATTTATCCAGAGAATAATAACCCAGAGCACCTTTTTCTTGTTCATTTTATTTGTAACTATTTTTTTTCCTTCAGTTCAGAGTTTAAATTGAAACATCGACCGTGTTCTAAAAATCTGCGCTACCTTGTTATAATATTTCCTGAGAGGCTGACCAGGTTTGTGGATGGTGTGGGGGGGCAGCCGCTGTAAACCAGTAGAGCATTGCTAACCTTGTTTTTTTTTTTTTTTTTTTTTTTTTTCAGGGCTATGTCAAACATTAAGCGTTACAAAAAACTCTGAAATAATCAAAGAATTTTGTTTTTTTAATCCCTACAGGAGCCATTTTGACTTTGAAACACTGAAGAGCGTGCGTTATGTCATCCAGCATTAGTGGTTCCTGGGAGGTCTTGGTACGCAAGGTAATTTAAAAAACAAGTAATAAGTGAAACCATATGTACTTTATCACATGAGCAGAGTGCAGCTGAAGCCACCTGAAGTTTCATTTTGGAAGGAACCACAAAAACAATTTTTAAAAAAATGCACTTTTAAATGGAAAAAGACAGAAAGTGCACACGGAATCAACCTCTTCAGTAAGATTTATAACTTGCACATTTAAAGCGCCGCTACTATTAACGGAGAAATGTATCTTTTACTTGTCGATGGTTCAAAACACTTCTTCGCCCTGGGTTGCAAATGAATGGGGACAACCCGACTGCCATCTGCATGGAAATTTTCCAAATGTGACCTGGGGTGTTCAGTCCAGGGTCAGTGCACCTCCTTTTCCATCTTCACTAGTTCATGCACTGTGGTGGACAGTGCTGTGGTTCCTGCTCCCAAAATTGCACATCCTGGGGAGCAGATTCACTACAGACCTGTCGCCTTAACCTCCCTTCCAATGATTGCCATGCAGAGGATTGTCCTCTGCATCCATGTGATCATCTATCTGCTGCATGGCATCCTGTCTCATCTGGAGGTCTCTGAGAGCATGTTCCTTGATTTCTCCAGTGCTTTCAGCAAAATACAACAATCTATGCTAAGAAGTAGTGATTTGGACAAACACCTGACTGCCTGGACCATAGACTACCTCTCTGACAGGCCACAATTCACGAGGCTGCATGAGTGTGTGTTAGATGTGGTGTTCTTCAGCACAGGAGCACCTCAAAGCACGATGCTCCTCTCCACTTCCTGTTCACTCTGTACACTAACTCCCAAAACCTGCAGAAGTTCTCAGAGAACTCCATCATTGCTGGATCCAAAACCACACGTCTGAACACCAGTAAAACAAAGGTGTTGGTGCTTGACCTCAGATGTTACCCTCCAAAAAATGCTTTTGTACAGACAGGGCTCAGTCATTGAGATCATGAGCTCATTGGTTTTCCAAACACATAAAACTAAACTAAATATTACAGATGTTCTGTGCAGAAAAGCTAAATTTACCTCCACCTGCTAAGGAGATGGAGTTCACCGGCAGCTTTTACAAAACGTCTAGGCCTTAGCAATTATTTATGCTGTTGTATGCTGGGCGGGGGGGCAGGACGGACAGAGACAGGAAGACATTTAACAAATTGGTTAAGAGAGCTGGCTCTGTCCTGGGCTGCACACTAAACACCATTGAGGAGGAAGCAGACAGAGGGATGCTGGGGAAACTGTCATCCATCATCAATAATCCCTCCCATACCCTTCACCATGCAGGAGGGGCTCTGTGTACCAGACTGATGTGATGATGTTGCACAGATGTGATGTAGATATGATGTAGTAATAGGGCTGGATTCTGTGAAATATACTCTCTAAGAGTGATGCTGATAAACTCATCCATGCATTTGTTACGTCGAGGCTGGATTACTGTAACTCTTTGTTAGCAGCGTGTCCTAAGAGTTCCTTAAGAAGTCTCCAGCTTGTTCAGAACGCAGCAGCTAGATTGTTAGCAGGAACTAGCAGAAGAGATCACATCACTCCTGTGTTAGTTTCGCTCCATTGGCTCCCAGTTGATTCTAGAATCAAGTTCAAAATCCTCCTGTTAACCTATAAGGCCTTACATGGAATGGCCCCGTCCTATATCAAGGACCTCATAGTCCCTTACCACCTAAACAGAACACTTCGCTCACTAAATGCAGGACTGCTTGTGGTTCCTAGAATTAGTAAAAGTAGAGTTGGAGGTAGAGCGTTTAGCCACCAAGCCCCTGTTTTATGGAATAAACTCCCAGCTCATGGAAGAGAGGCCGACACAGTTTCTACATTCAAAGTTAGACTGAAAACATTCCTCTTTGGACAGACTTATTGTCAGACTAGCTAGTATTCAGAGATGATTTAACTTAATGTTAATGTGTGTAAATAAAAATTAATAACAATAACTATTTGTTTTAAAAGGCTGCTAGAAGTTGAAGCTGGGGTAACTATGGTGCACTGGGGTTCTGTCCTCTTTTCTCATCTACTTCTACCCTTCCTTTCTTCTCTATTCTTGATCATTTATCATTTAGTTCTCCATGTCTCTGTTTGGTGCAGTACGATTCATGTATTGTCCTTCTTTCTCTCTCCCCTCCTGGGGAGTGGGAGTGCTTCCAGATTCCAGTTGGCTCATCCGTGCTCCTGTACCTGACCGTGTACCTCCTCTCTGCTCCCGCTCCCACACCTGGCTGTGGTTCCTGTCTCCGGCTCGACTCGCGCCCCTGACTGTCCCCAACCACGGCTGGATGAAGCTCGTCTGCTGGACTTAAATATGTAGTTGTAGAGTTAGAGAAGTTAATTCTTCTCTAAGAGTTCTGGTAATCGCCTGTCCGTCCTGGGGGAGGATCCCTCCTTCATGTGGACACCCCTGAGGTTTCTTCGTTTTTTCCGGAATCCGTTTTTTTTTGGGAGTTTTTCCTTACCACGAAGGGGGGGGGGGGTCTAAGGGCAGGAATGCCAGTATAGCTTAGTCAGTTTGTTAGTTCATTTTAGTATTTTCCTATTGACTCTTTGTATTCATGATCCTTTTGAGTTCATGTTTACTTCGAAGCCCATCGAGACGACTGTTGTTGTGATTTTGGGCTATACAAATAAAATTGAATTGAATTGAATTGAATTGTGACAAAATACTAAATGAATTCAGATTCACAAATTCACCACAATTTGATTTATGACTGATTTATCTTTCTGTTGTTAGATTTGTTTGGTTGTTTAAAGACCCTGTCTGATGAAAATGGTGTTTCTAACATGTTCTTGTGGCTTATTTCTGATCATCAAGGACATCTATTAAGAAAATTAGGCTTAAAATTGCTTTTGTTAGTATTTCTTTATTCAAATCGTTGTAAATCAGGGGCAGGCGAAAAAATGCAGTTTTGAAGAAGATCTTGAAAAAAAAAAATCTTCCAATGGGGGGGGCACAAGCTCCCTGCTCTGCTTCATTCTGATGCATCCATTTGTAGACAACTAGACAACTAGCGTCATCTAGAATCCTAGATTTTGGCTAAATTACATCATAATCATAATTAAAAGACCACAGGGAATACTTTTGAAATTAGATCAAAAGTCAAGTAAAGTCTGTCTTTTTGTAAAATGTTGTACAATTTGTAAAATTATAATTAAATGTAAAAAATCAAAGCTGTTTTTTTGCCTAAATAAAAATATACAAAAAAACTCACAACAATACCACCCTAAATACTACTAAATACTACCCTAAATACTACCCTACTACTACTACTACTAAAAATGTGTTTTTGTAAACTCCCACAAACGTTAGAAACATTGTTAAATGCTTAAAATGAATGGTGCTAGAGGGCCACACATTAAGTGGCCTTGTAATAACAACCCAAAGTAATCAAAAAGTTAAGACTGAAAACAAAGTTAGAAAAGGAATAAAAAAGATGTTTAATTGCAATGATCATGAGGGAAGCATGCTGCATGGAGTTTTACATGCCCCTGATATTTGAGCTGCTGAGGAACCCCCGATAGAGAACAACTGTGTTGTGGTGGCAGGAAGTAAAAAGACGTGCTGATTAGCAGCAGCAAAGGCGTTGATGACCCATAACTCAGTGGGGGATTTTCCCCGGACCCCTGCCGTCGCCCTCCTAATAAAGTCCTCTATCCTTTTTGACCCTCCATGCCGGTTTATAGACCCCCAATCACATCCACCTAAGGCAAACATTCTTCAACACACAGAGGTGTATTTGCAGCTTAGAATAACTAATTAGACTGTCAGCAAGAAAGGGAGAAGGTTGTAACACAGCCCCCCCACCGCCATTCCTTGGAGAAGTGACACCAATTAATGCAGTGCTGCATGTGACAGTCTCTGACCGCTCCCAGCCCTCCGCTGCTGCTCCTCCCCACCAGCTCCTGGAGGTGACGGGAACACTGACGCATCACGACGGCTGCGACAGCTCGACTCTTTCCTCTGGCTGTTGTGGGAGAGAAAACGGCGAGCAAACAAAGTACCACCACAGGAAGAGCAGCGGCGGCAGAATGATGATGTGGGCGAAACATATTGTTTGCCCTAGTCTGCTCCACTCCTCTCTGGATTTTTACTTTTATTTGATTTGACAGGCTCTGGCAGAGTGAGATCAGCAGCTCTGATGAGAATGGATGTCAGAAACAAGAGTCCTTTATGGAGAGGTAAAGCGGGACATCCTGCTTTCTTCCTGTTTCTACTTTGTCTCCATTTTTCCTGTGTGGTTATTTTCCCAGAGATCTCTGCTCAAACAGAGTGGGCTCTGTAGTGGGGCTCCTCACTTTCCAGTGATGCATTTTATGACTCTGCATTTGCACTTTATGTTCAAATAGAATATCTTCGTTGCCTTATTCTCCAAACAAAACCACATTCTCATATTGTCATTTACATACTATTTCTAAGGCAGTCCACCACATAGACACATTAAACTGTAATCTGGTGACAAAATGAGGATGGCATCTCCTCAGGAGTTAGGTCTCTGTAGATCTGAGTTGGCAAAAATGCTAAAAATCATGCTCTACACCTAACCTGCTTCACTGTTAACCCTTTCCTAAAGTGACCCAGCATGCCGTCAAAGCAGTGACAAGTTAGACACAGGACTTTGCAACCATGCAGTCGCACCTTCTATCCATGTATCCAGCCATTTTCCAAACCCACTCAATAACTTTTGGGGTTATGGGGGTTGCTGGAGCCTATCCCTGCCACTGTTGGGCGAAGGAGAGATCCACCCCGGATGGGACACATATTCACATATTCACACATTCTCACATTCATACCTAGAGAAGCATGATTTATGGACTGTGGGAAGAAACTGGCACACCTGGAGAGAAATCCACACATGCATGATGAGAACATGCAAACTCACCCACCTGGGATTCAAACCAGGGCCTTCTCGATGTGAGGCAAGAGAACTAATCACCACCCCCCCCAGGTATCCCCAAGATATACAATAAATTAGATACACAAAATGTAAACAATAATTAACACTTAATAGGCTCTCGGACCTATCTTTGGAGGTGGTCTTGGTTCATTTCCACCCGGACTTCTATTCGCTCTGAGTGTCCTCAGTCTGAATACAATGCATTCCTGGAGCAGAGCAACAGAAAAAAAAGGACATAAAAAAAAAAACTTAGTCAAATCAAACTTTACTTAGAAAAAGTGCTTCTTATGCAAAGCTCTTTACATTTAAAAACAAAAACATGCACAAGTATTACAGTAAAAACTCACCTTTATTCGTGATTTAGAAAATCCTCCGGACGGGCCACAGGCTCCCTGTTCCTCTTCATTCTGATGCATCCACTTGCAGACAAATACATCCATGTACATCTTTGTTTTCCTCATCTGAGCTGGAATTATGACTTCAGATTGTACGGTTGGATAGCAGGTAAATAGATGGCTCTCAGTTATGGTTGATGGTAAAGGGTGGTGGGATTGCTCGGAACCAACTCAAAGGTCTAATGAACTCCTGCCGCTCTGCAGAAACTATGTCTTGAAGAACAACACTGATTTTTTTATTTGACTTTATCATATCGTCAGCCTAATAGCATTTCTGCCTAACTCATTTTTTTGCCAAATTGAGATATTGGCCTAACTTGACTGTGAGTGTTGAAAAAAAGGTGTTTTTTCTTCTTTTAAAAAAACCTGAAAAAAATGAGTTAGGCAGATATGCTATTAGGCTGACGATATTTAAGATAATACAGGTAAAGGTTTCAATGTTGCACATTCTTAATGCACATTCTTTTTCTGTTTTCTTGGCTGCAGAAAATGCCCAAAGCGTTTGCACCTTCTTTCATTTGCTTTACTAAATCTACCACTAAATGCAACATTTGATGTAATCTGAGGGAATGTGCTCATTCTTTTCAGCTTTTTCAAATGAAATATCTTCTTAAGAACGTGACCTCGCCCAAGTTTTTTGTTTCACATTTTCTCCTCTTTCATGTTCATGTATAACAAAAATCTGCTTCAATTCAAGCAGAAATGAATTTAGTATAAACTCAATGTATTTCAAAGTAGAAATTGTTCAAATGTAAACATTAAATAACATTCTAAGTAATTCATTATATTGATGAAATCTGTTCTAAGCAAAGTGCTAGCAGTTTAATAGAAAGTCTGACACATGGTCTGATCTCATCCATTAGGAGGTGATGTTGTGTGTCAGCCTCCCAGCAGAAAACCTCTAAAAAGAAAAGCCAATAAAACCACAAACAGAAAGTCACAGGAAATTACCCAGAACTAATAACAGCTAATAACGCTGTAAAAAAGCCAAGTCTTCTTTCCAGCAGTCACTCAAGCTTCAGATTTATTCATATTTACTCAATTTAAGAATAGAGACACATTCAGCTCTCCATGACAGATCTCAATATTATTTACAAATGACTGATATGAGCAAAGAAAATGCATGGCACATCCGTGATTCTGTTTACTGAACAATGTTCATCTGCAAACCAAATAAAAGAAAAAAAACTGAAATGAGAATGTGGTTGTAATTTAATACCCAGTAACAAATAAACACATTTATTTCATCTTCATTGGACATTAAAAGAGATTATTACTTATAGGACGGATGAGAGCCGCTCTTGGAAATGTGCAGGAAATGCAATTTGTGAGTGGAAATGGGCGATATTTGAATAATAATGATCTTTTTTTTATTAAAAAACACCCCCACATTTTTATTTGACTCGGATAAATCTATTTTTTTTATTAGTTTCTGTCATAGCATTTCATTTTGTAAATATTTATACAAGAGAATTAAGAAATAGCAGTGGGTTAAAGGGCGTTTTTAAAAGTCTTTTATTGGCACGCCTGCAGAGTTTTGACAGATGTTGGAATAAATTTAGACCGTCACCAGTGATGCCCTCTCACTTTCCACACATTCCTGGTTTGAAAGTCGCTAATCAGACCAGACAGCAGATATCTGTGATTTCACACAGCAAAATGGACAGCAGAGAATACACCCCCACCCCCACCCCCCTCCATTGACTCCTTCCTGCTCCATTTTCTTGATTGCTGCCCTTTGTGTGACTCCTCTGCTCAGAGCTCATTTCATGGCAGGGCAGGTACGGCACTCAAGGACCCACTGATGTCTATTCCCTCATATAAACCTGGGAAACCATAATACAGCCTTTGCCCTGTGTAGATCTGCATAGACATAGTGTTTTATTACGGTGTAATTCTCTACAAATCCCAGGTCCGGCTACAGAGCGGGCTTAATGCTCCTCTAATAACCGCCGTATCGTTCCTCCTCTTGTTCAGATGAGAGTGAGCTGGTGAGATGGAGGAAGACATGACTAGATTTATATTTAAAAACAGTACTATCAACAAAAGAACAAGTCTTTCAGAATTTGTGTGTAATCAAGACTCCTTCAATCCATTAAAGAGGCACTCTGATAAAAAGTGTGTTTTTAACATGTCCTTGTGGCATTTTTCTCACGATGGAGGACATGTATAAAGAATAGTATGCTTAAAATTGCATTTCTGAGTATTTCTTCATTCAAATCATTGTGAATCAGGAGCAGATAAAAAAATGCAGTTTGAAAAAGCTTGTTGTAGATATGTGAAATCTACAATCGGGAGGCCACAAGCTCTAATTTGCAGATTTGTGTACTTCTTTGTTTTACTCGTCTGAGCTGGAATCTGGCCCAAACTGTACGGCTGGACAGCTCCGATGTTGCTTGCCGTTTTTGTTGCACTGGTAATGTTCGGTTGGGGCTGTGAGGGGCTGTAAGTTACCAAATGAGCATGTATGGGTTATAGGTGATGGGAAGAGGGGCACCAACAGTCCTGCCTACAACTCAAAGGCAAATTTCTGCTGAACTTCTCCCGCTCTGCAGAAACTATGTCTTGGAAAAAGACAAAGGGTTTTTTGATTTAGGCTAAACACAGCATAATGGTACTTAAACAATCAGTGGGAACACTTTGAAAATAAATCAATAAATGATTGGAATGGGAATTATGTATATGATTAGAGTCTTATTATATTTAGAATATTGATAGATCCAGCTGGTTAAATTCCCCACCTGAGGTCAGCCTGACCAAACAGCACTTCAACAATCGTGTGCAGTTTTTGCACGTGTCTGTTCTGTCTAAAGCTAATTCTAGTGGATGTTTGTGTGCTTCTGCCATTTACCTTATACCCTGAATTGTTACAGTAAAGATGAGTTAGTATGGCTGTATTATAGAAATTGTAGTTTTTGATTGAGTTATTGTTTTAGTTGTTTTGATTTACAAGGCATTTAGATTTGTTAAAACAAAAATATGGCAGATTGTTTGGATAATTAAAAAAAAAACGTTTGTAGACAATCAATAAAGATATTTAGCCTTTGATTCTATGTTTGTACTTATGTGTAAAATTTATGTATTGTTAAAAGAAAATGATTCAGTGACAGTGATGTTCTACAGTAAAGTCAGTAAACATAAAAAAGCACAGAGTAGAATTAGTTTTTTGGAATCAAACGCCTTTCTTTTGTTTGGAACTGCTGGTCTTTGGGATGAAGATGATATGGGCTTTTTTTTTCTTTTTTATGGAGGAAAGAATTGTTTTGTATTTATTTTTAACTTTTCCAACTTTTGGGGGAATTTCAACGTCTAAGTGACGGCAATTACAGCTTGTAATTGTAATTGCTTTGGTTTATAAAAGCAGAAAACAAATCATGGCAGCACTGCTTACTGGACACAAGTACAAAAATGTCTTAATTCTTTAATTTATCAACTTTTATATGCAAAGATAAAGACAAACAGAAAAAATTAAAGATTTAAAAAAATTATATCTATGTAATTATAAAGGTGGATCTCTAGCTGAGTTTTTCTTTTTCCTCAGGTAACGTTGGAACCTCTTGAGCTCAAGCTTAGTCTGACTGTCGTCTCTCTACACATTTGTGGAAAAAAGTTTTTCTCACAGAAACACTGAAACTCTAGCCTTTTTGCTGCAAAACATAAATTCTGTTTTATGTCTGTGACTCAACTTTAAATGCTGCTGCATCATCATCTGATTATAATTGGGCTTAATTGATTGTTTCATGTTGTAATTTTAAAGGCAGCAAGTTGTGATGAGGTCTGAATACCGAGAATCCCCCACTTCAGCCCCTTCCTGTCATGTAGGTGACATTAATGGCTCCTTAACTCTGTCAAAGTGATGCTTTTCATTTTTCATTCACTAAGAGGTCATTTTTTTCGTTAATGCTGCTCACAGACTCATTGAAAGTTGTCTGTAAAAGTGACAGGAACAGTACCTGGGCTCTTTGTGAAATCCTGTAAACGAAGCAGCTTGGAATATAAATCAAGCAAGCTATAATAAAGTTGTCAGAGTCTCGCTTTTCACACAACAGGTTTTGAAATTTCCAGAAGCATTTCTTGTGAGCATGTCAAGCATACTGACGATCTATGAATCATTTGCTGCAGTTTAAAACAAAAATATAGGTTTAATATGTTTTACTCTACAGCTGAAGAATGCTATGATTTTCTGGAAAGTTTTTCTAGAAGGTTTCTGAAAAGGTCATGACTAAAAGTGATAAAATAATAACTATCAGATTGGTTGAGGGTAGGTTTGATATTGACATTCTGAAGTTTTACTAAACTAACAGCAAAGAAACCATTAACTATATTTATTCAAACTACTTTAATAGAAAAACGTATGCAGGAACTTTGTTGGAATTAAATGTATCTTAATTGAAGATTGGGATCGATGTTGTCCCAGTTTAAAAGAAACAACTCCGACCACCTCATTGTTCACTGGCACCTTGATGGAGGCGGGGCCAAATGTTTTGCAACGTTTTGAGTTTGGGGCATTGACTATATACGGGAACTGGACTGAGTGAGTGTGACGTTACCCATAGAAAATGGCTTACTTCCAGCTAAACAAATAGAAGACAAGTCAGTCACCATCTTTTAGCAATACAGACCACGTTGAAGCCAGATGACGTCAGTCAGCAGTATTAGGTCCAAGTCGTTTCTATGGCAACCACTCTCACAATCAGGAGTGAGCTTGCCGGGAGGCCACACCCTTACCTCTTAAAAACAGGCTACGTCTGTCCAATCTGTCCAACATTTAAAATGTTGGACGTGGGGGCCAGCAGGCAGCACTTTCTTTTCTTGAGGCATCTGATTGGTCTGTTTCTAACTTTAATGACTTAAACTACAGAAAAACAAAGCTTACTATGATGATCAAAAAACGTTTAACAAGGTAGCAGAGTAATGTTCTTCTGACCAATAGAATGACTGAATAATAGCTGTCCATTTCTTCATAGAAGTCTGTGGGATTTTGACTTCTTTGAGCCAGCGGGTACTCCCTGTTCGGAACATCAGGGGAGGGGCCACTTGGTCCAGTTCTCATGTGCAGTCAATGGTTTGGACTGCAGGACCTGATTTCTGCTGGATGTGAAAGAGGTTTCGGGGGTCCACAAAATGCTTTACTGTTTTTCCCACTAACTTGTCAAATAACACTCCATTAACATATACATTTTTGGATAACGGGACAAAAACAAAATGACAAAAATAAATGTTATAAGGTGGCAAGTCTTTTGTGGAGACTGTAAACTCTGAAGCAATCGTCTAAGCAATCATCCTTGAAATCCTATAAACCTTCAACAAGTTCCAACATCACACAATGATGGTGGGTGGTGAAGATAGCTGCTCTTCTGCCATCATCTCCAGCGGAAGGCCCAGCAGTGAAATGATGCTGTTTGGGAGGACATGTGTGCGTCTGCTCAGATAATCTGGCAGAGTAATCCCCTCTGCTGTAAATTGAACCTTTCAGTTGCCAAGATGATGCTGCTTCATCAGATCGCCTTACCTGTTTCCCATCTTATCCTCGATTTTTATCTTCTCATCATTTTCCTGCTTTGGTTTGGTTAACTGCAAAGATTTCTGAAGAACAGGCTACTTTTTCCTGCTGTTTTTTTTTTTTTTCCTTTAAATGTATCATGCAATGAAGCATTTGCCAAGAACTGTCAGGGGAGTTGGGGAAACTGTAAGAGGAGGCTGTTTGGAAGATTATGACTGTTCATAACAATCAGCATGCCTTCAGGCAGCTCTTTGGACGCTTCATCAGGTACAGAAGGGTGAGGAAGGCACCGGAAAAAGACATGTATATTGCATTCTGAAATTATGATGATAGGCCTTCTCTAAATGAATTTTATGGGTTATGAGAGTCTATATTTGGATTTATATTGCTCTGTTTGTTTTCTCACTTTTGGTGCAGTTAAATCTCAAAAAAACTTTAGTGGTGGGGGGCTACAGGGTCTGACTCACAACTCTAATGTTTCTAAACTGTCAAAAAGTGAACTCCAGTTTTTAAATAAAGTTTTCCTTCTGTGAGTTTTGTAACACATAGTCACTGTGAAGGAAAACATTTTTGTTGCTAATCAGTGACAAAGTTAAAAGAATAAATGATTTATTGTCAGGAATGTTGTTATTGATACACATGCAGTAGAAAAGACTTAAAGTGTCCCCTAAAAACTAAATACCTTTGGTGTGACGCTTTCCCTAGGAACCATCATAGAACCATTAGAAGATTTTTGTTTTTTATTAAAAAATAAAAAACAACAATGCTCCCGTTGAGATATTGAGCTCAGGGCACCATTGTTTGTTGGACAAATGCTGTCCTGCGTGTCAAATAACTTGAACTGGTGACCCTTTAACCAGATGTCAATGTCACACACCACTAAGCTACCAAATGATGGCAGATAAATCAGTTGGGGTGATTAAAAGGCCAATATTTGTTATTTTGAGGCACAGTATTCAATTATTCGTCATGGGGGATACGTTACATAAATAGAATTACAGATATTTTAAATCTGTAAACACTTTGTACACTTTTTTTAGACAGACACAAACATTTGACAGTTTTTCTCTCTTGTTTAAAATCTCAGAAGACACGACTGACAAGGTCAACAGCCAATCAGGACACAGGACACTGCACTGTATTCATTTAAAAAAAACATGCAATAATGCACCTAAAAAAAAGAAACAGCGAGACCCCAAAAGATGAACCACTACTTAGCAAAGGAACGTCGAAATCTAATTGGCCTTTTATATAAAATCATGTGAGATGATATGAAGTCATAGACTTAAAACTTTTTTTTTTGGGGCTCTGATGCAGCTGTGCCATTGCAGTTTTAAATTAGTCCCCGACTATGTCTGATTTCACTCACTTCTCTCGAGTTACAGCACTGTATGGGGTGTTTTTTTTTTTTTTGGTTGTCCAACTCTACAATTCCAAAATCCAGTGCCTTAAACATTTCTGATAAAAAAAAAAACATTGATCCTCACTAAACTGGCAAATGAAGACTAGAATGCATTTATTGGGTTTGAATGATTTGTCATTTTAAAAAAATCCATATGTAGCCTTCAGTTCTTTTTTATTAATCATTCACTTTTTTTCTCTATTAAAGCAGCATGTCTTTATGAAATGCTCATATTTACTAGGCTTTTAGTTCTGCAAATGGGTGGCGTCAAATATGGCATTTAGAAAAGAAAAAAAAATATAGAGCGTGTGTCCAAATTGCACTGAAATCCAGGGCACTGGACAGTCCCGCACTATATAGTCTTATGGGGATTAAGTGAGTGAATTCAAACAAGGCCTCTAACTATTCCTAAGATGCCACAGCCCAGTGGATACAGTTAGATCCCACTAGAAGTAATGTTATGATTGGTGCATTTTGGTGAGGCCATCTGTTGTTACCTCTTTACTTTCCCCCTTGTTTCCTGTTTACTTACTTACAAGCCTGGTTTTCCTTCATTTTGAGTCCATCGCCATTCCTGACAGAATGACCCAAGTTCCCTTGATCCAGCAGGAGAACCCTCACTGAAGTAGCCCTTATGCCACTGCAGCCCACTCCACTTGTGGCCGCATCTTCCTTTTCCAATGTCCCGCCACCACTGTTGTCACCTTGTTGCATTTTTACTTATAAAAAGTCAGGAAGCTGTAGCTCTACGCTCCATCTGCTGGATGTGTGTTGTATTACATTGACTTTTAAGAAAGACCTTGTTTTGCAGATTTTGTTGACAATACTTTGACCGTAATTAATTATTGAATTAACAGATGTGAACGTTTGGCCTGAAATCCTGATGTGGCTCAAGGTCCTGTGACTCTCCTCCTCTCCACACCGGCCACTCGTGACTCTTTCCCAATGGAAAACAAGCACAGCGAACACAGACCGTTCTCTTAGGAGCTTTTGTCGAAGGTGTGCACAGTAAACAATGTTCAGAATGTTCTCTTTACACAAAACGTATTGTTTTCTAAAAGGAGGACAAGCTCAGAAAAAAAAACATAAAAAATGGAAGGAAAAAAATAAAAGTTTAATTTATCTTTTATAACCAAAACCTTGCTCTCAATCTGATAAATTAAGTGTAAAATCAATTCAAACATCTTCGTTTAAAAGTCCCACTTCAGTGAAATGTGTGTTTTTAGTCTTTTTAGTATTTTATTTACTTGTCCTGTCCAACAGCTGAGCAAACAGATGAGAGCTGAAGGCCTCTTGTGTTGGACAGATTTCACAGTTACATAATAGGGTTACAAATCTCCTGACATAATATGTTTATATTTGAATAAACCCCTTTTGTAATTTAGACCAAACTTCATTTATATTAATTATATATGTAATCATTTTTGTGGGACCAGACAGGGCCCCACCCCTGGGAGATGAGCAACCCACCATTTAAATAAGTCTAGCAGGTGTCATCAGCGCAGCACGGATGTTCTTAGCCCGCGTCTGAGGGTCTGCAGCACAGCCGCCGAGTGATTTCTGGGCTTCGAAAGAGCCGGCCGTCCACGAACAGCTTGTCCACGGCGACCACAGCTTGGGACTCGGAAGAGCCGTGTTTCTTTCTCAGCAGGAAAAAAATCTTCCTTTCGCTGCAGAATCTCCGCCGGACACTGGTGGTTAACACTGAAGTACGCTCCCTCAGCTCCCGGCCGCGGCTCCTCACCACCTCCTTTTGTTTGTAAAACTGGAATCTTGCAACAATCGGTCCGGGACGCTGGTTATCGGATCTCCTTCCTCTGAGTCGGTGGACCCTGTAGAAGGTAACCTTCTGCACGTCCTCCTTTGGAAGCTTCATTTTGGAGAAGGAGTGGTGGTGCTTGTCTTCCCCATAACACAGGTACTGTAATAATCGTCAGTGAAGTTCTCCAGGTCCTCCAGGCTGTCAAAAGCTGATCAATCATTCCAGATTTTGTTACTTGACTGGATTATTTAGTATGGCGGAATAATGGAACAAGACCAAAATGTTTGTTCAATTACTTACGTGCTGTCAAGTTGAATCACCACACTCGTCTCTTTGGTGATGATGGATGTTTGATGACCACTGTCCTCAAACCTCCCAACATACCCTCAAGGCCCCCTCTGCCCCCTGGTCTTTTTAGCATGTTTACTGAAGATAGAGGACATATGTTAAGAAAATTAAGCTTAAAATTGCCTTTCTGAGTATTTGTTAAATAGTTGTGAATCAGGAGCAGAAAACCAAAATGCAGCTTTAAAGAAGATCTTCATTGTGACATGCAAGTCGAGCCATAAGCTCCCTGTACGATTCCATTCTGATGCATCCATTTGCAGACAAATAGATCCATGTACGTCTTTGTTTTCCTCGTCTGAGCTGGAATCACAACAAAAGACCATTGGGGACGATTTTACAATAGATCGAATGATAATCAGAGTGGGACCTTAGAATTGCTTCTTTCATTGTGCGTCCCTCTATAAATTGCATGGTGACTGTTTTGCACACGGGTGAATCTCTGACACTAGAATGACCTTTAATCCCAGTCACGGCAAAGGTGCTTTTGGTTTTTTGACTGAAATCTAATCTTTGTCCTCTTAGCCTCTTATTGTACGTTTTCTGCATTGACCTTTAATCATTCTGTCACAGCAGGACTCAAACAGAGTTATGCCGGTGACCCCTGACCTTTTTGGTATTGTTTTACTGTAATGAAAGTGATCTATTGTCTGAACAGGTTCATTCGGCTGCAGGCTTTGCTGGAATTTGTCAACTAAAGGTCTGCACTGTAAATAAAAATGGATGATTGAGAAAGCCTTCAGGGAAAAAAGAAAAACAGAATACAACATCACCAAATTGTGTTTAGTTCTGTGGTTTAGTGACAAAAAGATAAAAAAAAACATTGATCCTCACTAGACTGACTCGACTGAAAAACTAGAACACTCTGAGTTGTAAAACGTTGTGACCTTATTCCTTTTTATGTAAATGAAATGTTGCTCTTGAACAAAGTCTTGGGTGAATACATACTATTTGATGTGTTCTTTGATATTCCTTTAAAGGGGAAATTTCATTTTCTCATCTCTTTATTATATTTCCAACACTGTAAGTCTAATAATAAAATACAGTTTTGCTTGAAGTCTGCATTTGCCTCTGACCGTGGAGACTTAAATGTGGCTATGTGCTTCACGAAGAGTTAAGAGAGTGAATTTCTTTGAGGTTTTGTTGTTGGTGTATAGAAAAAACTAGATAAGAATCAAAGGCAAACAAACATAAGACTTAGAATGAGACGTATTTGACGTTTGATCCATGTTTTAAACAGCTCTCTATCAGCAATATACAAAACATATACAGAAATGTTGCTGAATTCAGCCTTCAGAAACTGTGAGAACCTCAGACCTCAGATAGTGTGAAACACTTTAAAGTTGTTTTTTTTTAACATGTTATGGCAATTTTTGGAGAAAAATATAAAGAAAATTAAGATTGAAATTACATTTCTGAGTATTGTTTTTTTCAAAGTGTCGTGAGTCAAAAGCAGATGGAAAAAAATAAAATATTTGTGATGTAGAAAATACGCTGGGTGGGCCATAAGCTCCTGCTCCAGGCTCTTATCGATGGGAAGGGGGGGCGATACTGCCCACAATTTCTGCATGCCTCCTGCCGCTCTGCAGAAACTACGTTCTAGGAAACGACGCAGGCTTTTTTAATTGTGCTGAAAACGGCGTAATCATAATTAAAAGACCACTGGGAACGCTTTCAAAATAGCTAAAAAGATGATGGAAGTGGGTCTTTAATGAAAACAAGTTTAGAATTAAAATATCAGCCACCATCTTCATGTAATAATTTGGTTCAGCGATATCATAGAGGATTCCGTAAGAGTTTTAACGATTGTCAGAGTTATCACCGTCTTGTCCTGTAACGTCTTTTATGGCTCTTTCTCTAAAGGTCTTGCCTTTTGCCAGACCACAGTTTGTAATAATATTTTTTTTCTTAATCTGTCTTTCCTGGATAAATAAAGGTTAAATTAAATAAATAAAAAAGTGCTTAAACGAATGACTATTTATTTATTTATTTATACATTTTCCCCAATAGGCCGAACCCCATTAATAGGCAAATTCACACACTAAAATGACAACAATGATACAAAATCCTCCTATAACTGTGCCAAATAAATGTTACAATAAAACAGAGAGGTGCATTATTTCAAATTTTTATAATCATTTGATAAATGTTTAAGAGAAAAGGTTTTTAAGTGCGGGGGTCGGCAGTGAAAAAGTCAAGGTGAGGACAGAGAGAGATTAAGACAAATTCAACAAAATGTGCAGAGTTTAACTTGTACTGTTTGAAAACTAAATGTGGATTTTTTTCACACCATTTTAAATGTTTATCTCTTAAATGTACGTTTTTAAATACCTTGAATTTGCATAAACCTCATAAAGAAGCTAATTGGTGTTCTAATTTATTCTTTAATTGTTTTCCGAATGAATGCTAGTAATGGAGTCTGCAATGAGGCCTTTTCAACAAACTTTTTTAATCTACATGGTAACTGTTTTGATGGCAACTGACGAAAGAAAGAAAGTGTGCAAAACCAACCCTGGAAGTTATTTTACTCTCCAGTTTAGCAAAGTATCAACGCTTCTATATGATTAATTAAGGCATTTGCAAAATTATACTAGAATAATAGGAAAGAGTGGTGCAGACGTCTGAGTTTTTTGCAGTCTACTTCAGGCCAGGCAGGCGCATTTACAATAAACTGACATGAACAATTACTCTGAATCCATTAGGAAATCTACATAAAACTTAATGCTGAATAAATCAAGCTATGCTGGAGACGTCCAACAAGCTAAAAGTGACTTTGCTTGAGAAGGAGTCTTAAATGGTTTCGTGATCATTTTATTGGAGTTTACAGAGTCTGAAAGGTTTGCAATGGATTCTTTTAGCTGTTGATTTTCTTTCTCAGGTTGTCACCCGGCGATCAGGTGTGAGGTCAGGTGTATTAGCTGCAAATGTCATCAGGTTCCTTGGTATGTTTATTCCCACCTGGATCTTGGTCACATGGTGTTGTTTTGCTGGAAATTGCATTTTAGGGACCTTGAGGTCATCCTGTTGTCTGTCAGCTAGATTACTAGAGTTCAGGCTGGAGGGGCTTCAGCTGTCTGCTCCGCCGTGGGGTCATTGTGTCAGAGAGGGATGCTTTGCCGATGTGAAACCCATTCAATAATGTGCACGGTGACCCTGTGCCACTGGCAGAGCTACAAAGAGGACCCAAACACAGGTTCCAGATACAAAACAGACTATAAAGCTTTCTAAAGTAGCCAACAAAAGATTATCAGCTCTTCTGGAAGTATGTCCGACTGTCGTTAAAAAGGTTGTGCACAAGAACTACACAAGTGTGGAGTGAAAATATGTACGTGTGCAATAAAAGAACAGCTTTAAGAAAGTTTAGTTTCAAGTTGAGTTCTGTTGAAAAAAAATGTTTACATTTATTTACAAGTCTTTAAGTTTGTCAGTTTAGATCAGATTATCATACCAAATGCGGTTCGTAAAAACACTGATTGTTTTTGATGTTTTCTTTCATTCATATTACCGCAGTTTTGTTTTGTTTTTGTTGTCTTTTTTTTTGTCTTTAGAATCTAAATCCTTTGTGTGTGTGTGTGTGTGTGTGTGTGTGTGTGTGCGTGCAGGTGTGTGTTTCCAACACAGTATGACTGATTTGGATTTTCAAATGCACCTTAATGAATGTAACCATCATCCTTTCTTTTATGGTTCGTTTATTCAACACAACAAATTATTTCTCTATTAAACTGTGGAGTGGAACAGTCAAGATCACCTAAGATTACAGCTTTTCAGCATTTTGCAAAATGTTTACTTATAACTTGTGATTTTCCTCTAAAATTACAAGTAAATTACTGAGAAATAAACTTGCTAAGTTCAAAGTTATTGATGATCTAAAGTTTTACAGTATAAAAGTAAGTTGCTTCAAACTTTAACTAATAAAACTTTAACAATTCACAAAAGGAATTTGCTAAAACTTTCCATTTTTATTCCTGTAAAAAGAAAAAGAAAAAAAAACGTTTTTTTTTTTTTTTGGGTTCTTTGGGCAGTCAGGTATTTTTCAAACCTGGCACATGTGCAGAAAGGAAACTGTGGAGCCACTTGACTCCTCCAACAGGCTGCTGTAAACTGATAAACGGCTGAACGGAAAGTATTTTACTTTTTAATAAATTTACAGGATTTTTAGTATAAATTCAAAAGCAAATTGAAAAAATGCATGATATTCTATATTTATTCCAAGTGTGATTGACAACCAGGAATTGTGTAAGACTTGGAAAAAAACCCAACTAAATGCAGTTAGTATTTATAAATGTGTTGTTCTTTATGTAAACTTGGTTGACTTTTCCTGTTAATCTGGTTGGAAGATGGTGTCTGGATTAGGGTAATCCTATCAAATTTTGCTTTGAATATTGTACAAAACTGAGTGGGATTACTTAATCCTAAACAGCATAACATGGGATTTCTGAACATAGATCAGCATGATCCAGATTAACCATGTTTAAAAACCTGGACTCAAAGGATTAAGAATTCCAGTATTGGATTAAAATCACTTATGTGATCATGAACACAGCTTGATTGCTTCCACATTCTTGTCTTTACACTCAAATCGGATTTAGAAAAAAAGGATAAAATGGCTTTCATTGTCCCAGAAAGAATGGGACTTTACTGTTGATACGATGGCGTCTTCAGACAGACAGATTTCAGGCGTTCTGGCTCTGGAGTTCAGCATTTGCTGCATGAAATTAGGGAAATAAAATCTGATGTTAGCGGGACCGCTGGTCCATATGTCAGAGGAGCAGCAATGGATCATTCTAAAGTATTGAAGGTGAAGAGGAGGAAAAGAAAACAACTCTGTTGTTGTCCATTTTCAAGGCATGATCTCTGCCCTGTCCAGGCCAAACACATACTCTTTTGCCCTTCAGGCTAAAATTTATGTTTTTTGTTTTTTTTGGTGAATTAATCTTTCAAATTCTTTATATTTTTTAACTTTGAAAATCGGAATTCTTTTAAAGATTTTTTATTTTTATTTTGCCGTCCATCATAAATACTATAAATATGCAGCAAAAAGAGCCTAAAAATAGGTAAAGAAGAAACAAGAAAGTAGTTAAATTATCTTTCTGTGCAGCATGTCATTTTTACTCAACAAAAATGTTATGAGATATGAAAATTTAGAAAACAACCTCCACTAATGCATAGGAAAATAAGAAATAAGCTAAAAAAATGTTAAAATTACTTCTAATTGTTTTTTTTTTCTCTCTCCGGTGTGTATTTTTTTGCGTTTTTATGTACCCAGCTGTATTTCATTAAGATTACAAAAAAGCTAGTGTAATGAGTGGAAATAACTTGTTTTAGAACAGCGTTTCAACAAAATGAGAATCTCATTTTAGTACAATTTGGCCCATCTTGATACATCCTCATAAAATCTAAAACTAGCACTTCTTAGCACATAAATGTACATTGTTGTATAATAAACCCAAAATTACAGTGCCAACTGCCTTTCATAAAGTCTTTAGTCCTTATTTTCTGTCTTTGTGAAGTGTATGGAGCTAAATGATTTAATAATATAATTTTTTTTTCTAGATCCTAGCTCCTAACGAGACCAAAAAATCTTGACTTTGCTGAATTTGAGAAATGCTTGGAAACTGCAGAGAAAAGTTAAAACAACATCAAACCCGGTCAAATATCTCGAATATTTAAACTAGACAGCATAGGTAAATAGGGGGTAAATACTGAAACATAACTTTAATGCCCAAAGTAGAAACATGATTAAAAAAACAGGTCCAGCTGGGACATGGAAAATGGCTAGCCATCTTTTGCTACTTTTTTTTACATGCTAGCTGATGCTGCTGTTTAAGTGGCAAAATTTGGGTACCTACTAATGTTTTTGGTCATTTTGTAAAAATATCAGAAACTGAGAAACTAAAAATAGATACTTTTAATTTTGTTTTTAAAAAGACACAAAGAGTGTTTTATTTTGAACCCAACTTTTTCCCAACATTTTTTTTTACTGCATTTTCATACCAGACTTGCAAGAACTAAAACTGTCAACACGTTTTTTTGGGGGTTTTTTTTATTCCATCTTTTTGATCTCCCTTTTCAGTGATGTCTTTAATAACAACATAAAGATTTTTAGTCTCCTTCGTATGTCGTCCATCTCTATGTTTCTGGTTTTCACAATCTAAAGAATCTGCTTTTCCAGCATTTGACGGTTCATGCTTTTCTATAATTTGACTTATTTGTCACAATGTTCATATTTCAGCTAAAAACCAGACTCATATTTGGCGGTATGGTTCTCTGGAAGCCGTCAGCCCTTCCGCTTGCATGTGTGAAAAGCTTGAGGTGGGATTTGCTGCATCTGCACTCCCCCATGAGCTGCATGGACTGCGACGGCAGGGATGGATGGAAGCAACAGGGAGCCTTTTACAGAAGCAAAGCAAGCATATGGCTGACATATTGATTACATTATATACACCGTGAAGAGGTTGCAAAAAGTAGCGGGACAGTTGGCCAGCTGCTGGCAGAGGGACTCGCCAAGGTTTAAGCAGCTTAAATCGGGCGCTCTTTTTACTATCAGCCAGGAAAAGAGATCAGCTGAGTGTCAGCTGACGTGGTCTGGGAATCGTTTGCTGCTGGCAGAGAAGTGTGGCCTCGCAATGAACTGCCTGAGCTAATGCTATGCTCACTTATTTGTGATACCAATGTGAATAAACTTACAGGTAAATGAAACAGAAAAGTCCAGAACGTGAAGCCGAAAAGCAAATGTGAAGTTTAACTAAGATCACATTAAAAAAAAAAAAAAATGTCTACAGCCATCAGAAAATGAACAGAAACCAAAGTAAATGTATATTTGACCAAACCAAAACAGAAAGCTGATAAGTAAGGTTCAAAACTAGATCATAAGAAAAGTAAAGTAAAATCCAAATCACATAAATTATTAAATGCTTGAAAGACTCACTCTGATTAAAGTTGAGGTGTTTTTCCTATGTTGTTGTGGCATTTTTCTAATGATAGAGGACGTGTCTAAACAAAATTAAGTTCAAAATTACATTTCTGACTATTTCTTTCTTCAAATTGTTGTGAATCAGAAGCATTCGAGAAAGCACAGCTTGAGTTCTTAAATTATTTTTCATCAGACACGGTTTGTTTTTGTCATAACGTACCTCACATGTTTTGGCGGAATACCTTCCGCCTTCGTTAGAGTCGTCCAAAAAAAATTTAAGAACTCAGTTAAAATTTGTAGACACAATGAACTTTATTGAATTAAGCACATTTTGAATAAGATCGAATTTGTAACGTGGAAAATCCATTGGGCGGGGCCACAAGCTCCCTGCTCCGCTCCATTCTGATGCATCCTCTTGCAGACAAACAGATCTATGCACGTCTATGTTTTCCTCGTCTGATCTGGTTTCTGGCTCAAAGCTGTGCGGATGGATAGCTCCAATATTTTTGTTGCACTGGTATTTTTACGCTGCTGCTGTGAGCTGGTGGGGGACAGTGTAAACAGAGAGCTCTCAGCAGTGAGGAGGAGAAGGGAAAGGTTGCTCCGCACCACAACTCAGAGGTGAATTTCTAATGAACTCCTGCTGCTCTGCAGAAACTATGTCTTAGAAAACAACAGAGGATGTTTTGATTAAGGCCAAAAATGGCGTAATCATAATTAAAATAAATCATACAAATAGATCAAAAGATGATTGGAGTGGGTCTTTGAAAATAAAAGCCCTCATCAGTGACATTGCTTCAGTCATCAGGTTGTTTCTTTAACCTCCAACCACTTTCAGTGAGATCCAGCAAACCTTCGTTTTTTTTCAATAGAAAAATAACAACTTAAGCGGAAAAATAATGAATACAACAGCACTTTTTTTTCATATATTATTGGTTTGTTCACTGATGGTTTCGTATTTAACAGTTAGCCAAAAGGGATTTTTTTCTTTTATCTGCAGTCCGTGGACGGATGGGGAATTTGTCTATGTAAAAACTATGTGAAATTTACAAAGTAAACATAAAGGAGAATTGCTAGAGTTTAGAACTGTATTGTAAAAGAGTAAAAAATACAATCTAAACACAGATGAGCAATAGGAACAACAAAACAGTAGTTGGCTGATTAATAAACATTCTAAGGGGATAAAAATAAGTAGAGATGAATATCTACTCTGTAAAAAACTGTCACAACACCAATAAATAAAGAAATGAAAAATCTAAAAAAAAAATGAGACTTTGATGAGTTATAATGTTTCTACTCATCACAATCATTTCAAAGCAGGGTGGGATTGTCATTGCTTGAATTCAAGCAAACAAGCTAGTTTACTGTTTGCTCATCCTTTATTTGCTTGTTCAGGAGAAAAATAAAGTGAATGGGTTTGTTTTTACAACATCCAAATAAGAAAGCATTTGAATGTCTTTATTAATAATGCATTTCTGACAGGCGGATCTGTTTTAAACTTGTATATGAACTCGGGTAGATATTCTCAGTGGATATTGTCGGGCGGCCCTGTGGGACTACACCATCCTGAAGTCTCGAGGAGCGCTCTCATCATTATGCTGCATTCACAGTCAACACGTCTCCCTTTCTGTTCATTGGCTTTCAGTGCCTGTTCTCACTGAAAGACACCCCTGGGAGAAACATAAAACATATAGCTTGTGCATGTTTCTCGTGATTGGTTTTAAGGTGAGGCAGGTCTGCGAGTTGTTTGTGCAGACTCTCAAACAGATTGTTTAAATTCAGCCATTGTGCTGGCATGCCTTTAGTGCAGGAATTTGTTGACGTACAACAGCACGAATGTCACTCAGAGTTTGCGGAGCCACTTTTTAACACACTCGCGGTCAAAGCAACATCTTGTTTTTGTTAGGAAGTTTGCTATTTGGGTTAAAGGACTCGTGCAAAGGGGTAATGCAACGCAACTGATTCAAGCATTCCAAGAGCCGTGAGTCGACCAATGAGTGGAAAGACAGTTTATCTCCTCATAATGAAAACCACCCTTCATTTGAAACCCTTCAGCTGCTTTTACTGGAGGTTTAGTAGGCTCTGACGTGTCAGATTTAACTTAATTGTGTCTTTTTTTTTATTCGGTTCATTACTAAATATTACTATTGTGTGTTGTTGGGGAAGAATTTGTAAATTGACAATTGCTCGTGGAAACAAAGATGTAAAAACAACACAGAATCCCTGGGACGTTAACAAAACAAACATGTATTCAATTTAGAAATAAAGCTGCATATCAATTGATTGGAAATGTTGGAATATGTTTACAAATATAATAAACAAAAATGCTCATTTTATTCAGGAACAAAACTATAAGAGACAGAAGCTTTCTTTTTCGCTAACCTACACTACTCTCTGAAGTAAAAACTAATTTTACCTTTAACTGGAGGACAACACTGCTCTAAAACGTAGGAAGAGTTTTCACCAAGTCTTTTCATTAATGTTTTTCAAATTAAAGCTGTCAATTAATTGCGTTAATTGCGATTAATTAATTACAGACAAATTAGCATGTTTTATCTCTTCATATGCAGTCAATAGTCAAAGGTCCCTGTGTGCAGCATGTGTGACGATGTCGCTGCTGTGACATCAATGTCAATGTGTGACCTTGTAGGTTGTCACAGAACTAATCCAAAACAAAGCTACAACGCCACAAATATTATCTCGGCAGGGGTGCTCATCACGTCAATCGGGATCAAAGGATATGATGGAAGGTCGCGGGCTTTGCAAGATAAATAAACAAATAGAAAAATATTTAAAAAAAAACATCTGTCAGCGAATCATCATCCTCGGCGTTAAATGCGTCACTTTATTGACATGCAGAACATCCAATCGAACATCCTCTGAAACATCGACACTGTGTTTCCACTTTTTTTCTTTCTTTCTTCTCTTAGCCTCCCGCCGGGAGAAGAAGCCGGCAGGAGCGTTTATTGAGGACCGCCTGCATCCTCGGTCAAAAGCAAGACTGGAACGCCTGGGCACCTGCTGCTGGGTCCACGGTTCCCGCCTGGATCCACTCAGGCAGCAGTGTCCACACGCACGGTCTTCTCGAGCCCTGCCCATGGACCAGGAGCCGCCGTTCGCTCAGCTGTGGCTAAACCAGCCGCGCTTTGACGTTGGCGTTCATTCACCTGAAACGACGGGAATCAACTTGTGGTCAGTTAGGGAACCGTTCTTTATTTTATTCTTTTTTCCTTCTTCCCCTGAGTTTTATACATTCAAACAAGCTCATCCTTCAAACTTCAAGTAACTGATTCTGAAAGACTCACTGCTACTTCCCCTTTTAGCTTCTGTCGTAGCATTATTATGAGAAAACGTTTAAAGCGAGTTGTTCCAAGATTATTCTTGTGCTGTTGCTTTTTAAAACTCACAACAAGAACTTGAAAGTACTGAAAGCCTGAAAATGGGAAAAATACAAATATCAACGATGGAAAAGTCTTCGGACTGCCTAGGGTGTGCCCATTCTTTGCCCAACAGTGGCTAGGATGGGCTCCAGCAACCCTGTTTCTTCTAAAGGGACTCTGCGTGTTTGGAGCAGGATAGTCTTGCATCTATTCTGTTAAAGAAGATATTTCACTAAACAAGCCGTAAATGCCCCTCAGTGTTGTTGGCGCTCTGGCAATTGTTTTGTGAACCTCATGTACCAACTGTCTTGTTTCTATGCAAACAAGGGAAGTTCCATCATGAATGATGATGACAGCCCACAGCACCGCTGACCTTTTCAAACCAATTACTGTATACAAATTTCTCAAAAGCTTTTTGTTTTTGTGTGATGGGTTTTGTGATTCATCCAGAGAAAAGGTTTCAGGGATGGCAGCTTTCTCCTTCCCTGTGTTTTGAAAGTCAAAAAAATGAAAGGAACCTGCTTAGACATGATATGATGGGAGAATTAAATCATTCCTGGGTCACGAAAGAAGGAATCACTGCTTAGAAGTGACATTGGCACTTTGGAACAAGGTGCAACCAGTTTTTATGCCAACTATATTTAAGTCCCATTAGCAACACGTTTTTATTTTTATTTTTATTTCATTTTCATTTATATTTTTATTTAACCTTTATTATACTGGGAAGTCCTTTGATATAAAAAAAATCCTTTTTCGAGAGGCCAAGAGGCATTGGCACCCAAAAACAAATAAACAAAAATAAAACTAATTTAAAATCAGCTGAACTATATTAAAGTCCCATTAGCTGTCATTCATCTTGGTGTGTGAAATGTGTTCTCCACATTTGGGGGCGACCGTTGTGCCGCGGTAGGGCAGTCGACCCATGATCGTAACATTGCAGGTTCAAATTCCGCCTTGCACGCCCATGTGTCGATGCGTCCTTGGGCAAGACACTGCCTCTGTTGGTAGGTGGGTGCCTGTGTTTGGCAGGCGCCCGCCTGTGTGAATGTGTGTGCGACTGTGTGAATGGGTCTGTGACTGTAAAGCGCTTTGGGCCTTGGAAAGTAGAAAAGCGCTACATAAGTATACGTCATTTACCATTTACATTTGAACCATCCCCTGGGGGAGCAGTAAGCTGCAGACACAGCTGGGTTCAGGGCCTTTTGGTGGTTTAACACCCCAATCTACACCCTTAATGCTGAATGTATCAACCAGGGTCCCATATTTAGAGTCCTTGGTATGACTCGGCCATGAATTTGAACCCATGAGTTTTCAGTGTCAGGGCAGACACTCTACCATAAGGCCACTAAACTGTGGTAGATTGGTAGAGAGGAATGAATCCAGGATGTGGCTTACTGTTCAGATATGCTTTTTTAATACTTGAGGAGAAAGCTGAAAAGTCAATAATCTGAGAAGTCAAACTGAGGTTGATGCTTGTCCATTTTTTATCCAACGTGATCAATTTGAGAGCACCACAGCCCCAAGCTATGTAGGTCTCTGTGTAGGTGTCAACATGAGGATAATAATAATTCCTTGAATGACGAAAACTTTGGCATGCAGACACCTGAGAATAGCTTCTCAGCTTAAGTTTCCTTCTTCACCCCAAAGCTCCTCAACACTATCAATGTTAGTTTCTGCTGCGGGATGTTTAAGAGGATTCGCTAACCTGGAATAAAGCTGCATTCATCTGACTAATAGTGTTTCATAATCACTGCAGAGAGAACTTGAACTGTTGTCCTGTGAGTATCTGGCACATTTTGACCGGCGAAATGACCGGTGGAAATGCAGTAGATGAAGACGTGAGGAATGACTCACTGCAGCTCCTGACTGTGGAGTCCTATTAGAGGTAAGATCGGGCCTAAAAAATCCGGCCCGACCCGACACAGGCCCGCGGGCATTAAAGCCGAACTCGGACCGAACCCGACCAATTAACTTGATTTGCAGGACCGAGCCCGAAGCAAACCCGAAATTTCAATTTAACCCATAGGATTTTTGGCAGAAAAAAATCGCCAGATTTCTTTAAGGTAAAATAATCTATATATTTTTATGATCATGAAAGTTATTTTCTTTCTAACAGAGAGTGGTCGCTGCAGCCGCGCGCGTATAAGCTGCTGTTGTGGCATAGAGTTCCGCTGGAAGCTCTGCGCAAAGGTTCCTCCCTCCATGACAAATGCATTTGATCAACGAAATAACGCTGGAACACAGAAGAAGAGGCCAGACAGAGAGAGTGACAGAGAGATCTGGATGATAAGCACTCGCTTCATTACGCGGGAAATGCTGCAGGCGCAGCGGTGCGCGTTTGCCTTTTCAGTTTCCCTGTCTGAAGTTTATCCTTGACTTCCTGCTGCTCCATATCAGGGATCCCTAAACAAAATAGATGCGGACTTGGGGAGGGAAGATTACGTTCACGACACGCTCGCAGAGCTGCGGGTGGCCGGCGCCCCCCTCGTTCTGCCAGTTGCTGGACCACAGTGTATGTCAATCAACGGTGGGCTGGTGACTGGTGGGAGGGGGCGGGGTCTACCTGTGTGTGTGTGTGTGGGTGTGTGCGTTGGGGGAACGTTCTCCCTCTGAGTTAGAAGAAGCTGGCTGTGCCTTTCGGTTCGTGCGGTAACCGTTCTGACATACAGGATTAATAAAGAGCTGTTTGACAACCGCCGCCTAAGGAGCTTCTTTGCAGACATTACAATATATTTATTAAAAAAAGTCAGCGAGAGAGAAGCCCGGCCCGACCCGACCCGAACGTAATGACTGTCATTTAGAACCCGACCCGACCCGAAATTCGGGTCGGGTCGGGTTCTGACTCGGGCTCGGGCTTAAGATCTTACCTCTAAGTCCTATACAGGTTTTTAGTGCAAAATGAAATATTTTGAACAATATAATAATATAATGGCTAATTTAAAATCAGTGTGCAGGTTTTTTTTCACAACTTCATGATCTTTTTATATATTTATGAGAGATTAATTGGTTGATTGTGTATTTGCACAAGGTCATATTTATTTCTTTAATTATGAACAGTTTAGGACTCCATACCTGACCATCTATTAGATCATTATCAAAAGTAGTGCGAATATCTCAGTGCTGCCCTCTCTGCACAGGTGTCTTACTGGCTTTTCTGGTATTGTGGTACATGCCATCAGCAGCTGATTAACTGCTGTCCGTGCAACTTGTGCCTGTTTTTCCAGAATATATTTACCTATTTTTTCAAAGGAAATTCGGGGATTGTGGCATATATAAAAAGTGTTTTACAGCCCTTCATTAGTAAGCTACATTCACTCTGTCCTCAGCAATGCACACTCAAGCTGCCACTTCCAGTAAAAAGTCTAAATGTGTGTTTTGGGCTTCAAAACTCTCACCGTCACGTGTTGCTAGGCAAGTTTTTACAGCCATTATCAGGCTCTATGTTTCAAACTTTAACCAATTCTATGCTGTAGGGCACAAGCTCCCTGATCTGCTCTGCAATGGGAAGGGGAAGAGGGGACGGGGTTGCTCCTAGCAAAGGTCCCGCCCACAACTCAGGCTTAAAATTAAGTTAACTTTTTTTTATTGAAAAAAACAAAACTGAAATAATCATAATTCAAAGACGACTGAGAACACTTTTAAAATAGCTCAAAATGTGATTGGAGTAGAACTTTAAGACATTTCACTGTGCCTGAACAGATGCAGTGCATATCATATATATCATATCATAAACATATATTATAAATAAACATTCATTCGCAGAATTACCCTTATGCTAGTTGTTTACTCAAAAAACCCTACAAAGTAATACGTAGCGTCTTGAAGTCTCTTTCCCGGCTGAGACGAAGGTGTTTCTAATGTCGTCAACATCTGGAAGAAAACTGAGCCGTTGTGGGCGGGGCGCCGCGTGCAAATTCAAGTGACTAACCAATTAGAATCGACAATCTGCTGACGGCGCGTTGCGATTGGCCAGAAAAGCTGGCAAACTCCAGCGAGGGAGGCGTGGCCTAATTGGCTGCTGAGATGTTGTGATTTTCAGTGGGACCGTCTCCAGTGCTGTCACGGCGGTGTGCGGGGCGCCACGCAGCTTTCTCCCCCCGGCGCTCTGGGAATACTAACGGCTCTGTGAACGGAGCAGCTCACCTCCCCGTTCCGGTACCGAGTCATCTGTGCAAAGAGACTGCGACGTAGGCTCTTTTTGTGTGTGCGTGTGTGAGATTTCTCCCCCGTGGAAGTGCTGAGGAAACAAAACAAGAAGAGAAGGTAAGAAGTGAACGGTCGCAGCTGTGGCCACTTCAGCGTCTTAAAGCTTTAAGTTGATCCAGATGACGCGGTCATTTAAAGTGTTTGGAGCCCCGAAAGAACCGAGGCGTTTGGAAAAGCTGTCATTGTTCATGAACTCTGTCTGTCCAGGCTGAGCCTAAAGCCGCTTTTGGGTTTTCTTTATTGCATGAAACAGCAACAGTCTCCAGAACTTCAACCCGCTCTGAGCTGCGTTTGCAGGAGACCTTGCGCGCGCGTGTGGCTCCAACGTTAATGATGGGAAACTTGCTTGCGCACTGGGGAAAAAAAACATTTGTCCCCCCTGGCTTTTCGCACCAAACAAACGTCACACATTAGCGTGTGTGTGCAGTTGCACTGACATCCACTCGTCTCCTAAATCCCGCTTCCTCAATCTGCAGTTGGTGCCAAACTCTGAGGAGAAACGATGAGCTCATTGTTCGAACAGGTTTCTGCTCCAGACTAGTTTCAGCAACAGCAGACCGTGATGGACCTCTGTGTCTACCATGCGCAGAGATTTGACCCCCCCCGCCTTCCACCTTAAGAGTCCGGCTGGTTATTTATGTAGCAATGGATGTTCTTTGCAGAAACAGCTAGTCTGACATTTGTCCCAGCCTGTTGTGCATCAGTGCATCATCTCCCTGAGCGGCTCTTCGGTTTCACATGAAAACAACATGAAATGAATCTTGCACGTGCAAAACCAGCCTGCAGGTCGGTTTCTCTTTAGCCCCTAACTCAAAGTTTTGCAGGTATTTTCTGATTGCACTGCAGGGTTTGCCTCCTGTTGTGGTAGTTCAGGGGGGGGAGCAAAGCCTCCTGCTCTCCCAGGACCAGGCAGTCAGATGTCTACATGGTCAGATCTTGTGACTTTCTTTGGTTTTGCTTCGTCCCTGTTTTTCTCCCATACTGCTGCAGTGATATCAGAGGAAGGGGGGTGGGGTGGGGGGGCTCTAAAGGCTTGCGGTTCCTTACCGCAGTTGTACAGTGACTTAGCACTCTGCTGCTCAGGTTATTGCAGTGGGGATCCAGGTTGTTCTGTTTGACATGTAGACAAGGAGCGGTGCCCCCCACCCTGCAGAACAAGTGGGATGCGCCGGCAGCCTGATTCCTAACCAGCAGGTATGTCTGGACTCCCACTCGTGCTATGAATAGTTGCACACCCATTTAAATTCAGCACTCATTTTTTAGGTGGTCGCCCACACTCGGAATAAAGCGGCTCCTCTTTGTTTCTTCCCCCTGTTTTAACTGGTTCCCATTAGGAACGTCTCATTATCCGAAAGGTTAAGTTTCAGTCAGAAATATGAGAGGAGAAGGCACCAGCATCCATTTGTCAGCACTGCTTTAAATTGCTCTTTTTCGCTCTGCTCACACTGTCAGGACCTGACAAGCCCAGAGCTCACTTAGCATACTTAATGGTGCATTTAGCCAATTGTGTAATTTTATTTCCCATTTCCATTTTGTCGTTTTGCTTTGAGTTTGAAACGATGCGGGGCCCCCGATGGAAGGGCCCAGTGTGGGCAGATGGCATCCCCCTAATGGTCTGCAGGGTAATGATGGTTGAAATGGGTTCCTGAGGAGAGGCTGTGGGCTGTGGCCCAGAGGGACATTCAGCGAGCCCATTTCCATTTTCATCATCAAGATAAAGCGTTCAATTTAAATAAACATAGAAATATAGAAAGTGCATACACTCCATTATTTTGCAGGCAGCTTTGGTGAAAAGGAACCAATGAAGACACTTTTCCATGAAATGGTCAGGAAGGGCTGTGGTTTCTGAATTGCTGCACTTCAGTCGCTGTGAGCCCAGAGGGTCTTGATCGTACTGTATGATGTATTTTGAGCTATTGTTGCACCATCTCAACAGCAGTGATTTGTCTGAAGTGTCTCCGTTCTCCAGCACATGTGCAACCACTCGGGCTTAAAGATGGGGTTGTAGCGGCGCTGTGCTTCAGGAAGCAACAGTTAATCTCCCCTCCTCATCCACGACATATGGGACTTTGTTTGGCCCTGCACCTGAGAGCGGCACCGGCCTGTGGCACCTCATATTTCACTTTGATAATGGCTGGTTACCCATGGCAACTGTTGAGCCAGTGAGAGTCTTAATCCTTGAAGGGCAAGGTAGACTATGGCGGCAGCGAGGGGGTTACGAGGATGTGTGCTCCAAGGCTTTTCCTGGCTGAGTGCGTTGTAACCAACCGAGGGTGTGGGACCCCTGGGGAGTGAATTATTACCTGTCACCCCTGCAAACCCCTTGTCATCCATAATCCTGGGCTGACATGAAGCAGGCCAGTCCAGGCTATCGGGAGAACCCAGCAAGCCTTGGCCTCCGGGGTTTGGTCCACAGCTGGTATGAAATCGCATTATTGTGTTGGATTACACGTTACAAATGCAAAAGTGAAGCGCTGCAAACCTGTCTCGTGTTTTTTCTGCTGCATGCCGTGTGGATCCTCTGACTGCGGCGGCTGAGTTCAACTTTATTTTCAGATGAAGTCCCAATCGAGCAAAAACAACGTCTTCACTTTGCCTGAAAGAAAGTTTGGCTGATTCACTGCTCCAAGTCTCTTGGGTGTATCGGCTAGCAATGTTTTTACAGTTGAGTCGCAGATCTGCTGTGGCAAAGGCGTCATGCCAATTTGGTTGCATCTGTTTCCTCATTATTGATGCATACTGCTGGATGTTTAAGTGAATACACACAGGCTTTATTCATGACGGTTCAGCCTCAGCGTTTGGCACACTCGTCATTACTATTCATTGATTCAGAAAACAGCCGCACATTCGTGTCCCGTCTGTGCTCCCGGTGTGGTCAGCTTAGCTCTGTAAATTTCAGCCAAACTGGTGAGCGTGCAAATTTTAGGAGCTACATCTTGGAGTTCAGTGAAAGGCTACGGGGGAAAAAGAGGCGGGAGGCAGCAGGCCACAAACTGGACTAGTGACAGACCTCATCCCGTCCATCCAGACTGGCTGTCTTTCTGTGGTTGTGCCGAGCTGTTCCTCCGAAACATTAACCCCTTGTCAAACATGCGCTTGGTCTTTGCTTGCCAACCCACCGAGCCCACAAGCTATGCAGGATGAACGCTTCTTGTCCATCTGGGTAGACGCTTCATGAAATCCTGGATGGGTTCCGGTTATTGAACCTTAAGCTTGCACAATCGGCAAATGCACCGATATTTAAGTTTTTTTTTTTTTCTTTTTTGTGGAGAGGATGTAACGTTTTATGAAATAACTGCTTAAGAATCAAACCCTCAGCACTCTAAGATTCCTGCTCCTTCATTTGACATCATCGTGCGCTCAGATTTGTGTTTTCATTAAGAATTCGGCTGTCAGTCATCGTGTTTTCAGTCTTGGTGCCCTCAAGAATCAACGGTGTACAGTATACACTGTGACAGATGCACAGTCTTTGATTTGTTTGACATGGAAGCAAAAATGTGCTGCGCACAGCTTGACAGCAGCATGCATAATGAAGAGACAATGGAAAGTCAATGATTCCCCTGAAATTAAATCCTCCTTATTTTCATGTATATTTCATGTGATGGGGTAGTTAGTGAGGCATCAGATGAGCGTGGATTTCCATTGTTTTGAGTCATTATGTAATGATAGAATACAGGGATCCTTTTAAACGCTCACTCACATGCTTTAACCACAATTTGTAATGCATGGTTTGTATTTCAAACTCTGTTAGTGGCAGCAATGAGCTTCTTTAAGATAGGCGTGAGTCATTAGTCACCAGTAGATGAGCCAAAATGTGTGTTATGTGCGTTTACCTACCATTTAATACAGCCGTCCACTAAGGATTTAACTGTCAGCAGGATGATTCCATTATCCTTATAAATGTGTTTGCGCTGTTCATTGACTTTACTCAGTAACAAACTGTCAACATGTACGTCACTCAGTCTTTAAAAGATTTTGGAACAAAGCTGTTAATGCAGCTGTGATTTCAGTGCCCCCTTCTGGTTCTAATGCTGACGATTGTCTGGGGGCTAAATATGCTGATAGTGAACTTTTGGCTCACTATCAGAAACGAACAAAAGGTAATAGTAGGACTTATCCATTAGTAATCATAAAAAAATCCTCTATGGTGTGGTTATTGATCACTTTACGGAGTCTGTTCTTTGTAGTCGTGTACTAAATTTATCGCTTCCCTTCAACCAGCAGGGGGCGCTTTGATTCAGCTCAAAAGCAAGATTTGGGAGTGGCCAAAACAAAGATTGGCTAAACCACAGATCATTTTGAACTCAGAACAATCAATGTCTTTGCAAAATCTGCTAGATTTCTTACGTTTACAACACTTAGGTTTATCCAAAAGTGGTAAACGAGCCATCATTACCACAGTGCTAACGTGAAGGAGCTGCCTTCCCCTTGTGCTCAGAGAAAATGAAGGTGCTGGATTTAAGAATCATTAAAGAGCTATAGTATTAAAATCTGATTGAATTATTGTAGCAAAGCTATAGTGTCCCATGATGACGTGCACTGAGAAGAACTGCTGTGAAGAACTGACATTGTTTCTCACACACACCTGAGCTGCTAGGCTGAAATGACTGTTGAGTTTAAAATCGGAACGCTTCAAAGTTTTATTTGGCAGCTGCCAAGTTAGCTATATTTTCATTTTTGTAATTGTAATGCTTTTATGTGGTTATACATAAAATAAATAAAAAGGACTGTATTTGTCCCAAGGGTCGATGTACTAAATGTGTTTAAAAATATCCATCTCTTGTAGAGCTCAGTATTACTACCAAATTCTTGAATGGATTCAATGTAAGTGGAAAAGTTTATGATTTTGATGCATATCAGTGCAGGTCTGCAATGGTCTGGTGAGCCCCGCTCCTCAGTAGCTGCATAGACTCCAGCATCTCCGTGACCCTAAACGGTAATAAAGAAAAGAAGATGGATGGATGGATTAGTACAGGCTGTTATGGCAGCACGTTTATATTGAAATGTTTCACGTTTTTTTTTATGTGCCATTAAAAACGCTTGTACTTCTATATTCTTAGATGTTGAAATTGAAGACACTCGTGGTTGTTATTCCATAGTGGCAGAAGGACAGATGTTGCTTTGTGATTAGATGGGAGTATTGGGTAATAGGCAACAAAATTAATGTTAAATCAAGGCAGTGCATTAAAAATATGCAGCTCTATTAAAGCTTACATCTCATGTTCTTTGTGTGTTTAGACAATGGATCATTCATGTGATGCTAATACGGATTTTTCATACTTAGAATGAACAACACTGAATAGTTTTGGTAAAGCCTAATAAAGTTATGATTTTCCAAACAAGAAAACCTCCTGATTCTTCTTCATCAGTTCTGTGATGAATGTAAAGTATGGGCGCTCTTAATAACCTTTCCACACACTAATGATTGTCTAGCTTGAAGTTTATAGGGTGGAGCTGACAAGACTATTCATTTGTCATTCTCTAAACGATCTCTTAATCATTTTCCAATGTATACATGTCTCTCGTGCTGTTCTTGTCACAAATTGTCCTTCTGGTTTGCAGGATTAGGTGTTACTTATCACTAATGTTGTCCAGACCATTTAGTTGTGCTGTTGATACCACACAGAAACGGAGTGTTTTGTTAAAGTTTATTCCAGCCAGAGGAATACAGTTGTCCACTGTTTTATCCAACTGTTTTATTTTACGTTTGTGTCCGACCATTGACAGAGATATCAACTCGAATGTGAAAAGGCTGCTGAAGTTGTCCTAACAGTAAAAGATTTCAAGGATTAAAATACTTTAAGCCTCAGGAGACGTTTTGTCATAAAGCAAAAACTGAAAACGTGAAAAGCAGTTGAGATAAAGCAGAAATTGTTTTGGTTGTTTGTGACTTGGCACACAATCTGCATATCAGCTTTAGAATGGTTAGTGGGGAGCCAATGCGGTCCATAGCCATAAGTCTGCTTATTGGGATGCCGTTTGAGATAACATTACTTTTCATGTCTGCATCCAAAATCTACATTTAAGATACTAGGATTGATTAGAATTCTCTTGGAGTTTGGATATATATTTTCCAGCCGTGTTATCTGTGCTTAAGGGCTTCTAAGTCCTTTTGTTTTAAACTTATTTTCTGTAGATAAATGATGCTGCACATCATACCCTGGATGCAGAACTTCAGTTTGATCAGCAGGCAGAAAGGTTTTTGCTTAATGAACACCATTTGGTGCAAAGCCTAAAGTGAAGTGTACTTTAGTACTGGCTAGATCTTCAAACTTTTTTTCCATTTTAATATTATTTTTCTAACATTAGGATTCTTTGAAATAGCAGTTCAATAATAGTTTTTTTTTTTTTTTTTTTTTTTTTTTTTTACAGGTACACATTTGTGAACAGTACTTTGCTTTTACCTCCTAATCATGTCTTTTTCCCCCCTCATTTTCATTCCAAATGTTAAACGTATTTCTATGCTTCATTTCCCATATATTGGCTCTAAATCAAAGTGTGGGCGGCACAGTTAATGATCTTCCCCGAGTTTCAATTTATGAAGTTTTCATTTCTTTTGGTGAAGTTACTAGTATTTTTTTTTTTTTTTGTCTTTTCATTCAGAGTGGCTGTCACAGCTTGTCCTGACAGCCCAGCAACTCTTCCATTTCCTCCAAACCAAATGGCTCTTTCTTCTGGAGAAAATGCAGCCATCAGTCTTTCTGCCACAAGTCATTTTCCTGAAATGTAGCAGAGAACTACAGCTTTCACTGCCTCCCTTTGATTCGCCGTAAACTCTCCAAATGGGCATTTCCACAGCTGAGGTATTTTTTCAGGGCTGGTACTAACACTGGTGTTTACAATTTGGAACTAGTTTGTGCTAAAGTTAAAAAAAAAAAAAAAAAAAAACGAGGGACGTTTTAAGGTTGAAACTCATATCCTTTGTGTTTACAGGTTTCTTCTTTAGTGACGGACAATTTACCCAACAAAAAAGACAAAATGTGAATGAAATTCTGCAGTTTGGTTATTATATCCATCCATCCATCCCTCCCTCCTCTGAACCTGCAGAATCCCTTCTGGGGTCATTGGGTTGCTGGAGCCAACAACTGTTGGGTGAAGACGGTGTACACCCTGCCTGGTCACAAACTCGCACCATTAGATCATCTGTTGGCCATCATTGTTTATTTTCATAATCTGAGTTCTAAAGAAATGTGCAGCTTTAAAATCAGTTAGTTGAGTTGATACATTTCACTTCACCCTTAAATGTGAAAAGAACTTTAGGTTGAACTGTTTTCAAACCAGATCAAGTCATGTGACCTTGTGAGAACATTTCTTATGTTAATTTGTCTAGAAAAGCTGTCAAACTTACAGAAAAATGTAATGAATATAAAAACCAAGAAAACTTTTTTTTTTTTCTCAGTTTATGCAGCAATATTTTAGTGTCTTGTGGCGCATGTTGATCAGAGTAGAAGATGGATGATTTGGTTGAAATTATGTTTTAATGAGACACTGACAAATACAAGCAAAACATTGGATCCAATGAAAAAGCTGAAAAAGAAAATAAAAATGAGTGTTAGTGATGGCAAAGTAAAAGTTCAGACTTTTAGTGGATTTGCATGAAAACATGTTAATAGCTGCTGTGTCGCAGTAAAACTGCAAAAGTCATTGAGGTTCAAACAGGAGTTGGAGATCCAATCTGATGTGCGGTCACATTTTTGGCCTCAATTCTTTTGTCTAGCTCGCCACATCTTAGACCATAACGGCTTTTCTTTCATACTTTTTTATTGCTCCCATAAAGGGACAAACATTTACCAAGTTCTCAAATAAGCTCTAAATCTCTAAAATAAGCCTAGTTGTTTCTCCACCAAAGATAACTGTGTCCTCTCCCCTCCTCCTCCATTAGCTGGATAACAGAGGTTACATTTCTTTGACCGTAATTTTAGTTAAATGGTTCATTAATGGTTTTGAAACTCCAATTGAAAATTACACTTAATTATCCATAACCATCACTTTGCATCCTTAAATCTGTGGTGGGCCAAATTTACAGAAGACATTTTCATCAGTCAGTCCTAACTGTTGGCTGCGTGAGTTGCTCGTACATTCACCTGTGTGTGCATTTGCTGGCACAGATGCAGGCTGTGTTTTTTTTTTTTTTAAACCGCTGAAGCTCTCACACTGTTGTTGGTGCATATTTTAGTGGTCACCACATGTGCAGTAAGTGTTTGGATTAGACTTTATGCTGGATAAGTCTGCCTGCCTACACTTGGCTTGTCATTTTCATCTGCTTCTCAGAACTCTGGACTGATTTCCAATAAATCAGACTATTTTTAAAACTTTCAAGAGGGGAGGGGGGTCAGTTAGTATCATATGAGCCTCAACTAGGCACTGGTCCAAAGTTATTAAAACATACCACCCCCTCCTTTTCACTGCCCTGTACACTCACCATTCCAGTAATGTGTGTGTATGTCAGTATATTAACCATGTGTGGATTCAATGGTCTGTGCACACATGTGTGCTACTTCATTAACCACCAAAACAGACAAAACTGTATCTAAACTTGAAAAACCCCAGTATTTGAGCTTTGTCGGGAGTCTGTTTCTATCTTCTGTGCTTGCATGTGATCACTGATGATGCAATGTTTTGTGCTAAAGTACTTCCAGGAAGTTTCAACGAAGCCAGACTTTCTTTGTAATCTTTGAAACTGATCTGTGGTTCTCTGGGATTTCACTGAAAACTCAAGGATTTGACTATTAGACATTTTTTTTGCTCATTTAAAGGTGTGTTCCGACTGGAAAAGTCAGATGGCCAACTTGAATAACATGAGTCAAAACCAGAAACATGTCTAAACGTTTTAAAGAACTTTAAACATTGATAAGAAATGCATGCAACTTTGGCTAAATGCAGTTTGCTACACGCTGAGTAGTTAGTTTGAAAAGAAACTTCTGAAGTGATTGTATTTTGATGGTTTCCATGCTGTAAATTTAAGTGTTATTTATGAATTTTGACTTAATTCTTAAACAAAGTCACATTAACGTACAGTATATGTAATAAAAAAAAACTTTTTCTTTAAATTTAGGTGGTTCTGCAGAAAAAAAGGGTCAGTTTGTACGTCTTGGTATCACCAATAATTTCCTAAATCGATTCCATTCGCCTCACCAGAACCTGGATCGATTAGATTCACACATTTTTTCTTTTTTAGATTATTTTGTATCGATTGGGTTTGATTCCATTTTAAATTTACACGGTTTACACATTTAGAGATATTTTTATAGAAATATATGAATAATCTAGATATGTTTTGAAGATATTCATATTAATCTGATACAGTTCACATACTGTAAAAGATCTTAGTAAATAATAAACCAATGAGATTGTTAACACCATACCGTGTTACCTGATTTCTCAAATAGAGAAGCTCCAACAGAAATGTGCAGATCACTAAGTTTGTAAAGGCCAGGAACTGGCTCATATGACAAAAATAAATCTTCTGCCTCTCCTGGAGGCCATTTCAGTTTGGCCACTAGGTAGAGAATTAAACTTTATTCCAGAAAATTTGAGCAAAAAACTGACCACAAATGGTTACTTTGAAAAATGTTCTTAAAATAATTTGGAAAATTTCTGCCTGTGATTAAATGAAGCTGTTTATTTAGTCAGCAATGTATGCTTAGGTCGACGGAGCGTTAGCATTAGCCGTCCTGTGGTAAAATTCCATTATACGTTAGCATCAAGCTAGGCTTCACTGCTGTTATGCAGTAGGTCACTGGAAAAGGATAGGCATAAAAGATCGATCTCTACTTTTATGAATCGATTATTGATTTATTAAGCTTGGATCGATTCAGATCGATTGATCGATTTTTAGCAACCCAGCCCCTAGTCAGTTGCCTTTAAGGGATTTTGGTTTAATCGGACTAAATAAAACGACATAGCGGGGACTTAATTAAAAGACACACCTGCAGCTACTACATCCTCATTCGGGGTTGAGCCCTGAAGTTTAAGTAAGGGTTAATGGCCGACGAAGTGTGCGGTTATTACTTTTTAACGCACGCCATGGAAGCCTGAACCGTCCGACGCGAAGTACGTTATAAAGTAATAACCGCACACTTCGAAGGCCATTAACCCGCTTATACCATGGTCACTTACAAAAGCAATACATATTAACCAGGTTTTAGTCCTTAATTCTTGTTTTTTTTTTTTCCGATTTGGATCGCTTTTCCCACAAAAAGTGGACTATATGTTACATATAACATACACATAACATAGTCCATGTCGCGCCGCACCACCGCTGCAGTCAAGATTCGGCGATATATATATGCTGATGGTCCCGATGGGTTGAATACAGCATCAGTTCAGAGAGAAAGTTCACCTCTTACTGCTTGTTTTTGTCCAAATGATGAAGCAAAAGATTGTTTTAAAGAAGCCGGCGCAGTGATACAAAACATTTAAGCTAGCTGACCGGAACTTCTTTTTTCACCATGCGGTTATCAGGTTTTAATGCATACCCAGCAGCCAATCAGAATCGAGTATTCAACCGGACCATGGTATAATCTCACTTTTAAAAACCTGGCTGATCCATGTCAGACTAGCTGAATGTGCTTTTCTCTGCAGAGACGAGGATGACTATTTCAGGTGCTGAATAAAGTCTTTTTGGTTTACTTTGAGACTGTGAACTTGTTTGTGCATCAGGGGAGACACAAACGCAGCAGAGATCCTCCTCCTCGCTGCATTTTCCGGGGTGTGGATCTTTGATCTCTCCCTTCGCTGCCGCCCTTCCGCCTCCATCGGCTCTCCCGCAGGGACAGTTTCTTGAGACTGACGGCATGAGAAGCATCTGAGAGTAAACAAAACCCCAGACCAGACTATTGCTTTAATGTCACAACTGAATGACAGGAGAATGTGACAGGAATACAGGACGGAGGGGCGCTCACACATGCACACATTTACACTCGGGGCATGTCTGAGGCTGACAGGAACCCTCCAGCAAAACACAGTGTGCATTAGTGTTGGCCTGTAGCTGAAGGTACCTGGAAGATGAAATGTCAGGAAGTCCACTTTGAAGGCTTGGACACAGAATTCACAAGAGTGTTCAAGCTAGAGGCAAAGCTGCACAAAATGCTTTCCTGTTGTTTGATGTTTGCCGTTAACAGAAATTTGACACTTTGGGCTGCTACATGTTAAATTGCTGCTAACACTGTAAACATGCATTTGTTCACTATGTAAATTCTTATCAGATCCTCCTGGATTCTGCTGATATTTTTCACGTTTGTTGCGGCACCAAAAAACCTGAAGTTTTTCTAACAGGTTGCCATAAATGATGCAGTATTTTTTAAATTCATAATTATTAGCTAAACGCTGTACGTTTAATTTTATACAACCCCAAAAGTAATCCACGACATTGGTGGAATTCCATATTAGTCGGTAATTTCTTTTAAAATAAAATACTTTTTTTTGTTTGTGCAACTGTAAAACTTGAACAATTGAATAAGTTGCTTAGTACATTTTACACAAAATTGCGCGCATTATTTTTTTCATTGAAAAGTTACCTAGAGAGAAAAAAATGAATGGACTTACTGAGGTTGTCTTAGGGTTTTTCTTTTTAATGAAACAAACATGAAAACTAAAAAAGTGTATAAATCTGAGAAGACCTTCTTTCATTTGAGATGGTCCCATAGCAGAAAAGGTTTTAAAGTTATATGGACGTAGTTTTTAAAATGAAAGAAAATCACCTCTTATCACTTTTATGGGGAAGAGAAGAAACTCTGGGTGTGTATTGGCAAGAATCTGGCGATACGATACGTATTGCGATACATCTCAAGTGTCAGGAGTGAAGCTTGTGGAGCCCACACTATAAAGCAACACAATCGTTGGCGTTTTAAATTGCTATTGGCAGCAATGTGCCACAGAGTTTCGGTACAGTACCCATCCCAAGCAAAAACAAAGTAGAACATGTCTCATAACAGCAAAAACCTCGACACTGGCTGAACGGCAGGTTCTCGCGTGATCTTGTAGTTTTGGTGCGGTGTAGAGCTGCTCAAAGAGGCTCAGTGTTTCCTGAAGGGTATTTCTAAACTGCTGAGCTCCATATTAAATTGTGATTTTTGTACAGAACTTAGAGACTTTATGACTCATGTCCGCATTACTGTCGCAAGAAAGCAGGGACGTCAAAATCCAGATAGGGGGGTGTTTGATCGGTTCCACTGATGGCGTTTATGTTTGGGGCTTTAAACTTGATTGACAGACGCAGTTTGTTGATAGAACTGCGATTGCCCAAAGTTATGTTCAGAAAATGTCCAGGAATTGATTGAATTTGCAAGATTTGCAACATCATCCAATCCTGGGGGGACTTTTTTTGTTTGTGCCTTTTATTGTTTTTTTTAAAAGCACATCTAACATGGCCTGACCGTTATTTGATAATTAGCTTTTATTTTGCTATACTCCGTGCAGCTTCCTCGCTCAGACAGTTTGGAATTTAAAACTGGATTTATTTCCTTTTCCTTTTATGGTCATTTTCCAGTTGGCCTCCTACTGTCCAACCCGACAGGCACCTGTTCAAGCTTGCACACACTGCCCCACAGTGAAACCATTGTGCCTCACATCTCATAAAGCCCCATTTATCGAATTGTCTTTATTTAGTTTTTCTATTTGCAGAACATCAAACTTAGCATTTTGGAAAGCTTCCTTGAAAAAGACAATTGATTCAAAACTTTTGTAACTATGCTATGTGAAAATTGTAAACGTCATCCAATGATGTCAAAAAGAAAATGTTGCCCCAAGCAGTTTAATTCATGGAGTGGGTTGATAAATATCTGTAAGATAGTCTCAGAACGCAAAATGAAATGTTCCTAAATCACTAAATGACATAGAAAAATCCAGATGAGTTGGTAGGTTTCATGTCTGATGCTTCCTCTCAAATACATTCTCATTTGCACAAAAGAGCTACCGGATAGTCCACAGCTCATGCACGATAATACACATTTTCAAAGCACCCGTGGAGGCATCCAACCTCTCAATGTGTTCTGACATTTTGATTAACTTGTGCATATTGTCTGAATGCATCCACCCAAAGACGCTGTGGGTTTTGCAGCCTTTTGCTTGAAGCAAGAAGCTCACAGCAGCTGCTTCATGATACTCACAGATTTAAACTGAATCCCAGATCAATAACTAATAAAGGAAAACAACAGTGAAGAAGAGAAACTGGCCTTCTTTGAGCGGCCATGACTATTTTCAGCTTCTTGATTCAACACCTGGATGATAGAAAGATGTGATGTGCTACAGCGTTTTCATTTAAATTTTACTATCTCATCTGAAGTAATCTAGTAAGATGCATTTTTTAGATGCTTAAATAGGTAGTTTTGCAAACTAAAATACAGAAATGTAATAAGGGAAAAAGGTGGACATTCTGCTCAGTTTAGCGTCTGTGTTTATGGCTTAATAAGAGTTGTTTGTTTTGTAACAGAAGCCATAACTCCACCATGATCTGAGGTGCACATCCTGCCAACTGCTCCATTTCTGTTTGCTGCTTCTCATTTAAATCGTCTCTGCTGAGAATTAAATGGGCAGCAGATTAGAGACTGACCAGTCCATGGCCGACATGTGCCTGAGACTCAGGTCACATGCTGCACCAAGGCAGTCCATTCACCGGGAAGATCTTTTTAATTAGGCTGCGCTCTTTTACTTAACCAGCCAGCATAATGTCTGTATCCATTTGTCACCCCACTTTGCCCATGTGAAGCTGGGTGAAAATACCCTCTTTTGTCTCCCCGCAGTTCTAGAGGTCCATGCTTCCCATTATATATCCACATTGACAGAAATGTGTTTTTTCTTCCTTTATTCCAGATTAGCATGATAATACCCCACGGAGAGGAGGGGATGTGCTGAAGAGCTATTGCAGGACTGCTCATCAGATTCAAATGTGTGCAAGGCCCTGGTTATTATCACACTGAATGCACCATCAGTTAAACTAACAGCTTGAATTCCGACATTTATCTCCAGTATCATAGGATGACTGTCAATTGCATTGGGAGTACAATGGCAAATTACAGGTTATGTCTTGCTCCTTGGAGCCTGGATTTGTCCCCAGTGTAATTACACTATGCTAATTCTGCAGCGCCCCCCCCCCCCCCCCCCCCCAACCCATGCTGATTCCATGACAGAAAGGCGGATTCCCCACAGTTTTTGGATGAGAGAAACTTAAGCGAATTAATGTGTTCATTGGCACGCCAGCATGCCTGTGACATCTGAACGCACGCTCTCCTTGTTGAGTTCAGGGGTGCGACGCAGAGGAAAGCCTCAGCTGGAGCTTGTTGCTGTGCTTCCCTAAGATGGGGTTCAGATGCAGGTCAGGCCACCTTGAACTCCTCAGCTGGATTTATTGTGTCGAATGCGGATGGGGTCAGGTCGCGCTCCTCCCCTCCACACAAGGACTTTGTTAGTGTCGGACACGAAGCAGACACTGGCAGAACAGACAAATCCCTGTCACGCTCTGAGTGAAACCCTGCAGGGGTCAGAGGTTTCCTGTTAAGGGTGGTGGCATGACCTGAATGCTGATTGATTTTCCTGGGTGGGTATCAAGGGATTGAGGGCAGAGGTTGGGGGTGAGAAGCTTGAGAAGATATAAGGGAAGGGGTAAATTCTCTTACCAGCCTTAAAGATGTGGAATTTGATGCAAAGAGTAAAGAAACGTTCCCAGATCAGCAACTTGTTTGAATTGTGCTGCTGTCTTGCATGTACGAGTGTGTGTCTGCTTTCACTGAAACTGGACACTACTCCTTCATGGTTGCCCTTTATAGACAGCTGAGTGGAAAGGCCATGAGTGTGGTCTGTTTGTCATTTGTTGGCAGCCAGAAGAGGCCAAAATTCCCTGCTTTCCTGCAAGATTTATTAGTCCTTTAAATGCATAAGCATGTGGACTTTTGACAATTGTATTAATTATTCAATTACTTAAGTTTAAGCTGTTTCAACAAAGGTTTGCAGACTAAATGGAAGTTCCATTGAGAAGCAGAGGGAAGGGAGCGTGGTCTAAAGAAATCCTTTCCTGCCGGAACCCCTCATTCCCCCAACCTAACATACAGTTTAGAGTCAGATGCCAGCTCGAAAATGAAGACGCACACTGAATTATTTTTTTGCAAGTGGATGCATTGGAATAGAGTGGAGCGGAGCGGGGAGCTTGTGACCCCTATCACCTACCTCACTTCTACAGGCTTTTTCAAATAGCATTTTTTCATCTGCTCCTGATTCACAACAGTTTGAATAAAGAAATACTCATAAACAGAAATTTTAAGCTTTATTTTCTTTATATATGTCTTCCATCATCAGAAAAATGCTACAGGAGCATGATAAAAACACCAAAAACACTTGAATGCATTTTTGCTGAATGACTAAGGGGGTGGGGGGGTTCACAAGGAGATAATAGAGAAAAGCTAAATCCTCTTATCACCCTTGGAGATTTGGGAAAAAGTGCATTTGATGGATATAAAGGGACCATCGTACTCATCGTTCATGGTTATTCACCGTCACTACAACAAACAGCTTCATCCAAAACCAAACAAAATGGTAATAAACTACTAATTTGATTTGAACTATAAAGACGCCTAGATGGAGGGGACATGATAAGGATATGAATGAGCACATGAGGGAAATAATAAAAACTAAGAATAATGGGATCCACACAATTAACATCCATGCTGTTCTATTTTGTGATAATCTGTTTAGTAATGTTGGGGTTTGAAATAGATCGGTCTTATCGTCAGATAAGAACAGAAAACATTTGTTGATTAAAAAAAGCAAATAAAAGAAACTTTGAATTAAATAAATACATCTTTAGGAGTTTAGATAAATGGCTAAAAAGGTGACATAAATGCCTGGACAATGGATTTATAAAAGAAAAGGGGGGAAAAGTAGGTGAGATTTAACTTACTCTTGTAAAAGTTTTTATTTGACTCCATTTTTGTTCGTTCCACTCATTATATTCCAGGTAAATCCCAGCAAGCTCCACTGGGTTATTTTAAGTTCTGCTTGACTCAGGGGTGAATCCTCACCATCCTGCATTCCATACCAGTTGGCTGTGAAGTGGAAGGTTCTGGTATTGTCTTCACCAACACTGTCTTGCATTTATGACTGCCAGTGGAAATCTACATGTTTGATGTTGGGATGTCAATAGTTACCCGTCTTGGTTCTGCAGGCTGTGAATGCTAAAGGCGGGTTGTCAGGTGGTTAAAGTGAACTGGTGCAATGCTCCCAAGGCCAAGAAGTTGTTTGATTGCTCCCTCAGTTGTGGTTTTGGAATTCCTGAGTTGCGTATAGAAGGATGAGCCTCGACTGCCTGACTTTTTTTTTTCTTTCCTTTTTTAAACTTTTTGATGGCTTTTCCTTTTGAGGGCGTTGGAGGGGTTTCTAAGAATGTACCGGTACCCGTTCCTCCTTTCTTCATCTTATGAATTACTGCTATTATGATTGTACCAAATGGTGTAATCTTTGTTATTTGCTATCAGCTGAGCAATAATAATAAATAAAGCAATAATAATAATGAAAAGGTTCAGTTTATCTTGGGATGTTTAGGGCCAGTTTGGCTTTGGGGAATCTAAAATGTTTCAGAAAAACTGTAGTTTGGTGTGGGAGCTTTGTTGTGTCGGCTGAAGACTTCTACGAGGCCTTGACGCTCTTTTGATGTTTTGTGTTTTTTTCCAGACTTCACAGCAAGTTACTATTAATGGTGGCTACAGATTTGTCTATCAAGAAGTCGTTTGTTACAGCTGAAAAGAGAAAATAACAGTACTTAATGGTAAAGACTCAGTTTATCACACGTGTTCTTTTCATGTGGGATTTGTTGGCTTTGCGTGAAAACAAAGGCAACTTGAAAGGGGAAGAGGAAAAACAGGCTCCAAAGCTGGTTTTACTTTTAATTTAACTATACCATCATCTCCATGTGGCTGCCAGCTGAGGGCTTCTTCATCCAGAGAATCTCAATCCAAATGGTATTTTCTAAGATCAATAGAATCAATTTATTTCACTTTGAGAAGATTTTATAATGTTGTAGGTCGATTCGATTAGCAGTTTGCCTCAGACAGATCAATTTGGTGAGATCATAGGAATAGAAATGGAGTCATCAATTAATTCGATTAATCTGTTCACCCCTACAATTTCTCCCAATGTCATGGATGCATAGCTCGTTTCCCAACATTGCAGAAATAAACTCTTTGATTTGATATACACTTTGATTGCTTTACTTGAAATATTTATTTACTTCTGGTGACAGTAAGTCATACAGTTAGTTGAGTTAATATACGAAGAATGGTAAAATCCAACATTATTCTGCAATATTTAAGCCATTATTATTTCCTTTAAAGTGTTACCACACTACTATATTTAACCAATATTCATACTCAGTTTTTCTAGAACAGATCGCAAATATGAGTAATCAGATACTCGTTACAGCCCCACTTTAAAATTTGAACCCCTGATTTCTATTTCTGATGGATCAGAGGAAGATATTCTAACCACATTTAGTATTATTGATTCCTCCACGGTCAGGTTTGATGAAAACTTACATTTATATTGTAAGAAGTTAACTGAGGTTGTGCACATGTGCCATTTAAAGCCATTTTTGAGAGCAATGTTTATATATTAGCATTTTTAAAGTTAAAGAACCCAGCCTACATTTTCTGAATTCCTGTGCTGATTTACTAAAAAGTACAATTTCACACTTTTAATTTGATAATTGGGGCTTCAGAGACAAATTTGAGCTCTTATTAGGTCTGATTATTCTAACTGGTTTTATAATTTGCACTATAATAGGGCAATCTAAAAATAAAAATAATTAGAATGACTGTTCATTTTTTAATTTTCTTCATTGCTTTTTTGTCACACTTTAATGTCTCTCCCAACTCAGCTTCCTTATCTCCCTTTTTCTCAATTAAATGAAACTATAAGTGACTTTTCTCTTTAGCGATCCTCCTGTCAGAGGCAAACTTCCCTTTTAGCTGCTAAACAGACATGTATGTTCAAACGCAGTTCCTGCAGTGAGCTGAGATTTCCCCATTTAAAATCCCCCATTACATATATTTTATATAAACGTTTCCAGTGGTGTTTTAATTATGATTATGAAGGTTTTGACCAAAATCCCACAATCTAAACGCCTTAAAAAGCCATAATTTATTTTTATCCTAAGCCTTCTGCTTCCAAAATCTCCTCTACATGGGCGTGGCCACTGGTGCTGAGCTGATTAGCTCCGCCCTTGACCCCCCTCTCTTCAAGCTCCGTCTTGAATGAGTGAAGAGCTTGACACAAGGGGGGGCACAAACAACACCGACTGACGGTCTCTTTTCTCAAAAGTTTGCCTTTAGAGATAAAAAAAAAGGTGAAAAGGGACATTTTTGGCTCCAAATCGACACCTTTTGAACAATGTGTGGAATGACAAAACGAATGCGTGAACCAGACCTGGACGTTTATTAAAATTACACACGAAATGGAACTTTGATAAACCCATGAAAAATGCTTTGAATTACTCTATAATTTAGGCTACATTGCAGCAGTAAGCAGCACTGGCTGTGGCTCAGAACTGCAGATTGTTGAATTTACAAGCACAGAAAATGAAATGAAAGGCCAGAAGGAAAGTGACTAATCACACGTCATTTTCCAGATTAGTGCGGCCAGTGCTGAACTTTTTTTGTGGCTGCACGGACCCAGAGCAAGGGTTAAGTTTAGGGTTACGGTTTATGGTTGTATTCACACTGAGGCGGCAATTTTTAATGTTAAGTCAATTCAGTTCAATTCAATTTTATTTGTATAGCCCAAATTCACAACAACAGTTGTCTCGATGGGCTTCGTATCGGTAACTGAAGAAGTTAAACATAAAATCAAAAGGATCATGAATACATAGAATTCAATAGGAAAATACTAAATTGAACTAACTAAACTGATTAAATTAAACTGGATATCCCTGCCCTTAGACCCCCCCCCCTTCGCGGTAAGGAAAATCTACCCAAAAAAAAAGATTTCGGAAAAAACGAAGGAACCTCAGGGGTGTCCACATGAAGGAGGGATCCTGCCCCAGGACGGACAGGCAATTTTCCAGAACTTTTACAGAGAATTAGCTTATCTACCTCTACAACTACATAATTAAAGTCCAGCAGACGAGCTTCATCCAGCCGGAGTTGGGGGGACAGTCGGGGGCGCGAGTCGAGTCTAGACAGCATCCACAGCTAGGTGTAGAAGCAGTAGTAGAGGTGAGCCAGAGACGAGGTACACGGCCAGGTACAAGAGCACGGATGAGCCAACTGGAATCTGGAAGCACTCCCACTCCCCAGGAGGGGAGAGGGAAAGAGGGACAATACATGAATCGCTCTGCACCAAACAGAGACATGGAGAACTAAATGATGAATAATGATCAAGAATAGAGAAGAACCCCAGTGCACCATAGTTACCCCAGCTTCAACTTCTAGCAGCCTTTTAAAATAATAGTTATTGTTATGAAGTTTAATTTAAACACATTTACATTTAGTAAAATAATAGTTAAATAATCTCTGAATACTAACTAGTCTGACAATAAGTCTGTCCAAAGAGGAATGTTTTCAGTCTAACTTTGAATGTAGAAACTGTGTCGGCCTCTCTTCCATGAGCTGGGAGTTTATTCCATAAAACAGGGGCTTGGTGGCTAAACGCTCTACCTCCAACTGTACTTTTACTAATTCTAGGAACCACAAGCAGTCCTGCATTTTGCGAGCGAAGTGTTCTGTTTGGGTGGTAAGGGACTATGAGGTCTTTGATATAGGACGGGGCCATTCCATGTAAGGCCTTATAGCAGGGGTGCTCAAATCTATGCCTCAAGGGCTGGCAACCTGCTGGTTTTCCAGAAACCCTGCCTCATCTGCTGCTGATTACCTGGATCAGATGTGTTTAGCCAATAAGGAGCTTCAACGGCAGGTTGATTGGAAAACATAAAGGAAACCGGCCCTTGATGCCTGGAATTGGACACCCCTGCCTTATATAGGCAGGGGTGTCCAATTCCAGTATTTCTTCTGCTAGTTCCTGCTAACAATCTAGCTGCTGCGTTCTGAACAAGCTGGAGATTTCTTAAGGAACTCTTAGGACACGCTGCTAACAAGGAGTTACAGTAATCCAGTCTGGGTTCAAGAGGAGGTAATTAATTGTCATACAGGTCTAAGTCAAGGGGACGAATGGAATCTAAGTTCCTGCGGTGCTATTCAAGCGGCGGGCGTGACGCAATGGTCTGGCAGCAGCATGGCGCAATTTGGAACTCGTCCGAACCAAATCTGTAGCCGGGATGGGTACTGTTAGGCAAAGGACCGTCTGTCGCAGGGCTGATGGAGCTGAAGCGATGCGGGCTCCCGGGGGCAAGCTGGCGGCCAGACAGAGACTGACTGTGGGATGGGGAGCCAGCTAGCTCAAGCCTCCTGAAGTTTATGATATTTTTATTATTTTCTTCAAGGCAATAATAGAAAAGGTCTCCTGATTTTATTCTTGTTTTTATTATTTTATTCTGCTGTTTTTATTATTTTATTCTGTTGTTTTGCTATGCTTGTCAATTTGTTAATCTACTAAACAAATGAAGTCCAGTGAGAAAATCCTTTTTGTTATTTCCCAAAAAAAAAATCAATATTTTGGCTCCTTTTAGTCGAGCATTTAGTGGTAAGTGTTAAAAGTGAAGCAGGAAAAATACAATGCATTCTTTTCACATTAAGCTGATTTTAAAAATTGTCAGCCCCAATTAAATTTTTTTAGGTATTTGTACTCTCGTCATTGGAAGTTGCCCAATTTTGAGTAGCATCCTATTGTATGAAGCTTTCTGAAGGTTTATGTTCTGGCATGGTGAAGAGCAAATTACCAGAACAGATTGTGCACCAAGTTTGTTCTAAGCTCTGCGATTTGTCAAAAGATTTAGCTCCTTATTGCAAAAAAAAAAAAAAAAAAATGTTGCGCATCTATCTTGCTTGTGTCTTAGATTTCAGGTTGTGATGACATGATATTGGGATTTTATCAACAGTGACGTTTGTGTGTACTGTATATATGCACCATCTAGCTTGTTGTTCTTCATACTTTGATGAAAATGACAGTAATACCCATGCTGACTGTCAATATGGTGTCACTGTACATTCATATGCCCTGGAGTTTAATTCTTTCCTTTTTTCTATTTAGGTCTGCAGAGCGGTTCATCTTAAGTCCTCTAACCCTGCAGGCTTGTCTTCTTGGTGGACTCCCACAGTCAGAAGACCAAAGCATCTAAAGTAAGTAATGCTGATTCCAATGCAACAGTTTTAGTGTTCTCTGATTGGTCTAAAGCAGTCCATCCATAAGAGTTGGTTGTAGAGCTGGGGATAAAATCTTCGATTCAATTTATGATTTTAATCCATTTTTTTTTTACCCTTCCTTAATTTTCTTTAACACAACTACAATTGACAGAATATATTTCACAAAAAAGTAATTATTTTACCATCTCTAAATTTGACCTGAATTTAAAGTACAACGACATACGAGCTGGTAAAACGCTTGTAATAGAATACTGCAGGTGCTTTGTGAGCTACAGTTAGCTTAGGCATCTCGTAAAAAGAAAAAGTCTCGTCTTGCACTCGACTGAGTCTCTATGTCAGAATTCCCTCCCTAACCCCTACATAGTGCACTATATAGTGGTTTCACCATTTTGTAGCGCTGTCCAAATCTACAATTCCAAAATCGAGTGCCCTGGAAATTTCCCAGAAGGCTCTGTGAAAAACCAGCGTGCATCGATGCTCACTAGATCGGCGAATATAGACCACAATGCATTGCATCGGAACATTTTTTACCAAAAAAATGTATTTAAATGATGTATTTTTTTGATAAACTATCAAGACAATGGAGACAGTGGACTCATAAATAATCATTGCAAAACGCCAATTTTAATTAGATTTTAACTTTGTGAAATCCATGACATCATATCCGCTGTTAAAAAAAAGAAAAAAAAAGTAGTGAGGGTGGTGTCGAATTGCTTTTAAAATCCACGGCATTACATAGTAGTTAGGGGTTAGGGTGGGAATTCGGACACGACCTCTGTTTCAGGTGTTGAAACAAATCTGTTTTACTCCCATTTAACAGCCTTTAAAGACATTTGAAGTCGTAAAACCAAAACCAGTTCTATTCAATTGAAGAAGCTGTTCCTGTTTGGGGAACAAGCTCCTCTTTGCTTGTTGCCTCCTGTACGTAGCAAAAAACATGCAGGCTGAACCTTACCACGAGCAACTGAAGCCCAAGAGAGCAGAGTGTTGGGAAAATAAAATCCAGATTTTTCCCAAAAATACATTTTCTTAAACAGCAAATTTGAATTTATAGATTTAACATCCAGCTCTAGTTGGTTGATTGGGCCTAATTGTGTCTGAAATGCAAAGTTAAGTCAGTGTTTTCCTTTTTATTTTTCCTTTTATTGAATCTACGTTCATCCTTTGCTGGAGCAGTAGTTTCTTGTTTGCTTGACAGGTTGAAAATAAGTTCAGAATATCTCTGAATTTGATTAAAAAAGGATCAACACATGCTAGGACTTGTGCAAATCTGTAATTTCCAGTCATTTGCTATCGAAATTGAAAACCTGGAAAATTAGTGAAAGCTTATTTTAAGGCTGAAAGTTTCCTCAAAGATATTAAGTGTGGACAGTAGAGGACAGAGCCGAGGAGTGGAGTTGACAAGAAGCCTCCCGGGAAGGCTGGAGACAGATGGTTGGCCAGATGCAGGCCTGCTGTGACCTTGAAAAGAATTTGAAGCTAAAGGCAGCAAGAATATCTTTTTAAAAACAAATGGCATGGTGCAATTGAGAGAGGCAGTCAGCTCAGTGGTGCGTCTGCTTCATCTCAGCTGCTTTATTCTCTGCACATGTCCATGCTGTGTCACTGCCGTCTCACAAACACTTTCCATTTCTGGAGGAGCTTTGATGGAACTAGTACGGCTTCACACTTGATGATGGTGACAAACGGAAGGCTGTTGATGTGGAAACTGGAACTAAATAAAAGAAAATCCAGGAAAATATTGATGGGAGGTTCAACAGAATATTTTGAGTGTGTAAAGAAAAGTCATATAATTTTGACCTCAAAGGGCATCCATCCGTGTCTCCGTTCTGTGCAGACGGGTAACATGAGACCTGTTCTCTCTGACTTTGAAACCTGAGTTGGGTAAATGAGCAGAAAGTAGCTTTTATTGTCAGAGAAATCTGCAGTTTGTGTTTTGATGGAAACATTGTGCGTTTCTGTCAAACATGTTGGTTTTTTTTTCTCCTAAAGTGGCAGATGTTTGCAGAAATCCTCGCACACAGTAGTAGACTCGTGTCAGTATTACTATAAACACTTAAGCAGCACACACTGAAGCAAACACTGCCATCAGCCCGACGAAGTGCAGACCTCTGGAGCTTTGAGCAAAGCGAGGGTTTGGTGTGGGGGGGTTGGGGGGAGGTGGAGGATAGTGGTGGGGGTCCACGTTTGTGTGGAGGAGGGTAGAGGTGTCAGCCGTATAATTGGGGTGAGGAGATCTCTAGGGTGGATAGAGCGAAGCTTTATTAAGACCGCTCAAGTCTGATGTTGCTGCACGGCCGCCTTGCTCTTCCTCGCACGCCCACGCCATCCTCCATTTCCACGAGGGACTCTGCAGCAACAAAGGGAGGAAGGCCAGAGTCCTCCAGCTCTCTTTCAGTCACAGATAAGACAAAAGATCCAACGTGGCTAGAAAGGTGCTGATGGAGTGGCAGCAGTGCGCGGATCTGCCTTTTCTCAGAGTCTGTTGTTTCTCCTTCTTTGTTTCCACCGTCAGTGAGTGTTACTTGTTGACAGCTCTGCTGCGTTATGTCCTTACATTATGTAATTTGATGGCTGATATTTAAAAGTAGTGACCGTCAGTGTGCTTATGACAGTTTGATGACCTTTATGATGGTCTATGTCCCTCTTTTGGAAAAAAGACAGCCCTGTTTGAGGCAATTCATCGACCTTATTGATTAATCGATTTGTAGTCCTGCGATACAAGCAGATCGATCTTTCTAATAATTGATTATGAAATCGTTTCAAAATGCTAAAAAATAGATTATATTTGATATTGGAAAGTACCCTTTGATTGAGACATGGTAGGTTTGTTTGACTAAAAATGACCAAGTTCCATCACAGCGGACAAGTGATGGTAGCAAAAAATGATCAGTCCATCATTACAGTCCAATGTGTGAAAAGACTTTGAATATAGCACAGATGTGACCATATACAGTCACGTACATACTTCTAAAAATGTTCCTTTGTATTATTTTGCAAGAAATACAAAGAATGTGAAAGACTTCACCTGCACTGTTACTACCCAGATGTCTGAGACACACTGGTTGACGTTTTGGTTAAAGATGTCCTGGATCCATTTTAGGTTACAGAATCCGATTGTTCAAAACGAACCATGATCGACTATGAATCATAACAGCAACCGCAAATTATGATATAAATTGAATCGTGTTTCAAATGAATTGTTAGATCTGTTGTTGTATTTATTGCACATTTTTAGTTGCAGTTTCCTTTTCTTTTACTTCTAATGGGGTCCAGTTTTCACAGCTTGACAAAACATTTATGGGCAAAACATTCACGAACAAGTCAAAGCCCAAGTGGTGACAAGTATTGATAAAACGGGAATCATCTCAGCTGTTTTCTTCACTGATCACCCCAAGTTTCAGTGTGAGATTAGGACCTTAACTCCTCCTCACCTTCTCCTCCACTGTGTACATTCAGTTCTTACTTTGGAATACCTTCCATCAATAAGTGATTTCTTTATGATGCACGCTTCCCTGATTCCTTAAAAAGAATGTCTGAGAAAAGGGACTTTTGTGAGTGACACAACAAAGATTTTCTGTTAAAGCAGGGGGTGGTTATGGGAAGAATCTGACGCCTCCCCCAGATCTGGACTGTAAATTGGTTTCTGTGGAAGTCTGGAGTGGAGGGCTGGGGGTCTATTCCATGCTTCCTGAGTAGCGTGTTAATCCCCCCCACAGCTCTGGCCTGGGGGGAGAGCTGCTGTGCAGACACGGTCCCGGTGAAAACCGCCGCTGCTCTTCCTCTTTCGTCCTCTTTCCACTCGGTCCTGCGGGGGTGGCTAATCCTGGTCATGGCGGGGAGCCTTTTTTTTTTTTTTTCCATCCCCTAAAGCTGACTGGACTTCAAAGTTTAAGCAATACTGGGACTTCAGGGGGTGAAGGGGGGGTCTTCTGCTATAAAATGCTGAGAGGTTTCCTCTGTTCCTTTTGCTATTTGTTCAAGTTGAAAAACGTGTCAAATGTTTTTTGTATCTGTTCTTTTAGCATTAAATATAGGAAAGCACCTCATTGTTTTTATTTCTTCCCTCATTAAATTGTTTTCCTTTGTTTTAACAAAAGTTAAAACTGTAAAAAGTTGAAAACCCAGAACAGAAATTTTAATAAAACACAACAAGCAACCAGTTCCAATTAAAAGAGAATTCACGTACATTCCTGTTTCAAGCGTTTAAAACTCACACATTAATGAGTAGCTATACCAGTTTCGACAACAGTTTTTGGGCACTACTTGTAATACACGCGCTCAATAAACGCGTGCTGAAAGTTAAACCAGGTCAGGGATTCGGATTTGGATGGCATCTCTTTTAATTCAAGTGCCAACCGTTTGTGGCATTCATAATTGTTTTTGCCTTCGCTTCGACATTTCACACCAAGATTCTTCCAACTGTAGGTGGCAGACATGCGCTAGTAAACAAGTAGCAAAAGAAGAAGACAAACGGCCCTTCCTGCTCATCTGCCGTGAACGTTGTGGGCTAAACACCCGCTCAAGATTGCGTGTTTAGCGTGTTTTTGTACGAGCATCACATACCTGGTGCGTCCGTAGCTTCAGGGCTGTGGATCATTACTGGGGCAGCGATCTGATTTGATTCTCACATAAAAATCAAAAATCACAGATCAAACCACAATTCTTACCATGTAATGTGTCTGAATGGTTGAGATAAGTATGTCTTTTTATTGGATGTATGAAAGATAAAATAATAAGTATTTAATCGCCATCATTTATACCTTCTAATAAAGCAGAGGATCAGAATCGACAAAACATATTGGATAAAAACACAAAGATATAGAAAGTAAAAAAACAAACAAAAAACTGAATTTCTCAGTTTAAGCAATGTCAAAATCAGAAGTTGTTCTGTCAACTTCCGGGTTAACTACAGCAATAAACAAAACATAAACATTACTGTTGTTTTGGATCATTTAACAAAAACATCCTGAAAATGGTCTACACAGTTTTTTCATCTTCAAAGTTTTGCTAACTATTTATAGTAGAAAATGCACCTTTTCTTAGGTGATAGTTGTTTTTTTTTTATTCATTCAACTTTTAGAAAGTTTTAAACAGAAAAATATGCAGGTGTGGTGTGAGGATTGCTGCCAGAGAGGTTTTTATTAGGTTTTTATTAAAGATGACTTTTTTTTTTCCAAGGACAGGAAGTAGCTATGTGAGATCAACTTTCAAACTTTGATAAACATTATGGTTTGTTGGGTTCAAGGTTGACGACTTAAGCAAAGGTTGCATCATGAACCCGATCCACTATCTCAACACCTTTATCTCTGTTTTGACTCCATGTTCCCATCTGGTCAGTTCATTCATTCTGCAGCAGGAGGATGAGCCAAAGATGAGTTAAAGCTCTGCTGAATAACCTTTAAAAAGTTGGTTTCCCTTAGAAAATTAAGATCTTTTAGATGAAAAAAAAACAAAAAACCCACACACAATTATTCTTGCAACAACTACATGTAAAATGACACCAATCAACAGTGCAGTTTGTAGAACACAAAGATGTAGACATTTGGTTTGGTTTTTGCTTAAAAATGTTCATGCACTGAGGCTTTTTTACATCCTTTTTGTTGTAATTTCATGAAAATTAATTACTCAAGATTCATTTGCCTTAACTATGTGGCAGATTAAATCATATAGGGACGTTATTGCAGAGAGTGTGATTACATATTTCCATGTTGCTCCTAATTTACCGTCTTGCTTATTCAACACATACATTTGCATATTCAGTGCCATAATTACTGCAGCAGGGAGCTGGGATTTCTCATTATTTCTTGTTCTGTTGTTGAAGAAATGTGCAGTAGATATGTGTGTGACTCATCCATACCTAAATGCAGAAGACGCCTCATTCAGTTAGTTGAGCTTTAAATGTCGACAAACTGGATATGAATCTGCACCCAAGGCCAACTTTCAAAAGGTTAGTTTGTTTGAGCTCAGAGAAAGCGATTATGTCATTAACTTTCTTTAGAAGCTGCTCTTAGTTTTATCTTATTTTGTTCATCTTTATTTAATCAATTCTTCATGGTTTAAATGGTTTTACATTATGTCTGGATGCATAGAATATTGAAGACCTGCAGTTTGTTTCAATGACATCTCTAAAAGGAAGGATGTTTTTAATACAGTCGGCACTCAGCATAAAGTCATACCTTCAAGAAAAGCACTTCCTGTATGCTATCTTAATTATACTCAAGGTTAGAAACTGAACGAAATAAATTAGGCCTAATGCAAATGATTGTTTCATTAATTTATTCTTTGTCAAAAAAAAAAAATCTAATAAAAAGACCCAGACCCTCCCCCTCTTTTTTTTTTTTTTTTTAAACTCATTCATGGTTTGGTTTAAAATTTAACGTTGGCCATGTCCAAATTCCCTCTGTAACCCCTAACAGACTTTATGGCTTTTAAGACCATCCAGTGTCCAGGATTTTAGTGCAATTCGAACACATGCTCACTATTTATTTTTTAATGACAAATTTGGCGTCATCGATTTAGTTGAGAATTGCGCAGCTTATAAGTATTTTACGTAGTCTATACGCAATTGTTATGTATATTTTGAGGAATTGTGCGTGATTTTAGTGAGTTTGTGGCGTTCCACAACTCATCCACATGTCTAACAGACTTTTCAGGCATGTACCACTGATGTATAACTCTTATGTTGCGTATAAGGCGCGCATATCACGTTTAAATTACATAGTTGACACACGAATCACAAATGAAATGCATAAAAATAGTGCAATAATTAAGCACGGTTGATTTTAAATTGGTTTTCAATTTATTGTGTTCTTTACTCGTACTTCTTCAGTGATTTTCATGTGGTTCATTCATGATACATCTGTGAAAATTTTTCATGAAGACCACAACTTTCTCCCTTTTTCCACGTTTATTCACGTTTGACCAATTTTCATCCGTGCAAAATGTATGTAGTGCCTGTGTGACACGGTCTTTAATTGTTGATTATTTAGCCCCTACAGTTATTGGATGAAACGGTTGATAAATGAATCTATTGTGACAATTAAACAGACAATTGAGTCTTTCTTGCCCAGGTTCTCACTCCACGCATCTCAGCCCCTTCAGGGCAGTGAGCATTGACAATAAAAGCTGGTGGTTTATGGCTCAGCTGATGCTTCGTGTGCTTATTGACCGAAAGATGTTGGCTTAGTACGGGAGGAGTGGTCTGATTAGTCTTATCGACTGCAAGCTAGCGATGTCTGGCCTTCTCCTTTTACCTTTTCATCATATCTTTTATTAGAAACATTCAGGTATATTTCACAACCACAAATATCATTTATTTATTTCTCCTTCTCCCTGTAAGTGATTTGATGAAGGTTGTTGGTTTTGAAGAATAAAAGCATTTTTATTGCAGATAAAGGGCATGGAGCACTTTTTTGAAGGGTTTTCTGCACTTGTGCAGTCAAAACATCCCATCTACAATAAAAATCAAGTGTTTTGTCTCCTATTTCTTATGATTGATGTTTACAAATGACCTTGCTGGAGCAATAGTGAAGATGGGTCCATTAAATGCCAATTTATGCCTTACAAACGCGATATTGCGAACTATTTACTAAAATCTAAATGAGTTTGTCTTTCACGCAGACTACTGACAAATTAAGTTAATTAAAATGATGCCCCCTGCTTTTACAGAAGCACTTTGTTTGATTGCTGAAGGCATTGCAGCAACACCAATTTACCTGCTGGTTTTGTCACTGCAAGCAAATTGAGGTTCTGGTGGCAAACACGAGGTGTGATTTGTCTGGGTGAAAGGGATGAGAAAAGATAAATACAGGGACTATATGGAATGCAATGCATTAGAATCAATGTTCTAAGGTCATAACTTATGACTTTTCAGTTCAAAGTGTCGGATTAGTTCTACAGTTTGGTTTTAAAGCTATTCAAATGCAAATTTAGTTTGGCCTTATCTTCAAAAGCCACATTTCTGTGGCTGTCACTAGCTGCTCAATCAACATTAGAGTTACATTTAAGTCTTTTTCTGAAACAAATGTAGAAGGGAAAGGGTCACATCTTTGTTTTTGGAACAGTGTTGTGCATCCAAATGGTACCAGTTGACCAAAATGAATGGATGTAGATATTAGAAAATTTGAAACGACAATAATAATCAAGGACTGTTTGATTTTTTTTTTCTTTTTATCCAGTAAACATTCAACAAGGTGGTGCATTTACTAAATGACAACAAACTGGATAAAAATGTATTTTACCATAATCTAAGGACTCATTACTGCTACTTTTTATTTTTAGCCTTCGGGAGAAAATATAATTTGTAGGTGATACTTTTCAATAAAAATATGCCTTGTACCACTACCAGCATAAAACATATGAATAAATAATCACGTAAAATGTGTACTGTTATTTCTCATAGATACTTTGGGGTTTTTCCAAGCAGATTCTTCTGAACACATGCAAAAATCACAGTCAGAACTCCAGATAACACAGGCTTTAGTTAAAACAGGAGAATCGTTACATAGCACTGGATTCTGGGTCATTGTTGTTAGCGTAAACAGGTTTTATTTAGCTGCAAATGCCATGCTTTTAAGTTGACAGGTATGTTGTGTGCTACTTTATTTTAGAGTGTTAAAAGTGGAAGTTTCTTCTTTCTGTTCTTTAAGGTTGACAAATGTTTAATAAATGGGCCGTGTTAGTGCTGGTTTAAGCAGATTAGTCTGTTTTTTTTTTCCCTTCAAAGTACCATAGTGTGCAGAATTCATGCACTAAACAGGTGGGGGATATCTTCCTCCAGTCTTAGCTTATATTTTTGTGTTAAAACTTGCTAAAGCGTTTTAATAACACTGTTTTATTGTGCTTTTACGCCACGCAGAAGTTTCTTCTGGGCCGGATATGACCTGTGGGCCATTTGAATAGCTCTGTCACACTGGGTGGTGGATTTACTCCAGGGCACTTTCAAATCCTTCTTGTTCAAATGAATGTTCAGCACTGAGGTTGTAAAATGTGCATAAAAGTAAATTATGGAGTGTTTGTTGATGGCCATATTGGCTAAGATCCATCTATGTTTTCAGTTGTATTAAATGCTGCCAACTGAATGTCTTTTCTGTTCACGATAGCCTGAATTGTTCTAAATCTTCTTCAAAAAATCCTAAGGCACACCAACAACTGAAAATGTAAAAAAAAAAAAAAGGAACTCTGTAGTCTGTGTTGATGAACAGTCACTCCACAGTCATGCATTTGATCGTAATAACTGAGGTACAAAAAGCATAAACTTCCAGCAGTTTTTTCTAAAAGTTGTGATAGTTGATAATATTAACTATCAATTCTAAATTAGTGGAACGTTTACCCAGGTTGTTGTTTGCCCTCCAGTTTATCACAATGCAATTTCATGCAACCTTACAAAAACAAAGCAAAAAAACAAACAAAAAAAAAACAATGATATGTTTTTTCTAAATAGTAATTTATCTTTTGCAGTTGTTTTTTGCTTGAGCCAAAGCAACAGCAATTTTAGAGCAATTATAACACAACAGGCTTGTTCAATTTTACACAAAATACATTAACATTATATTCATGTTTGTGTTAATTCAAGGTTTTCTTTTGTTTAAATACAGAGATATACCTTTTAACAACAACAAAAAAGCTTTTTTGATTAAAAAAATGTAGTTTAAATATGTCTGTTGGCCACTTAATCCTAATTCTGTTTCTCATTAATTTTTTTTTTAACTTGAAGACATTTTTTTTTCAAAAGAGCTTAAAGCCTAAAATTGAGGTTGTCTGTCCCATGTTTGCGCAGTAAGTGACTTTAACCAGATGCATCTTGGGAGATGTAGTGCTAACAGTGGCGCTGATGCTGGACAGACTCACGTCTTTAAGTTTTATTATATTATGCAATTTAGCAGGAGGCAACACCTCTAAACACAATCTTGAGCTGCTATTTTTTGTGAGGACTTGTGAGGATTGGTCAGACTGGTGACTTATTGCTCAAACCTTCAAAAATGACTGGTGGAGAGAGTTTAAGGGGTGGGACTTTTCAAAAACTGCCATCGGCTAAATCATGCTACCGTCATTCTTATCAAAATGTCTAATAGAAGGAAATAAGCACAATGTCTCATATTAGAGCTGGAATTATGAAAATCTATTAATAAAACCCATCTTTACTTGGAAATGCTACTTTGGTTCATCAAATCCATGGATCAATTTTCCTTTCTTTTGCTGTTAAAAGTTTTTAATACAAGACTTGGTAATTTTTGGGGTTTGAAATAGGAAATCTTGAAAACTGTTCTTATATTACCTTTGCACATTTTTATTTTTTTCTGTCACTTTTCTCTGCTGCTTGGAACTGCTGTGACAATTGAATTTCCCCAATGTAGGATCAATAAAGAATATATCTATCTATGTCTATATGAATGAATCCAAATAAGAAACCGAATTGATGACGTCATTTGTGAGTGGGACCCACCATCTCAAAGGATGGTGTTCCAGATTGGTTAATATTTTGCTGATCTTGTCTCAGGGGGCTTTTGCTCCGTCTCAACTCTTTCATTTGTGCCCAGTCATTGAGCACAGAAGAAGAAGAGAACGCGGCTGCAGCTGCTGCTTGAACCTTGAATTTCACTTCCTGCAGGGCCGATCCATACAGAGAGGGGTTAAGCACTGTCCTTAGAAGCACCTGTGCCTCTCAGAGATCAGGGGGCGGATGTGAACAGAGGGCGAGGATGACTGCTGAGATGGTGAAGAAGGTGATTACTGAAGATCGGTCTCGGGGAAAGAAAAAAAGCGGCCGAGGAAAACAAGATGATGGAATTTTTTTCAACGACGGAACCTTTTCCAACGCAAGCACTCCTTATCTACCTTCGTCCTCTTTGAGGTTATTTTCAACCACTCCTCCTTCCACTCTTCCTGACCCATTATTTGCTCTGTCCTCTTGTGTTTCCTGTCTTTGACTTTCTCCCGCAGCAGAGCTGATTGGAGAACAAAGATGATCGGAAAGCTATTCTTGTCCTTTTTCATAGATTTCACAGCTCTTCCTTGTTTACTTCCCTCTCTCTCTGTGTGGCCTGGATCTGACTCGCATGATATACAACATGCCACTTCTGCCTCCTGCCTTTTGCCTCATACATTTTGTTTCGCTTTTGTTTCATTGACTGACTACTCCAAAAGTAAAATAAAGTGGACGTAACATCACAAGCAAAAGGTTTGGTAAGCTTTTTCAGAGCCCGTCATGGCGCACCATCCTCATGTCATAATTACTCCTGCAAACAAAAAGCTCTGGGAAGGCTGAGCACTGGCAGGCTCGTCATTACTGACAATCTCCCAGCTTTTACCTGCCACAGCTAAGATGTTTTTGCATCGCAGGACTGTGATGATTGGCCTACCGAGCCGGCAGAGGAAGAAGAGGAAATATAAAAGAGGATCATCAGGAGACGTGAAGGGATATGCAATTTAAGGTTTTAAATAACCGTGAGAGGAAACCCTCCAGCTGAAAAAGCATTTCAGACCAAGAGCTGCTCAGACCTACTCATCAGCCATTTTGGTTGCCATGGTGATTGAACGCTTGACAAGCCCCAAGTGCTGAACTTGTAAGTTCATTGCATTCACAGCAGACGCAGACCCCAAAACGTTCCTGAGATGTCCGGTTCTTGGCTCCCAGCCGCCAGGCGACTCACCACCTTCAGATCAACACTTGAGCCTTTTCAGCTCAACATGTCAGCAGTCTTTCACTTCATCAAAGGAGTGTCTGCAGCTGCTCCCAACTTTTTTCCTGCCAAAACATGCTTTTTAGCGCCCCACCTTTAAAGTCGTTGATCCCGAACCTGTTCTTGTAGAAATGAGTAAAGCCCTAACCTTCAGCCTGTTTTTGGTTCCGCTTTTAAACATTCAATCTTCCTTTAGGAGCCATACACTCTTACTTCACTGGAATTGGACCATCACGGCAGGAAGACTTTGACACCTGTAGTCTCCTGGAGTTAAAAGTCCAGCTCAGATCAGTGCAAACGTGTTCCCAGTGGTCTTTTAATGATCATAACATGCTGTTTTTAGCCTAAATCAAAAAGAAAATGGCGCTTTCTGGGACATCAATTCTGTAGAGCGGCATTCAAAATTCACATCTGGGTTGTGGGCAGAGAAACCCCGCCCCCTTTCCCCTCCTCGTTGCTGAGGGCTCTCTGTGGCAAAATGTACCCATCTGATGCTTTTAGGAGTATATCTGCTCTTGGGGGAGGGACTTCACTTACAGCTGAATTGTAAGAAACAAAAGCTGCCTAATAAATTGTTTACACCATATATCCCTCGGTAACTAAGGTTTTGCTTTAACCTTCAACTGCTACATTTGAAAATTTGCCGATCTTTAATTGGCTGTATGTGTAAATGTTTTTTTTTTTCTCACACAAGCACAAGACTCCTGCATTGTGTGCGTGAAGCCACTCTAAGCAAAGTCACCTTCAACCCACCTGCTGGAGGCAGGTGTTATTACTTACCTGCCTTGCTGCATGCACCTGCCCTGGGAGGGAAATAAACCGGTTCCTGAGAAAACACTGCTTCGCAAGGGAGCAAACCTTTTGCTTTAGTTTTTTTATTTTTTATTATTGCTCCAGCTTAAGGCGTTTGCTCCTCCCCAAGAAGACACACACTGTTGTGGATAATAATTCTGCATCACTGCTGCTTCCATACACATCCCCATGATGGCAAAACATTTTTTACATGGCTAACGGCAGCAGACCTGCTGTTGGTCTCGACTGACGTATTTCCAAGAATCCACTCTGGATCTAAAACTGAATCTGTTACAGATGTTTTTTAAAAAGAAACTGAATTAATAACGGAAGCTTGGACTCCCAATCCTACCTAAAAGGGAGATTTTGTTGACGTGAGCCTCCATGGATGCCCTTATTTTTGTGATAGGTTTGTGGAATGGTCGTTCTTGGTAAAAGACAGAAAGTAAGTTCTCAGCAACGTTTTTGGTCAAACCCCAGTTATTATCAAGTTGCTTTAGTACAGAGGATTTATTATATTTTTGTCATGATGGGATTTAGGAAGTTGTTACATAGTTGTTGTACAAACTGTGTGAGGTAATTTTTCTTAATATGGCGGCAAAAAATGGAACCAATGACAGTCATACTTTGTATCCACATCTGTGACTTATCAGGTTTAGCTTTTGTCTTGGAGTTTTCTTTTCGGAGCCAAACTTTGAGCTGTTCTGCTGTTGTTTCCTGACTAAAGCCTTAGTCACATGACCCGTACGAGTGTTGCGGGGTTTGGGTTGTCTGGGCCCAAAGAGGCTCAAAGAGAGGAGTAGCCACATCTTAAGGGGAGCATTAGTGTGCCTTGCAGTTTCTTTGAGACTTGTGCAGCCACCACATAAAAATGGAGCGTGCCATTGTTGTGTTTGTGGTAAGCATATTGCAAAGTATTTGTAAGGATAATGTCAGTTGCACTTATGACATACGAGTGATACTGTTGAACGGTGCCCTTACGCTACAGTCAGATTGGGAGAAAGCTTTTCTTGCAGTACTTGTACGCAGTACAGTACACACGGAGCTCGTAGGGAGTGCGCACTTGTACCGTGAACAGCACTAATGGGCTACTTGCACAGTCCGCAGGATTTTGGGGGTTGAAAAAATTGTGTCTCCTGTGTCTCATCTACTTCATCCTTACTTACGTGTTGTAAATCTTTGCTGCGATTTGTCACCCACAGCATGCCCATAGAAAAAAAACAATGTTCATAAACATTTTGGGCCTAATGGATTACGAAGTGGTCTTCAACAGGTTTGTCCATTTTTTGCCCACAGACACCCGTATCCACCCATAAGGGCAGTTGTGACTGAGGCTTTAGCCACAATCTAATTCAATTAACTATCAATTTATTTTGGTTTAATCAATCAATTGGGCCAGGAATAATTAAAAAAGTAAATGATGAAGTAAGTTGTGAATTACTTTTAATGTGTGGGTGGAAGTATGCAAAGTCGCAGCACGAGGTTTTGTTTCTACATGTCATCACAGCGGAAGGATGTTTTCTTTCCTTCAAGGTTGTTAAAGGCATCTTTGTTTCCTGCAAGTGCCTTGATTTTTCTCTCCCACTTTATATCCCAACCCTGACCAAACCTGCATTGTTTGAAGGGTAAAACACAAACAGTCCTCTGCCTTGTTGACGGATGAATCTCATCCAGGCACCAAGTTCAACAAGTCAGCTGCTTTTCTCTGCTCTCCACACATCCCTTCAACCTCCCCCCCACAAAGATATGGCTCTTTCTTTCCTTTCTAATACTCTCATCTTCTTCCTTTTCAAATGCTAATGGCGTTGAAGCATGCTGGAGCTTTTCAGCTTGGAGTGAACTCTTGCCTTTAGAAGAAAATATATGGATGGTCATGCAGAGATGTTAGGGTTTGCCCCAGCAGGTAGAAAAGGCGTTTTTTCTTCTGGGTAACTCATTTTAGTCTCGGTCTCAAAAGCTTTCTGTAAACCCACGGTGTCCAGCTATTGTTATTATGTGTAATAGAACAAAATGTAGTTTCAGTAACCATTCTGTTCCCTCACCCCCCACGTTTTACCCCCACAGGAGGCAATGAAACCACAATTGATATACTGGAGCAGTTGCCTAGATTCTTCCCCCCAACTAAGTGAAAACTCACCAAGATATGGACCAAAAAAAAAGCCTCTCGAGCAAATTAAAATCTCTCACCTCCTGCTGTGAGATCTGCTCTCATCAACTGTTGCTTCTCCAAAAACGCAGAAAATGATCAAAAGCTAAACTCCAAGTTTGCTGTGTGAGCGTGAGAAGCTCTGACACGATAAACCGCAGTCATAACCTCGCATTCTCTACTTTGTTATGGTTTTTACTGTTGGGTTTAAAGTCATCAGCAGTGAGTTTAACCACAATCATGATGCACAAAGTTCTTTTTATTCATACACGGCACATTTAAACGGCTGGATTCTTTATATTGACAGGAAAAAGCACAAGGTTTTTGACACCAATGTAGACAATTTTTGGAGATTTTGTTTCTTGTTTGGTCTTTCTTAGTTCATTAATTGACATATTTCTTTCCACCTAGATCTAGATCAGGGGTGGGCACCCGTGGGCCACAAAGGGCCCACAAGTCGACAGAAAGGCCAGACAAAGAGTAGATCAGTGGCGTGTTTTGGTAATTGAACTCATTAGAGAAAAAACTTTTTTGTTTTATATGTAGAAAACTTATATATAGATGTAACTTAGATGTTTTAAACATTTTGGAGTTTTTATTTCGAAACTGACTTTGGTTCTCACGTTTAGTATCAGTTTCACTGATAGGTTATTGTCCCTCAGGGAAAAATGCAACTTTAATACAGTGTTGCATTCATGTGGAGTTACAATAACTAGAAAAATGACTGTCCGAGTCAGAAAACACACATGAACGTTTACAAAACAACAAATCTTTCAGCACCACATGACTTTCTGCACAGTACACCATCTATGGGTACACACCAGTGAAATAAAACATGAATAAGGGTTATCAATGTAATTTAGTCCAGTTTGGTGGGCTGCAAATGCTTGAACAGTCAAAGAGTTACAGTACCGGTAGTCTAAAGACTACAAAATGTAAACCCTAGAGCTAAAGCTAAAGTAATGTGTTAAAGAGTTAAATATTTTTCACAATTGCCTCATTTTTTTTACCTTTTAGTGGGTCTTTGAGTTGTTTTTCAATCGACTAAAGTTGTGCTCAGAGCATCGTTTATTTACGTGAGCTTATATTACTTTAACATTGCCATCCCATTAGCAGCGTTTTACAAAATGAAGTTGAGTACGACTAACATCATGAGGGGATGGATGTTCTCGTGCTGCATTTAGAATCATCTGTTTTAATTGAATTGAATTAAATTAAATTGCAAACAGCTGCACAAACACTGGAACAAGCCATGCTTCATTCAGTGTAACATATGAAAACAGCTAAACTAGTTCTATGGGTGTGGTGAAGGCGAATTAGAATGACATGATTAGGTGTGATGCACTTTGACACTTAACACCTATGAAATGAGTGTCAGTTAGTTTGAACCAACTGTTTGCTCACATTAACTTTGATTGTTTTTTAACTCTAGCAAAACTGAAGTGTAAGTTTTTTTTTTCTGTTTCCTCTTAAAAAAAAGCAGAAAGTTGTCACTTCGGGGGAAAACAGATAAAAGCAGTTTTTTCCTGGAACAGATTGAAATGACTGGGTACAGCTAAGTCCTGCTGGGAAGCAACCAGGCAGTTTAACCTTCTGCTCGTTGCTGCCATCGACTCCATCTGATGATTTATCCAATTTATCTTTTGAAAAAAAAACATTAACGTTTTCTGAGAATCTTCAGCTCTTCTTTTAAACTGTGAGGAGACCTTTACAAGCAATGGATCTGTCATTTTTCTCCCAGTCATAAACCACTGCTGGTGATTTAAAGGATTTAGATTGGGAGGGACTGTGTCATCACGAAGATTGATGTTGGGGAGTGGAATGAGATTAAAGTAAAAAACAACAAGAGAGTCAGTTTTCACCATTGACTGTCTATGAGAACTGGATTGAGTGACCTCTACCCCCTGGCATTCCAAACAAGGAAGAACCTCACAAAATCCCACAGACGTCTATAGAGAAATGAGCAACTATTATTCAGTCATTTCTATTTGTCAGAATAACCATTCTTGAGTCATCAGTCCAGTTCTATTCTACAGTCAATGACTCTGACTGACATCAACCAATCACTGCTTACCAAATTCGTTTAGCTCCAACTTGACAGCATCCACATTGAGAAAAAAGTAGCGACTGAAGTGACTTAATTTGGTCGGAGACCGTTGGTCATTTTCTTTGGGTGACGTGACTCTCACTCGATCCAGTTCATGAATACAGTTATTGGTTTCCATCTTAGCTCAGGTCTTCGAATGACCTGTTGATGTTCTAGTTGAGCACATTCAGAGCCTTTTGGCATCAAAACTGAAAGTGTTCAGTAAATGGAGTGGAGATTTCATGCTTGACTTTTTTCCTCCTTATTGGTCTCCACCATCAGCGGACTCTATTGAAACTTGAACCGCATCAGCTTCATCCCAGGGCTGTTGCTGCTGTGCGTGCTAGCTCCAGGCAGGTGGATAAAACTTGGCATCTTCAGCATGCATGGATACTTATAGTAGTGCTTTTCTCACGCTTTTAATATCCTCTATTCATTACTGATGCATAAAAAAGAAAAACAGATTTATTCATCAGCAGCCTAGCCAGGAGGGAGGTTCTTGGACTTCATAATGGAGTCATTTAAATAAGAGTGCAAGTGTCCCTTTTTTTAGTTTAATTATAAAACACTACCACTCTGTGTTTTCTAGTGAATTTGATTCCTAATTGAAAGCTACCTTAGAGCCAAGATTTAATAATTCATGAGTCTGTGATGACAGAGCCTGAAGCAATCTTCTGTTAAAGCAGGCAACATCCACACATCCTTGTGTTGTTCGCTGCCTCAGTTGCCTCAGCTCGGCTGTTTGTTCCCAAGCCCTTCCCTTTCATTTGTCTCCACAGTCTGGGAAGGAGTTTTCCTCCACCCTTCTTCTGTCATCACCTTTGCAAAACCCCTTCACAGACCCAGAAACACCTAATTGACATTTCATTGACATGAGCTGTAACTGGGTTTTAATCACTGTTTTACATCATGTTTTGAAATTCAAATCAGCAGTGTCAACTCAAAGTGAAAGAGTCACTGCAGTGCTCTGGTGTCATTCATGATGCTACAAAAAGGGGAGCCTCAGTATTGCTACCATGTGTAACCTTTGGCCAGAGCTTGGTAACCCAACCTAAACAAGCTGTGCGGTGCACATCTGGAATCTAAACATGTGTTTAAGTGGAGGGGTTTTTGGACCGGGACTGTCTTGCTTTGGCCAAAACATTGTGCTGCATTTGAAACAGATGTAGTTTATGCAGCAATCGGGTCTGATATTTGTAAAACAGTGAAGGCCTGATTTAGATCAAGAAGTGTTTGAAAGTATGCATGATGCTTTCAGAAGTGCTGCATGGAAACGTATGTAGAAGTGTGATTTATCAGTCCCACTGGGTGCAGATGCACTGAGGTCTGACTGCAAGTTGTGGCCTCCAACCAATCAGAGTGGTTTAACCATAGGTCCAGCAGCGATTCCCAGGAACAAGAGTTCAACTACAGAGCGCTGCTTCAGGAGCTCTACTGGTGGGACCAGTGGTAAAACAGAAATAAAAAATGATGACGGTGGTAGTTCATGGTTGGTAAAACTTTGTTGTCATGTTCTTTTTGGCCGTGTTTGCTTCGTAGTTGGACTGTGACGTTTCAGCAGACTGCAGGTTGGAAAGCGTTGGTGCATGTGGATGCTTATTATAATGCCTTTTGCTTTGGTCCTTTCAGTTTAAAAGTTCTACAAAACATGACATTCCACCTTTTTCTTAGTTAAATTTAACGTTTAGACCGTTAAATGTCCAACTTTAAAACCATAGTCACATGCACACGTATAGAGGTTTAACCCGTACGGGTGCTATGGGGTTTTGGGTTGTCTGGGCTCATGGAGGGCCATAGAGAGGAGCGGGTGTGGCTCTCTTAGGGTACGTCATGAAAATGAGGATATAAACAATGAGGCTGTTATATCAATGGTTTTAGACCTAAATTAATGTCCAAACAACTATAAAACAGCCACAAATCTTTTATTCATCGTTACTGAAGTATACATTAGGAAAATGGTTTGATGATAATCAATAAGCTCAGACAAACCGCTGTTGGCGGGTGGCCTCATCAGCCATGAAGCTGTGCATTGTAAGCACTGGTCGATAAGTCGGGATCAGTCTTCGACCTCCCTTCAGCGCTCTGAGAGCGGTTCCCACGCTCTCTGCCATCAGCGGGGAGATGAGAGCAAACGTCTACTCGACTGCATCACTCCTGCAGCACAAAACAGTTAGATTTCTTTGGACTGAAGACGCATGACGCATCAAATGTTCATAAACTCATTTTTTGAAGCTTTTTCTCACATTAAAGTGAGCATCTCTGAAGCTCAACTTGCTTGTATGAATGTTTTTTTTTTCTACTGTTTTTCTGGCTATTACTCATTTGCTTCCTTTGTCCACTGGGCCACTTTGTCAAGGTCGTTTTGTCCTTTTTCAGTGGCATCTCTGTTTTGTGTTCTCCTTTCTCTGGTGGCTTGATGACTGTGAGTGACGTTTAGTGACTCTTCAGCTGCCAGGCAGGCTTTTAGAGTCTGCTTTTTCCCTCCTTTAATGGCATCTGTGCTTCGCTGAAGCAAACTGCGACACAAGACAAAACGTAAGCTGGCAGCGAGCATGCAAACCTTTTAAATGCCTGCGTTTAGAAAGGTTTTCCCTCTTTTGTGAATTTGTAATTTAGCAGATAATCTTTCTTTTTTTTCTTTATATCATCCAAACTTTGCAGTTTGTGTTTCACTGAATGGAAGCCCCTTTAGAGATAGATGAATACTTTATTTGTCATGTACACATAAACAACTGAAAAGTAAAAAGTGTACCACTCAGTCACTGAAAACAAGAAATGATGGTATACGAAATTGCAGCTAAATAAAAAGTGTTTCAGTCTTTAAAAGCAAGAGTACACAATGAATACGAATTTTTAAATTGGTAAAACGGGAATAAATAAGACATTTACCTAAAAAGCATCATATGAACCCAATATAACAAGTTTTAGAATCATCCACCACAACTGCAGCAGTTGCAGATTTAAGCTTTTAAAGTAAGGTTTAAAATATTAATTGCAGTTTGGTGAAAACTGTTGTGGAGTCTTTTTGTCCTTGCGCTGCTTGAACCGTAGCATCTGCCTGACGGCAACAAATCAGTCAAAGGGGGACCTAGAAGTTTAAAAAATAAAGGTTCAGTTTGAATGAATATTAAGTCATTATTACCGAACCTATAGCTTCATCTGAAAGTCAACTGGGTTTTGTTTCATTTCTCTAATCTAGTTACATTTATAATATTTAAATTGTAAGTGAGCCAATTATTTTAATAATTTTTGTTTCATTGTTATAAATTATTGTTCACTGGTAACCCCAGGCGACTTCTTAAGTAATTAAAATCATTATGTTTTCACAGTGATAGCTATTATTATTATACGATTACATACTTGCCCCACATCTTTAGTGTTTCATGTCAGCAGTAAAGCCACTCAGTGTGTACAATGTCATTGTTCCATGAACTCCTTGGTCGAGCAACCCCTTATTTTAAGCTTGAGCAGGTCTCGTGTCCAACCCTTCATTACCGATGGCCCTTTATGTAAATTTTTCCCTCCAGGGCTAACCAGCCCGATAACGAGATCTGCCATTTAAGAGGCCTCGATATTTTCCACGTGTCATATCTCATTACAAAACATCATGGTGTTTGTTTACACTTGTTTTCTGGCCTTTCGGACCTTTCATCCAGAACTGCCGTGACAGGAGCCGCGGCTCCATAACAGACGTCAAACCAAGAGGTTTGAAACTTTCTAGATCACATTTCTTTTTCCTGCATAAAAAGCAGTAAATTTCAAGGAAAAGTAGAAATAAAAAAGGCAGCTAATGTTGAAATGAAGTTGTTTATCACAGTGCAAGTAGGTAGGATAACAGAACGGCAAAGTGGAGGAGCAGGACAATGCTAACGTAAAATGCTTAGAGGGAGAACAGGCAGACCTTAGAAGGGCAATGGAAGAACGGCAGCTTTTCCCCGATAGAAGTTGCCACTCTTGTCTCTCTCACGAGTATGTGACATTTAGGATGGTGGTGTCTTGCTTTTGCAGGCCTAATTAACATTCCAAGATACGCCAGCTAGAGATGGACATCCTGCCACCCTCGGCCGTCTTTGTCAGTCAAGTTCTTTACTGTCTCCTGATGTTACTGGTTTTTGGTGACGGTTTCCACATGCCCAGGGGTGTTTGTGTGGCGATGCACACAACTCTGCCGTTGTCGTCTTAAATGTTCCACTGTGGTCAGTCCATTTACCATCGCCTGACACCTCAGGCAGTGGTAACCATGGAGACAGTCTTCCAATGAATTGTTGAAGGTGTTTGAGCCCCCTGGGGGAACAAGCGTCGAACAACAAGAGTTTGCCGTGCTTGGTGCACCTTCTCTGCCAGGTCGCTTACGCTCTTTTGACAAATGTCATGGACCTGTGTCACGCCATACCCCTTCTGCTAAACCTGCACTACTCAGTGTAGCATTTCAATGTCCACATAACAGGAGCTAAGGAGTTAAGAATGATACTTTTTTTTGTAGATATTTTTTATTTAAAGATTCACTTTGATCCTATTTTTGGTGTTTTTAACATTTTTCTGACAATGGAGGACATATAATAAGAAAATGAAGCTTTCTTTATTCAAATCATAAACAAGGAGCAGATGGAAAAGTGCCGTTCGTAGACGACTAGATCCATGCATCTCTTTGTCTATCCTCGCCTTAGCTGGTATCTGGTTCAAATCTGTCCGGCTGGATAGCTCCAATATTGCTCGTCGTTTTTGTTGCACCAATAATGGTAGGTTGGGGGTGTGAGGGGCTGTAAGCTAGCAGGGGAGCATGTAAACAGATGGATGATGGGATATTTGGGACGGGTTTTCTCCACAGCTCGTAGATGAATTTCTATTGAACTACTGCTCTGTTCCGAAAACTGTCCTTAAGAAAATATTTCCATTTTTTATTTTTGCTAAAAACCGTCTAATAATAATTAAAAAGACCGCTGGGAACGCTTTTGAATTAGTTCAAAAGAGGATTGGAGTGGGTCTTCAATGCGTGCACTAATATTCTCAGGTTGTTTTAATGTCTAAATCTTTTTTACGGTTTAAGCCACTTATTTACAGCAGCTGCTGTTAAAGTAAGACTCACACTTTTGTTTGCAAACACCTGCTTCCACCTGTGGCAGCATTTACACCACCTGCTCCAGCAACATTTTTAAAGAGCGGCACCGTATCCTGATCTCAGTTCTTCTGTGTAGACAAAATACAAACATCTACAGTCTCTAGTGTGAAGTCTGCTCCTATTGAGTTCCACTCAAACTGAAAGTTGGTGCTACAGAACGGATGGGATTTATCTCCGATTTCACACAGCCTGCTAAAAGGTGAGCTCGGAAACTGTGGTGGCTAAACTGTACTGCTTTATTTTGATATGCCTAGATCGTCACTTCTGCTTGACCCCCCCCCCTGCTAACACTGTGTTTATTACATCCCTCATTAATAAACACCAAGCTGTTCTGTCAGATTCAATTATTTTTTCCTCCTCCATTCTGCTTTCTTTGCTCTGATTTAAAAACATATACAAACTCAGACCCAAAGAGAATCACGGTAGTCTTTAAAATGCAAAATGAGTTGGCTTGCAAGTGAACGTTGCTGCTGTTTACTACAATGGGAGTTCAGAGTGACCATCCAACAAAACAAACTGTGGAATTAACCAAAGTAAGATGCAAGATCATTAGGCAGGCAGCTGTTTTAATTGTTGGAAATGTTGGGGAAGCAGACTAAACTAATGCAGAACCTGATATTCCTCAGGTGTAACCAACTATAAATTAACAGACACTGTCCTAACCCGAACCCTAGTAGTAATGGTTTGTAATTAAATATCAGTTAACTGTTGCTCAAGTTTGTCATTTGGTATGGATACTCCTTATTTCAAACAATGGCATTTCCACCTCATCTTGACTGTACTGCTTAGAGAAAATATGCTGGTAAACTTAAATACAATTTAGATCAAATTATAAAAATGTTGAAAATGTAATTTAGCCTTTTGTACAAGCATTATAGTGGTAAGCAGTAGCAATCTGTTGACTCGTGACATCATGTGAAGCTGTGCATGTCATGCTTTATCAGTTTTAAGGGTTTAAGGTAATTGGTCAGAAATAGAACCTAAATATTACCCAAAATAAAGACGGATTTCGGGTTTGACTTGGTGTCAATGGGCTGAATTGGGGTTTATCCGTCCTTCACCTCTGCGTTTTGCTGCTTATCAGCAGTGCGGGCTCATTTAGAGCTTATGGAAATCACAGAGTTGCAGAACTTGTTGCTGCGAGCAGAATCTCTGAGCCCGGAACAATGAACGATGAAAGCCAGAGTGACAGCACAGGGCTTGGAAGGATGCTGTCACTCAGGTCAGGGAAGGATGCCACACAGAAGCAGGTCTGAAGCAGCTTCCAGAACACCTACGGCAACACTGATGGCATCCAAATGAGGATGTTTGGAGGATGATTCAGCCCTAGTCTTGGTTTCAGCTCTCTGTGTGTGTCAGTCTGGTCTAAAAAGCAGGACTATTTTGGATTGAGGCTTAAGACCTCTCCCTGCTGTCAGCTGGAATAAAACACCAATTTAGACGGTGAGCTCCCCTGTTTACTGTAGGTGGAGTTTTCTCCCACTGGTAGTAAATTTCATCTCGCTGGCTTTGATGTCCTTGATTGCGTACTTCGACTCAACTAAATGGGGCCTTTGAGTCTGGGCCTGTCTCTATAGACTGCCTCCACTGATCAATTCCTCAGCCCGTCTGTCTGGCAGGCTTATTCACATGGCTGCACCATAGGTGAGACGAATCCTCGCTGCAGGAGTCTTCATTAAACCTATCCTCCTGCCTCCACCTCCCTGCCCCCTCCTCCTTTTCTATCTCTCCACAGGCCTGGGGGAAGTTAATGAGAAGATTCGATCAGCTGGTACCTCACATCTTCATCCACTACGCCCTCTTATCTCAGCTATTGTCTTCCTCCAGCTTCAGAGTTGACTCAAGCACATAAGTACAGTGGTGAGTTCTTGCAGACACACACCTAAACTGACATCTCTATCCTTTCATTCCTCACTTTGGTAATCTGGAGTTTCCTTTTGGTCCAGTATAATGCAATGAAACCAAAGATATGCTCGAAAATATATGCAGATTTGGCAAACTGTTCATGTTCTGGAAATTGTTCTGTACATTTGTACTGTGACTTTCTCTCGCTTTGTTGTCAAGGGCACATTTATTTAATGTATAAAACAACCAAAATTGTCCTTTTTTTTTTTTTTACATTTTCCCCAATCTCTGACATATTTAAGAACAATTAAAAAAAAGAAGTTGTGAATGCCGGTCATAAAAGAAGAGGAACTTGAAAGACCAGGCTTGTAAAACAACACAAAACCATACTGCAGTAAACTGTTATTTTCTTATTTTATCATAACAATTTTTATATAGTGAAATGCTTGATCCAGCATGACCTCAGACTGATTATGTGTCATCCTTGCTGTCAGACCTCCGCAGGTCAGACATGAACACAACCCAGCTTAATCAAACTCAAGCTTTTTAGCTCTTTTTATTAATAATAATAAGCCACTGATGTTTTGGTTGACATTATTAGTAGAAGCCATGTTTGTAGATAAGCTGCTTAGATTAGATGTAATGATGGGAAAAGAAATTGGGCTAAATTGCATGCATATGGATATTTGACTAAACAAATGAATCGGAATCCTTCCTGTGAGGGAATCATGAAACCATCTTCAAACTTGGCTATAACAGAGCCAAAGAAAACTTTTTCTCATTTCTTTTTTTTTTTTTTTTTTATACGATCGGATTTTAATCACAAAGCTGAGAAAACAAATTGCAGCCCTTGTAAAAATAAATAAAGACTCTGAGAATAGCTTGAAGCTCTTGCAGATGTTATTATAACTTGACATGTTGGTTTGATCGCATGAATTTCCAGTAGTCTAGATGTGGATGAACCTGGTTATCAGACACTGAATATGGATTATTTCAACACATCAACACAAAGCACCACCTCTGATCTTTTCCGTTCCTCTCCTCCTGTAACTGAACTGCTTTGTGTGGGAGGTGAGATGATCAGGACTGCCAGCAGAATGGGTTTGCAATGACACATAGGCAGCAATGGCTATGTACAGGTCTCAGCCTGTTGCTGAATCACAGCTTTAAAGTCATTTTGTGGGCACAGCGAGGCCGTTGTGCTTTGTGCCACAGCTCCAGAGCTGGCTCGCCCGACATCTCTGCTGGAACTTGAATGCCAATTACTCCCGACACTTCCCTCCCCCACCTTAGCAGAGAGAAATGGATGAGAAAACAAAGCAGCAGAATAACACGCATCTGAACTTCTTTTGTGGAAATTGTTTGCTGGTTCCTCTGAAGGCTGTAGAGTCCAGGCTGTGCAAAACCTTCAACTTACAAATTCCAGACATTCGCATGAAATCAAACATTTTAGAAAATAATTCTTGATTCACCTTGGTTCATTTGAGGTGTTGTAACATAGTAAAATACTACGACTGTATTTTTAAACTAAGTCACTCTGGAGTACAAGTCGTACTTTTGGGAGAAATATAACAAAATATTAGAACTAAATTGTACATTTCATCTTAAGGGGAAAAACATAAAAGAACAGAAACACAGGAGGAATCTAGTATATTTTGCAACATATAAACAATTATTTAGATAACCATTGCATAAAGAACATGCTAACAAGTCACCTAAACTCTATATCCCTTCAGCTCACTAAATCCATGAAATTCTTCATTCTTACTGTGTCACTTTGGAAAAATTCCACCAAGGCTGGAGTAAGACTAAATGGCACTTCTTCTTCTGCATTATTGTCAGTAGCAAATACTGATACACACACCTACAGTGCCACCTAGTGTTACTGTTAATTTTTTTTCAAAGTAGCATGAGCTGCACCTGAGTATGAACTATGCAAAAAAAAAAAACAAACAAAAAAAAGCACGATTTATACTTTGACAAATACGGTAATTTGAAAAATGTGCCAACAAATGAACAGATGTGGAATATAACATGTCAAAATTGGATTCAGGATTGACTCCACATAGTGGAGCCGATTGTGTTAATACGTCAGACAAGTCATGCATTTTATGGTACAAGCACATAGATGCCCTTCTTCAGAAAAGCATGTTTGCCATGAGAAAAATCCAAGATGGCTCCATTTTTAAAGATGGTGACCATACACTTAACTGTAACAAGAATGTTTTATTTTTGTTTGCCCCAGTCTTAACAATATGGGTTGTTAATGCTCAAAATGCAGACTTTGACTTGAGGCGTACCTACAGAATACTATTATAAATATATTTAAACTTTTGCATTGTCTTGTGGCAATCATGTGTCTCTGAAAGAGGGGATCCTAAGGTACATCCATGCTACATTTGGTTCATGTAACACAAAATGTACAATTATTTTACTGTATTAAACAACAAACTCACATAAAATATCCCAATAAAAGCTATTTGCACCTTTAACTGAAATAGAATAAAATGGGCTTGTCAATCTGTCAGATTACACAACCATATAGGGAGAATCTCTGATCATTCCTTGTATTTCTTTGTATCAAAAGTGTTTCATCTCTTATCAGAAAAGGAACATCTCTTTGGGGATTTCCAAAAGATCAAATCTTAAAAACCCAAATTGACACAGATGACATCAGCAGAGTCATGAGGTTCCATAAAGTTCCCCCACAGACACAGAGGACACTGTGTACATTTTTTTTAACCTTTTTTAGGAATAAATCCTTTTGTAAAAGGAGTCTTTAGGATATCATGGTCCATCTTCCCTGATTTTGACAGTTTGAAGGGAAAACATCCCAGTCCTTGAGGACAGCAGGAACTGATGCTCAGTGACTGTGCATGTTTTGTTCGTAAAGGCCTAGAATCTCAGACGTGTCTTTTTTCTGCTTTTCCTCTAAATTGTCCTGCCCATCTCTGAGAATCATGCAGCTGCATTTATGTCAATAGCGTTGGACCAGAAGTGTGTTTGGGTCTGTGATGCATCAAGATGGAGGCAGCCATCCCACTGTTGGATGATTAATAGCAGGCTGTAAAAGAGGCTCTCCACTATGTAAAAGAGGTGCATGCAGACATGGCACTTTCATCAATCAGACATGAAACTGCTGTAATGATGTAAAAACACTAAAAAAAAAAGAAGAGCAGGCTCTGTTTATGCACTCCACACAAACATTGACAAAAACATGACTTTTGGCTCTTCTTTTGGGCTAAAGTTAGTCGGATTTGGTTCCACGATCAACTGTCTATTTACAGATGTAATGTAGCCATGACTTCCCTGTAATTTCCTCGTTTTGCTCAGAAGGCAGCATCAGGGTCTTAATTAGAGTAACGCCTGGAATGTCACATTCTCACTTGCTGACAAAAGCCCAGCGGAGCTCCTTGACGGCGAGCCTAGATCAGCTCAGTCAACACTGCGGAAGCCCTGGAGATCATTTTGGGAGGTGACTTGGGCGGTCCCTAAATGGGCGTGACGTGTTGTTCACCATCGGGAGGCATGACATCGTCCAGGGGGGGGGGGGGGGGGGGGGGGTATTTGACATTTTTCGTTATATAATGCACGTGTTTTGCTTTTTCATTTTTTCAACTAATGAGAATCGCGATATCAGATAAATGAGGGATGACTCAAAAAAAAGTAACCGAAAAGAAAAGAAGTAGTCGCTCTGCACTTACTAGCGAATGGACCGCTGGCGGATTACAGCTTTGTGTTGGGGAAGGGGGGGGGGGGGTACGTGAGCGGTATGTGTGGGAGATTTAAGACTGCAATCTGTCCCGCAGCTCTAGGGGTACGAGCTGCCGAACTCAGAACCGGGTCTAAGTGTGTGTCTGAGCACAGCCCGGATCGTCAGCACACACAGCGGTTTGAGCTTCAAAGCAGAAATGTCGCTCAGTCCTTAGAAAACATTCAAACAATGACGTGGATTTGTGTTTCCAGTCGTGTCCCGACTAAATAACGGCTGATGTTATTCACAGCATGCAGCGCCACCCAAAGCTAATGTTGTTAGCCCATGTTAGCATAGCAGTATGCTAACATGGGCTAACAACAGCGCTCAGAAAAAGCGCTGACAACACGGATTAAGATTCAAATGATGAGCGAACAGGTGTTTCATAATAACCGTAACATTATTAAAAGCAAGTTTAGAAGATCATCTCGTATTTTACCGAGCTGACATGTCAATGAATATAGCCGCTCGGCGCTGTCGTTTTGTATTTAATTGTTACATTCAATGTGACGTCCCCGATGGAGGAGCCGTTTTGTTACGGCAGAATCAGACAGATGCGATGGGATTAGACAGTTATGAGACATAAGCAGTTTGATGCCATTTTTAGGTTTTTTAGCACAGATGACAGAATACAGGAGTTTGTCTAAAGAACAGAACAAAGATGGCTTCTTTTACCTTCATCTGTTATAGTTTGTTGTTGAGTTACCTGAAATAAAACTCCCTGGAGACTTTAACAAGGCCCTGTTATTAATGCTATTATTCTGACTCGAATCATGGCCAATGCCGTCTCCCACTCTTTCTTTCGTAGTGAACTCTGCTTGAAAAAGTGGGCTCTGAGGTGTATTTCAACAGGATTTCAGTGCTATCCATGTAATTTTGCTTAAAGACCTACCCGACTTTCGATCTATTGTAAGAGTTTTCCCAGTCGTCTGTAAATTATGATTATGCAATTTTTAGCCAAAATAAAAGAAACCTGTGTCGTTTTCTGGGACATAGTTTCTGCAGAGCTGCAGTAGTTCATCAGAAATTCACCTCTGAGTTATGGGTGGGACTGTTGGTGTGGAGAGTAAGCCTGTCCCCTTCTCATCATCCATCTCTTCATGTGGTCTCCCGCTAGCTTACTGGCTCTCACAACCTTAACCTAACATTACTGGTGTAACAAAAATGGCGAGCAATATCTGAGCTATCCAGCCGTACAGTTTTGAGCCAGATTTCAGCTCAAATGAAAACAATTGCAAAATTGCATCTGGTCCTGATTGCCAACAATTTTATCAAAGAAATACTCAGAAATGCAAGTTTAAGCTTAATTTTCTGTATATATGTTCTCCATCAATGGAAAAATGCCACAAGAACTTGTCAAAAACACTATTTTCATTAGAGTGGGTCCTTAAGGCACCGGATGTGGAGACTGAATGTGTACCACCGAAGTTTGATACTACTATTTTATTAAACAAAGCTCTTTTGTTACTTTTATTTGTTGCAATCATTTACAAAGACTGAATACTACAACATTCAGCTACTTTGACCCCATGGATGGAGAGTTTTGGAACTTGAATTTCAACATTTCAGTCAGTCACTGGCGTCTGTCTCATTTACTTAAACTCGTGTTGACAGAAGGAGCTCCTTCATTGCAGCCATCACACTGGATTAGTTCCATGTTCACATTCCCCGCACTCTGATCATCTGTTTGTTTGAGCATTTTCTGTCGTGTTCAACACTTTAACTGCAGATGAATCAAACTTCTGCTGTAATAAAGTCACACTGGCTTCCAGTGTCCACATATATAGACCAGCTAACTTCTCTTTCCCCCAGAGTTCAGTAGAACATGAAAGCACCTCTCAACAGCCCACTAAATCCAGCTGCTTGCCTGTGTTTTCCTGTGCTGTACTTTTTCCTGACACCTTCTGCAGTTTGGCCGTGTCTCATCTCTGCCTTCATGCTGCCTCCCTCTCGTTGTCTCTGCATGTGGCCGTTCAGTCGTGGCAGCTCTTAAAGCAGAAGATGTGGCACAACCCTGGCTGTTCTGGGAGATAAGCTTTAACCTGCATTCCTGCTGCTTGTTAGCCAAATAGACCTGCCTTGTCACCAGCATTCATCATTCAGGGGGGGTTTCCACCTCAACGGGTCTGCCGACACCTTTAACTTTGCAAACTGTGACCCACGGACCAAAAATATTTAAATCTCCAAAACAAAATGCTTAACTCTCCAAAGAATCAACCCAGCCACTGGGAAAATGAGTCTTTCTGTTTCTAGGAGATTAATATTTAATCCATTGTCACTGACCTTTATTCTACCTCCTGAGGATGCTGGTTATAATGTTAGCACAACTTCCAGATGGAAGTGGACTTTAGACAAGATCCTTTTCTTCTTTTAATCAAAATTGAGACATGGATGTATCCACTTTTCCTAAAAGCTTTCTGTCCCTACAACACCAGAGTAAAAGGGTTGAAAAAATATGTTGCAGAGAAACATTTCAGTCCAAGTTTACTAGTTTCCTTTTCTTCTTATTGAATATGATGGATATTTTCTTCTGTCGAAGAGTTTTTTGTAATGGATTTCCTTTCGCCTTCGGTGCTTTTACTGGGATATCATTTGATTTTCTTTTAGTATATAGTCATTACATTATAACACCACCATCAAGCACAGCTGCTTAATGCATACGGTGTGTTTTGCTTAGCAAACACAATGCACAGAATGAGACTGTCCATTGCCCCATTCTGTAGCAACTACCGGTATGTTGTAATATTGGGCAATATAAGTAAAATTGAATTGAATCGAACATTTTTAGGTTTTCTTGGCTCACATGAGGAAGTGAAGCTACTTTGGCACAAACCTTAATTTTGTTCAAATACATCAGAAAAAACACACAAATATCCTTTCAGCAGCTTTTACTTGTCTTTGGATTTGCTTTTAACATGTATTTTTTTTTACTCTTCCTATCTTATTTAATATATACACTTCTTGATACTCCTATCGTATCATATTTGATACATGCACTTCTGATACCCACACTTTCCTTAAAGGCATATTTAATATAACTTGATGCATGTTTTTCCGCCCTGTAGTTCATCATCTTTCCTCTAGAGGCAGTAGATGGACTTTTCCTGCTCATTTCAAAATGGCTGCTTCCATTAAATCTCAAACATTATTGGTGGGAAAAAGTTTAGTTAGTTTCCAAAACTTTATGGTTAGAGTAACTTATCTGTTCTTATTTATTTTTGGACAATAGGCTGCTTCAGAGTATAAGTCACAGAAGCCAAAATGCTAAATAAACAAGAAAAAAAAACATTTAAGTTTAATTAATGTATAAATCACAGATTTAATATTATACTGAAACAAAAATGGACATTTCATCTTAGGGAAAGTAGATAATACTAATACACAGATAGAAAATGCACAATAATAGACTAAATATATGCTCCACTATCTTCATGAAACACAAGAGGAATCTAGTTCATTGGCACAGCATGAGCAATTATTAAGATAAGTAACTGAACAATATCATTTCAATTCACTACATCTGTTGAATTCTTCATCATCCTTGTCGCGTTGGAACAATTCCACCAAGCCCACCACAAGATTTAACTGATGTAACTTCTTCTGTGTTGCGCTCAGTAGAAAATACTGATACACACACCTACAGTCCCCTCTAGTGGTTGCTGCTGTTTAATTTTTAAAAAATCACACATATAAGTTGCTGGCTGCACAGTGGCGCAGTGCAAGAAGGCCACCGGTTTAAGTCCCGGCTGGGGGACCTGAACCAGAACATCAATGGGGGACCTTTCTGTGTGGAGTTTGCATGTTCTCCCCGTGTATGCATGGGTTTTCTCCGGGGTCTCCGGCTTCCTTCCACTGTCCAAAAACATGCTCCATAGGTCAATTGACAACTCTAAATTGTCCATAGCTGTGAATGTGAGAATGAATGGGGTGAGAATGAATGGGTGTGTGATATGTGGCCCTGCGACAGACTGGGGACCTGTCCAGGGTGTCCCCTGTCTTTGCCCGCAAGTGGCCGGGATAGGCTCCAGCAGCCCCGTGACCCCGAAAGGGAATAAACGGAAGAAGATGAATGAATGAATGAATGTAAGTTGCACATGCGTGTACGTTGCTCCTCTGGCCAAACAATGCAAAAAACATACAAAAAGTATGGTATCTGCTGTAATGAGAGCGCAAAATCTGTTGATAAATAATTCTTTATTTTAGTTACAGCATGTTAAAAATGTGTCAATCAGAATTGAGACGGTGGGTAAGTGAGGTGCTTTGTTCCTGAACATGTATGCCAATATTTTTGCATTTCAAAAAACTAACATAGTTGTGAGATAAAAATAAACAAATTACAGAACGCATAATAATTGATTCTGTTTAGGCCGATAGCTCATTGGCGTAGGTAGCTCAGGTGGTTGAGCAAGTCGGCCAATGATCGAAGAGTTCGACCCCCCCCCCTCCAACTGTCGTTGTGTCCTTGGTCAAGACGCTTTACCATCCCTGCCTCCAGTGTGGCTCCACTAGAGGGAATGTGCATGAATGTCCCGGTGGTCAGAGGGGCCGTAGCCGCGAACTGGCAGCCCGCCTCTGTCGGTCTGCCCCGCCTCTGTCGGTCTGCCCCGCCTCTGTCAGTCTGCCCCGCCTCTGTCAGCCTGCCCCGCCTATGTGGTCTGCCCCAGGGCAGCTGTGGCTCCATCAGTAGCTAAACATCACCAAGTATGAATGAGAAGTGAATGAATAATGGAGATACATTGTAAGCGCTTTGAGGGTCTGGAAAGTTGCAGAAAAATTAAATCCATTATTCTTTTGTTGTTATAAAAATACTATAATGCATTTTTGTTGACTTAATCAAAGGGTTTAAAATATCTTATTTCCCCCCAAAATAATTTTTTGTGTGAATTCTTTAATGTAGTGGGCTTTACAGCGTTAAAAACGGTTTTTGGCTTGACAACCTATTTACTTAGATCTTGTAAAATGGAGTAAAAATGTACACTTTTATTCTTAACAGATCAGTGAATTTGTGGAGAGAGGGGCAGCTGTTATCGTCTGTCTGACCATCACATGCTCTGCATGCAAACAGTGGAGCTGCATCCTTCTTTGGCATCCTTGGCCCTTCACTGTTGTAATCCTTTAATTGATTTATTACCGCGCTGATGACGGCCATAGCATCAAGTTGTTTTTGGTGACAATCCAATCATCTCTGCTGTCATGGAGACCATCCATCCCCCGAGCGGATATGAAAGCCTGTTGCCGGGTGGAGAATTTACCGCCTTGCAGTAGGAGCCAAGCAAGGTATTGGCTAGTGAAAAGTGCAATGGTAAAGGTTAATAATAAGCAGCTGGGTTGTTGTGTGGCAGATTGAAAAGGGAATGATTTTGTGGGGAAGGCAGGGGTGGTTTGTGATGTTTCTAAGTGCAAGGCGGCGTGTTGAGGCACAGTGTTGTGGCAGTTTTTTTTTTTCCGCTGAAGGTTTCTCTTGGCAGCAAGTCTTCCAGCTGACCTGTCAGCATTAGTCAGCCTGCAGGGCTGTGAAATGACCCACCGCAGGGCTCACCTGGGGCCCCGCAAACCTTTTCAGCTGTTCCCTTCACACTGTTGCTCCCCAGCTATGTCGTATCACTCCCCCCCCCAGCTTCTCTGCTGCATTATATCCACTTTACTGCAGCTCCTTCCCTCACATATTGTACTCTTCTACACAGCTGTTTTTGTCCTGACATGTAAAGTTTTATTTGGAGGAATTATTTAAAGCCTTAATAGGAAGTGAGTTCATGAAATGAGAAAAAGAAGACTGGTGAAAACAACTAAAATGTTCCTCAAACAAGAACAACTTATTACAACAGCTCTCTGTGCTTTGTGCATTTTGGCTCGTCTTTGAAAATCAAAATATAAAGCTTTTCATGGTGGATTCATATTTTTCTTTCGTAAATTGATTCCTCTTTTCTCGAGATGGTTGTGCACCTCCTCCAGAACTTGCAGTTTGAAAGCTTCAAGTGTTGTGAAATGTCTCTAGGTGTATTCTGAGAGCTAACTCACAGTGCTCTAAACCATGACCCCGAGCTTCTCTTCTGATGGTGTGATGTTTGATGCAGAGATTGAGCCTCATGGAGTGGGCACCTTTCTAGCTGACAAATGGCAGCACCAGACACTGGAAGCCATTAGCAGACTGAGCGGGAGACGAGTCGAGCTGAGGCTGTCCAAAAAAATCTTTCCTCCTTCATGAAGTCAAGCCCATGCCAGGGCCCAGCATGGTGGTGGGTGGAAGCACAGAGTCATGGTCCTTCTGGCCCTCACTGCCACCAGCCAACATGCTGACACCCGGCAGAGCTTTGATCTTTCTTATGTTTCCGCTTCCAGAAGAACAAAAAGGTTCCGACTTTATTTCAAGGAAGATTTCTATCGTGCTTGTTTTTCCTTTCGGCGTTCTCCCTTCAGGCGTCCCCAAAGAAAATCCTTGAATTTTCACGTAAATTGGCTTCAGGGTTGAAGAAAATGCCTGCCCAGAATTTGGACGAACACATGGAAATACGGGAAGGCACCCCATGTGATTGTTGTAACCCAAAAGCACCTGGTATTCCCAAGTGGTCTCCCATCCTCAGACCACGCTTAGATCAGCGTCTGATTGGTGGGACTGTGGAAAAATAGCAAATCGTGTAACTTCATGTTTTGTTGTTATTTTAATCATTCAACAGCGGGGGTGGTGCCGAGGTAGAGCGGTCAACCTCTGATTGGAAGATCAGCTTGTCTGCCCATGTGTCGAAGTGTCCTTGGGTAGTACAATGGGCAAGACGCAGAACCCCACATTGCTCCTGGTGGTTACAGGTGTGTTAGGCAGCAAAGCCCCCATCAGAGTGTGAATGTATGTGATCATGGATGAATGGGACTGTGAGGATACAGAACACTGGGCCTTTAAGGAAAGCTGAGGAGTGCTACAGAAGTATTGCAAAATACTTAAAACACTTAGCTGGTGAATATTCTAAAAACTTCACTCACGGGTTCCGGTAAACCTACGATCTGTAGTAAACACCATAGCCATTAGTTGACATTTGATCAAGAGGAAATGTTCTTGCTATCTCATTAGCAATGACTTCAAAACACAGTTCTACTCTTCAATTGATGTAAAACAGATGAGACTTTAGATGCAAAGAGATCATAGGAACTTTTTATCTATGTTAAAATCATTTGGAAACTGCATTCCTAAGGTGCAGCTAAATAAAGTTGCTGCATCGTGTCTTGCAACACTGGAGTGCGTTTTAAAACTTAAACGCTGCATTGTCACGCAAGTAAGTTAGAGAATGCCGCTTGACAGGAACTCTAAGATGCAAAATGAAGATCAGGAGGAATGTTGTCGGACCAAAGCGGGGACCAACCAGCTGTGTTGTGATGAGAGGTGGGCCAAAACTAAAACAACCTCTTGGCTAATCTTTTGGACTGCAACCCAAGTTGTGCTCCAGTCTCCATGTTCAAGTCGAATAAGTGAGTATATTTGTTTTTTTCTTTTATTTTTGGTTAGTCATACTGTCAAAAGTAAATTATTGATAAGAAAGTATAATAGGGATTTAACATCAGTCTTATTACACACGAATGACTGACAAGACAAAAGCCATAAAGACTTCTACAGACAACTAAAGAGACACACAATTAAGGAATTGATAGAAAAAAACGTTATTCAAATGAGGAAATCACTTATTACACTGCAAAAAATAAATCTCAACGTAAAAAGAAACTTATTTTAAGAACATTTTTCTCAATTTCTGTCTTGCAAGAAACGTTTTTCAAGAAAGCTCTTCAAAACATATTTTACATATTTTTGCTGATTTAAAGAAAATCTCCCAACTGAATTACATTTTTTTACTTCTTTCTAGCAGGCCTGTTTTTTCAGTGTAGCGGTGCATTTGCTTAACTTTAATGAGATTAATCTATAAAGAAAATAAATGTGAATCCAGTTTGCTTCAACATGGCATGCAGCGGTTTTATCTGGAGTGTATCTGAATTTAAATTTAAAAAGCTGATAGATTGGGTTTTAAATAGTCTGCTAGAAAACAAAAATGGTTTCCTGGATTTAACAGAAAACAAGAATATTGGTTAGTAATATTTAGTAAATTGTAAAAATAAAAAATGGTATGCTGGGAAATATGGGATACATACAAAGCACAATTCCTGTCGGTGTCTGTTACTTCCTTTACCTTAGCAAACTTTTCTGAAATTCATATTTTTTTTGTTTTGTTAATTTGGTCATTTTGTATTTAAACTTTTTTCTGTTTAATTGTTCTGCGTTGTGTTCAAGTGCTTCTTCCCTTCTCAATGACTTAAACTGTAGCTGTTGGATAAATGTTTGGCACATACCCAGGTCTGTTTATCAGATTCATATCTTGTTATTAACTTCCGACACATTATGAAGGAACTTTTGCCTTCAGCGCTTTCAAAAGAAGTCAGACTTCCGTTTAGAATCACGGGTTTCTTTTTCCGCGTGTCGCCTCACGAATAGTCTTCCCTCTGTCCTGTTTGAAGGATTTTTAACAATAGGATATTTCATTCCCTATCCAGAGGCCATGTTTACTGAAGAGCTCTGCACACCTGGAAACCAGCAAACGGGAGCTTATAAGTGTGGCTACTGGGTGGAGGGAGAAAAAGGGACACCGTTGACAAGGCAACCAGAGCTCATTATCCCACCGTCTATGCTGGTCCACGACACACCGTTGATGGCTGCCAGAGTAGAGTTTGGATCAGACAGATGGGGTTGTGGCCTGAGTTTCATACAAAAGACATCTGAGCAGGAATTATGCATCCAGAAAATGACATGTCGGTGCCGTAATCCCAGATTACCTGTCTACCTCACTCTGCTTCACCGTGCGCCTGCATGTCGCATGTTCCCCGTCAGAAAAGATAACAAACAGCAGCTAAGGCTCAACTGCATCGAACCTGTTTGATGTTTGTTGGCATGATAATAAAATTATCCTTAAAAAATATATATATATAAACTCATTTCAATCTCTTCTGCCTACTCTCAAACAGGTGTCTGGAACAGACATGGGCGAGGCCCATAACAATAAAAATGAAGGTGGTGCTGCTTCATTACACTTTGGCATTACTCATTTTGTCAGACCATCACTTGCATGGATGATTATAAGATAATGCTTTTGTTTTACCGTGGAGCAAACATGCTTCAGCAAGGTAGAGCAAGAAAAAGATGCAAAATCAAACGTGGTATAGTCTGACAGAGCTAAAGTGTCTGCTGCACTGTGAGAAAAGTGTTCGCAAAAAAAAGGCTATTAAGTACAATTTGGTATGCATCATAAAGGATCGTATAAGGACCTAGCACTTATCATCTCCCAAGGGTGGATCTTTTTAGTGTTACAAATTGTCGTTCTTATTGTCTATCCATCAGGAATTTTCTCGATTAGTTTCCAAAGTTTTAAGTAGAGTCTTATCAACCAAAACTGTGATCTGTTTTCCAATCACCTGCTAAAAGGTGTAAACGCTCTCCTTGGAGGGAGTATACGATCAGTTGTTCTGGAGAATCTCCCAGCACCAGTTGAGAGCATTTGGTACCAAACCACTGTTTTTGGTAGACGACACGGCATACTACCAGACCCTGATGGTTGTGCTGTAAGAGCAAGCCTTAATGGATCTTGCAGCCATTAGGAGTAAACACCACCGCCTACTGTATCAACAATCGTATTGGTCGTGCCTGGACACTCAAGGTAAAAAGAGTTTAGGAGTGAAGCCAGAGACGTCGAGCAATCGACACCCTGTGCTGTGAGTGGATGCTTAGGTTACAGTTCTTCCTAACAGCAATAGGATTATGATCAAAATATGATTAAGAATTTGTCAGATACATCCCAATGGAAATGTCTTTGGAGAAACTTAGTACTTATAAATGTTCTCTGGGTTCCCCTATGGAATATGTTTTTTTTTTTTTAAATCCAGAGAATAGTGGTTATTCTACAGCAGGGGTGTCCAATTCCAGGTCTCAAGGGCCGGTGTCCTTTATGTTTTCCAAACAACCTGCTGTTGAAGCTCCTTATTGGCTAAACACACCTGATCCAGGTAATCAGCAGCAGATGAGGCAGGGTTTCTGGAAAACCAGCAGGTTGCCGGCCCTTGAGGCCTGGATTTAGACACCCCTGTTCTACAGGTTACACCTCTGAGTTTTTCTGAAAAGAGCTTAAAACGGTCTCACCCACAACTCAGAGGTGAATTTCTACTGAACTCCTGCCGCTCAGCGGAAAAGATGTCCTAGAAAACGACACAGGTTTCCGGATTTTGGATAAAAACTGTTTAATTACAATTAAAAGACCACTGAAAGCTCTTTAACAGTAGATCAAAAGCTGATCGGAGTGGGACTTTAGAGTCAAAAAATGTTTTTGGTTTACTTTGTTGTAGAATTTGACTACTTTATCCATTTGACACCTGGTGTGTTGAGCTTAGACCAGTCATGAATGTGTAGTTGAATGCCAGCTCTTTACTTCATGGTGTATCCTCCTGAAAACACCATTTTAGTCAACTGTTCACAGATCTTACCACAGAGGCATGGATTATCTCCAACAAAATTTTAACTTGTGAAAGTTTTCAGTTTAAATCTGCTGCTCTGTTGCTATAGGCATTCCAAGGGGATTTGATTTTTTTTTTTTTTTTTTTTCAATTTCAGCCACAGGAGATGCAGGTGAAACAACCTCCAAGGAACAATCCCGACTTCCATCTTTGCTGTTCTATTTCTAAATCTCACTGACTTCTATTCTCAGAGTTTTTAAGGTGTTTGCATTCCAGTCTCTCCGCAGCAGGAAGCATTCTGCTGCTGGTGTTTACTGAAGGGAACACCTTGTGTTTGAAAGAGCGGAGCAGAGCAAAGGGATTTTGTGTTTTTATATATATATATATTCACAGTTTGCATGTGGGATCACAGTGGCAGCCTGAAGAAATTTATGCACAAATGATCACTTAGCTCGGCAAGTAGACTTTGAATCTTGGAGTTTTTAGGATTGGATAGGAGTTGCAGTAACTTTTCACGTGCGCAAACAATCGAGATGGAGAAGAATGCCATCGTTCCACATTTCTTTCCATCGTCTGACAGAGTTAATGTTCTATAGGTGGCATCTTTTTTCTCTGCTGTTGACTCACCTTATGTACTATGAGCAGCCCTAATAGTGTTAAAAACAAATCACCCTAATGCCAAACCTATGTGACACTATGGGAAAAGTGAATAACTTTGTAAGCTAATGTGTAAGCGTTTCCAGCTGGAAAAGTAGTGCAGTGATTACTGACCCGGCTGCCAACATGTTCCTTCAGCTGAGTTTTAAATTTACTGAGTGACCCAACCCTCCTGCCAACAGATGTTTTTTTGTCCTCCCTGATGGCGTGATGACAATGCCAGGATTGACTGGGCTCAGACTGAAAGAATAATTCAGAGCTGGAGATGACATATTTACGAATATATTGACTGCCATAAAGAAGTAAACTGCAGCAAGAGTTATGGATCCGCTCAACAAATCCCCCCCAAAAAGTTTTTTTCTTTCGATTTTGAAGAAAAACTGAAAAATAAAGAAATTAACAGGAAAGGTCTGAATATTAGGAAAGCATAAACATTCAGAATAATGTGAACTCAACATAAGGAAGTGTTTGTCAGGTGTAAAAATAAAAATGTGGTCTGCCTGTGTGCAATTAACTCAAAAAAAAACACAGATGTTTCTAAAAGTTATGGACAAACACATGTTTTACATAGTTGCACAGTAACATACAATCAGTATAAACACTGCTTTATAAAAATATCAGGCTGAACCTAATCAGATAGGACATGGCATTCTTACATAAGAACTGACATCAGCGTTTAAGAGATGTATCAGTGACTGATGCATAACCATGTCTCAGCAAGCTCACCGGATCTCTGCATGTAAAAGACGCAGAGAAATGTTTGCAGGTCAGCAAAAACAACATTTGTGTCCTTCTTTTTGCATAAATATGAGTTTTTGTGGGGGGGTGATGAGGAAATGCTTGTTTCAGTACAATATGCTCTTTAATAAAGACACAAGTTGGCAGACTGGGAGTGTCTGCGCGTGCGGCACACAGCCTTCTCAGGTGATTTACGAGCGTGCCACTAAACGATTACATTACAGGCCCCAATCCTGTTCACTGATGGTGATAAGAGCAGCAAAGCTTTGCTCAAACATTGCAAGTACACGCATTCCCTTTTAGTGGAATTTGTCTCTTTGTTGATAAACTATACATGAAACCTAATCATACTGTCCATCCAGGACATGTAGCTCATTTACTAGCTGTGCTCGTGTCCTTTAGAGTTTACAGATCATATTTAGGACGAAATTCGAGCCTTGTTTTCTTTATTCTTTGGGGGACTGATGCCAATTACTCTGGACTGTCGCTACACCATACTAGCATATGTACTTACAGGAGGAAGAGGCTTGGTGCGAAACGTGGAAGCGGTGCAAATCTGGTGACACTTTTTGGCTTTGTCTTTCACAGCTCTATTCTGATATATTAAAGACTTGGTGTCATAAAGTTTCAGTTGGGTACAAACTGTAATGATCATCAAAGACGAACTGGTTGGTACGTTCGTCTTTTGATATGGATGCTACCCATAAGTCAGTACCAAGTCTGAGTCCCTGCGTTGTTAACGTTCGACTGGTTTAACGTTCAACGTATATTGAATGGCCACGCGTTTTGTATGTAGAGCCATAAAATGAGCTTTAAATCTTGTGTAGCTACGCGTGAACACTAGAGTCTTGAATGAAGAAGTTTAAAATGTGCAAACACCTGCGTTTACGTTGACTTTTCATTGAAAGCGGTTGCAGGAACTCACGTTTTCTGAGCCCGCTGTGAGCATAGCATTAGGCATTTTAATGTAGAAAGATCCAAGTTTGCCGTTTCTTCCTGCTCTGCATGTCTCCAGAAAAAGTCTTGTGTATAGAGGAGGAAGGGTGAGAGGCCGACACAGCGAGGCCAGAGTTCACACAGCAGAGCATCACAGCTGAAAGGCCAGTTGTCAACCACCGGCGGGGAGAAAAACAGTGGGGCATCAGCCAAAGTGTGTTGGAAAAAGGACGAGTCGGGGTCGCTTTCAATTAGCGCAGCATGTTTTTGCAGCGGAGCGCCGCAGGGGCAGAGAGCAGGAAGCAGGGGGTAGCCTTGGGCATAAGCAAGAAGAGAAAGGAGAACAGGTACAGTCACACAGAGCTTAAGGCCCACAAGCATCTCAGTCGACTGCATTTTATGGTTCAAGTTGCTCAACCCACAACCATAAAAATGAAACTTTCTCTGAAAACTGATTTAATTATTTCAGTAATGTTTTTGTAAACCTTTATGAAGTCTTCTCTGCTTTGAAGGCGGGGTATTTTTCCGTGAAGGACTCTAAAGGTCAGCGGCAGCTCTTGACAGTGTCTGCATGGCGGGTGAATGTGTTGGCTGTTTTCTCCGCAGGGACGACGTGCCAACGGATTCCAGCGATGGCAGCCCAACAAAGCTCCATCTTAGCACATTTGGTAAAGCAGTGGAGGCGAGCACAAGACAAACCTTGTCAGATGTGGGAGATCGACTCAGAAGTGTCTCTCAGCAGGATGGAGGAGTGGAATAATTAACAGGCTGTACATTCCACTTCATGCTGACAACCCCTCCAGAACTCATTTGTGACACGAAAATGTGAAGATCTCTCACTGTCTAACATAAGGAGGACTTTATGATTTATGACAGGAGAGGAGTGGGCCGAAAAAAGCTCAGGCTTTATTACTGTCCTGCATTATTTGTAGTCTGTGTCTTGATGATACTGGGATAGATTTAGATGCCCGATGACAGCTTTTTGTGTTTTTAGAAATGTTCACATTCAGGTAATAACTTCTGAGCAGAACTTAGGTCTTAGTCACATGCACCCGTATGGGGAGGGCTGACCCCTACGGGTGCTGCGGGTTTATGGGTTTATGGGTTGTTTGGGCCCGTAAAGAGTCTTAGATAGAAGCAGCTGCATCTTCAGAGGAGCGCAGGTGTGTCTTACAGTTCATCTGAGGATCCTACGGCCACCTAAAGGAATGTCAATGCAACTGTCATGGGATTCTTGTGCGTCTGGTAAACACAATATTAAGTATTCTTAAGGCTAATGTAAATTCCACGCACATTTGACATATGGTTGATACTATCCTACAATGTCCTTACACCAAACTCTAGTCACTAGTTGGATTTGCGTTTTGTCTACTTACTGACCGCGCACAAATGCTACAAGCATGGGCGGTGCATATGATACGGACGTTTGTGCAGGATGTCTGTAGGATGTCCACACAAACTACTCTGTCGAATTTCCACATTCATTTTTTTCATTCATTTTTTTTATTTGTTCCATTCATTATAATTATTGATTGTCCAATATGTTTACATGTTTGTCTTGCAATATTGAAAATGTTCATGATTGGAAGGGAGCAGAATTGAAGAATACAATTCTTTCTAACAGACAGGCTGCATGATAGCACATTTATCACATAAACAGCACTAATGGCCGCTTTGCACAATCCGCTGTATGGGGGGGGTTGAAAAAAAATGACAAATCCATACGACTGACTATGTCTCACATCACCCTTACCCTTGCGTCTTGTACAAGTGTGGCCTGCAAAAATATACATTGTCCCCCTACGGGTTCACAGAACGGTCTACAACTGGTATTTCGTGCGAGCCGCCTGCGTGCCACGCACACATTTGCGTATTTTTCGCCTGCAGACAGCTCATATCCACCTGTAAGGGGATTTGTGACTTAGGCTTTAAAAAAATATGTTTCTGTTTCCTTCTGAAAACCAAACATGACAAGTATTATCATTAAAGCACCAATGCATGCTGGAACTCATCTAGCTAAGATTTGGGAGAACCTGCAGAGCAGGAAATAAGGCGTGTTTCACTGGGGGGGTGAACAGGCTGAGACAAACAAAAAGCTGCTCCGTGCACAAAATGCAACACCCCATCTTAAATGTGCATTCTCACTTGTTAGTAAGGAATCCAATATGGTTGATGTCCTTTTAATTTTTGCAGCAATTTCAGTAGTTTCTTTTTTTAAATTAAAAAAAAAAATTGAGTTTGGCTTAAAAATTAGTTACCAATAATTATAAGCATAAACACACATCTGTCAAGGTATGCTCTATTCATTTCTCCTGTCAATATTTTTTTTTAAGACATAAAAACTCTATAATCTAATTATCAAATAAACACACTAAACATGCTTCAGTCTTTTTCAGATGTTTGTGGAAGCCTGTGAGCCGATTTTATTTCTGTTGTCACACTAAAGATGCTGCACAAAGCCCCCTCCCCTCCCCATTAAGTATAAAAATTGTTGCTTTAATCCTTGATAGTATTAATAAGCATTTTGTTTTGTTTTTTACTCAGATTTAGCTTTTGTGAGTGAGCTGTTGCATCACTGTACCAGCCTGAAATGCAGGAGGAGTCTGTTTTCCGTGAATGTTATGTTTACAGGTGTGTGAAACTGGACTGACATATTTATAAAATATTGTACAGACTAAAGCATCTGCATGACAAAGACGTATTTCTGCTTTGGTGCATTCTGTCCAAATGACAGAAAATGCTGTTTGAGAATATCAATGTAAACACAGTTATGTACCAGTATGTTTCTACACCACTCAGTCCCAAGACTTTAGTTTCAGAGCTTTGATGTGGGCTTTATTGGTTTTCTGTGAGGGACTGTAGGGAGATTAGTGGAGCTCAGTCGGCACACGTTCCTAAATGTCCTGTTTTCTAGCTCGAAATGGCAAAACGCTAAAGTGGAATTGGGAGGGAGAGAACTCTCAAGCGACAATGCAGGCAAATAACACGGGTGTTGTCATCCGGTAACAATGTGGTCAGTGCTGGAGAGAAAAGCAGAAAATTGAACTATTTCTTTGACCTTTTGCAATTTAAAGTTTATTAGAAAAAGGTTACTAACAAACCTCAAGATCTGCCACCCTGCTTCTTCCCTTAATATTCCTGCTCTCTGCGGATGACACGGATCAGCTGTGTTCAGTCAGTCAGCTCCAGGTGACCAGAATGGGGGAGACCAGAGTTACAGTTTAGTTTTGTTTATTTAAAAAGAGGTTGGTGGGTTTTTGTGTAAAAAAAAAAAAAAAAAATCTTTCTTCAACAGTCTTAAAGGACATTTTTCACCAAGATTCTTTCCCTCCAACACTCATCAGCGCCTGAGTCTATTATAGTCTCCTCCTTTTATGAAAGACTGTAATTAATCTAATTAGTAATCAGTCAACCATTGGGCAACCCACTCCTTCTGTGCTGATGGAGAATATAACAGGCCTCATCTTTGCATTATTAATACCTCCATTCCTGGAGCCCAGCACCCTCCGATGGCCACGGTCAGGGGCCATTGATCGCTGCCACAGCCCAGCGAGCTCTGCTGGGACTAACGGGAAATATTCCAGTTAGAGAGATGGAGTTTGAATGTTTCACTGAGTTTAGTTGTACATCCGTTTTGTCGGATTCCAGTTCATTTCAGATGAAAAACCAGTTGATGGGGAAAAATATTCAGTGGAAACATTAGCTTGTCGATGCATGGGACCGCTAAGGAGAGTGAGGGGGGATATTTAAAGGAAATAGAAGATAATGTGATGGGTGTTAATAATATGGTGCCTCATTAAATAAATAGGGTTCACTGTAAAATATATTAGGACAAATGGGGCTGTGACTATCTGTCCAGAAGCACTGCCAGTGGCAGAAAAACAATAGTAACCACATTAACCTTCATTGTCTGTGGCACTATATGAGCACCTCAACTAACAGTAAATGCCCAAGTTTGATAACAGTAATTAGCAAACAGTTATGTTAGAGCTATCTCCTCTGCTGAGTTTGTTCCAGTAAGGACATCCAAATCTACAGCCTCCTCTTTAGATGTTTTTTTCTAATCCATTTTAAATGAGGAGTAAATGGAAATAGTTTTGGTCTCATTGAAGTTGTTAGGTGCCCAAGTGTTGTGGCAAGCCTTTTGGTTGTTTTTTGTTATGCCAAGTCCACATGGTGCACTAAGACACCCAGGATAAAGAGGATCTGCCTCAAATCCCAGAGTAAGGCTTGAGTACAGGCGCACTGGTCTTCCTACTTTTGCCTGTGTAGTCCAGCAGAGACCACCCGACAGAGTTATTGGAACCAGCCTCCTATGGACTGGCTGAGTTCCGGACACTGCCAGCAGTTTAGTTGAGGTTGCGGGGTTGGTAGACTACTTCCAGCAGCTTTGGCTTCAGTTACAAGATGGTTTCATTTAACATTTTCCCTTAAAGAACCTGCTAATTTTTCCAGTGAGACACCACAGAGCCACATCATGAAACTGCTGTATGTGCCGGTTCCAACAGCATCTGTGAGCTGTTTGAAACCCACTTTGGAGTGATGATGAAGAGAGCCACATTGAACTCAGTTTTTTCCCCCTCAGGGACTTGTAATGTACAGATCTTATAGGTTTTTTAAATGTTGCTGTTGGTTCCTGCAGACATCAGTCAGTGGTACAATGCTGACAGGGTTCATACACATACAGGGCTTTGTGTTTGCAAGGCAAGGCAAGGCAAGTTTATTTGTATAGCACAATTCGTACACAAAGTAATTCAAGGTGCTTCACAAAATAAAAAAAAACTGCATTAAAATCATAATACATCATAGAAATAATCAATGTAAAATGTACTTTTTGCTAACCGTTTTCCAACAAAACGGTTGTGGAAAAGTGACCATGACTATAAACCTTTTATACAAACCAGTATTTTTTAAAGCACTAAATGAAGATTTTGAAACATCACTGTTGCTTTGACTTGCAGGTTGAAGTCCTCTGTCCACTGCAATTACAAATCTAAAGAAAGTCCCACAATGTAAGTTGATGAGGTCGGACATGTTTATCGCTCCTTGTGGATGTAAATGGCCCAGAAAAAACTATGGAAACTTCTGTCCAAACGAGGATATGAAGTGTTTTTACACCCAAAGACAGAAAGCTGTTTAGGAGTTTAAAGCTCAGTTTATCTTAATTTATGAGCAGAAGAACATATGTGGTCTCCCCTTAGATGGTCTCCCCTTGGGTGTGGGATGTGAGTTCTTAGAGGCTTAAAGTAAAGGTCCTACAGCTCCACATACATTTTTTTTTAACAAGGATCATCTTTTCCTTCACCAAACCACTTCCCATGACTAAGTCCTGCTATCTCTTGGTACAGTATCTGTAACATTTCCAACTGCCAGCTATGCATTAAACCTCCACACAGGTTAAGTCGCTGCACACAAACCCATTGAAGCTGTCACACTGCTCTGCTTAATTTACGCCGGCTTGTGGTTCTTAAGTATTTACAGGCCTTCAGTGGCTTTATGATCCAGTGATGGCAGTGAGCAACAGTGTTGAGCTTGCAGCAGCTGCAGTCAGCTGTCTCTTTCAGGAGGGATTAGGGAACCAACTCAGGTGCTGCTCTGTAGTGAGTCAGTGGACATGCTTCATCCATGGCCGAGGAAGTGAGAAATTGCACCGCGGTTGTAGCAACCGCTGCACTTCTCACTTGGGTGCCTTGTTGGCCGCAGATGTGCATATGCAAATGTGTTCACATCTTGGTTACATGAAATCCATAGGAGAGTTGAAATGAGTCATCCCTGATCGTCATACGGTACTCTTGTGTGGGTTTTGGAACTGCTGACTTTACAGCATTTCACTCACAGGAAGTTCATCTGTCATGCATGCCTCTCAGCAGGACTGTGGTTGGTCTGCGGCAGGATAGAGAGCAACAGTCCAGTGACGAGAGCTGAAAAAATATAACGTTTGAAACCCAGATGTTCTTCATGAATGAATTCCTGGAGAACAAAATCTAACTTATAGGCGAATGACGGATCTCATAAAGAAATGAATTTGGCTATACCCATAAATAGTATGTAAATTCTGGACAGTGGATGTACTGCTAAGTTAAAAACTTTGGTTTACTGGGTTTAAAATCCCACTCCGATCATCTTTTGCTTTATTTTAAAAGCGTTACCAGTTAGCTGAAATAAAAAAAAAACTTTTGTCAATGTGTTTGTGTCCAATTCCTTAACTTTTCACTACTTAATGCACCATATAATGCGTTTGCTATTTTGTAATGCTGTCCAAATCTACAATTCTAAAATCAAGTGTCCTACAAATCTCCCAGAAGACATCAATGCCAACTAGATTGGGGAATATAGACCACAATGCATTGCGTTTGAACAGTTTTTCCCCAAAAAAGAACGTATTCACATTTTTTTTTTTTTTTTAATAAACCATCAACATTCTCATCATCAGAACACAGTGGATTGATAAATAGTCGTCACAAAATGTTCGTATTAATTCGTTTTTTACCTTAAGTCGGTGATGTCGTATTCGCTGTTTGAAAATTTAAAAAAGCTTTAGGCATGGACTCTGAATTGCTTTTAAAATGCAGGGAACTAGATAGTCCCGCACTATAATGTTTTTAGTGGTTAAGGAGTGGGGAGGGAATTCAGAAATAGTTTCTGCAGAGCGGCAGTAGTTCATTGGTAATTTGCCTCCGAGTTGTGGGTAAGATCGTTGGCATGGAGCAACCCCGCCCCCCTTCCAGTCACTCATAACTGAGAAGTCTCTGTTTACATGTTATCTTGGTAACTTACAGCTCCTCACACCCCCAACCTAACATTAGTGGTGCAACAAAAATAGTGAGCAATATTGGAGTTATCCAGCCGTACGGTTTTGATCCAGATTCCAGTTCAGGCGAGGAAAACAAAGACGTACATGGATCTAGTCTTCCACAAGTGGATGCATCAGAATGGAGCGGAGCAGGGAGCTTGTGTTTATTTTTTATGTGACGTCTTTTTCATCGGCTCCTGATTTATCAGCAGAAATACTCAGAAATGCAATCTTGGGCTTAATATTCTTTATATATGTCCTCCATCCTCAGAAAAATGCCAAAAGAACATGTTAAAAACCTTAAAAAGACCATTTTCATCAGACTGGGTGTTTGAAACCTTCCAACCTTTATTTTTGTTCATGTTTGTTTAACATTAGGGTAAATGTTAAAGTTCTTATTTGGAGCATCACGCTGTAAAAACCACTTTCAGTTGCAGAAAGAAGCGCCACAGTTTAGCATGTGTTCAGGAAAGTTAGACCACATGGTGCATCTGATGTAAATTACAAACGCTGACACAGTGTGTGGGTGGGGGTCTGGGCATGGGAAGTGAGTAATTAGTTCATGGCCTTTGTATGTGTACGTAGTACTGTCAAAACTGCATGATGTTGTATGATGACAAAAGCAAAGACATTAGAGAAATCTTCCTTTAATTACCCAAATTGTGGACGTGTCCGGGCTTTTTTCCAATCTTTGTCAAGTGGCTCCTCTACCCATCACTTCCCCACACATGTGGCTCTCTTTATGGTCTCCTTGCATGTGTTAGCTGTGATGTTATGACAGCGCAGTGACTGAAGAGATTACGCCAAGAACACACAGCCCCTCCGTATGGGACCTCTGTGGGTCAGTGGCCCCGTTTAAGCAAGACACAAATCCCTGAGGGTTTTGAAGCGCAGCTGTTCCCTATTGTGTTTGTCATTCTCATGTTGTTTTCTGTTTGCTCTTACAGGAAGGAGACTGCAGACGCTCTTTGAAGGAGAACCTCAGAGGGGTTTTTGACCTCGGACAACCCACCAATTGTTCCAACTTTAGAAGTCCGCCCTTCGTTATGCCCCGCTAAGGCAATTACCTGAGAGGGCAGGATTTTCAGACCTACACAAGCTGTAAGTTGACACATTTTGTCTCTTATCTTGGACTTTTTTTAACACTAAAACGACCAAGTCAGTCATTTTGACTGCTTTCGAAATATGCAACATCAAAAAAATAACCTATGGACGACTAGGACCCAACTTTTCCTAAATATGTGTATATTTAATTCGAACGTAAAAAAAACAAAAAGAAAAAAAAAAACACAAAAGAGATCTGAGTATTACTACCTGAATGACTGATTATGAAACCTACTTAAAGCTTCATTCTAAATCCTAGAGAGACAAACATGACAAGTAGAAAAAGAATATTTCGGAGGTTACCGTGAATTACAAAAAGCCTGATATGATGAATACTCCATAAAAAAAACAACTGGGTTATAATGTTTTGGTGACAGTGGAACACTTAATAATTAGAGTTTTCTTTTGTTGTCCTGATGTATTTTTACCTATTCTCCCAAATACTCCTAGATTGTTTTAATAGAATCCAAATGATATACAAATAATGTCAGAACAGAAGTGTGGAATACTGAGCATTCAAGTGTCTTTCACACTGGTGCTTAAAAATTTCCTTGCGGTCTATTTACACAGAAGAAGAAACAGAATGAAGGTTGTATACAGAGAAGTGAAAACTCTCTGAACCCATATTCCTGATTTATTATGACCAAAAAAATGTTTTTTTGCATTTGTTTTGTTCATTGTTTAGAATGCTGTGGACAGAAATAATTACAAAGCATCGACTTTGATTATCCAGATTTCTATTCCAATAGTTTATTTTCTGTTAGTCTAACCAACGCGATGGCTTCACTCCCACATATGATTGATTGTTTTAAAGAGGTTAGAAGGAGCTTCAGTGATTTGGTGAGTTGTCCTGATGAATGCTCTGCTGGACTCTTGTTCTCTTCATTTGTGTCCTCTTCCACTCCTTTGTTCTGTGATCCCTCTTTTTGCTGGCTGTGCGTACAACCAATGCAGACTATTGAGTCAGTCAAAATGAATAGTCCTCCACTTTGGCACAGCGCTGTGCCGAAAGCGGGGCAGCAAACAAACCGTGGTAGCATGAGAGAGGGCTAGGGGGGTGTTGGAACTAGGTGTTGGTGTTTACAGGATCACTGGCATCACGGTGGCATGCGAGACCCTGATGTCATTATTTAATCCCCGCTTTTATCGATGGCACAAAGACGCATCAAAGAGGAAGAGAATGGCAGCGAGAGCGAGAACGCAGCCGTGAAACCCGATCAGAACACAGAGTTGAATAGAGGCATTATAGTGCCAAAAACATGAGGGAGAGACGGAGGCAAAACGAGTGAGGGGCATTGCTTTCATATTTTGAAACCCACTCACTTGAGAAAGAAGCCAGTATGTTCTTGAAAGTGCGAGAGGAGCAGAGTTTGGTTGTGTGAACATTTGCTCATAGCTCCCATTTTTGCAGACAAAAAAGCTCTTTGTATGTCAAAGGAAACACCAGAGGTCCCAGAAGACCCTGCTGCCCTTTGCCTTCATGTACAAAATAATGTCAACTCGTATCAAGTAGTAACCAAAGCTGACTGATAACTCACAGGTACAGGATGATCACTTTGCAAACAAATGTTTTTTTTCTTGGTGGAGCAAAGGACTCTTAAAGTTCCACTCTGATCATCTTCTGATCTATTCTAAAAGCATTTCTAGTGGTCTTTTAATTATGATTATGCCATTTTTAAGCAAAAATCCAACGACCTGTGTTGTTTTCTGGGACATAGTTTCTGCAGAGAGGCATATAAGTTCATTAGGAAGTTGCCTCTGAGTTGCGGGTAGGGCCGTTGGCATGGAGCAACAGTGTTGAGAGCTTTCTATGTATGTGCTCTCCCACTCGTTTACAGCTCCCTACAACCCTGAGCTAACATTAGCGGTGCAGAAAAAGCAATATTGGAGCTGTCCAGCCGTACAGTTTTACCAGCTCAGACGAGGAAAACTGTGCCGTGTTTTCTACGTCACAAATACCGTTATTTTCAAAAAGCATTTTTGCATCTGCTTCTGTTTCGCAACAATTAAAACAAAAAAACCCAAACAAAAAAAATGCATTTTTGAGCTTAATTTTCTTATATTTAATATATATAAAGTGAGGACCAAAACTTATGGTGAGGCTTCGTTCTGCCATTATGGTCCTCGCCTGTGGAACAGCCTGCCGGAGAACCTCAGGGTCGCAGAGACTGTAGAGGTTTTTAAGAAGAGGCTCAAGACCCACCTTATTAATTTAGCTTTTAGTTAATTTTAACTTCTAAATTATTCTATTAGTTTTATTATAGGCTATTTTATGTATTTCATTTCATTTTATGCATCTTATCCCCAGTTTTATTTTATTTTTATTTTTTAATAAATCTTATAATTTTAGAATCTTATAATGATTTTAGCCCCAGTGTTTCTTGTTTCTTGTGGGAGTCTTTTCTGCCAGGGTTGCCGGCTTGCCCGGTGGCTGTTGCTGCAGTTCTTGCCCTTCCTGGGGCAGCTGGGGTTTAATTTTGCAGCTTCACGGCTGTGAAGTGGACCCCGGTGCTGTCCCGGTCTGGGTTGGCGCTGTGGCGGTGCTCCCGGGGCTGGGCTGGCTCCTGGTATGAAGAGATTCCCAAATACCGTTTCCTCACAGCAGAGCCAAGCCATACTTGTTTATTTGTTTGCTTATTTATTTATTTATTCTAACTTTCATTGATAATCAATTTTCATTGTCGTGGGTCATGTGTTTTAATGGAGGGGAGTGGGAAGGGTGAAGGGTGGGTTTGTTTTTTACTGTAATGTTGCGTGTTTTTTTGTTTTTAATGTTAAAGCGCTTCGAGCTGCACGAAATGCATGATAAGCGCTATTTTATAAATAAAGTTTGATTTGATTTGATTTGATTTATTTGTACTCCGTCATCAGAAAAATGCCACAAGGACATGTCCATTTTCATTTGAGTGGGTCTTTGAAGTAACAAGGATACATGCTGAACGTTTTCTTTAACAATTTAAACCGTTGCTCACGTTTTTTTTTTGTCTCAGCCCCCCTTAAAACTGTGGTTGACCTCTTTACCTGGAGGCCTCCAGTCTTTGGTGGCGCCCTGCTTCTCCATTTGTCTGGGGTTCTTCGGCGTTCTTCTCCGTGTCTTGCTCTCGTTCGGTCTTAAATGAGGTCACGGCCACACATGAAAGTGCCGTGACAAATTGGTGCAGACGAGGCAGATGGTGATGGGGAGGAGACTGGTTGTTATGCCATTTGCTGAAGTGACATGAATTGATCTCTGCACCACAGAGCAGGCACACGAGCTCCGCTTGTGTAATCCTGACTCTGGTTACTCCTCGTGCAACCATCCACCCACCACACACACCTCTGAGCACCACACACACCACTCTGCAGCATCCTTCCGTCCCCATTAGTGTCAATGATGTGTGCAGTGGAGGTGCTCGCTGACTGTCAGAGGGTCTCTGCTCGGATTCGCTAAGAGTGAAGGTGAAGACGAGCTGGAGGATTTGACAAAGCGACAGGGCTCGTAATAATGGTGGGGTGGTGAGACTCGGGGAGCCCTAAAACATAAAGCCCATTATAAATGCATAGTATCTCCAGTGTGCCGTGCATGACGTTGTGTAGATGGCAGCGACTGCTCTATTTACAGTCTTGCTGTCTTAACAAAGTCTACCCATGAGGCTTTGGTGGAGCTTGACTAACATCCCCATGGGATTTTTTTTCACTGCAACATGACTTGTGGTAAGATCACAGTTTGTGTGTCAGGAACCGACATTCCTCATTAGGCTGTTTCCCAAGGATATGAAGCTGCGCTGCAATTGGGTTGCCTTTACAACTAAGCTGAGTCTGAACACTCAAACAGCCAGGCTATATGTGGAGAGAAGTAGCTCTGAAAGCAATACACTAGAAAATGTCAACTATACCTTGAGTCTGTAATGGACTTGCTCCAACCAAAGCGCTTTTGCTCACACACAAATCGACAATATTTTGTGACTCAGCTTCTTCATTCCTGATGTTGACAACAAATGATGCCAAATATGGAGGAAAGTGACAGCAGTTTAAATAGGCTCATGGATGGCGTTAAATTCTGACCATAATTGCTTATGGCAATACAGATTTGGCGTTTTCTATGTTCTAAAACTTAAAAAAAGTTAATTTTCATCCTTGATTTAAAATCTTTTGCTTTCACAGTTTCTGTTCAATACTGTCCGTAGAATATAATTGATTTCATTATATCAATATATATTTAATTATTTCATTTTATCAACAAAATGTAACAAAAATTGTGTATTTATATTACATATAGTTTCAAATACATATTTATATGTATATGCATATTTTAAGTTTTAAACATTAGCAGGATCAATCCCTTAACTTAATTACTTCAAGATAGATACTTAAATAGTCAAATCAAGGAAGAAAGACAAAAAAACACACACCCAATACTCTCTTTTTTGTTTATTTATCTGTCCATTTATTTTAAAAATATTAATATTTATTATTATTATTATTACATTTCACTATTTTTCCTGTCACTAGTATAGGTATGACCTTAGCTTATGGGGGAGAGAAGTGTAAATATGTTAATGTATGAAAAATTCAAACTCTCAATAAATTGTTTTTTACAAAATACAAAAAAGAAACAAAATAAAAAACTGTGTCACCCCAGTCCCCAGAGTTACAAATTAACAATATATTAGTCTAGATTATATTCAGCTTGTCAAATAATTAATATGGTTTTAAACTTTGCTGGACATTTATTAATGATTACACGAAGACCCTGTTCCACAGATGCAGTTTAGATTAAAGACAATTACCTGCAGTCAGTTCTGTTAAAGTCACAAACATTAGTTCGATTCATAAAAACCTGGAATATGGAGATGTGTTGCTACGTTTCTGTTTAATGAAACCCCATGAAGAGTCAAGTCACATTCTGGTTGTGGCTGTCACCCTGAAAGCACCAAGGAAGTGCCACTACCTCACATCTGAGCTGTGAGCTCAGAGGCAAAATGTGCGTAAAGTTTCAAAGAGGAGGTTTTAACCTGTTTTGCGCTCAGACTTGAAAAAACAGTTGCTGCATGAGATCCTAATTCCCAGCGCAATGTGCTCAGAAGGGGATAGTTTTGGCTTGGAAGATGTGAAGGTCGATTGAATAAACACTTAACCACCTTAACTTTGCATTTCTGCTCAAAACTACTTTTCTCAACTGCAGAGGTTGTTGGAATTGACGTCAACTTTGTAAAAAACGGCTGAAGAGTTGCAGTAAATCAAAGGACGCTGGCGGTGGAGCTAAAACTCTAATGTCAAAGGGTTGATAGGCTAAGACCCAGTTTTTGTTAGTCTGCCAAATGTTACCAAATAATCCAGTAATTAACTTTTTAAAGCTGTGGTTTTTTTTGCTTTTCTATTTTATCTGTTATCAAAGTACTTTTAAATTGTTCTTACCTCCAAGTCACGTTTTGACTGTAAATGGAGTCGACTCTAAGCGGGATGCTGCTTTTGGAATGTTCATAGTCTTTGCATTACAAACCCATTCTCTCTGTGGATGCGGGGCTGAGGGAAGGATAATTGCTGGCTTTAGCTGTCCTCACATGGAACGTGACGGGATATCTTTCCCACGGTTGTTTAATATTCAGAGAAATTGCCAGCTCTTATTGATGGGTATTGATCAGCAGAAGTGATGTATTCTTAGCTTCCCAGCAGGCATCAGAAAAGCTGACAGCAAAGTTCTTTTGTATACCCACCCCAACCAGCTTTTTTATTGATCACCATTTGAGATGCTGTTCCACGAAGCACACAACACAGAGGCACCTCAAGTTTCCTCTGAAACAAACTAAAACCCAGCTCAGCTTTGTTCACACAGCAGCTCCCGAACCCAAAGAGACACTCCCAGTTTACGCTTTAAAGCAACTTTTCACTGACATCCAAGTTTATCACACAAAAACGATCCTCACATTGAAAAAGGCTGAAGGGGTTTGAGGTTTCTTCAGGCTAGTTGAGGGTTTTTATGGGTTTTATAGGTCGTCCGCACTCCATTAGGCTCCCGATGTAACCGGGCTGAAGCCAGAAAACACACAAAAGCATCTGCATGCATGTTTGAGCACAGAGAACACGCTGTTAGGAGAAAACCAGTTTATGATGGCGGTCCTTTCTACTAATCTGCAGACCCTGCTTCCTTCCACCAGCACTGCAGCTCACAAACAAAACCCTTCCACTTCACCGCTCAGAAAACAAATCTGCAGCTGGGTTTAAATAAATCATCTCTCTGTTAAAAGGGACACAAGCTGCTTTTGAAGCGTCAGCAAACAACTCAGACTGTTCTGACTAAACATCTGTGTCAAAGACATCAGCCAGGCTCTGCGGGTTTGGAGCTCGGCTCTCTCATTTCTGTCGAGCCTGTTCTCGGCCAGGAGTGGAGGAAGCGATGGCTGGGTATGGATGTGGAAATCCCAGCTGTTAAAAGTTACATTTCAAATCAGCACAGGGACAAACTCAAAGGCTTGAACATGATATATGGCCATGCTTTATGCAGTGACAATTGGTTTTTATTTCAGTCTGCAATTAATGAAATTATAGTCAAATGTCCATGTTTAGCCCTTCAAGTGCTGTTTTGTAACTCTGTCTCACATGTAAACAGAATAATCTGGAGGGTTGGCTTGGATTCAAACAGCTAGATCTGCTTTTCAGCTTTTAGCCCTTGTAAATCTATTAGTATCTGCTGCAGAAGATTTGCTGTATTTGTTTTAAACCCAACTGCAAGTGTTCTTTGTAGCATATTAGACTTGGATTAAATATCAATGCAAAGGCTAAAGGTGAGTGTGACAGAAGATCAGACAGTTGCTGTGGGCTCCAGTTTTTGATTCTAATCTCTTGTTTCGAGCGGGATCCTCGTGTTACAGGATTACTGGCAGGACGTCGGGTTTGGGTGCAACAGACGCCGACAAGTTTGCTGTGATTTAAGTCATCTGACTGCGTTCTTCATCCCAGCAGAAAGTAATTGTGTTGTGCGAGCTGTTTTTTAGGATCTCTGCCAGCTAGAAAAGATCAGAAAGCCTCACAGCGATGAGCTGAGCAGACTTTTCTATATTTTGGAAAGCAGAAATAGATGGAGCTCTCTCAGACACAATACTTGGATACAACAAGATCAAGAAGCACGGCTCAAAGCTTTGTGTTTTTAATGACAGAATGTGCTCCATCATGGAAGTCTGATTAAAAGCCCTTTGTGTCGGAGTCTGTGCAGCAGTAGCATATGGCTGAAGGGCTTAAACGCAGGGAGAAGACATCTGCAGTATTAAATCACTTGGATGGAATTAAGAAAATGAAATCGCAGAGATTAAAGAGAATGGTCTCATCCGTTTTACACAGAGATGCCCCATTTGGAAACACCAACAGTTTGAATTCCTGTTGTAAAATCAAGGAAAGTCTACACTAAACAGATTGTACAAGCTCCAACATTTTTTCAAGCTGTGCTTTGGAGATGCTGGAGTGTAACTCAGTGCATTTATGACATTATTTGTTTGTGTTTTAAAGACCCAGTGCATTCAAAGATGGAGTTTTCAACAGGTACCTGTGACATTTTTCTGATGATGGTGGACATATATAAAGAAACCGAAGCTTAAATTTACATTTCTGAGTATAAATTTATTCAAATTTTGGTGAATCAGAGCTGTTTGTAAGAGCTTGCAGTTTTTACATAAAATCTACAATCGGCAGGCCACAAGCTCCATTCTGTTCAGCTCCATTCTGATGCATCCACGTACATCCATCCAAAATGGATCCATGTACGTCTCTGTTATCCTCGTCTGAGCTGGAATCTGGATCAAAACTCTACGGCTGGATAGCTCCAATATTGCTTGCCATTTTTTTGCACTGGTAATGTTAGTTTGGAGGTTTGAGGGCCTGTAAGCTAGTGGGATAGAGAGTAAACAAAGTCAAGATGGGGAAAAAAGGCGGGTTACTCTAACAGTCCCACCCACAACTCAAAGGGGGAATTTCTGATGAACTACTGCAGATCTGCAGAAAATATGTCCTAGCAAACGACACAGATTTTTGGATTTTGGCTAAAAACAGCTTAGTAATACTTAAAAGAACACTGGGAACGCTTTGAAAATAGATCAGAAGATGGCCGGAGTGGGATTTTAACAATAGTTTTGTCAATTCAACAGGTTTGTATGAAAACTTTCAATAATAAAAAAAAAACAAAAACAAAAAAACAAAAGAGAAAAAATGGTTTTGGAATATCTAAAATGTAACTAAATAAATGGTAAATGGCGTATACTTATATAGCGCTTTCTACCTTCTTACGAAGGCCCAAAGCGCCTTACAGTCACAGTCCCATTCACCCATTCACCCATACATTCACACACTGATGGCGGCTCCGCTGCCGAACACTGGCGCCAACCTCCCACCAGAGGCAAGGTGGGGTTCAGTGTCTTGACCAAGGACACTTCGACACATGGGCGTGCAAGGCGGGAATTGAACCTGCAATATAACGATCATGAGTCGACCGCCCTACCGCTGCACCACGGCCACCAGATCATTGCACTTTCTTTCCTGTAATATCTCCCTGGAATTCCCTCAAGTGACATTATTAAAAGCTCTCTAAACATCTGCGTCACAGTTTGAAGCAAGAAATCTGCTGAAGTAACACAAGTGCTGCTGTCACACAGGTGCGTCCGCACCCAGCACAGCGGCTTTAATGAAAGATCAATGTGGAGCCAGCTCCACCGAGGCCGCTACATGGTGATAAATACTCTGCACACTGCCATCAAGGTCAGCGTGGAAGATTTCTCAAGAGTGATGAAAGGTCATCTATTTAGTGAGTAAATATGGCCAGGCGGCTGATGAACCTGAGGAGCCGTTTGACGAACCATCACCAGTGACAGATTAAAGTGTCAGCCCTCGTCCTGGGTGGGATCACATTTCCTGTGATCTGTGATACGCTGCAGTGCAGAGCCAGAAGCGCAGCCGTCTGCGGGCTGTGCAGACTACGAGGACAGATCTGCTCTTAAAGCGGAGCCACAGAGAGGCTGGTGTCAGAGTATTGATCTGGACCAGACGATTGTTTCATCCACTGTGGCTGGCAAGCTGATGACTGCTCCGTCTTCCTCTTTGTGCATCCAAAAGGAGCTTTTCGGAATATCTGGCGTGACATGCTGGCACATACAGCAGCACCAGCTGATAATGTGCTTTCTGTCATATAGCATTGGGTCCATCTGCAGCTTTTGCCGCATAGAAATGTGTTTCCACACGAGCAGTACTGCATCATTAGTTTATCTGGAAGTCTTCGTTTCAGAAGAGCTGGGTTGCTCATTTGTAACAAAACAAAGATAACAAAAAATGCACACAAAGTAAATCTATTTTATCAAATATAAAGTCTGCTACAAGTCTCAAGAGTTAGGGAAGTGGTGTAGAATTTAAATATGTCTGTGCACTAACTGTAGGAGTTTCTGGAATTGTTCTTGACATTTTTTTGTTTAATGATGCATCAAATGTTCTATACTGTGTGAAAGATCTAGATTGGAGGCTGGTAAATTCCTCCTTTGGATCTTTTTTCTGATGAATCCATGCTGTTATTACTGGTTTTGCATTGTCCTAATAAAATGTGCAAGAACTGCATTGTAAAGTAATGAAAAATATTACAGCTGTCACTTAAAAATATATGTAGTCGTTTAAGGAAAGAAATGAGGTCTTGTGACTTAAAAAATGCTCATTTCTGATATTAACTGAAGATTCATGCATTGGCAGAAAAGGTGGACAAATAAAGGAGCAGATGTGTTGTCTAAAGGATTACCAAAGATTTTCAGCAGTTAAGATGCGAGTTTGTCAAATAACTCAAATAAACGTCAAATCTGAAGATGTAGAACATGTCTTTAGTCTGGACGAGCAGAGGATGAGCAGAGTTTTGTCTTGTTGTTTTTTATGCAAACACATTTCACAAACAAATTTATTTACCTAATGGCAACAGGACCAATGTGGGATTCGATGCCCACTTCAGTGCATTTCTATCCTGCGATCAGGAGCTGAACGCTCCACCCCTGCGCCACTCCCGCCCTCTTAATAAGATATTGCGATGCACATTTCACATTATCTGGCACAGACATTGACGTTTACTCAGTTTTAAAGCCAAGAATAATGAAAATGATAGTCGGTAGTTAGTTACTTCATTAAAATTATAGTTACTTCAAGTAATGCAGCCCAGTTTAACCTCTACTACAGAACAGGGTGTCACTAAAGAACCAATTTCTGAATCAGCATTTCAACTCAACATGATTTGATAAAAGACTGACATGTTTGTCAAATGTCTTTTTTTGTAATGCCTATTTGATTTGGCTTTATGTTCGGCATAGTGACGTAAACTAAAAAAAAATTATATATATATAAACGTATAATATGTAAACGTATAATATATAAAAGTATAATATACAAAATGAAAGACACTAGAAAAATGAGTTTTCTAATTAAATGTTGATCGGAAAAGATTTTATTTGTTCCCCGTCTTATTTTACATTTTATTGATCTTGGTCAGCAGAATTTTTTCTTTTGTTTCATATAATTTTTTTACTGTTGCAGAAAACTGTCAAATAATGAAAATATGAACAGTGACAAATGATTTTAGTTGAGATGAGTTTCCATTCGTACATTGAGAAAAACTACTTGTTGTGAGTGCCCAAGGCCTTTGTCTTTGGCTTCCCAGTGCTGTAATGCATCATTTAAAGTGCTTCTCTGTATTCAAGTATTACCATGGAAGCATACTTTCTCTCTTTCTCGTACATAGACACAATCAGCTTGTTGTCAAGACAGCTGCAAGAGTAATGGCTACGGGTCTGCTCCTGAACACAGACTAATGAGAATCTCAAATCCGACAAGCAGAGTGCATTTATCACACACTCACACTTAATGACACCACCCCCCAGACTCTAAAGACTACAGCATGCTGGTGCCACTATCTGGCCTCTTTATAGATGCCCCCGTTTGTACCCTCGACTTTCTATTATTAAAGGGTTTGGTGAATGAAGGAGGAGGACAGGAGGAGGTTGTGGGTAAGACTCTAAGACACCGGTGAGTTGTCTGGTAAAAATGTCCACTTTAATTAGTCTTTTCCTTCTATGATTTTCTACCATTTCTCTCCTAGTAAAACCTTAGTCACAGGATGCTCTTAAGCAGGGGGTTGACCCGTATGGGTGTTGTGGGTTTTTGGGTTGCTGTAGGGTCATACAGAAGAGTGGCTGGTTCAAGGCACATCTTAACGGGAGCACAGGTGTGTCTTGCAGTTCTCTTGAAGCTTGTACAGCCACCGTAAGGGGCGTCATGAAAATAGTACGTACCATTGTTGTGCGTGTGGTAGGGCTGCACGATATGAGGAAAACTCGTGATATGCGATATTGGTGATAAATATTGCGATAATGATATAATTTGCGGTATATAAACAAAGAGCAAAACAACCAAAAACATCATTCCCATTTCATTGCAACAGTTAAAAATTATACTCCAAATGACCCCCGTCGACATCGGAGGTGAACATCTAACGTAATAGGGCTCCATCGTATTGGTCAAATGAATAAAGGGATTTATTTGATTGGTTAAATGCTTCAAGTTGCCATAAGATTGTTTTAGCACATTTAAGGTAACCATTTATTGCAATTTTCGCTGTCTTTTGCGATATGCATATTGCACAGCTTGATATTGCGATAACAATAAATTTGCAGTATATTTTGCAGGCCTAGCATTTGGTAAGTTTATTGGCCAGTATACAGTAGGCTTATGTAAGGTGCACGCACTTATGATGTACACGTATTGCTATCGTACAGTGTCCTAACAATACACTCTAGTCGTTAGTTAGGTGTGAGTGCCGGCCCCACATGGGGTGCGCATGTGATACGCTAGTGCCTGTAGGACAATCGTAGGAAGTCCACACAAACTACGCTCTGACTGTCTAATTTCCTCGTTTCCAACAGCCAGGCTGCTCACAAGCAGCTCCTAAAGAGCTTGAGCAGTACTATGTACAGTAACAGGTTTATTGTGCTGAAGAATCATACAACACACCTGTGTCTAATTTATTCTTGCGTGTTGCAGAAAAGTTGAATACAACCTGTCACTCGCAGCATGCCTGTAGAAAAAAATGTGCATCAACATTTTTGCTTTATTGGATCACCAAGGGCTCTAAGACCTTGTCTGTTCGTGCTGGCCTACTGCATTCCCCGTACAGGTTAGACCTATGTACCCATAAGGGTAGTTGTGACTCAAGCTTCGAATGCATTGAGCAAGAATGAGCTAAACATGTATTCTTGAACATAAGCATAACCCATAGTGTTGCATATCCACCACCTACAGTTAGAAGAGGCTTGGTGCAAGATGTCAAAGTGGTGCAAATCTCGTGAATCTTGTTCCAGGCATTTTCTTTTACAGCTCTATTCCGATATAGGATATATATATATATATATAAGCTGCTGAGAATTTTCTTTTAGCCATTTTAGTGTTTTTTATGTTTGGGGAAGTCCTTAATACGTGTATTTTAACAAGATACAGTTATACAATTTATGAGTTCAGAATATCTTTTCTCTTAAAGGTCTTTTCTCTTTATAGTGGTTAGCAGTGTTGAGAGTAAGCAGGTAATGACCTCTTTAATCCATGCCAATTGTATTGATTTCTGTGCTGGAAAAGGAAGGCCTGAAGGGTGTTTGGAGCCCCGGCTTACATTGATGTCCAGAGAGGCTGGGCAGCCTCTAATGACTCTTGGGCTTTTCACCAGAGATAAGGACTCATCCTTCTTAAGTTCTAGAAAGGCAACATTATCAGTTGTGAGATCGCAGCCATGCTGCAGCATCCCATTCAGACACGTTGGGCGCATGCAGAAAGATAATCCACTGATGCTGTGATTGAGCTGAGAAAAACAGAGGATGACAGAGATCGATGCTTCCAACGCCGCCTCAGAGACTGAATCGGATCCGATCTGTCAGATTGGCAAGTGCATCTGATTAATTGTCAGTGCGTCTAATTCAGCAGGGTCATCTGGCCATCTTTTACTGAGTCAACCCAGCAGGCTGAAACTGTAGAAAAATATGACTTTTTTAGGTACAATACTCAAGAGAAACCTGGTTACTTTTTCAGATCATAATGAAAGTTTGTCATTGTTTTTATCGTGATGAAATAGATTTAATCAGCTGACATCTCTGGTTAACATAGATTACAAACATCTCACTTTTTTCTTTGTAAAAGTAAAGAAGATCTGCTGACTTTCTGTTGCTACCCATTTTTTAAAAAGAAAGCACAAAGTGTGGGTGGGGGGGGGGGGTCATTAACACAAATGGTTTCTATGTTTTCCCATCTGAGACGAAGCTGCACAGAAATGGTAAAGTGATGCTATATTTAAACTGCAACGGTTTCATTGGGTTCAAACCATTTAATCCAGCAAAGTAGCGGATATTTCATTTATGATTCCCACTTTCATATGAGCAACCAAGTGAAACAAATTACAAACTTGGGATTTCACCCTTTTCTCTTTTTTTTTCTTTCATAGCACCATTTGGTGCTATTCTTTTAAAACATGAAAATAACTCATCTACTCATATGTTCATTCTCATATAATGTACCACTTTTCTGAAATTGGATTTCAAGGCCCTAGTCAGATGTAGCTGTACGGGGGGGTTGACTTGTACAGGTGCTTTGGGCATTTGTGTTGTCCAGGCCCATAGAGGGTCATAAGGGGAGTGCAGGTGTCCTGCAGTTTCCTTAAAGCTCCTGCGGCTACTTTAAGGGACGTCGTAAAAATGGGCTGTATACAACTGGCATGTCTGTTAAATGTATTGTGAAGTACTCATAAAGCTAACCAGTGAGGCTTATGAATTGCTGTAAGTTACGCAAACTTTTTTTACACACACTTGTAATGTACAGGTGATACTGTTGTTATACGGTGCCCTAAAGCCCCACTTTTGTTGTTGTGAGGTAAGCTATGCTTTGATTGTCTAATTTCCTAGTTAGGCTGTGTGCAAAGAGCACACACCTTGATCAGCACTGATAGGCCCTCCTTCGCAGTACACCCCCTGTTTACTGTGCAATACACCCCCTGAGTACTGCGCAATTGGGCGCAAAATAAGAAAATATCGCCACAGAAAGAAATGTGCATGAACATTTTTGCTCTCCGGGCTCATGAAGCAGCCGAGGATCTTAATAGTTCATGTGGCACCACCTACATGCCCCATACAGGCTTGCCCATTCTTTGCTTGCAGACAGCCCATATCCACCTATAAGGGCAGTTGTGGCTAAGGCGTGAGTCAACATTTCGAGCCCAGATCCCTACACTCCCATTTTCCCAGCCTCCTTCCCAAGCAGCTCTGCAATGACCTCCAGGCATTCCTCAGCCATCCAAGAGATTTCTTTTAAAGGATTCGTAGTTTTGCCTGAGGCCTCTTCCCAGAGGCACTTGTCAGAAACGGCTCCACTGGAAGGCATTCTGCTGGCATTTTAAACAGATGTCTAAAAAATGGAACTGATTTGTCTGATGGAATAGGACACTTTTCCTTACACCCCTCTGGATTTGATATGTACTCTCTTGTTTACCTTCCCACCTCAGCTCACTAACATGTGATGATGTTATGCTAAATGTCGTTGCTTTGTTGTCCACTTGTATGAGCAATCAGGTTTTGCGGATGTTTAAATTAATAAATTTTTATTTCACTCCAGAATTTGTCAAATGTTTTTTGCTATTTGTTGGAAGTACTTTACCAGTGCTAGTAATTTGCTCTGCAGCTAGAACCATCAGGCTGAATCTGAGTGGTGGAATGGATCGTCTTTGTGATTCCAGACCAGTGAGCTGTGAGACACTGTCGTCCCCATCTTCCTCCTCCTCATCCTCCTCATTGGGATTTCTGTCTTTCTACTGTCACTGTTCATGGCCCATTTCTCTGTCTGATGCCCTGCTCCTGCCTTACTCTTGACATGTTCCATGACAAGCTGCAGGCTTTGATGAGGTGCTGGGAGCTTCGCTGCTCTTTGACGTATGCTTACCCATAGCCACTGACTTTTTCTTCAGAAAGACAGAATTATTGCAGCCATAAAATGAGATAAAGTGAGCTTGAAAGCTGCTGGGTCTTTCAGTATTCGTTCTCATGATATCATCAGTGAGAGACAGCGGCTGTAAAAGTGAGGTCAGGACCCACCTTGGGCTACTGCCCTGTAAGGATAGGAGTGCCTTCTCTTTTCACGTCCTCTTTGGGCTTTCAGTGTGTGATGGAGCTGACAAGTGAATGTCTGGTTTGAGTAGAAAAGGCATCTCATAATTGGATGCATGCTCGGCGTGCAGACTGTTTGTCCCAAAGACAATGATAAAGTGTTTAATCTTCTCGGTAACAGCGGACCACACAGGCATGATGATGCCATTATCTCCGTGAGGCACTCTCACCAAGAAGCTTCACTCTTAGCCTTGATTTATATTTCCTTTCATCAGCATCGACCACTCAGATTGCAAAAATCATTCATATATAAAAGCAGGGTTCGCTGCTTTTGTTCTTCCTTAAATTAAATTCAGCAAATGTTCTTTTGCCCTACATTCACACTGCAGCTCTCCTTCCCAGACTTGTCCTTGTAGTCCTGTTGAAATTAATGTGACAACAATGGATCTTCTTTGTGACGGCTGTGTGATTACTTCTGCTAACAAGGAATAAAGGTGGCGGAAGAATCTACACCGGTACTTATCTGCCTTTGATCTCCTCTCAGCTCTGTTGTCTTGCGGTTTATCTGGAGAAGACATCATTAATTGGGTAAAAGCAGTAACATGTTTTCAAAATAATAGAGACCATTTGAAAAATAAAATCCATTGATTAATCAACAACCCCATAAAGTCACCAGTTACAGTTCTGATTGGGAATTAAATTGATATTTATCTCATAGGGTGGAATGCTGAATCTATAGTGTGCTGCACCATCTGTGGGAAGACACCTGAAATACAGGGAAAATAAAACAGCTAATTAGGATGATCAATATCATTTCTTCTAATTTGGTGGGCTAGTTTAAATAGTTGAACAGGCCGCATATGGCCCCGGGTCATAGTTGGCCCACCCCTGGTCTAGAGGTTGCAAACTTACTTTAAGTCCTTTTCACCAATTAACCATAATGCACATTTACATTTGAATGACTAAATGCTAACTGAAAAAGAAATTGTTTGAGACAATGATTGTTTTTAGGGGTTGAGCCTTGTATTCTAAGTATTCTGGTTATACTTTTCAATAACAAGAAAACTAAAAGCCAACTCATAAGGTTTTGGAAGAGGTTTTAGTCACCATAATTCCTTCAGTTATATTTAGCTAGAATGCTAGGATAAAAAATGGCACACAAAGAATAAAAGCATTTTCCTCTGGTTTTGAAGTACAGTTGGGATCGGCAGCCTCAGAAGGTTCCACTTATTGCACCTGTGAGGAAACGACTGTGCCTCTGTCAATAAAACGCTTCAGGAAGGGTTTCCAAATATCATTCTGAATTATTGATGACAAAGAAATTGGAAGTTTAGTTTATGCTTTCTTTACATGTGAATAGGAAATGGAGAATAAAAGGAGAGGGGTTCACTGGAATGCCAAGCTGCATATTTAAAACAGATTGGTTCATTAGGTTACTCTGAATTAAGGCTTATTTAAATGCCACCAGGACCCCAGAAGATGGAAGTTGTCTCCTGACTGACAGGGAGCACAGAAGGGTTGGATGGCTTATGGACCTCTTTGAAGATTAATGTAAATAATTAACAGGGTAGTGACAAATGAAGAGGGTTTCACTGATGTAAGCCTGATCTCTCTTCCACTTTTGGCCCTTTGGGGTTTACCTCTCCAACTGCAAAAAGACAAGAAAACGATGGATGGTGCCTGCAGCGATTTGCTGATCGATCTGAAAAACTGTCTCAGTTTCTGAAGCCTGCAGAGATCTTCTGAAGTCAGGCTTGAGATGAGCACTTCTGAATTCAGGCCTCAATTCAGACCGTTCTGCTTTTCTCTGACAGCATTACACGTTTACATTGCAGCTGAACTCACGACACAACGTCGTCTTTATTGATCTTTGATCCTCAGCGAGTCATCAATCTGGATTCTTAGTCTCTCATTGGATGGTGTAGATTTCATAACATTGTTAATGCGCTTTCATAAGTATCTGTATTTTCCTGTCAGCTTCATCTGCTTTGATTTCACTTCCCTAAAGACCTATCAGTATATCCATGCTGTAATCTGGGAATTCTGCAATTAGGGAGTGGAGTGGAGTTGTCTGACATGGAGTGACAGCCAGTGCCCCCCCCCCCCCCCCCCCTTCAACGGGACAGCCTGTCACTTGTCTGAACTCTTAGAGCCGAGGTTAAAGCATCCCTCCTCAGGGACCGAGCTGTGTGGCACGATGGCAAAGAGGGTCCCAACCTCTTCTGACAGACACATCTTAGCCTAGATGTCATTTTGGCTCCTCGCTTCTATACAGTACAATGCAGACTGGAAGAGTGGACTACATTATACTGACACCAAGCTGCTGACAAACTAACGCTAGAAGTGAAGGACTGTAGGGACCATTGATTTTCTACTCTGGCAAAAATGCAAGAAGCCAGCCAGCCCTCCCTCCTCCTGGACCAGGGATGCTAATGGACTTTTAAGTGTTGCCACAGTGACTCTCTGGAGGTACTTTGTTTTTGTCACTGCTGGACCTCTGCAATGCCCCAAATCCCCAGCTTCTTTGTCTGACATGTTTGCATTTAGCAGAAAAAATTTAAAAGTCTTTCACAGGTCAAGGGTTAATGCTCTGAGCCTCCTTAGATGTCAGGAGATACCACTAGAGGCCTAAACTTTCTGGAATTGAATACAAACAACTTATCCATAAAATAGTGTACAATAGTAACATGCCAAGTTTTTAAAAAAAGCATTCACTGACTGAGGAACGCCACAGGGTGAAGGAGAGCGCTTGAACATGTCAATGATTCATTCTTTCTAACAGTCTTCACTGCAGCACTGCATCTCTATCTTCACACACGCTGAAAACACAGTGTTCCCTCGTTTATCGCGGGGTTACATTCTAAAACTAACCCGCGATAGGTGGAATCTTAAAAGTGGGCTTACAGATATTTTTGGTTGTAAAACTCCTCAATACCGATTTATACATTTTTCTCAGACAGACATGAACATTTTCACACTTATCTCAGTTTGTTTCAACTCTCAAAGTTCAAACATTCATAGAAAAATAAGTCCAGGATAATAGAATAAAAACAAAGATCTGCTTGCGATCAAAAATGCATGCAACACTGGCAAGCTGACTGCTTTCTGTATAGGAGATGTGGCACATAGGAAATTGAATGACAATGTCTACAGCCAATCAGTGTGCAGAACACAGTGCACTGCTTTAGACAAAAAAAAGCAACATGTAAAATTGCTCTGTAAGAACATTTTAAACTGAAAGATAAGTCGCAATATAGCAAAGGACCGCTGTATACCGGTACATGGTCGCTCATTGCCCCAATGTCTGTGTTTTTATCCTGGCATTGTACATGTCACTCCTATCCATCGAGTCACTGAATGAAAATCTTTTGCTGTTAAGTGCAGCCAGATTTTCGCTCACTTCACTTTCGCCCTTTTGACTGAAGCTCCACCCAACCTCACAGCCTCTTTCTTATAAGCCCACCCACAATCCCTGGAAAGACAGAATTATACATATAAAAACTGAATAGAATACAAGCATTGAAGCATCAAAATGATGCACCGAAATTCACGTTTTACATAGTACTGGTAGTACCGCTATGAGCTTGGCACTAATTTTCAGTACCCATTCCTATTTCAGTAATCTGAAACTATACATAGTGAGCTGTTTTTATTAATTACTCAGAGGTTTCATGTACAGTACAGACAAAAAGTTTGGACACACCTTCTCATTCATTTGAATGAAAAGGTGTGTCCAAACTTTTGGCCTGTACTGTACATCTAATACATTTAATTTCAAATGAAGCAATAAAGTTCAGACTGTCTTTAGAGGAGGCTCAGACCTTTCAATCGCAGAAGGTGTACAGATTTCTCTTTAAAGAGGTGAAGTAGTAGCTGCATTAGAATCAACTCTTGTCTAACACCTCTGAAATAGGCCTATAGAGCCCACTTCTGTGTCTCAAGGGAGCTGTTAACTCATTTATTGCCCATGGCTCCTTGATCCCTATTCCGGCTGGCCGTGTCGCCGTCTGTGTGGTTAGCCATTGGAAATCTAATTAACAAAGTTTCCTCAGCCAGACAAGTTTGAGAGCAAACTTGAACACAATGGAAGAAAAGGAGAAAAACACAGTTTTAAAGCCTATAGGAAGTGTTTATAGTCAATATTCACAAACAGCAATACATTTAGTGTTTAGTTTTCTATATCATCCTGTCGGTGAGAATGTCAGCAGTCACCGATTTTTGCGAATGTTGGAGGAAAACAAGCGTGTTCCAGTGAGGAAGAGCTGTGTGATTCGTCATGGGACTGCAGTGAACTTGTTGATCCGCTGAACTTTCTAAAATGAGTTGAGAGATGGACAACGAGGCTCTGCAGCTAAACAATGAAATGCTTGTTTTTAACACTGACCATCTAAATCATGTGCTGCTTCCCTCCTGTTGCATTCAAATCCCATGTTGTTTTGACAACGGTCAGCCAATTAGAGGATTGGGTTTACTCTGCAGAAAAACAAAGAAAACCATTTAAACCCACCCTCAGATATTATTTAACAGTGTAAAATAGATTTGGGTGGTGATATGGATGTATAGATCTTTCCATAAAGGTTTATAACATTTATCATGTTTTATTATTAGCTGAGAGATAAAAATGGTTATTCATAACAATCTGGTAACTTTCATGACATTCAGTCAACTTGCATTGAACTACCTCAATTGTTGCTTCTGATTTATAAACCTTAACTTTATGTTTGTTTCCAAGTAAAAAATCAAACCTAAATATTTTGAGTTTAGAAATGCCTAACACTTTATACTTAGCAAAATCATTCCATCCTAACAGCAGAAACCATAATTCCTATTTTTGTTCCTCAAAAACAAGAACAAAATGCCTTTTTTTTAATACTTTCTAAACTCCACTAAATGTTTTTACAAGTGAATTCCACTCTTTGCTTTCAAAATTGCTTTCTTTGGATGCAAAATTCTTCTTTTGTTTGCATTTTTTTACTCTTGAAAACTTGTATATTCTGCCTTTTACCCCATCTTCACAATACCTTGCACTTTTAATTTAAATTCTATATGAAAGGCACATTACTAATAAAGACACTTCATCTAATTAAAGAGTAACTGTGACGTTTAAGATCTATAATCATCAGGGATATTGTGTGGAAGTCAAATAAGCGTGCTGTATGTGCAGGATAGAAAGTAGCTAAAGTGGAGTTTTGTCATTAACCATCCACAATTTCATATGTTTTGCTTCCTAATTATGAACTAATTACTAAGTAATTATAAAAAAATCTAAAATCTACAGTTTCTGAATCGGCAATATGATCAGAAACTGTGTCATGATTACAAATCTTAATAATGACATAATTATTTAGGGTAAAATTCTAAAGCTAGCACTGTTTTGTAATTGTTTTAATTTAATGTTTGACCTTTTCCAGTAATGAACTCTTTCAATCTGTGGAGCCTGAGTTTCTCAGCAGACTGCAGTCTGAGTCCTGGCTTGTATTAGAGGTGTGAGCTTGAACTGTTGCCCTCAGTGAGGTTGTCTTGTTTCACCTGCATCATGATCACACTCTGCTGCCTGCTTTTCCAGAGCTAAAGAAGATATCAATAAGTGATCTCTGCCTCCTTTCCCCCAGAGGATTTAGTGTTCCCCACTCTCGCTGGTCCTGCTTCTAGGTGACCCTTTGTGCTTCTTCATCACAGAAGTGATTCAGTCATATGTATTTTGCCATTTAAACTTGCTTTTAACTGCTGTACCATAGGTTCTCTGGCCAAAAACCTGGTGCAGATTAACCTTCTGTGACATTTTAAAGGATTTTTCTCTTTATCTACTTGTAAAACATGTTGGTTTGAGTGGCTGCCCTCCCCAGGAAAGGAAAGAAATTCCTCTGAATGATTGCATATGTGGTCAGTGCATCTGTACTCAGTTCAAATGGGCTTCATTCATAAATAATAAAGTAAACACAAGCAGTCTGCTGTGCCCCTGTTTCTCTTCAAATTATTTTTCTAGGGTTAGTTTTTTTTTTCTTACTTTGATATTTTCAAAAGGACACAAAATATGGTACAAAATTCACAACATTTTAGCCAGCATATGTGAACAACTCCATAAACAATTAGTATAAAAATAGAGGAAAGTGCAAACAAACAAGAAGAACAAAAAAGTACAAATGAGGAGAATATGTATATTAAAGTAGCATTTATCTTATATCTTGTAAGAATTTTAAGAATGTTTGTTAAATCTTAATAAATTACTATATTTTTAATCTTATTTGCTGTGCTGTAGCCCCAAACACCATTTCATTCAACCACCGTTTATTTTGAATATGTAGTCCTCATTTCCAGCTGTCTTTGTGTTAGTCTGCTTTGACAAATGCAACTGAGTTTGTCTTTAATAACATTGGATGACCTCGTCTCATTTCAGGTGGGTTGGGCGGGTCCGCTGCGGGCCATGTTTCTCTGGTGAGGTCCTACCTTCTGCCAAAATGAGGCAGAAGCCTGGATCGCCCCCAATAATCCTGCCGGCTTTCGTGGCCCTCGCCTTGGTGACCGTTTTACCTCAGCTGTCCTCAGGAGTCATGCCTTTCCCCCAAGACCTGGAACCCATCCACACCGTGGGCAGAGAAGGTAAAAACAATACCTGCTGTGTTATTTTGATGAGCGGAGGGGCAAATGTGTCCGTAAAATCCGCCTGACAGCCACAAAGGGCATTATATTTAGAATAATTGATATTTTAAAGGTCTCAGCACAAAGTATGACTTGCAGTCCAAGAGCTTAATGCTGGCCTGTTAATTATTATCAACAAAAGGAACGACTTAAATGTCATTTAAATACAAATTCCTAAAATACTATTTTGTTTTTCTGTTAAAATTTCATCTGTTGTCCATTTATGAAGCTCTTTGTGTTTTGACTGAAATGTTGCTGCTACTTAATTCATTAAAGTCATTTCTAGTTTGAAACAAAATCCTCTTAGATTTCAGGTTGGTAAGCAAGCTGTGAGAAGTTCTGATAACATCCTAGTCCATGTGACAAGGACGTTTCAACATGATTACAAGTGGGTTTAAATGTCGGGAGAGTCGTTTTGCAAATAGCAGAGGGGATCAAACCTGTCACTGTGTCTGTGGACAAAGCCAGATGGTCGTTTTTTTGCTTGGAAAGTTTCCTTATTCAACGACCTGGCAACATGCATGTGGCAGCGTTGATGAGAGCTGCTCCGGTTCTGAGAGGAGTTTTATTGAGTGAAAGTTTCATTATCCTTAAAAGGCTGGCATTCACAGATTACAGATCCACACTACGGAGGAATACTCAGACCGAATCTTCCCTGTGTTTGGCTAACATTATCTCTGCTCAGGCAAGATGTGGCAAGTTATTAGGTAAATGAACACATGTTCATTTACCTAATATAAGGACGTCATACCAATTGGGAACGCTGAAAGCAAAGCTCAACAGAAAGTTTCAACAGATCCAATGGATCAACAATGGATTGATTACTAATACAAATGCTGTACTGCTTCTTGAATTCCTTGTAATAAGGTCCCACTCCGATCATCTTTTGATCTATTGTAAAAGCATTCCCAGAGGTATTTTATAATAATTATGCAGTTTTTATCCAAAATCAAAAAACCTGTGTTGCTTTCTTAGACATAGTTTCTGCAGAGCAGCAATAGTTGTTAAGAAATTCACCTCTGAGTTGTGGGCGGGACCATTGGTGCAGAGCAAACTTGGCTTGAATAGAATGGAGACATCTTATAAGAAAACCAATGGGACTCGTCAGATCGAGCCCATCACCGGTGAGGTCTAAAGAAGAGGCTTGGTCACTAACTGTAAAAACCTATAATTGATTTAAGAGGTGGCTGAGACCGTGGCCCTAACATTGTAATTGATCTATCTGAAAGAGACTAACGTAACCATTAGCAGAAATAGCCGTGCTAATAGTGCTATATGTGGAGCTGAGTCCCAGGTGTAATGAGAGCAATTTGTCACCTCTGGCTGGAGCAGGTGACAAACTGGGGCACAGGGTCCTTTACAACACTTCCATATATCCATTATGAATCTTGGTGTATATAGGAGGACGGAGTCTATAAAAGGACACCTAAGTGAGTCTTCCGTCTGGCAGCGGTGGAGTTGATTCTGTTAGCGGCGTGTCTGTGAATGTACTGCAAGTCTGACACATAATGACGGCTATTAGAGGGAGTTCTGAGGCAAATTCGACAGAACTTGGTGTGTTTCTGTTTGGTATCATTCTTACCAGACTGCTCGTACTTAAAGTTTACAGGAGAAAACGGAGACTTGCATCAAAAATGTCACCTTACTTTTTTCGAGGTATAAAAAAAATCGTCTAGATATCTTCTGGCTTCAAGCTGTGATCAAGCTGCCTCTGAATCACAAAGGGGAGAAGTAGCTGAGGAGTAATTAGAAGTCCTCATTTGCCAGGGGCAGGGTAGCAGGGCAGGCTGGAGAGCCTTAGGGAGTCCCATCACCACAGCAGCAAGGTCCAGCACTCATCCAGACATTAGGCGTCTAAATCATTAAACAGTCGATTTGAGAGGGGTGGTTAAGGGGGCACACTTTTCCCTGTAGGAAGGCCTCATTTCAGATTGTGGTGAATTACTAGTGGGGGGGCTGCTAATTCAGCAGCTGTGCTGGTCAGATGGGATGCTGAAGGGCTGTAGTTTACAGGTCCTTTTGTTTGCTTAGAATAGAAGTATAAAAAAATACAAATTAACTGCACAGGATGTTTGAAAAGTGAAAAAAAGAGATGTTGTTGTTGGATCTTTGAAAATGTTACCTTTCATTTCTTAATGAAATTGTGGTTAAACAGTGTTTAATTTTGAAGTTGAGACTGTCACGTGCCGTTTAATCTCAGGACTGTTTTGTAGAAATCAATGATGAAGAGAAGACTTTGAAAATATATGTTTATGCAACATAAAACAGCTTTTCTTTTCTGTTTACTTCACCTTGTGAATTTTATTTAACAACTTTGGTGTTTCTGCACACACACACATGCCCGCATCCTGTAACTGCATGATATTAACTGAATTATACCCTATTATTCAGACTTCCCCTTTGTTATAAAGAAGATGATTCGAGAAGTACGAATAAAAGTCAGGCTTTTCTTAACCAGTCATATAATACAAGTGACACAATTCTTGTATTTTAATAATGTAAATTAGGTCCATTTCCAGACCCCATACAACATTCATTCATCATCTATCTCTGCTGTGGGTCAGTACTGGAGCCAATCCCAACCACCATTGGGGTGGCCAATTCCAGACCTCAGGAGCCACTGTCCTCCCTGTTTCCCAGCAAACCTGTCATTACAGGATCTTATTAGAAAATTACACCTGATTTAGATCATCAGCAGCAGGTACTGCAGGGGTATCTGAAAAACATATATATAGCAAAAGGCCAGCCCTCAAGGCCTGGAGTTTGACACCCCTTCAAACAGCGAACCACGGGGCTCCATACAAATCGAGTCACTCTTGAGATATCAATCAAGCTGCTGATGCATTTGATGCTGAGTGAAAGATTTTGTTATTTGTGACTCATAAAGCAATATATGAGATAGTCTTCCAAAAAGGTGAAAAAAGTATTTTATTTTCCAATTAAAGTAGAGTTCACACAGATTATGAGACAAATGGTACAAATGTTGTAGGTGCGTCACTATTGGGATGTGTCTTTTCATGTGTGTCTTTTGATGTGTCTCTTCATTGTCTTTGTCATTTCAAAAATTAGGAAAATAATTTTACCGTTTTCATTTAGGTAATGTACATTTGGTTCAAACATATGACTAACAAAGTGGTTGGGTTTTATTTTGATGTTAAAGAGCTTCCTTCTTTCTTTGGACCCACACAGCCTCGTACCTGTATCCCAGCTTCCGGGGTCTCATGTCGGACAACAACACTGCTCGCCTGGGCCTGGACTTCCAGAGGATGCTGAGGATCAACCATATGCTGTACATCGCTGCTCGGTGAGTACACCATTCCCAGTGTCATCTATACCCCGTTGTTCCTTTAACCCTTTAATACTCTTGAGCTGTAGCTCCAGTTTCCTTTCGACCACCGTAACTCTTCAATCGTTGACACAATGAACGTCATTCCAGCGGATTCTGAAGCGGAGAACAGCAGTGCCTTACATTAGCGAAGTGCTTGCGTAATCATCGTAAATCGAGTTGTGATTTGTGAAAGAACGTCTATTATTTAGGTGTCGCCGGTGATATCTCAGGTGTTAAAGGGATAAACATATAGAATACAACCTTAAAATGATGGACTTATATTGACCTTTAATGTCTTCCTGTGGATTTTTCATCAAATCCTAAGCATAACTATATTCTTTCTTGCATTGGTACATGAGATCAGTCCACTGAATTCTGTAAAGGGTGATGATTATTTATTTATTTATTTTTTTATTCAGCATTTGATGACAGGTAAAATAACTCAAAACCCAAAGTGACTGACAAGTAAAATATGATCTTCTGAAATGTGTCAGAATGTGCAGAACAAGACGCTCTGGTCTTCTAGAGCTATTTGAGCTTTCTGTTCACTACTCACTATTGATAACCACTTTAGTTTAAAGTTCCAGACTAATCATTATTTTTTTGGGGGAGAAAGAACATTTATTTCTGCTGTCCTTTTTTTGGTGACTCACAAGAACTTGTTGATTTTGTTGAAAGTGGTGTTTTAAGTAAGGCAATTGATTATATTAACAATTCGATTTAAATCATAATTTGTGGTTCATGATACGATTCCTAGTCGATATTGGTTCATTTTGAACAATCCGATTCACTGACCCAAACATGGATCCAGGACCTCTTTAACCAAAACGTCAACCAGTGGGAGGTAGAGAGAAATACCTGGTTACTGAACAGTGCAGGGGAAGTTTTCCAGATTCCTTGTATTCCTTGCATTTTGCAAAAATCAATTAATATTTTCATAGTAATTACGTATAAACTAGATAAAATATGTGTTAACTGTGTAATTGTCAACCGCTTGAAAAGCTCAAAACTGAACTCGCATGAAGATCAGTCAGCCGAAACACTTGATGGGCACCCGCGCACCATGACGAACGCAAGAAACACTTATGAATTACGTAAATCACGCATATATCAGAAAAGACAGAAATTTCATACGTGGAAAATGAGCAAAATGTACGTAGTGGCTGTGTGACATGGCCTTTAGGTTATGTGACTCACGGGTTTCTATAAAGCCGTAGTGATGCTAGTTTGAAGCTCCACTGTTAAAATGTTGGCATGATATGGCTTCATTAAAGCCAGGTCTTTCCTAAAGATGAGCTTGACGGTTGTTTAAACATATTCAGTACTTTACTCCACATTAAATGATTTGTCGTGGTGGACCCTTAAGCATCTGAGTAAGTTATTGACAGACATGGCTACAGGCAATGTTTGGTATTTACATTCAAACGTTAGTCTCTTGGTGAAAATATCAGTTAGACTCTGAGTAGTCTGTACCAGTGTACACTAAACTGCTCTCAAATTTAAATTGAAAAAAATAAATCAGCTTTTAAAAGCTGTCTTTGTCTAATTAACTTAAAACCATTAGTTGCTCTGGTTGCATTCTTCATACAAATGCAGTTCTGCTTCCGTTTGGGTTCTGACCTAGAAAGCAGAGCAGCAGCCCTCCTACTGTTAGGAACATCAGTCAAAAAGGTTCACAGGGACTTGATGTTGGAGAATTGACTACACATTTTTCAATGGTGGGTGCAGCAGAGCGCATGCCTCACTTCACAGACTGATTCATATGGGTTCTGTTTAAAAAAGTTTCTCCAGCTTTTAAGTCTCTAAGCCAAAAAGCCAATAAACGTAGTTAATCCACCACCTCGCCTGTGTTGTTGAACAGCTGAGATCAATCCCATTGATTGAAATGAAGGATTTTTTTCTTGTTTAATGGGTGGGAATTGTTAGATCATATGAAAGTCGCATTCAAATAGGCATCCAGGCTAAATGAAAGCATGTGGAGATCTCCTAACTCTCCTCCTCTTGCAGGGATCACGTGTTCGCAATCAATCTGGCTTCTTCATCGGAGCAGATAATCCCACAGCAGGTAGGAAAACGTCTGCCTGCATGTTTGATTGAAACCCTCTTCTGTCTTGTTTCTATTCAGAGGAAAGGGTGTTTTCTACATGTTAGGTTTGATCGAACATAAGAGACGCTGATGCATGAATTTGGGGCAATACTGACGTGTGAATTTGCATTCTGACAGAAGACAGTGGCCTGTTGATTTTCAATTTTCAAGAACTCAGCAGTACATTCTCACTCTGAAACTTGCAATCACACATCTTAACTCAGCCTTACTTGCCATTTTAAGTCATTAAATTGGTTGTACAATGTATTTTATTTGACGTTATCATGTGGTTTTAGTTATTGGAATCAGGCTGGGTGGGGGGGCTATACAATTAGACCTTTTTCCCTTTAATGCAAGCTCTGTATTTTGTACTTCTGTCTTGTTTTTCCAACGGCGCTATGTTTGTCCGATAAGAAAGTCTTGTAGGGTTCGTATCTCATTATTTCCCTTTCCAGCCTTCGCTTTCCTTTTATGAAGTGGAGCGGCACTCTTGTTGCTTTTGAAGTGCCATGCTGTCTTCTATCTGAATCTCATTTGTCAAACACGATTGCTACTAAATAAAAACCCTCAAACGTCGACAGTTTTGTTTGCTTGTATTTAAATGAGCTCTGAACATGGTTATTCATCCTGATAAGGCCAGCACCTCCATGTCACAGAGATCCAAGCTATTGATTTGTGTGTAGAATGTGCCACAAAGAAACGGGAACTTCCAAGCACTTCAGTGTTGAATTTGAATGAGAACCTAAATATTGAACATCTGAACATGATTCATTTTCTTCTCCATTTACTCAAACCTCTCCACTCTCCAGTGTGACGGCAAGACCAGAGTGGAAAATGATAAAGGCTCCTCCTGTGTTCTGCTTCTTACTCCCCCTTTCCTGCTTTCCATCTGAGCTCCATCATTAGTGTGTGACAAAGTCCCACCACCAGAAAATGGTGTGTCATCCTCTTCACAGATCTCTTTCTCCATGCCCAACCTTCATTTTTTCTCACCAGGCATTCATTCTTTTTCTCCTCTTCACTGATCTCCCAGACCTGGGTGGTCATAAGTAATAATTGGTAAACCAGATAAAGTGAGGGCAATGCCTATAACCATAATGCTGATGCCTGTTAAAGTGAGGAAGGTCTTCACAAAGTGCTGTTGCTAGACGGAAAGAGGTAGAATTATGGAAAAAAAAAAAAACATATTGAAACTGTTCATATTTATGGAAAGATTTGCAATCTTTCATCTCATACATTTGTACTAAGTGACTCATTTTACTAAATTTCAACTGGTAAAAGAAAACAAAAACATTTTCAAACAAAAACTCGAAAAACTTAGTTCTGGAGAGCGGTACCGTCTGGTCTAGAATGGTCAAAGGCAATTCAGATGAGTTCTTCTGCTCAAAGTTGGACTATCACTGCACATGCGGGGTGAAACTAGCAACAACACCTATGGAGGTCATCAAGCAGCTCAGTTTTCTTCTGCTTGGTCTTTTCTTCTTTATCCAAAGCATTTAATGTTGATTGAGAGAAGATTGTGGGCAGCGAAGAGGAATACAGCAACTTTCTTTCAGCTGCAGCTCACCGCTCCCCCTGGGGGATGGGTCAAATGCGGAGAAGAATTTCCCCATTGATGGATAAATAAAAGTATCTGAAAAAAAGGAAAAAAGTTCTTTCTTTAAAAAGAAAGACTTATCACTAGATTAATATTTAATTTGCTGATTTCTGCCTCATGAAACATGTCAATAATCTGTTTGGGTTCAAATGTGTTAGTGGGAGTTTGGGACTAAATCAGGTGAATTCCTGCTCATTTTAGGAGAAAGCATTGATTGTGTCCTGAAACCATAAAAAAGGTTCATAATAATAACAACTGCACAACTCTTAACACAACAGCGGCTTCTATTTTTTTACCCCTGAGGCTTCAGGGCAGAAAGATTAAAAAATCTAAAAACCTTCTAATGTGATTCTAATATTTCTAAGACTCAAACAATTTGAATATATTAGTTAGTTACTGTATGGGAATAAACTAATTTTTTGGTTTGCTTGATTAGTTACTGTATAAATGTATAACTGATGATTGTATTGCTTTTATGTATTATTTCTATTTAATTGTTTGAAATAAACCATTTCAAACCATTTCAAATCAAATATATCCTTATTACTCCAAAAGGATTTGTAAACAGGGGGAAAAATTCAAATGTCCTTATGTGTATCACACTTTCAGAACGCCATAAAGGGAAAAAAATGTTATCCACGGTACAATAGTCCCTTTTTTATTGCAGGAGTTGCATTCAAACAGTAAGCAAACTCCTAACTTCACACGTTATGGACGTTTCTAAGACAACGTGAACATTTTTACACTTTTATCTTCTGTTTAAACTCTCAAAGGTCATACCTTTGCAGTGAAAATGGGTCCAGTTTTATAGAATGAAAACAAAGATCTGATCATGATGGAAGATTTGTGCAGATTTGGCAAACTGAACGCAAACACGGCATGCAGGAGATTGCCAAGAACAACAACCAATCAGTATGCAGAACACAATGTGCTGTAAAAAAAAAAAAAAAACAGAAAAACATGCAAACTTGCACAAAAAAATCAGCAAAACAGCAAGACTGTAAAAGCTGCACCGCGTTATATGGAGGGATTGCTGTTTTGAAGATGTTTTCATTTGGTCTAGGTAGTTTATATTGCAGATCCACAATCAAAGTCCTCTCAAGGAACTGAGAATGTAGAAGAGAAGCAACCCTCGGGAATTGGCATAACTCAATCAATAGTAATCTTAAATGATTCAGTTTGTAATTTTCAATCATTTCTAAAGGTGAAGTTGTTTGTTCTTTTTTTTTTTTTTAATAGCTGTTTTCCTTAATTAGTTTATTCCCAAAAGCTGAACATTTTCCAATAAAAGCTAAAGGATTTGCTTGGTTCCATTTTTATTGCACCAGTTTCAAGTTTTTATCTAAAAAGTGAAAGATTTCTGGTTTAGTCAAACTCAACTAAACAACAAAATATTTATGTCTTAACTTCACATCTTTATTTAAACCTATTGGGGGTCATTTACAGTCCGAATTGCTAGAATCTTCTGTTTGGTTTGCTTGTTTGTTTCTTATGTTTTAAATAAAATAATTAGAATTGAGGGGTAAAATGTAGGTTATGAGTAAAACAACACCTGAAGAGTTTATCTGATAAAGTATACCTCTAGCATAATGCAGAAAGGAATTTTAAAAAAAAAACAAAAAAACAACTGTATCTCCAGACGATTGTGTTTTGCAGATACAGTTTTATTTCTTCCTCCTTCTGATTTTGTCTCCTGTTTGATGAAAGAAACATTTTGCATAAGTTTTCTTTGAGGAGGTTGCTTTCAAAATAAATGTAAGTCTACCTGCAGTAAGGTATAAAGCACTTGAGGGTAAAAGCAAATCTTCCTCCGTATCTTTTACTTTCCTGGTTGGGTCTCCCACCTGGGAATACACGGAGATGCTCATTAAAAGTTTCTACTGGGTTTCTACAAAGTAAAGATTCATTACTTAATTGAAAGCCTGTGTGCAAATAGAACAAATGTAGACCAATGCAGGGCATTGCTATGTTTATACTCACTCAGGTACGAGGATAACTATCGCTCATAGATTCATAATGACTGCAGTCCTTTAAGGAATCGAATTAGACCCGTTTGCAGAAAGTGTTGATTTTTTTTTCTGGCTGACCAACAGAACAGGGAGCTGAAAAACTTTAAAACCCAAATGTAGGAGCTAAAGCTTGGAGACTTTTCCAGTTTCATGACTCTGAGTGAAATCCCAGTGAGCTCACAGTGGTGCTGTGAAATGTAAAACACAAGCGGAGATGAAACAGACCTGCCAGTAATCTCAGTAGTGTGAGGAAGCTATTGGAAATTCTCATTAGTAAATTAGTTGTCTATGAATTGGAGCACATTAATCCTTGTGCTGGAATAGCTTGTGAACCAGTAGATTAATATTTTTCTGCTGCTGCCTACAGGGCATCCCAGAATGATCCAAAAATGTGTTTTGGAGCCAAATCTGCAGTGTGAGTTCAGGATTTACAGCCACTGGGTTAATTGGGGCTAATTGACTCCTTCTCATATAGACATTGAAGTGCGAGACAGCATCCTGCAGTGGTCTTTTGTTTGTCTGCAGCCTTACAGGTCCAGACGCATCTCACACGGTGATCTGTATCTCCCAGGAGACACAGCGTTTGGCCGCCCACCCATCGAGTTCCCCTGATAGCTCCGTTTATTTGTTTTTCTCTGCAACAGTTTTATGGAAATTTAATGAGATTTTTATCAGAGCTTTCTGGTAATATCCCAGCGACTGAAGCAGCAGAAGCTGAGATGGTCGGGCATTTGAGCTGACATTAGGCTGTCTTTTCATTTTTCAGAAACTCACTTGGAAGACAAAGGATGTGGAGAAGTGCACAGTGAGGGGCAAAAACAGCGTGAGTATCATCTACCAGACACTTCATCTCTCTGTTTGTGCCTTTACTTCATCCTCTCTGCCATGTCTTTGTTCTGTGCTGCAGCAGGAACTGCAGTCAGCAAAGATGGTTTTAGTTTTGTCTTTGAATGGACCTAAGTGGTTTCAGTACATATATACTGTCTCTAGGACTGGGTATCGACTTTTTCAGCACAGATTGAACCTCCTCAATACTATTAGATATCGAATCATTTTCATTTAATGGCAGTTTAAAGCTCAATGGAACCATTTTCATCAATGATAGTGAGTTAGTAAATGCGTTATTGGGTGACGATCAGCAAAACCAACCCTCACATATATGAAATGGTCTAGTACTGCTTAGGCCGTATTAAAATCTCTAAGCACTGATCCTTTGACAACAGTCAAGCCCTGTGCATCTTGCTTTGTATATATAAGGGATGGTCCTTTGAAGAGTTAACATTTTAACAATGTGTTAAAACCGTCGTTATTGGTGGATACGGGCTGTGTGGGGCTCAAAAATGGGCAAACCTGCACGGGCAGACAGGAAGACCGTACAAAGTATAAAGGTCGTAGACCGCTAGCTGGTATTTCATACATTTTTTTCTTTTTTTTTGACACCCCCAAGTCTAGTGGACTGCACAGGAAGCCTGTTAGGGATGTGGACCTAACAAGTGTGCACTCCTTGTGTGCAGCCTTAAGGCTAGAAATGGGGACATTTGACAATCAGAGCGCAGTTTTTGTGGTCATCCTACGCTCGTCCTACTGCCACTTACATATCACCTGCACACTCCGTGGTATTTAGATGTAGTCAGAAGGATTAGTACTCACACCTTACTAACGACAAGACCATGGGTGTCAAACTTCAGGCCTCGAGGGCTGCCGTCCTGCTGTTTTTTCTGAAAACCCTGCCTTATCTGCTGCTGATTGCCTGGATCAGGTAGGTTTAGGTAATAAGGAGCTTCAATGGCAGGTTGGTTTGAAAACAAACAATAGAGGCCTGGATTTTGACATCCCCTGAGCTAGAGTGTGGTGTAAGGCCAGCATACGACAGCATCACCCAAAGATCAGAAGTATGTGCAACTTCCATTAGTCTTACAAATTCACAGTAAATCTTACCCCACGCACAACAATGGTACAGTCCATTTTCTGGACATCCCTTGAGGTGGTCGTATGAGCCTCAAGGGAACTGCAAGACACACCTGCACTTAGGATGCTGTTCCGCCTCTTCTTTTCCGTCTGGTCCAACAAAATTACAAAGAGGGTTTATTCAAATATATACCTTGTATGTCAGAAGATTCATAAACCCCTCTTGTAACTGTGAAATATGTCCAACACAAGAAGCTCTCATCTATTTGCTCAGCTGTTGGACAGTACAAGTTAAAAATAAAAAGAAAAACAAAGATCTGGTTCCTCCTCTCTACAACCCTACCACAAGCCGGACAACCCAAAAACCCACAGCACCTATTCATGTCAACCCCCCATACAAGTGCAGATGTATAAGGATCAATAGAACCAGAGTTTTCATGCTATACTGGAAAAAACTGAAGAACGTTGTCATTTAGCAAATGATAAGCAATTCAGGGTATCAGTATTAAAAATCTTATGACACCTAGCCATACCTGTCATCTTTAGATGACAATAGAGCCTCAGTTAGGATCTATATTCACAACGATAATACCGTCTTTAGCTGGCAGACTCTTGGGGATTTGATCTACATGTGATGGCATGTAGGACATTCCCCATTTGTCCTAATCGACCTCTTTTATGTATCCACATAGAACAATTAAGATGGCTAAAGCAGAGGTTGCTTGTGGATCCTCCAGTAAAACCGTCGACTTTGTGGGACGTCTGCTTTGATTATGCTTTTACTGAGCAGGAGCAGCAGGATCCTGACCCCCCAATGTGCAGTAACACTGCGCTGTTTCCCTCCTGACAGGATGAATGTTACAACTACATCAAAGTGTTGGTGCCGCGCAACGACGAGACGCTGTTCGCCTGCGGCACAAACGCCTTCAACCCCACCTGCCGCAACTATAAGGTAGAATTTTTTTTTCCCTTTTCTAAACTCACTCTGCAACTTTTCTTATGAAATGTGTGACAGTTTTCAGCATTCTTTTTAATAGCAATCCATTATTTGGTGCCCAGTGGTGCCTCTATAGCATCGTGTGAGGCAATGTCATACATTATAGATGTGTAAATGCAAGGCAGACATGGCAAGGGCTTTTTTCTTTGAGAAAAAAGCAGCTCATGCTTGAGAAAATACAGCAAATTTGAGTTCTAGTGTTTAACATTTCCCTTTAAAAATGTTTAATGCAAAATATAGATGCATTACCACCCAGAAGGAGCAGAACTTTACAAGAGCTGTAATAAAAATGACATCAAACGTCATCTTTAGAACAAGTTAAGATAAACATTTTTACTTCTAAACCTCCTAACGAAACAACTCGTCCTCTTTTTGTCACAACTGCCAGGTTTATTTAGGTAGACATTTGTTGACGATACACAAACCTATACGCAACTAGCTTAACTGATAAAAAGCAAATATAGACAAAGAAATCTCACACATCCAATTATTAAAAAGAAAAGACTCCTTTAACTTTTTTTGAGTGCATTATCATCATTTACAGGAAAAAACATCAGGAATTTTTGCAGAAATTTAAAGAAAGGAGGAGTCTGTCAGTTTGTGTCAGAGTTTATAACAATCCTGACTATGACATTTCTCCTTAGCAAGCACAACACATTTGGGAAAAACATCCTAACAAAGCAGTTTTTTCTGTCATTATTTTGTAATGCATTTGTTTTAGCTAAATTTGACACCAAAACCCTCTGGAAAACAGTTCAGAGGAAGTTTAGATCTTTTACAGCACTGTTTTTTTGCTAAAAGTTTGTCATTTTGGTGCAAGAATCCAGTTTTGTTTCTGTCAATCTGTCCACATGTTCCATAAATGCTGCTAGGAATGGAGAACACTTTATTTTAACAAACTACCTGAAGATCCGAACCTAAAAAACCATCCCTGGAGAACACTTCAAACGATAATCCAGTCCTTAAAGAAATTTCAGAGTCTCAAGACTGACACGTTTATCTATGTAAAGCAACAAATCTAATCTACAAAAAAAGTCACATGAAACAGAAGACAGAGACAGTTCAGCAACACTGTTCACCATTTAAATTAAACATGCATCAGCTGACTTCAAACACCAGAGTCGTGTAATCTGTTCAACAAGAAAGCAGTAATACACAAACGGCAGCTTCTTACACACCTGTGACACAACAAAGCTGACGGAGGAAGAGGCAGATAGAGACGACGGTTTGAACCTGGGCTGCACCTCGTCTCTGTGGTTGTTCTGTCTTCACTGATAACTGACATGTTGCTTCTCAAATGAAAACCTCACACTTTAGCCTTAAATTATCCTTAAAGGATCGCACCGCGTTTGCTGAAAGCTGCTCTTTGAAGTCAGAAATTTTCAAATCCGGCTCAGAGGTGACATCACAGGTTTGGACCAAGATTTACTGCAACCTCCTGGAGGAGGTGGAGGAGGAGGAGGAGGAGGAGAAGGAAGTGCACATCCTACAGATAGAAGCAGAAAAAATACAGACCTAAAATTACATTTATTGCAAGAAATAGAAAGTTGGCGTTTAGGTTTGTTTTGCAACTTCAGTGCAAGTTTTTTGTTTCACATATATTTCTGACATGCTCCACACTGTCTCTTTAGCACTTATTATCTTCAGATAAGATTTATTTATTGATCAGGCAATTAAAAAAAAAGGGCTAATAATATAAAATATCTTTGTACACAACATTTGACTTTTTGATGCCAATGAATGAATTGGAATCCCCTTATATACCCTTAGTTCAATGATGATGTTAGTTCAATGCTAACATTTTGTTGAAGTTTACATCATATAGCTTTTAGCATCTGCCTTCAAAATATGAAAACCAGATTTTTTTTTAAAGTAATGGATTTTCAGTCAACTCCTAGGTTTGTTGGATGCTTGAATTTCAGCATTTCACACTTTTGTTCAGCAGGTACCATGCTGCCCTTCAGCATATCGACTATCATAACAAAGTCTTTTTTCTGAGTTCTAATAATCTCATCAGGTTCAAATGAAACCAGTTCTCAGCTTTTGACTTTTAAAATGTTGCTGTCAAACTATTTAGAATGTATTATACAGGTTATATATTCAGAATGTGTTTATTTCTTGCAGATTGTAACAACCATGGAAAAGTGACCCTCTAGGAGGTCAACTGACCTCTAAGTGTTTGTCAAAAGCCTTAAAAAAATCTTTTTTTTATTTTTTTAACCAAAACATCTACATAATATAGAAACCTGATTCTGCTAAATGCTACATTTGGTTTCCAAATGTGTTGAGAGAGTCTTGAACATTTTAAATGGTTATGGATTTTACTGCAGGCTGTTTGTTCCTCGTTTTTAAAAATGCAAACCCTCGATAGTTCAGGACTGATCTTTGGTGGTGTTGGGTTTTTTTTTTTCCTTTTCTGTTAGATATAACCCAAATGCTGGACTGTGTCTCAAATGCGCTGAAAGTCCCGCAGAGAAGATAATGTAAAAGAACTGGGAAGCGACCCACATTCAGACGTTATCATTTCCCCACAATATTTTCCCTTTAGTAATAACTCATTTACAATTTCACCAGACCGTGTCTTTTCTCTGCGGCCCCCCGCCTTTGCCAGGCTCCCCACATCTTCTTCCCTCGTTTCAAAGAGTTGACTGAGTTGACTGTTCAGACAGCTGGGAAAAGTGGGAGGAAATATAAATCACAACACAGACTCTCTCTCTCTGGGACTCCACACAAAAAAAATCTGTGGATGATGGGGGACTGAGTCAGAGTGTGTGTTTGCAGGAGACACGAGCGGACGGACGGCCGGCCGGCCAGGAACGGGCAGCTGAGACGGCCGGTCTGTAGATGGACAAGAGGCTGTTGTCGGCATTTGTGTATCACAAAACGCACAATCGTGTACAATCATCACTTCTCTGCGTTGGGCTTTTTCTTTTGCTCATTTTTGACCATTTCAAACATTTCGATTACTGATGTCTCCCAATTATAACTGCTGCTTGACTTTTGACTCACAGGAAGTCAGTTTGCTGAAATTTGAGGTCATCTCCGTTCTAACCTCTCAGACTTTAACATCACCTGTTCTAACTTAGTGGTGAAAGAACAGGATCTAGCTAATAAAACTGTTAGAAACCATCACAAACCTGAAGTAAAACTTTCAAATGTTGTTGTTTTTTCTCCATTTATTAAGGTTTTCCTGAAAGACAGTTTGCCCTGTCTGGGTGGGTGGAGGGCTTTTCTGGACCCAAAAGTTGTATATTTGAATAAACCCCTTTTGTGATTGTGATGTTTAATTCTATCAATTATATTTGTATTAATGTCTTTATCAGACTGAATAGAAAAGATAGAGTGGGATATTAAAGCTGGAGGATAAAGTTACAGAAAATATGGATGGTTGGGTCAAGAAGTCCGAGGATAAAAAAATGAAGGTAAAGAATGGAAGGGGTAGAGTTGCAAAAAGATGCAACAAATTGTTTGGCGGATTATGATAATGACTGTTAAATGTAGATGTTTATCATCCACACACTCGAAACATACCTTCACACACACACAAATACAGCGCACATGCACATACTTATGCATATAGACAAACACATGTCAAGCGTGTTCTTGTATCCACACAGTCTATTGTCTTAACCTTTATAAAGGTCAAAAACAGACCAGTTCAGCAGATCAAATAGACAAATAATAATAAAAAACAAAATGAGTTTTTGCAACTTAAAAAAAAAAAAAAAAACTTCAGTCAATTCAAAATGTTTTAATGAACATTTTTGAGGTCATTTAAGGTCATCTGGGTTTTTAGGTCTGTGTTTGTATTATAGAAGTTCTTAGTTTTTTTTTTTTTGTTTGTTTTTTTAAATCAAATACAATATTAGATATTAGTCTTTGCCTTAAGAAGTTTATTTGAAAGTATTTTTTTGTTGAAATGTTATCGTTTTGACTGGAGATCTTCTGTAAAGTCTGCAGTGTTTATGTTTAGTGAAGTAATTAGGCCTTTCAGTCATATGGCAGAGTTGGAAGACCAGCGCCACAACAGTGAGCATCAAATGAACACGCCATGAACCATGTAACTGTGTTAACAGGCCATTATTGTGGTTTATGAGCATGCTAGTGTCACCATGCAGCTACCGACGGGGCTGAAGCTGCTCTGCATGCCACACACACACAAACACATTCATGGACGCTGCCAGATTTCATGCTTTTTTGTGTGTCTGAGGTTTACAACCTTGTTAACAGCAGGTTGGAAAATAGAAGCTTAATATCTGCGGCAGAGAGATAAACTGTCCTGTCTGCCTGAACAGCAGGACCTTCACGCACAGTTTTTATAGAAATGTAATGCATCAAATAAAAGTAATCTTTATGGCCCATGTGTTACCTTTCATCATTACTCGCTGATTTGTTACTCTTTCTTGTTGTTGGGCCTTTTTTTGCCACATTTTGGTGGATTTTTAGCAGCCAACAAAGCGTTAACACGCGTGTGTTTTTTACAGTGGTCACATTTTATGTCCTGTTCTTCTGCTGGCTTAGTTTGACCCCTTTATGTGGTCATAAAGGGGTCAAAGACTATTGTTGCCTCTTTTGTTTTTGACTTAGATGTTGACGCTTGAGCAGGAAGGGGAGGAGGTGGTGGGACAAGCTCGATGCCCCTTTGAGTCCCGTCAGTCCAACGTTGGTCTCTTTGCAGGTGAGTAGCACATGCCGCCGCCGGAGCTTTGTTGTTCCCGTCTCTTGACTTTACTCGGTACGTTTGCTTTTCCAGAATTTGCCTGAGAAGCACTTTGGTTTCATATCTGCACACCAAAAGCTGCAGTCAGGCTTTATTAGATAAAAGCTAACAAGATGGAAAGATTGATCTCCTTTAGAGGAGCTGCAGTCTCTGATTTATCTGAGAATTAAACTCTCACAAATGGAGCTTTAAAAAGGAAACCCTCCAATGGAGCGTTTCTGATTCTAGTTTGTGTCTTTTAACATTAAATCTAGGGGAGCTGTACTTTACATGTTGTTCACTTTTTTTTGCACCAAAGGTGTGAAACAAAACACCGCTTTATAGGAATCCCATTAGCATACCAACACACAAGCATATAAGCGCACACACACATTCAACACTAGCATTCAATAAATCAAAATTTAATTAAACTATAAAAGCAGCACCGAGGAATATTAATAAAGGAAACGCTCCATCTAATTAAGTGTCAATCACAAAACTGAAAAAGCGAAGATAAAAACGGTGATGATAGGATATTCAAATATTGTGTAAAATATGTTTATATGTATGTATGTAATAAAATGTACTGAAACTGCACAAAAATAAATAAATAAAGAAAAGGTTTAGAATATACAAATAAAATTTAAAGGAAGACTATCCTTAAAAAGAAGACACTATTTTACCAATTTTTTAGGGTGTAGATCTAGGAAAAGTTAGAAAAGGTTTGTTGTGTTTTGTCCCTTCCTATGTAAATTTATTTTGATTGACTATAAGATTGGGAAGCCATCACATTAGTTAGAATATCTAACAAGCTGTCCCAAATGTCTGATTGTATTTAGACATGTTTCAACATGACACTTAAAATGTAAAAACTGTACACAAAGCAAATTAAGCTCAACGTTGCATTTCTGAGTATTTCTTTATTTAAATCTTGAATCAAGAGCAGTAAAAAAAAGGCAGTTTGAAAAAATCATATGTGTTGCAATGGGTCTGTCTGACCTGCAATAGGGAGGGGAAGGAGGGGGGGTCGCTCCTCACCAACTTAGAGGCAGATTTTTGACGTCATAGTATAAAAGTGATTATAAGACAGATGGGAAAACTTTGAAAATAGATCAAAACATGATCAAAGTGGGATAGAACATGTTGGTTTTTTGGTTTTGTTTTTTGTGATCCTCTGCTGTATAATTACTTCATTTACCGTCTCCCAGGTGGTGATTTTTATTCGGCCACCATGACTGACTTTTTGGCCAGTGATGCAGTCATTTATAGGAGTCTGGGAGAAAGCAGTCCTGTTCTACGCACGGTCAAGTACGACTCCAAATGGTTGCGAGGTGAGCATCCTGTGTGCCATGATGGATTTCTTTTTTCCTGCTACACCGAGGTAAACACGCATGCAGAGGTGTGAAACCTGACTGATGTTTCCACATTTCAAACAGAGCAGCATTTACAGAAATGTTTTACTTTTGATTCATGTTAAAATTCTTCCTAACTCCACGAGGGTATGTATTTCTGCTTTGAGCACCAACATCTGCTCCAGATGTCAGATTTAGCCGTCCGTTCTGCTCGTATTTGAGTTTATTCCTTTCAGAATCAACATTTCTTTTGTCTTAAACCATTCTTTTTTTGAAACAGGAGGGAAAAATTCTGTCAACTGGTTACCAGAATAATTAAGTGTTTAATTTGAATTTTTGGTTTTATGAATATTTCTAGCTAAATATTACTCCTGAGGGATAAAGATGTTTCTTTCAAGCTGCTATAAAAAAAAAATAGAATTTTGCATTTTATATTTTATGAAATCCGTCTTGAAGCAAAATACAAGTCTCACTCCAAAAAAATGGATGTTCTATCTAATGATGATTTCCAGGCATCATTTTATTGTGGAATTATGTTGCATATTATGCTAGGAAGTTTCTCCCATTATCACACAATGCTATTTAAATGAATGGAATCAGGATTTCTGAGAACGGTTCATAATTCATGTTAACAGCCTTCCCGCTGCATTTTCTTTCACAGTTTAGTTCCTGTTTTGAAATATCTTCATTAAATAGCCGTCATCCTTATGGCAGCGCATCCAAGAGACAAACCAGTGTTTCTCTTTGTACCCTTGGATTTCGACGCTTTGCTTCCGACCTGCTTAAGATGCTTTGTCGTTTTAGCAACAAGTCATCCCTGAGAGGTTTTGTCATATTTCCCTCCTTGTGTGCAGAGCCTCATTTCCTGCATGCCATTGAGTACGGGAACTACGTGTACTTTTTCTTCAGTGAGATTGCAGTGGAGTACACGACTCTTGGCAAGGTAAGAAAAAAAAATCTGTTATTCCTCCCAAGTAGGAACACCGTCAACAACGGCGTCTCTTATCATGCAGACCAGGTTCTTGCCTTTTATTCTGCATGATTTGTTGGCTCTGCCTGGTTGTTTTGGTTTGTAATCAGACCCTTGTGGTGTCAGGTGGTTTTCTCCCGGGTCGCGCGGGTTTGCAAGAACGACAACGGGGGTTCCCCGCGGGTGCTGGAGCGATACTGGACGTCGTTCCTCAAAGCCCGGCTCAACTGCTCGGTTCCCGGGGACTCCTTCTTCTACTTTGATGTTCTGCAGTCGCTGACCAACGTGCTGCAGATCAACCACCGGCCCGCCGTGCTTGGAGTCTTCACCACGCAGGCCAACAGGTGGGTTTGCTGCTCAAAGGACTCACAAAAATAATATTAAAGGATGCTACAATGCAAAAATAGGCAGCCTGAAAACAGGAACACTGGTCTGAAGAAGAAAATCACGAGAAGGTGCTAAAATGATCTGTCCATGCGGGAAATCATTCTTAATTAACAAGTAAAAGTTATAATTAGATATTGAAATCTAGAAACAAGGAGTTTCACAAACGTATCTATTAAAAAAAGGAAAAATGAGCTTCAAAAAGCAAACTGTTAGATATAATTACTTTAAATTCAATGTTCTACATCCCAGAAATACATGTTTTTCCTACCTCTAAGAAAATGGTTAGTATTTTTTTTTAGCTTTTATTTACCTGATTGTAGTTTATTTTGATTACAGTGACAGCATAATAGTGTAATAAGTTTGAATGAATTATTTTATAACAAAATGTGAACAAAATGAGGATGTGATTTTAACACAAGTTGGCCCTTTTAGTAAATGTACATAAAATCATTTGAACATAAATCTACATTTGTGTTTTTCAAAGTAATGACAATGACAGTCTATAACTTGTCAACATTTATTGTTATTTAAAATAACATCCTTCATATTGAACTAAAAATGTCTTGTTGAGTCTGAAGAGTATGGAGCAAAAGGTTTTTGACTCATCTTAATAATGATTTCTTTTTTTCTAGATTTTAGCTCCTAATGACAAAAATAGATTCAACTGTGCTGATTTGGCTTGGAAAAGTGTAGAACTGAGAGAAGTTAGATCATCTTCAAACCTGGTAAAATATCTTGAAGGCTTAAAAACAAACTTTTACGTTTATTGGAACTACATATTGGACTGGCAGGGCTACTTGAACCTAAAAATGATGTTTTTCCCCAAAAAATGTCATCATCACGCTGCAAATGTTTTTACAGGAACAGCTTCTCAGCCTTTTGTTTAGTGCCAGTTTTTTCCAAATGTTCATCACGACTTTGGATTTTCAACTCCTGTGTTGCAGGAAGTAAGATTCTTCTAAGGGTCTAATGTTGTTTGACACAAAAATCTTTGTCTTTTCTTCAAAGAGATCAACTTTTCTTAGTTTGTCACTTCTTCACATTTATATGGGTGTAAAGAATCTTTTTTTTAAGTGTTTTTTGACTGTCATTGACTAATCAATCACATGGCAGTGTGTCTTGGTACATGTGGGCCTGCTGACATGGTCAAGACACCTGCTGTGTTCAAACCCAGCATCAAACTGAAGAAGATGATCTAAGATGCTTTGAACTAGCACGGATGTTGATACAAGGCAGGATGGAGGCTTTCATGTTGTTTACACCGAAATCTTAATCCAGAAACCAAATGTCAGCGCCGAACATGGGGTTCAGTCATCTGTGTGCTTTGCAGCTTCACTTTCCTCTTCAGTAGCTGGAGCAGCCTGTGTGCTCTGCTGCTGCAGATGCTGATGGAACGTGAGAGGAGTTGGTTGTTTTTTCTTTTTCATGTTAAACCTTTATTTTGGAATCATTTGGTTGTGAATCTGTAGCAAATGTTCTGACTTCAAATGTTTCTTCATACAAGACATTTACTGTAGGAAAAGATTGATTTGATATCAATCTGATAGGAGGACTTCCTTACAGGGTTGTGGATGAAGAGAGAAAATGTTCTTGTGGCATTTTCCTGATGATGGAGGACATGTATACAGACAAATGAACTCTAACTTGTATTTCTGATGATTTCTTAATTCTAATGGATGTAAATCAGTGACGGATGAGAGCTTGTAGCAGGGATGTAGACGCTACAGTCAGCGGGCCACAAGCTCCCTGCTTTGCTCCATTCTGATGCATCAGACAAATAGATCCATAAAAGTCTTTGTTTTCCTCGTTTGAGCCGGAATCTGGATCTAAACTATACTGTAGTTTGGGGGTTTGAGGGACCGTAAGCTAGCGGGAGGGCATGTACTTTAAATAGATGGATGGCTCTCTGCCAACAGCCCCACCCACAATTCAGAGGTGAAATTCTAATGAACTCCTGCTGCTCTGCAGAAACGATGTCCTAGGAAACGACACAAAAAACTGCCATAATCATAAATAAAAGACCACTGGAAATGCTTTTAAAATAGATCAAAAGATGATTGGAGCGAGGCTTTAAGATTTATTTCACGAACCCTTTGCTCCACCGAGAAAAAAAACATTTGTTCTAAAAGTGATCATCACGTACCCGCGAGTCATCAGTCAGCTTTGGACATGAACAAACACTTGAACAAAGTGAATCTGTGAGTTTACATTATTTTTTGTATGAAGGCAAAGGACAGCAGGGTCTTCTTTGAAGGCTTGAGGTAGGGATGGGCAATGGCACACTTTTCAATACAGTACTGATTACTTTTTGCTGAAATAATCAAAACAAATTACAGATACTGATTACTGGCCTTTTTTTTTCCTTTTTAGGGTTTTTTATCATAAGCATATTATATTTTACCCTAGAAAACAAACGCTACCAAAGAGGATTTGGTTGATAAGGTAGCTCACCTATCAACCAAAAATACCCAGAAATAACGCACACACTTTTACTTACTTATTAATTAGTAATCAATACTTTCAATACCAAAAGTGGTGATGTATTGTAAGCGATACTTCGATTTCTTGGTATGGATGCTTCCATCACCATGCTGAAGAAACGTTACAGAACTTTCTCTCTCATCTGCGGTTTTTTCAACAGCATCACTGGCTCTGCAGTCTGTGCTTTCTACATGGATGACATAGAGAAGGCCTTCAACGGCAAATTCAAAGAGCAGAGGAACAGCGAGTCGGCATGGACGCCGGTTCCGGAGGAGCAGGTCCCAAAACCAAGGTGGGATTGCCATCTTCACCCAGCACACTGTCACTTTCCCCGTTTTCTCTGGCTCTGTCACTGCAGCTGCTGCTGTTATTCAGCCTCTCATCTCAACACAACACAACACAAGCATAAAAAAAAGAAATAAAAGCATTAGCAAAGGACACCTGCTCATCCACCTGCTCACTTTTGAACACACACAGCTGTCATTTTTTTCCCTGCTTACCCGCCTGATGTTTCTCCTGTCTTTACCGGTTTGGCTCAGGCCCGGCAGCTGTGCGGGCGAAGGCTCCGCCGCCGCCTACAAGACGTCCACCGCTTTCCCCGACGAGACTCTGACTTTTATCAAGTCATATCCTCTGATGGACGAGTCCATACCCTCCGTCAACGACAAACCCTTCTTCACCCGCACCACCAGCAGGTACCCGCCCAAAGATGCTCATGTGTGTGAAACTCCTACAAGGGTCCAGGAGAAAGATCTGTGAGCAGAAAAACCTCCTGTCAGGTTAATGTTCAACTCTTCCAATTTGAACTGCTGCCTCTAAAAATGAATCAAGATGTGTGCTTTCAAAATATCTGCTGATTACTCTGATTACACCAAATATCATTGGAACATTATTTAAATTTTTCGTTTAAAGAAGTTTACTGCAAATGCATGCTGGGAATTCGGAGAAAAACAACTCCAAAGTGGAAACCTAACATTTGCTCAAACTAAAATTCCTTTTTAATGACCCCCTCTTGTGAGAATGAGGTTTTAACATGTTCTTGTGGCATTTTTCTGATGATGGAGGACATATAAAAAATAAGCAAAGCTTAAAATCATCGCGAATCAGAGGCCATTTGAAAAAGATCTGTGGTGTAGAAAAGATGCTGGCGGGCCACAAGCTTCCTTTCTCCACGCATTCAGCAACAAGAAGGGGAAGGGGAAGGGGGGCGGGGTTGCTCCAACAGTCCCACCCTCAAATTTCTAATAAACTCCTGCAGCTCTGCAGAAACTATGTCCTTAAAAACAACACAAGTGTTTTGATTTGGGTTTTAAAAATGATTAAAAGAAAACACTTTACAGAAGCTCAAAAGATGATTGCAGTGGATTTTTAAGTTACAAAAGAGTTTGACATGTAATCAAACGGATCCTTTTTCTTGGTTTAAAGTTCTAAGAAATATTTGTTCAAATGAATGTCAGTAAAATTCTAAAAAAAATTTGACAAATGTGAAATATGTGACATTCTTAACTAAAATTGTAATTTAACTAAAATTTTCTGTGTGGTGTTATAAAAAATGTGTTTTTATTCACAGAAGTAACTAAATACATGTGAAATGTATCTACTTTAAATTGAACTCAATGCTGAACTTTGTGAAAAGCTGAGATTAAGGCTTACCTAAGAATTCAATCAAAACACAAAAATATATTACAACTTTGTAAAAAATATTTTTTTGCACTTTTATTTACCTGAATTAGGTAAAATAAATCAACATTGGTTTCAATTGTCTAGTTGAAACCACAGTAACAACACAATAATAGTAATGTCCTTTGTCTGCAAACATAATTCAGCGTTATTGTTTTCCCTCCTGAGGCTGCGATTGATGTAGAAGAGAGAGTTCAGCTGAAACACTCGACCCCGTCACTCATTAGGACCAATCGGATTTACTCAACAGTCGGCCTCTGCTTGCATCAAAGGCTCGGCACACGGCGCAGTATCGTCCTGACGCGGCCGTCCCTCCACAGCAGCAAATGTTGAAGACGCCAATTCACTGATGTCTGAATGTCACACGGTGACGGCGGTGGGCGTAGAATTGTGAATACGTGTCATCAGTATTTCATTCACCATCGAGAAAACCTCAGCAGTGGGTAAACACGCATCATATATATAATCACAGATGCTGCCTCCTCATGCACACACAGAAACCAGAGCCGCCACCCCCCCCAAGCGCTCCTCCTGAAGCAGAGCCAGCCTGACAGCCAGCCAGACGCTGCTGTGGCTCCAAACCGGGGAAGCATGTACCGCTTCACATCTGGCGCCAAAATCATCACATCTGCTGCGCCTTTCTCCAGAGACCTGCTAGATAAATGAAATCCAACCGCAAGAGCATCCCGCCGCTCCGCCGACTCATTGCAGGGAACGTGCCAGTCAAGCCTGTGTGGGTAAACACAGCAGCCTGTGTGGGACCATCCAGGCAGGGGAGGGGCACGGAGGCTGCCGGCGCCGTGACGAAGAATCTGGAAGTAATGCCATGCAGATCGAAACTTGTTAGAAGAAGTTTCAGAATATTTGGGCCCCCATTAACCCCCTTCATCCCTGACTTTATTATCAACTATTTATTATTTAATTTATTTCAAATTTTAAAATGTGTTTACATCGATGAAAATAAATTTTTGACATAGTAAGCAACCCCTCCCCCCCCAAAAGAATGATGACGTCACAGTGGGAGAAACCATCAAAACCATCTAAATCCACTCTAAACACACGTGTCTGGGATATCCCAAGGAAGATTTGAAATTATTATGGGATGCCACAAGCTCACGGCTTCACGGCCATTTTGTGGCAAAAATCTTTGGCAATTTTTTCCCATTATAGGTTTTGCTGACCTTTGATCTTTGGAAGAGGCCACCATCTTGAATTTTTAACCAAAAGAAAAATCACCTTTAGTACCAGCTATTAATTTAAACTCCTCTTTAGGGATTTTTTATCTATTGTTTCCTCGAGCAAAATTGGGAAACCACTTAGGTAGAAATGTAGGATATCTGGATTTGAACAACGTTGGCATGGCAACTTCACCAAAGTGGCGTTCCTTTATTTCTGATACGCTTTTACAGGAATATCGTGAAAAAACCAATATGAATACATTAGGGTCGTGGTTAACGATAAACCTTGGTTGCTAAGGAAATCCAAAAGTTTACTTTTGCCGATTCTTCTAAGACTTACATAGACCTGTTTGTCACCCCCAAGTGACCAAAAAATAATAATGGTTGCTATGGAGATAAAACCAACAGGAAATTCACCATTTTGAAAAAAGTGTTGTTTTTTCTGAATCTGTCACATGCAGAGGGTGGCAGAGGCAGAGAGTGAGGGGTGTAGCAGCCGCTCAGCCAGTAAGGGCAGGTAATGGGGGCAGGCAGTGCTCGCAGCTTTAATCTTCATGTTTTTTTTTTTTCTTTTCAAGGTGATGCTAAATTAAGTGGAGTCCTGGATTTAATGGTCCCTTGCGAATTATCGACGTATGGGGCATAAAGGGGTTAAACTCAGGACTCACGTCAACTGTGAACCTGAGCTGCTTGCAGGTGAAACCTGGTAAAGCAGAGTAATAACGTGAAGGCAGAATGTTAAAATATGCAAAGGACAGAAGGACTGAGCGGATGTGGGAGGATAATTGATGAATCAATATAATGAAAGCATTAGATGCAGGTGAAGGAGGAAAGAAAAGTGCTCAGGATAAACAGTGTGCTGATGCTTTCTCCATTCAGCTCTGTCATCACCCACTGTTTGTGCTGTTTACTACTGAATTTCAAGAGATGTCATGAGGATCTAGTATGTTGAGCATCCTCAGCTTCCCACAGTTTTTAGAGATTTCATTTAGATCATTTCCTCCCAGTCCGTTTTCTTCTGCATTACAATTTCTTCTGGGTTTCAAGTATTCTTGTTTTCTTTAGGTTCAAGCTGACCCAGATAGCAGTGGATACTTCAGCCGGGCCCTACAAGAACCACACGGTGGTGTTCCTGGGTTCAGATAACGGCCATGTGCTGAAGATCCTGGCCAGCACAGAGGGAGCCAACGCCTCCTTCAGTACCCAACTGCTGGAGGACATCGATGTCTACAACCCTAACAAGTCAGAAAACGGCTCATTATTTGTTTGTTTAATGGGTTTTCTGGCGTTACTTATTTTCTCGACCTGTTTGTTGTTCCTCTTCTTCTCCTTTCCTTTCTTTTTTTTCACCTCTTGTAATTTTTTGGGTTTTGGACTGCTTTGCAGCTCCCCATAAAGCAGGACAAAAAGCTTCCTCTTGTCTGGTGTTGTTTTCCGACTTTGCAGTTTATTCGGCCTGCATGAAGCTGGACTCCCATCCAGCCATCTGGATCATTTCAATGCCAGTCTTCTGCTCTGCTGCTTTGAAAACTAAAAGACGTTCCAGGCCGTGCAGCGGTGACACTTTTTTTATTCTTCTTTTCTCCTCTCAGATGCAACGTTCACGGAGAGAACAGGAGGGTTCTGGGTCTGGAGCTGGACCGGGATCATCACGCCCTGTTTGTGGCGTTCTCCAGCTGCGTGATCCGTGTTCCTCTCAGTCGCTGCTCGGAGTACGGAAACTGCAAAAAGTAAGTAACACATATAAAACCCATAATTCACATCCACTCTGTTCTGTTTTTCTTCTTCTTGCCTCTAAAACCATCAGAGTCCTGCGTTTGTTTCTGACTTTCCAACTGAAACATTTCTGTTTTGTTTTTTTTAACTGGTTCAGTGGGATCTTTTTGTCAGTTATATATGATCGTATCCACACCAACAGCTGCACCCAGCTCCACTTTAGAATCTTGAATTATTACACAATTAACCATGATTGTGAATTTTTGTGTCAATTTAAATTCAGTTCCTCTAACAAGTTTGCTGATTGCATTATCCCTCTGAAGCAGTTGTATTCTGAAAACCTCATAGAAAATGGATGATTTTCACAAAAATAGAGAATAAAAAGTCAAGTGAGTTTTCAGACTTCCTGTCTTCTAAAAAGCAGATTCTTTCATAAACAAATAGAGACGCCCCCTCTGCTTCCTACTGGAATTGCACGCTAAAAATCAGTTTTTTGTTTTTATAATTGGAGGTTTGATTTTTAGAAATAAATACTAAGTCGCCTAACTGGAGATGTACAAACTGTGTTCTTAAAATGTACAACTTATTGTAGAATAACAGGTAAATTAGTAATACTGGAAGTAAGTCTCAAAAGCCTTTCTGGGCTGCATGGGATTTAGATTTTTCCAACCACAGAGGAGCGACTGCAGCGCTGCCAGGCAAATCAGAGGAAGCAGATTCCTTTGCCAGGTTAAGGAAACTGTTCCTCGCATGCAGCCCTCACAGGCTTTTGGGAAAACAGCCTCCTGCTGCCGGCTTCCTGGCGTGATCCTGGACCAACGCTTCCCAAAAAAACAAAAGTCCCTGTAAAGTTGTTAGCGGTTGGCAGCTGGAGTGCGCTCAGAAGAGCAGGAAAGTGGAGAGTGGTTTCCTGGATGTATTCATTTGCAGTCGTAATTCATTACTGGGTTTAAAAACCACTTTGCCGTGGTCCTCCCAAAAGTGGTGTCAGTACTAGCAGGGCAGCAGCTTTGTTGTTGTTCAGAGCCGTGCGGGTCACAGTTTTTGTGACCTCGTCCATTTAGGTACTGATATCTGTAACAAACACGGTGGGGCCGCGGCTGTGAGAGCAGGTCTGTCTCCTCGGGCCGCTCTCTAATCCATCTGAGCCTGAGCTGGGGTTTGTGGGCCACACTCACATGTGAGGAAGATTTCAGCACCAGCAGGAAAAAGAAGTTCAGCTGTAGGAGGCTGCAGCCGGGTGAGTGGCGTGTATGCAGCAGGGATGCAACGATTCACTTCCCCCACAACACGGTTCAGTCCTCGATTTTTGGGTCACGGTTTTGTTTCAGTTCAATATATGATTTGTGGTGTACAGACCAAAAGCAAACACAAACAATTATCAAAATCCTTTTTTAATTTGTTTACTAGCAAATAACAGTAAAAAAATGTTCAGATTAATTTAAAGTTAATTAGTTTTGTTTTATATGAAGTGCAATAAGATATTTAAATTAATAACCAGGCAGAAATACTTGTTGAGATTTAGTGGTTTTACACTTTTGAGAGACAATAGCAAAGGAACCAGATTTTTTTCCTTTTTAACATTGTTCTAAAATGTAGAGCAGATTTTTACATTTGCTTCAGTTTAACTTCACTGCGTCTAAAACACACTTACACTGACGCTTTTTGTCAGATAGTGTCACAGAAAACCAGCTTTCTCTTTGTGTCAACATTGGAAGGCCAATTCTCTTCTATGAAATAAGAGAGCAAAAACAAAAATGTTTGCATTTTTTGGAATATTTTAAGAAAGATTCATTTTTTTAATCATGTGTTTATATAAACCTGAAGTCTCCCCCCCCCCCTTTCTTTTGTGGACAAACTTGTGAACTGCCTGCATAAAACATTGATGGCAGAAACAAACTGGTGTCCTTCCCAACGACGCAGATGGGGTGCGTCCCTGTTCTGTAAATGTTTTGGAGTTTATGAAATATCTAAACGAATCTCTTACATCCTGTTTATAAGCGAAGCACGGCAGAGTCTTTCACAGGCTGCTGGTGTGCTTGCTCTGCGGCTATGTGATCTATTTTGGGGGGTTCACAAGAATGTTGCCCCCACCCAGACCCCTATTTTTTTCCCTGTCAGGCCAGAAGAAGGATTTCTTATCTCCCTCAGGGAGTGTGTGAATACCCCATAGCATGCTAGCCCCTCATTGCAAAGACTGTTGAAGCTCTCAACATCATTTAGTCATAAATTGGATCCAGCTGATCGGCTCTTTGCCAGCAGTGGTGCCCCCCCCCTGTTTTTCTGAAGCTGTGGGAGGGGGTAAAGGGGTAAAAATTGGATAGGGCTCGTCTTACTGGAGGCCACGGGTCGGCAACATCCCCAGATCCTTTTTGGACACTAAGGCTGCAGCACACCTCTTGTTTGGATTAAGGGCCCCATAAGCTGCATCGGCGCTGGCCAGGAGGTCAGGTTTCAGCTGCCATATCCTCCTTTAACACTCCAATGAATCTGCCCCCCCCCCCCCCTAGATGAGATTTGCTTCCATTTTCTCTCACTCCCGGCTTGTGTTTTTCTGTCCCTCGCTGTAGCCTGTATCATTACATTTGTTTTTATTTTCACTCGAGGCCCCGCTGCCAATATTAGGTTTCAGAAAAATACTCTGGTCGGAGCGGCAGCAGGGAAGTGTATGAAATGGGAATTTTAATAAAAATACAATAAAAGAGCAAGAGAGGCCCCAAACCCTCAATGTGTTTTGGATCCAGAGACTTTCGGAGCCAACAGAGATTACCGTTTGTATATGAACTGCCTGAACTTGCATCTTCTTTTGAGCAGATAAATGAATATATTTTTATTTTTGAGGGTTTTCTAGGGAGATGGGGAGCAGGCTATTTGTAATCCATGCAGGGGAGTGTGAAGTAAAATGATTTGCAATGCATGGATTTGTGGGTTCCCTTTCTGCACCTTCAGACAAATGTTCATGTCTGCCTTTGCTTTGACGGTGAAAAATAGCTTCTCTTTAGTTTTTTTTTAGTGCAGTCACCCACGCAGCCTCTGCTCGGATCAGACGGCGTCGGGCAGATGTGGAAATGCAGCTGCATGAGGTCTGCATCTGTGCTGGATTTGTGAAAACGCGGTGGAGGTGAATTTGATGGAGTCTGGGTTTGTTTAGACTGAACCCTGTGTTTTCTCTTTCTGTGAGGCTGCGTTTTGAGGGCAGCAGTCCTGCTGGAGGACGGAGAGTTCATGACCGCAGCGTGGAATTAGCCTCCAAATCAAGTCAGCCCAGTTCTCCTCCTACTAAACATGTTTGTCTCCTGCTAATTAAAAACACATTGAAATGAGTTTTGATGTTAAAAAAAAAGCCTGTAGTGAAGCTGACTACCCTAAACAGAGTTGGTGCCATGTTTATTATTGGCTTAGGTTAACAAACATAAAAGGAGGAAGGTTTTCCTTTGCTTTTACTCACATTTCCACTCAATATTTACTTATTATCTCAGCAGCTGAGCTCAATTTATCTAAAGAATAAATGTTCTTTACCCAAAGAAATAATAAAGTTAGACTCAAGTCAAGATAAACAAAGCAAGGAAAAATCCTGATTAAATATGAACGTTAATATCAATGATTTTTACTGCATTTTTGTAAAATGTGTATTTTGGTAAAAATTCCAAATAATCCATAGAAAAGTATGTTGCACTTTAGCTTTATTTGAGATGATAGTGTTAGCTGTGGACAGGACACAACTATACCAAAGCTGTAGCAGAAATAAAACTTTCCACGCAGAGGAAAATTGTGTTTTTTGGTGTTTTTAACACGTTCTTTAGCATTTTCTTATGATGGAAGACACTCACACACACACATATATATATATAGATGCTTAGGTTTAAAACTTTGTTTCTGAGTATTTTCTAATTCAAATGGTTGTGAATCAGAAGCAGATGTTAGAAAAAGTCTGTAGCAGTGACGTAGGTGCTACAGACTGTGCGTCACGAGCTCCCTGCTCTGCTCCATTCTGATGCATCCACCTGCAGACAAATAGATCCAAGTGCTTCTTTGGTTTCCTCGTCTGAGCTGGAGCCTGGCTCTAAGCTTCACGGCTGGATAGCTCTAATTTTGCTTTCCCTTTTTATTTGCATTGGCAATGTTAGGTATGGGGTGTGAGGGGCTGTAAGCTAGCAGAAGAGAGTGTGAGCAAAGAGAGAAAGGGATGATGGGAAAAGCTTACTGTCCCGCCCACAACTGCAGGTGAATTTCTAATGAACTCTTGCTGCAGTGCAGAAACTGTCCTAAAAAACGACAAAGGAATTTTTGATTTTGGCTAAAAACTGCATAATTATAATTAAAACAGCACCGTGAAAACTTTGAAAAAAGATGATTGATGTGAGTCTTTCAGTAGCTTTAGTGTAACAGGACAGCCAGCATTAGCCGTCATGCTGTTACATTATTTGAAATACAAGCTGCTAGATGTGTGGGGTCAAAAAAAAGTCTGCTGATTGTTTGTACTATAGTATTAAAGTAGTGGTTACTTTCTGTCAATATAGGATAAGACTTTATTTATTTTATTTATTTATTTATTTTTATTTATTTTTATAGAATTTATTAGTTCCATAGTTGGGAAATTAATTATATATTGAGCTTGTGTTTTATCACCTGATGAGTATTTATGAAGTCATTTTTCAAAGGTTTTTTTTGGGTGTTTGTTTCCACAGATGGTCCTTTGTAGCTAAACATTTGGCACTTCTATCCTTTTCAATGCTGGATGCTACTTTTCTGGAAAATAATAAAAATAATAATATTAATAATATAATAAAAGATTTTGAGCAAAAGATACTTAAGAAAGTTACTTTAAAGTTTATGTTTCATGTTTGTTTGATCACGTTGGAAGCAAATTGGAATTTAAAGCCCTCATGAGAGATTTCAGCGTAAATAAAACCTGTCTCAAAAGATTAAACCCAAAGGTTTATGGTAATGTTGAGCTAAAATATCAAATAAAATATGTATTTAGTTCAGTGTTTTTCAACCTTTTTTGAGCCGCGGCACACTTAAACCTTGACAAAAATCTCGCGGCACACCAGCATTCAAAAAAAAAAAAAAAAAAAAACGGGAGAAACTCAGTCTATTTGAACAGTTCCTCCACAATCTCACATTCTTTTTTTTATAATTGTGGCAGAAAACGCTGGAAGCTGCAGCTGTTTTTTTCTGTAAAAGATGTAATAAAAGTTAAGTTAAAAGATTTAAAAACTGTTTGATTTGTGTTCGTTGTGGTTTCAAGACGTTAAGAGGAGAGACGAGTTGGGTTACTTTTAACCCAATGCATCATGGGAGATGTAGTTCAATAATCCGCCGAATGCAGAATGACCCGGTCTCTGAGCTTTATTGTTTTGATCACTTGTTCCACGGTCTGATACCGGATTCTGTGGAAAGCTACACCGCTAAAGACGAGCTTTAGCTGGTATTTTATTTGAAACTGAGCGACTTTATCAGCAGAATGCACAACAAGGAAGTGAATACTTTAACCACTTCTGATTGGTCAGACTGATGACACGTGATTAAGAATCCAAGAATGATTGGTGGAGACAGTTAAAGGGGCGTGACTTTTGCTAAAACGGAGATTAAGCTGCAGCTATATCGGTACCGTCATTTTTATCAAAATGTCTTTAATAGAATCAAATAAACACAAAGAAAAAAGTATTTTATGATCTGTCATATTCCTTATTTCTTAGTGTTTTTTAGGGCTTGTTTGGATGAACAAAGAGGTGAAATCCTGGAGATCATAAATGTTTCAGTTGAGGGCAATTTCCCACGGCACACTTGACCATCTCCCACGGCACACTAGTGTGCCGCGGCACACTGGTTGAAAAACACTGATTTAGTTAACTCAGTGTATTAACTGTAATTTTTGATCAAATGTATTTAAGACCTGTTGGAGAATTCCCCCAGGACCATGGCATCGACTAAAACAGTGTTTTTCAACCTTTTTTGAGCCACGGCACACTTTAACCTTGATAAAAATCCTGCGGCACACCAGCATCCAAAAAAGAAAAAAAAAAAGAGGAAAAGCTCATAGTCTGTATTGATCTACAGCCCCTCTACAATCTCACATGCATTTTTGTGATAATTGTGGCAGAAAAAGCTGGAAGCTGCAGTTGTTTTTTTCTAAAAGATGTATTAAAAGTTAAGTTAAAAGATTCAAAAACTGTTTGATGTGTGTTCGTTGTTTAAAGATGTTAAGAGGAGAGGCTCATTGTGCGCTAAGACAGACGCTACCCAATGCATCATGGGAGATGTAGTGCCGAAAATCCGCGACCGCAGAAAGACCAGCGTCTCTGAGCTTCATGGTTTTGTTCTCTTGTTTCACGGTCTGACACCGGATTCTGTGGAAAGCTACACCGCTAAAGACAAGCTTTAGCTGGTATTTTTGTTAGAACTGAGAGACTTTATGAGCTAAATCTAAACAAGGAAGTAAATACTTTAAGCACTTCTGATTGGTCAGACTGATAACATGTGATCAAGCCTTCAAGAATGATTGGTGGAGACAGTTAAAGGTGCGGGACTTTTCCGCAAACAGTTATAGCTGCAGCTAAATCGGGTACCGTCATTCCTATCAAAATGTCTTTAATAGAATCAAGTAAACACAAAGAAAAAATAATTTTATGTTTTATCAAACATAAAGCTATTGAGCTATTGTGTTTCATCAGGGCCTGTTTGGATGAACAAAGAGCTGATTTCCTGGAGATGGAAAATGTTTTTAGATCAGTTAATGAGGGCAATTTCTCACGGCACACTTGACCATCTCCCACGGCACATTAGTGTGCCACGGCACACTGGTTGAAAAACACTGGACTAAAATCACGTTCTGCTGCATCATTGTTTGGTCATTTTAAAGATTTTAGCTTCATAAAAGCTTGGAGTACAAACGAACGTCCCTCACAGTTCCTGACTGCAGGCAGACGCTCCTGTGTTCATCTGAGTCCGACAGAGATGCCCTGGAGTTAAAGCAGACGGGAGCAAACAAATGCAAAAATGCTCCCTTCCAATAACTTTAAAGAACAAATGTTGTGTTATGCTTCTGTAATCCAAAACACGCATACATAACCGGCTAAATATTAATGGTTTATTATAACAGCACCTCAGTATACAGTGAAATGCATCGACCATGGTAAATATTAGTCTTTTTAGCCTGAAAGCACAAAGATTTTTAATCTGTTAACTGGCAAATATATATAATAAAAAAAAACAGGTTTGAACAGACAGAGCCTGACACTCTTTAGATTGTATCTTTTTGTACTTTAAAGACATTTGGGAAGACCGAAATGCAAGTTCAACACTTTCTGCCTTATCAAAGCCTGCAGTTCCATTTGCAGCAGTTCTAAATGTAGGAGGATGCTTTTAAAACATTATTTCTAAGATGCTTTCACTCGAGATCGCTGGAGGGAAATAAATCCGGTTACAAAAGGTCAAAAGTTTATCAGGAAGAACAAGTTTGATAAGCTGTACACAATTAGAAATGCTTTTCCTTTCATGTCAATGTAACGTAACCTTTTCAAGATATAATCACTTTATTTACATCACTTTTCACCAACATGCTGTCGACTACAATGTGCTTTACAAAAAAGACGTATATAAGCATTACTTATAAACAATGAAAAGTCATAAGACACATTAGACAAAAAGCAACAACTATAAAAAATAGACTTAAAAAGGTAGGAAACGCTGTGGCTAAAACTTGAAGAGGCACTGCACAGATTGAAAGATAGATGGAGTAAAATCAAACAAATAATAAACTATAAGAGCCATAAAATACTTAAAAGTCCAATAAATAAATGAGTTGATTAAGTGAGTTTTTAAAAGCTCTTTAACTTGCATTTAAACATTTCTGATGAAACAAAAGCTCTCAGATCTTCCTCATATCAGTTAAAATACAAGGAATAGTTAACAGAATCTCTTTGTACCAGTAAACACAATATATAGTACATTTCCATGATAATAACAGTTAAAACCTATTATTGTTAAAAGTGTTCCAAATATTCGTTGTGCATGAAAGCTGACATGATGTGTCTGCTTAATGACATTCATTGAGATGAATGGAACTCATGTTTACGGCCATCTAGCGAAAGCAAACCCACTGAATCTCTTGTGCTCCGATTCTGCGAAGCACAATGTTCTGTTTGCTCTGTTTGGTGTCCTCCTCCAACCTTCATAGATGAATTTGATGTCAACAATTACACCAAAGACCTCCCTCCGTGGTTACCATGCAAGTGTATTATTGGTCTTCCAGGACATTCAGTGTCATGTTCTGCAAACAGAAATGCTGTTTATTTTGGCAGATGTGATTTTGTTTTTTAATTACTGATCCAGCGAAGAGGTTTGTCTGTGAAAATAAGGAAAATAAAAGGTCTTCTGATGGGAGAATGAGACATGGTGTTTATTTTGATAGAACAACACTGAAGCTCTCGACTATTAAATCAGTTTTTCTATGAACCGGGTCAGAGTGACCCCGACCAGAGAGCAGCAGTGAAATTAAAGTGAAAAGGATGAGGGTTCCTCGGTCTCCAGAAAAGTCAAAAAATCTTGTGTTGTTTTCTAGGACATAGTTTGCGCAGAGTGGCTGTTCATTAGAAATTTGTCTCTTAGTAGCATCTGGAACTGTTGGCGCAGAGAAACCCCGCCCCCTTTTTCCGTCAACCACTAACTGAGAGCCCTCTGTTTAAGCACTGTCCTGCTACCTTACAGGCCCTCAAACCTCCAAGCTAACGGTGCCAGTGCAACAAAAATGGCGAGCAATATTGGAGCTATCCAGCCGTACAGTTCTGAGCCAGATTGCATCACAATGGAGCAGAGCAGGGAGCTTGTGGCCCACCCAGCGTATTTTCCACATCACAAATAAGCCCTTTTATAAAAAGCATTTCTTTGTTAAAATACATTTTTAGCTTAATTTTCTTAATAAATGTCCTATATCAAGAGAAAAATGCGACAAGAACATGCTATAAACACCAAAAACCACGGAGTGGGAGACCCACTCCAAGGAAAATGGTGTTTTTGGTGTTTTTAACATGTTCTTGTGACATTTTAGTCATAATAGAGGAGAATTATAAAAGAGAATAAGGCTAAAATTGCATTCCTGGGTATTTCTTGGTTCAAATCACTGTGAATAAGGAGCAGTCGAAAAAAGGCCGTTTGAAAAAAACTTGTAAATGTGACTTAAAACCTACGATGAAGCTTCCTGCTCCGCTCCATTCTGATGCATTCCCTTGTAGAAGACCAGATCCATGTACATCTTCGTTTTCCTCATCTGAGCTGCAATCTGGCTCAAAACTGTATATCGGGAGAAAGTGTAAACGAAGGGATGATGGGAAATGGGGGAAGGCTTACCCTGCGCCAATGGTCCCACCAAAACTCAAAGAGGTGGATTTCTAAATAACTACTTATTTTAATTTTGCCTATAAATGACAATCTTAATTACAAGGCCAGTCAGGACATTTAAAGGACATTAAAGGTGCTTAAAAGATGATGAGAGTGGGACTAAAACTGAAAGAAACCATTTGAGTGTTTTTTTAGATGCCGGCTGCAGGTACAGCTGTAGGAAGAATAGTGTTGATATCTCTGCTCTGACGCACAGATTTGATCTCAGTGGGATTTTTCCAAACTAAATCATTTCAAAATAGGTCACAGGATCCTCATTAAAACTTGTCTAGGTTTGATCCTCAACTGCTTTGAGGTCTTGGTTTGGCAAAGACTGAAGCGAGTGATTTTTTTCTTTTTTTTATTGTTTGTTGCACTTCTTTCGTCATTGTGTGCTTTATTCTCGTTATGTCGTGGCTGCTGGGTGAACACCACAACCCTGCAAAAATGTTGACTCCTGCAGCCGTCAGAATCCCACCGAATGTCGCTCCGCTGGTGCACAGGGACGTAGGGAGGGCGTGAGATTATTGTACCCCAACTGAGGGAGAAGAATTAAAATGCATGTAGTTAAACCAAGCGGAGGCTTTGAATGCCAAACACAGACTTTAATCAAGAACACTGATGTGGGTTTTAGAAGATGAAAAATAACATAATCAGTGTAATTCTGCCGGGAATTTGCTTTATAGGCTATTGATTGTGTTTAATGTTGACCAGCTTAAGGATGGAAGTAAACAAGTCCACTCGTCACGTTATTCAGGGAATCACAAGCTGACAGGCAGCACAGTAAACAGGATCAGGTGATCTGACTAACTGCTGACTGCACACATGAGCCCAGCGCTAAAGCCTGGCTCCAGCCTCCGAATGAGGTTTCTCATGGCCATCAATGTGGGCGCCGACGGACAGAACGATGAGTCGGCACTTCTGGAGCGGAGAGGATGTGAAAAGCAAAAACCCTAAAACATTGAAAGAGCACTTTCAAACCAGTTTGTGTGATTTTCATTGAAAACCCTAGATAAACAGCTGCTTTGCCTTTGAATCTTCAAACCGGGGGGGGTCGCTTGTGTTCACAGAGCTTCTTAGAAGCATCGGAAAGCTCCCATCTCAGATTAAACAGGAGTCCAAGCCTTAAAGCGAGCTCAGAAACTTCTCTGACTAACTTTTGAGTACGAAAAACAAGAGAAGGAGCTTTACATCAAGGAATGATGTATCCGTCCAACAGACTCCAAATAGTTAATTTAAAAATAAATTTAGAAACAACAAGAATAGAGGAAACAGTCGAGTCAATAAATGTTGTCTTAAGAAACTTTAGAAACATTTGTGTTTATAGATTTCTGTTAAATAAACTAGAAGAGGCATGTCAATGATTTTTCTATTTTTAACTGCAGTTTTTTATATTTATTATTCATTTATAGTTTTGTTTAATTCTCTGAACAGATCGTATTATCTCAAATCTAACTGAGATGAATGGAAAAAGCATGACTCGCCTTAAATCTGTCACCACGACTGCAGGACAGTTCACTTCTAGACGACATGAATGCTGGAGGGGAAAAAGATCAAAATAGATGATAAAATTAAGTTTTAGCTACTTAAACAAATACCCTCTGATGGAAAATGGTGTGGAGAAAATGGCTTTTTCTCATGATAGAGGGCATGTTCAAAGAAACTTAAGTTCAAAATTGCATTTCTGAGTATTTCTTTCTTCAAATCCTTGTGAATCAGGAGCAGACAAATAAATGCCATCAAAACAGCTCATTTGTGACGTAGAAAATACGCTGGACGGGCCCCAAGCTCCCTGCTCTGCTCCACAACGGGAAAGGGGGCGGGGTTCTCAATTCAAGTGAATTTACTTTTATTTGTATAGCCCAAATTCACAACAGTCGTCTCAGTGGGCTTCGTACCGGTAATTGTAAAGTAAACATACAATCAAAAAGGATCATAAATGCATAGAATTCAGTAGGATAGTACTAAACTTTAACTAAACAGACTAAACTAAACTGGCATCCCTGCCCTTAAACTTAGACCCTCCTTCGCGCTAAGAAAAACTCTTAAAAAAACGGATTCAGGAAAAAACGAAGAAACCTCAGGGGTGTCAACATGAAGGAGGGATCCTCCCCGATGTACCAGAGTTTATAGAGAAGAATTAGCTTATCTAACTCTACATCTACATATTTAAAAGTCCAGCAGGAAATCTTCTCCACATCAACGGCCCGCCTGACAACTCAGAGGCGAATTTCTGATGAACTCCTGCCACTCTGCAGAAACTATGTCCAATTTTGAATAATGATAATCAAAAGACCACTTTTAAAATGGATCAAAATGTGATCGGAGTGGGACATTAAGGAATTCTTTTAACGACAGGGCTGGTGTGGTGATGAGCACTGTGGCCTGGAAGCACTGGTCCAAATCCCAGTTGGGTTCTTTTGTGTTTGGTGTGCATGTTTTCCCCCTTGATATTTTAATCGGTGACTTTAAAATGCCCCTTAAAAGTTTGATCCTGAATGTGATTCTTTGCGAGGGACAGGCTGGAGTCTGCCTTCACGCTGAGTTTGCTGGGATAGGCTCCAGCAACCTTGTGACCCTGCACCAGACAAATCTGGAAAAAGAGATGGTTGGATTGTCTTTAGGAAAACTTTTCCGATGACATTCTTAGGATTTGGGGAGCTTTTGCTCTTGGTATTTTTGTCCTCAGTGTTCTTGCTCCTTTTCTCATTTTTTTTTAATTTACTTTTAGAAATTTTCAGTTACATTTCTGATTGTTTGGGACTGATAAAAGAAGAATTAAATGTAGAGCTTTGCTTCAGGTGAAATCCTGTTCTTTTTTCTGCAAAGTTGTATTTAAAAATTCTTTTTAAAAGCCAACCTTGAATATTTCAAACAAGGTGATGTCACTCTTTAAATATTCTGTTTCTTTAGCTAATGATGATCATTGTGTTGAAAGTGATCCGGTTTGGTTGTGCACACTCGTTTGTATTTTACTGAACATGATACACTAATTGAGGTGATGTGCATAAACGCAATACACAAAAAATAAATGATTGAAACTGTACTTGAATAGCACATATGCAGTAACTATAGCACAAGCGTTTTTGGAGAAGCTAATTAGAAAAATGATTTGTCATGCAGCTCTTTATTTAATTGGTGCTGTGTAATACATGATATCTGTTTCTGTTTAAAGATAATTCGAGTAAAACTCTGATTGTGTCACATCTTTGTTTCATTCAGTCTCTCTAACATATGAAAAATGATTTATAAATAAAGTTTGACCTGCTTGGATTCTGGAGCGTTAAAGTTGGACGAGGTGATGTTGTTATTTTGGTTTAGGTGTTGTCTCATTACCCAGCATCCTCTGGGCTCAGTGTCCACATGCTGTTCTCCTTGTCTCCTTCCATCACTGAGCTTCTGCGTCTCCGTCTGTCTCACAGAAGCTGTTTGTCGTCTCGGGATCCGTACTGCGTTTGGCTCAAGTCAGGCAGCTGTGTCACCGTTTCACCTGGTTTCAGGTAAGTCGCACAATTTGCTTCAAGCTTCTAATTTGCTTTCTTCAAATAGGAGTAACATGACAATCGTGTGGTCAGAGTTGGCTTTAAAAGCAGCTTGAGTTGTAGGCTAGCTTTAAGGAGTCAGATTTTGGGTAGAAAAAGGTTACATATCTTTGATGGCAAATATTTCTATATATTGGACTTTGTGGAGGAAGTGGTGAAAATGTTGCAAAGTTAATATCCTATGAAACACTTCACCCAACATCAGACAGTGGAGCATGAACACTCTTTCAGTGGAGATTGTTACACCCCCATGAGGAAGGACGTTCCGCATTCTTCATCCCACAGCTGTAAGACTGTACAATGCCACAGTTGAAATATTTAAAACCGGTAACCCATGTCATCTGGTTTCTGGTTTTACTTATTTTTAACTCTATTATTAGGATAATTGTTATGTGTAATTGTACTATTATTACGTACTTTTTACTTTTTCTATTTTGCACATTTGTATACTGCAATGTGGAACACCCTCACCTTTGACATGCTGTCACTTTTATCTGCTTTTGGAACTGCTGTTCATGTGGATCATAAAGTATCTATCTATCTATCTATCTATCTATCTATCTATCTATCTATCTATCTATCTATCTATCAGTGGATTAAAATATTTAATCTTCAGTTAAAAAAACTGACATGACTGACTATTCTTATTTCAAAACAGATGTTAAAACGTAGGAGTTGGAGCTGAGGACCAGCTATTACTTTTAATATTTTCTTTATTTTATTTTATTTTAAATGGACAAACCAAAACCAAATCTGGCTTTGAAAGACTTTTTGTTCAGACCTTCGTTTGTTCTTTCATGGTGGATCCTTGGTCCAGAACCCCCCCCCACACACACACACACACACACACACACACGCTTCATGCTTGAGATCCACTGGATTCCAGTTGTTGACTCATTTTGGGAGTTCCAGTTTCAGTGCACTTTTTTAATAAAGAATTACGGCATTCTGATATTAAAAAAACAAAAAGATTTAACCTCCGTGTCAAATCTAGTCTTCAGCCAAATTATCCCATGCCTAAATGTATAAATATCACAGTATTGCTTTTTAAAAATGTGTTAATTATATGAATCACTTGATTTGTCGATACTGCTCTAACTATGATATTTTGTGTACTATTAGTTTTTTTTTATCTTTTATCAAGGTTTCTTTTGTAATTTGGTATAATTTGCTTTATTCACTCATACAATAACGAAAAACGAAATACAATTTAATACAATCAATATTCTAGCGTTCCCAAAACTTTGATTCATAAAGGGTCTTTTGCATTTGCCAACGTTGGACGAATTTGCTTGGTCTCGGATCCTTCAGACTAAACTTTGAAATAATAAAAATAAACCCAATACATTTTCTAAATATGCAAATAGCTAATTGTTGTCTTATGTCAGGTAAACGGGGGGGTCTTTTAATTTAGCCTTTTCAGCTCAAAATGCAATGATTTTTTTTAATCTCTGTATCAGAATTAATGCACAGATGTTAATATGTGTTCCTTGAAATAAAACTTTTGCTTATTATTTATTGCAGTTGCCCAAAACAATAAAAAAAGATTTCAACTATTTAGTAAGTAAAATCTTAAACTTGCAGTCCCTGGTGTTGCTGCAGTCATCTTGTGCCTGACATGATTTATAGGCTTTAATAATGAAGCAGCCGTGATCAAAAGTCTGCAGATTTGCCTTTCTATCAAAGAGTCCAGCAGGAGGTTTTAGCTGCTAATTCCTCCTTGGATGAAGTGTTGGTAATTGCTGAGATCAGTCACTGTGCTGTTAGTGGTTTATGTTGAAGCACTTGAGTGGGCCCAGCTAAATAAAGACATTATTAGTTTAGAACACTGAGGTTTGTGAAGACGGTTTTCTTACTTAGTCAATAACAGGAAGCTAAATAAGTCACTTTCAAATCTCTGTTAAATTCTAAAGCGCCGCAGCGTCGCCCGTTTGATCCGCCGCACTCTTCATGATCGATAGCTAATCTGGATTTTTACAATCTGGAAACTACAAGCAGGTTTCATGTTGCTGTTTGAGAAAAGTTGTGTGTGCTTTTTTATGTAAAGCTGGTGATATGATGGTGTTTAAATGGAAGTGTGGGGAACCAGCACCTCTATGATTTAGTGGAACAGCATCCAACCGGATGGAGGTTTGAGTCGGGAGTCAGGTTCAATTAAAAAAACAAAAAAGTTCCACACAAAGGACTTTGAAACTTCCAGGAGAACAAAGATGGTTCAGCTCTGCTCTTAAAGAAACTGTTGTCTATGTAGTAGGAGAACTGTCAAAATGACACGCATGCTTATAGACAAAAAAATGTACATTTCGTATTAAATTTTAAACTGAGCATGTTGTAAATACGACTTTTCTTTGTTCCAAATACGAAATTCCCCGTGTTAAATTCAGCATTCGCACGGTCATGAAAAACCTGAAAAAGTTTTGGAAACTGAAAATGCAAGTTCTATGTCCTTGAAAAAAACAAACTGTTGTGTAAAGTTTAGGAAAAGTCATAAAATTTGAATATTTCGGATCAGAAAAAACTAAAATAGTTTAACATGAGATTCTAAATTAAATTGCGGCAGATGTTCAACCTCAGGCTATCAGTGATGGGAATTTACACTTCAGTTTAACGTTTGGCGCTTTCAGTTTGCCATGGGACATGGATTGTGAAATGCTACCAAATGCCTACAGACTGTAAAAACAGTCGTGTTTATACAGTCTGTAGGCATTTGGAAATGCAGGTGGTGTAGCTTTAACAAGTGGCTTTTCAAGGAAAGGTGTCAACTGTGGCTACTGAAAGACCCTGAAACGTTTCTGGTACAAAATGCGGACTTTGCTCCAAGTCCTTCGACATAAGCGGCATAAGAGGTAATGATGGCATTACCGTGGAAGTGTATTGCAATCAATCAAAAAAAGGGGGATCATTGTTCAAAGGTTTTCCATGATTTTTGTTCTAGTATTTTTTTTCATTATTTGTCAATAAGCATACTATTCATTTTGACATTTTCTTTGGAAAAGTTGCTCTGCAAGGTTAATGTTGACGTTGGGTTTGGGGTTTTTTAATTGGCCGTTTTTTCTGGATTGAGGAGTGCTTTTGAAAGGGCGCCTCAGGTCCTACTGGATTGAAGAGCTGTAATTGCTTGCAGTGTTTCTGTATGCAGTCTGTGCACTCACTGTATGCAGAAGGTTTTCAATTAAACTTTCCCCAGAAGATGTTTGTTTGGCTCCTGCTATAACAACAACAGGAGAACCACGAGGTCTTTCATAGATGATGTTATATCACAGCTTTTACATCAGTCAGTGTCGGAGCAAGGGCCGCTTACATTGAACAGCTTTGACGAAAAAGGCTTTAAGAGGCATAGACTTCAGAACCAAGACCTTTGAATAGATTTTATTAGGAAATCACTCCCCAGCATGGTGGAGTAAGGCTAAGGATTTGGGCAGCAGAGCCTGCTCATGATTTAGTCACTAAACTGTATGAATACTGTTGTTTTATTAACTATAGGTATTAAGTAACGCTGTTTTTTGGTTAATGCATTTCTACAAATAGACAGCAAGCACACAAAAGATTAGATAGACACAGTAAATAATTGTTTCAGTCTGAGTTGCTCCATAGAAATATTAGATAGTTAAAAATAAAGTGAAAAAGAACTTCTTAGTTTTCTGTACGATATATTACAAAGATGAGAAGATTTCATTTATTCCAGACCCCTGCCGCATGAGCCTGATTAGTCTATTTGTCCGGCGAAAGCAGAGGCATCCCTCTACTGCATCTGTCTTGCAGCGTCCCTTCTCAGAATGTGAAAGAAAGATAAATGTGGGCTTGGCTGGACAGATGGATCATGGGTAAACAGGTGTATGCAGTAAAAGGGTGGAGAAGGAGGACAGTTGAAGGTATAACTATCTTCTCCTGACAGTCAAGGACTCTGCGTGTCCCTGTGAGGCTGATGCACAGCCTGTTCATCACACAGCACCTCACAGGGTGTTCTCGCCTGTAAACACTGTGCGGTTGTGTGTAGTGTGTGTGTGTAGGTGGAGTTTGTGACAGACTGACATCCTGCTGCATTTACCACAGACACACAAAGACTTGGGAAGTTAGCACCACACCATCGTCTACCGGCTCTCCATAGATTATTATGACGGTTGATCATTGGCAGGCCTGGAATTATAGGTCGTCTGCTTGGTCAGCCAGATGGATTACTTTCCCTGCCCTCCTTAAACAGAGGCTAATAGAATTTTTTTTAATTCCTGTTTCTTTCTGCACTTTAACATTTGTGCAATCAGAGAAAGTTGAGATATTAGATCTTGTTTTCATGTTACGTCTGTGCTTATGGTGCTGGAATATAGATTTTAGGTTGGATTAAGGTTGTTTTGGTCGTTTTTCTTTTGCGTAACATGAACCAATAAGGTGTTTTACTTGCAAAAACTGCAAATCTTGTTTTGTTCCTTTTTCTTTTGGTTAACTGATCAAGATGGAGAGAACCGTTTCTCTGGGGAAGTGCTGGCAGGTAGACGGAGCCAGAAAAGTTGAAATACTTCTGCATTCAATCCAGGAGGTGAATACCTAATTAAACCTGTTTCTAGGGACAACTTAATAATTAAAACCAGACTGATGAATGTGCAGTTCAGGCTTAAATATTTGAAAAGGCAGCATTTGTTTATAGGTCTGTGAAAGTTTTCTGTTTGTTTCCTGGAAATCCCACGATTTTGCTCGACTTTCTGGCCCAACGGCATTCTCTCCAGTGTGGGAAGGGGTTTGGATCACATAGCTGAGATATAAGATTATGAGTCTAGTTTAACGTATAGAACAGAAGTGCACTGGGATGTTTCCAAGCAGAGCATGAGACAAAAATGTCATGTTCAGACTCATGTAAGGTATCGAGTTTGAGGATGAAAATAACAGAAAGAAGAGTGCAGAGGACAATCTGTGACCCAGAAGATAATCTTAACTTTACATTTAAGTAAAGAAATATAATAGAAACAAAGAAAACTATAGAAAGAATGCTGTTTGAAGAAAGTCCAAAAAAACCCAACCATCTGTTTTTTATTTGCTGTTAATGTTCTAGAAAAACTTGGTCTTTTGTTTACAAAAGCCCTCCTTCATTTCAGTTGTGTTAAGCGAACAGATCCATCTACACAATGAAGAAACATGTTTTTCTCTACTTTGAGTGGATTCATGAAGCAGTTTGTATCGGGTTTTTTTGTGTTTTTAATGTTTTTTTGCAGTTTACTTGAAGAAGACAAACATGTGTACCAGGCTGTGCTGGCCTTGGACTTTCTGCTCTGTCATTTTGACATGCAGCGCATAAAACAAAATACACACATTATTTGGATAAACTCAGAGGTCATAATTGCTGAAAAATAGTTTAAAAAAAGACATATTTGAAAACCCTGAATAGGTTTTGCTAGTACAAGTTGCTGAACGTCTACGAACGTGGTCCCCGACCTCAGGGCAGCAGACCGGTACCAGTTCATGGAACAGTTTTCATTTTTATTTATAATCTGATTCAGAGGGACGTTTACTTTGGAAAACTACTGGATTGTCTCCACCACATCCAACTCATTCTTGACACGTGTCAATTCACTCGGTCACATGCTCTAAATCCATCCACTACTTTCTGAAAGCGGCTGCGCTATCTAATAAAGTGAAGCCCCAAAGCTAACGAAATTAACAAAAACTAAAAGTATTTGGAAAGTTTTAACAAAAAAGAGGCAGTGAGGAAACGGAAGAAGAGCCTTCAACTTCAAAATAAAAGAAAGATGCATTTAACAGACAAAAACCAGGAGTCTTTACGCCAAATATGGATTTTTTTTTGTTATAGTGGTTCCCACAAGCCATAATAATAATGCAGAATATTTAGCAGCCGGCTGTCTAATTTTACGAGGATGCTGCTAATAAAGTTGAACAAATGGATGATTCACGTTTATGAACATATGTAGAAAATATCAGTTCACGTGACTGTTTTTTTCTTCTTTTATTAATCTTTCACACCTTAAAAGTGGGATGAGGCTGAAGTCTGCGGGGACAGCTGTGGGTTAAGGGAAAATCTACATCACATTTTAGTGGTTCCTACACAAATTCTAGTATATAAATAAAGTGGAAACCAGCTGCTAATATTTTACAGAGGATGAAGATAAACGGTACCTTCAGAAGTTAAGGGAAACTGGAAACTAAACAAAAAAAACGGACACCAACTACAACCTTGTACAGGCCGGTCCATAAAAATAATGTCTGACATTAAACCAGTCTGTGGCCTGAAAAAAGGTTGGAGACCGCTGATCTACGGTATCAACCCGTCTCATATTCACCACAACTTATGATGAAAATACCACATTTTAAATATCTGGTGTGAAACTAACCCCCAGTGCACATTTAAACACTCAAATGACACACTGATGACAAAAACCATGGCAGCATTCATTTGGGTTTCAGGTCTGTATTAGTTCAGATCGGTTCAGGTTAATAAACTTGCTACATTTTGTGTAAAAGAGTGGATGAATAGATATTAAATGAAAGAAGGATTGAGAAGGATTAAAAAAATGAATGTAGAGAAAAACGAAGCGATGTGAAACTGACCGCTGCTCAGAGAGCCGTTCTCTTCCTCGCTGCTTTTTTCTCATCTCTTTATTTCAAGGCCTTCAGACTCCATTTTTCTCTTGGATCTTTTCTCATCCTGGTAGCTTGATGACGGATTTACAGTGGATCCAAAGTACATGACGGGGAGAGCACAGAGGATTCACTGCCTTTTTCAGGCTGCTTGTTGTTCACATTGAGAGATTGTGAGGCTGGACAGTCTCTCTTCTTCATTTATAATGTTCTTTTTTTTTTTTTTTCTTTTTCCTTTTAATATAAATCCCCACCAAAAAAGCATTTTGGGAAAACAAAGAACTGCCAGGGTCAAAGACAGGAAACTGATCCTGGATGGAAAACAGGTCAGCTCTGCTAAAGAGGTCAGGATTTTTTTCATCTTTATTCAAGTCATCCTGTGAGAACTGCCTCATCATCAGGTTTGTCTCCCCAACACAGTTTCTGATGCGAGTTAAGGGGGAGATGAACACTTAAGGACACAACTGTATATTTAAGCCGTTTTTTTTATGTCAGTTATTTATGTCAACATGTGTCACCTATAAGTGGGTAAAACCCTTCCTCGTTCTCAGGGTAGTGTGTTTACACTCTAAACAGGTTGTTTTTGGTCAATTCTGCACCCTCCTGCTGTAAAGACATTCATGTATGACATTTATGGAAAAGTCTTTTTCTACCTTCCCACTGCCCTCTGCATCATGCATTCGAGCGACAACTTCCAATGAATAATCTAGGTAAACGTGCATAAATGCACATTTCAGGCTTTTGCATTCAAAACACTTTCTTTAACGCGTAGCTACACACGTTTTTAAGTCAGTTTTCAAGCTCTATGTGTAAACACAAAGTAATCCAGTTGAATTTCTACCAATTGTGGACTCGGATGTGGTAGCTATGTGGGGGGTAGTACTCTTTTTAATTCACAGAAGAGCCAGTTGATTGAAAATTGATCATAAAGGAGAAATTAATAGTTGCGGTTTGTCTGGCGGTAAATATATGACACCATTTCTTTCATATATCGGAATAGAGCTGTGAAAGAAAAAGCCTGACGCAAATTTATGAGATATGAGATTTTATTTATGAGCCTCTTCCACCTGTAGATACATGCACTGGTACCGGGTAGCAACAGTCCAAAGTGAACATCGCGTTCAGCGTGCTCTGGAATGCACATTACATTCGCGATGTGAATGTAGCGTTAGTCACAACTGCCCTTACGGGTGGATACTGTCTGTCGGCGGGCAAAGATTTGGAAAATGTGAACGGGAAACATAGGTAGCCCGCATAAAAAGAAATCAGGGTCACTGGCCGCTCTGTAGAATGAAATTGTTTTTGCATGTTTTTTTCTATTTGCATACTGGAAACGACGGTTGTAGTGAACACTTATACATAAAGCAAGGGTAAAGTAAGTGTAAAGTAGGTGAAACACAGGCAAGATGGACGGATTTTTTTCTGTTTTACCACCCCGACCAAAACCTGCAGACTTTGCAAGGAGCCAGTCGGTGCTGTTCAAGTAAAAATTAGACAATCAAAGCGTAGTTTTTGTGGACATCCTATGGGCACTCGCACATCACCTACATACCTCTTGCATGCAGCATTTGTTAAAGGTCAGTAAGGGGCCAGTACTCGCACCTGCCTAAAGACTAGAGTATGGTGTAAGGGCACGCCGTTCCACAGCATCAGTCCTACATCATAAACTTACATTAGCCTCATGAACACTTTACAATGCCCTTACCACATGGTAGGGGTAATGGCACAATCTATAATGGTACAATCTATTTTTATGGCGTCCCCGCACAAGCCTCAATGGAACTGCAAGACACACTCCTCTCTTCGACCCTCCAGGGGCCGGCACAACCCAAAAACCTGCAGCACCTGTACAGGTGCGTGCAACTTAGACTTCACAGTGGACGTTTGCTCTCTTACAGGAAATGTGTGTCTTCCTGTCATGTGACTTTGAACGCTTTCTTGTAAGACTTGGCATCACACAGTGAGCGCGTTCGTTCATCCAGGGCACACGACAGACGCTTTAGTGAGAATCAACATGAGCATGCCAACCTTGTGTTCCAGTTCACACTAATTTGATCCAGAGACCATTAATATCCACAATAAACAGAATTTGTTTGACATGCAACCGACTGCCAGCTGCGCTCAAAAGCCAGATGTTTGCTGGTGATAATGAGTTTTTGGGTCAGAGTAAAAAGGGACTGTAGTGGCAGAAACTGACGCAGGTTACAGACTCCTTGTTGTATTGATTAGTCGTTATCTCTGGTTGAGATTCTGAAATTAAATTAGGAGTTCGGAAGTGGCCTCTTCTTCCTCAAATACTCATTTTTTTAAGCTAACAGAGTTTTAGCAAAAAACAAAAATAATAAAGAAAAAAAACAAAAAAAAAACAAACCAAAATCGAAAATACATTGACATGCTGGTTGATTCATTCATAAACTGTGACAGACAATGTTTTTTTCATGAATAAATAAATGTACATATTTTACAGTTTATTAGGGCTTCCACCTTCTATCATAAAATGATTTGCTTCGGAAAAACATTTTTATTTTAACAGTGCGAAGTATCTAAACATTTTCCAGAAACCAGAGAAAGAGGATTTACGGTTTTGTGGCTTTGTTTACACTTCAAGGTTAACCTTGTAGCTGCTTATTCTAAACTAGAGTCGTCAGCATTACATTTCTTTATATCTTAAAAAAAAAAAAAACTCTTTAAGACAAGCTTTTGATCACTTGTAACCTTTAGACATTGGCACATCTGAGTTTTGCAGCTTGCACATTTTAAACTAACAATCAGAAAACCGAAAAAGCATTGAAGTATTTCTGATTATCTTCTTACTTTAATGTCGAAGCTCACAGTTTTTATGACTGGAAGCTTCACATCTTAAAGTTTGAGGAGTTTTTACCTCAATGCTATAAATCTTTAGGATAATTTATTCTATTATCAGTGCTCTTTTTGCTTCTATTGGATGTTTATTTGCTTTGCCTGGGTAATATTCCTATTATAGCTGCGTGAGGGATGTCTGTTTACACAAAAACAGCGTGAAATGTACTTTTTGGGTTTAGGTTACAAAGCGTACTAATTGGTTTGTTTGCGTGGGTGTGCGTGGATGTGAGTATAACATGGAAACTGCATTATTGCACTTGAGCTGGAGCAGCATATGAGCCGGTGTCTGTTTCTTCTGCGGCGTGTGGGAGGACTGTTGGCTTCGGCGAGTAGCTCGACTCGGCGAGAAGGGCTTCCACTCCAGCGTGCATCGACTCGATCTCATTATGCAACTGTCAAACGGATGCATCTGGATGAATTATCGATTTCCAATTGACTTGAAGGCAAAAGATGGTGTGTCAATATGAGGAAGAGCAGGGCAAGAATCGTAGGCTTGTTTTCACCAGAACAGCAGAAAGTTTGTTAGAACAGGTTTAAGGTGTTTAAAAAGGTGAAATAAGAGGATTTTAATTTGACACAGTTGCGCATTTATTTATAACTGGATTTAATCTGAGTGCAAATAACATTTTTGATTCTGTGTTTATGTTTGCAATGGTAAAAGACAAAAATGTTGCTTTTTGAACCACCTAGGAAATCCTTAAACGTTTCAGCATTTCCTCTTTCAACTCGGTCATTAAACTGTCACTGCTCCGTCTGCCTAACTACCTCAGAGTTTGCTGCATAGATGTCTTGGCAGCCCTTCTCATGGCTTTAGCAGGAGGGGGATCTTGAGCTGAAAACCATGGACACATCCCAGCTAGATGACAGGTTTTGTCAGATATTCTGCAGCATCACTTTCCCCCCGTTTACACAAATGTTTCACAACCGCACTCTGTGGCTTTTATTGAAAAGCTGGCAAGCTGTAGGTGCCAATTTCACCAGCAGTAGTCTTGATACACGAGTAGGTAGTGCTGCTACTGAAAGTGCTGTGCACAGATTTGTTGAACATAGAAAATGAATAACTGGGGTACACATGAGAAGTCACAGGAGTAAATTACAATTTCTTGTTGGAAAACGACTCCTGAGTTCTGCTGAAGGCTACGAAAATGATGGCGCACAACATTGTGGAAAGATCTGAGGATGGATTTTTCCTTCAGATCTGGCGACTGCTGCATCCCAACCACAGAGGCGCTCTGACCTTGACCATACACAGAACAAATTACATTCTGAAATGATGCACTTACCTCTCCGCCTCCAGGCAATCCTCATGAGGAAAACCAATTTGGGAAAGAGTTTTTATTTTTATTATTTTTTTTGTAGTGTACATTTACTGAAATGAATTTTGCAAATTTTCTGACCACCATCTTTGTTATTGTGTTGTGGTTCTTTTGTGTCTTCAGAGGAGCATTTGAGCAAGATGTGGAGAACGGCTACGATCTGCATCCAGATGTCTGTCACGGTGAGACACAAACTTTCTGTTTATTTTCAAAAGACATTTCCTTCACAGCAGCAAAGAAAATTCAAACTTCTTAAAAAATATTGATAGTTGTCCTCATATTCTAAGCAAGCGTGTGCGAAATTCATGGGGGGACGAAGCTATTGGGACAAATCTCTCCTGAATTTATTTGTGAAACAAACTTTGAACACAAAAAACAGGAAGGGCTTTTTGCTGGTTCCAAATGTTAGGAGATCTCAAACATCCAGGTGCTTTTAGAACAAACCTTTAATGGGAACCTTGTAAGAGTGAGTTACTGTTGCTAGGCAGCAAAAGTCTCACAGAACCATTTCAGAACCAGGTAAGATCCGTTATCTCTTATAGAAGTTTTTAAAAGTTTGAAAAGCAAGTGTTGGTGTTGTTCCTTGAGGTTCCCTCTGATTCACTGAGTCGTGTTAGCCATGATGTTGGATTAGTAATAAAATTTAAATCGATATGAATTATGAGATTTGGTGATGCATCTCTTATAAATGTGAATCTACATCTGGTTTCAACTAACTAAGACATTTTAAGGGAAATTTTGAAAAAATTTAAGGAAAGTCATTTTTAAATAGGGACTGTTCATGCCTGGTTGTGAAGAAACCCATCTGGTCTCCACAGAGCTCTAAGCTGGTCCTGGGTGTAAAGTGAAAAAGGGTCTTCTAGATCAGTTCAACAAACACTATAATTGCTCCACAATATGAAGTTCTAGTCGAAAAACGTTGTTGTTGTGCTAGAAGAGGAACCAACACTTCATTAAAGACTCACTCCAATGAAAAGGGTGTTTTAACATGTTCTTGTGGCATTGTTCTGATGATGGAGGACACATATAAAAAATGTTAGTCTTAAAATGGCCTTTTTAAAATATTGATCATGTTTATCAAAATAATGCCCTTGGAAAAAGTCGGTAGATGTGACATAGAACCTACAACAGTAGTCCTCAAGCTCCCTGCTCTGCTCTATTCTGATTCAAATAGATCCATGTACGTTTTGGTTTTCCTTATCTGACCTGGAATTTGGCCCAGAACTGTGAGGGGGGAATAGCCCCAATATTGCTCGCCCTTTTTGTTGCACTGGTAATGTTAGGGTGGGGATGTGAGGAGCTGTAAGCTAACGGGAGAGAATTGTACCAAATGGATAACTGGAAGTGGGGGCGGGCTTACTCTGTCTGCACCAACAGTCCCACCCACAACTCAAAGACCTACTCCAGCTCTGGAGACTCCATATGTCTTAGAAACTACACTTTTTTTTTTGTGTTTTTTTTTTTAATTTTGCCTAAAAAATGCATTAATATAATTAAATGACCACCAGGAACGGTTTTAAAATAGATCAAAAGATGATCAGAGTGGGACTTCAGAGTGTGTGTGACTGTGCGCAAATGCTCCTGCTGGCCTTACCTCCCAGTCCCTTTTTTCCATTTAGTGCATTAAAGTGCGTCGCTTTTAGGTTCATTTGAGATTAGAGATAAACATGACGATTGAAAGGTTCCTCTCAGTCAGAAAGCAAATAATTAAAACCGTGTTTCTTTTCCTCTTCAGATCTCCTGGCAACCACTCGCAGGGAAAACACAGCGCTGGATTCAGCGTTTGGTCAGTGGACGTGCATGTTTTTATGATTTTATTTTAACATCAATGCAATGGTCTAAAGCCCAGATCCTTGTTTAATAGCAGTCACAATAGGTGGTTTTGTTTTATAAACTTTGACATGTTTTAATAGTTTCATCAATCTTAGAGGGTGAAGGAAACATGATTTGCTCTTGGAATCAAACAGGTTATTTTTTGGGTCAAAAACAACTTTTGACATTAATGCTTAAAACACGTCAAAGGCCTATTCTCAAAAAATATAACATAAAAGAGTTTGTCATTGCATTCAAGTCTCCATATGTCGGGTTACAGATTATTAGAGGAATCTGAAGAGTTTTTGCTTCTCATGGTCAGTTGTTTTTGGGTTATTTTTAATGTCAAGCAGATTTTACTATTTCTGGAAAAGCTTGTGTTCTTGAAAAAGAAAGAAGACATTTTCCAGATTTGGTTTGTTTTAGAACTTTTTGACTAAATTGATCCAGTATATACAGTACTCTGTACTGTATATATATAAATTTCAAATAGTTTTGTTGCTTTTTCTAATCATACTGTTAAAAAAAGCAACAAAACTATTTGAAATGTATATATATACAGTACAGACCAGAAGTTTGGACACACCTATTATATATATAATTTTCAAAAGAAATCTCTTTGGAAAAACTCCATGTTTAGGTGGGATCAGACTGTTTTTCTGTATATGGCTAAAAGACGCTACAACACGCCTTAGTGTGATTTGAATTATGATTTCCTTAGAATTAAGCTTTAAAGGGGGTGAATTTTAATGCAGCCTTAACCCTTTAACACTGGAACTTTAACTCCTGTGTTGACATCCTTTGAATAATAATATAGAAGACACTTTACAGTAGCAAAGCTGCTTTTCTCCACTTCAGAATCTATTGGACTTGCGATAATTGCGTAAGCAGTTAAAAAGTTGCGAGTGTTTTGTCATGTCGCTGGTGACGGCTCCGGTATCAAAGGGTTCAACTTTGCGGACGCCTTCCTGTGCTCTTGGATTTTAAAAATGAAGAACATGGATACAATAAAAGGATAAACTCAAACTGTTAAAACATAAACAGAACCTGCTGCTCTTGGTTGCTTTAGACCAAAAGACAACTTTGGGGGAGATCTGTTCTTTTTCTGTGTTGGAGGGAAAAATCCACAGTTGCTGTTCAACAGATGCATTTGTGATGATATCATTGAAGAACCAGGAGCTCCACTGGCCGAACCGCCAAATGCCCTTCATCTGACAAAGATCATCCTCCTGTCACCAACCATTACTTTCCCAGCAGCTCCTTGCAACTTGGAACAGAAACTGTCAAGCTGGCAACCTCTCAAGGGAGAATAACTTGTTAGATTGTCTTATAAAAGGGTTGGATTTAAAAAAATATATATTTTTAAACAAGTTCCTCTTTCATAAAGTGCAAACTTTTTTTTTTTTTAAATCCACAGATCAATTATTTTCCTTTAGGCAAAAAATTACTTATGTTAACATTTCTAATATAAAAATTGTGATTTTATGAATGAAGAATTACGTATGTGTAGTTTAAAGCAATTGATGTGAAATTTCTAACAATTAAAGATAATTTAATTAAATTGTTTCAGACTATAAATCAAATCTAATGATGATTTTGTAAATCGAAATCCAAACGATTTAGAATTTTTGCTACGATACCCAAACCTAACTGACAAAGCATCATTTAAAACGACTCACATTCATTCTTATGCTTAACTATTTAACATTTGAGCTTTAGCTCCATTGTTTTCATTCTTTGGACTACCGTAACTCTTCAATCGTTAACGCAAAAACGTCATTTCAGCAGATTCTGAAGTGCGTAAACGGTCAAAGAGTTACCGTATGTCAAAGGGCATGAGTTGTTTCGGTGTCACCATGTGACATCTCTTGTGTTAAAGGGTTGATAACCTGTCTGATTAACCTTTATCTGTACAGCAAAAGCACCGCTCTTAACTTTAAGAGGAATTTTGAAGACTTGATCCGAGCTGGATCCTTTGGTCTCTGGACAAATTGGGACACAAGAGAGCAGATTGGAAGTAGCTAGAAGGCTCAGATGAAGCATTTTCATGGTTGCCTTATCTACTGAAGGTCAGTGTGTTTGCTGAAGGCTGCTGTCTCAAACTCCAGTCATTCAGTCGCCTGTAGAGCCTGTGTGCTGCAGGAATTGCTGCTCAGTTGGTAGTGAGTCTTGATGAGCAACCCCAAGGCTTAATCCTTACGGGGTGTTCAACTCCCCGATGCTTCACAGCTCTGTTTGTACTTCTCAACATGCAGTCAGTCCTTTATTTTGTGTGCTTTCATTTTTTTTTTTGTCGATTCCCACAGAAAACCTTTTAAGTTTCTCCTCTAAACACCAATTATCAGCTTTCCTAGACAATAAAACACCCCATATGTCGAACAAAGCTGTTGTCACAGGGGGCTGTGCTTCCTGCTCAAAAACACGGTGGATGAGAGCCCTTTCTTTATTTTTCTACTTTCCCCGTCACCCACACAGTCTCAGCTAGCAGAGGAAGCGGTGTGAGATGACTGCCTGCTGTTCTCTTATAGTCAAAATGGAAGGAGCACAAATAGCACCAACCTGCATTCAGTGTTATACAGCATCATTTTGATAATTCAGTGGAGCATGGGGGAAGCTGTGGAGTGGATGAAGGCCGAGCGCCTGACCGTGTGCAGTTTTTAATTTGCCCGGCACAGATGGCGAACTGACAGGAAGCCTCATTCAGGGCGAACACTGTCTTCTGGCTCAAAGTGTGCGAGAAAACAAGCCTTTTTTCCTCCAGCCTGCATGAGAGTGCTGCACAATGCAAAAATTATGGCTGGCCTATTAGCACATGAGTCCGAGCCAGGAGCAGCATGCTGCTCACTGTAGTTTAAGGACAACACCGTTTAAAATGCAATTATGAGGAGGAGTGTGTCATCAAGATGAAAATGTTTAATGAGACGAGCCCAGCAGCAGCTAAAGTAGGTATTGAGTCGTTGGGAGGAGAAGGGGGGGGGCACACCTAATGACCAGCTAGTCTCCATGTCTGTTGTCAGGTTGGAGAAAAACTATAACCAAAGCAAATGCTGAAGAATAGGACTAAAGGTCAAAGTTTCAGCTATAGAAAAGCCTTGGTCAGGAGAACCCGTACGGGGGGGTTGACTCCTATGGGTGCTGCAGGTTTTTGGGTTAGGGTCCAGGTCCGTAGAGGGTCCCAGAGAGGAGCACCAGGACTGGCACATGGGAAACCAGGGTTCATTTCCGTTGGGGGCCCGATGGGCTCCATCCAGTGTGTGTCCTTGGGCAAGACCAAGTCTGGGTACCCCTGTGTATGTCTGGGAGGGCATCTGGTGTAAAACGTTCTGCCAAACCACCTGAGCGAATCTGTGAAAGATGAGTCGCTGTGGAGATTCCTGAAGGGATAAGCTGAAAGATGGACAGTATTTACGCCAGGCTCAAACCTCATTAGGCTTCTGCAATGCCTAAAGAAGCTTGTTTTGATTCTTTTTTTCAATATGTTTCAATAATGACACTGATATTGACTCATAAATCGAAAAATTGAGGGTGATTGACTAGCACCCCCCCACCACCACCACCATAGGTGACTGCCCCATTATTTATTGCTATTTATTTGTTTGAATGTTTTATAAATTAACTAAACAGTTTATAGAGAAACTTTCATTTAATTAGTTTGGCAATGGTTTATTTGTTTGCAAACTGTTAGATAGATACTAAAATGCTTAAAAATAAAGTTCTGAACAATTAGCATCTGACATCGTGCCAGCCGCTTGACTGGCCATCACTTAGACATCAGATTTGGTCAGAAAGATCAATTAAAATGAACATTTTAATACATTTAGCCAAAAAAAATAAGAAAATCCCACCCAAATGCACATTTTATTGTGTCTTTTATATTGAATTAATTGTCTTGGATTAAGACTTAGGGATTTTTGCAGTTTAATAATTTACTTTGTTGGGTTTTTTTTGTTGTTTTTTTTTTCTTTGTCTATTTTTCTTTCACATACCATCATTGAACTTTTTATATCAGGATTTTTGATCAAAGGCTGTAAACCGTTTGTAACTCAATGATGCAATATTAAATACCCAATATTCCTACGTTTTTATGTACTTTCTTTCATTTCACTTCTTTCGGGGTGTCTGTTTTTGTTTTACTGTCTCTGTGTGTGCTCAGCGGTTTCTTCATCCCTGCAGGGCCTAAATGTCAACAGGTGAAGGTTTTCTTTCTCTTCATGCGGGACTCGACTCTATTTCTAATCACTCACTCTGTTACCCTCCCCTCCTCCTCCTCCCCCTTCGCTACAACCACAGGAAAGACCACACCCACAAGCGCCAGCACAACCCATCATGGGGCCGCGTTCCCAAAGGAGGCAGGTGACTCTGAAAGAGGTACAGGTCCTGATCGCCCTCCCCCTGTGGGGGAACAAGGGTCACCTGACTCAGAGCCAATCAGTGTGGAGATGGAGGGTAAGGGGGCGGGACACGTGTCCCTGTTGAACTCTCGGATTGCACTGCTGGGCCCTGAACCCCTCTCTATAACCTTTAACCAGACTAACCAAAAATAACTTCTAATTTCACTCTGGAACGGTTTCCTAATTTCGGCATGCGTTCTCGTGTAACCGATCAATCATCCAGCCTGCGTTTACATAACAATCGCACGGTGTAATCTTCTTTCTTCAATGTGGGTTTTGAGAGAAATTTTCCACCATGCGATCACTGATGAGGTCTCAGCGGCGGACGCCAAAATCAGCCGCTGCTGGAGGCTGAGCATGCAGGCGCACACATGGTGGCTCGCATGCTAATCAGAGACGATGTTCTTCCAGAGGGAACTAATACTTTCATTAGCTCTCTAACACTTAACTCTCAATCTTAGTGAATGGAGGAAAGAATAGCTAATTAACTTTTATCACTCATATACTTCATTAGTCTCGCATTTACATTATGCTTTGCATTATGGCTAGACTGTGTTGCGTGGGCTTAAATGTAAACATCACAGTAGGAACGAGTCCTTTGCAGCTTTTGCACCACTCCTAAAATACCCATAGAGGGTTTTGCTAAACCTTTACATGTCAATTACTTTAAACTTTAAATATATAGGTTGTAAAATGATCAGTTTGCAAATAATCCCCATTTTTGGCCTTATCAATCATCACAATTTTTTCAGCTCTGGCCTTTAGGATTAAGAGATGTCGGCACTTTGCATTTTGAATATTGAATCTAGTTGTGTCTAACCCCAGATTTCCTTGGATAAGTCCTTTGGCACCGAGGCTCTGAAGTGCTGAGGAAGCCAGTATTAGAGTGCAGTAGCAGAAAAAACTCATCATTCTGGAGTGCTCTGCTCTCATCAAGGTTCCCACATGAGGAAAAGCAAAGAAAGAAAAGAAAATGTTCAATGCTTGTGTTTGAAACCTCTTCAAGTATTTATTGTTTCCACTGCCATCTTTTCTGTTGTTGTAGTTGTTTTGCTCCCCCACTTAGAGCTTTTCTAGATTACAAAACCCATATTTAAACTGTTTGGGTTCAGTTTTAGGCCACACAAACTGTAACACATTTAGGTAAAGGAAGACAAATTCTTGTTTGACTCCTTGACGCCTATGGATGTATAAATTTTTTAAACCCCCTTGGCTCCAAAATTTAAAGCATAAATATGATAAATTCAAGCACCAAGGGGTTAAGGGACTCGGGAAATGTGTATTTAACCTCTATTTATCAAAATCTCTTTCAAAGGCAGGCGATGGCCAAACGAAAATGCTTTCTGATATTCCTTTCAGGAAAAAAATGTGAATACAGTTCAAAGATTATGTAAAAATAGCTCAACTTTAATAAGTTAAGTCAGAAAAATCAGATGGAAATGTAGTGTCAGCATCAAAAACATTGAAGTTTTTTCTAAAACATTTGGATTTGAAAATAGTTTATTTCAATTAATCAAACTAAAGAAGACAAACACCAGAAATATCTATACACAGATCGATCAAACTTAGGATAATTAATCATGAAGTGATCGGAAAGCTTATATACATTCCCATACACATGTAAATAATTGAATTATAATTACTCTCAATCAAAAATAAATCTATTAGCTCTTAAACATACAATACATAAAATATTGAAACCATTAAATATTAAGTTTGTCAAAAAGAGTTTATTTAGGAGTGGATGAAGCAAGCTTCTATGATCCCAACCTGTTTAGTTTTTTTTACATAACTTATCTTTATCCGGTTCTTAACTTCAGATCAGTTATTTACACTTTACCAACACAATCATTTAAAGAAGAAGAAAAACTGCTGGTTAATCAGGGTCCAAATGTTTAGGCACCAAACATTCGTTGATGGTATTTAGTGAAAGTTATATAAAAAAAATAAAAGTCCCCATCTTTAAAACAAACACGGTGGGTTTAGTCTGCATGTTTTCAGCAGCTGCATTTAAATCTGGAATTAAAAGACATTTAATACAAAGAATTCTTTCAAAAATAAAAATCTGGTAACAACATGCTCAGAATGAGTTTCTGCCATAATTTCAGACCTTTTAAATTACATTGTTTTTAGAGAAATCTTGAAAATATCAAGAGCTGAAACATGTAAAAACCTTTTTCCTGTATTTGCTTCAATCTATTCTAAAGTGTTTTCATGCAAAATTGGGAAAAGCTGCTCTATCTATGGAGTGAATTGAACAAGGGCAAAACTGCATGTTTGAGTTTTGTGCTGCTCTTGCACAGAGACTGTGTCACAAGTCCATAAATCCCCAGCTAGTAAAAAAAAAAACCAAAAAAAATGCTCCCATTCACATGGACAGACTCTGTGGCTGCAATGATGGGCTACTCTGACTTAAATGAGAAAAGCCTATAACAAATAAATAACCAGCAGGGCTCTGTGCCACAGAGTGAGACAACCAGAGGAAAGAGAGGGAGACTGCGCGATATAATAGAAACAGCAATGTAATCCATTTCAGCCTGGAGTCTGCGATGCTGCTGATTTGATCAGGAGAAGCGCTCGGCAGGGTTGATAAGGTGGGAAAGGAGCTGGTCTGGAAGTGGCAGCATCACTGTTCAAAGAGGAGCTCCAATCTCTGTTACGTCCTTTCCATTTCTCACCTGATATCTGCCTCTGTGGCTCTACCTGCTGCAGAGGCTCTGCAGCAATGTCACATATCTTACCGCTGCCACAAGGTGGGCCAGCAGTGAACAGATAGCAGCCAAAAATAGAACAGCTGCCCCTAAAGAGAAAGAAATACCTTACCTGCACAATGCCGCAGACAAATGGTGGATCCACATGAAAATATGATCAAGTAAACTGCCTTCAGGCTTCTTCGTTTGGTTTACAATGAGTAGGGTTTGTGTAGATGTGCTTTTAGTTACACCACACCTGTAGATCTGACACCTGTGTAACTTCTAGAAATCAGAAACTAACTTGCCTCCTCCTGTTGGTCAAAAATGCCACTTTGTACATCTTATTCTTGTGCTGCAGAGTTGAATTCTTACAGGATGATGATAATAGTTTATTTCAGACATACACTTTATGGAAGAAAAGGATAAAATAAATATCAAAAGGGAGTGAGAAGACAAAAAAGCCTTAAAGATCCTCACCCCCACGCCCTAGGCCAATTTTATTACTACACCCAGTTCCCCTATTTATTGTCGCTGTCCCGTCTCTAATAAGGACACATTCCATTTCTACACATAAATACACACACTTGAAACAACTGACATGCATTCTCAGGTAAAAATGCTCATTTGATTCAAAGTCCCAGTGATCTTTTCATTATGTTTGTGCTGTTTTTAGGCCAAATCAAAAAACCTGTGTCTGGAGCAACCCCGCTCCTCTTTCCCTCCCCTTTTCTGAAGGCTCTCTGTTTACCTGTCTCCTGTCCTGCTAACAGCCGCTCACACCCATAATGTAACATTTTCCAGCCTTCCAAAGTACGTACATTGATCTATTTGTCTACAAGTGGAAGCATCACAGTGGGGCAGAGAGTGACTAGTAGTTACCTTTAGTAGCTTTTTTCTTGTCTGCTCCTGATTCACAACAATTTGACGGAAGAAATTCTCAGAAATGTCATTTTAAGATCAAGTTTCCTAATATATATCCTCCATCATAAAAATGCCCCAAGAACATGTTAAAAACACCAAAAAACAGAAGTTTCATCCATTTTAAAACCCCAAGACATCCAAATGCATTTTTCCAGAGCACTCGCACAGCTTTCAATCCAGATTTTTGCCGTCTTCCCCGGACGGCAATGAAGATGTCCGTCTTCCCACGGAGACTGACAGTGACAGCAGGTGTGAGTACACCAGGCAGTTCCATGAGAACCAGGTCAATTGGACAGATGCAGGAAATCCAGGATTTGATGAGGGGAGAACTTCCTGACAGCAAATATTTGATCCAGTTTCACAGAAAAACAGAAGAGTTTGTACGCTAGGTTAACAAAGACTCAGATCTATTGAAGAGGTCTCTTAACATTGAAATGCAGTTAAAACCACTTTGCCTCAATTGGAGCATTTTACATTTAAACAGACTCGTGATTTATCCACTTGTTTTTTTATCTGATCTTCTCTATTCTCTCTTTAAATGACCTTGATTGTGAAATTGTGCTTTTTAAATACATTGAATAGAGTTCCAATAAGCCACAAGAGAAAGTAACGGGAAGTGGGGGTCATAAGTTAATCAAATCTGAGATATTTGTGCTGTTTAACGGGCCTGAAGGAGAAATTACACTTATAGAAAATTCCGACAGTTTCCAAGAGATCATTTTTAATCTCTGAATTGATCTGAATCTGTGAAGTATCCAAGGTTGGAGGCTGATTCCTTTCTTAACAAATGAATCATGTTGCCGTCATGTTTCATGAGGCGCCCTCCTGGATGTCAGGGGAGCACGGGCTGAATTATTTGCTGATGTGGGTAGCTGAAATACATTATGTAAATGCCTGTGAGAGCTAAAATGCAGGGGCAGAAACCTGATGACCTGCTGCTATTTAGAAAGGAACCAGCAGAACCATTTCCGACTGGGGAATACACCCACCTCCCCGATCCGAGTGAACACGCAGACATCTGTACGTTAGGACTCTGGTTTTAAAGCTCCACGGTTTGTTTTCTCCACCTCTCCTGCCCTCTATCATCATTTGACCTTTTCTTCTGCTTATTCTTGTGTTTAGATGAGCCAGTGTGGGATGGGTAAAAAAAGAAAAAAAAGTCAGATTAGCAGCTAATTTAGCCTTCAAGCCAGATGATGATAGAATCAAGTCGAGCGAGTGTTTTCAGACTCATTAAAACTGTACAGGAGCAGAACAGAGGATGAACTCAGCCTGAACCTTCATCAGGAAGCCGGGTGTCCTGGGGGACGCTGATGCCAGCCACTTTTCTAAAGAGTTATTTATACTTTTAATGACCATGGCAACAGACACGGCCTATATCATCAGTCACTTAGCTCTGTTTCCCTTCCAACCAGCCGTGCAATATGTGATCCTGACTGAAGTTTCAGCTCTTGTCAGGAAGGAACATGCTGGTGTGTGAGGCTTAGGAGTAAAATCCTTCATTTGGAGTCGGTCACTCTTCATATTTGTTCCTAATATTACACACTAAAAACTCAATAGTTTAAAAAAAAAAAAAACAACTTGGGTTGTTTTTAACCCAACTATGAGGTTAATAAGGAACTAACTTCTTTTTCGGGTTATTTTAAAGTGGGGGGAAAAAACTAAATTTGATTAAATAAAACTATAACCCAAATTAGTTCAGTTTATCCAAAAAGTAAATCAAAAATATATCCCAGTATGGAAAATTTAAGAATTGGGTTAAAGAAATAACCCAAGTGTTTCAAGAGTGCCATTTAAACATTCATTTCCTTTATGTGTCTAAAAGAAATCTTTTTTTTTTTTTTCGTCCTGATTTTTAAATTCACATTTAACGTTCATGCAAAAATCTTAAAACTGCCTGGCATTTTAACAAATTAAGCAAGAAGAAAGTTTTGTTTTCTACCACAAAACGAATAAAAAGAATAAAGTTGACTGAAAGTAACATGTTTCTCTACAAAGCAGGCTGGTGGTAAAACTGTTAACTGTTTATCAAATGCTATCATCACATCATGATTTCAGGATGCATAAACTATAATAGTCTTTTAGACACATGTACAATTTTACATCAGATTTCAGTTATTGCGGTAAAACTACAAATAAGCAAAGTAAACAATCATTTTTTAGGTTAAAAAAAGTTCAAGTAAGGACGCACGTTAAAGGTTCACCATTTTTGTATTTTAAATTGTTAACTCTGATCTCATTAAAAGATCCTGTTAAAACCAAAAAAAATCTATCAACATTTGATTGGTTTAGCAACAAATATGTGTATTTATTCTAATATTTTTATCCATTCATACACAAATTTCCCCCCATTGCCATCCAAAAATTCCATTTCTGCATCCACAAGTTTTGTATGACGTGAATGCTTTTTTGAATGGGTAAAAAAGGTGTTTGAGCGTAGGGGTCTCTGCCAAATTAAGCTCCAGAGTCTGACCGTCTGCTGTACTGGATGTTCTTGTATGAGTCAGCACAATTCAGATGTGTTGCTGAGTCATCACTCTGCTGTAAAAGCCTTACTCAAACACCATGCAGAACTTCTAAACCTAACCCAAAAAAAATCGCCCGTAGTGCCTTCTGTAGCCGGTGGCTTTAACTGATTTAATTCCACGTCACTAATTGAAATTAATCTATCAGCAAAGCTGCAGTCCATGGGGGCCCACAGTGATCGGATCCAGATGTGCAACAGCACCCCTTACCCTTTTTCTCCCCTTTTAGGCCATGCCTTTCTCTCTCCTTTTTTTTTCTTTTTTCTTTTAAATCTGCCTGTTTTCAGTTTTCGGTTGGACTAGCCCTTTAAATGTACCTGCCTCCTTTGTTGAACTCTCTTTCACCGACTCTCTTCAGTTTTTTCTGATCCGCCTGACTGAATTTACAGCCAGTGGTTGAAGCTGGTGGTGCAGTGACCTGCAGGTTTCTTCATCTCTTAAAGCAGCAGTTCACCCAATGCCAAGTGTTACTCCAGTCCCATCTTCAACAAACTTTGTTTATATGAGTGCAACATTTCAGCTCAGATGATCAGCACTGAGCTGTTTGAAAAAGAGCACCTTTGGTGTGGACTGTCTCTTCAAGGTTGTTCTTCCAGTGACACCTTTTGCTCCTCAGATGGAACTGCAGTAAACGATGCATTGGAAGTGTTCAGCCTCACCAGCCACCATTCATTATTTTTCTTTTTCTGCATGTCAGAAGAATAACGTACTCTGTGCATGTGTGCTTAAAAAGTCATAGCAAGCATCAGTTCCCGACGGTGATGATGTAGTTGAGCTTTTATGTTGGGATGTCTTCCTCTAAAAATTCTGCACCAGTGAAATTAGCTTTGTTCTTCTCACTAAATAAAAAATACAAGTACACTTTAAAATACTTGTGATGACATGCCCTTTTAAGACTAAATTATTGCGTGAAGTTAGCTATAAACACTTTTCATTGGGTATGTTGCTCTAGAAATATAGCTTAAAATAAGCTCAAAAAATGGTTTTATATCTTTAGAATAGGAATATTCGTACACTTTTACTCCCAAATATAACCTTTTTCAAGCAACAGTCCAAGTATCCTATTTCCTAAACCATTATCTTCTTAATATAGGACTGAAATTACACATTTTAAGATATGTTTATCTTAACAATTATAAAAGAGTTATATATTTGGGGGGGAAAGTGTATAAATATACCTACTTGAAAGGTATAAAACTATTTTTTTGGCAAAACAGGCTTATTTCGAGACATATTTCCAATTAGCAGAGTAATATTCTATTATGACATTTTTTTAATTACTTTTTAAGAAGGACTTTTTTCCAGTATTTGTCTCCAGAAACAGTAATGATGCATCTCTTTTCTCGTTGCAATAAAAACTACATAACGTTTACAGCAGTGGAGGCAGAAATTTTGGAGATGGATGTCCTAAAGCTGCACACAGAAAACCTTAAACTGTCTGCATGAGGATCGAGCTAAAACATTTCCAAAGGTACCGTGAACTGAACGCTGAATCAAAAAACCTGAAGCGGAACGATCTGCCAGTTTTTCTGATTTCCAGATGCCCCCAAATGCTTCATTTAGCAGCTTTTAGTTACAGCTGCAACAGTATGCTTCAGCACACCTGGAATGAGATGCAGTGCTCCCTACAACTACATTTCAGCTGGATTGGATCCATTTCCTCACACTGTAGCTCCTTAGCTCATGTGCATATTTTACCCATATCCAATTGGCTGAGCATGGAGCTAGAATATCATGCAAATTCCTAATAACAAGGGTTCATGATTGAATTCAGTCAATCAACAGGCGGATTGTTGCTCACATGCAGCCCTGTAAGCGTGCATGCACACACGCCAACAGTTTTCTATCTGTCAGCGCACAGGCTTCACTTACTGAAATCATGAAACGACTCAACCTTCCAGCAACAGGAAGAGCTGCTCTGCTTTTCTGGTCTGATAAAGAAAATTATTTATCTTTTCTTCACCCTCAGGTTGTCCTTTAAGAATAAAACTCTTTGACTTTAATATTTTTTCTTGTTTCAAAGGGGTTACAGTGGGAGAAATAAATCTTTAATTCAGGTTTTTCGTCACGTCAAGGGCAACACACGTAGATCTATGGGTGGTGGGGACTCGTGTCTCTCTGTCTTGTTGCAATTAACTGCAATTACAGCTTTTGTAAAGTTACAGAAACTAATTAGTCCCAGCTTTAGGGCCAGACTCTCATATTTTTAACATTTCTGATCTTCAAACTTAATTGTTTTTTGGCAAAATTGAAAAATCTGCTTTTGTCAAGTTTTAGTGAGATTCCAAAAAAGCAAATCTTGTTAACGTTGAAACTGTTGAGATTAGCACTAGTTGGTGTCATAGAAAAAAAAAGTCATTTAAATGTTTTCCATTTTCAGATCCTCCAAGAACTGCAGACATTTCTATATTTTTGTGAAACCTAGTCACTTCCGCTATACCACTTTATCAACTTAACTAGATAAAACATCCCTTTTCTTCAACAGTAATTTTAAGGCTTGGCAAAGACATCTATGTGTAAAACTAGAATCTATTTTTGGCGTTTAGTAAGTCTCCTCCTGCAAGAGTGAGTCTCCCTTTAAAACCTTTCAGTTGTCTTGTCTTTTTCTTCCTTCACCTAAAGGATGTAGTTTATCTCTTTTTCCTCCTTTTCATCATCCATTTTTCTTAACTCTGCTTTTGTCAAGCTTATTTAATGCGTTTGAGTTTGGATTTCACTTTGTCTAAAAACACTAAAAGTATTTGTTAATGCAAACTTTAATGTCTCGTCACCCCAGATTGTTTTACTTCACTCAACATCTTTGTAAAAGCAGATTTATGAAATCAAAAGTGGATATTTCCAAGTTTCCACACTGCAAAAACAGAATCTTAAAGACTGGTGTTTCAAGAAAACGTCTTATTTTCTATCTTGCAAGAAAAATAATCTTTACAAGAAAGTTTCAGTAGCAAAACAATCTAAGTCTGCGAAAATGGTTCTTGATTAGAACTTTTTTCTTGAAATAAAAATAGTCCATTAGTCAATCTTTCTTAACCCATTGGTAATATATATATATATATATATATATATATATATATATATATATATATATATATATATATATATATATATATATAATGCATTTGCTTATTTAAAGAAAATCCACCAATAGGGTAAGAATCTTTGACTTGCTTCTAATTTGGGCCTGTTTTTGTGCCACCCAGCTGTTTATTGAATACAGAGCGTTAAACTCGCGGACCGCGGACACCATATGCCCCCCATAACCCATGATTGAGTCATCCAGTCTGCTCTAAAAAACATGTTGTGACAAGTCATTTTGGATTTGTTTACCCATGTGCCACTTGACATGTATCTGCATCAGAGGGGAACAACTCCGTGGGCCTGCAGGGACAGCCAGGGAGGTGGGTGTCATCCTGTTGGGGGTGACTCACAGGCAGCAGGGGGTCAACAGACCTCACTCCAAGATCAGAGCAGATTTTTATCACTTCTTATGAAAGCTGCTCGTTGAATAGGGATGAGTCAGATCTGGAATTATTGAGCCACAGCAGAACTGATCAATGTCTGATGAGATCTGAGAAGTAATCACGAAGAGAAAGGGTGTGTTCACAAATTCACTGCAATATTACTTTTGATGGTCTTTTCATGTTAAAATATACTTTTTCTTTATCACATTTTGGACTATAAGTGACCAACAGCTTCTCCGATTGAATTTAAAAGAAACACTCGTCAAAATTTTAATCAGATGTAACTAAACAACAATATAAAGGGCCTATGTCATGCAAAATCAACTTTTTTGAGCTTTTCAGCTTATCATAATGTTAATTCCGCATGAAAAAGAACCCCAAAGCAGCATTTTCATCCATTCAAGCATATCTGACTGTTCCTCTAAAAACCTGCTCTCTGAGCACCAGCCCCTCCCAATCCACTAAAATGAGTGGGTTCTTCACATTGTGATGTCACAAAGTGAAGAACAACCTCTTCCAGGAAGAGTCTGCACTGCCAGCCCCGCCCCCAGGCTAACACACACACACCCGCTTTATCCATCCTTCAGTTTCACGTGCACATCTATGCAAAAGTTCGGATGTTGTTTCTGTTCGTGGGTGAAATATTGTCCATTACAGTCCTTTAATACGAATATTTTTCTAAATTCTCATTGCTTTGTCGTACAACGTCATGGATCAAAATCAGAATTGAAATAAATGGCAGAATCAGTAACAGGCTTTGAGTCGAAACAACGGAAAACTAGCAGGGAAGAGCAGTTTAAAGCTGAAACTGAAGCTCACTCTTCAGGATCATCAATATTTCTGACAAGAACATCTTTATTTTAAAAACGGTTCATACAGCATGACATCTCTGTGTCAAAATACGTACAGCTTTTTTAAGGATGGAGGTGAAATAAAATGTTTCTCCTAAGAAAAATGGCTGTCATGCCTAACATAGGTTTGCATTTGTTCGATGTCTTTGTTTTTTTTTTACATGTACATAGCTGTGCTTAAATTTGAGGGAAATCTGTTAAGTTTGACTTTTTCTGATTTAAAGTTATTTCTTTACACTTTAGTTTTCACACATTTTAGAACATTAACATGCACCTAAACACAACCACTTTTCATTCAGCTCTTCAAAAACGGTCACAATAGTGATTACTTTAGGGTTTTTGGACTAGAGAATTATGTCATACTTACAATTGTTGGTTAAATACATTCGATTGATTTATTTCACCATCATCTAGATGCTGTTTTATTCAGTAAGATTAAATGGAGGCCATTGAAATACTTGTTTTTTAACATTTACATTAAAACAAAAATATAGGGAACATTAAATTTAAGCTTTCATTGACTTTCATTATTTTAGACGTTTCATTATCATTACAAATGCGTTCTTTTTGCCTTTTTTACAAAGCATCTGCATTTGTTCTTTCCTCCTTGGTGCTGCTGATTGAGCCGCCCCACAGTCTCATCAGTTTTTTCACAAACTGTCATTAAGAGCAGAAAGAAGAGTCTGACACCACAGATGGCAGCAGCTTTTCGCAAATGAGCACTGATTACCAAATGTAGCAGATTTCACTCTTTTCATGTCATTAAGCAAACACAGAGCAAGGGTCACAACACCTGAGGACACTTAACATGCTACATTAGCCTCCTCCATGGAACCTTGAGTTTTCAGTCCGTTGCTGCACACCACGTCCCCTCGGCTTAATTTTTGAAAAAAAAATTTAAAAAAAGACGACAGGCTCATTTAAGCCCATGTTGGCAAAGGCGTCGCACTCTGTGAGCAATTGAAGGGACCTGTTATTTTTGGCTCATTCACCGTAGCAGGTGCTGCCGCCCATGATCCTTGCATTGGAAAGCAAAGCTTGTGAAAATGACATCAAGATCCTGCTGTGCTCCATCAATATTTAAGGCTTTAACTCTTTCTGAACAGATTCCTTGCTGGCTGGGAGCTCTTGCCCTCTGCCAGTCTAAGCCAAAGCATGTCCTTCAAAGAAAGATTGTATTGATCTATTAACAGATGAAGGAAAGGAGGCCAAAATAGAGTTCAAACACTTCCACTGTGCGGTTTTCCAGCTATTAAGGTTCCTGTAAACACAACTTATCTGTACTGGCTGCTGCTTGACCTATGCTTGCTCTTGAAAATGTGTGTTTTCTCCATTATCTCAGTCAGAAAAGCACAGAAATAATTGTGTGAATCTTTTTTCTCTTTTGAAGGTGTGAGACGACCTCCAGAGCTAGAGCGGGCCAACCACAGTGTCCATTACACCCTCCTGATTGCTTGTGTCTTGGTGGCCTTTGTCCTCGGGGCTGTCGTATCTGGCTTTTTGGTTTCATGCTACTGTAACTACACGGGCCACAAGACCAAGAAGTTGCCAAAAGATCCTGAAGCTCCAATCCCACATGCTCTGTCACTCCGCAGTTTGGCCAAGCTTAACGGGCTCTTAGACAGCCAGAGTAAGGAAGACAAGCTGGAAGTATCATCTCCAAAGATCTACAACTCTTTCTTTACCAACAGCAAGGAGCACCACCCACAAAGGAGAAATGGCCATCATGGAATGACGATGGGCGACCTGGTCCACCCCCACCATCACCACATGCACCACTCTTCAGAGCTTTCTGGTTTGCCAACGCCAGACTCTACTCCAGAGTTACCCATTAAGAGCATGAAAGCCTTTAAAAACCAGTGGGAAAAGAACCAGAACTGCAACAACGCCAAAGAGCCAAAGTCACACATTAGCTCTAGACCAAGTTCAAGCCTTCTCCACCAACAGGTCTTCCCCTACTCACATGGTCTGTCAAATGGACAGCCAGTAGCCGGTCTCCTACATCCAGAGGAGCGCAAAATCCACAATTCAGAGCGCGTCTTATCTCAACCTTACCCTGGTTACCCTCAGAATGTGATGGAGGTGACTTCTCTGGATGAGCTCCTAAAACACATCCATGAAGCAAGCGGTAGCAAGCACGCCCAGTTGATGAGTCCATCGGGACTGATGGCCAGCACTGGTGGAGGACAGCTGGCTTTCGCCAACAGAGTTCAACCTCAGATTCCAGAGACAGAATCGGCTCCCTACTACAGCTCCTCCACGTTACCCCGGGACAGTCTGACCCGTCGCATGGATGTTCCTCCTGACATCCCCCAACACCATCAGTCTACCCTGGAGAGGAGGCACTCTTCCCAGCGGCACTCACTGATTGCCGCAGCCACTAAAATGCCCAGTGTAGGCGCAGTAGGAGGGGCAGGAGGAATGATCCCCCGCCAGCACAGTTTCAGCCAGCGAAATGGTGGCCCCCATCAGCCCCCAATTTTGGCTAGAATGAACTCAACAGGCAGCACTTGTGAGGTTCACTATCCTCTCATCCCCAATGGGTACCTACAACGTCAGCACAGCTACAATGGAGAGCAACAGGAAGTCCAACACAGGGGGGCCATTATCCGCCGAGCGTCCTCTCTCAAGCCCGATGTCCCTCCTAAGCCTTTGTTCATACCTGCCACATCCCCAGTCAATGAACAAGGAAAGTACAACTACTGAGGGGTGCACTCGTGGACTTGAGGGAGTTGCCCTCATAGTGTCATCTTTAAGGAACTTCCATGGTAAGAAACTGTTTTGAGGTTCACTACTTGACTTTTACCTGAAAACACAACCAACCTGTGTGACATGCAGTCTCACTGTGGACAGAAGCCTCAACCAAACTTTTTTTTCTGTTGTTTTTGTCCGACAAATATCTTTGTACCATATTGGTATTGTTCAGCGACTTGCTTAATAACAAACTGCTGACTTGGATGGCGTGATGCCACCTCCTTATATAAGGCTGCCAATGTCCTCAATGTGGATTTACAATGCAAGCTGATGTTGGACGAAATCTGACTCACCGGTCATCTTGAAGACTTGGAATCCGAAGCCTCCTGCACCTCTTCGCGTCATGCTTTTTGCTTAATCTTTTCCGATGTAGTGTTTGTATCCAGTCACCACCAACCCCTCCCTTGAATGTGTTTATATTATGCATGTGTGTGTATATACATGTGTGTTTTTATCCACACCGTATATGTATACATATACATATGCAGTATGTGTAGCCTGTGGTGAAAGTCAACAATTCCCCTGAAAGTAGTTTTGTCTTTGCCTTACTATACTCTTTCACCTTTGGGGATATCAAGCAATCCCAAAGAAACATCACACCAACACCATCCGAGCAGTTTCTCTGACTAACAACATTTAGTTCTGGTTGACACAGCAAAGGGGATACTTCAAGAACGCAGCTAAACTTGCCTTTTCTCAACTCCGTTCTTTCCTCTCCTCTCAACCCAAACCAGGCTGTAAATGACTAACTTGGTTCCATTGAAGTTTCTCCAGAGTAGTTCTGTTCGACTGGTGCTTCACCAAATGAGCGGGTCTGACATATTCAGAGATGTTTTGGACCCAATGAGGAAACCATAGACCTGAAGTCAAGAATATGAACAGGAAACATAACAGACTGCAGCTGTTACAATTAACTTTGTGATTATTGGTTGTAAATAAAAGAATAAGTACTAGCCAAATTTTAACTGTATGTGTAAATGTGTGCCTTATTTAATAATAGTGTGTGACATGGGGGCAGTGCAAGGGGCTCAGATGGCTACTATGCTACAGTATAATGTAGGTGTTAAACTCTCTAATTGTTAGTATGTGTCAACCAGTATTGCATATTGGAAGAGTTTTATTCCAGAATAACTTTTTTTTTATACATATTTTGGACATTTTTCCCCATACTAAAACGATAATAGTTTGTCTTGTTGAATGTACAGGTACATTTATTTTTACAAATTTTCTACTTTTAATTAAAAAAAACATTAAATACAATTTTGAAAAAATATATCTACACAGCAGAACTTGCCAAACCTGGTTCTGGAGATCTATCGACCTGCTTGTTATTTTTGTTTTACACACACACACACACACACCCCACTCGCTGTTGATTAGACTACGGTCACATATCCCAAAATGTCACTGCGCTGTGACCTAAATTTTCTAAAGTTTTCAGCAAATTCTGCTGGTGGCCGCGCAGTGGCATTTGTAATCAGGAGGTGGCAGTCGTATTTTTACACGCCACACAGCAGCCACAAGGTCTTAAGAAAAGGTTCACATTAAACGACGACTGAATGAGATTTTTTTTACAATGGTCAGTGGCCGCCCAGGCACACTTGGAGGTCGCTCGTTGCCAGTTCAGTGACCGCGTGGTAGAAAGGCAGCAGCATGATAATTGACTGATTGGAGGGTCTCCAATTCGAAAATTGTCTGATGATTGGCCAATTTCAGACTGCCACCCCCCGACCCTGTGCTACAGTGATTGACCTTCCGATTGTTTGAAATCATATGGGAGCAGCTGTTGACAAATGGGGAGACAGCATTGATGCTACACAAAACTTATCATGGTGCTATCCCCACAGCGACTCGGGGACCTGCGTCTCAACGAATTGGGATTGATGCTAAGAAGAATACGAAGAAGACAAAACATTGTGCTTGCTGCGTAGAAGAAAAGCAACACGCACAAGAAGGGAAAAGATGAAGAAGTTGTTGGCTGAGGCCGTGGTTGCAGCACACTGTTTAGATCGGACAGTAAAAATACACTTTATATACCCCCAAGCTACCAGCCGGCTGGCAGCTGGTGGCACTTGACATGGACAGCCGCCGTCCGGAGACATTTACACATCGTTTAATAATAGTTGCTGCCAGCCAGCGACTCAGCTGACACTACCCTGTGGCCGCCCGATTTTCCTAATGACCTCATCGCCTCCTCACTGACTGCTGCCATCTATATTTATGACCACGCCTCCCCATCACGCAGTGGCACTTGTATTTGTGGCCGTTGCATTCGCTGCATCAGACTGCTCTAGATTGTAATTGGGTGAATACAGATGTTTAAGGTCCCATTGGAAAACCAGCAGGTGGATGACAGATCCTATGGAACAAGGGTTGAACTGCATTTACTGGTAAAGATATACATGATCCATGTTTTGGAATAAAACTCTTCATTGGATTTTTTTTTTTCTTTTCATCCCAAGAGTGTGACCCTTCAAATGTTTTGGGACAGCTTTGGCAAAAGCTTGTGCACAGCCTGAGACTACAAGCATTCAGAAATGTCCCTTCATGTTGTATTGCTCCTTCTTTTTTCCCCCCAAAGAATTCACAAGTCCTCTAAACCTATCATCGGTAGATCCATAACTATTGCAGAATAGACCTCTTACCTTGGAGAAAAAGAAAATTCTAAGGAAATTGATTTCTGGTTGTTTGATTTTCCTTCAATTGTTACTCGTGTAGGTTCAGACCGTCTTCTGACACCGAGTGTCCACTTTCCAAACAAGAGAGGAAATGTGAGAAGAGCAATGAACTGTCGTTTCTTGGATCGATTCTTGGTATGGTGGCTCCAAATCCAAATGTTTCTGTCTTCTGAGGGTTTCCCTCAGGGATGTCAATGCCAGCCACTTCTCTCTCTGACACATTATCTCGTAAAAACCCGTCTCTGTTGTGCTTTCAGAAGAGTCACTTTGGCTGCAGTTGCTTGGAACCGTGATCAATTCTGTGAAAACAGCTTAGCATTGTTTACCGTAGCTGAAAATGATATTTGGCCAAAATCTCCCAGAGCTCATTCGATCTGCTATAACATTTACTGCTCATATTTTTCAGGGTTTAAATAAAGGAAACTGTGTAAGATCCCAGTGTTTGGTCTGAAAAAAGGAAATAACATTGGGGGTGTTAACAGCATTAAATCGCTTATCACACAAAAAAGCGGAACATCTGACTCGATTCAAAATTGGGGATGACAATATTTTAAAAGATGAATTGTGGGGGCTGTAGTTATAAAGTGGACTGTTGTTTTGTTTTCTTTAATCTGCCGGTCACAGATTAAATGGAATCAGGGAGTAAAGTTTCCCTCTAAAAGCTCAGTATGTCAGGATTTGATTTGGTGTAAATACATTCTCTTTGGATGGGGTTTCATTGATTATTATTATATTTTTATCTTTGATTTCCAGGCTTTACCTTGACTTACTATGAATTTGGTCTCAGAATACCATTGTATGTCTCTTATATTAGGAATAAATACAATTAAAAACATGAAGCATGTGTCCCTCTGGTAAATGTCTGAAAAAAAATGATGAACATGTACAGCCAGCCACATGTCTAAAGGTCATAAAGAAGTGAAATTGAGCCTTCTGTTGTGAGACTGGCAGAAAAATGCACATGGAGCAGCTTGGAGCCTTTTACACTACAGCTGATTTTACAGAAATGGTGAGTTTATACTTATAAAATTCTGTAATAGAAAATGTGTTGTTGCCATCTTACACATACTTAAATCAATACTACCCAGCTGCAGAATCTGCATGTCAATACTGACTAATGAGAAAGGTAAACATCTGTTTTTTATCAGGTGTAGGGTTTTATTAGGTTAATAGATCTTTGTTTTGTTGAGTAAAAACTATTCTAAAATGCAACAAATGCCATAAAATATTTTATATTTTACAGTGTAATCAAAATTTTAAACAAAAGCCATTTGATGGATCAAAGTCCAATTACACTTAGAAGACTACACAAACATTCATGATTCTGGTTTTACTGGCAGAGGTTGAATCATGGAGTTGTGAACCTCCACCATACTTCACTGCTGCTGCAGACACTTATTGTACTGCTCTGCAGCCCTTTGATGAACAAACTCAAACTTCTCTCCTCACCTAGTTCCTGTTTTATTGCTTAGTTGAGTTTCACTGCCTTATTTTTATTTTCAGGAGTTTGACCTCTTGGCTAATTTATTTTTTAGCTTTACGTAAATTGCATGCAAAGTGATACATCAATTTTTGGGGGTAATATCAACAGGACGTTTTTTATAGTGTACCTGCCCAAAACTTTTGCGCAGTACTGTTATGCAGTGGCTGATTAAATAAGTTTTCTTTCTAATTTGGCAAAGTTTTTTTAATATACCTCAAGGGAACTCTATTCTTAATGATGCAGCTTCATTCCCGAAAAACGTGTCACCATTAAGAGGCATTCTAAATGCAGCTATCACCCAAAGTTTTTATTTTTGAAGCATTTTAGGGATTCATTAAACTAATTAAAACAAAGGATTTATTCACACATTTAAAGATTTAGACCTGAATTCTTCCAGACAACGAGTGTTCGTGCAGTTGCCCTCTAACTGAGCATGTGTTTCTTCTTTTTATGTACAGTTTCCATAAGACGTGTTGTAGTTTGCTGAGAATAAACACAATGTTCAGCAATTACCTTGCAGATATTGGTCACAATAGAGTTTGCTGCTGTGCATCCGACACTGCTTTGTGAACATTTTTACAAACATTTCAATCTATGAAGTTAATGAGCAGTTTAACTTTGATCAGATTATATACACTAAAAAAAAACAGGCATTATGTTTTGCTCAGAAACAGCTTTGAAGATTTTGTCATATATGTTTTTAAAATAAAATCTGTACTCGACCTTTGCTGAGCTAGAACAGTTAAATTGGGGGGGCAGGAGGGGACATAAGTCTTTGGTAGGGTGGCAAATGGAAACAGCGGAGCGAGAAGCCATTACAAATGACATGATCAAAAATAGCGACTGGTCGCATTTCGGGCGACACTCTGCAGAGTTACAGGTTACTCCCCTAGGGCGGGTCAGTCAATTAACTCACCTGCTTAGCGTCCTATTTAAGTCAGGTGTACAATTGTTCATTCTCTCTTACCTTCAGCGCTAAATCTTTGCCCCTCCCTCCTCCCCGGCTTCCACCTGTGGGCTCCGTTACAGGGGGTTTTGTTACCCAAAAGTGTATGGAAAAAATAATTGTCTCAAGGAATTGAACGGAGCCTTATGCCAAAACGAAGTTGTGAATCAAATTGTGATTGCCAACCTAAAGATGATGTGAAAACCTAAAGATGTTGTGAAATAAATATTCTTCTGCAAGAGTTGTCTGACTGAAATACATATTTCAAATAGTTGTATTATTGTTAAAAGGATTACTGATATTAAAACAGCAGTTATTTTAGCTGAGGTGCTATTAATAATGTTTAAAAGAGCTTGTAATGATGATTCTTTTTTTTTTTAAATATTTGTGTATGATGATGATTATATTGACCCAAAATTTGAGGGGGCAAAGCTTTTTGCTGGAGGAAGGGGCAGCTGCCTTCACTTAGCCCCCTGTAGCTCCGCCCCTGGCACTGGATCTTTCTTTGCAGTCAATTCAAAAACAAAAACTTACCGTAAAAACATCAGGATATGAGTTTTAAACAGATTTTTTTGCACGAATATTTCAGCAAGTTTTTCTTTAATCCATAAAGATCAGTTTTCAAAGGTGTCTTTTACCAGAAAGCGATATTTCAGATAGTTAAAGCTTGAATTCAAACGGTGACCCACATGGAATAGCAATTCTGCTCCGAGCTGTTACAAGGTATTCTTAATTTATTTAATATCTATTTGAACGGGGACAGTGCACATCCCTGAATTTATCTGTACATGCATCAGTGTTGCCTATAGCGGTAATTTTTTTTTATCATAGTCCAGGGTTAAGTTGTAGCTTTCCTAACAAAAAATACATTCGAAACGACAATAAGAATGACAGTAATACAAAATTCAATTGATGAGTGCACTGTCGCAACTGAGCACCCGGAATGTCATATCTGCCTGCTGTTTATGTCTTTGCAAACTTGAATGTAACTCAGGTGTTGTTTGTGCAGTTTTAAGACTGCAGTTGTGTTGTTTTCTTGGGCAGAAAATTGATTGTGAATCATCTTTGAGCTTTCGGCTGAACTCATTACGGGTTGCTCTGCAGGGTTTGTGCAGATGTAACCAACGTGTCTTTGGAGCAGCACGACATCCTGATCAGAGGTGTTGGTGAGCAGCTCTCCTGTTCCTCTGTGAAAGCACGGAGGCTGATGGATAAACCAATTTTTACGTTGAAGTGAAAATAATGACTTACAGTGAAAGGACTCTGGTGAGTGTTGAGATTGACCTTTTTAGCTGAAACAGTTCTCCTAATGAGGAGGTATTGATCGGTTTATGCAATTATACTCCCTGGAGTCCATTAGATAATCATGCCTGTGTTTGTGGGAGTTCATAGCTGTGCATCACATCGAGAAGTGGGAGCTGTGAGACTGTGGTGTTTGCTGGAGTACAGATCGAACCCGAGCTGGATAATGGACACCAATTAGCCACAATATGTTTAATGGATCCCAGCAAACACTTGTCGATGGTCTGGTGTCAGAAATGTTGGACTTTTTGAGCCTGTTTTCACATTTCTACTGCGAAGGCTGCTAATGATGAATGACTGTTCCTAATGACTGATCACAGTGGTGTTGACGACGATCATTTCCCTTTTCTTGTCTTTTATTCCGTGAGTTTTATTCTGTGGGGATTTTTCTAATGCCTAAAAGATATGAATATATATTACCTCTAGTGTGCACGAAGCTTACAATGCTGATTGTGAAGCTTTTTGGTGAGAAAAAAGAGCTTGCCCGAGTCCCTTCATGTCTGCAAAGTCCAGACTCAGCAAAAAGAACATGACAGCGTAAAGTGAAAAAGGTCAGAGGAACAGAGAGAGATCACCACCTGCAGCTAAGAGAGCTGATTTCAGCAGGAGAGCTGACACCTGACCCCCCCCTGTGCAATTCCTAAATCTCAGGAAAACGCCTGCTACCCAAAAATCCGAGGCCGTCAGGAGGGGACTAAATGAGGTTTTGCAAAAAAGTCTGTAGAACTTTGAGTTTCCTAAAGCAGCTCAGACATCCACTTTTACTGGAGGAAGGAACCATAAACAGGACTTCTGTAGGCAGTCGGATGAAGGATCAGGACTTTTTTAAGGAGGCTGGAAAATCAGAAACTATTGGAGTGAGTGCATTTGTTTGGAGCAGGGAGGGGCTCTAAAGAATACAGGAAAAAGGTTTGGGGGATTTGGAAGATGAAGTTTATTTGGTTCTTCACATGTTTACTAAAACCAACTGTGATGGGGAAGACAGATTACAACCAACACTAATCAGAATGGACTGGGATGAAACGTCATCCAAACACCAAGGATGCATTTTACACCATTGACTGTATATCAGAACTGGAACGAGCAGGTGTGATGTCACCCATTGAAAAGCTCCAACTTAATTAAGTCGATTCAGTTGCCATTTTTTATATTTTTTATAGACGCAACCGTGTTGGTGCCAGATGGCATCAGTAAGGCTAAAATTATTATCAAAATAAAGCTAAAGGTAGATATATATTAAATGTATTTAAATTAATAAAAGTAATTCAAAATTTAAATAAACACATACAATTTTTTTATTGATAATAAATAACCAAATAAGCCGATCTAAAGCAGGTTCTGGAGAATCTGTCAATCAATAATTTCATTGTGAGACCACATGCAGAGGCATGTGATTGGTCAGTTTATAACTTAAAAAAACGTTTAAAAAAAAAGCATCATGAAATAAAATAGTATTAGGAAGAAAGTTAAAAAAAGTTATCAGAGCAAAAATACCAATTTTGACAAGTAAAATGACAATTTCTTTCTCGATACCTCTCAAATTATATTAAATTGACTGCACTCTCGAGGGCAAGCCAGTTTTAAAGACACAAAAACTAAATTTCCAACATTGCTACCTGCACTATGTCCACAAATGTTAACATATAGGATTTTTTAAATAATGCATTTGTAGATCAATAAAACCCAACTTAATTATTATAATAGCTTTATTTGAAGTTTTATTATTCTATTAAAATTCAAATTTGGTGTGAAACAGACTCTCATTCATCCAGGTCAATTCCATCAAAGTAAGAAGTACAAAGAATCTGTTGTCAGAAACAGTATTTAGGTTTACACAAAGTTTGTTGTATTAGTTGTGGAGTAATGTGTCCTTTTCATGGTATTTTCTTTTACAACTAGGGGGTATTTGCAGCTTCTGCTGAACAGGTTCCTGCATCGGGGGGGAGAGGATCCCTTTTGTGGTGAAGCTGCAGCTTCATTTAGTTTCCTGACATCACTTCAGCTTCAGTTCTTGTTGGATTCCTGCAGCTCCTGAGCAGATTCATCCTGCTGTCCGTCCATTTGTTTCACCGCTTTCCATCACAGTGAAGTGATTTCCCAGAGGAGATGGACAGCTCTGGAGGTCAGGCCCAACGAGGGAGACACGAAGTAAGTGAAATTCCCCCAATAGTTATGCTTTAGTGAGTAAAATATGTAATAACCTTTTCTTCTATATGAACTAACTTAATGAGTTGGTGCGGTTTGCCTTCAGGACAAAACAATGTCTAGTGACTGAAAAGTTTTTTCACGTTTTATTTTATATTTTTTTTCTGTTACTTCCTCTTCCAAAAGCTTACAGCCAATTGCCACAACTTCATGCAGCTCTGGTTGACTGAAGCATCAAGACACATAAAAGATAAGATAAGAATAAAAGAGAATGAAGTCTGGGTATAAAAAACAAGCTAAAAGCTCTTCAAAAATAAAACGTAAAGGAAATTCTAAACCCACGAGAAACTACTGAACAAAAACATAAACCCAACATGAAACCAGGAAAACTCTTTCAACAAAAACTAAGTTGTAGAATATCACATGTTGACTGCTCTTATTGTGTTCTTGGTTGACATGTCCTTTACCCTAACATACCCACTTCAAAATCATCCTTTTGTTTGTTTGTTTGTTTAGGTGTTCTTGTTGCATTTTTCTCATGATAGAGGACATTTATAATAATAATAATAATGGATTGGATTTTTCTGCGCTTTTCCAGATGTAGCCACAGCTGCCCTGGGGCAGACTGACAGAGGCGTGGCTGCCAGTTTGCGCCTACGGCCCCTCTGACCATCACCAGGGCGTTCATGCACATTCACACACCAGTGGAGCCACACTGGTGTGTAAATAAAGTGTCTTGCCCAAGCACACAACGACAGTTGGCTGGGGGGAGCGAGGATTGAACCATCGACCCTTCATTGATCGCAGGAGCAGATAAAAACTCGCCATTTGCGTTGTATTTGTGACACATGAACCAAAACCAAAGGTCCAAAGTCTCCCTGCTCCGCCCCATTCTGATGCATCCACCTGCAGACAAATGGCTCCATGTTCACCTGATATTGCTCGGCATTTTTGTTGCTCCGCTAATGTTAGGTGGGGGGGTGTGAGGGGCTTTAAGCTGGCAGGAGAGAGTCTAAATAAAGGGATGCTGGGATATCTACGTAAGCTTACATCTGTGCCAACAGTCCCACCCACAGCCGAATTTCTAATGAATACTTGCTACTCGGCAGAAAAAATGTCCTAGAAAATGACACAGGACTTTTGCTAAAAACGACATCATCATCATTGAAAAAACACATTGGAACACTTTGAAAATAGATACAAAAATATAGTAAAAAATATATAGTTGTAGTGGGTTATTCTGACCAATGGAATGACTGAGTAACAGCCGTTTAGTTCTCCATCTATAGGATTTTGGCTTCTTGGAGCCAGCGGGAACTTCCTGTTTGGAACACCATGGGGGAGGAGCCCCACAGTCCAGTTAGTCAATGGGCGGTGTCCCTTCTGTGTGGAGTTTACATGTTCTCCGTTTGTTGGTTTCCTCCAGCTTCCGCCTGTAGTCCTAAATCAGGCTGCATAGGTTGGTGACTGTAAATTACCTAGTTGTAGTGAGTGGGGGTGCTTGTGGCCCTGCAGAGGACTGGCAGGGAGTCACCCTAAAGTAGATGGGACAAACTCCAGCTCTGTGCAGAGTTTTAAATGGTTTCTTTGTCTTTGTTTATTTGAGACATTCCCCCTTTATTATTTTAACCTCTAATCCAGTTGCTGCCTGTGACCTTGTCTGCACTTCAGCTGGAGGAGCGTGCAACAACCCGGGTGTGACTGACAGACACACAAAAAATAAAAAACATGTCCATTTACAGTTCGTGCACGGCCCAATTTCCCCCCAAATCTGTCTGAGTGAGGACTCTGTGGGCTTTTAATTGCGTTTCTGTGTTGTCAGCTTTTCCAGCGTAACCTTCGCACCTTCACCACAACCCTCCAGCCTGCCCCCCTTCCTCAAAAAAAATCCTGTTTTGCACTAATAATGAGAGTATTCTCCGTGTCAGTGGCCTGGCAGCGCACTGACAGCTGGCATCACAATTCATTACGTCTGTGCAGGAAAAGGCTTCAAAGTGCCAGAGAGAAGCGCTCACCATGTCAGAGGCAGTGAAAAATCCACCAACACCGACAGCCTGCCTGAATGTCTCTTTTTAAACTTATATATTCACTCCACAGCTCCAGAAGCAGACAGATGTTTGGTTAACACTTGTTTAAGCACATGTGTGATGCATCATGGTCCTTGCTTCACATCAGTCTTCCTCCCAGCGTCAGCGACCGCCGCACAACTCAAAATCATGACCACACAGTGTGCGACACATCAGTAGAGGTTCTTTCCACTGAGTTTAGTTACATTTAGAGATATTTTTAATGAGAATCCGACATCTGTGAGATGAGAAATGGGCCTAGGTCGAGTCAGGTCCAAAGAAAAGAGGGTGGGATCACTCTCCCATGGGCCCACCGCCTGTAGGAGAGCTCAGAAGGGGCCGGTGCAATGTGGTTTGGGTGGCAGTTGAAGGCGGATGCCTCGGCAGCCAAAACCCCTGTCATGGAACTTAGCTTTTGGGACATATTACTAAACATACAAAAGAAAAGAAAATGCAGTGTTTATAATTATTTTTAAAAAAAGGGGGGGGGGGGGTTCTCTCCATTTTCGGCCTATTTCTCAGTTTTTAGTGGGGAAAAAGGGGAAAGAATAAGGAAAAAGGTCTGTTTTCTTGATGCTTTGTGTTCTGTCTGTTGGCCAGGTTCTCTAAAAGATGCTGTGTCGTGCCTTTTTTTTTACATTTCTATTGCTTTGGTTATGATGAGTGAATTTTTTTCCTCAACCCTTTTCTGGTTTCCTTGAATGCAGAGCTTCCTTTGTTCTGTGAGTGTGAATGCCTGCAGATTTTTAGCAGTTTTGGTCTTTTTGCTCACAGGAACCAAATTTCCACCGTGTGCAGGTGTGTGGGGGGGTCAGAGAATTTGCTCTTCTCGTCTGTCTTGTCATTTTCAGATCATTTGAAATTTTGCCCTTTTGCTAAGCTACAGGTGCGGAACCCAGAAGCTCAGCTGTGTTTCTGCTTAATTTACCCACGAGTCTTAGCAGCATAGGAAAGGATGGGAGACGGCCTTTTATTCATACAGGCAGGATTTAGATCCTGTTAAACATCTCGACTAAATCTTCATCTTGTTTAATAAAAAAGTTCTATGAAACGTTTTCAGAATTTCTTTCATAAATTCACAGATATAATGCATTCTGTGTGAATTTGTAATATGCTTTTCCATTTGAATCCATCCAAAAAAAAACAAAACGTTCGGTTTCCATAGGCACACACTCCTAAGCATTCCCGGCATAGTTATATTTTGAGACACAGCGACTTATGGAACTGCTGTTTTACAAAAATATACTGCTAATTTCTTAGCAAAATTACCCAGAAGTAAAGGAATAATGCCCAATGAGGTGTCCATTATCACAAATGAATGGATTAGGGAGGCATTGCTTCTGCAAAATTCCTTAATTTCTAAAAGTGGACACCTAAAAAGAACAGTATCCTGTTATAGCATGGTCTCTTACGAAAGCAGTAAATATTAAATTAGTTATTAGTACTTTAATTTATTAATTTTCAATGTTTAATGTTAAAGTGCCTTGTTTTCATAAGAATACGTTCGTTTAACCCTTGTGCTATCCTAGGCAATTTAACATTGGGAGTAAGGTCATCTAGACCCACTAGACAGTGTGCTGAACTTTTTTCTTCAATGATTTGTGATCTTCACTGGTGTCCATGGATTACATCAGAATCAGAATCAGAAAAGCTTTATTGCCAGGTTCTGTAGAGCACACTTTACAGAACGAGGAATTTGACTGAAATTGAAATCCTCTCCATCTTTATCCACCTTTGTCATGGTAGGGATGAAACGTCAATGGTCATTGGTGTAACCCTTGTGCTATCCCATGGGGTCACCATGGGATAGCACAAGGGTTACACCAATGGCGATGAGTTCAATACGTAGAGCCCGAAAACGATCATAGAAACGTACGTGGTGAAGGCAAGAGTTTTGAATGCACGTATACATGCATTTACATAGACTTTTCATGTAAGTAAAAAGGAAGAATCAAAACACAAAGAATAGCAGTTTCACTTAAATAACACAATTTAGAATCCAAAAAATAAGATCAAGACAAAGGAATTAGACGTGTGTAAACGTATCTTCAGACTTGTGTGAGACATCCATCCATCCATCCATCTTTCTCCGCTTATCCGGGACCGGGTCGTGGGGGCAGCAGTCTAAGCAAAGATGCCCAGACTTCCCTCTCCCCAGCCACTTCCTCCAGCTCCTCTGGGGGAACCCCGAGGCGTTCCCAGGCCAGCCGAGAGACGTAGTCTTTCCAGCATGTCCTGGGTCTTCCCCGGGGCCTCCGCCCAGCGGGACATGCCCGGAACACCTCTCCAGGGAGGCATCCAGGAGGCATCCGGACTAGATGCCCGAGCCACCTCAAGGGGCTCCTTTCGATGTGGAGGAGAAGCGGTTCTACTCCGAGCTTTCCACGGGTGACCGAGCTTCTCACCCTATCTCTAAGGGAGCGCCCAGCCACCCTACGGAGGAAGCTCATTTCAGCCGCTTGTATTCGGGACCTCGTTCTTTCGGTCATGACCCATAGCTCATGACCATAGGTGAGTATTGGAACAAAGATCGACCGGTATATTGAGAGCTTTGCTTTTTGGCTCAGCTCTCTCTTCACCAAAACGGACCGATACAGCGACCGCATAACTACGGACGCCGCTCCGATCCGCCTGTCAATCTCACGCTCCGGTCTTCCCTCACTCGTGAACAAGACCCCCAGATATTTAAACTCCTCCACCTGGGGTAGAGATACTCCACCTACCGAGAGATGGCAAGCTACCTTTCTCCGGTCAAGAACCATGGCCTCAGATTTAGCGGCGCTGACCCTCATCCCAGCCGCTTCACATTCGGCCGCAAACCACCCCAATGCATGCTGGAGGTCCTGGCTCGATGAAGCCAACAGGACAACATCATCTGCAAAAAGCAGAGAGGAAATCCTGTGGTCCCCAAACCAGATCCCTTCCGGCCCCTGGCTGTGCCTAGAAATTCTGTCCATAAAAACTAAGAACAGAACCGGTGATAAAGGGCAGCCCTGCCGGAGTCCAACGTGGACCGGGAACAGTTCTGACTTACTGCTGGCTATGCCAACCAAACTCCTACTCTAGTCATACAGAGACCGGACAGCCCTTACTAAGGCTCCCCGGACCCCATACTCCCATACTCTCTGTGTGAAACAGAAAGCAAAAAAAAAAGTCGCCTCACCACCTCAAACAACCACTGGAATTACTATTTTTATGGATTTACGAGCCAAAAATAATACATTTGTTTGTGTTCTTTTTAATTATCAACAGGTGCAAATATTCTCAGAAATTAACCTCATCAGATCAAATGTTATTCAAGCCTGGTGCATTTGAAAGCACTCATATAGTTTATTTGGTTTATTTGTGTGAACATCAGAGCCTAAAGGCTCAACACAAAATCTGCACACTGCAGCAAAAGACTGAACCCTCAGACAGATCTGAGTGCTTCCAGGTTCACTTTCATGTGTCACCTCTAACCCCTTCCCCCCATAGGATGGAAAAGAAGTCTGGAACCACACGCTCGTTCCTGGCACAGTCCAAAACAGAATTTATGGCTATGGGTTTCTCAGCTGTATGTTACATTCCTGCTGCCGGTGAGAGCAAAGTTTTATGTATGCTGAGGTTCAAAATGTCATGGGATACACAAATGTTTTCATCGTTTCCCTTCCTCTGATCGGTTAGGTTTCTTTGTGCTCATATCTGATCCCAGGTTTGCCGTCGCAACTCTCCACCAGAAAGAGAACGGCGTGAGGATATAATTAAGTGGAATTTGAACCGTGAGAGATGGCAACAAGATGTGAACAACACAAATTGCCATCCATTATCTGTTGATTTTAAAGGGCTCATTAAAGCTTGAACAAGAGCACAGGCAGGACCAAATGGGCCGCTATTATAAAACAGTTTGATCCGTTTCTATTTTCTTCTATTGCCTCCATGATTAGAAGCCCAAAAGCAATTTAAAAGCCAAGGAATATTTGTTTAAGGTTGCACTTATAATTACATGGAAATATAAGCAGCGTGAGCTGGTTAGGCTGCCCACATATTTGTTATCGGTCAGATAAAAATACATACTGAAAGCCTCGCCAAGAAAAGTCAGCAGCCCTCCCTCCTCTGTGTCTGCGCTGTTTATTTTAACCATCAGCCAGTATTGGCTGCTGGCCTGGGTGGGGGGGCTGGGGGAGGACTTGTACGCCGCAAACCGCGGTGCATTTGAAGGCTTTTAAATGCCCCATAAACACTGGAAGAGAAACACAGAAAAGCAAAGGAGCTCCAGCACACACTGACAGAAATCTATCTGCTGCCTGCCCTCACTCAACCCCCCCACCCTCCATGAAGCCAAATACTGAGGTATTTTACGGCGAATTTAACTTCAGTGAAAAGGATTTCAGTTTTTATGTGTATGGTGGCCCTGAAGTCCAAATCACACCAACAAATCCCTTAATGCAAAAGCATGTTCAAGATCACAACAATGGGTAAAGAAAAGCAAAACAAACATTGAAGAAGAAGAAAAAAAACAAGACGTAAAAAAACAAAATTATAGAAATTTAAAAAAAAAAAGACCAATTCCAAAAAAATTAAACAAAATAAAAATTAAACATTTCAGAAAACAAAATTAATTCACACACACAAAAAGAAACTGGAATCCCTTTTTGGATGATGAAGTTTGTACATTATTTCAAAATTATTTGGCATGAAGCAAAACTGGATATGAAAGATACAGTGTACATTAAAGAAGCATTAAAAAAAAAAATCACCATCCAATAAGTGAAATAATACCTACCTTTTCTGTTTTTATTATTGTGTCTCGATTTCTAACATTCATTTTAATTTCTGAAAATCACCTTTTTTATTCAAAATGTTTCTCTTTTATTTTATTTCGCTTTCTTGGATTTTTGTTTTGTTTTCTAAAAGGTAATAGTTTTTTTTATTATTATTTGCTAGCTTTTTTTAATTGTTGTTGAGATCTTTAACATGTTTTTGAGTTGAGGGATTTGTTGGTGTAATTTGGACTTCAAGGCCACCGTAGAAATGCCTCCATAAGCCGTTCCATGAAAGAGCTTTTTATGCTCTCTGACATTCCGCACGTCACAGGTTCTTGCTGTTGGATACTTGGCTCTTCAAAACAGCAGGGTTTTTTTTCAACATGATGTTCTTCCAAACCAGGGGTCACACCAGCAAAGTCTGCCCCCTGTTTTACCCCAATAACCACACCAAGTTCAGTTGATCCGGGACAGCTCAGACTTCTTTATCCTTTAAAAGGAAAACCTTATCATGTACATAACTTAAGTCGCTGCTGCTGCTGCTGAGCTAATTAAGGAGGATCTTTATCTTTTCCAATGTAATGTTCACTAAATGTACGAGTTGGGTTTAAGTCTTGGCACACTAAAGCCAGATTGTTCTCTGACTGTCTGAGGCTTTGGACTGCTAATCATGATGGAGTTTGGTCGGTGGTCACCACATATGGATCACACGTGACAGGACTGACTGTCAGTATGGAAGCGAAATGTTATCCATTGGCCTGTCTGCAATAAAGCAGCTTTCCACTGAGCCTAGATATATTAAATCTATTCAAGATAAATTATTATTCTATTATTTTTACCTCAATTTAAAGTTATGTTTACTGATTTACATTCAAATGTATACAGATTTTTTTATCATTTTTTTATAAGTTTACACCTCTGATTTATCCCACAACTAAACAAAATTAAGGCATTACGGTTATTTTTATGTCAGAAGAAGAAAGTACAAAAAAAAGTCATGACAGTTGTTCTCAAATGGTCTTTTTCAATTAAGAATAAAATAGGAAAAGAAACCTAAGTGCATTGCTGCTTGTGCATGATGTTGACCTGCATTTCCAGGCCTGTTGGTCTGTTTTTTCTGCTGCTCTTCTCCTCAGCAGGATCAGGAGTCTGTAAGCACTTGTTTGGTACAGCTGACATGTCTGGCACGCCTGGCACGCCTGGCACTCGTGGCGTGATGCCCGACACACCCATAGAGCAACAGAATCTCATGTGTGCGTGGATGAGCGTGTGCGGTGGTGTTACCGGTTCAAACCAGAGCGAGCAGGCCACGCCGAGGTCTAACCTCAGCAGTTCAGACGCTTTCACCCAGAGACAAGGACCCACCTGTGCATGTCTGTTTCATGCAGTCGCTGCACCTGTCTTCAACCGGATATCTCACTCGGTTCGAGTTTACTCATCCATTTCACCCCGCCTCACCTCTCCAGGCCCTGGTCTCCATCTATGCCCCTTTGAAGCCAGCTGGAAATCCCCCAGAACAACCGGTTCTGTTCCAGTCCTCCGAGATAGCCATCATCCAGCGGCTCATCTGCTCACTTCTGTCCTGCCAGAACAACCATGCGCACACCCTCATGGAAAAACAGAATTCCTAAGGTCAGCAGAGTTCAAATGTACAGCAACAGTCACAAGACTCCTGAGAGCACCACTTCTAACAGTGAAATCTAAATCTTTAAGCTGCTCTTTGACCTTTCAGTTCCAGCATTTGCTCTTCCAATTCAACTTGAGCTTATATTTTTGAGCAGCAGATCTCTTTTTTTCTGACTTTGCTGGGTAATTAATATCTAGACCATGACACTGCTAGATTTCCAGGCCCCATAAGCTTTGGTTTGTCCGTAAAACAGCTTTAATCATAGCAGTGTGAGTCAATTACACACCAAAAAAAAATTTAATTGATCAGAAATGCTGGTCATAAATATAGATAGTTTGTGATATTTTTGGAATTAATCATTCTGCAAGTGAATGCATCAGAATGGGGTGGAGCAGGTAAACGTTGCCCCCCCCATTTCAGTCACTGCATCACATATGAGCTTTTTCAATCGGCGGGCATTTATCTGTCCCTGATCCATCATGATTTAAATAAAAAATAAATTGTCAAACGCAGTTTCAATTTTAACTTCTTTAATGAATGTCCTTTAGCATGACAAAAATTCTATAGCAACAGTTTAAAAAAACAATTGTCATTGAAGGGGCCTTAAAAATGCAGTGTGCATTTATTTCCTAACATTATCCCACTGATGTGGTTTAATCCTTCCTTTTTTTTAGTCCTATTTTGTCCATAATGGCTGCTTGTTTACCTTGATAAAGTGTTGTTATTGCGTTTCATCTACTTGGGGGGATTTTAACAATCAGGATTTGACCTATAAATTTTTTCACATGAACTGCAGCCGCAGGCTTGTGTGTTAATAGCATTGTTTTGTTTTGCTTCTGTTCAGTTTTAACACTATAGGAATTACAACTTTTCTTTAAAAGCTGCAATAATAGATTTCCTCAGCAAAACGGCTTAAAGACAAACTGGCGTTTTGATGAATCCCTTTGAAGTCAGTTTGACTTGTGTCGTTTTTATTCTTTGTCTTATTTGTCTGCAGCAGGAAGTAACACAGCCCTTTATTTCCAGCCATTCAATGATTTAAGCCACAGACACTTGAAAGTTGGGATCTGAGAAATATAGTTAGCGCTTTGGTGACTGTCAGATGACTTTTCTTTGCACAGTTCCAGCTCACAGCTTATTTTCTGTAAACGTCAGTCTGTTGCAGTCAGAAAGTTGGTTCCATCATTCTCACTTCTGACAACTTCTGAAGCGATTGCACTGAAGTACTTGTGACTATTGGCTGTCTTCAGAACATCCCCGATGTTTGGTAAAACTGTATGCACCAGTTTGAACCTGAGTACATTCAACAACAGCATAATGGATTCAAAAAAGGACCAATGAACCCATGGATTCAAATTTATTCAGAGGTCTGTTTTTCTACCAAACATAAAAAAAAACTGTTCCAATTGGGTAATAGAATAGTAAGCATTACCTTTCTTTCCTAATGTTGTACCTAATGTTGCAGTTCCTCAAAACACCACTAGAGGGTGGATTAAAAGGTCAAAGTTTTCTGTTGACTTTAATTGTATGAATTTACGGTGTTCCCTTGCTATGTCATGGTTCACCTCTTGTGGTCTCGCAGACTTTTCAGTGCAAAGTTGCAACTTTTTTTTTATTAAATAACACACTGTGTGTTCTGCACCCTGACTGACTTTTGACCAAGTTAATCAATCTCCTGTGCCATGTCTACACTACAGAAAGTGTGCTGCACTCCACATTTACAGTGGGGCATGAAAGTATTTAGTCAGCCACTAATTGTGCAAGTTCTGCCACTTAAAAGGATTAGAGAAGCCTGTAATTTTCATCATAGGTATACCTCAACTATGAAAGACAACAATGAGAAAAAAACAATCCAGAAAATGACTGCCTGATTTTTAAATAATTTATCTGTAAATTACGATGGAAAATAAGCATTTGATCAATAAAAAACGTCACGTTTTAGAAGATTTAGTTACTGAATTTATATGAATACTTTTGTAATTTTTCCCTTTGGCAAAACGAATAATTGACTTTGTTTTCTTTTCAAGTAGAATACTAAATATGCGATCCAACCTTCCTTTTCCAAAAAACAGGAAAACTTGTGTTAAGTTAAACAATTCAAGCTGATAGAGTTAAAGCAAATGTGCAGAACTATCCAGAGACTGCACAGACTACTCTGCAGCTTTCTACAGGCGTACGCAAATGAAGAGACAATCAGAACAAAGATAGAAGAGAGTCCAGCACTCTGGGGCTTGTGGCTGTAAGGAGACAGATGTCTCTGTGTGATATCCAGTAGTTTCTCATGCTCAGGAAACCGAGCATCCCAGAGAAAAAATTGAAGCAACACGGAGCCAAAACGAGGTGAAGATTCTCCAGCAGGGCCAAAGGCCACATTTTTTAAGCTGCATTATAAAAAATTAAAGACCTGGTGCAGCAGCTTGTAGAGGAATCCAGTTTTTTTCCCCCTAAACTTGCTTTATCATAATATTTTGGATATTTTTGAGTAAGCCTTAACTATTGATTTATAACTTTTTTCCTCTTGTTTTGCAGACAAGTTTGTTGAAATCGTTTAGGTGCTTGATTTCACTCATGACTCTATTGGGCTGATTCACCCTAACCTACTTCACCTGCTTCATCCTAACTTACCCTTACGTGTTGTTTAAGTGTTTGCTACAACCTGTCCCCCCCCAGTCAGGCCTTCTTTGCTCTAAGTCACATGTGTCAAACTCAAGGCCCGCAGGCCAAATGTGGCCCTCCATGTCATTTTTTTGTGGCCCGCTTTTAATCACGGCTTTTAATTTCTTAAAACAAAAGCTGTTTTAATTTCTTAAAAAAAAATGGTGTGTATTTATTCATATCTAGGGGCAATCTGACTTTAAATATCGGACTGGGCAACTATACATTAGGACTTAAACACTGTCCATATAACCTAACCTGACAGAACCAAATGTAAAAGGATTTATGCTAGAGTAACAAGCAAACATATGTTTCTATGCAACTGCAAATGACACTTAAAAAGTTATAATAAATACATAAATAAATGAGTAATTTAACATTAAGGAGTAGGTCTGTTTATGTTTCATTACATTTAGTTACATCTATAAGTTACATCTGGCCCTCTGAGGACAACCCCTATGCTGATGTCCCTTGATGAGCCCTTAGAGTCTAAGGGCTCATCAATGCTGACCAGTTGCGTGCCCAGTACAGGTTTGCCCATTTTCCCCCCACAGGCAACCCGTATCCACCTGTTGTGACTTAGGAAACTAGAGTCCCACTCCGATCATCTTTTCATCTATTTTTAAAAGCGTTTCCTGTGGTCTTTTAATTACGATTATGCCATTTTTAGGCAAAACCTGTGTTTTTTTAAGAACAGTTTCTCCAGAGCACCAGGAGTTTGCCTCAGATTATGGGCGGTAATGTTGGCTTGGAGTAATCCTTTCCCATCACCCCTTCATTTACACCCTCTCTAACTACAGGCTAACATTAGCGGTGGAGCAAAAATGGGGAACAATACCGGAGCTATCCAGATTTAGGGAAAATAAAGACTTACATGGATGTACTGTACTTGTTTGAGGTTGCTTCGGAATGGAATGAAGCAGGGAGCTCATAGATTGTAGGTAACAAATACAAGCTTTTTCAAACAGCATTTTTTGGTCTGCTCCTGATTCACAATGATTTGAACATAAATACTCAGAAACCCAGACTGAATCTAAATTTTCTTCCTAAATGTCCTCAATCATCCAAAAAAAACAAAAACAACACAGTTTGTTTTGGAGAGGGTCTTTAATGCTTTAACTTTTCGGATAATGTTTACGTTCTGCGTTAGTTTCAACACTTACCAACTGAAGTGAAAACCCTTTTGTCCTTGCTTTTTTTCAAGTGTGTCAGTTTTGACTTCATGCATACTTTATGCTTTTAACCCCAAAAGATCAAATCCAAACACAGCAGAGATCAACAAGGAGCCTTAAAATAGGAAGGAAAGGATGTGTGGGGATGCAGAGACACAGAGAGAAACCTTTTAGAGGAACCGTTTTTACACTTGTCAGTGTTGCTCTTCTGAAATATTAAAGTCAAAACCCCACAGTGTGTATTTGATTTATTCTGTCTCAATTACACTCTTGACAAAATGGAGGTTAGACTGATAGCCACTCAAACTCGCCATTCCGCCCTCAATTCCTTCTTTAATCAGAGTGAAGATGAGGAGTTTCTGCTTCCTACCTTTGGTATTTTGCCACTCCTAACCGTTGCCAGCAGTGTTGATTACTCTGCAGGCCAGAAGTTAATTGTTTTGGGACTCGCAAGTACGTAGGAAATGTATCATCTGCTCCCAGGAGAGAAGATGGAGAACTTTGACACTACATTAACTCCACGGAGCAGACAGCAAAATGAAAATACACTGGATCTGGATAATAAACTTAACCTTTGCCGCTGATTTCACATGTGTCGAACTTTCAGCAGTCAAAGCAGTAGAGAGTAGTTACGTGTTATACCGTGTCTCTTTAGCCAGCAAACTGAATCTTCCTGAAGGAACCAAAACCACAGATGAAATCTGAAAATAGAGAAAATATCTACAGATATTTAGTAAATCCACCAAACAAGCTTTTTTATCCAGCTCTTTACTCACAAAGACCGATACAGATATTTATATGTAGATATTTTGAACCGTCATTTCAAAGCACTTTTAAATCATTCAGTGAGATAACATCTCACTCCTAGCAGACCAATACTATCAATAACAGAGTACATTTGACCCCGAACTGTGCTGTGTTTGGATGCTGTGATCGTTCTTGTTCCGTTCTCGGTCACAGAACTCTTGGTCGGTTTCCTGGACTCCAGACATTGACTTTATGACAGAACTGGAGCAAGTGAGCGTGACGTCATCCATAGAAAATGACTTACTTGCAGCTCCAACCAAATGAAGTCAATTCAGTCAGTATTTCCGCACGATACAGACACCGCTATGTTGGAGCCAGACAACGTCAGTGATCAGTGATTGGTCAGAGTCATCATTTCTATGGCAACCACTTTCACCAGTGAAAAAACAGTTTGCTGGAAGGCCACACCCCTACCACTTGAAAGCGGGCTTGGGAGGATCTGTTAATCAAACGCTTCGACCACCTACTGTTACTGAAGCATCTAATTGGTCAATGTATCACTTGAATAACTTGCAATACAGTTAAAATATCACGAAAAATAATTAGGTCTAATGTTGCATTTTGTTGCTGGATGCACTTATTTAAAATTAAACTTAAAGTCCCATAAGTTGTCACACACCCATGTGTGTGAAATGTGTTCTCCGCAATCGATCTATCTCCTGGTGAGTTGCAGAAACAGCTGTGCTCAGAAACTTTTTGATGGTTTAACACAAACCGCAACCGTGTTCCTAACCTTAACCCTTCCTCCGGGTCCGTGCAGCCAAGAAAAAAGTTCAGGGCTGGCCGCATGTATTTAGAAAATTATGTGCGAATAGAAACTTTCTTATGGTTTTTTTTCCTGGCTTTTTCTATATGTTTTGACATTTCTTGTGTCTTTGGAAAATATAAAGCGCAACCTATTGACCTTAAATGGACAAAACATATACTGTGAGAGCATTAGGAATGTGACAAAAAATGTCCAAAAATTATAAGACGTCTAGTCTGAAGCTGACGTTGGACTCAAAATAAATGAAGCACTAACACAAGAAATCACTTGCTGATGATGTAGCTAAGCTGGGACATCTCATGACATCGCCACCCCTCGGAAAGTGGCGAGAAACGGTGTCCGAGCGAGCGCAAATAGAAAAGAAGTGTTTCAGGTGCAGCCAGGCACCAAACAGTTCCATTGACATTTTCAGATGGTGTGTAACGCCTCGTCCCTAAGATGCTCTTCAATCATCATGATTTTACTATTTTACCTTTGTCATCATGTGTGACAATGGCTTAGCCGTTTCATTTAGCTTCTGTGCCTGATTAATCTGAACTGAAATCAGCTGGAAATCTATTCAATTCAATTCAAAATCACAACAACAGTCGTCTCGATGGGCTTTGTATCAGTATTTCAAAAATCTAAAAGTGCATTTCAAACTTCTGTGTCTCACAAGGTATATTTGTGCAACACATTACGAAAATAGGATTGTATGGAAGCCACCAAGTCAACATGTGCAATGGTGGGGACTCAGAAAACACATCCCCATCAGCGGCGATGTGACTGGGGCAGATTAGTGCCCAAAATTGCTTTGGCTGCATCCCAGCAGCTGGCTCGGAAGAGGTGCACCCCAGAAAAAAAATACACGAAGAGCCGAGAATTCACTTAGAAAAAAAGGGAAATATGGATTAATGTTGAAATATCTGCAGATAGAGTTTCACTCAGGACTTTTTTGTGTAGGAGCTGTGTTGAATGCAGAGAAGAGTAAATGTTAGAAATGGCAGATTCACACATGGAGCCTGAGAATATTTCTAAAGATCCTCAACTAAATCTAAACCCATGCAACAAAAACAAAGCAACAAAACATAAAAAGCTTTTGAGGACAGAGATTTAAAGATTTGCTCGCTCCTTTAGAACTGAAAAGTTACACACATAAAGTAAGTGGCTGATTGTTGCTTCAGGGGTAATTACTGTGCAGTAAACAATCTAAGCAGTTCTCTGATGAGCATTAGCTCCATAATTAAGCTGTGTGAAAGAACGCACTACAAAATTAAATCCTATCAAGTGACCATTGAATTTCTCCACTCCTATAGGGCTATCTTAAAGGTGCACATTTTTGTCTGTTTAGACAAACTTAACCCTTTCAGGATTGTGAGATGAGGAAATTTGGTCTAAACTGACATCCCATAAGATAATGGGGGGGTTTTGTCATCTGGAAGTCCATCAAACGAAAGAGACTTTTGCATTAGTTTTAATGTGATGTTTGAATCGTTCCGTTCTAAAAGGGATCCATGCTTTGGGGCTGCGACTCTTTTAACATCAGGAACCGCCGCTCGGCTCCATTTTCGCTAACTTCACCTCTCACTGCCACCCACCTGCACGTGCTGACGCCAGCAGCTTTGAAGCTGGCCCGCCCACGGTTTGCACTGATACTCAATTAGTCCTGGAACAGCAGTGCTCGCATCAATCTAATGATTCACAACAAACCCCTTCTCACTCTTTCTTATCCGCCTTTCTTTGGCTTTTCTCTGTCGACAGTGCAAGTCTTTTTTTCCCTAAACTCATTTTTTCTTTAAATTACATGTCTTAAAATGGCAGAGTCTCAGAATCATTACTGTCAGCGTGAGATTGAAGACATGGCAGTTTTGAGGAATGTAGATCTCTGTGTGCAGGCGCTAACGTTTTTAGTCTTTGTCACCTGAAATTAGTCTGGGGTTGTGCGGACTGCATGTGTGAGGAATAAAAATGGAAACCACGGGTGCGACTGCAGGATGGATTTCAGGACTCGACTCATTGATTTCTGTCTTTGTTATGCATTTGTTTTCTGCTTTGGTGAATCAACAGATTTGCTCACATGAGTCATGATGCTATCAGACAGAGAGCAGGTGCTGCCAGCTGATTGGTTCAAAAACCCTTTAGCGTCATCACTGTGCTCCATTTCTTGCAAAATGTAAGTAAAGCATGAGGCTTTTATTTGATGAAAGACACGAGGATGAAGAATGTTTTCTGTTTCCAAACAAAAGTTGCTTTGTTTCACAGCCACCGTTTTATCTGTGCAGAACGTTCAAGTCAGTGTGGTGACAAAGGTTTGCATGTATAAAATCAGACATAACCTTGTGAAGAACAGTCAATAAAGTTAGCATTATCATCATTTGGAAAAGGGTAGCAGAAAAAGTTTTTTTTTTTTTTTTAAAAAGGTCACCAGGACTAAGTTTTTTAATTTTAAGTTTATCCAAACTTCTTGAAAAAGAAGCAAAACGCCATCAACTTAAAAATCATCTGTTCATCTACTTTCAAAGAGTTTGCAGGGTTTTTTTTAATGATGGTTTATTAAACCAAAATGTAGAAGATCTGTGATATTTTCCAGGACATTGTTTCTGCAGAAAAAACAGTAGTTCATTAGAAATTAGTCTCTGAGTTGTTAGTGCAGAGCAACTCCTGAGAGCTCTCTATTTACATGTTCTCCTGCTAGCTTACAGCCCCTCACGTCAGATTCAAAACCCCACATTGTAACAGTAAAATCTGTCCAACACAAAGAGGCCTTCAGCTCTTACCTGTTTGCTCAGCTGTTGGTCAGGACAAGTTAAAAAAAAAAATCAAATTGCCTTTGACTATGGGAGGGACTGTTGGCGCAGACTTTTTATGTCACAAATCCGCTCTTTTTCCAAACAGCATATTTTTGTCTGCTCCTGATTTACAACGATTTGAAGCAAGAAAAGCTCAGAAATTAACATTTTTAACTTTATTTCACTTGTATATGTGTTCCATCATCCAAAAAATGCAACAAAAACATGTTAAAAACAGCAAAAACGCAAAAGAGTGGGTCTTTAAAAAAACGTAATCTGCAATTGAACCATCCTGGATGAGAGTTTTCACTGAAATTCTTTGATGTGGGACTGTGACTTTTGTTTTCACCATTCCACGTGTCTCCCATCACTCCTCAGAGCCGATCGCTAAGAAACTGGATTAACGTTTCTGTTCTTCTTCATCTTTCTCTGTTTCTCGTTCCTGAGGCAGTTTTTTTAAGCAATGCTCTCATTCTGATGTCTCTTAAGAATTTGAAGGCATCTTTTTTCAATCCTCCCGGAATCGGTTTTCAATTAGTTTGAATCACAGAGGATGCTGAGGAGAAGCTGAGATCCTTAACTGGAGGATCTCTACCCTGAACTTCTCTAGATGACCACGCTGTTCACTTTTTTTAATAACAAAAACCTATATAAATGCCAAGACATTTTTTGTTTGATCAAGCTTTTTCAATGGCAACTGAATTTTGTTTTTGTTTTCTTTTCTATGTTCATGAACAACAGCAGGACGTCGCACACGACCAGCTGTCGTGTTTGACCGGGTAAGATGCTTTTTTTTTTTTTTTTTAAACAACAGATGAAGGTCTGGATACGTTTTGGATTTTATAAAGTGGAGGAGATAAAATAACCTTAAAATTGTACGGGTTATCTGGAAGAACCCTGGATAAGCAGCAGCATCTGTCAGCAGCTCTGAAGTTCTGCACATCTGCAGAGCCCTTGGAGAAAAGTCATTTAGAAATCTGGTGCAGAGTTTGGAAATTTGCAACTGTCATGGATTTCACACATGTGATCTGACATCCCTGAATTACCCATTTGTTCTAAGCACAGCTGTTACATTCACCAGAAACGATGTCAAACACGTCTGAGCTCAGAGCTCACTGTCACTGCTGTCTGTGTCTGTGTGATCCAACCAGGAAACGAGAAGACACAATCCTGACGAGTACTAGGAGAAGCTGCATCTAAAAGGGAAGCTAAGACAGTCAACAGAAAAACTTGTTTAATATACTATCATTGATTATCAAATATCAATGTCAGTATGTATGTCAGCACAGCTCTGTGAAACTGACCAATAAAAAATGATTTTTTTTCAGACTGAGAAAGAAATCATAAAATATGGAGAATGAGGGAAAAATACAGATTTTTTTAAAATAAAAACCTGTGCAAAAAGCAAAAATTTGTTCATAAAATATTATCCCTCAAATATACTATGATAATCTATTTTTAATAGTAAATTTTGGCAATTTTACCTCATTAGACTGGTTTAATGCCACAATTTTAGAGTCTGAGTCAATCAAATAGTAAAATGTCCCATATTTTGAAATTATCTCATGTAAATGTATCTTGCAGAGGACAGATCTCTTGTCCTTGTGCGACAGTCCTGCTGAAGACGATTAAGGCTATTACATTAAGAACAGCCCACATTTTGATAATGTGTGCAACCTCACATCCACATGAAAACAGTTGTGTGGATCGAGTTCCCGGGTTTATGCGGCGATTCAGGTTTTATTAAGATAATAAAAATGTCTGACCTTGTGTCATATGTTGAGGCTGCTGTGCTGCACTGATACGCCGAGTCAAGCTAATTTATTTGTCAACATCCATGACGTGATTTGATATTTTTTGCACTAATAGCAGGTTGATGAAGTCTCTCTGGTGATTGATGTTTTCCTGTGCACTTTTTATTTGTCCTGATGCTTTTATAGAAAAGTTGATGAGAGGAGAGTCGCAGCTATGACCTTATAGCAGCTTTGAACACAGCAAGTGCAAAGAATTAACACATATAAAAAGAAAAGTAAAAACAACAACAAACGTTTGCAGCTAAAATGTAGTAAATCATAAAGAACCAAAACCAGAATAATTACATAAATGAAACTAAAATAAACATGTCAAAAGCTGATGAGAGAATGTGATGAAGGGCATTGGACGTAGTTTTCTACAGGGTTCATTTGAAATTCATGTCTGAATTGTGGGCGGGATAATTGGTGTGGCGTAAGCCCGCCCCCCCTTCCAGTTACCAGTAATCGAGCTCTCTGTTTACACCTTCTCCCGCTACCTTACAGCCCCTCACACCCCCAACCTAACAATAATGGTGCAACAAAAATGGCAAGCAATGTTGGAGCTTTGAAGCTGGACAGTTGGAAGCCAGATGTCAGCTCAGACGAGGAAAACCAAGACGAATCTGGTCGTCTACAAGTTGGATGCATCAGAATGGAGCGGAGCAGGGAGCTTGTTGCCCGCTCAGTATGTTTTCAATTTTTGTTTTTTTTTCTGCTCCGGATTCATGATTTGAGCAAAGAAAGACTTAGAAATACAATTTTGATCCTATTTTTTTTTATTTAAGTCCTTCATCATGAAAACAATTCCACAAGAAAATGTAAAAAAAAAAAAATTTCAATGGAGGGGGTCTTTGAGAGGCTAAAATGAGGACAGTTTGATGAGCAAAGGAAGCTCATTTAGCAGCTTTAGGGCTGAGCTCTTCATTATAAAACCCTTAGGAGGAGGCGGTCAGATGACCTTAGTGACAAAGGAGAACACTGTATGTGCAGGAGACATTTAAGTGAAACAAACAAAGTCGGAAAGGGTCCTGCAGTGCACGGACAGCCGGCGAAGGGACAAATAACGAGGAATTGGCTAATATTTACGAGTCTGTTTAATGATGTGCAGCAGTTTTTAAAAGAAATTGAGGAGTGAGATGAAAGACTAAATCCCTCCAGAAAAAAGTGCATTGCAGTAACCTGATCATGTTGTGACAAAAAAAACTGATGTAATGACAACTAGAGCTATCCTCTGGCCAGCCGCCTGAGGTAGAAACTTCCTTTCCGTTTTGGTTCCCAAATTTATTGCAGGAGAAGAGGAGGCAAACACCAACACCTCCATCTTTGAGTCATTAAACTACAGAAAGTTCACATCCACCCACTCTCTAGTGGGTTTTCTGTAAGGCACTGATCTATTTGTCTGCTAAAAAAGTGTTTAAAACAAAGAAAAATCCTTTTATGAATCTTCCGTTTGCAGCAGAAGATCAGTCTGACTCACAGAGCTCCATCCCAAGCTCCTTTGCACGATCACAAGTGCACAACATGTCCAGTAAATGCTCAGAACGAGCTTCTCTGACTCCGATGAGCCCACAGAACACAAACCAGTTAAGATGACACTTGAATCTGAGGAGAAATGAGGCATATTTATCCAATATCCAACTTTATTTTTTTCCAATTCTGAATCTGTTTAGGTCTGTAACCAACCCACCTCATTAAGTCAAATAATGCAACCCAACAAAACCTTGTTGTTGCAATCAGAGGGTTAGTTAATTCTGCCAATTAGCCTCCAATTGACCATGGACTGATTGCACAATTTAAAAGAGCCTGTGATCCTTTCTATTTCCTCACCAACTACAAATAAAGACAAAAGCTCTGGGCTGCTTTTGTTAAGCATCTGCAAATAGCAGGAGACGATGCTGCACGGTGGCTTTCTCTCATGGGGGGCAGACGACCATAATCATTTCTCTGAACAATCCAGGTGTGGGGGTTTTTCACAGTAGGGCGTCGTTCATTGTTTTCCAGAGGGCATTGTCCTCACAAAACTGCCCAAATAGAGCAAGGATGTAGGCTTGACAGCTGGAGATGAAGTAAATGGTTGGTTTTCTTTGGAGTCCTGCCTCTGCAGGGCCCAACACACTTCCAGATAATCCCCCTTAGTAAATTAAACAGAAGCTGAAACTTATCAGGGTGCACCAACAGGTCTGTTCAGTCCGCCTCCAGAGCCCCATTCAAACAATGTTCAACCAATAATTCCTCAAACATACCAGAGGTCTCAGTGGGACTCTGGAAATCACTGCGGCACACTGACATCCAGTGGCCACAGGCCTCGTAGCATCTCATCTGTCTCATAAATGCGTTCAAATCAACAAATCTTCTTTTTCCTTTCCGAAAAAACAGTTTTACTCATAATTCATGCTGAAACTTAAGAATGTACATGTATAATGGATGGATTATTGGTCTCATGGAAATCTTTCAAAAGTTCTGAAAGGAAAATCAACTCTGTTATTTTACTCATATTGTATAAAACAAAAAGGAACATTTGGCATTAGATTGGAATTGGTTTATACACAAGAAGACAGACAAAATATATTTATGTTAGAGATATCTATTAATCTACATCCACACATAAATATATCATATTTCAAATAATAAATTATGACTTGATTGTAAAATTGAAAAAAATAAATAAAAAGTAATGCATATCCATCTATAAACATCCATATGTGTGAGTGATGCCATTATTCCTTGTGCTATCCTAGACACTTTAACATTGGGAGTTGGGTCATCTAGACCCACTAGACAGTGCGCTGAACCTTTTTTCTTCAATGATTTGTGATCTTCACTGGTGTCCATGGATTACATGAAATCCTCTCCACCTTTATCCACCTTTGTCATGGTAGAGAGAACACGTCATTGGAAGGGTGGGGTCATAGGTAGCAAGAAAAAAGGTTCAGAGCTCTGTCTAGTGGGTCTAGATGACTCCACTCCCAATGTTAAAGTGCCTAGGATAGCACAAGGGTTATTGTGAGCTCAACTTTTTAGGAAATGTGTCCAGCTGAGGGAGATTCTTCTTTGCGTTACTCTTTTTGTGACTCTTTTTGGCCGCGGCTCAGCCGTCAGTTCCGGACTCTTGAGGTGGTCTCTTGTTTGGAAGAAGAAGTCTTCCTCTTTTCTTCTTCCTCCTGGTGTTTAATTAACTTGATTCTTTCTTCTGCAGGACAATAACTCTTGCAGCCGTTGGCAGCAATACAAATTGAAAGCGTGAAAGCTTGATTTGCCCTCATGTGCTTCAGTTATAGAAGGTTTGTTTTTTCCAAATACAGCAGGTTTAAGGCTGATTTTTCACCTTCACTGCTGCACCGTTCTCCTCTGTGAAAACCTTTTGCTGCAATCTTACCTTGTATACCTGTAATCTATCATTTCTTTACTGCCTCACAAAACAGAATACCCATGAATTGATGGATTTGTGAAAAAGCTTTGTAACTAAGATGCATCTTGACTTTGTTTTTTTGATTCTTCCAAACTTAGTTTTTTCTCTCTAATCAGTTTTTGGCTAAAACTGAATGAAGCTTTGGAACATTTGTGTAATACATCCCCTTCTAACACTGTTTTATAAATCAGCTCATCTTCTGTATTTAAAAGTTTTAAATATGTTGTGCAAACATATTACTGTACCATAACAGCAAGAGCTAAAGAAAACCTTGAACCCTTAAAATGTTGTTTTATGATTCTGAAAGTGTCGGCTTCAAAAGATACAATTAACGATAGATTCATATATTGTTGACTTTAAAGTTAAAATAACTTTGCCTGTATATGAATAACAAAAAAAATCTTATGGATTTCTTTAAATAGCCCATAAGCGTATGTCATTTTACTCTAAAAAGTTTTATTGTCCTGCAGTTTTCTTTTTAAATATCCGAAACAAAAGAAGAAGAAAATAAACATCCTAACATAAAAAACAGATCCTAAGATGAGTGTGTTGGAAAGTAAATAACATTTAATATTTTTTTCTTGTACAGAAATGTATAAAGATTGATAAAATATACTCAAAGTCTTGCTAAATACCATTGCTTGATATTAAAGGAGCCTCAGATTGGTCAACAGTTTACAGTACGATGAAAATGAATCATTTATATTTCCTGCATTTTCCAATTTTGAGCATAAGCTTATTTCCAAAGCCAGACTGACAAAAGTCCTGTATGATAAATAGTTTTTCAAAGAAACGCCATCTTGACATACATATGACATTTATACATAACCATTAAAAATGCATTTTATCCAATAGTCATATCTTATCCCATCAAATGCATGAATTCAGTTTAAATAACTGCAGCACTAAAAACTTGAATCATTTGTTGTCATTAGTTTCTAATGACTTTTGCTTTAGCAAAGTCAATTTAGCCCAACGAGTCTGAAACTCAGAAGTAAAAACAGAAATCCAGATTTTTTTTCTGTACTATTCTTCTGCGATTTTAACAGCACAAAAAAACGTTTTAAGAATTATAAAACAAAATAAATGAAGGTTGTAAGTTACAAACAATGAATGATATGCACAAAGTGTTACAGAAAAGCCCCTTCTTGCTGAGAAGCAGCAGCTGTAAATGAGGGAGAAATCAAAGCCCTGCAGACGGTAGAATCAGATAAATGCACACACAGTCGCTGCTCGGCCCACAGGTTCCCTCCAATTCTCAACATCGCCTGAGGAGATTATTAAGAGCTCCAAATTGGATTAGCAGAGATGCTTCTCTTCACAATTAATCTATGGGAATAAATGAGCTGAAAGAAGCCCAGAGCTATTAATTATTGCTGGGGGGGAGGAGCTACTGGGTTTAAAGAACAGCGATGATGAGGAGAACTGTTGAGGAAGAGTAGCCCATCAGTACCAAGTCCTAGAGAAGAACAAGAGCTGCTCCTCCTCAACATGTTTGAAATAAAACCTTTGGGAGTCTAAACCAACCGTTAGTGAACGTGTGGAAGTGAATTCTGATTCCTTCTGTCATCAATTCTACTTTTTCTATTGATGCTAAATTAACACTAATGCCCCCTGATGGTAACAGAGTTTGGACTGCATTGCACGCCCAATGCAGTGAGTCTAAGGGGTTGCTGGAGCTCCGTACTTTTTGATCAACTTTGGAGCCACGTCTTGATAATGTGACAGTACAACCATTAGATCTAGTTTTGAGTAAATTATAATTTGAATCACTTTTTTGATTTGGTCAAACCGTTAATTTAAAAAACCCTTTTGAATGAAAGTGTGATCAACAGAATCTCCAAATGTTTCTCTCCTTAATTGTGTCATCCTTTTGGGGCACTTTCAGAAAAACCTCTTTGGTTTCTCTTCTGTTTTTCAGGAATGTTATTGCATTAGTAGAAGCTCATTTATATCAACATAGATAAAGTTAAAAATGTGTGTATATTTAAATCATTTTGTTTTCCATCCTCATATGTGAAAGACGAGGGTTTGTAGAAGCAATTCACACCTTTGTTCTGTTAATAAAAGTGAGTTTGTTCCTAAATAAAACTGATTATTTCTTAATGTAAATACCAGAAACCATTCATGCAATCACCTCTCTGCATGATGGAAGGTCTGAGGAGGTTTTTCTAGATGAAATATGCATCTTAAAGCAAAAACGATAATTAAAGGCAACAGAAAACTTGCAGCTGTTATTCTGCGGCAGCCAAAAGGTTCATGCTTTGGTTTGGATGAGCTCTTATTAAAACATAATTTTGCAAATAGTTTGCCAGGATACAAAGACACCATAAGCTGAAAATTCAACAAAATCCATCATAAATAACCAGATAAATTTAATTTTACTTAAAAAAAAGTTCTATACTGAATCATAACACAAGTTTTTTTTTTGTCTAAAATATTAAGATGCAGATCAACTGTAAACAGCAGTCATATAATTTATGTCCACAGGAGAAAATCCTTGAAATAAAAGAAAAAAAAAACTTTTATTTTGTTCAAAACATTTTTTAGAAATAAACACGACTAAGGAAGCCTGGCAAACCCAAACCTGTCGTCTCATAAATACACAGCTCCTTAATTAGAAACAAATTCAAGGATTTTCATTTTGACATGTTGTACTAAAAGTAGACATTTCCTTAAAAGAATCTTTGTAAAAACTTGTTTTATCTAAGCTCAAATGTTAAAGACAGCCTAAAGTTTCCCTGTGGCCCTCCCCTGCCCTGCCTGACACAGAAAAAAATGTAAATGCATCAGTCAAGTGGATGGGTTACAGTGAAAAACACTGACACCAAAAAGACCTGGAGGTTTGCATTTATTTGTTTTGTCAGGCCCTTTCCACCTCCTGCCACAGCGGCCCACGGCGCCATCCATCTGCTGGCGTGAAGCGCCCTGGAAACCTGCCAGGAGGGGGAAGATGTTTTCTCTGCAGCTGAGCTGAGGGGATTGGTTTGCTCATCTGGCTGCTTTTGCCTTCAAACACCAATGAAACCCTCATCAGGATCAACTCATCGGAAAACATAGAAAGTTTTATTACATCTTAACTAAAGTTCAGAGGTCATTGTTTTTTTTTTGTTTTTACTAAAAAGTTTTTAAATCAAAGAAAATCAATTTATGGAGAGTTATAATGATTTGTTGAATGTTTTTTAATCCTCTGAAAATGTCTCTTGTACTTGAAATGTTCTCACTCATATCAGCTCTCTTTGAAAAGAACTGGCTTATGTGTTGTTGTTGTATTACTATTATTACTATTATTATTATTATTATTATAATGATTATTAACATTATTATTTAGTGTAAAACTGAGAAAAAATGAACGGGAAACACATTAGCTAATCAACACACTAAAATCCTGTGTAGACTCATTAAAGTAAACAAATAACACATCGGAACATGACAACTTCATAACCTCACATGAACAATGTTCAAATATCAAAATATTCATGTCTGCCGATTCTGGCAAATACACTGTTACACAGTTTTATTGGATCTTTCATCAGCCTTTGACACGGTTGACCATCAGATCGTATTGGAAAGATTAAGGGACCTGATTGGTTAGTCAGGGTCAGTTCTCCACTAGTTTTCCTCTTACTTATCTGGTTGGAATTTCAGTGTCATGGCAAACCACATAATGTCTCAGTCAGCAGACTTACTGTGTGGGGTTCCTCTGGGCTCTGTTCTGGGCCCTGTTCTGTTTCTACTTTACATGATCCCCTTGGGAAGATCACTCAGGAGAGTTCAGTGATGTCTCATACCACTTACGTATTTGCTGATGATATCCAGCTATACTGCTCTTTCAAGCCCTCTGAGACACACAATCTGGACTCTCTGATAAACTGCCTGATGCCGATGAAACAATGGCTCTGTAAAAGCTCTCTGCAGCTAAAAGTAGGAAAAACAGAAACGCTAGTTTTTGCCCCTGGTGATGCTATGTCAGGGATTAAGCAGCACTTGGGTTCTCTTGGCCAGACTGTCAAACCCAGCCCTAGAAACTTGGGTGTCATTTTTGACAAAAGATATGTTGCTGGAACAGCACTCCAAACAGCTGACCAACAACTATTTCTTCCAGTTGAGGAACATTTCTAAGCTCAGGAAAATTTTGTCATATGAAGATCTTGAACTTCTTATTCGTGCCTTTGTGTCTACACAGCTGGACTACTGTAACAGTCTGTTTTCCTGTCTGAATAAGAAGGAGCTGTCTCGCCTACAGTTGATTCAGATCTCTGCTGCGACGATCTTGACCCGCACTAAGAGAAGATGCATCACACCTCCTCTATCCTCAGGCCTCTTCATTGGCTCCCGGTGGCTTACCGCTTTCAATATAAAATCTTAGTGTTGATTTTTAGGGCCCTCTATGGTCAAGCTCCTCCCTATGATTATTATCTGATCGCCCCCTACAGACTAGTTCTGTGGATTAGAACTTGTTGATGGTCCCTCGCACACGGTTCCGGACCAGAGAAGACAGTTGCTCCTAAACTCTGGAATGAGTTGTCCCTGCGTTCCCTGGACTCTGTGAATTATTTTACAAGTCAATTGAAAACTTTTTATTTGCAAAGCATTTTTACTAGAACTGTTTTTATTTGGGTTTGGGATGATTGTTTAACGTGGTATATGCTTTTTGTCGTTTATATATTTTATATATATATGAACCTGTGAGGCACCTTGTGATTTTTGTCTGTGAAAGGTGCTATATAAATAAAATGTACTTTACTTGACTTATATACAATTAATATAATTAATAAGTAATATAATGACTAAACATGTTACTTTGAGGTTCTTGATGAATAAAAAACTATGTGTATTGCTGTGATAGTGTATGTTGGGCCATGCCAGTGGTTTAAAACAGGTACAGAAAAAAGCTCAGGAGAGTTTTTTAATGGATAGTCAAACCGCAGTTCGACTGTCTGTCCACTAGAGGGAGGCAGAACACAAGAATTAGAATCGCGGCAGGGAATTTTATGAAATTACGTAGATTCCCTCCAAACAGTTGAGTGTAGTCACACTAATAAACTAGTCAAAACAAAATTTATAATTATTAAAAAAAAATGAATACAAATAAGATTAATAGAGACCACTGAGTCCTTTCTGTGAGTACACGGATTTCCTTGAAATACCTACTTTCGTTTTTTTGTTGATGTTTTCATATTTATTCTTTTAGCTTTAGTTATTTAAATAAGCTTTTTTTTTATCTCAATGACTAGTAGTTCAAATATAATCAAAGAGGACGTTATTTCAATTACAACACATCTTTTAGAATAATAAAAACTGTTTTATTATTACTATTGTTATTGTTTTTATGATTATCATTATTATCTGTGTTATTTGTAATTTTGTTTTTCACACAATAGGGCCTCACCGTTTCCTCATTGGCTTCAAATAAATATAGACACCTGGGGTATTGCTATGGCAACAGGTTGCCAGTGGCGACAGGCTGCATCCGTTGCTGTGGAGATGGGCGGGTGGTGGTGGAGGGGGGAGGAGGAGAGCCGAGCGCTGACGACTGGGGTCTGCCGGGCTCAGTCGGGCTCAGTCAGCGCAGACAGACGGACGGACGGACAGAAACGCATCTCTGCTTTCTCCTGTCATGAGGTGAGGAGCCCCGCCGCCTGGCAGGACGCGCCCGCGCGACCCTTCACTAGTTTCGTGGCTGCGCAGTCGGGATGGAGCCCCGCCGCTGACGGAGACCCCGGAGCTCCCCCAGGATAACAACAGGTTAGTCACTTCCACTTCCATCTGATGCTCTTCCTCCCTGCTTTCCAACGCGGGTGATTCCCCTCCTCATCCATGGGTCAAATGAAAGCAAACGGACAGGAGACGCGCGCAGCAGGCGACAAAAAGGCGCGTTTGTGGACGCGCGTCCACGTGAGTCCTGCTGTGCACACGCAGCGGCAAAGACAGCTGTCAGTTTACAGATGATGAAGGTGCGGGCTACAGAAGCCCGAAAGTCAATGGCGGCTCATGCACTTGCAGTGTTTTTGAGTCAGTGGGCGTGTCCACCTCTCATCAGCATCATTTCGCTGCAAACATCCACTCCCTGCACTTAGAGATTTACCGAATACAAAATCACAATCAAGTTTTAAACAAACAATTCAACTTTAACTCAAATATTTTTTTTACCAGATTTTCTCCTGTATTCTTGCAATTAAAATTTAAATTGTGTGCATATGTGGACTTAACGTGATTGGTTCTTCAGACATACTTTAAATATTTATCATCTAAAACTTATATTTTAATTTTGAATACATTTAAGAAGCATTATAATTTACTAATATAAATTTAGAAATCAAATATTGACATTCTCTCTTTTCTCCCCCTTATATTTAATGAGATATTTAAGGATAAACCTGCATGTGAAAACTGAAATCTAGATTCAGCTTTACGTCTACTCCCCTTTGTTCTCATGAATTCTTCATGTTTGTATCAACAGCAGAAACCCGGTGAGTCAGGAAAAGATCTAGAAACTTGTTTTTCGTTTTCTAAATTTGGCTCTGACTGTCTGAGGCACTCGTTTCCCGGTCAGTATTCCCTCCTTTAAGAGCTGCTTCCACTAAACTTGAAATCTAATTTGCACCCTTTTGTTGTTGTTGTTTTTAATCCGCTGTGTTTCTGTTACATGTTTTTTAAGGGAAGCATGAGCCGATAATTCGGAAACACGGCTCTCAAATTGCTAATGCAGATGTTGATTTTCTTGCTCTTCCTCTAAAAATTCCAGAATCTGATGCTCAAGTTTTCCCAGGGAGCTTAAATGTTAAACTACTGTCAAGAAAATCTGGGAGTGCCTAGTCATGGAGCTGCTGATTATATGAATGTTGGGTGTATTACATAACCTCCTGGTTTTCAGCCTAAAGTGCTAATATTCTGCAAACCGGACTACGGAGGACGAGGTGAGAAGATAAGGATTTGATATTGAACACTAATGAAATAGGAACGGGCAAAAGAAAACCGAGCATCATTTTTCTCAGCGAGGGCAATGAATCACTGCTGTGAAACGTCATTTTTGAGTTTTGGCTGTGATGGATTGCCAGCTGCTGATCGGTGAGGCAGGCCTGAAGGCTGCTCTATCCGAGTCCCTCCTGTGAGTTGTGGATGGATTCTCCTTTAAGGCGGGAGGAGACAGCTCTTCTGCTTGTCTTGTCACTGAAACGTCTCATAAAGCATTCAGCATTTCTCCCCAGTGAGTGTCAGTGTTGGAGATGGCCCTTCATGCTCCCTGAAGCAGAACTGAAGGACACGACCCACAAAGATTGGCTTTTGCAAACGTTTCTCAAATATATTTTTAAGCAAATATAACTAAATGCAGCTCAGCGTGAAAAGCTGAAAAAATACCGATACTGGAAGAACGCAAGCCTCTTTTGTATTTTTTAGACCCACTTAGATCTTTTGGGCCTTTTTTAACATGTTAATGCGGCGTCTTTCTGATAAAGGAGGACATATATGGGGAAAAAAAACCTCAAAATTGCATTTCTGTAATGCTGTAGTGCAAGTTATTCAAGTTACAAACTGGCCAATCAGATGCCTCAAAATATGTAGGGGGCCTTGTGTTGAACATTTGCAGTGTTTGATTGACAGATCCTCCTGACCCCGCTTTCAGAGGAAAAGGGGTGGCCTTCTAACACGCTCCAACATGCTACTGATTGGAGAGAGACGCTGCCATGGAAATGTAGAGTGAGACCGACACGGATCATGGCTCACTGAGGACCTCTGGTTCCATCATGGCGATGGACATAGCAACGAAAAATGACGACTGAATGGACTTCGTTTGGTTGTGACTGGAAGTAATGCGTTTTCTATGGGTGGCGCCTCACTCGCTCGTTACAGCTCTCGATTTACAGTCAATGTGTGCCACAAGCTCCGCCCCATTCGGATGCATCCACTTGCAGACAAATGGATCCATGTATGTCTTTGTTTTCCTCATCTGAGCTGGAATCTGGAACAAAACTGTACGGCGGGATGGCTCAAATATTTTCCATTTTTTGTTGGACAGAGAACTGTAGGTTGGGGTTGTGAGGGGCTATAAGCTCGCATGAAAGTGCATAGATGACGGGACATGGGGGTGGGCTTACTGCACCAACAGTTCTGCCCACAATTCAGAGGAGAATTTCTACTGAATTCCTGCCGCTCTGCAGAAATTATGTCCTAGAAAACAACAGCTTTTATAGATTTGGGCTAAACATTAAAAGTAAAAGACCACTGGGAACGATGGGGGCCTTAAAGCTAATAGCTACATAATCCAGCATCATGTTTGCACTGTGATTTGGCACTATATGCACTGTAAAAAGAAGTTAAGGAGCCCTAAAGATTGGTTTCTCAGAAAGGCTTGATTCTTCTCGTTTCTCCCAACCTAGATTTGATTACAGAGTTTTCAGCTTGTAGGAACAAAAGAGAAAAAGAAAGCGAGCTCCCTGCAGGCTTCACACCAGAACACGACTTCAGATGTTTTCCTAATCTCCCGTACGGGCTTTGAATAAACATCTTTGAAACATTCCCATGGTGCAGACGTAATCTGATTTGCAACAAAAAGACGGTGAGAGTCTTCTCGGTGGACGAACTGGCATCAAATAGTCGGCTGTAGCAGGAATTGATTGATTTACCTCATTTGCTGCCTGTAAAACAGACCAAACCCCTGCTCGTGCTGCCGGAGCAGACGATTCGTGGAGCTGCTGGGCAGTTTGTCTGATGCTGAGGAACGAAATAGAAAGAGCGCAGGGGGGGAAAAAAGCTTGTTTTTCTTATGTAACAGACGAGCCAACCTGAAGGTTTCTGCTGTAGGACACGTGTTGTCTGTTTCTTTAAGCAAAGAAGTACTTTGCGTGCTATATTCTCCATTACATAATAAATCAATAGTCATAGTCTTGATGAAAATGGATTTAGCCTGAGAAAGCGAGAGGAAGCTCTCACCAAATGTGACGCCAGCTTATTGATGCAAATGTCTCCAACTCTGCTGCTGAGTTCCCAGCAGAGTTTCCTAAGAAACGTCCCTCTGAGCCGCTTTTCCTCAGGCTGTGTCTTTTGAAAAGGGTTTGATGCTGTGCCTAATGGGGAGAAATGGAAATAGTTTGTGAGGATGTGCTGCACAGATGGGGACAGCGTTAGTCTTGTGTGAGTCTGAGACATAATGTTACAGCACAGCTCCGAAGGTACAGCCGTCTTCTTTGAGAAAAGAGTACGAATTTTTAGTTAAAGGAATGGAACTGTACTGATCCACGTATTTTAAGGTTGAGCAATTTTGGAGCTACAGTTCTGAACCAGATGCCAGCTCGGACAAGGAAAAAAAAAGATGTACATGGAGTTATTAGTCAACAAGTGGATGCATCAGAATGCAGTGGACTGTGACCCAACCAGCGTATTTTCTACGTCACAAATACAATCTTTTTCAAATGGCACTTTTTGTCTGCACCTGATTCACAACGATGTGAAGAAAGAAATACTATAATTTTGAGTTTAATTTTGTTTTCACATTTCCTCCACGGTGAGAAAAATGTCATAATAACATGTCAAAAACACAATTTTCATCGGAGTTGTTCTTTAAGGTGTTGCACCTTTAGAGTCCATGACCCTAACCGCCAGTTTTTATCCCTTCATTGTTCATGTTCAGCGTGAAAGGGTTGCTGGAGCCTACCCAGCCGCTATCGGGCAAAGCTGGAGTACATCCTGGACAGTTTGTGTCACAGACAAGAACAAACCACCACACACACACACACACACACTCGTATTCACATATAATGAGCAACATAGAGAGCAAATTTAAACAAAATGATGGCAGAAGCCTTTTGTACATTTTCCCACGACTATTCAAAAGTTTAAGTTAGATTCTTTATGTTTTTTTTTAACAGATTTTACATTTTAGAAAGCCAAAAGAGTGAGGCATGGCAAAATATCAACCCCACAGTAAAATGGGATGGGATGGAAGCCGCCAACACATCCACAGGCTTTACATTTTAAATCTGTAAATGGTTGAACACTGGAGTAGGTTTATCATATTTTCTTCTATAAGTTTCATGGTCTTCATTTTCTATCTGACACGATCATGTAATGAAGCAGAGCCCACATAAAGGCCATTAGTGCCAGAGTTTAGATGAAACTGTAGGGGAGTGAATGGAATTTGTGTGAAATGTATGCAAATCCATTTGTGGGTCCCTGCACTTCTGCCGCTCCAGCACAGCTTCGCTTGATAATCAGTCCTTCATCAGCCTGCTGTAACCTGTCTGTCTTCCGGTGTCGCTCATCTAACCTCGTCAGAAGAGAAATGCACTTTTTCCTCTGTCCGTGGACCTAAAATAAACATTTCCGCTGAATTTAAATTGCTGCTATAGTCTGGCTGCATACGAGTGTAACTCAAATTATGAGATCATGCTGGATAATAGCTCCAGTGACTTATCTGATGCCGGAACAGCAGCCTTCAATAAACTCTGTATAAATAAAATTCCAAGGTGTTCCATTAAACCGCTGAACTGTTAAAATTGAAGCCCAAAACCTTTTCCCACAGATTTCCTTATCTATTAAATTGCCTCTGTTTAAAATAGTGTGCTTTTGTTGGTTTCTTGCTTCATCAGTCAAACTCCAGACACGATATTGAATCAATCTGTGTTTATTTTCACACAGGTTCAAGCCACTGAACTCATCTTCTCTTCGCAAAACTTTCATCAAAAGACAGAGAGCTGGAGCCCAGACGATCTAGCATGGACGTGCCCAGGATGGCCGAGGGCCTCTTCAGCAGCACGCTGTCCTCGTCGGGAGGGGGGCATCATGTGCCGTCCTACCTGACGCTGGAACAGAAAGCCGCGTTTGTCTTCGTGCTGCTGCTGTTCATATTCCTGGCGCTGCTCATCGTGCGCTGTTTCCGCATCCTGCTGGACCCTTACCGCAGCATGCCCTCGTCCAACTGGACAGACCACACCGAGAAGGACACCTTTGATTACCGTATCGTCTGAGGAGAAGCTGAAGAGCACAAATCGTTCCAAAAAAAAAAAAAAATACTGATTTGATGCTTACTGAGCACTTTAAGCCAATAAAAAAAATGACTGCAAATTCCCCGGGAACAAATTTCAGAAAATCCTCTGAAGGTTGAGACTGAAAACAAATCTAAAGTAGTCCATCAGCCAAATCAGAGAAATCCTTCAACTCAATTGATGATGATGCACACGAACAACAATGCTCCAGAGCCGGTGAGGGGAGTCCCTGCCGAGCTCTGCCATTAGTTCTCATGTGGACTACCTCACCTTGCCTCCATCCCATCTGTGCAAGTGTTTTCCTGCACCTCACACAGGGTCCAACGTGTCAAAACACAAACCAGACACATCTGTTTACATCCTGTTTACGTACGTCCTATAGGATTTTTATTGACAAGGTAGACAATCAGTGTTTCAGTGTGTAAAATTGAAGTTTTTAAAATGTACTGTTCGATTTTTTTTATGCCTTTAAGACTGTGGAGGAGAGGAAATAATGCCTTACATCTTTATAAGAAAAGGCCACAAAAAACTAGTTTTAGATTTTTAGAAGAGGTTTCCTGATCCCGCAGAGAAGAGCCGGAAAGCACCCTTTAACGTTTCGGAGGAATGTGGGCGGACGGACGCCAGCAGAAAGTAGCTGTTGTGTATTTTGATTTTTTTAAAAACAAAACTCGTTTAGTGATGATGGAGCCTTCAGTGTCAACGTCTTTCCATGTCAACAACAAACAAGGTATCAAAGAAAAAAAAAAACGTTTACTGTGCTGTACTTTGTGCCTACCTAAAAAAATGAATTTAAAGTAGAAGTTATTAGATTTTTTCCTTCTTCTCGTGGGTGTGTGGATGTGTGCGTGAGCTCGAGTGGAGTTAAAGGAAAAAATAAAAATAAGGAAACAGCATTTTACTGCCTGCAGTTGGCATATTAACAGTTGGTATGCCAGAGCTGCAGAGTGTTGATGATGAAGACGAAGGATCGTTTTCAACCCTTTATAGAACAATGTTGTGGCCCTCACATGGCAAACCTTTCAACTATGCGCCTTATAGTGTAGATTGTTTACATTATATTAGGCAGCGGGGACGCCGGTGTCTTTGCTCTTTACGGATGTCATGAAAAAAATCTTGTTTAGGAAAAAAACATTTGAAAAAAGAACGTTTTTTTTGTTTTTTGTTTCCCTATTGTGTCCCTGCAGGGATATGGTGAACTGTGACTCCTTTGCTGATATTTGATGTTTTTGTGATCTGCTGTGGCCTTTTTCTGCACAATGCAGATGTTGCAGTGCTGTGCTGAGCTGTTTTTCTTCTTTTTATGCTGCATGTATCTCCTGCAGAGTATCCTGTCTGTGCATGATAAAGTGGTGAAGTGCTTTAATCCTGATGTTGTAGCTGTGGGTCAGTTGCTCCAGCAGACTTTTTCTCCCCCGTCTTCACTAAAAGCCTTTTGATTTTATGCCTTGTTTTTTTTTGTTTTTTTCTTAATAAAATTGATCACAGTCCACAATTACCTTTTTAAACTTTATTTAATCAGTCTCATCCAACCAACAATATGCAGGTCTTGGTGGCAAACAAGTAAAACAGACAAGAAAGCTTTCTGACCTTTTCAAGGAGGCTGTTTGTGCCGGAGGCACTCACATTTTTTTCCAATTTTATCAGTGACTGGCAGTATTAGCCGGCAGGTGTCTCGATTGGTTTTCTGTGAAACCAGACACTTTGTCTGGTTGCAAGCAAACACACAAACACACACACACACCGAAGTCTCCAGACTGCAGCCCAGCAGCTCTGATCTTTGGGCTGAGACTGTCCAGAATGCCACACAGAATAACAATCCGTCTGAAACAAACACCGACTGGGTTGTTGTGTAATTATCTGCTGCTCACTTCCATGAAGAACCTGCATCGTTTCTCCCTCTGAAGGGGATTTATCCACCAGCAAGTGCTGCATATAACTGTTCTTATTAAATAATTCTCCCTGATAGTGGCTTCCTCTGTATCCTTTCAAGGGAGAGAGGAGTGAATGCGGATCTGAATTTTAAACAACTGTTGATTCTGGTGATTGTAGTGTAAGAAGCAGTACAAGTGTACTACAGCCTTGAAGAGAGTCAAATTTAAATATTTAGTTTAATCTGTATCACATTTTATACACACATTCACATTTCTGCGATCCCTATCTTATTAGCATGGCCATAACTTTCCTTAAAGTGCCACTCTGATCAGATTTTGATCTATTTTCAAAGCGTTCCCGGTGGTCTTGATAACTGAATCGGTTAGTTCAGAGGGGGCCCAAGTTTCAAAATAGAGATATTATATGTTCTATGGTCTTTAAGGGAAAAGCTATCTGATAATTATGTGCAAAAAAGTCCCAAGTCCGTTGTAATGTATTGACTAAGCTTGAAAATGCATTAATGCAAAATTCCTGGACTTGGGCCTCTCTTGCATGGGTCATAGATGGCAGCACTAGTTATCCAATATGGCAGCACCCCTGTTTAATTCAAGAAGAGCCCAAGTCCAGAGACTTTAGTTTGCCAGTCCTCTGAAACTATAAAAGTGAGGTGCTTCATATTATAGCATTTGTAAGCTATGAACTGGTGCTAAATCTGGGTAAAGTAATAATCATTTGGTGTAGCCTCCCTTTAAGCTATGCAGTTAAAATCCTTTCCTGGAAAAACAAACCTCTTGGACTTGGGCCCCTTTTGAACTAACCGATTCAATTATGATCATGCTGTTTTTATACAAAATCCGAAAAGCCTGTGTGGTTTTCTAGGACATAGTTTCTGCAGAGTGGCAGAAGTTCATTAGATTACTCTGAGTTGTGGTACTGTTGTGGTGTAATACCGCCCCCCCCCTTCCCATCTTCCATCTGTTGACATGCTGTCCCTCGAGCTTACAGTCCCTCTCACCCCCAACCTCACATCACCAGGGCAACAAAAATGGCGAGCAATATCTGAGCTATCCAGCTGCACTGTTTTGAGCCAGATGCCAGCTCAGGCAAGGAAACCAAAAATGCACAGATGTAGTCATCCACAAGTAAACGCATCAGAATGGGGCAGAGTAGAGAGCTATTGGTATTCCATAGTGGCATCTATGTCACAGCTTTTCCAAACTTTATTTTATCATTTGCTCCTCATTTACAATGATTTGAATAAAATATATTAACAATATGCAATTTTAAGCTCAATTTTATTCATATATGTCTTCCTTCATGAGAAAAATACCACAAGAACATGTCAAAAACTCCCAAAACAGAAATTTATTGAAGTGGGTCTATTAAAACTCATTGTACATGACTCAGTGCCTGTTTTTTGACCCTGTGGTTCGAAATAATTTCACTAGAGGCAGTAGAAGGGCGATTCCTGTTTATTTCCAAATGGCTACTTCCATGAAATCTGAAAAACACTTTTGCCGAGAAATGTTTTTCCAAATTTCGAAACTTTATTGTGAGAACATGTCATCTATTGTAATTCATGTTTTAAATAACAGCTTGCTATATTGAAAGAAAGACTATTTCTTTATAATATAATTACACCCTGTTAAAACTATGTGGATCAAATTTGAGACAATAGGGTTCTTTTTTCCTGAACACTAATGTCAGAAATTTCACATCCTAACATTGCTGTGAGCAAAATGTTTTAATTCACCCAACTTATCTTTAGAGATGCTTTCTATTTCTCGTTAAAGAAAAGTGGATTTCATGAAAGGGTTTAAAGACATCTTAATTCCAAAAACAAGTGAATTTTCTGTCAATTCTTTCATGTTATGGATTTTACAGTGTTAACATTTGTCACATAACCGCAGGTCAGCAGAGGCCTGAAGAGCTCACATATTGGGTAGTCCGGCACTTATAGTCTAGAACCAATACCCGACATGCCCGATCAAACTCATTACAATTATCCGTTCTCATAAATATCACCATACCCAAAAATGATTTGGCGTATCGCCCCAGAGATTTGAAATTCTTCTCATTTGAAGCATTTTGAGGCTTTTCATTTGGGACTGAGAGAGCTCGTTTTCTCTCCATGAAATCTCATTAGCTCGTGCCAAACAAAGATTTTAATCGTGTCGCAACACACTGGAACACAGCAAGCAGGCGCAGCAGGAGGGAACGCAAGCCATTATGGATCAATATCACTGTCATGCTTTATGCAGCATAACTCATTTAAATAAAGACGAAGATAATTCAATATTTTTTATTTTCTGCAGTGCACATTAGGCCTTATTTATTCCCTGCCAGATGTGCCGTTTCAACATTAGCCATCAGTTAAAGTAATGGTCTCTGAACAGGCTGGAAAAGGTTTGTTTGAAAATGAGTTCTTGAGAAATTAGAACAAGAGAGGAGACATTCATATTGCACAACTCATTTTGCAATGAATCCCTTTTAATACAGGAGCACTGGCTTCCCTGTCACCTCTTTTACCGGCTGACAAGGACGGCGCTCAGGGACCACCGGCAGCAAAGAAAAGAGGATTTCTGCTGCATTTGACAAGATAAGACCTTTCTTTTCAAATATATTTTAGGAAATGGCTAATAAATTAAGCTTTTGGGTAATATTCCAACTCTCTTTCACATCGATGGCATAATACAACCAACAGCTTCATGTGCAGCTTTTATGGCAAGTATTTTGTTGTAAAATAGTGCATCTTGTAAAAACATGAACTTTTGGACTTTTTTTATATTTGTAAAACCATGATTGACTCAGAGTATATTTTGATCCAGAATATAATTCATTAAAAAAAATTAATATTGTATTTAGAATTGTGCAAATTACTTCCAAACTACAAAATATGTACGAATTTTTGTTAACATTATATAAAAATAATCCTTCACTCTGCAACGACTTCTAATATGTTACCAAACTTCTATGTTACGTTTTAGTTACTTTCTTTGTAAAACTTGTGGAGATGGAAAGCTAAATCCACAGTGACAAATGGACTGCAGAGCCTTTTACATTTAGATGAGGGGCGGTAAAGTTTATTGGCAATATAGTTGATTTTTGGCAAGATGAAAACTCAAGTGGAGGACAAACCCTTCAACTTTAGTCTGTTTATTCAATAAAAATGAAAATATTGACCCTCTGCTTTCAAAATAAAGGAAATAAAACAGGGATACAATGTAGAAGAGGCCTATGTATTACAGAAAGTCACTAGAAAATACACCTGTCCCTAGCTAAAAGTGGTCTATTTAAGTGTACCACAAGTATACTTAGTCTATACTTAAAAGTGAAGCAGTATACTTGAAGTTTACTTTTTATGTACTATCTAACAATATGTTGTAAGCTTCAAATGTTCCAATTTAGTTTGAAGAAGTATTTATTTAGTATACTTATACAACACTCACATGGTCTACAGTATACTTGCTATACTAATACTGAAACCCATTATTAATAGAATAAACTTAAAGAGAACCACTTATTGCCAAGGGTAGTAAATGCTGATTGAAATTATTATTTTTGTCTACATCAACAAGACAGACATTTATTGTTTCTGTGAAAATTCAGAGCTTTTGTGCACTTTTGCTTTTATCTAAATAGCTTTAGAGGAAATTTGGCACACTGGTTTAAGTCGAAATGAAATTTAATCAGATCTCTTTACATTACTTGGTTAGTTATGCTGGTTTAAAATGTTGCTTCTGGGCAAATAGTCTGTTGCAGAGATGAGGAATTGGACGTGAACCTCGACCTCAAGAACTAAAGATTGAATATTGATGCCTCAGGTTTTGGATTTGTGTCTGCTCTAAAAATAAATGCTTTCCTTAAAAGTTTTTTTCAGTGGGAACGCAGAAACACCAGTCTGTTCATAATCTTCATGGACAGAACTTCTCTCTGCAGCCAGGGGCCAGAGGGTTCTGGTTTGAAAACCACAGAATTTCCCCTTTGCAGATGATGTTGTCCTGTTGGCTTCATTTAGCCATCATGTTCTGGGGCGGTTTGCGGCAGTGCGTAAAGAAACTAGGATGGGGGTCAGCACTGCCAAACCATGGTTCTTGAATAGAAAAAGATAGACTGCCCTCTACAGGTAGGTGGAGAATTCCTGCCTCAGGTGAAGGAAATGAGGGAAGAGTGGAGCATGAGATGGACAAGTGGATTGGAGCCGCATCCGCTGTTTCGCATTCATTGAGCCGATTTGTTTTGGTGAAGAGGGAGCTGAGCCAGAAAGTGAAGCTCTCAATGTACCTGTTGTTCCAATTCTCTCCTACGGTCATGAGCTTCGGGTCATGAACCGATAGGACAAGGTCCTGAATGAGGTTCCTCCATAGGATGGCTGGACGCTCCCTTGGTTTGGAACATGCTGGAGAGACTACATCCCTCTGAGGAAACCCCTCGGAGGGGTCTGGCCATCTTTGCTTAGACTGCTGTATCTGCAACTTGATCTCGGATGAACAGAAGAAAACACATATTGACATGGGATTTATCTTAAAAGCAATTGGAACTAAACAAAAGTGCAGTTTTTCCCTTCCCATTCAACGTGAGTCAGCCATGTTAAAGCATCTTTAGACTTTTGAGTGCTTGGCACTTTAAAAGTGGCTGTACCTGTAAGATGAGAATGAGTTTACTTTATGATGAATCCCAAATCTTTGTGTCAGGACTTTAAATTATTTTAATCCAAAACTTTTAAGACTTTGAAATCATTAGTTTTATAACATTTGATGACGGGGAGGCAGAAACGGCCTGAAGTGAGAGAAACATTAAAGGGGAAAACGCTAAATTCCAAGTGCAGCCTCTTGGAGGTGAAATGAAAGACGACAGAATGGCTGATCTCCTCAGGCAGGTTGTTTTGAACGTCAGGGCCCTGACAGATGAGGCACTGTCTCCCATGGTCTCTCCAAGGCAGCCTGAAGGATAACTTCAGGCTATGTGAGCACCCACACAGCCTTCAGAGCTCTGCAACATGACAAGGACTGTGGGCATGACAAGCTGTTAAGGATTAAATATGAGACCAGAGGAGGATGAACCAGCAGTCTATGTGAGGCTGATAAAACAAGAGACGTGTGATTCTGTCGCCAGCATGTTGGAATTCTGGAGGTGTTCTGACAGACTCATGTCTGCTGTAGACCTCAAAGCCCATCACAGGGTAGAAGCTGCTCAGGAACTCACGGCACGTTTGCTACCAGCCCCGACTCCTGCTGAGGCGTTTTGCATCAACATTTCAGGTTTTTACTTAAAAAAAGGAGGTGTAATGCAGACTGCAGGGATCTGCTCAGTAGGATGACATTCATTACAGATGACCACTTCTTCACGAACATCTGGGAGGAAAACTGCTCCAACGGCTGGAGTTCAAATACAAGAACATACATGCCCCTCCAGCGCAATGAAAATCTAAGATCTGAGTCTAAAGACAGCAAAGCAACACAAGCTTCATTTCCACTGACTATGAAATTGTGCAAATTAGATTTGCACTAATATATTCGTCTAATGGAAACACAACCTCACATTTATTGAGAAAATGTTTCTGGCTTGGAGGAGGTGGTTTATGAGGCATATATAAATTCACATATTCCGCAAAACTGCAATGGAAACACTTTTTTCTAATTAAATGAGTCACGTGAACAACAACTGGATGGCTTGGGCAGTGCACAGGGGGCACCACAAGAGGTCCCACAGTGTCACACAGCCCATCAAAAGTTGAGCGAGTCATGCAGAATTGTTGAATCCCCACTTCCACTGCAAAATCACCAACAACGATTTCCCAAACTGGCTTCATCCATGACCGCTCCCACATGTAAGGAGATCGCCGCTCCATGGCCGGAATAAAACGCCAACGTCTCCTTTGATAGAGGATGATGAGCGCTAGTGTCGTGTCGTGGCAGAAATGTAAAGGTATCTGCTGTAAATCAAAGTATTGTTTACATCCCAGCAAGTGGGCCCCATATGGTTTGAAAGTGGGCAGAAAATGTGGGCTCCAAATGGGTCTGTCTACAGTTGGCTTAAGTGGACACTCAGTGGACTGGCTCGCCATGTTGGAAGCTCCACTGCTCAGGGTCCGGCGGAGCAATCGAGCAGCACCGCTAAGGGTCCGTCAAAGCTATAGATAGAGATAGCTATGCTATCCACCGGCGGTAATTGATTTAATTAACATCTGTTTGTTTTATACGTCTTTTATGGAATTTTTGGATTACCACTTATATCATTCAACACTCTTTCTATCCTTGAATCTATACATTTTTTCTCCAACTATTAGTCAGTGTTTCCTACCATTTAATCTTTGTCTTGTAGTTGCTTTTGGTTTACTCTATTTGATGACTTTTAATTGTTTTAACCAACGTTTTTTTTTCATTTATATCATGCATCTTGTGTTCTTCGCATGGTGATTAAAGGTCCCTTAAAAGTAAAGGTGTGATTGATTGATATCACTTAGTGATGAAAAAGGATTTAAATGAGAAAATGTAAGAGCTGATCACTGAAATGGGCCTGTCAAAAATGTTTGAGAGAAGGCTTATTTTAATGAACATTTGACTCAAGAGCCACAATCTCGATGCTTAAACTGAAGATTGAGGTTTGGAAAACTTGCAATTCATTTATTTAGATTCCATAGTATTAAACGAAGTTTCAAAGAAAGCAGATATGCAGTTTGGAATTCAAACAAAATCCACATTTTATAATACTGTCACATTGCCTCTGTGCAACATCTACTAAACAATAGAGTACAACATCCTTACAGATCCTCCTGACTCGTGTTGCCCCTGCAAATATTATTTGCATTTTAATGATTCGCATTCTCCTGCACAGCTTGTTTGAATATTTTCTAGGAACATTTTCATTTCATCCAAATGACTAAACACTGTTTTGCTCAAGCACACAGCCTGCTACTCTGTAATTTAGGCTTTTTAATTGCACACAATCTAACAATTTGACTCCAATCAGCCGTTTGCATTGACAGTTTAATGTGTCTGACTTCACCCAATCCCATCCTTTTGAACACAGAGAGAGCTTAGTGCACTTCGTCTGCACAAAGGTCACAGCATTGATTTTGAGAAAAGATAAAATGTGTCCATGAATCGCTCTGTGCTCCTTTGATGCATCTGAGTCCAGCACTGAGCTCATATCTTCTTGTCTACAGTAGGTCACCCTGAATAAAAGCAGATGAAGTGCTCTCACAGTAATTGCTTCCTCATTATCTGTGTAGGGAGAGTGCACCTCCACATGCAGCCATGGGGACCCTCATCAGCACTATTGTAAAGATAATTAGTACTTGATAGTAATGGTTGAACACAGATTTTCTGGTAATTACGGTGAAAATTGTTAAATAACTGATAACAAGAACTGCTTTCATTCATTTTAGGGGAAATGAATTTGATATTAAAAGTGAACTTTTGTCATCTAAGGCTTCGTCAATCTGGTCATGTGACACAATTCAGACCCACAGTTAATGTCTTGCAGCATGTGAATGTGATTACCGCCATTTTTTCTTCTATGGAATAACCTTACTGAGATTACATTAGTTTAGAACAGCTAAATATATCTCTTTTGTCAGCATTTTCTTTTAAGTCTATGACGAAAATAACTTTTAAATGGTTGCTGATTACCAGGACTAACCGGTAATTACACTTACACTTAAAACTCTCTTTTTTTGTCCTTTATTCTAACAGCAGATGGTGACCTCTTCCATTTGGTTCTTCTGAAGTTTTTCTTCTTTTGAAGCTAGTTTTCCTTCCAAAGAAACACAACTGCATGTTCATTTAGATTGTTCACCAACATTTTTCATTAAAAAAAAAAAATTCTTAACTATTGTTTTCCAGTTTTTGGGCTTCCACAATTTTCACAGACATCTGTCCATCCATCCATCAGCTTCACCCACTAAATTCCTTTTGGGATCACAGGGCTGTCGCACACTCACATGTACACTTAGGGACAAATTCACCTATGAAGCATGTTTTTGGACTGGAGCCTAGTGCTTGACATCTGCATCCTAGGCTGTGGTTCCCACTGAGCTGACTTGAGCTGGAATTCACAGTTAGACTCCAAAAAGCAACTGATGAAGCTGCTCAGATATTTCTTCTGCTTTCTGTTTCTTATCAGCTTCAAAGTTCACTCAAACACTGAGCTGCAGCACTATCATTCCCAAACAGAGAAACAAACAAACAAAACAAACCAGATTGGCACAGGGCTAGCACCTGTATCCTAAAAATCTCACCGAGTGAGTGTGACGTCAACCATAAAAAATGGCTCCAACAAAATGAAATCAATTCAGCCTCCTGTTCTTTTTTTTTTTTTTTTTTTTTTACCATGTTGGAGCCAGATGTTAACTTTGGGCAGTGATGCATCTGAGTCTGAGTCAACGTTTCTTTAGCAAATCAGGAGTGAGCTTGCTGGAAGGCCACACCCCTACCACTTGAAAGCAGGCCTCATGAAATGTGTCAATCAAGAGTTTTCAACATATGATGTACTTTAACATGCTTTTCTTGAGGCATTTGATTGGCTGTTTTATTACTGGAATAACAGAAAAAATATCATTAAATAGTTTGGATTATCAAGATGTAAAAACATGTAGAAAATCAAGAATTGTTATTCTGAGAAACATAATACTTAAGTAATAGCTATTTATTTTTCAATAAAGGTCTATGGAATTTTGGCTTCTTGAAGCCAGTGGGTACTTCCTGTTTGGATACTATACGATACGATATTCTTTATTGATCCCACATTGGGGAAATTCAATTGTCACAGCAGTTCCAAAAAGCAGAGAAACGTGACAGCAATGTGCAAAAGTGAGCGCCAGGGGGAGGGGTCAGTCAGTCCAGCTCTCATTTACAGTCAAAGCATAAACAGGAGGACATCTTGTGACAGTTGGGCTGTCTTACTTTAAGCTAGCCCACTGTCAGATAAATGCATCTAGACATTAAAGAGAAACACAATTATAAACAACAGACCACAACGAGAATCAAGTTTCTCATGCACGAGGGAGAAGGAACCAATGTGACAGAAGACAACCATCACGCTGCTCTTTCTCAAAGGTTCTGTTTCTCCCTGTGCACCTTTTATTAAGACTTCAAGTGGAAGGTCACAATTTCAAGACACAGAGAAAAAGTTCATTGGGGGTGTCGTATAATGACCCATTTGGTGCATTCTAACTTCAACCAGTATTCCTTATCAGCTCAGGACAGTGTGTCGTAAAACCTCCTCTTCCTAACTGGGATTGGGATGAGAAGCAGATGAACAAACACACAACTGTTTTCAGAAAAGGTAAAAAGATAAATCTGAGTTAACATTTAAGCATACACATTTAACTCAATAAATTTATACAATCATAATAATAAAACAATTTCCTTCACACCCACTTAGGCTGGATCGATTGTAATCAAAATCTGATTTAAACCAGACATGTTGCAGAACCAAATAAAAATGGGGTTAAATAATTTGTACTATGCATCCAACAAGATTCAGAACAAGTCCCGTGTTGTGAGTGGGTCCTCCTCCCTGTTAGATGCATGTTTGATTTTTTAATGGGCTTCCTGCCAGTACAGATTTGTGAAGACCGCATCTGAACTGTAGAGCAGAAACAACATTTTAGAACGAAATGGAGAGCTTATAAGAAACTGAAAACATCAGTTAATGAATATGCAGAGCTATAATCTGGTTTAAAGGCATTCTGTATTGTTTTCTTATTTATTCAGTTGTTTTCCAAAAGAGTGAAATATCAGCCGGTCCTACTGAGTTTCACAAACCAAAGTCAGTATTCAGAGAACCGTCTTTTGTTGTTGCCTCGCTCTGCTGTGCCGGCTGATGATGAGCTGATGCCCGGAGGGCTCCGTCTTTCCCGCCGCCGCCACCCCCCCAACAGCTCCGCCGCCTCAGCTCCCTTCTACTTGCATGAGGAAACAATTGACTGCTGTTGTTAGCAGCAACTTAGAGGCTTCCAACAAAGTAGATGCAGAATGTTACAAAAAGGTGCAGAAAAATTATCTGTCTACAGTGACTGATGTATTAATAAATGTGTTTTGTTTTTTTTGTCAGCACGAAAGTTAAAATACAACCATCTTTCTTGGCAGATTTTTAGAGAGGGTTTTGGTGACAAAACCAGTTAAAATTAGCTCATACAAACTCTATGCATCTGTTAATTAACTGAATGTCCTATTTACTGAGTAACATGTTTTTTTCCGCCTTTTTTATAATTTATAATTTGGATTCCAAACGAGGATGTTAAGCTTCAACATCAAACCATTTAATGAAAATCATAAATGATTAGATAATTAAAAGCATCTACTTTGTTATATAAAAAGAAATAAAAAATGACTTTCTTTAGTATGGAAAAATATTATAGACAGAACAACTAATTAAATAACAGCAAGAAAAAAATCATTGGATGCAGTCAAAGACTAATAATTCACACAAGAAAATATCTTAGTTGTTTTTTGCACTGACTGACTGCACACACTCTTTTAGGAGAAAGTTACCTCAGAACATCATTGATCTTCTGTATCAAATAAAATAAAACAGAAAGTCAAGACAATCATCTTGCAGTAGTACCACACCATAACCTGTCATTTTCAAGCATTTATTATATACCTGAAATCTAAGAATGGATATTAAAAAAGGCAAAAATGATTTAGTTTAAGCAGATTAGCTTTTGCACACACAATGTTTAAACATTGTTTTTAAAATATTTAAAAAACTTATAGCTCTTCTTTAAAAGCTTTAATTTTGAAACATCAAAAACTCCCTGCTTTATTTAAATTGTGTTTCAGGAAATTGATCAGTCTTAGACCTTTCAACAACATATAACATGAACCCATTTATGGCAACAATATTTCCAGCTTTTAGTCAATGAACAGAGTGAATGAGTTTAAAATGAGATCTTTAAGGCCTCACGTGAGACATTGTTGTAAAGGTCTTATGGATATACATTATTTTTAGGAATTTTAAACATGCCACATGCCACAGTTAAAGCTTAGCTAATATCTTATATATGATACCACAACTTTAACTTTCTGCTGGCTAATATTTAGCTTAATTTTCAGTGGTAGACACTACCATCTGTGCATTCACATAATTACAGATGTGTGAACAGAGAGAAAAAATGGGACACAAAATGTTGTGAAAGGTTTACAAAGATCTCCTCAACACATTGTTCTTTCACACACCCACTTTAAATATTCATTGATTTAAAAAGAACCCTAAATATGACAGAGAACACTTTTACAACTGGGTGTCTGCCTGAGAAAAACAAACTGCATCCACTGCTGCCTAGCGTAAAGACCCTTTGAGAATGTGAATCCTGTCTTTTACAGCCAAAAGCTTGATAAATCCGAGGAATGACACTATTGGATTAGGCAGTGCGGCAGACACACTTGTGAATTTTTCACAATCAAAGCCAACACACCCAACTCAGGGGACTGAGGAGAGTCTAACTCCGTATACATTCAGGCTGTGTTGTGATAAAATAACATAGGAAGATATTTAACTACAAAAACATGAAAAGCAAAACAGCAAACACATTTAGAATTTCCTAAGTTATCCCCTTTATACCAATTAATCAGAAGATTTCCTCCATCTGTCAACCCATAAGCAGAAGATTAAATGAGCTCTAACAAGTTTGCTTAAAACACTCAGCACAGCCATGACTTTGGTTATTTTAGCACATTATTAGAAAAAATATATACTTGTCAAGATGATAAATGATCACTTGATTAATTTTTAATATCAAGCAGTGAAAATTAGTCCTGTTCCAAACTTTTTTTTGCCATGCTTCCTTAGAAAATTCCTCTAGAATTTGTTATCAGTTTCTTACATTTTAATCTCGTTTTCACACAGAAAAACTGTTCCTGCCAAATTTGAACTGATGTTAACAATAATAATAAATTGTATCAAGGTCTGAAGGTCGCCGTACATTAAAGTGAAAATAAAAATAAAAGCAATTAAATGTACAAAGAATAAACATTTAAAAATAGGCCAGGAATAACAAGTTATGGGGGGGAATAGGCAAATTGGAAAAGGGGAGTTTTTAGTTTCTTGGTGAATTGTGGGAGAGAGCCAATGTTTCTGAGGTCAGGAGGTGGTGAGTTCCATAGCGACAAGGCGAGCAGAGGGGACATCCAGATGAAGGGAGGAGGAGGATCTGAGGGTACAGGTGGGTGAGGCAACAAGAACAAGATCTGATAGATATGGGGGCAAGGTTGTGGATGGATTTAAAAGTCAGGAGAAGTATTTTGTATGTAATTGGGTGTGTGATTGGCAGCTAATGGAGCTGCTGCAGAACAGGTGTGATGTGTTGGGTGGAAGGTGTTTGAGAGATAATTCTGGCAGCTGAGTTTGATGTGATGATGTCACCTTAAAAATGACCTCAATGTTTCTAATGATTTTTTTTATGTTCAGCTTTTAAAATACATTTTCCTGTAATGTGACTGAAAATGGTGGATTTTTACACTTTTTTTTTACTTCCATACATTAGGTTTGACATCTGCCCCGACAAAGATGGTTTAGGACAAATAATGACCAGATTTTTGGAGGATTTTAATATTAAGACATAAACAAATTTCAGCAGCTAAAATCAAAATACAAATGTTTATAGTCAAATATGTGGACAAACACTCTGAAATGCCAGGTGGAGTTTTTCATAGTTAAAAAATAATATCTGTATGTCTTGGTATTTTCATTTTTATATTAAAATTCATAGTAGTAGTGTGTTTTATTTTGTTATATAAACATCCATTATTGCCTTATTTGTGCATCTTAAGCTGGAAGCCCTTCTTTCTCAATTATGGCTCGCTGACTAAATCTATTGAACAGTCGAAACTATCTAATGATGACTAAAACTTCCTACATTCCACCTGAGGCCCCCCTCCCTCCCTCCCTCCCTCCTGGGTTATGTAAAGCCTTAACAGCATGTGGGCCTTTTAATGTTTTCTTTCAAAAGCTGTTTTATTTTAGGTGAATCTAATCCCGTGCTTGGCATGTCCTTCTCTTTATAAGGAGGATTTATTCTTTGTTTTTTGAAAACAAAGATGATGCTTAAGCAAATGTTGTTGAATGGAAGAACTATTTGCAGGAAAACAATCCATGATAACTTCAGTAGAAACGAACTCACTAATGGATAGAGCAGAGCATGCGTGGTGTATTCTCACATTGTTTTCTGCAGTTTGTTGTTCTGACTGTTCTTTAGTGTTATCTTCATCCCCTCGTCCCTCTTTTATTTTGTAAAATCTTGATGTACCTCATATTTTCCCCTTCCAAAAAAAGGATTTATTAAAAAAGTATTTATGTATTGCTGTCTTATCATTATCTCTTGACATCATCTGTCGGTCAATGATTTTCACTATTTTTCCTTTTGCCTTACTTGGATTCTAATCTTTTTAACAACATCGCACGAAAAAACCTAGTTCACAGAAATGCAGATGACCTCATTTACCTTGTCTCTGCTTTTTTTGCCCCACGGTCCTGTCCCTCTCCTCCTTTCCAGACTTGTCTGTTCTTCCCTTATTAATTGTAAATTTCACACCTCATCTTCTTCCCCTGGTTATCTTCCATTTTCCTCTTCGTTTGCCTCCTGTTGTCTTATCCTCATCCATCCTAACTTCACATCTCACTCATGGACTTAGCTCTTTCCAGTTTTTCCACTCAACTGACTTCATTTATTTCTCCCGCTATATTTTATTACTCCCACACTCGACCCTATCTTCCTACCCCTCCCTAAGGCAGTATCATCAGCCTGGAAAACGATGCTAGCAGCTGCGGCAGAGGACGTCTGTCCGTGACCTCAGCAGGAGATGGCCACATCTCTGAGGCCGCCTGAGCCTGCTGGTGCTCTGCGATCATCCTCATCATCCCTCTGCTGTTGTTGATAGACCGCCTCGCAGTGGCGAAGGAAAGGACAGAACTGAAAACAGAGCAAAGAACAGGACCCGATGAGAACAGACGTCTGTGGGCATGCACGAGAGAAGGTGGTGCATACAAAAAGCGTACAGCAGGGATAAACAAAAAAACAGAAAAAACACGGCAGCGTCTGACTTACTCAACACATTCTAGACAACAGGTAAAACATTTGTGAACTAAACTGCCAAAAATACACAAACACACAGCAGATATATAATTTCCTGTTCAGTTTATATTTCTTCTAAACCAGTTTTTCCAGAGTTTTTATTCAAAAAAGGTTCTCTCTTTATCAGTATGGATTTAACTTTGCACTTGTTGCACAAAACCTCTGCTCTGACAGGCTTCCTGACGGAGGAGGTCTTACCAAGATTGTAGTTTGGAGGCAGATTGGAAACATGAAAACACAAAGAGGGTTGTTTTTTCATCCTTTTGCATGCTGTATGTGTAAAGTTACTGAATACAGTTGTTTAAGTTCCAGTTTCACTTGATGTAACAAAAAAAAAAATCGGATTTTTTTGTTTTTGTTTGAAAACGTGTCTGATCTAAAGGGCAGACACTGATGAAGACGGAATTTCTTTCCCCAAATCTCTTTAAGCATAGTTGTGATTTTACCACACAGCCCCAATGGATTTTCAGTCATCTGTATAAATGCATTTGCTCCCATCCCGTCAGGTTGTCCTGGAACAAACTGAAACAAACTTCTCTCATCAGTTTCAGCAGAACCGATGTAGGAGGCGTCACAGACTTTTAAGCGAGCGGCTCAGCGTCATGCATCGCTGCAGGCATGACAGCTAATCAACCACTGTTGACATTCCCAGGTAATAGAAATGTAAATTACTAACTTTCAGACACAGAATGAGCTTTATGTGACAACACAGCAACAATTGTAGGTTTTCTTGATTGACGGCCAATAAAAATGTGCAAATGTAAGTGACGAAACTGCTAAAAAACACAGAAGCCCAGGCTGTCGTTTTAAAATACATGAAAATCACAGTATCTTGTAAATGTTCCACCTGCAGAACATATAGTTCTGTAGGATAAAAACATGTTTTTATAATAGAACATAGCCCAACCGTTAACTGTACCTCTAGAAAAAAAAGTGAGAAATGTAAATACAAAGACTTTTGTATTGCTGATCACCATAAAGAGCTGATGCTCTACCAAACAAATAAAGCCTTCACTTAAAATATGGTATAATAATATGTGTAATTTATATTCTCAGACTTACTACACTCAATCACATATATGTTGTTTTTTTTGTAGTGGCAAAACATTTTTGTACATTTTTATTTTTATTTTCATACATTGTAAAGCATAAAAAATAAATACATTTACTTAAGATTTACGTTTATGTGTCATGGTAATGTCATATTTTTAAAAAATCAATCACAATCACAACCGCATTCATATTACAATAAAATAGACAATGTAGAGAGGTTCTTGGAGACCACTGGCTTCGTCTTCTCTGTTCCAGATGTATCCATTTTTGTTTAATCCCTTTTAAAGAAGTAGGCAACACATTTTCTTCAACACTCAGCTCTTCTGCCACGCTGACTACAGCATGAAGAAAATACAATCAAAACAATAACAAATGACAAAAGCTATTTTATGGTCGTAGATGAACCTTTTATGCTCATCCTGTTATGGATTACGCTGAAGATTAAAACCCATGACAGCCTTATTCACGCTGTGAGAACGGATTCATCCTTTCTGGTATAAATCCAATGGCAGCTGCCACACCGGTGACATCTGCAGACAAGGAAGGTGTTAAAACAGATCAACAACGCATAAACAAAAAAAACTTTTTTTGGGGGGGTACGAGTTTTTTGTTTTTCTTGGTTCATTTGTTTTCCTTTATCAAATCATACAATTTGTATGTTTAATGAAGTGTTTGTAAAACTATTTACTTAAGATAGTTTTGTAGTCATGTATTTTTCCCAGAGTAAAGCATTATATGATATGCTATGTTAAGATATGATACGATTAATATCATTTTTCATTATGGACATTTTAAAGGGAGTGAGAAAAACAAAAATCCTACTTCGCCCTTTGCACCCACTATAGCCCTGTTCCCTCTCTAATGAGCACACTTTCTGTTTTAGATAGCAATTACAATTACAAAGGAAGATAAAAACATAGAAACAAACAGACAGGAAAACATTCATCATACATTTGTGATGTAAAAACACTTGTTTGTTTGTGTGGTGTAGACATTATTTCTTTAAAATAAAAATAAAAAACATTGATTTGTTAGAACTAATAATAATGCTAACAACAACAATAACTGTAACAACTAGTATCATTATTTAATTTTGTATTAATATTATAAATAGAAGGTCTGACGTTTGAACATTTTTCTTTTTTGCTTTTGGGATTGCAAAAAAAGTGTCACACATTTGAGTTTTTGTTCAGTTATGAATGCAATTTAAATAAATAAATAATCAAGTGCAGGTACGCGTGAATAATTAGTCCTGATATCAAAGGTTATAGTGATAACTTGAGCGCTATTGACCCTCCCACAATTTAAGTTAGTTTTGATTTTTTCATTAAAATAAATATTTTTATTACAAAGGTTTTTTGTGACTGTTCACAATACAAACAAAGTTATTCAAAAACGATCACAACTCATTGATCATGACCACCATAGATCACAAAAATTGTGCTTACGACCTTTTCCAACAAGAACTACATTTCCCAGAAACCACTTCGACGTGTTCTTGGGCCTTCCTCACGTGCTCTCACAGCTTCCGGTTGAAGTGTAAAGGGATACATGACACAGTTGTTTGGAAGAAATCGATCTTCGGGAAAAGCGGCGTCTACAAAAAAAGGAAACCTCCCGCTTTGTTTTCAAATCGTAAATCCTGAGAGTGGCCCCTAAAGCTGGCCGCCATGGAAGCGGTCCCCCGAATGCCGATGATCTGGCTGGATCTAAAAGAGGCTGGGGAGTTCCAGTTCAGCCCGTCCGTGAGGCAGGTGAGCTGGGCGGGGAGTGGAGCAACAGTGCTGAGGTCGAAAGTCAACTAAAGTGGGATTATGGACGACTAGATAAACCAGCCAAGGAGCTAGCGTTAGCCACACCGCCTCAATGGAGTTGTAACTGTTTGTCATGACGAGAGAATCTTCCAGAACGGGTGTCTGTTCAGCTAGCTGAAGGTCCTGGTTAAACCCCAACAGACCACCGCCTTTTGTTTGCTAACATTAGCTAGCTTCAGGGTTGCCAGACCCTCTGAAGTTTTTTACGAGTTTTAGACCAAAAATATTTTAAAAAGCCACAGTTGTTCCCGCGATAATCATGACAAATAGCAAACATAAGGACTGTCGTTCAGTCCCTCTGTTAAAAAAAAAACAAACAAACAGTGACTCATTGTCTTGTGCACCTTAGTTAGCGACGTCTTTAGCTGGGATCACTTTTCCAAGATTAGACTGCGGGCTTTTAAACGCATTTTTGTTCGTGAACTCAAAAAGTACATTATAGATCATTTTAGAACACATTAAAGCTAAAAAAAATAAAATAAAATAAAAAGGTTTGAATGGTTTCCAGTAAGGAGTACGTGTATGTATAAGAGATAACTCATACTTGTGGTACAGCCATCTATAAAAGAAAAGGTCAAAGGTTGGAATGAAATGAAAATATATGATAATTATGTAAAAAAGATACATTTGCCTTCAAAGGGAATAAAAAGCAATATGTGCAAGTGGTTACAAAACATACTTACACTTTAACTACACATTAAAAAGGGTTTTGACGATACAAACTTGTTTAATGTCAACTTAAGTCATTATGAGTAAATGACTTGAAAAAGTATTTAATTTACACAAAAGGTAAACCATATGGGTTTACACTGAGCAGGTGGTAGAAATGTATAAAAAATGAATTTAACTACATGTTAATTCTCAGGATGTTCTCACACAGTAAATATAATGCAGTATAAAATAATTAACATTTTATTAGTCCTTAACATCACCACAATTCAGTATGAATTCACAATTACTCTTCTTTTGATAATTGATCTTTAAATGTTTAAATTTGAGAATACATTTAAAGAGTTTAGAACTATAGAACTAAAACACAAGAGCTACCACAAAACATTTCATCTGGATATTTGATATTTTAAAGCGTCTTGTTTAAAATTTTTGGAAGGCTAGAACTAAATAGTTGGGGGTGCTGTCATTAATTGTTAACCTGCTAAAGTTAACCGTGTTAAAAGACCAGATTATATAAACAAATGTATTATAAAAACACAAAAGGGTGGGGTTAAATAAGTTCCCCTCTTCTCACTCCCTTTCATGCAACAAATCAAAAACTTTTTGACTTTAGTTGATAATGTTTAAATGTAATTAATCTAATATGATGTGCCCTGTGCTGTACATGACCTATTACTGCAAAAAATACAAGTTATTATGAGTAATTACATTGACAAAAAGTTTGTTTTATTTCATTTTTTTAATGTGTCTGTGTGATGTAATAAAGCCGCTTCCTGCAACTTAAATGAAGTTGATTGAAGATGGTATCATCAAATATATCAATATATATTAATATATGTGGACATATATGTTAAACAAATCAAACAAAAATCAAGTTGGTTTGTTAAGTTGGTCCTAGTTTCCAAAATCTAAAAGTGTTTGTCCCGTTTATCTCAGTGAGCTGATGCACTTGTTTTCTGTCTTTGTACCAGTTCATCTTGAAAAATTATGGAGAAAATCCCGACAACTACAATGAACAGATGAAGAAACTAGAGACTCTGCGACAGGTGGGTGCATCATGAGACATTTCTGTGGTTTAATAAAGGCGATCATGGGAATAAACATAATCGCCATTGTTATTTATGAGAACACAACTAGTAAGAAACAGTACATTCAAATAATTCCTACATTTTCATTAAAACAAAACCAATCTAAAGCCTTCAGTAAAGAGCACAGTTAGAAAGTTAAAACATGAGGAATTATACATCTAATAAACAATATGCCTTAAAAAAACCTTCTAGCAACAATTTTACAAGGCTAAGAAAATATGCAAACAATTTGTGAATTTAACTGTATGACATCACATCATCTGTTGCTGCTGACAGTTTTCATGGTCAAGGTTTTACAAGGTCATTAAATGTCCTAACACCGAATTATTTAACTTGTACTTATGAAACAGCAGAAGAAATCAGGTACTCAGTCCTCCTTTATTTTCTCCTTTTATTTCTTTTTTTTTACTCTGTTTTAAAGTGATGGCTTCTGTTTAGAAGTTCAGATTTTCTAAGGAAATGGAGGAAAGCTCATTATTCTCAAACGTGTTGGTTTGATTTTCTTCTGAATCCTTTGAGGGCAGATATCTTCAGCCTCAAAGGTGAACGACGGCTGCTTTGACTTTTCACATTTTTTCATCTTTTTTCTGATCCACTCAAAGTTTCAAAGTTGCCTCTTTGAAAAAGTAGCTTTGGACTGACTGTTTTTCTTTATTTACTTCAATTTCTTTCTCTTTTTTTAGCTTAGTTTTTTGGGTTTGATTACCGAGTTATAACCTCAAATAGTAAAAGTTTATTAATAAAAAGGGATTTTGTTAACAGGATTTGAGTCGCAAGCCACAGCTACTTATTTCCACATTATGTCTTGCTTAGAGACAACATCCAATTGAATACCTTTACGTTTATTTGGTGTATTTTTAATTAAAATAACAATTCGTTTAAATTCAAAACACTTAAATATTGAAAGAAAATCTAAAACTTTTTTATGTGAGCACAGCCTGAGATGAAAGTGTGTCTTTCTGCAGAGTGCAGTAAACGTGACGCGGGACTTTGAGGGCTGCAGCACCCTGAGGAAGTACTTTGGACAGCTGCATTACCTGCAGAGCAGAGTTCCCATGGGAACAGGCCAGGAGGCGGCGGTACCCATCTCATGGTAATAACACACAACGCGTGTGGTTTGTCTGCCACGTTAAAACCCGAGCCTCAAACGAGTTCCTGGGAACCGTTTTGACAGTATTTCACAAAGCAAGAGAAAGATAATAATAAAAAAAAAGAATCAGATTGTGCTCTGATGACATGCTGTTGGTTTGGCAAAGAGAGTTAGAAATGTCCCACTTAAAAACTTTATTAAAATACAAACAAATAAGGGAAATTTGTGTTGGAGAGTTTAAAACACATTTCTGAATTTTGGGGAATTATTCACATTTTGTCTCATAGTTTTTTATGTTCATGTTTCTTTTTCTTTTTCTCAGCAAATTTGTTCAGAACTAATTATGGTTGATATATTAGATGCAACCTTCAACACTTAAAGAGTAATTCGTGTCAACAAAGTCTTCACCATGTAGAAAATGAAACACTGATTTCCAAAGAGGCTATAGTTTATAAAATGATAAATATAGATAAACTATAGCTTTTTTTTGCATAGAAAACATAAACGTAAAGATGCCTTTTTTATTTGTTATGGTATAGCTTTCGACTTAGGTTCACATGACTTTCACTCAAAATAAAAGACACCTTGTACCATATACTACACTCAATGGAGATAATGTAGTAGTAAAGGCAGCAGTGATTGAGAAAAAATATATTATTTGATCATTTTTGGTGCACCTTAGTAAGAAATTCAGCGCTAAATAAGTGACCCGCACCATATTTTTGAACCATACTGCACACTTAAATCCCTATAGGTTATTTGTTTATAGACGGTCCGCCTTCAAATCCACTGCACTTTATGCAGGAGTTGTGTTTATTTAACTCAAATTGATTTTCTGTTCCACATTGCATAAAAATTGGTCATAAATGTTCGACTTTGGTAAACTGCTAAGCTGCCCCGCGTGATGGATTGTTGGAGGATTGTGGGTACTGTAGTCATTTGCTAGGTGGAGTATTACGTTCTGTGCTTCACCTGTTTGTAAATGAGTAGAATGAAGTTTGACTGTTTTGTGTCGTTTGATGTGCCATACAGTCCAACAAAAAAAAAGTTTATTTCCAAATTAATTGAAAACATTTTATAAACTTTTATCAACCATAGATCCACAAAGGAGGGGTCAAAGAGTCACATGTGCTTGCAGAGACCTTCTATAGATACATTGACAGCAGCAAGACTTTCTTCTTAAAATGCTTCTCTTTTATTTTTGTCACAGTAAGTTCGTATAACCGTTTAATCAGGTGCTTTTTTTAAAAACAACTTCTATGTTTCGGTTCTGCAGTTTTCTTCTGACTTTTACCTCTTTGATTGTTTGGTCTACATGTGGTGGCGTGCTAAGAAAAAAGCTCTTGACCAGACGTTACCTTTGCATCCACAGTCCACACAATCCAGAGTGTGAGAGAGTCAGAGATAATCATTTGGTTAGCAAACAGAAAAGAATCCCTTTTCTTCATAAACTGTAAGGAGCTCTAACTATTCAGGGATTTTGAACTTGGTGCGAAACACTTCAAGTGTTTCTTTGCTGTCAGGAAATAATTCACCTCACTGTGAACATCTCCTGCTTCTTTGAACTTGATGCATGTTTTTCCGTCTTGTTCAGGACAGAAATTTTCTCTGGAAAGAACGTGACCCATGATGACATCAGCTATGAGCAGGCATGCATCCTGTACAATCTAGGTGAGCAAAGCAATTTAAACCTGTCATGAAATATTGGTATGAAATGTTACTTCATTGAAAAATGTTTCAAATTATTTAGATTTTTATACCTTTTAAGGGTTGTGCTGTATTGTATTCTCATTCTTATGTACTTTAGATTCCATAATAATATCTTTAAAGTTGAATATATATTACCTGTTCACATTTTTTTATTCCATGCTTCAAATTTTAAGAAAATAATTTACTTTTCTTTTTTGATCCAGCAAATTCACCAAAACAGAACAATTGAATTTAAAATATTGCACAGGAACAGTCTTAAATGTTTCTGTAATATATACAAAAAAACATTTTTTTTTAATTAAGTCAGTTTTTTTCTGGACATAATCGTTTTGCCAACATTGACTCAGCTGTAGAGAAAACGGACAGAATCAGAAAAAAAAGGCAGTTTCGATGCCGATGTGAACATGGAGTCACTAAAACATGGACTCCTTTCAGGGGCTCTGCACTCCATGCTGGGCGCCATGGACAACAGGGTCTCTGAGGAGGTACGCCGCACACTCACATGCACAGTATTTGTAATGCGCGTTTGCACACACACACACCCCCCCCCCCGTCTGACTCTGCTCTCCGGTTCCAGGGAATGAAAGTGTCCTGCACGCACTTTCAGTGCTCAGCGGGGGCCTTCACCTACCTCAGAGACCATTTCAGCCACAACTTCAGCGTGGACATGAGCCACCAGATTCTGAACCTCAACATCAATCTCATGCTGGTGGGTTTCACACATCTGTACGCACAGAAACACACAGGAAAAAGGCGTGTCACCCAGGCGTGTCTGTCCCTCAGGGCCAGGCTCAGGAGTGTCTTCTGGAGAAGTCCATGTTGGACAACAGGAAAAGTTTTCTGGTTGCCCGAATTAGCGCTCAGGTTTGATGGTTTTACTATTAAATGTTCAGCATATTCCAACCGTTGATGAACTGAGTGTGTTGTGGTGCTGCTGCAGGTGGTGGATTACTACAAAGAGGCCTGCAGAGCTCTGGAGAACTCCGAGACGGCTTCCATGCTGGGAAAGATCCAGAAAGACTGGAAGAAGCTGGTTCAGATGAAAATATACTACTTTGCTGCTATTGCGCATGTGCGTTTCTTATGGAAACGATCTGTGTTGGAAACTTGCTTTTGATACTTTGGTACTAAAATTGTAACTAATGAAAACCAATGCTTTGTTTTTGTTTTTCGCAGCTTCACATGGGAAAACAGGCAGAGGAGCAGCAGAAATTTGGAGAACGGGTAAGAATAGACTGTTGTTGAGGAGAGAAAAACAACCAGCAACTCTTTACTGGCTTTGTATGGATGTTCTTCACCTTTCAATGTTTTGCTCTCTTAAACTGCTATTGCTGGTTATATGGTGGAATGAAATCATGCTGTGCTATAACACAGTGAAGGGGGATGAAGATGGATAGAATCAGAGGACAATTTAAAGCTCGTGCTCGATATTTTGGCGCTAAACGCTGGAGAGCTTATTGAGATGTTCGAGCTGGAGCTGCAGACCGGAGGCTTAGAGGAAGTATGGATGTGAAATTTATGAGTAGAGTTAAAGAGGAACTGATTAGAGCCGATGTCAGAGAAGAGGATGCTGGGAGATGATTCCCTGTGGAGACCGTGTGGTGAGGAAGCTTAAATGTAAAAATATATAAAAGCAGAAAAATCAAATCTAGATCATATTTATTCGGAAAAGGACACGCTTATATTGCTTATTTTGTCGAACTTTTCGCTTCTTTCTTTGCCCTCTCAAAGGTCTTTAGTGAGGCCTTTTGAAGCGCCTATATCATGCAAAATTGACTTGTTGACCTTTTAGGTATATTATACCCCAAAGCTGTGTTTTGATCCATTCACGCATTTCTGAGTATTCCTCTAAAACAGGGGTATCCTTCATGTTTTCCAACCAACCTTCCACTGAATCTCCTCCCTGCCTAAACTCCCGATCCAGGTAATCAGCAGCATATAATGCAGGATTACTGCAAAACCAGCAGCAGGACGGCCCCTTAGGCCTGGATTTGGACCCCACCCTTCTAAAAAAAAAAACCCTGTGCTCTGAGCATCAACCCCTCCCAAGCATGAAAACGAGTGTGTTCTCCCTTTGTGACGTGGATAAGTGAGAGCAGCCTCTTCCAGGAAGAGTCTGCGCTGCCAGCCCCGCCCCCAGGCTGACACACACGCCCACTTTCTCCGCAGAGCTAGCAGTGATCAGCAAAAACACTTTCATTTTATATTCACACTATCCATCTTTGCATAAGTTTGGATGTTGTCTGTTTTCATGGGTGAAAGACGCGCTGTGGTGGCCGGCTCGAGCTTGACCTCATGAAGTGGGCGGTACCCACACAGAGTGAAAGGCGGCGCCTCAGGGATCGAGTCGTCTTACTTCCGGATAGGAAAATGAGTTGCAAAAAAACAAATATTTTATTTAATCAATCGTTTTTTTTTAATGTGCCAAAGGTAATATATTTTCATATATATGGATATAGCTTACCCTGAAAGGCTTAATAATAGCATGATATAGGTCCTTTAAAGCACGAATGGGACATTTTGATGGAATTTTTCAAGTTTTTAATCCTGTTAAGGATCTTTCACAAACATAAAGTGAGCATCCAAAACATGTAGAAACCCTTGCAAAGTCAGGCTGGCTTCTGTCTGTTGCATCTACAAGCCTAAATATACATTTAAAGCTATTTCTCAGCAAGAAAAGGTGAACGCATACACATTGTGGAAGCAGCCCATTAAAGACTTGTACTGAAAAGTAATAATTTAGTAAAAGAGCATCTTTAAAACATTCTTAATCAGCTTGTATTGTATCCCCGCGTTTCCTGATGCGTTTAAAAACCTTGTTTGCGTTTTTAAATGTTACACATTACTTCAGTTTAACTGTGTGAAAGCTGCGTTCGGCTGCCTGTTGGGCAGCTTATAGACAAACAGCTGCTGTTGATGATAGAAAATGAAAATGAGAGGAACAATGAGCCTGTTTGTGTCTGGGTTTTTTTTATGGTAGCTCCGGTTTTGTTTACATCTAAGCTCAGTCATAGTCTCTCTTGTATTAAATTTTGCTTTTGGTTTGATCATTAAACTTGAAACAGAATCAAAGAGTTGATGCTATTGTGTAGTTAAAATAGTTTTTTTCAGTTTATAGGGTTTTGTTATGTTTTCTGGAATGAGAAGTTGTCGTTCAACAAAAACATTTGTCCACAAAAGCAGAATAATGGACTTTTTTAGCAAGATTCAAACGTAAAACACAAATCTATAAAAATACTATTTTATGACGGTAACCATCAACAACAGAGAACTCTCTTTAGCAGGGTAGTGAGTGCAACGGTGGTGGAAGAAATGGAGAAAATGACAAATACATATTTGCATAGAAGCTCAAAAAGTGCAAACAGGAAAAATGTCTTTTGTTTAATGGAAAAAAGTTTGTTTTTGCACTTGTCAATAGCGAGGTAGCCTAAGAGAAGGTTCTAATGATGCATTTCTGCTCTTGGTAAGATGGGAAGTCATGTTTTTTCTTTCAAAAATGTGTACCTTTTACTTACAGTATGATGTAAGTTTTACGTTACTTGGGAAAATGGAAAAAAAAGTTTGTCACAGCGTTGTTGAACTAAAGTCTTCTGTTGTTGCAGTTGGCTTACCTGCAGAGCTCCCTGGACAAACTGGGGGAAGCTATCAAGCTAGCTAAGGTAGGATGCATTTCGCGTATTCTTTGCAACTTTCAGTGTTATTTATTCATTTCTCTTTCCGTCTCGATCCCTTCAGGGTCAGCCTGACGGTGTGCAGGAAGCCTTGAGATTTACCATGGATGTCATCGGTGGAAAGTGAGCATTGGGTCTATGAGTGGCTGCATTTTGTTGTTTGAATCTTTACTTTTGAGTTGTAAAAAAAATGTTTGAATCATTTAAAGGTATAATTCTGCCAAAAAGGACAACGACTTCATTTATCATGAGACGGTTCCCTCGCTGGAGACGCTGGCGTCAGTCAAAGGTAACAGGAAGTGACTTTGCTGCTGTAAACATGCATTCATGATAGTCAGTTCTCCGCCTTGTTGCTCTTCCAGGCGCTCCTCTGGTGAAGGCGCTGCCCGTAAACCCCACGGATCCCAGCGTCACTGGGCCGGACCTGTTTGCCAAACTGGTGCCCATGGCTGCACACGAAGCCTCGTCACTGTACAGGTGTGGTCCCTCAGAGGAACTAAAAGTTCAACCAAGTGCGTTAGGAATCATTCATCGTGTCTGTGCTTTTCATTTCAGTGAGGAGAAAGCAAAGCTGCTGAGAGACATCATGGCCAAGATTGACGGCAAGAATGAAACCCTGGAGTGAGTTAATACTGAAATTTGCCAACTATATTTATCAAGTACTGTCAAATCCTTCCCAGTGGTCTTTGCCGTTTTTAGCCTAAATCAACAAGCCTCTGTCATTTTTTAGGACATGTTTTCTGCAGAGCAGAAAGTTCATTAGGAATTTGCCTCTGAGTTGTGGGCAGGACTGTTGGCGCAGAAGTAACCCTACGTGGATATCCCATCATTCATTTGTTTACTTTCTCTCCCGCTAGCCTCTCGTAGCCCCAAGCTACGGCGGCGAGCAATATCGGGGCTATCCAGCCAGTTCGACATACAGATTCCAGCTCAGACGAAGAAAAATAAGACATTAATGGATCTATTTGTCTGCAAGTGGAGGCATCAGAATGAAGCGGAGCAAGGAGACTTTGCCCCTTTCTGCTGCTGCGTCACAACTGAGAGCGTTTTCAAACGGCAGTCCATCCCAATTTGAATAGAAAAATACTCAGAAACGTCTTTTTAATCTTAAATTCTTTTATAGATGCTCTCCATCGTCCCAAAATGCTACAAAAACATGTTAAAAACGTGACTGGGCCTTAATATCTGAAGGAGATATGATGAGATAATATTTTTTTAGTGCACCTTGTTATTTGGATTGTTGAAGTCACTCATACTGGGAATGAGATGAGCGGTCCCTCCGCCCTCTGTAGGCAGTTCATGGACTCTCTCGGACTGGAGCCAGATTCTGTGGATAACCTGGAGATGTACAGCCACATCCCTCCGGTCCTGATGGAGAAATGTGCAGCCCTCAGCGTTCGACCAGACACCGTTAAGAGTCTCATTCAGTCCATGCAGGGTCAGTACAAACCATCTGCTACAGTGGACAGAATAAACACGAGTTCAAGGCGATGTTTTTTCCTCAGAATTACGACTTTTGATGCTGTCTTATCAACTAGAAATATATATATGTTGTTTTTTTTTAATGCTCACATTTGATGAAATGTTTTGGCTGTCCATCCCATCCGTGTGTTCCCAGTGCTCTCAGGCGTCTTCACTGACGTGGAATCATCACTGAGGGAAATCAAAGATGTCCTGGAGGCAGATGAAACCGGAGAGCAAGCTCTCAAGGAGGCAGGAGGCCCCGCTGCAGGCGACATACACCCAGCAGCACAAGGCCAGGCTCTGGCAGAGATCCACAGGGACCTGGAAAAGTACATGGAGGCCCACGAGAAGGCCAGCTTTACCAACACAGAGCTTCACCGGGCCATGAACCTGCACATCAGCAACCTGCGCCTGCTCGGAGGTCCACTGGACAGCCTGAGAGAGGCTCTGCCACGGCCTCAGCTGAGTGAAGGTCAGGATTTGGTTGTGAAGTACATTTTTTAAATTGGAAATGTTCTTTTCTTTTTGTCCAAAATAGTATCAAAGTTGATTTTATTGTTAAGTTTCAAAAGCCAGAAATGTTGGCCTAACATTCAATGTACAAGTACACAATTTCGGATTCAGTTTGTTTCTAGTGAAAAGCAAATTCAATTTTTTTCTTCTAATTTCTATTCTAAAAGCAAAAAGAATTGTTTACAAAAATCCATTCATTCATACGTTTGCTGTATCCCTTTAGGGGTCAAAGGGTTGCTGGGGCCTCTCCTAACCACCTCTTGAACTTAAGCAGGGTACACCCCGGACAGGTTGCCAGTTTGTCACAGGCTTTTATCAGTCAATTTCTTGAAAATGTTTAAACTAAATTGAGCGTTTTCTAAGTGAAGACAGATTTGTTTTAAACCCAGCGGGAATACAAAGCAACAATGTTGTCTTTGCCAACCAGAAAGCTACAAACACAAGCGCAGTTTGACCGAAAATAGCCAAGGATCAATAAACAGATGAAGTTCATTCTGTAAAATGTGGACAGATTTTTTTTGAACATGAGTGATGCACATGTGAATGCAGAGGAGGTGGCAGGGCTGCAGACGATGAAGCGGATCCTGGGGAAAGTTCAGGAGATGAGGGAGCAGAGGAACTCTTTGGAAAAGCAGCTCCGGGACCTCATCCAGCAGGACGACATCACCTCAACGCTGGTCACCACAGAGAGAGCCGACATGAAGGTATTTCCTCTCACACTTTTATTATTTGTGCTTAGAAAATTATTGTAAGCGGGTAGATGGTGCGGTGGTCTAAACCGGTGTCCTTGCAGCGCATATTTGAGGAGCAGCTGAAGAAGTACGAGCAGGTGAAGGTGTACATCGACCAGAACCTTGCAGCGCAGGAGAACATCCTGAAGGCTCTGACTGAGGCAAACGTTCAGTACGCGTCAGTTCGTAAGCGACTGAGCCAGACGGAGCAGCAGTGGAACAGCACTGTCCAGGGCCTGGTGGGCTCGTATGAAGCCTATGAAGACCTCATGAAGAAGTCACAGGAGGGAAAGGAGTTCTACGATGACCTGGAAGCCAAAGCGTCTCGCCTGTTGGAGAAGGCAAAGACCCTGTGTCAGACCAGAGCAGAGGAACGAAGGCCCATCTTGGAAAAGTACGAAAATGGAAGTCTTTTATTTTAAATTATGTATACACTCTATGAAAAATATGTTTTCTGCTTTACAGAGAGATTCAGAAGAAAGTTCCTGCACGTCCTACAGCAGCGAAGCCTTCTTTAAAGCCCAGAGGGTCTGATGTTGACTCCGCCTCCTCCAGTATGGAAGATCCAGAGTTGGCGCAGATTAATGCCGCCATCTTGGCTTTAGGTGGGGACCTTCCAGAGGACCTCCAAAGCCTCCCTTGTGACATTCCCTCCATCCCCAATGCAAGAGGTCACCTGCCAGGCCCTGAAGCCTTCATCCCTCCTGCTGAGAAACTCGGCGGCAGCTCATCCTTACCTTGGCCAGGTGCTTCAGCCGCAGGTCTCCCTCACTTCCCTGCCAACCTGCCGCCTCCAGAAGTGCTGGCTCGGATTGCACAGTTTCCTACTTCAGGGGGGCTGGTACCACAAGGGCCTTTCCCTCAGATGACCCAGCAGAGGCTTCCCCAAATGCCCGCCCAGCCAGTAGTGTCTGGTTATCGGCCCCCGCCTCCTCGAGCTGCTCAACCGGGCCTTGTCGCTCCTGTTCCAGTCCGGCCTGCAAACACTACAGCGGACAGCGGTCAGCCACATGTCCCAAATTACACCCCCACACCACGACACCCTGTCCCACCTGCAGCCTCAGGAAGCTACCCACAGATGGGGGCATACCCCCACTTGATGCCTCAACAAGGCCTTCCCATGCAGGGCCCAGCCCAGGTGTCGGCATCCCAGGCACAGCAGCAAAAACATCTGCAGCAATTCCCCCAACCCACAAGGCAGGAGCCCCCGCAGGGGTACCAGCCTGGGCCAAGAGCTGTCCCAGCCCCCTATCCTCACCCCCAGGCCCAACAGAACTACCCGCATGGATATATGCCCCCTCAAGCCGGCGTTCCCCCTCAGTACCAGCAGACTTTCCCAGGTCATCTTCAGCAAAATGGCTTCCAGCCTCAACACCAAATCCCCCAAAGTTATCAGGCTCCACAAGGCTATGTCCCCCAGCAGCCCCCCCATTTGATGTCAGGCTCTCTGCAGAGGCCCCCTCAGGTACAGATACCCCCCCAGGCAACCCACTCAGCGACGCCCACCACTTCCCAGCCGGCCCCGTCCATACCTCAGCCATATCTTCCCCACCTAGGCCAGCAGATGCCCCCTGGACTCCCCCACCAGCAGATGCTGCCACAGCAGCAGATGCAGATGCCCCCCAACCCCCAGCAGATGCTGCCACACCCCCAGATGCAGGTCCCGGGTGGACCCAGAGTACAGATGCCTCCAGCAACACAGAGCTTTATGCCCCCCTCTGGCCATTCCATTCACCCCACCCTGCACCCCCAGCCTCATATGGGTGCTGGCCCCCAGATTAACCTCCCAAGGGGGCCGATGCCCCAAATGCAGCAGAGTCCAATACCCCCCCAGCACCATCCCATGCCCAGTCAGCCAAACATGCCTCAGCAGCCCATGCAGATGCACAGCCAACCTCAGTCGCATCCCACTCACTCTGGGAGGGTAAGCTACACGGGGGGGCCTCCACTGACACCCCAGGCCCCCATTCCTCAGGCTCCCCATCCTATGACCCAGCCTTCAGCCATGTATCCAGCAGGGACTAATCTACCTCCAGTGTCTCCACAACAGCCCCCTGTCTTAGGCCAGCATGCTCCTCCTGCCCCCCAGCACCTTATTCAGCCCTCCCCAGCAGTGCAGCTGACCAACCCCATACCCCCTTCTCCTTCGCCCTCCCCGTCCCCTTCTCCGTCTCCAGGTCCGTCCTCTCTGGGTCTGGTTCCTCAACAGAGGCCCACGCTCACTCCCACTCCTGGAAACATAGCTCCTCCCACTCTTCCCTCCCCCTCTGCTGCCTCTCCGTCTACGTCGTTGTTTCTGCGGCAGAACTCCAGCACAGATGATCTCCTTTCTTCAAGCCCAGAGAGCCAAAGTGGGGGAACCAAGGCCGCCACCAATGTCCTACAACCCACCAAAGCTGACCCCCAGGACGGCGAGCGCCGGAAGAAAAGCTCTCAAGGGGTTCTCCTCATTCAAGGAGATCCATACCAAGCCCCCGAGCGGGTTGCGTACCTTCACCACGAACTGGAACGTTACAGGGCTCAGGTGGAGTTCCTGGAGCAGCCCTCAGAGAGCGAAGGCGGCCTGTCGGTGCTCGACGCCCGCTGGAAGGAGCTCCAGGACCAGCAGGAGAAGGACGCCCGTCAGCTCTCCATCGCCATCGCTCGCTGCTACACCATGAAGAACCGCCACCAGGACGTCATGCCTTACGACTTCAATCGGGTCGTGCTGCAGTCGGGCAAAGACGACTACATAAACGCCAGCTACGTAGAGGACCTGTCACCGTATTGTCCACGCCTTATTGCCACGCAGGCTCCGCTGTCCGGCACGGCGGCGGACTTCTGGCTGATGGTGTACGAGCAGAAAGTGTCTCTGATAGTCATGCTTGTTTCCGAGCAGGAGCTGGAGAAGGTACGGCCACCGAGAGGCTTTCATTTCACTCTTTCGTCCATCTTTGTTTGTCTTTGGTTTGTGCTTGATTTGACCATTAATGTCTCAGGGGAAAGTTCTCCGTTACTTCCCAACGGAGCGAGGTCAGCAGCTCGCTCAAGGACCAATCACTCTCAGCCTAACCACACAGAAGACCACGCCCACCCATGTGGAGCGCATGATCAGCCTGCAGTTCCGCGACCAAAGCCTGAAGCGCACCGTCGTGCATCTCCAGTTTACTTCGTGGCCGGAGTTGTAAATGTTTCTTATCCATCCCCCCCTCCCTTTCAGGACAGATGTGCAGGTTCTGATCTGATGTCACTTCCTCTCAACAGGGGTCTTCCTGACAGCAAAGGGAACCTGCTGCGCTTCATCCAGGAAGTTCATGGGCATTACCTGCACCAGAGGCCCTTACACACCCCTGTTGTTGTGCACTGCAGGTGAGAGTAGTTGTGTTTCACCACTTTACTGAAGGCTGCAAAGGAGGAAAAGAACTATGAAGGGCTGTGGATGAATGCTTAGGTGGCAATTTAATTCACAAATCAAGATCCACAATTTTTACTATTCAATATATTATGTTTATCTGGTTGCTACGTCTTTTACAGGGTGTAAGAAAATCCAAATATGCTTTAAATCATCTTTTATTCCTTTATCTAGAACAGGAGATCAAGTACGGCTTCTTCTCTGTGCCATCAGACAGTCATGTATAATTGATGAGATTTTTGTTAATATTCTTAATTTCTTATTCATGATATACTTCAAATAACATTAAATATAACTTTTTTCAATCTGATTTTTTTCTTTCCACTTGATACTTTTACTTTGAAAAGGAGACGCTTCATCAAGACTTTATTTTGAAAGATTTTTGTGTACTTCCTGTGACAGCAGTCTGCATTTTAAAGCAATAATTAGAGTAATAATTAAAGTAATAATAATTTTTCCAAAACATCTGCAATCATCTGAGCATTTGGACACGAGTGACAGCTCTAGAGCTTGACCAGTGGGTCACATGTCCTCTACAGTCAGTTTGTTTAGATGGTCATGAATGAAGCCTGCAGCCTTTAATGATGCAGTGATGCAGAAACACGCCGTTCATTAACCCGCACACTTCCTGCTTCAGCTCTGGCGTTGGGCGCACCGGCGCCTTTAGCCTCCTGTATGCAGCTCTGCAGGAACTGGAGGCAGGAAAAGGAATCCCAGACCTTCCGGTTTTGGTGAAGAAGATGAGACAACAGAGGAAGAACATGCTACAGGAGAAGGTAGGACTATGAACGGAGGCATGGATCTGCCGCCATACTGCTGAGAGCCCTAATGGACATGATTGGACTGGATTTTGAAAATGGTTGATTTTCTCCTGAAGCTTCATCTGAAGTTCTGCTATGAGGCCGTGTTGAAGCACGCTGAGCAGGTTCTCCAGCGCCATGGCATCACTGCTGCCTCGTACGGCAAGAACACCAACCCTGCAGCCGCAAAGGTTTGACTTTTCTTCTACAGTTCCTGTTCTCCTTAAAGACACGTCCTTCAAAACAATAACGGTCCGGTTTTTAGCCTAAGTTTAAAGATCATTTAGTCTTAGTGGGATTTCGTCCTCATCAGTTTTCACTAAAACCTTCATTTTCTGAATTTGAAACATTAAATGTCATCTGCAGCTAATGTAGAATAACTGCAGTAACCGTTTGAGATATTCAAAGTATAATGTATCCTGCTTGTTCCTTTTTTAAGACATTTATGTCCTGTCACACTTTAATAAACTAATGTTTAAAAGCTTTTTAGTTTGATCATTTATGTAAAAACAGTTAGAATACAGAATAACAGTTGATCTAAACTAAACGATCCAAATTCCACGTCTGATGCTGCATCATCTCAGCAGAAATACTCATTCTGTTAGTTGGGTCTTTATTACATCCCTTTAGTAGACGCAACACATTGTCTGTGTTGTTATTTTCTTTATTTGTGTCTTGGTACTAAAGTTGCTCTTACTACTTATTATCAAATGAAACTTGGAGTAATTGTAATAGCTAACTGTTCCTGTTGATGGTCACACTGCTGAAGTCCAGTCGTTCTGACCGATGATCCTGACTGTTGTTTCTGCTCACATTTACTCCAAAGGATTTCTGTTGGTTCTGGTCTGAGCAGGTATTGTGTCCCTGTGAGACGAGATGGATGGATGGATGGATGGATGGATGGGATAGATAAAATAGATTGACTATGATGGATAGATACGATAGAAAGATGCATAGATTGGATGGATCAACGGATGGATTGATGGATGGATAGATGGATAGATGTGATAGATTGATGCATAGATAGGAAGGATGGATGGATAGATAGATATAAGCGCTTTTAGGCCAGTGCATTATTGATTACAAAACGAATTTGTTAATTTGCAGCTAATAAACAAAAAGTGCATTAAAATACAGGAAATGACAGCAAATGAATTGAAGCTTCTAAAAAGTGCATCAGTTAGGCTGATCGTCTCTGTTTTCCTCGTCTGAGTTGGCATCTGGCTCAAAACTGCAAAACGGCTGGATAGCTCCAATGTTCCTCACTCTTCTTGTTGTGCGATAGCTTTAGCTTAGAGGTGTGAGGGGCTGTAAGCTAGCAGAGTGCAAACAGAGAGCTTCCAGTAATTGTTGACGGGAAGAGGGGCCGGGTTGCTCTGCTCTGACAGTCAGCAAATTTTCGATGAAGCCCAGCAGAACCTATGGCATCGAGAAGGACACAGGTTTTCAAATGTTGGCTAGAAATGGCACAATGACGATTAAGACAACTGCTGTCAATGTTTACAATATTTATTGCTGTTGGATCAAACTTTCCATCTGTATTCTGACTCTCGTTTATCTCTGCAGCCTTACTCCAGACAAGAGTCTCAGCTCGACCTCGTCCTCGGCGGGCGACATGCCCATCAGCTCCATTCAGGCCACCATCGCAAAGCTCAGCATCCGGCCCCCCAGCACAGACACCACGGCGGAGGCCGGGGTGATGGGGGCGATGGAGGCGATGCTTCCAGGCCTGGACTCGACGGGCGACATCCAGCTGCTGCAGGATCCCTGCCCCCCCACAGACTGCCAGCTGCCCTCCTCCCTCAGCCCGCCTCTCACATCGCCGACCCAATCTCCCCCACCACCCAACGGACTGGACAGTCTCTCTCCGCCTACTCCACCCAATCACCAGGAAGCCACGCCCAGCGTCAGCCCGCCTCCAGCCTCCACCGCTGCAGCTTCGTCATCCCTGGAGCTCCTGGCCTCTCTGACGCCGGAGGCTTTCTCCCTGGAAGGGGGAGGGAAAGGGAAGCAGCGGGTCACCAAGCAGAGCTTTCTGCAGCCAGCAGAGGGTCAGGGTCTCCATGGGGTTCGAGGCAGTGACGGCGATGACCCTCTCAGTTCTCTGGACCCGCTCTGGAGCCTGGGCAAGCGCTGAGATGCCTGTGCAACCCGCCTTTCTGCTTTTCACCACCAGGTGTCAGTAGAACGCACTAACCCCGCTTTTCCAGAAGGAAAACCTGAATCCCAAGAGTGCTGGAGACATTTTAATGGTCTTAGTTACCAACATGTGCCTGTTGGCAGACATGGTGTCACCTCTCAAACAGACATGCAGCCCCCCCCCCCACCATGATTCTTTTCATTCCTGGAGACCTGTGGGACCAGATCACTATGCACTTGTCTGGACTTTCACTCCTTCTTTGCTGCTTTTCTTTGTGCGCTGGTGGATGGAAGCACTCCTGCACCTCCAGCACCCCCAGCTTCAGATCTGCCCACCCCTCCAAAGATTCCCAGCATGCACTTCCTCCACAACATCCGTTTCCATAATCATTTTTAGGACTGTCGGAGATCACGTCGGCTGAAACAATTCTGTCATTTTGGTAACAAATGGAGAAAAATGAGCTCGTCTTTACAAGTTTATTTCCTTAACAATGTGGGAGAGATTGATTATTGTTCATTGTTGTAAAAATCTTAAATAAAGTCAGTAGACTAGAAGACTCTTTTATTAAAGACTGTTTATTTGAAAATTAGTACAAACTTTTTCTCTATTTTTTTTTTGTTTTGTTACAAAAACGTAAATAAGTTACCCCACCACTCCAGCCTGCTGAGACTGCGAGCCGCCACGGGAAAAGGAGGTCCGTGACAAAATCTGAGAGGAAAGTAGAACGTTCACATCTACTGTTCTAAAGACAAAAAAAAAAAAAAAACTAACTTTAACCTGCCCCCACAGTCCGATCAATGATGTTTGAAGCAGAAAAAGCCTGATGGCAGAAACGGGACAGAAGCAGGCGATGCTGCAGGCTTTAGTTCAACACGGAACCAAAACATTCAGTAAAAAACAAACAAGTCTGTCGCACCAGAAGGAGCTGTTTCCAGCTTTTCCTTTGCAGAAAATACATTTTAGAAAAGAACATTTGGATTTAAAAATAAAAAAAATGCTAACCTTTACACCACCTTCATATAAGAAAAGATTTTTAAATGGTCTAAAAATTAACGGTCTGTAGAAATAAAAAAAAAAAGAAAATCTTGGAAGCTAAAGAGGCAGCAGTTCTGCTTTCTGTCACAAATTCCAACGTAAACTGTGGTTTTTCAGCCGCTCGATCCCCGGCTGTGAACGCGGTCCGTAGAGGAACCGGCGCTGCTCCTGCTGCTGATCACATGCTCAGGTACCTGTGCTGCAGGTGTGTGCAAATCTACCCATCCGCCTCTCCTGATTGCAAAAGTGCCTCTAAACGTCGGGCGGGGTTCTGTGAAGCAGTTCTCCATCTTCAGGCTACATTCAGTGGACACACACATACAGTAGAAGGTGAAACACTCTGGATGTTGAAATGCCCCAAACGCCACTAATCCCAGTCTCTTTCAGCCAAACGCTTTCACTCTCAAAAGTGATCAATTTATCAATGAATGACCATCAGGATCCATTTCTGGATCATTCTATTCTGCTTCACATTTTTTTCTCTCCACCTTTAAAAATGTGAAACCACTGACTGTCTAATCTATCAGCTCAGTGGCCTTGTGGTAGAGTGTCCACCCTGAGACTGGAAGGTTATGAGTTCAAATCCATGGCCAAGTAATACCAAAGTCTCTGGGACCCAGTGCCTCCCTGTCTGATGCTCAGCATTAGGGGGCTGGATTGTGGGGGGGGGGTTAAACCACAAAGTGGCCAGCAGTTAACCCCACCCCCCAGGGGATGAGCCCAACCCCACATGCTCAAGTGCTGCTGGGATTTTAACTTTAACCTAAATGAGTCGAATTAGCGTATTTTTCTAATTCTGCACATAAGTGAATTAAATGAACTGCTGTCCTTTAAAAACCCTTTTTGAAAAATCCATCCTTACAATATTACTAATCTGATGTAAATTTAAAGCTGCCACAAAACCAAAGAATTTGACAATTTTCTTTAATTTTTTCCCCCAAACTGTAAAATATTGCGAAAAAAAGCATTTGAGTCATGTAAATATGTCTTTTGTCTGGTTTAACTCCAACAACTACAGCTTCCATTAGCATTTTTATGTTTTCTATCTGAAGTGTCAATTTATTTTTAAAACAAATCCTAAATCACAAGCTAATGTATTTACTCTTCCTGTAACCAAAAAAAATATATATATATATTTTCTGGTATTTGTTATTTAATCTCCACTAAACTCTTGGGTTTATTCAGTGATCTTTGCTGCAGGTGAACTGAAAACCCCTCTGGAATGAAAACATGGCAACCAACAATAGAAAATAGTTCTTTTTCCATGAAATGTCAAGCTTTTCCTGGCCTAGACTGAAAATTGTCCATCTTAAATAAACTGCTTTCGTTTCCCTCCAAAATTGTGAACTATTTAAAACGTACTTTAGTCCAAATCTGCTCATTTGATATCCGTTAAACCAGTACAGTATACCTTTATAAAAATCTCAGATGGATTCATCGAGTCAAAAACCCCCTCAGTCGTCTTGAATCTGAGCGGTTCTGAGAATAAAGACGGGGGACGACAAAGCTTCAGTAACAGCCGGGTTTGGTTTTTACCCCGACACACACGCGCGTCACAGCGTCGACGCGTTTCCAGCCTGATCTCCACGCATACGGCCTCTCACATCGTTGTCACTTCATCGTTTTCACCGTTCAGATCTGGGACGAACCGTCTGTAAACAAACCGTTACGCAAAAATATATCACTAATAAATAATTTGTTTTGTACATATAAAAACGTCCTCCTCTGGAGGTTTTCTTCAGACCATCAGTTTCCTCTTTCACAGCAGCATTCAGGGCAGAGCCACGAAACGAACACAAAAAGAGCACAAACTTGGAACAGCTTCTCTTTAACGGACTCCACGACGGTGATGAAGAGTCGGCTCTTCTTCCTCGCAGCAACCTGCAGCAGCCGACGCTTTTGATAAAAACAAGTCCACGATTGTGAATGTTCCCGACTGACCGCCATCAGTCCAGCTTCTCCAGCACCGACGGCACGTAGACCAGGCTCAGCTCGCTGCCGAAGTCGCACACGATGGCGGCGTTGTCCAGCACCAGCAGCTGCCGCACCACCTGACTGTCGCTGCTCTGGCCCAGGTAGACCGTCTGCAGCAGATCGCCAAAGTTCAGGTCCCAGAAGGAGACGCAGCCTTGGCCCCCCGTCACCAGCAAGGACTCCGAGATGACTCCCAGACTGGCCCCACAACCCATGTCCTGATGGGAGGAAAGAACGGCAGCTGACTTTCAACGTTCATTTCTCGGATTTTTAGTTTTGCAAAGCAGTTGGTTTGATCTGGAGGATCGTCAATTGTTCCTGTTACTTTATATTCTATTGGTCATTTAGCCTGGATATACTTTCTACAACTTTACAAATGATGTTCTTTTAAACGAGTAACTTTCGAGGTTAGCTTTGGACGCCTGGATTTGCCGGATTGAGTTCACATCTCATGAAGGTTTTCTGAAGACGTTGTTGGAACTGGTCCAGTCTACCTGCTGTATGGAGTACAGTTTGATCCCGGTGCTGCGGTCCCAGATGCAGATGAGGTCGTCCAGGCCCGAGCTGATGACGCAGGAGGTAGTGCAGACCAGTGACGTGACGTCGCCGCGGTGACCATAAACGTGGCTGACGCGGCTGCCGGTCAGGACGTCCCACAGGCAGATGGCGCCGTCCTGCCCACCACTTGCCAAAACCATTGTCTGGAGAAAGAAAACTAATTATTATTGTAACCGTAACTGAAGCTTCTTTTGAAGTTTGACTTTCACGAGACACTTTTCTAAACTAAGAGAATATTTGAAGAAGAGACCTGGTCGATGTAGATGGCTGTGATTCCTCCAGAGTGACCCTGCAGGGTGAAGAGGCAGCACGAGTCCTCCAGGCGATAGACCTGACCGGTGCAACAATAGTTAACGAAGGACCGGACCCCGACAGGTCAAAGCATCAGCGCCGTAGAGCTCATTTATTCGGAAATGACAACATATTTTAATATATTATAAATTAAACTGAATTGACTGTTATTCATTAAAAAATCAAATTTTGAGAGTAAAGATTGATCTCATATTAATTATTGACGTGTTAAAACCCAAAGGTTCTCACCCGGACAGTGTGGTCCTGGCTGCCGGTGACCACGCGGCCGGCCGCCGCTCGCAGCACTGTGATGGGCTTCTGGTGAGCGCACTGCACGGAGCGCGTCAGCTGGCAGCTGATCACATCCTCGCTGGTGTAACAGGGAGACGGAGGCATGCTTCCGTGCCCGGGGGCACCTGCAGCGGGACGAGCACAAACGTTCAGACTCTCTTCCTGTTTGGACCAGAGCTCGTCCGTAGTTTTATTCTTTTTCACAACAACACAGCAAAGTCGAAGTCAAAATGATGCTGCGGGTACCAGAGATGTTTTGGATGGTAAGAACGTCATTCTTATCAGTGCTGAGGGCATCTCTGAATCTCTCTATGACCGACACCAGTTCCACATTTATCTGAACCAGTTCTACCATAATCCACCAAACACGTAGCACTATTGTCGGAGTGTCGTTACCCTAAAAACTCAACATTTTACCCCAGTATTCTAAAAAAAATTAAAGCTCAAGAAAGCACCAATACCTGCAGCCAGATAATTACAATTTGTCTTTTTTCTAAAAGTCTGCAAACTATTGTGAAAAATAAATTACTTTACCATGAACACATAAAAAGAGAGAGATGGGCTTTTTTTTTTTAAAGACAAACTGCAGATTAAACCGCACAAGGACCTGGAGAAGGAGTTTGTCAAAAATCTGCCCGTGCAATGCTCTACTACTGTAACTACTCTGCAGAGTATGGACATTTGTGCACATAAAAAAAACAAAACGAATGAATTTAGGCTCTAAATCAAAGCCCTGTTCTCAAAGTGAATGCGGCGGGGTTATCTCAAAGAAGTGAGGATGTTCAAACAGTAAACTCAGTCACAGTTACTCTACTCGAGCCCAGAAAACCTGCAAATGTTTAAAACCAGACATTTTCTCTGCAGAAACGTTGGGGGCTGTTAAGTGACTATAAGGAGTTGCTCATTTGTTCTTAAGTGCAATAATACATTTATGTAGAAAAGTAACAGGAATGCATTTTCATGTGATGTTAATAATACCACATTTACATTTATTGTCTTGTCAATAGATTGCACTTTTAAAATGTGTTAACTGTCAAAGTCTGAAGGTAGAGAAACAAACAGTAATTTATTTAAGAGGAGACCGAATCTACAGAAACTAAGAAAAAAAAAAAAGAGAGAGCTACAAAATAGTTTTAAAAATAACAAATCTGTAAAATGTTCCACTTTTAGTTTAAACTTTAAATTGGGCTAAACTTAAAATGATTATTTTTATTGAAGCCCCCAACTGTATGAACATTTGTTTTAATATAAAACAATTTCAAGTAATCATCCATGGAACATGTGTCCCACATCACATACCTAACTTTCCATGTTCCCATAACTGTGACTTTAAGGTTAAAAAGTCCTCCTGATCTCAATAAAGATGTGCTGTTCAGCATTGGTCATTCAATCATTATTACTTTGTGCTTTGAATAAAAGTCCACCTTTGAATCTTTTTTTTAAATGAGATTACATCCTCCATTTTTGCAGTCGTTCAGAGCAAAACACAAACTGCTGGCTTTTATTAAAAATTAGTAACAAGTAGCGCGAGCTCACGAGCGCCCTCTCTGTCGAGACAGTGCTACTGCGTACGTCACCGACTGTCTTTTCAGTGCGGTTTTATGTCACGGTGTAGCACAACATAAACTAGACAAAACAAGAAATATATTGAATGTTAAATGGAAAGCAATAAAACTTTGTGCAATGGACTTTAAAAAAAATAAAACATTAGATTTAAGCTTTTTAGATATTTGGGGTTGCTTTGCCAAATCTCGCAGTTGCTATAGCAACCCCTAGCTACCACCTCTGGCGCCGGCCCCGGGTCCAAAACAGTGTTGATTTTAGGGTAATAACATGCAAAGAAAATTAGATCTTCAATCACTCCCTCTCTTGAGTGCACCAAAAATTAATAATTGAAGAGGATTCCACCTTAAATTCAGGCGGAACTTATGACCCATAGAAAACTAAAAGGCTGACTTCTCCCAGCTTGAGCAGTGCCTTCAAACCACAGGTCTGCAACCTTCAACAATTAAAGAGCCATTTGGCTGATTTCTCACTGACAAAACCTTTATTTTTCTTTTAGGGGAGTCACATTGGAAGGGTCAAAGGGCCACATGTGGCTTTGAGCTGCAGGTTGCTTTAAACGGTTAGTCATCTATGATGTCTCTCCTCCATTTTGGAATATTATGAATCAAAATCAGCAAGAACAATTAAACAAATGAACCCGTATTTTAAATAAAAAACAATGTCTACATGTCAGCTGCAAATGTCTTCATTTTGATTGGAGTCTCAGCTGACAAAGTCCCCCCTCCCCCTTGTGGTGCTCTTAAAAATGATGAGCATTATGGACAACCCCCTTAACAAACAGAGGTAAGGTGTTCCAAACTAAAGGAGAAGAGTCTCACCTCTGTACTGCAGCAGAGCCAGAGGTTTGTTGATCTCCACCGTGAAGAAATCCAAGGATCCGTTGAGCCGAGCTGCTACAATTCTGATGAAAGCCAGATTCCCACAGTGAGGACTGGATCCACAGATGCACAAACTCATCCATCCACAAACATTCCCTTAGGACAGGCATGTCCAAAGTTGGGCCTGTGGGTCAAATGCTGCCTGCGTACAGACTTCCACTGGCCCGTAGGCTCCTGTCATGAAATGAATCATATGTGGCCCCACACTTTCTAGGAACTGAGTGTACGATTTCTTGATTGCTGGTGGCTAAATGACGTTACAAGCCGTAGTAAACCTGTAGCTGCTTGACCTTCACAGCCTTCGGGGCCAAACCAGAACAGCTTTCTTTGTTTCTGTGATCAAAACCAAAATGGTTTGTATTTCTGAATCCCGTCACTATTTGGTGTTAGTTTCTTGTTTACATTTAGAAGTTTAAAGTGAGAATTAAATCGTGAATAATATGTAACATTTCATGTGAACCCAGATTAATGTTAACGAGACAGACTTTTACTTCATTTTATTTCTGGCCTTCAGAAATTCACAGTAATTTCATTAAAATTTATTTTGATGCATTTCTGTTTCTTAAAAATATTCTTTTTATTGTTCATTTGGATTCAATGATATAAGGGTTGAAGGAATGCAGGCCAAATGGTTGGTCATTCTTCATTTTCACCTCACAAAATCTGTCCGTCACGTTTGAACACCCCCGGATGAAAGACATTTGAATAAAAGGGGGAGGGGTTAGCTGCTCTGCAGGTGTTTTTACCTGTTGTTCAAGAAGGCTAAAGCTGTGATTCCAGAGACTCCGTCTTCATTTCTGCATCGCAGAGATCCTTCCACTGCATCCCACAACTGAAACACAGACGCCATGTGTTTCAGTGCTTCATATGAGTATATTTGGTTTAATTGTGAGCCTGGGCAGAAAAACACCCCTCCTCCCAAAACAAGGTGGAGCATTTTCCTGTCATTGATAAGATATACTGTCAAATAAGTTCATTTCTGGTGCAAAAGTGTAAAAAAAAAAGCTAATTAAGAGATGCTGAGTGAGGTTTTGCTCCTACTTCCAGTTTGCCGCTGCTCCTCCCAGCAGCTATCAGGTTTCCTCTCAGCTCCATGGCCCACACGGAGCTCTCCCAGTCTGCAGCCGCCTGAGTCCCGGATCCGGAGCCTCTCTCCTGACTCGAGGCCCCGCCTCCATCGCCAACGCTGAGTCTCCTCTGAGGCTGAGCAGCCGAGGACGGCGATGAAGACGCAGAGGAGGCACAGGGGTAGCTGGACGGCGATGGCGGCTCGTGCTCTGTGTACGCCCGCTCCACCAGACTGCCGTAGTCAAAGCCCTCTTTGGGCGGGGTGGACAGGTGAGAAGGGGGCTGAGAGGTGAAGTTGGTGTCAATGAGTGGAGTCAGATCGGGCTGGTCGGTGAAAAGAGCGAGTCTGGAGGGTGAGGCGCGGCGCCTCAGCGGGAAATAGTCCTCCTCTGACAGGTTCTCTCCGCCGATGGAGGGATCTCGGCTTTCAAAGCCCAAACCTTCGGGTTCTCTGCTCAAACCATCCAAGCCCTCCCGCTGCTCCCAGCAGCCATTGCTGCTGCTCCGCCTCAGCCTGGGGAGGGGCACAGAACTCTGTTAGCTCTACAGGCTCTAGAGCAAAAAAAATTACTCAAGAGTAAACAGTAGAATGACTAAAATGACAAAAAGGAACTCTCCTTTTACTACAGAACGAGTACTTTCGATTGTACAACCTTTCCCAGAAGTCTATTCGACTAATGCTACAAAGTCCACTGTAAAAACACAATCCCAACAAGTATTTTCCTCTAGTTTTAGTATCTTAATATGAGACAAAACTAACTTTCTAGTAAATTTCCAGTAAAATGTAACAACTCGTTTTAACCCAAAAAGACCCAAAAATAAAATGACGTGGAATAAACCACAAAGCAAGTGGAGCACGGAACACAGTTCTGGTATTTTCTGTTACAATGATGTCAATATGGGCTCCTAGGGGTTAAAAAAATACATTTTCAATATCTTGTTGAGTCATTAGAACTCGATGTGTCCTTTGTGTTCTTTTACTTTACATAATATTTCAAGCAGAAGTTTCATTTGTGAGCGATTTGTTTCAAAAGAAAGACTTTAGGGAAACGAAAACATTTTATTTGACTCCAAATGCATCTAACAACAGCAGGACAGACATTACAAAGCAAACATACATTAGCACATCCCTTTGCAGACAAATGTATTTTAAATTGTGTCATTCTAGTCTGATTTTAAGGGGATTGTGGTCTAGAAATAAGAATAGTTGGACTATTGTAGGACTTTAAAGACCATATTTGAAGGTGTATAAATACTTTAAACATATTTTTTAAGCAACACACTTTTTGTTAAGACGTAAAAGTTCTATTACCAGGGCAAGGGCTATACATCTATACATTTATAGCTAATTTTAAGATTTCACCTTTAAAGGTCAGGACACCACATTTTAAGAAATCTTACCAATTCGACTAGTTTTTTTCAACTTTAACTTGAAAACATCTCATTGTATTTATAGATTTGTTAATTGTTCATAGACAGACATTTTTCTTTCCAGTGTAAAGAGAAGAGTAAAAAAGTGTGACAGTCAGACGCAGGATTTCTCACCACTGCTTTGGGATGACGGTCAGGCAGTCTCCAGTCTGGGCGTCCCAAACACGGATCTGTCCAGCCAGGCAGCAGCTGGCCAGCAGCATCCCGTCACTGGCCAGACATTCTATGTCCTGCAGGACAGAAAAAGACAACATGGCTGCAAACACAGGGGGGAAAAAAAGGGCTTCTTTGCATTTTTTTTTTTAATAGAATGCCGTGCGTGCATCTCCTCTCACCATACTGTGACCTCTCAGCAGGAGGGGGGAGATCTCGCTGACAGGCGGCGAATAACCGTAGTCATCGCATGGCAGGTCTCCACGCCGCCGGCGTCCGTGAGCGGCCCCGTTTTGGCCATAGTTACGAGGGCACAGAACCCGGTAGAGACAGAAAAGCAGAAGAACCAGCAGAACCCCTGCAGCCAGACCCAGAGCTGCCACCCTGAGGAGAACAAGAACAGAACAGAGTTCTCAGAGGACGGATCAGCGCAAACACATGGAACACCACTATTTTGACAATCTACAAAAATCCATAGAAATTTCCCACAAGTCCCTCAAAAAACATAGACATTGGCAAATATACACCACAATCCATTGCATTTGTACAATTATTCATTTGACAAAAAGGTATGTAAATGTATTTTTTATCAATCACCCCAGTTTTTATCATCAGAAGTCAAATGTCCAAATTTATAATTTTTTTACTTTGGCAAATACGGGACGTCATATTTGCATTAAAAAAAAAGTAGTGAGCATGTGTCCAAACCCCATTAAAATCCAGAGCATTAGATATAGACTTTATATATTTAAATATAGTCTTTTAGAGGTTAGGAAGGTAGCGAGGGAATTCAGACACAGCCTGAGATTCCTGTGCATCAGCCATCAGATGCTTGGTTTGTTGTATTTTCAAGCCCCTCTTTGTAAGGTGAAAAACCACATTTTGGCCGTTAATAGAGTTTTCTTCGACATTCATACCGGCTGCCTCAAAACTGCCGACACAAACTCCTTTATCTGTGACTTATCATAACAAATCGGTCTTTCTTCAGGAAAATAATCAGCGTATGTTGGATGGAACCACCTGACCAAACAACATCTGCCTCCTTCACTGTCCTCTGAGGAATGTGGAGTCGATGCACAGATCAAATCTGACAAACAGCTGCGACTTTCTCAGTCGACAAACAACTTCCCTAAACCGGACTCAAGCCTGGGAATCTTTTCACCGTCAGACATTTATGAAGTTATAACATGAAGAGATTGGTTGATATGAGGGACTTTAGCAAATGTAGGAACGTCAGAAGAACTGAAGTGCTGATGAACCTCATGGCCTCACGTTCTCTGTTTGGATATTTCCCAGAAGGCCACACGTGCAGATCCAGAGGGAACTCTTCCACTGAGCTCTCCTGAAAATCGGAACCTTTGAGCGCGTTTGAACCCATCTTAGACGGAAATCAAATCTGACCTCAGATCAGATAAACCCTGTTCACCTCTGCGTGGTGCTGCAGGAAAATAAACAGAAAGGAGCCCAGCGTGCAGCACTGGAACCACAGGAGGAACAACAATGGAAGATCACATAACATCTGTTTCAGTGAGTTACATACACAAAAAGGTTCACTACAGAACCACATAAACCAGATACTGAAGGAAAACGCTTCACTTTTGCAAAGACGAGACACAAAAAAGTCAATAACGTATTGAATGTTTCTAACAAGGAGATGTTACTTGCAATCTGTGGCCTTCAATGTTACATCATTTGGAGATAATCTGCTTCCAACATCTTTATGGTGCTGGCCTTCAATCTATCTTTGGTGGCCTCTTTCCAGCGGAGAAGGTCGCGACCCTGACCCAATTACAGTCACCAGCCTTTGAATGTGCTGCCCTGAGATGAAAGAAAGAGCTTCCACTTGGATGAGCCGCCGTCCCGGGGACGGTCCGCGGCTTTACGTAACGCTGCACGATGAAAACCACGCTCCAGAATTGGAGTTTGATGGTAATTAGAGTGATTAGAAACTAGAATGAAGGCCGAACATTTTTAAAGGTGAAACAAAGATGGAGATTTCAGGCTCACAGAAATCTGCTGCCAAAACACTAGTTTGCTTTTATGTCAAACTTCTTCACTCTTCAATTTGATTTATTTGTCAAATCTTAAATGTGTGTTTGGTTTCAAAAAACTGTTTTCACACATTAGGTGATTTTAATTTTAAAAAAAATGGAGCTTTCATTAGTGAAATATGAATTCCTACAACAACAAAAAACAAACAAAAATCAATTTTCCTTTGAAATATATTAAAAAATTACTTTAAAAAAATGTATAAACAACTTTAGTAAATCCGCAGTTTGGAAATTATTTTATGTATTTATATATTTACACAATGGGAGGATTAGTCCATTGAGATGCTATATATTGTTTTCAAAATAAAAATAGAGTTAAGAACAAACAAATAAAGAGAAACAGACAAAGAAAATACAAATTTGGCTACAGATTCTGTGTTTAACCAACACACACACTTTTACCTCTGATCCCATTTGAAGGTCCCATTTTTATTTAATCTATCCCAATAACTTTTTTAAATACACAGCTAGCTGAAGACGGGCTAAGAACTGACCAATCCAAATATTTTCCTCAGTCCACCACAAAAAAATGAAAAGTGGCAGATCACTTCTGTGTTCCACATCCAGTTTGTCGTCTGGAAACAACCTGTCATCCAGGATCGACCTCTGAGGAAGAGTCTGGCTTCTCATAGCAAAAGCTGGTGAACAAACACCGATCATCAAATCTTTATAACTTTTAAAGTTTATAGCATCCATATAGAAAGAAAGAAAACTGTCTGCTCAAGTCTAACCTCAAACTCTTGTCCCACATGAAAGCTGAAGGTCACGACCAACATCTAGTTTGGCCTCCGCTCCAGATGTTTGTGTGCTATGGCTCTCTTTTCTGTTTTGCTAACCCAACCTGGATAGCAAAACAGAAAAGTTTTCAACTGAACTAAAGGCTGGAACCGTTAAAAACCTAAAGTTAAAAAAATTAATGATGTTTGAAGGTTCCACATACGTATCCCAGATCCCGCCTAAAATATATATCCCACTTTTCGTATTAGATAAAGATGAGTTGGCGTAATTATACAGTGTTGTGATCCTATTAAACGTGGTTTCAGTCAAAGGTTTGGAGTATTTAGTAGGGCTTGCGAGACATGAACATATAGCAAAACAACTAAATACATCATTTCCATGTCACTGCAAAAGTTTAATTTGACCCTCGTCTGCATAGGAGGCGAGCATCTAACATAAAGGTCAATCTGATTGGTCAATGATGTAAAGAAGTCAAATGCAAAAAGGGATTTATTTGATTCGTTAAATACTTCAAGCTACCATAACATTGTTTTGGCACATTTAAGGTAACTATTCATTGCAATTTTTGCCAACTTTTGCGTATTACACAGCTTGATATCGCGGTAACGATACATTTGCGATATTCTTTTGCAGGCCTTGTATTTAGACATTTTTGGTCAGAAAATTCCACAAATAACTTAGCAGAAAGACGTATTAGGGGTGTTTCTGAGTACTGACTTGTAGAGTGTGAGATCCGTCTGTAAATCAGCAGAAACCTTGGGGATCAGTGGGGGGCGGTGTCTCGTGTCATGGGGGTGGCGCGTCTCAATGGCCTCCTGGGGACTCAGGTGAACAGAGACTGGAATTACAGGTAAAATGCTGATGTATCTGAAAACAGAGAAGACGAAAAAAAGTGTCTTTTTTAGAACCAGTATGATGTCAATTACTATCAGAATTTTAAAAAACGCAATTTTACTTTCAAAATAAAAGCACAATCAAGTTTCCGTAGACCTGTGTCGGCCAAATGATGATATACCTGTCTGCTATTAAATTGATGCCAAAATACAAAGCTGGGTCAAATCGTTTCTTAATATGGAGAAGTGGTTAAAAAGCTAAGCTCTCATATTTAAAGTTATTATTTAACGCTGGAAAACCCAAGAACCATTTTCTTCTGGGCTTTTAAAGTTAATTTGACAATGTTTTCAGCAATTAATAGCAGCCAAGAAAATAAAATAAAAAAAATAAAAACCAATATTTTCTTTAGAATACCATAAAATTATTTTAAAAAGCGGCAAAATATAGTCCCAAAGATTTCCCCTAGTTAAGTTGCCTACTACTCAAATGACAGAACAAATGTGTGCTGTCAAACAAAATAAAACTCTGCAACAGTTCTGCACAGTAAAATGCACCAAACAATAAAAAAAACAAAACAACAAACATTGGCATCCCAGCTGGAGAAGTAACTACCGTCTTCTTTGCACACAGTGTTGACTTTTGGTTAAAATAAAAACACACATTTAACTTATTGAACAGATGGAGCTTATCAGTCCACCGCTCATGTCTAAACCCCCCCAGGAGAGTTAGAGTTCAAGGTCATGAAAACGTGTTTGCAGTTTTATCTCGCACAGTCCTTGAGAGTAAAACATATAACATGTAAAACATGGAAAACATGAGTTGAAAATATCAAACTATGTCTTGTTTACAATAAAGATCAGAATTTGAGGACATACAACCGCTTTTTCTTTATTGTGTCAACTTTATCACTCCAAACAAGATAAAAGAAAACTTAGCATAAAGATTCAAAACATTTTTTTAAACCTGAATCTTGTATTTTCCCCTTTCAGCACTCACCGTTTTGCCAAAGTGATGTTATAGTAGCTGAAGAGTGAGGGCCAGTGCCTGAAGGACAACCTCCTCCACCCTTCCTCGTCTTCGGCCCCCCAGGTGATTTGAGGGACTGAGTGTGAAAGCGGGGGCAGAGGCAGGGCCCTGCCGGAGCTGTGGTGGCCCTGTGATTGATTCTCTGGTACAGGAGTTGGATCTGGGGCAGAGTGAATGCTCAAGGTACTGGTAGGATCTACGGCTGCGAAAACTGGAGCTACGGCCAGGTGAGGGGATAAACCGGACACTCCGGGGTCCCCCAGGGGGCTTTGCTCGGACACCTGCGCGGCCAGGTAAGTTCGGATTCCGGCCGGGTCGGTGTAGACGAGGATTCCGATCCAGATCACCGTACCAGCCTGCACACAAAGGTTACTTTTAGTTATTAAATCTTGCAGCTGCAGACGTTTAAAAACACTTGAACTTTCCAATAACTGTTACAAAAAAAAATGCAAAACAGGTTTTTGCTGACAAAAAAAAAGTTACGAAGATAAACTTATGAAGAGGTAAGATCAGTTCGGACACCAAAGGCTGATTCCCATCATTCAGGAGGAAATCTGTGTCGTACCATGATGATACGCTGAGCCAGACGTGTGCGGGCCAGGAAGTACACCACACGCAGCCTCTTGGGGAGCCTGAGGTTCCTAAAGGCCGGGGTCTGCAGGGTGATCGTGTGGGGCGACGGCCGTGGAGGAGGGGGGGCCTCACGTGTTCGGAGGGGAACCGGTTTGGGTTGAGGCAGACCCGCTTCAGCTGGCAGGCGGCGGTTCAGGTCGGCCAGCTGGTGGAGAAGATTCATACAACTGACAAAACTTTTCTCAATGGGACAAAAATATTTCATACAAAAATCACCAAAAACTGATAATCGCCAACATGCATAAAGGGTTTATATTGTCCTATTCTTAAGCCTTTTATAGTAAACAATATCCATGTATATCAGCGGCCCCCGACCTTTTTAACGCCACGGACCGGTATGACGTCATTCAAAGTTTTCAGGGCCTGGTCTTTGAGACGTGGCGGACGATTACTGTAGCAACGCTACGATGAAGCAGGAACAGAGACATGGCAATACGAATTCTGAGCTTTTATTTTGACAGGCATGACATTGTACATCGCACAGGTCTCATCATCATCTCCCCTTCCCACACTCATGAAGCAAAAAAGAAATCTTGTCTATTAAATGTAGCTTTCTTTTTTTGGGAGTGGATGGCTCCTCTTCTGTCTCCTGGCTGGGCCTTTTTCCCTCGGCAAAGAAACTTTCCAAAGACGTTGTGTTTTTTTACTCATTTTGCTAGCTCCTGGGTTTTATTTTAGCGGTAACCTATCATGTGACCGAGAAGAGCGCCTTGGCCTGCGGTAAGAGTGACACAGACGGATGTAACGGAGAGTCAGGCAATTTTTCAAAATAAAACATCTTTCAGATTCCGAAATACCGTATTTTCCGGACTATAAGTCGCTGCGGAGTATAAGTCGCACCAGCCCAAAAATGCATTATAAGGTAAAAAAAAACACGGATAAGTCGCACTGGACTATAAGTCGCATTTTGACGGGAAATTTATTTGACAAAATCTGAGACCAAGGAACTAATAACTTGCACAACCTCATGTGACACAATCATAGCAGACTGTTTATCTCATAATTTCACAGTAATTCTTTCTCATACTTATTTATTTATTCCTTTCATGAAGCATTATTGGTCATCTAATACTCTGTTTGCTTCCTGTATTTGTAGAAACAGTTGTCATTTTTATTGCCTTTCTGAATCTATGAAATCATTGGAAAATAGAATATTATGTTGTTAGCCTTCAAGATCTTACTGTAAAAAAGAGTTTGCTGATTCTCTGAGTCACTTAACAAACTCTTAACACTTAACATACCTCATACATCAAATTGACACAGGAACATCACCTCTGTTCCTCACAAATGAACATAATAGGAGGGTTAACAATGTCTTTATTTCAATTTATTTCTAATATAAGTCGCATCCCCTGCCAAACCATGAAAAAAGGGGGACTTATAGTCCGGAAAATACGGGTACATAAAATGGAAGTTATGCAAGTTATTTATTCTTTCTGTGCGGTCCGGTACCAAATGACCCACGGGGTTTGGGGACCGCTGATGTATATGATAATATATTAGCTTAAGAACACAAAAGAATTAATGTTTTTTATTTTTAATTATTATTAAAGTGAAAATTATAGATATTTTTCTGAGCTTTTTTTCCAATTCAGAAATAAGAAGACTTGATTTCAGAGGCTCCGCCTTTCGCTCCGTGTGGGTCCCGCCCATTTCATGACGTAAACCTAGAGCCGACCTCAGCCGCGTGTCTGCGTCTCGTCCACGAAAACAAACTACATCCAAACTTTTCGCCACGCAGTATGATTTTCTATAACCTTTGCTGTGAGATGAAGCTCCATAAAAATACAGAAATCAGATAAATGACCCCATTAATCGAAATTTTTTGTACTGATAATTGGTTTAAAAATGCTCATCTGTGTGACACAGAATGGATTCTAAAGGCCAACAAAGCGTTACATTTTTACAATAATGAGGACAGGGTAATAATTGTTTGTGTCTCACCTCCATGCGGCGTATATCTATAGACAGAACTGTTGTGAAGAAGAACATTTGCAGGAAAAAGTCGGAGACGAGCCCCACAACGGCAAAAAGACAAAACTCCTACAGAAAAAGAAAATCAACGTTACAACTCTTAGACGAACACACAATACGTAAGAAATAAACCCTGACATCATCCATTTCCTTCTACCTGGATAGCTGGCACCAGAGTGAAATATCCGATGAGAATGATGCAGAGTTCAGTGGCCATGTTCTTCATGATAGACCAGCTTTCATTACTGAGGCCTGGTGTTAGGAGAGCCGTAACACAGGGGGAATTCATTTCAATCTTCAACACAAATGAAGTCAAGCGGCAGGAATGAAACGTCACCCTGAGCAATGCGGAGCTTGACCTCCAGGTCGACAGGGGTGGAAACCACAGATTTGGTGAGGACCAGGACGTTCTCCAAACCGATCACCACCACCAGGTAAGGAAAGATCTCACTGGAAGGAGGAATTTGCAAAAACAGGACTCATTTGGTTGGTCTTAAGAGTTCTTAGGCTCCACATTACATTTACGTTATCCAGTTAAATCAGACAGCAACATTGGAATTTTTTTTCCCCTTTTTTTTCGGTGACTCTGAACACCACACATGAAACGCAACAGAGCTGTGCTGTTCTATAGTTTTTAGAATGGAATCAAATCTAAATCCAACCTACAACAGGGTGGAGCTCATCAGTCACATGCTGCTAAATAAGGATGCTTCATTTAAAAGCTGCTGTAAAGTCGAGAAACCACTTTTTAACAATAAATGTCTGTTCATGTTTGACAGCTGACTGTTGGAAATTCCTGCTCCGAAAGGAGCGTAAAGAGAGATTAACAAGATTACAGATAAGCTTTGGAGGTAAGTGTACAACTGGGTCATTTGGGAGTCAACAGCCTTAAACATTACATCACACCTGTTTAACAATACAGCACATCATAAACAAACTCCCAGGACTGGCTGCGGTAGCCTTGAACTCAGCGGTTCAGATTGGAAGCAGACAAACGCTTTCGGCGCCGGATCCTAGATTATTCCTGCAATCTGGTGTAAAAAATGATGAATGAAAAACGGAAGGTTTCATTTTGGGGTTTTGAGGACTGACGCCGTTTTTTGGGGGTCTTTGTGGTAGTTTTAAGCGTTTATAAAGTGGCTGTCCTGACCTTGGTGAGTGTTTGCACAAGCACACAGTACGGCCCACAGCCGGCGTGGATCATAGTCAGTGGTCAGATAGCGCCGTGCCTTTGTCACGCCATGATGTCAGCTTTTTAGGAATCCTGACACGATTGGACAGTCAATGAATGGTAAGAACAGCATATCCCCGCCCCTCTGGGTAATCCCGCCCACTTCCACACTCAGAGTTTCCTCATTTTATCAATTTTAGTCCATCTGTTGTGAAAAATTAACACAATTCATCACTAATCAATAAAGAGGAAGTTCCAGGTCAGGGATTGAGTGTGTGTCCACAGGTGAGTGAACCAACAGAACTGAACTTGTTTTTTTCAATGAATGAAGTAAAAGATAAAGTGAAACAAACAAACAGACACACACTGAGCAGAAAAAGCTTCAGCCTGATGAGACTGAAGAAACTAAATCTTTAAAGGCTTCAGGAGGAGCTGAGACCCCAAAATCTACTACCTGAGAGATTTAAAGACCCCCTTTAATTAAAAAAAATCATGTTTCATTGGTGTTTTTCCCACGATGGAGGTGTTTATAAAAGAATTAAAGATAAAAACTGTACGTTTTTATTCAAATCAAAACAGACGACCGTTTTCTTTGATCATTGAACAGCTTCGTTTTCCTCACATGACCTATAATATTGTTCGCCATCTCTTTGCTACGCTAATGTTAGCTTGGGGTTTTTGAGGAGCTGCAAGCTAATGAGAGAGAGTGTGTGTAAACAAAGGCATGCTGGGATATCAACATAGTGCTACTTCCATGCCAACAACCCAGAGGATCTCCTGCTACATAATCAGAATTAAAAGATCACTGGGAAACGTTTACGATAAAAATATAGTCAAAGTAGGACGACTTCAACATATTTGCTATAACTTGACCCAACATGTCTAGATGCACAGATGCAGAAATCTGATCGTCCAAAAGTCAGTTTGAAAAGGTTTTTGTGATTTAATCTAAATCAGGTTTAGTTGTCAGATTTCTATTAGTCATTGCTCACACACAGACTTAAGCCTCCTGTAGACAATGACAACAGCCATTGATATTTCACACTGACCTTACAGGTCAGTAAAACAGGATTCCTGCTGCCACTGTGCTTTGTTTCATCACCATAAAGAAAGAATGATTGGCTTTCAAACCTGTTGTTTCCTACGCAGGTGTGACAGCATCAAATGCACCTCCTATGAATCTCATAGGCTTTTTCATGCACCTTCATATGTAAAGGAGAAATCTACAGGAAACCTGTGCTGTTCAGAGGTATTATAACCAGATAATTAAAATAATCTGATCAAGGACTTCAGATTTTGGTTGTTGATAATAAGACTAATAACTAAAAGAAAGTCTGATAACAGTCAGATTTTTGGCGTGCAGGTAAATGGGATCAGTTAGGTTTATTTAATAGTAAAATACTTAGTCATCCCTTATAAAGCACAAAAACCTGAAAAAAATTAAGCTCTTCTCATATGTCAGTGAAAAAAAAACTAGTACAGTGGTCCAGCATTACATTCTGCATCCTGATTGGCTGTAGAGCATCGTCAATCTCCTCTGTGCCGTGCCTCCAACAGAATGCGTTTAGTTTGCCAAATCTACATAAAATGTTTAATTCCATGAAGATGACCACCTTCCCCTGTTGCGAGTTATTTTTAGAATGAAACTCCTGCGATAAACAAAAATAAAATCGGCGTACTTTAAATCACTGCCAGTTTTTAAACACCTTGATAGTTTAACTAAATCATAAATGGTTTGGATTGAAAAAAGTTCCCAGCATTCATCTTCTTCCGTTTCTTCCCTTTCGGGGTCACGGGGTTGCCGGAGCCTATCCCGGCCACTTGTGGGCGAAGGCAGGGGGCGCCCTGAACAGGTCGCCAGTTTGTTGCAGGACCACAATCACACACCCACACCCTCTCACATTCACACCTATGGACAATTTAGATTAACCAGTCAAACCTATGAAGCATGTTTTTGGACAAGGCAAGAGCACTGCGCCAACGTGCAGCCCAAGTTCCCAGCAGCCTTGGCTAAAACTTTGAGGTCACAGCTGATAAAAAAAAACGTAACAAATTCTAACCATGTTTGTTGGTAGAAAAACAAAATCCTGAAAGAACTTCAGCAATGATCTTGTGCATAGAAAACGTTGGCATCCCTACCCTCCGTTTAAAGTGGGTGTCAGTCCGAACAGCGTGCACAGTCCCACAGACATGAGCAGCGAGCTGAGGACGGTGACCACGGCGGCCAGCGCCAGGCCCCACTTTGACCGCACCATGTCAATCTTCCCTGTAAGACATAAATAAATGACTTTATTTATTGATAGTAACATCTCACCAGAGATGTACTTCAGGCACAAATCCTCCTCATTGTTCTTTGTTCAGCTGGAGAAGCTGTTTAAACAGATTAACATGTGTGGGTTACAGAGCTCAGATTTTTACAAGCCCTGGGGCAAAACACAACATCAGGTTAGGTTTTATTACACTGACTCATTAGTTTAAGACTTCAGACAAACAAAACGGGCTTTATTTGCAAATTGGAAGCATTTTCAAACCATTTAACGTTTAAAACACACTTCTGTTGCCAACTATAGTTCATAAAATAAATCAAAAGCAGTGAATTAGTACTTGCAAATATTGTGAAATATTCACATGAAGAAAGTAGACCAAAAGATAAGGTAATGAGGTGTAAAGCAATGTAGGAAACATAGACTTAGTCGTTTTAAGTCATTTTTGAGGCACAAGGTCAGTATGGAGGATACTTCATCATCTGAGAAATGAAGGTTTTGGGTAAGAGGAAGGAAACAATTTATCCAAGATACCAAGATATTACAACGTTTTATATTCCAAAGGTGATTAAAAGTTTTAGTAAGATGTTTCTTTTCTAGAATTATAAGTTTGTGTTTCCAGTTTAAGAATTTGGAAAAAAAGAATAGAGATTACTTTTAGGGAAAAGTTTAAAAATAAAAGAAAAACATCCTTGTTAAATTTTGGATTTAATAAAATACATATTTTTGTTTCTTTTGCATCATCCCCTGATGTCAATCAATCATGTCCTGGTAGCCAATGGGCTCAAAGCCCCACCCTCTCGTAAAAAATAGGGTTAAAAGAAAAAAGCGAAAATTATGAATTGAAACTTAAATTGAAGACTGAAAGCAAAGAGGGCGAGAAGCGAAAAAACGATGGAAAATACAAAACAGCAGCTGTTACACATAAAAATAAACAAGTTTAGGTTTACAGTGTTTTTTAATTCAAGGTTCAAATCTAAAGTTTTATTTATTTTAAATACTCCTTTCAAGTTAAAATATATATGTCATCATCATTACACACATAATTTTTTTAAAATGTTCCTTAAAGTTTAAAATACACACGGTCAATCTTTTCAAATTTCCAGTCTGATCCCGGTTTGACCCCATGGAGTTTGGCATTGGTGCCATGGTCATGTTTGTGCTGGCAGGCTGCTGAGGGTTTGCTGGGTGCATTCTTACAAAGGTGTGCAATGTTCCAGTGCAAGGATAATCCTCCCATCAGACAGGAACAACCTTGGCACAATAACGCACGTGCACACGCACAAAGGCACAAAAGACACGCGTGTAAAACCCCGACGCTTTACAAATGCCTGGGCTGAAAGGAGCCGAAAAAAGAACAAAGAGGCAGAAAGGCAGGAAGTTGCACTCACGTGTGGAGAAGTAGATGTAAGCAAACAGGATGATGTATGTGGTAACGAGAGGTATGAGCTCAGCAATGCCGATCTCCTCCTTGAAGTGCACGTGAACCATGTGGTCTTCTCTCAGGCTGCAGTTGGCTGATGGATGAAGCTGCTTCAGACGGGCCCTCAAACTGTTCAGAAACCTGAAACGCACACAAACAAAAGCTGAAATGTACGTTTAGAGATAAAAGTGGATGGTGGACACATTTCTGGAAATTTTCAAAATATGCTAATCTACATCAAAATAAGGTTTAATCAGCTAAAGATGACTGGACATAAAAATGTATTGGAATGATATTAAAATAGTCAAAAAAAAGCCCCAGGAACCATGGCATTTGACCCCCTTCAATTGAATTTGACCTTTCAATTACTTGTAAACTATTTTGCCGCAAGAGGTAGAGGTATAAGGAAGAACAGTCATTTTCGCAGAATTTTTATTTCAAAAACTGTTCAGGATAAGTGTTTCTTTTGCAGGAGGAGTGTCAGACCATTAAATGAGCATTTATCAGGAAACAGACATGAATCAACTTTAAAAAAAAAAGAAAGTCTTCTTTTTTTACAGTACAATGTAGGACATTACTGTAATTACAGACCCACATCACACACTGGCAGAAAAGCACAGCCTATCAGCTTTTTGTCAGTGTTGAGAATTTCTGATTAAACAGTGTGTTTCATTGCTGGGTTACTTGTCTGTAATATAAATCACAGGATAATATACTATCCTACATATTTTAATAGTAAAAAGTCATTTAAATAAATCGGTTTTATAAATATAAAAATATCAAAAAGTTAACACCAAAGAAAGTGGTGATATAGGTTAAAGGGCCTAATAGGAGAAGTGCAAAAAAAATAACATCATCATCAATCATCCTGCTTTTACATAAATGACACCACTTACACAGGAAGCACTGTTCTTCCTCTGCAGCAATCATGCATGTTTAGTTCTTCTAAATAAACCTCAGATCTCATACACGGTGATCAAATCTGTCTGGAAAAAGTCCGACTGGAACATCCAGTTGTTCGGAATTTTCTTACGTCCTTTTTGCAAAAATCGTGAAAGAGAAAGAAACTGCTCCAACTTTATAAAGATGGCTTGGAGAGGCTGCAGATCTCACGCATGCTAAATGGACAAATGAATAACGCATTTTGCAACTCCGCTAGAATGAAATGCATTCACAGCAGCCTGTTTTCTACTGAAACGCTTAAAAAAAAAACAAATGAAAGTTCTCCATTAAAAAGTGTTCTTACTTTTTCGTTTGAATGATGCAACTCACCTTGCATCATAGCTGACCAGCACCACAGTGATGGTGTAAGTGACCACCCTCTTCTTGTTGTAATGACTGACCCCACTGTACTTTCCAGGGACGCCAAAGAGCAGATCTAAAACAAACAAACACAAAACGGCATCATTCAAAATAACTACATTTATCTTAAATGTAAAGATTTAAATTGAGTTTAGTGGTTGAAATCCTTTGCAGCATTTCTGCATGTTGTCAGTTGCTGCAGTAAATTAAGAGACTTCAGCTTTAATAAAAGAGCCTGAAGCATGGTACAGGTTTAATACAGGATCACTTAAGTGAACATTAATTGTATAAAGTCAAAGCTGACACAATATATGGCGTCTAACAAACGTATATATATAAAACAGGGTTGTGGGTTTTTAGATTGTCTTTGAAGAGCGACTCTTTGTGTCTTTGTGGAAGTCGTCTTCCAGAAAACAGAGCCTGACTGGATTTACAACAAGCCACCGCTCTAAATCCCTTGAGCTGCAGTGAGACAAAGTGCTGCTGAGCTGGCTTTGGTGTAGCTGGGGAGAAGCACCGTTTACTGTGTCAGTGGGTAAAGTTATAATAATTCAATTAAATCCAAAGGAATGAAACTGCTTGTGCCAAGTCAATAAAAAAAGCTTCTTAGCGGGCAGATTGAACTAATCTTCCCAGCCTTACTTTCAGGTATTGTACAGCCTTATGTAGGATTTTAACTGAAAGACATATTATACAATAAAACAGAATAAAAACATACTTTAAATAATAGATTTAATCAAAAGAAAAGGGGGTTATGAGTGTCTTTTAGAAACTTTTTTTGGACAACACTCTCTAATGACCACGCTGGTGTTTTTCACCAGCATATGTCGTCTACCTCGCAGAGTTGCAGAGGTGTGCAGCCCTTTGGGCTCGTGTTTCTGGATTGTCTTGAAAAGGTCAGGGTCCGAGTCAAAAAGCTCTCGCTGGTTCTGCCAGTAGTTGCCAGGTGAGACGAGCAGGCATCCGTGCTCCGGCAGCACCGTCTGCATCCGCCGTAACCCCGGAAACAGGTCCGTCACCTGGAGACACAGCGACTCCAGGCTGCGAACACCCGAGCTGACAGGAGGGATGGAGAGATGAAGACTGGAGGATCGTAACCCAACAAAACTCAATCGCTGTCAAACGTATTAGGCATTTATAAAGAAGCTAAAATCGTCTATTGAATTTGCGACGACTTCTGACATTTCACTGGAAGCATGTCAACAGCTAATGCTACGTCAGCAACTCGTACCACCAACGACACAGAACAGTTGCCAAACAGAAAAATGGAACACGGCATAGATCAGTGACCTTTAAGTCTACAACACACTGATGTTTTCTTTCTGGTTCAAGGTTGTTTCACAAAAAACAGGTTAAAGTTCAAAGTGTTATTTTTACTCACATCTTAACATGAAACAAACAAAAAAAGCGGAAAAAGGAGAAAGATCCCTTTTTTTCCTCTGAAATCTTTAGTTTTAAATTTATTTTTTTATAGATTGTGTGAACTACGGAATCTGCTTATCTATACTAGTTTGTGTGTTTTTGTTCATGTGAACAAGCAGTTAACATTTCCCTCCAGGAGGGAGGATAAACTACATTTGAGTCTAAATCTGAACTGGAAAAAAAAGAAAACTATTTTCTGCTGTAGCTTATCCCCATTTTTGACCCACTTCTTCCTCCAGCATCAATGTGTTTACCTGTCAGAGTAAACATGGTTGCGAATTTCCTCCAGAAGCCGGAAAACCTGACCCAGAGGCGACCGAAACACATCCACAGGAACCAGGCTGCTGTCCCACGGAGACACGGCTGCCTTCACCAGTACCTGCTGGATGTAGGCGACCGGAGGACCGCGGTACTGAAACCCAAACACACCGCTTTGCTATCAAACCCTTTCTGCTCATCAGGTATAACAATTCAAACTCAGAGTTCGTCTCTGAGTTTCTATCAGTAAAACAAAGTGAATGCGGCAGACAGGAATGATAAAAGCAACGGTCAAATGGCATAAAGTGACCCTTGTCTGCTGTCCTACCCAGTCAGGTCGCTCCCCTTGGTCTCCATGGGGCTCATGAGAAGGGACGCTGTAGTCTCGGACCCCGGTGGTGAACTCCACAGGACCTGTCCCGGGGAGGGGAAGCTTCAGTAAGGGATAGCTGGAGAAAGAGAAACAGCAGACTCAATGAGTCAAGTAAACAGGAGTGAGTTTCTAACAAGGATTATTAAACAAAATATGCAAAAAGATTTGAATTTTTTCACCATAAAAGTGGCTAATTTACATTCAGTTCATGGCCCGGTACATTAATGGATTGTTAATCATCAATTGTAACTGAATTGACAACAATCACAATTAATCAAATTAAATGAAAATAATCAGTCATGACTATGAATTCCTAAAATTACAAGTTGCTCTATAAATAAGGGAAACAACATGTTTTTCTTCATGTGTCAAAGTTGGAAAAAACAATTGTAATATTTTCAAACCACTAAGGATTTAGTCCCAACTGCCCTTACAGATGGGTACAAATGGGTACACCTGTACGAGGCACCAGGTGGTCAGTCTATTAAGATCGTAGACCACTCGGTGAGCCGGTAAAGTGAAAATGTTCATGCACGTTTTTTTCTACGGACGTCTGCAGGTGACAAGTCCTAGTGAAAACGTATACAACATATAAAGTCAGGGTGAAGTAAATGAGACGCAGGCATGTCAGACAAATTTACTATCTTTTCAACTCAACCCCTCCTTCAACCCTGTCCGTTACTGCTGTACAAGTGCCTGGCTGTTGATTAAATTAGGCAATCAAAGCGTAGTTTGTGTGGGCATCCAGGCGTCCGACGGGTGCCTACGTACACATCCTTTGCGTGCAGCATGTGCGCGTGGTCTGTAAGGAGCCAGAACGCACCTCAGTAATGACTAGAGTGTGGTTTAGGCGCCGTACTACATTTCCATACAAATACGTCACACAAACGGCAATCGTACGTTTCCTCTTCATGACGTCCCTTGAAGTGGCCACATGAGGCTCAAGGGAACTGCTAGACAGTCTTGCGCTCCCCTTAAGATGCAGCCGCTCTTCTCTTCGACCCTCCACGGGCCCAGACAAGCCAATACAACACCGGCAGTTGCCACCTCCAGAAGTTCTCTGACGACTCTGCCATTGTTGGCTGTATGTCAGGGGGTAACGAGCTGGAGTACAGGTCAGTCATCAAGGACTTTGTGGACTGGTGTGAGCGTAATCACCTGTGCTTGAACACCAGTAAAACTAAGGAGATGGTGATTGATTTCCGGAGGAGAACACCACAATTCACACCGGTGAGCATCCAGGGCTCGGACATTGAGGTAGTGGACAGTTTTAAGTACCTGGGTGTTCACCTCAACAAGAAACTGGACTGGACTCACAACACCGATGCCCTGTATAAGAAGGGCCAAAGTCGCCTCCACCTTCTGAGGAGACTGAGGTCCTTTGGAGTGTGCATGCCTCTCTTAAGGACATTTTATGACTCTGTGGTAGCCTCTGTTATCCACTACGCCGTGGCCTGTTGAGCAGGCAGCACAGACCGGGACAGGAAGAGACTGAACAAGCTGGTCAGGAGGGCCAGTTCTGTCCTGGGCTGCCCACTGGACTCTGTGGAGGAAGTGGGTGAAAGGAGGATGTTGGCCAAGTTAACATCCATCATGGACAACACCTCTCACCCACTACATCAGACAGTGGAGGCTCTGAACAGCTCTTTCAGTGGCAGATTGTTACACCCCCCATGCAGGAAGGAACGGTTCCGCAGGTCATTCATCCCAACAGCTGTAAGACTGTACATTGCCACAGTTTAAATATGCATGTACCGGTTTTTCACACATCCATAGCTCATCTGTATATTCCGTGTTTTTACTTTATTTATTTAATTCTATTATTAGGCATAACATGTGTTATGTTGTAATAGTGTACATAATTTATTACTTACTTATTACTTTTTTTTTTTTTCTATTTTTGCACATTTTGTAAACTTGCACATTTGGGAACACCCCTCACCTTTGCACATTGCTGTCACTTTTCTCTGCCTCTTGGAACTGCTGTGACAATTGAATTTCCCCAATGTGGGATCAATAAAGAATATCTTATCTATCTATCTAAAAACCTCCAGCACCCATACGGGTCAACCCCACTCTAAGGGCGCACATGACTGAGAATAAAGGTAATGCAAGAACCTGATCTGCATCTTTGCTTTAAAAAGGTGTGTCGGACAACAAACATTTTCTTTTTGGTTTACATTTAAGCATTAATTTATGTGCATTTTAAGGTTAGGAATATATATACCACCAGTCAATATCATCAGTTCTTAAAAGCGTAACAGCTGATAAATGTATGCTTCTGTTACTATAATTTCTAACTACATTTTGGCTTCATCTATTCCAAATCAAAGGCTGACAGTTTCAGAGTTGACCAAAGTCACAGTTGTGATTCTCGTTATTGCGTCACTGTTTGCATTGTCATACTTCTCAGAACTGGAGCCTCAGGCTTTTCTTGGCAGTTTAAGTCATAACATTCAGACTGAAAAGATTGACTTGTTTTTCTCCAGAAATTGGTGGGTCTTTATAAGACAAGCTTTTTTAGAAATTATATATATATATCTATATATACAACGCTAGGATCTCACTCTTCTGCAGGTGGTTTCTCACCCACAGGCACCACTGTCACCTTCACTTTCCAGGCTTTCTCCAGTTCTTCTCTGAGTTCCTGGTATTTCTCCAGTTATCATGTTCTCAGTTATCATCTATCTAGGTGGCTAAAATGGTCGCTGAGTCAATGGGACTGATTGTATTTACTGTCACTGCCCCCCATGCAAACACTGAAAGGCCATTTTGTACCACTCTTCCAATGTTGCTTCTTAATAAAACAACTGAGATAGAATCTGCCGCCTCCCCCACACCTTTTCCTTTGCCTCTGTTCCTCCATGCTTTCCCGTGCCCCCTCCACTCCTGCTGGTCACTGTACTTCCACAAAAGATCCCTTTGTGTGAGGCCAGGCCCCCTCCTGACAGGCAGATGGTGGGACACATATCCCATTCTCACAGGGCCACTTTCTCACAGCCTCTGCCCCGGTCTAGCCGTTAACAACACTGTTGTCCAGTTCTTTTCTTCCAGCATCCCCCCACCCCTGGGTGGTGGTCACCCACCCATTTGTCCTGCACTCCTACTGTAAGGTGCAGCACAGAGTGGGTACATGAGTGAGTTTCATGTTTACGACGCCTGCCCTGATGAAGCTTGGTGTCTGACCTCTGTCCTCTCTTTGGACCATTGATTTAGTCAGAGCAGACACCGCATGCGCACGTGTTGAGCGAGCGTGAGCGTCGTGCCGTCTGCCAGACCTCTTGTGCGTGTGCACACGGTCTTTTTAAGGAGGCTGGACTCAGACGTCATGGCAAAAATGTGTTTCTGTTGGGTTTCAATAAAGATTGGCTTTTCAAAGTCCTTTAGAAGACAAGGGAAAAGAACAAACCATTTATCTAATATGGGTTTTGTCTTGAAAACTAAAGTCTTAACAGCCTGTTTTTGAGTTTTACAGTATAAGAAGTGCTTGGAACTGGACCAGTGGAGCAAATCAGGAGAGAACGTTTCAAAACTATAGACGGCAGAATTTTGTTCCTGAATCCATGAAACTACCTACCAGCAGGTGAGGATGCTGGCAGAGGTGAAGAGGATTATGGGTACGGGGTAAGAGGCACACAGCAGCCCGTGGCGGTAAAAGGCCGCCGAGATCTTTGCTCTTAGCTGCTCGCGCAGCGTCATCTTTGTGGGCGTGGTCAACTCCCGGCCATTTGAAAGCACTGGGCGGCCGAGGACGTTGCGCTGCGTGGCATCCAGGGACCTGACGGTGAAGGAAAATCCAGATGAGTTCCTCCTTTACCCAAAATACCGTATACATTTCAACACATTCATCATAAAGAATACCATTTATTTTTTTGTGGAATAGTTGTAGTTTGTAATTTTGCAAGTTGTAAATAACCAGATCTGAGTTTTTCAACTGTTTTTTGTTCATAAATGAAGATATTTCTTGTTTTTTTATGCGAGTGAAAGAAGAAGAGAGAGGATCTTTAGACTGGGAAATGGTGGGTCAGATTTTATTTCAGAAATTTAAAAAACTTCAAAAAATTGAATATTGAAAATCCACAAACAGTTTGTAGGAGCTATTCTGCTCTATCAAGGAGGAGCAACATATTTCAAAAAGTTCACTAAAAAAATCTACAACCACTGCTTACAATATCTTAACACATCTTAGTTAAAGCACTGATCCTTCTGAACTATGTAAGAATGGTAAATCACTGTTTTTCTTGTAAACCTCTTTTTGTTTAAACTCTTCATTTTAAACATGATATAAACAACGTGATATAAGTTCGCTTCCTTCCACTCCCTTTCAAGCAATAATTGCTTGAAATAAGCCATTTCAAATCAAAATTCAAATCAAAAACATGTTCATTGGTTAGAAAACTTAAAATAGCTAGAATAAAACTGAATGAGTTATTGAGGAGTTTCTTTAAAGCGAGTCTTTCTGGATCCTTCAGCTGCAACGGTTTTAAAGTAAGCTAACATTTGGTTTTGTCTACATATTTGAAAGCTGCACGGAAATCTACGGATTAAATATGTATCAAATATTTTATTTTTTTTACACTTGAGAATAAAAAAAAATATGGAAATAATATAGGGGTGTAACAATTAATTTTAACAACTTTTCAAATTGTATCATAATTCGCGGTTGATGATACGATTCATAGTCGATTCTGGTTCATTTTAAACGATCCGATCCACTGATCTAAAATGGATCCTGGACATCTTTAGCCAAAACTTCAACCAGTGGGACTCGAAGAGAAATACCTGATACTGAACAGTGCAGGTGAAGTGTTCCAGATTTCTTGCATTTTCTTACAAAATAATCAAGTGTAAATAAAAAATGTATACAAACCAACAAGTAAACAAGAAGGAATGGTAAATGCATTGACATTTTAGCTTCCTAAAGTTCAGCCCACTGTTGTTTTTCCGCATTCACATAACAACTTGCCTCAGACAGAGCGATCTGGTTGGATTGTATGAATATAAATTAATTCGTCAATTAATTGTGACACCCCCTAGACATAAATTGCATCACAAGCGGCCCATTGGCTTTTCACTAAAAGTCTCTCCCTCCAGAGTGTTTTTCGTCTTCGGTGGTCACATGTGAAACAGCACGGAGACACACAACTCATTCAGCAGCCCAGAAAGGTGTGGGCACATTCCTTACTGTACAAAACACCCAACGCACACTCATCCTGACTACACATCCCACTCCTTAGCGTCTCCTTTGCTCAGATAGAAAATCTGAACCATGTGACTCACGTTAGCCAAAGAAATTTCGACATCAAAAGTAAAAATGTATAAACAAATACATATAATCCCTACTTTGGATTAAATAAATTTGCATTTACATTAGAACTGAAAAATAAAATAAAAAACTCTCAAGAAAAGCTGATCATCTGAAATACTTTTAGAGGGCTTTCATCATAATCAAAGACATATTCATATTAAACAAGTGCGTTAATATTACGTGCATCTTAAAGAAGCTGCTGCCTTTTTTTAAGTCTAAATATGTAAAAATGAATTACAGTCATTAAAACATTTTAAAGTTTTAGAAATAGTTGTTATTTTTTATTAGTTTTAAGTTTAAAAAAAGTTGAACACCTGGTCAATAAATGACAAATACAGACAAAAGTTTTAACTCTAGAAAACAAACTTCAGATAATTAGTAACAAAAGAAGAAACATATTTATATGAAATCTCAACAAGATGGAGAAAAGCAATAGATTTGATCAGAAATGCTTCACTAGAACTCTAAAGTTTTTGCCTCTTTGCTTTCTCATCAAACGGCTCAATCTCAGCTCTTGAATCAGTGTTTGCTTAGTTCACTGCTGATTTTTCTTGTTTGTTCAATTACAATATTTAACTAGTCTTTTCTTACACAAACAGTAATGTAGCCAAATGTGTACCGCCGTTCCCTCCCTTTGACTTCTACACAAATCTGCTGATTCAAAGGTAAAAACTGTCAACTTTGCCGGAACAACACATCAGCCGGTGTGTCAGTAATATTCCAGCTTTACTTTGAGACCATACCTGCTAATGAGAGACCAGTTTCTCTCTCTGCATCGCACCTGTTTGTGTCCCCTGAAAGAGGCAGCACTGGGCTTTTTCAGTCTAATCTGAGCCTTCTGGTTGACGCAGAGCTCCCTTCTGGGTTCAGCCGCAGAGTACAACTGCTCGGCTTTTGCCCCCGGGAGCGATGGAAACATTCCCTGGGAGGAAATGTTCCTCTGGAGTCTCTTGATCTGCTGTTATAAATACTCCACAGTAAACACAGCAACGTTGCAGAAAGCTTGCACAATGGCTTCGGCAAGGAGGCTTTTGAAGTTAAAGCCCTTCTATTCTGTCGCTGAGGAAGTGAGGTCTGCAAGCCAGGTCCTGGTCCTAAGCATTCATTCAAAGCTTCCAGTGAAGGCCTCCATCCCCCAGCTGCCAATCCAGTTCACAGAGTGCTACAAGGTAACCTGGGTGCAACTGCAAGGTCTGAATTGGGAAGGGCTCAGTGAGTAAACTCCGTCAGTAAACTAATCTGGGATTGAGCTGATCGGACACTCAGCAAGAGGGACGCTGGCCCTGTGGCCACCTCCCATAGCCGTCCTCCTCCTCCTCTGCTGCTGCTAACTGTGTGAAAGACATCCACATCTCCAAAAGCACAGACGGACTGAAAGAGGCTTTAAAAAGACAAACCAGAGTGGAAAATGAACTTCAGCCAGCAAGTCAAGTGCTGGTGAGTCTGTGTTCCTCTTCAGACCTTTTGGCAGGTAACCAGTGATTGCTTAGAAAGCCTTTTCTGATAGCATGAATGAGGCGGCAAATGCTGGAACCACTAAATGGAACATTTTTCCTCAAACAAACCACACAAAAAAATAAATAAATACAATAAAAGCTTTCACTAAATGGAAAAACTAAACCCAGTCTGCTTTCAAACTAAATTAAAAACAGATTACTTCACTGGGTTGTGAGCAAGAATAGGAGCAGAAAAACAACAACGTACCTTTGCTCAGCCTCTTTTAAAATTCCAATTTTAAAAACATTCCCAAACTTTCCATGTTCCAGCCACATATTGAGTCTTTATTCCCGGCAGAACATTCCCTACTCTGCCATGTCCAGCATTCCTCAGAGCTTTAGGCTGCATCCATTCAGTGAGACATAATTGGATCAAAATTTGGTGACATAACTACATCATGTTGAGGCATAAACGCCTTATCGGAGAACATTGGTCCTGTTGTAAATGCAGAAACAAGAGTGGAGTATGGGACAACACAGCCATTTATAAGCGTGGCTGCTAACAGGAGCAAAAGGCTCTGCCAATGAGTAACTATAATGCAATAACTAATAATGTGTTGCAGGCAGTCTAGTTCCTGCATTCCTGACACCACGTTAAAACGGCATATCTGTAATTATTCCTCAAGACTAATATGTTTATGGTAAAAACTATAAACAAGCAAACGTTTGATTGAAGGGAAATTGGTTTCTTAAGGCATTGAATGAGCACATGGAAAGATGGAAGGAATCTTGCAATGATGATGCAACATCACCTACCAAGACATTAACTTGTCTAAAATGAGCCACCATAGGTCTGAGATTTATCCAGAAATAACGTTAAACTACGATACTTTTAAGCCATTGTAATGGAATTAAACAAAAAAAGATAAAAGAGACCAAGAATAAAGGAGAAGAAAACGTGAAACTGAGTCTCTATTCGAGGATTTTCATAATAATAACCAGCTTCTTGGAGCCACTCATCAAAAATTAATAGTGATACGATATACCCCCACCAGCTAATCAATTCTATCATTATATATTAAAATTATTATATATTTTTTTGAAAATCCGGGTCAAACGGTGAAGATAAAAGGATACAAACATGAGAGAAATAAGCACAACAAACATGGTTAGCTGGCTCTCGTTTAACCGTGTGGGGATCTACTTGGGTTGATCGCTAGCATAAAGAAAACGAGTTTCAGAACTAAAACAACACAATCTGAAGGAGTTTAAACAATATTTTGCGTCCACGTTTTTCTTTGTTTTGAGAATCTGACATCAACTTCTTCTAGCATCAAGCTAACATGCTAATTGGTAGGTTTGCTAGCTTCACCGACCGTAAACAGTTTCTAGAGCATAAAGAGGTCAAATAACCTGTATAAACGACAAGTAGTATGGACGTTGCATTCACAATTATTACCAGGGTACTAATCCAAAAACAAAAAAATATGCTTTTAAATGCATTTGAAGTGCCGACGTTAGCTTACTTCGAGTTAGAATGACTTTTGTATCCAATCCAAGTGGGATGTTTGGGATACGAATTTCTTTCAAATAAAACGCGCAAAATTGCAACCTAAACCACCACTACGACAAAATACTATATTTATAAAGAGAATAAACAAACCATCTCCCCACGTCTGTTACTATCCCAACGAGGCTAATGCTAATTTTAGTTGTAGGTTTATCGTTTAAACTTGCCTGGAGGAGCTCGGTCCTTGTAGGTTAACAGAAACTGGATTACTTCCTTATTCTGGAAATATGCTTCAGGTAAACTCCCCGTTTCTAGGTGATGACACGCGGGAGGACCGCGTCAAAACTAGTTGTCAAATCACATGGAGACCTCTCGCCTTCGACCTCTCACCCACCAACTTGGAAGCGCAGGGACGCAGCGCCCTCTAGTGGACGCAAATGATAACAATGGCTGACGATCTTTTCTTTATTGTATAAAATGTCAAAGTAGTTATGATTTAAAAATATTCAAATTTTTTTATTCATTAATATTTTCTTTCTCTGTATTTTCAAGATGGAGAAGTAAAAGCAACCAAAAACAGAACACAAGTTCGTGGTTAATATCAAAGCTGGAGGTAATTCAAATCTTTATATTCAAACCATCAGCTGACAACATTAAGTGCCTACATCTCATCAGTAAATATGATAAGTGTTTAGTCAGCTTTAGCAGGTAAGACAATCTGTGATGATGACAGGTGAATCTAGAGAACAGCACGGGATGTCCCACGAGCAAAAAACGAGACTCCTTTGTCATGGACCTTGAACTGGAAGACTTTCTTTGGCGTATGCTGCCCATCGCTTTGCCTCTTTTTCCAGCAAAACTCCACCTGGAAAACAAGAAATACTCCTATTTTCTCAGTCCCAAATGGTTCCATAAACTCATGTGAATATAAAGATGATAAATATTAGTTAAAACCACTTACCGGTAGTTTTTTTTTGTTGCAAATGTTTTATTTTTAGGCAAAGTTGCCAAAGAAAGTGCTTTTTTTTTAATTTTTTAAATCGCTGCCATTTCTCTGGGACGAGGTCATTAGGGGAGCAGTGAGATCCAATGAAATATTGAGACATCCCCAGGCCGCCGGAGAGAAATGAGCCCCACAGACGGTTCTACTCAAGTTTTCTTTTGGAAAACATTTGGAATGTCTCCAATACTCAGATTTGTATTGTTTTCATGTAAAGAATCAGCACCTATAGTTAGTAATAATCCCAAATAACTGAACGCCTTTTTTTTTTCTCTTAAAGAGAAAGCTTAAAAAGGCCATAAAATGTATAAATGCATGGTGGTTTAAATTTTAGAAGACAAAGACGTTGTCTCTTTATGGTGCTTGACAGGAAAACGACACATACATTTTACTGGATGTCCTGCTATCATATATGAGGAAAAGATTGAAAATCCATGAGCAAATCAACCTAAGAAAGGCTCAGACACACACCTGACCATGAATGTCTCTGCAGAAGCCTGTCGGGAGGCCCTGAACATGAAGAGTGAGGCAGCTCTGGTGGGTCAGGCCCCTCATCAGCTGCTCCGAGCCTTCCTCGTCTGCATAGTCCTCCTCTGCTTCCCCGTCACAGCGCACCAGCATCACCACGTTGCCCTGCAGCCAAACACATCATGAACGGTAAATCCGGCTGTGACAACCTCATGGGAGACATTGAGTGTTTCCACATTCGAGGGCCGCGGCCTTCCCGGGCGACATTGACCCGGGTCCTTCGTGGAGCGGGTGGGCCGGACTAGCCTTTAGATAATTCCAGTTGTTATATTGGCGAATGTCCTGTTGCCAAGCAACCAGGAGTCCCGAACAGAGAGGAGTAGTGAACCAGGCATGGAGCTCAAAATGTTCCTGGGTTATTTGATCCAAGTTTTAATCTTGGAGGAGTAACTATAAAAAGGTTTCCAACTCCGGGTCCCCGCTTGACAGTCCGCCATTGATGTCATTGGTTTGGCTGCAATGCATCTTGGGATATGGACAGCATAGAAGGATACACCAGACCAATCTCTGAAATCGGGAAAAAGAGGGCCGTTTGTCACATTTGAAGGACTCGTTGAATCTGGACAGTTCGTCACGGCGCGGCGACGTAAAATGCGGCCCAGGAAGAATGCAGCCCTCCAATTTGGACACGACCGTCATCTCAGTGAATGAAATGTGAACCTGCAGCTGGGAACAGACTGTGGTCCTGCAATAGTGGCTGAAGTCCAACACAGCTCCAACACGGACTCCCAGACTCAGCAGCACGCTGACGTCATCCATCAGCAACACAGGAGGCCCCCACTGCTCTGCCGACGCCCCCCCACCACCACTGGATTCAACCACAGTGGACTGAACGAACTCGTACAGGCTCCGCAGGCCTGCAGCCGGGTCCCTGCAGGACAGACAGGAGTGATGGATGACATTGCAACCTTACAACACTTTTCAGGGCGCAGACAACATTTCTTCACTTTAAGAACCCCCCCCCCCCCTCCTGTTTTTAAATTCATGAAATATCCAGGGGGGAGCAGGGGCCGGTTTGAACAGAGGTCCTGCAGGAGGCGGTTTTATCACCATGCCAACATTGTGTTGGGTCACAGCTGGATATCAAGACGTCACAGGAAGTACAGCATGTGACTAAGGGAGACAGAGCGATTTCAGTGGTTGCTCCTAAACTCTGGAATCGTCTCCCCTGTCAGTGAGATCTGCCAGATCCTAAAAACGCATCTTTTTACATTGGCTTTTAACACCAGAGAGAATGATAACTAGACAGGTTTTTTTAGTGTTTTTTATTGATGATTTTATTATCGTTTTACTGTGCTTCTTTGAATTTACCTATGGTTTTAGTGTAGTTATATGTGTGCAGCACTTTGGATGTCTGGAAGATGTGAAAGTGCTATATAAATAAAGATTTGATTGATTGATTGATTGATTGATTGATTTACCCCCATCCATATACCAGCATTAACTTCAGCTATAAACATTACTGTCAGAAACCACTTTAAATATTACATTAATAAAAAATACAACAAAAAAAAAAATCACAAAAATGTAACTACTTAAAGACCCACTCCAGTGAAAATTGTGCTTTTGGTGGTTTTTTTGTTTGTTTTAAATGGTCTTTTAATGCAACAAAGTTATACATTTTTCAAAATAAAACAGAGGTTTTGATTTTCAGCACTAGCAACAGTAAAAAAAATAAAAAAAGACAACACAGGAATTGTTCAGGAACCTTAACAGAGATTGTTCCTTGCCACAAAGAGTAATATTTCTCTTAGTTGCAATAACTAACTTTATCCACTCCTGTGTGGAAAGTTCACCTACACACATATTTGTTACTGTGGCCTTTTAATCTAACCTGAGCCAACCTGTCATGGTCCATCAGACGTGGGAATTGGATATCCCGGGAACACAGGCGCTTTTGCTTAGCGTTAGGTTCTCACACCACACCACTGCCTCCCCCCTGCTTAAGCACAATGAGCTTGGGAGCAGAGAAAAAGTAACCCACATCACATGAATCAAGCACTGTGACAGGTGTCCGTTGAGTCTGGGATCAGACACAGGATCACCAGTTTCTCCTTTATTTTTTTTGCTCCGTCTCCCATCTCTCCTTGTGGGGTACCAGAGAGGCGCGGTGGCTCTCTGAAGGCATGTTTAGGTGTATATTGGTGTTTTTACCATGTTCTTGTGGCATTTTTGCGTTGACGGAGGACATGTATTAAGAAAATGAAGGTCAAATTTGAATTTCTGAGTATTTCCTTTCATCAAATTGTTGGGAATCAGGAGCAGCGAAATAAATTCTATTTGAAAAAGGTCGTATTTGTAACGTGGAAAATAGCTGGATTGGCCACGAGCTTCCAGCTCCGCTCCATTCCGAAACATATAAGTCAGTGTTTTTCAACCTTTTTTGAGCCACGGCACACTTTAGCCTTGACAAAAATCCCGCGGCACACCAGCATCCAAAAAAAAAAAAAAAAAAAAACTCAGTCTGTATTGATCGACAGCCCCCCCCCCCCCCCCCCCCCCCCCCGCCCTCCGAATCTCATGGGCATTTTCATGATAATTGTGGCAGAAAAAGCTGGAAGTTGTAGCAGTTTTTTCTAAAAGTTGAATTAAAAGTTAAGTTAAAAGATTCAAAAACTGTTTGATGTGTGTTCCTTGTTTAAAGACGTTAAGAGGAGAGGCTCATTGTGCGCTAAGACAGTCGTTCTAACCCAATGCATCATGGGAGATGTAGTGCCGTAAATACGCCGACCGCAGAAAGACCAGCGTCTCTGAGCTTCATGGTTTTGTTCTCTTGTTCCACGGTCTGACACCGGATTCTGTGGAAAGCTACACCGCTAAAGACGAGCTTTAGCTGGTATTTTTGTTAGAACTGAGAGACTTTTTGAGTTAAATCTAAACAAGGAAGTGAAGACTTTAACCACTTCTGATTGGTCAGACTGATGACATGTGATTCAGCCTTCAAAAATGATTGGTGGAGACAGTTAAAGGGGCGGGACTGGTATAGCTAACAGGAATAGCTGCAGCTAAATCGCTGTATCTTCATTCTTATCAAAATGTCTTTAATAGAATCAAATAAACACAAAGAAAAAATAATTTTATGATCTTTTATATTCCTAACTACTCAGTGTTTTATCAGGGCCTGTTTGGATGAACAAAGAGCTGATTTCCTGGAGATGGGAAATGTTGTTAGATCAGTTAATGAGGGCAATTTCCCACGGCACACTAGTGTGCCGCGGCACAGTGGTTGAAAAACACTGATATAAGTAATGTCAGAAATCCCACCCTAATCCCCAACTAGAAAAAAATTATATAGTGCGGGATTATATAAGAAATTTTTTTATTTTATTTTTTCAACAGCTTATATGATGTCGTCGATTTGCTACAATAATTTATGAGTCCACTGTCTTCTGAAGAGAAAACGTTGATGGTTTATTTTTATAAAAAAAATGTAAATACATTTTTTTTGGCAATTTGGCCGATCTAGTGAGCATCAAATACTAGTTGTTTTTTTTCACAGAGACTTCTATGGTGAGGGGCTGTAAGCGAGCAGGAGAGCGCTGAACATAGAGCTCTTGGGTAAAGTCCCTCCCACAACTCACAGGTGAATTTCTAACAATCTACTGCCGCTCTGCAGAAACTATGTCCCACAAAACAACACAGCAGATAAGATAAGATAAGATAAGATAAGATAAGATAAGATAAGATAAGATAAGATAAGATAAGATAAGATAAGATTCCTTATTGGTCACCTTAGCTTTTATGGAGTCAAAATCAGGTTTGCAAAACAATTAGAAATATAAAATGTGCTTTATTAATCAGTAAAATACAAAAGTGTGGGGCATCACTCTGAGCTTCACTGTACCTGAGGAAGCTCATGGCCTGATGTTCTGGATTTTCCTCCTGGGGGAGGAAAACAGACAGCGCCTCCTTCAAACCCTCCAGAAATACCAGCTGTCCCTTTTCCTTCGCCTGGGTTAAACTGACGCCCTGAGATGAAACACAGTCAGTACGAAATGCAGTCAATCTAAATCCTGATTATGGCTGATTAGTTTCAGAAATGCATGATCCAAAAAGTCACCAGGATGTGATGGGACAGAAGGTTTTAAGGTGGACTCACCAATCTCTGACTGACTGCATTGTAGTGGCTGAAAGACTGCACCAGAGCCACGAAACACACTTTACAGCGCGCTGAAACAAACACCAGAGCAACAAATGTGACATATTTACTATGCGTGTGTGTGTGTTTATGCATGATCTACTGACGGGTTTAAAACCACCTCACCTTTTAGATAAAAAGAAATAAAGTGATGGATGAGGAAAGAGGCATCACTCTGTCTGTCAGACAGCAGGATAAATTCTCCCTGTCAAATCAACACATCATAGCAGAACTACTTAAGCTATGATGGAGACTTTATTTCTCCAAAAGAAGCACTTGACAGCCAAACAATTGGAAGTTAGCACGTAAAACTGTTTTTTTTTTTTTAACGGAGTGTTGAATTCTCACCGGTGTGAAGCTCTCCGGAGAGGTGTTTAGGATACTGTTGAGCTCAGTAAACATGGCTTAACCGGACAAGTTCAGCTAATTATATAACAAGAAGGCAAAACTATAAGTATAGGGCCAGATTAACGACACGAAATCGTAACACTTCTGCTGATAATCTGTTAAAAACAAAGAAAATTTAGACGGCACGTCATTTTACAGCTTCTCTCCATGTGAATGTGTTTGTCAAAGATGTCCTTTAAAAAAGAAGAGGTCTTACTCTGTGCCTGTTTTTCGTAAATGGCCTTTCATTTACTGCCTGATGCAAACAATTTAAAACGTAAAATTTTGGAGAATTAAAAAGTACATGTCGCATTAAATGGTGAGCACGTTATTTTTTAATTGAATCTTGAGTTTTTTAATGAAGATTAAAATAAATCGCTCTTCCTGATTTAAGAGCTCTTTGTTGGAGAAATATGTAACCTTTTAGGTTGCACTGCAAAAAGGTGATTCTAGTGTTTGAATCGAAATATAACTACCTCAATTTGTTATACAGAAAGGCATTGCTTACTTGCCTTAATTTTGCCACTTCGCCCATTTTTAAAATGTTGCCATATGTAGATTTTAAAAAAAGCCTGATGCAACACTTCTTCTCACACGATCTTTGTAGGTTCTCGTTTTCTTCTACGCTTTTCTTTGGTTTAGTTTGGCGACAGCGCCACCTTCTGGTAATGATTAGCTAATTCAACAGCACAACAAGTTGCAGTTCTGAAATGACAAAAGGTCACCAATGTTTACCCGAGTTATAATCATACTTCTTTGAACAAGAACGATTTTTAGGCTTTTATGTTATTTTTAGACATGTTTTCTTCATTTTGTAATTAAATAGTTTTGTGTTAAAAGTATTCAGGTTTAGATATGAAAAAGACAAAGTACACATCCAGGGTTGCACAGGAAAACTGATATATTCATAAAGGTAAGTTAGACTTTGATTTCCCTGCATATATAGTAAAATAAATAGTTCATCTTAACAAACATTTAAATATTTTTTAAATTCCTAATTTGAGTTAAGACTATACATGTGTAGTACTATTGAGCTTGGATTTTATTTATTATATTTATTTTTTTAGGAAAATTATTAATCTTAATTTGAAGCAAAAAAAAAAACAACCTACAACATAATGTACAAATAAATTAGAAGATAAATGAAGGAGTTCAAATGATTTAAAAATAAGTTGTGATAAGACGAAACATCTCACAAAACTTCATGCTGAGTTGAAAAAAAAAAAAACATGACTTCCATCAAAAGTTGTAGGGAAGCCTTTTTTAAGAAGTTACTCCTCAATTTACTCAATAATATTCCTGCATTGTTTTATGAAGCAAACTTTATGCTTCTGCAGAAAAAAAAATTGCAAAGTACATATGGGAAATGTAACGTTTTTGAAATGTAATTTATTTGTGTTTTAACATTTTTTGCTTCTTCGTGGAGTTGTAAAATACCGTCAGCAGATGGCAGTATGCGGCCCATAAGCAGCTCAGAATCAAAGAGTCTGGATTTTGCAGAACAGAAGGAAACAAATGTTTATGGATTTCATTTAAAAAAATATACTTTTGATGTTTCATTTGTTTATTGCATCATAAAATAAATAATATCAAAACATGAATTAAATCAGTTCCTCACACATGCACCGACAGACAATCAATTTCACTTTTCTAATACTTTTGCTGCAACAAACTATGAATTCCAGAACAGAAAAATGTGAATCGCCCCCAAAAAATTCCCATTAATATCATTAATTTTTTTCCTTTATGGAATAACACTCAAGACACTCACAGCTTAAATCCTTTTGTAAAGGAATCTTTGTGGTAAACAAAAACAGCTTTTTGTTTAGCTCCATGCAGACTCCTACAAAACTGCTGGAAAAATGTTTCCAAATTACCTCATAAAGTCGATTAATTAGATAGAAAGAGCGCAGAGCTGTTATAAAACCCTGAGCTCATGACCCTGAAGAATGCAAATAAAATGCAGTCCTATGCGTTTACCACATCATTAAGCGTTATTCTTTGATGTGAAGAAATCTTTTTGGGTCGCTTTTAATATTGATTTGTTTCTAGTATTCATTTACTCTTTAGGTTTAAGTTCATTTAATTATTTCATATTTCTGATCAAATAAATAATAGTGAAACTGCATAGATTAAAAGCTATATTAAGTTAATAGGTTTAAACTTGATTTTAGGATTTTAATCAGAAAAACATGAAAAATGTACTCTGACGTCAATCTGGGTTATGGCAATAACAGAGGTTTGTTTTTAAAAAAATGTTGTTTTGACTCCATGTTTTAGATATCTTCATGTGGTTTCACTGCTCTTTATTCTGTCAACAGCCAATGGGAATTTCCAACAACAAAATTCTAAATTCTCCATGCCATTATGTTTATGAGTCAGACCAAAATCAAAATCCTCTATCAGGTTGTGCCAATTCCGTTTTTTTTTTTTTAAAGATAGAATAAAACAGAAGAACCCCATTTGCAGAAATGCATCATGATCAGCCAGAAAAATGAGCGTTTAGGGCAGAAGGTTTGTCAGAGGTTGAAGTCACTGAACGTCCAGGGTCTGGGCTGTCCAGGCCCACTGATGATGGAAGCGGGAGGACGGCGAGCGTTCACAGGGATGCCAAGAGAACGAGGAGGAGAAGGTGGGTACAAGTCGTCCTCCCACCTTATGACCCGACCTCTGCTGCCGGGTCCATTTGCAGTCCTGGCCTCAGGCCCGTTGGGGATGTGGGGTTCGACGGGCGGCATTTTGCAGAGGTAAACGTCGTATTTTGCGTGCATTTTCCCAGAAGTCTTTAACTTAGTCCTCCTGTTGAAGTGGAGCTCCAAGTCGATGGTCACCTTTGCAGTGCAGGGAGAGACTGGTTACTGAGCAGCAGGTTCAGTGACGGTCATCACCTGACCCAGCCTCAGACAGACTATTAGAGCCGCGTTGTTGTCCTCATTAGAACACAGACTCCCAGGACTAAACCGTTTATTCATGTCAGTTTGGGCCCTCTGAAGTTGCAGTTACAGCCGTGCAGCTACACTGCTCCCTCACATGTAACGCAGAGGGACAGAGCCGGCGGGGGGGTCTGATTTGGTTGGTTATTTCCATCAGAAAAGAAGCATCACGGTCCTGCTTTGATTTGAATTCCATTGAGCCTCATTAGTGAATTAAACATTGCCAGACAGAAACTATGGGGAGGAGGGAGTGGGTGCAAGAATCTGCTCTCTCTTCATCTTTGACTTAGTCTCTTATGCACACGGTTATGCTCACATGCACATCTGAATTAGTCCACATGAGCAGGCTGCATGACAATCGCATGCTAATCAAATGTTGTGCTGTGTTTTGCATGTTTATGCATGGGTTCTTCGAATCAGCCAATCAGACTTAATTAGGAAGCATCTTCTCCCCACATGACTGACTGTAGATGCTCCCTCTGTCAAACTGTGATCAAGCCAAATCTTTAATATCTTGAATATTGAATAATCTTAAAACTGAATGTATGACTTTTGTTTCGTTTTATTTTGAAAGGGTAGACATACAAGGAAATTATATTTTTGGGTGTTATGATGGATGATTTGATACTCTCTTATATTTATTCATAGTATTTAAATAGAAAGTTATACTATACAGAATAGAAAGTAGTACTATACTGTTTTTAAAGAACGAATTGAACAATAAAAAGGAAAGAAAAAGTGTTTACTTGCCCTCCTTTTCACTAATTGTACTCTGCATCTTTTTTTTTTTAATCAAAGAATGCTTTGGCATAAATTAAAAAAAGACTGGACATTGCAAACTCTGTGGTCATTTTATACTTGACATTCTGCACTGAAATCTTAGGAAATGCATGGAAAGAATATAAGTTCATCTGTCTTTCTTCCGCAAGTTTTCTTCAAATATTGGCTAAAACCAACGCTGCTAAACCTAAAAAAAATAAAACTTTCACATTTATAAGGGACAAAAGTCCTATTTGGAACGACACAGAAGGTGTTTATTTAGAGACCAATTTCAACAAAAATCAGATCAGATTTTATTTTGAAACTTCATAAAACCAGCAGTTTTGTTTGTTTGAATTTGCTAATAATATGAATTGGACTGAATTAGAAATGAGATGATGGAGTCTTTAACATGACTGAAGGATGAAAATCTTGTTCGGTCTGCTGGAGTAAAATAACAGTATTGCAACATTTCAATTTGGTTTTCATTGAATGTTTACAATATTTTTAAATATTGGTAGTTGTAAAGTCATTATTCCAGAAATTAGTCTTTATAGTTTGTATTTTAATACAAAAAATGTGTTCCTTTTTTTATTTATTTTTTTATTTATATACGTTGCTCTATGATATTTTTTTTCTTGTGTAAATAAAATAGCAACTAACGTTGCCCAAAAAGAATGAGACAGATAGTTTGTGCAGGTTCTGCTTGTTTGGTTGGATCTGCACAGACGCGTAACTAAAAACCCTGCAGGCTGCAAATAAAATAAAAAACAAGCAAGAGCCAGCCTGTGTGTGTGCATCCCTCTGTGTTTGAGCAGCTTTTTACAGACTCACATTCCCCCCGTTGCTCGTGTTGCTTCACTAGCGGCATTAGGGCTGCAGGTGTTCTGCATTTATGTAACCGCTGATGTCACCATGCACCTTTCTGGCCTTAAAAAGCAACAAATGAAAGAAATGCCAAACAAACAGACATAAAGTGGAGAAGAGGATAGTGAATGCAACATATGAAGTAAAGTGAACTGTAAGGACCCTGATCATTTCACTGCAAGCTGTGAAGAAGATCAAACTGTTCATTGCTATTATTTAATCTGTTATTTTAAAGCTCACCAAATAATTTCCTTTATTTTAAGCTTCTTTTAAGACGATGTATAGGACTGAAATTTGGTTGAATAAACAAAAAGTGAAAATTGCAAAAGATAGATTTATTGACCTGATGTAAAAATGTGGAAAGCCTCTCATGCTGGAGTACATTATTTATATTCTGAATCTGTGAACTTTTAATAAAAACTTTTATTATTTGTTAAGATTAATCTCTTTTTAGAATCTTTCTGGTTAAAATCTTCCTTTTTATTTCCAAAAAATTAAATAAAACAAGGGAATTTTTCTTTAAATCATTCATTTTTGACAAACATTTAGATATTAAAGCACTTCAAAAGCAAATAAAGCTACTTTTATGACTGATATATTTTAGTAATCCTATAAACTGAAGCTAAATGTGCTCAACAATAAATCAATTAACAATTTTTCTGACAAATATAAAATAAGTCTCTTCATAAAAGGTGAAAAAAACATGAAGAAAGTACAGTAAAGTGAGCAACTGAACGTTCAAATGCAACAGCTGGAGAATGTTGTGATTATGTCTGTCTGCAGAGATCCCATGATGCAATGTTGGGTCTAAAGTGCAGATGGGAGCAGTTTTTAGGCACACTTTTATTAGTGAATGACAGCAAAGCTGCAGAACAGCCGTTTAATCTGCCTCTCATCCTTCTCTGTGTGAGTGAGGATGGGCGTGTGAAGGCAGAAAAAGCCCGAGGTCCAGAGTTTAGATCCAGCACTGTAGCCTCAGACTTCGTTTCTATGGCAACAACGCCCTCCGTCTGAAGATGGTCGCTGCAAGCAGCCGATAAGTGAGAGCGTCAAAGAAGATAAAGGGGGAATGAGAGAGAGGATGCTACTTAAATCCTTAGTGGGCGTGGAAAACGGTATTTTTTACTGATGTTGCTGTGATAATATAGATCAGCAGCTGTATGCGTTTCTCAGGAATCAGTTGGGAAAATGTCAGATGTTGATGAATTAAATCAGCAGCTTTCATCTAACGGGTTTGTTATCTTTATGGATGGAGTTGAAATCTTTTTTTCCTTACCCTTCTCAATCCGTTTTTTAGAAAGCATTTAGCAGTCATCAAATTGCTGCACACACATTAGAATTACATAATCCAGTTTTAGGGAAAAAAATCCACCACCTTCAACCTAACAGTGATGGACGGCTACTGACCTTACGAGCCAAATCTGACTTTGACGTATTTTTGATTCCAAAATTCTGAGCAGTTTTGCTGCATGTAAATTTACTCTTTTTTTTTTCTTCAATTCTTGGCCAAAATTGACCCACAACCACACAGCCAAAGTCAATTACATGAAAAAAATGTTTTGTGCCACAAAAAGTTGATGAGTTTGTCCAGATCTACCCACACTCAGGACAAGACACCAGCAGGAAGAAACCATGCCAGCTAGTGTTTGGCTCAATGAAGACCAACAACAACAAGAAGTTTGTGCAAAGTTTAACTTTTTATCAACTTGAGTTCCTTAACTTTGGGTTTTTGTGCATATTATGGGAGAGTCTCATTCAACAATATCCCTTCAGCTTCTTGTCTTCCAATCATTTCCAATACTGGAAGACTAATCTGCACAAATTGACAATTATTTTGTCTTGAGATCCTACCATCGACTATATATAAGAACTGGACAGAGTGGCCCCTCCCCCCAGGCGTTCCAAACAGGAAGTACCTGCTTGCTCCAAGAAACCAAAGTCCTATAGAACTCTAATGAGAAATAAAATGTTATTTTTTTAAACACATTCTTTCTAATTCAGATGTTTTTCATGATTTGTTTTTGGTTCAAGGTATAAACTGACCAATCACATGCCTCAATAAAAGTATGTGCTCTTAAATTGAACGTTTAAAACGTCCAACAAGCTCACTCCTGATTGGTGAGACTGGTTGCCATAGAAACAACAACTCAGACCAATTCTGACCAATTATATATCTATATAGTCGATGGTAGGATCTCAAGACAAAATAATTGTCAGAATTGCCGCCATTTTTTCCCCCCATTTATTTAGAATGCCACCAATTCTACAGCATTAGGCAATTCTGAAGCAAAACAACAGATCATGATATAACCACCTCTATGCTTTACAGTGATGGTTGTGTTCTGAAGCCTAAGAACTTGTTTTTTTAACCTGATAACAACCAAAACAGAAAAAACTTAATTTCACAAGAATCAACACCAGGATTTACAGGTAAAATGGAATCTGGGATGTTTTGTAGACTCGTTTTCCTGATTTTAAGAAACAGGAATGTAAACTCTTTCCTTGGGGTTTCCAGATTCTTTTTATGCTTTAAAAAGAACAAAAGTCCCTTTACTTCTGGAAAAATGATAACTTCATTTTTTACCTGATCTTGGTTGTGTGTACAATTTATGTAAATATTAATTTTTATTGGGCTGCAAAAAAGGTTTACTCTTTAAACACCTTTGTTTTGACATTTGTTTAAAGCCACAACTATCATTCCTGACATTAAGGAGACATTCAACAAAAATATCATAATTAATGATATTTATGTAATATTTCACAACAAAAGCTTTTCTAATACAGTCTTAAAGTTTGACATTTTGATTCCTTTTGCCGCCAACAAAAAGCCCTTTCAGGGTGCATGCGCCTGATGGTTGATGACAGAAAGAATTGTGTGCGTACTGCAGGAGCGATTCCCTGCCTCATCTTTTGGGACCCGCTGCTCACAGCTTTGGAATGTTCTGATTGTGCATTTCTCCAGAGCCCATAATGTGTGGAAATTTGATTAACACCAATAAACAGGCTCAGAAAGATTCCATCTTTCACTGTGCTGCAGCGAGACAATGACGCCTCCATCACTTCTATTCTCTCAGCTGGAAATGAAATGCCCACTTGTTACCATGGAGTCCGCTGGCGCTTCCAGCTTTCTATTCAGAGGACCCTCCTTTAGTGTCGCGATGGGTGAGTTTGTGCATTTGTGTGATGGGCCGGCAGGAATAAAGGGAGTGATGTTCACTGCTGTTGCTGTTTTTGTGGCCTTCGTACTGCTGTTTGCTATTCTGTATTCATTTATTTAATTGTGAAGTCTTTTATTTTAGATTCTGTGGACTGCAGTGCTCTCTTGGCCTCTGGTCTATTTATCAGAAGAAAGAACAGGGCACTCAGAACTGCCCCCACCCTATATCAATTAGCACCCTCCTCCCCCATGGGAAGTTTTTACCACAATGCTGGTATTTAACCCTCTGCGTTCACACCAAACCAAAGGAAGGAGTGGACAAAAGCCCGAGGACACCGCAGCCTCATCTCAGACACATTCAGGCCTGTTTATCAGCTCCACACAAGAGCTGTTTGTTTTGCTTACATCGAAAATTTAAAGTCCATGTTTGTGTCAAAGAAGCAACAAAACAAACCAAAAAAAAAGACACAACTTCATCTTGATATTCGATAATAATTTTAAGTTTTGTTCAGAGACTGTCCTTACACCAGTCTGGTTATATTTAATCATAGAGGCAGGAATAAACATTTGGGGTGAGCATTGTTTAACTTTTCCAGTTGGAATGTGTAGTGTCCTTCATTACAAAATTAAAAGAGACCAGAGCTGGTCGTCCAAATGATCGAAGGGTTCGATCCCCGCTCCCCCCAGCCAACCGTCGGTGTATCCTTGGGCAAGACACTTCACCCTCCCTGCCTCCAGTGTGGCTCGACTGGTGTGTGAATGTGCATGGATGTCCCGGTGATGCTCAGAGGAACTGTAGGCATAAACTGTCAGCCGTGTCTGTCTTCACCGAGTATGAATGAGCAGTGAATGAATAATGGACACAGTGTAAGCGCTTTGAGCGTCTGGAAACCCGCAGATAAATCTAATCCATTATTATTTTATTATAAAAACTGATAGTTTCTTTTTAGACTCATCCTTCTGTCCATCCATCCAACATTAGAACCGTCTTGGCTTCTATCTAGCACAGCCATTGTGGGGTAAGGGTGGGCTACACCACATGGAGTGATTTTTCTGCCATTATTCCAAGCGCAAAACTCACTGTTTTGAGCATAAAACACGAAAAAAAATTGTATGCTCAAAAAAGGATTGTGCACTTGAAACAGAAAAATATGTTCAGACAAAATAATTTTCCCTTGAGAGAAATTCTCTCTCTTCTGTGAGCAAAACAGACCAGGGCACCTGGATCGCAAATTTTGCCACAAAAGCCGATCTAATCGCATACATGGACATGAAGGTTGATGCGGATTGGTCAGAAATGTTTCCAATCACTTTGTAGACTGGATTGGTTTGTGTGTGATTAGAAGAAGTGCAAAATCCTTTTTTGAGCACACAGAATCTTTTTAACGTTTTACGCTCATAGGAGTTTCACTTTGATTTAAGCCGAATAGTATTGTGCATTCGTAAACTCAGTTGGCAGCACACACATGTGATAACAGGTGAGCCTGTTTAGCCTAGATGTGTCAAAAAAATGTCCTTAGAGTAAATCTGCAAAGCATGAAAGTGTGAAAGTAAGTTCTTTGCACATTTATGCTGCTACCGAATCAAATGTCGTCTATTAGCATAGTATATTTGGAGTGTGAACCAACATCTCTTTCATGTTTTTTAGGAGCATTTCCAGCAACAAGCACTTGCTAACAAGCACTAACAAAGCTGCGTTCAAGGCCATGCAGAGCGCTCGACTTGGAGGGAAAGAAAAAGGGGAGGCGACACTGAGGAAAACGCAGGATCCAGAGGAGGTCAAGTTAAAAAGGTTTATTTCAACAACTGTCTGAATCTGGTTTGTTTATTTTCTGTTCAAAGTCCAAAAAAAGTACAAAAAAAGCCAAAAAAAAAAAAATACATCAAAGGATTAGAAACCACATCAATGAAAACCAAGACACATTGTGTTGCTTTTTGTTAAAATCAATCCAAGCAATTTTTTCCCCAATATTTTTTTACATACTCACTGGATTAGTCAGACAAACATCAAAACCTTTCAGTAGCTTTATCGTAACTGTTTTTTTTTTAACATTGACGTTTTACGTAGGTTTTAAACTTCTGTATGACTTTGCTCTTTTTACAAAAAAACACCAATGCAGGCAGGGGAGGGGGGGGGGGTGTACATATAAGCGTGGTGTCATTTTCACAGTGTGTGTGTGTGTGTGAATGCTCATCATGTCTGTGTGTACATTTGAGTGTGTGCAGAGGAGAGAGGGAAGAGTAGAGTGACAGCAACGAAAAAACTGGGATTTGGGGCAAAAAAGGGTGTCTTTTGTAAGGGCGGGGAGGAGGAGGAGGAGGAGGAGGAGAGGCGAGGAAGGCAGGGGTTACTTCAGCTGGGGCAGTGATGGCGGCGGCGGCGGTGTGTTTCGCAGCGACCCAGAGGCCGCGTGTGGCAGTGTTGCCGTGTCGGAGAAGGTTGCAGACTGAGTTGGTTGGCTGGTACGTTGGCAGGCTGGTTGACCTGGTCGAGCGGTTTGACGCGCTCGGCGGCGGGTTAACAGAGAGCAGCGAGGGGGTTTGTGGGCTCCAGTTGCACCTTGCTGTTTTCTGTGTCGTGTTGTCAGGTTTCTGGGGTTGGTTCGCACCTTGTTTGGTTTCACATCATGTTGTTCTGCAGTGAGTTTACCTCCGAGGAGTTCTCCTCGCCCAGGACCTTGTGGTTCTCTTGTTTGGGGGTCAGAGAGTTGTGGATGTTTAGGGAGTCGTCCTCCTTGGCCAGGGCCTTCATCGGGTCTTCCAGCTTGTTCTGGGAATTGGGATCATCCTACCCAAGGTGGAGGGGTGAGGAGCATAAAGCACAGTCAGAACCATAAAAACAGCTTTGCATTTGGCTGCAAACCACCCTCCCTAATCAATAGGAATCTGCTTTTTTAAACGATTAACAATAAACTCCAATAGAATCTATTCCCTCTAAAACACCAACCGTCTTTGGCAAATCTAAGGAGAACAAGTGATGCATTCATATTAAACTACAATTTTATTAATTTCAGTTAAGGTCAACATGCAAACCAATTTGGAAACCATTTGAAAACAAACAGCATGAAAACATATCTACAGTTTGGTTTTAAACTCCTGCGTCATCTGGCTTAACTGGCTCTGATCAGTATTTTGCACTTAAACCACTAAGAATGAGAACTTTAAATGTTGCCTTATAACTTGTTAACTTATAAATGTAAATCACCCCAGAGAAATTAAAAATGGATAGTTTTCAAGCTCTATTTTGTATTTTCATGTCTTAAAAGACCACACGGATGTATTTGTTTCTCCTTGCAACTAAAAAACAAAAAGACATTTTTTTTTGCTGATTAAAAGAAATTAAAAGGGGAAAGTTTTACTTTTTCAATTACCTACTTTAACCTTTGTAGCAAAGTATTAACTAGTTTTTATCTGGTTGACATCCAAGTTTATTCTGTTTGTATTACCAGATAAAGCAACAGGTAATAACATATCCCGCTTACTGATCAAAGACAAGCATATGCTTAATAATATACTATTTACTGCTTGTAGTAAAAGATTACACACATATAATCCTATAAGTGGAGAAAAATTTTAATGAAAAATAATGCGCATTAACGGTCAGCAAACCCTGTTTCAGTCCTCCCGCTGTTTGGAAGTCATCGGCCGGTACACCATGTTTGAGTGAGGAAACACGGAGGTGAGCTGCATGAGCGACACCCCCCCCCCCCCTCCCGGTTTTCCCCATCAGGCAAGCTAAGGCGGCACATGCACATCCACATGCAGGACCCTCACAACGAACCCCATGAACTGTCGCTCATGCACAACCCTTCCACGTGGCCGCTGTTCTTTTATCGTCCCCCGAAATCATAAGCAAACAGTCCTGGCTGCTTATCTGTGAGTACCACCATCATACATACCCAAGCAGTCACTGCAAGAGAAAGCCATTGCGTTTTAGAGGGTTTCACTTTAATGCATTGGCATTTAATTGAGGTCAAAGGGGAATAATTGATCGTGGAGTCCATTTTAGCTCTGCTTTCCAGACTCTTATCCCTATTAATTTTGCATGGCATCATCGACTCAGCTTCACCGGGGCATTCTGGGGGCGTCAGCCTCTGCCTCTTAGTCACAACCACACCCATACAGACACACAAACACACACACGGGCAGAGACACACGCATACAACAAATTCCAAACCCTGAGGCCTGTGCCATTTGCAAACACTCCCTAAGTGAATGTTTGCATTTGACTGTAATGGCACTTTTAGAGAGGAAGAGCAGTGAGAGGATTTACCCGATGGCTGTTGGCCTAGATAGTAACTTCAGGCAGGACGTGTGGGTATGTCACTTCCATGGTTACGGGATAGGGGCCCTCTTTCCTCCCGTCAGCATGAAACTGGAAAATGTTTGTGTTTGTTGGGTTTCATTGTTGTCGTGCATGGGTGGAGGGGTGCAGGCGGTAGTTGGGAGCACAGAGTCACAAGGACTTTTGAGTGGGAGCCATTTTGGGGGGAGTGGAAACAGAGATAAAAAGGGTTCTGAGGATGATGATGATGATGATGATGGTGGTGGTGATGATGATGATGGAGGCACATGGACAGTCCCTGATGATCTTTTAGAGGTTTTTAGGTTAATGTTTTGAAGATAATTATTTTTATGTGAGCTAAACTGTACAGTTGAAATCACTCCGGAATTTAAATAAAGTTCTTATTTTTGTCTTTGAAGAGAGAGAACTCAATGTCCGTCAGTATTTTAAACTTTTAACATTCAGAGAATAAATTATTTAAAGGAGATCTCTGTGGAGTCAGTGATACATTTTTTAAAGGCTTATGCTTCTTGTCAGAAGGCACTTTCCCTCAATCCTCAACTGCGTTTGAACCTCCCGATGCAACTAATGCTAAAAATATCAAATCTACTTAAAAAAATGAACTATAATAGTATGAGAACAGGTGAAAAACACACAAAATAAAATGTCTGCTGCAAAGCAAAAGTCCATCATCATTACAAACATTAGAGCATCCCTTTAAAATTTTCAAATTAATAAAAAAAAAAATTTAGCTGGGAATTAAAAGGTCAGAAATAAGATAAGTGAAGCCACATTTACACTTAGTGGGATCATTTAAGGCAGCAGAGACATTTATGCCATGATTGACCCACTAGTGTCTGAATCTGAACCACTATGTAAATTCCTCTCAGTCCATCATGTGAATTGTTGCTAAAGGTTTGGGTATAAAGCACCTGCGGACTGGAACTCTTTACAAAAAGAAAAATCAACTCCCAAATCTCATATCTGGACCCCAGTTTGACACAATTATGAAGGACCTAGAAATGACATTATTAACTTGTAGCTGTTTTGAACACTTCATTTTTTTTAGTTTATAATCAGATGTCTCGTGTGTGTGTGTAACTTTTGGCCTCTTGGCCAGGACTCCCTTGGGAAAGCGGTTAATGAATTTCAATGGGACTTTCCTGGTTAAATAATGGTACAAAATGTTTGTGTATGCTATTTTGCTAAAGAGCAAATTTTCCTGTGTTTGTTATACAGTCAGTGGAAGGACAACATTAAAACTTCTTTGTATATATTCTGTAACTTTTAAAGAGATCTAAATTTTAAAAAAAGGATCTTGTGCCAACTGCTTAAGTCATTTTTCTTTAAACTCCAGTTGGTACTAAAGCAGTTTTTGTTTCCTACAAAAAAATATTTGGTAACGCTTTCTTTTACAGTACAGTACTTACGGTGTACTTAAGTGGTATTTACATGGTACTTATTGTGTAACTACTGGGTACTTTCAGGGTACTTACATGGTTCTTTCTATGGGACTTTACTGGGTACTTACATGGTACTTTCTATGTAATTCACTGGGTACTTACATGGTACTTTTTTGTGTCTTATCTGTACTTACATGGTACTTACTGTGTATTTATATGGTACTATTTGGTTCATACATATGTGGTACATACTGGGTATTTATAATATACTTACTGGGTATTTACATGTTGTGCAAAGGTGTCTTTTATGGTACTTACCACATGTATGAACAAGGTAAGTACAAATAAAGTACCTTGAATGTAAGTCTGCACTCGCTGAATGTTTCATGGTATTTACTAAAAATTTACCACAGAAACTACCCCTTAAGTACACTAAAACTGGACTGTAAAAGAAAGTCAGCCCTATTTCCACTCAACTACATGGTACTTTCATTACTAAATACTGGGTATGTTCACTTGAATATTACTTGGTACTTACCCCTTAAGTACACTAAAACTGGACTGTAAAAGAAAGTCAGCCCTATTTCCACTCAACTACATGGTACTTTCATTACTAAATACTGGGTATGTTCACTTGAATATTACTTGGTACTTACCCCTTAAGTACACTAAAACTGGACTGTAAAAGAAAGTCAGCCCTATTTCCACTCTATTACACGGTACTTTCAGTAGTAAATACTGGGTGTGTTCACGTATTACCTTCCTATACGGTGTACATACACACTTGGTCTTCTGACCTTACCAAATGAGACAATGCTAACTTGTTGGTAAAGGTGAACTAACTGCATTGTAAAAACATATTCCTACTTCTTGTAACATGAGGCAAATGTAAAGAGAAACAATACAGCAGTGAAAACAACTATCTTTAATATGAAACACTTCTGCAGCATACAAAGTGTCATCACAATGAAATATGTTTTAAGTACAAAACAGTACAAAGGAGAATTCCAAAAAACACATTATTGGCCTGAGGGTCGTGCTTTTTGTTTGTCAAAATTCCTTCAGCAGAGTTTGGTAACGGTGCAGGACTTCTTCAGGGTTTGTAACTGCAAGAAAATTCACAATAAAAGCTCAAATGAACATAAAAAGCATAAAGACTTTGATGAAGTACAAAATATATTTTACTTATTTAATCATTTCTGTAAGGAATTTGATAAATCTCTGTGAATTCCTTATTGCTTTGACTGCAATGCTTGAAATTAATCAATTATCCTCATTTATAAACATGATAATAAATTATTTAAAACTTTATATTTTAGTTACATAAACAAAAATAACAAAAAAGAAATCAAAGAAAAAAATCAAAATTGCCATAAAAAGTCTAATTTGTTTAGACAAAGAATGTCAAATTAATGTTTTAATTGGCAATTGCTGTGTATATGTCTGCTTTATAAATATTATTCGCACCTACAATATGCATTAGCATAAAACACATGGCAGTGTAAACGAAAAGGAAAAAAAGAAATAAATAGGCAATTTCAAAGTCAACACAGTTACTCAAAAATGTGTTTTATATTTTCAAACAGTTACCTTCACTGTTGGGTGGTATTGTTGTCTCTATTATATTTGATAAAATAAATAAAAAATAAAATAAAAACGGAGAAAGAAAAGAAAATGGGGAAAATGCAGTTAAACTCTACATTCATGTAAATAATATGTCCACTTGGTGGATTTAGCTTACTTTAGCTTACACTCCTGTGGCTTCACGGATTCTTCTGGGATGTCTTCTTCACCATTGATCTAGAGCGGTAAAAATACGGAAGTACGTCATCATTATTTTCAAAATAAACGCCTTTCTTTGATTTCCCAGAAAGACATGCGCTCAAACGAGCACTGAACAACAGACGTTATCATTTAGGCTGCGTGCTAGTTTTACAGGCGCTCCTCTCCTGGTAAGTAACAACAATGTTTGTAGATTTTCATTACAAACTTTGAAAAGTTATACATTTTGAAATAACTTAATTATTGCAGTAAAGTAGCAGGCATGCAGCTACGTCACATTTCAAACACAGAGAGAGCGGCTTGAAATCACGAGGTTAGCTTCTTTATAAAGTTTGATCAGTTTAAATATTTACATATAATTTATCCAATATTTACAAAAACACTGGCTTACCTGCCAAATGAAGAGAAATTCAAACTGTTGCACGCGCCTCGAGGCTCTCCGGATTAATGCACGTTCACGTTGTCATGCTGCATTCAAGTGCGCTGGGAATTTTGCAACTTTGCTCGCCCCGACCTACTTAACAAAAGCCCACACTCTGGGTGTTTTTAGTATTAAAAGTAAATATTTACCTTGTTGTTTTAGATATTTTCCTGACATTATATATTAAAACAAGTCCATGTTTAGAACAATATTTAAAAAAAGTCAAGTTTTAAATAATTTATTATCATGTTTATAAATGAGGATAATTGATTAATTTCAAGCATTGCAGTCAAAGCAATAAGGAATTCACAGAGATTTATCAAATTCCTTACAGAAATGATTAAATAAGTAAAATATATTTTGTACTTCATCAAAGTCTTTATGCTTTTTATGTTCATTTGAGCTTTTATTGTGAATTTTCTTGCAGTTACAAACCCTGAAGAAGTCCTGCACCGTTACCAAACTCTGCTGAAGGAATTTTGACAAACAAAAAGCACGACCCTCAGGCCAATAATGTGTTTTTTGGAATTCTCCTTTGTACTGTTTTGTACTTAAAACATATTTCATTGTGATGACACTTTGTATGCTGCAGAAGTGTTTCATATTAAAGATTGTTGTTTTCACTGCGGTATTGTTTCTCTTTACATTTGCCTCATGTTACAAGAAGTAGGAATATGTTTTTACAATGCAGTTAGTTCACCTTTACCAACAAGTTAGCATTGTCTCATTTGGTAAGGTCAGAAGACCAAGTGTGTATGTACACTGTATGGGAAGGTATTACATGAACATACCCAGTATTTACTACTGAAAGTACCGTGTAATAGAGTGGAAATAGGGCTGACTTTCTTTTACAGTCCAGTTTTAGTGTACTTAAGGGGTAAGTACCAAGTAATATTCAAGTGAACATACCCAGTATTTAGTAATGAAAGTACCATGTAGTTGAGTGGAAATAGGGCTGACTTTCTTTTACAGTCCAGTTTTAGTGTACTTAAGGGGTAGTTTCTGTGGTAAATTTTTAGTAAATACCATGAAACATTCAGCGAGTGCAGACTTACATTCAAGGTACTTTATTTGTACTTACCTTGTTCATACATGTGGTAAGTACCATAAAAGACACCTTTGCACAACATGTAAATACCCAGTGAGTATAATATAAATACCCAGTATGTACCACATAGGTATGAACCAAATAGTACCATATAAATACACAGTAAGTACCATGTAAGTACCCAGTGAATTCCATACAAAGTACCATGTAAGTACCCAGTAAATTCCATAAAAAGTACCATGTAAGTACCCTGAAAGTACCCAGTAGTTACACAATAAATACCATGTAAATACCACTTAAGTACACCGTAAGTACTGTACTGTAAAAGAAAGCGTTACCAAATATTTTTATTTTCTCTTTTTTTTATTTAAAAATGTGCTTGTGAGTAAAAGTTTTGACCAGGTAGTTATGAAATATCTGTGAAATTTTTCATTTTAATGTTAAAGGGCCTATATTATCCCTTTCTTAAGCTTTTCAGAGTGAACTATTCATTCTTCTTCTGAACCGTTTGTTCCCTGTCGAGGTCACGGGCCTGCCGGAGCCTATCCCGGCCACGTCACCAGCTATAATATGATAATACATTACCTTTGGCACACTAAGGAACACATTTTTTAAGGAAATATTAGTTATTTTTATAGCTAATTTTACCACCTGGAAGTAAAACGTCTCGACCTTTGAGGCTCCGCCTTTCACCCCGTGTGGGTGCCGCTCATTTCATGACGACAGCCTGGAGCCGGCCTCGGCAGCGTGTCTGCGTTTCGCCCGCAAAAACAAACAACATCCGAACTTTTGCAAAGATGGATGTAAAGATTGTGTGTAGAAAAGGAAAGACTTTAGCCGATCACCACCAGCTCCGTGGAGAAAGTGGGTGTGTGTGTGTGTTCGCCTGGGGGCGGTGCTGGCACCGCAGACTTTTCCTGGATGGGGCTGTTCCTCGCTTTATGATGTCACAATGTGAGAACCCCCTGGTTTTATTGAATTGGGAGGGGCTGGTGCTCAGAGAGCAGGTTTTTAAAGGAAAACTCAGATGTGTGTCAGATGTGATCAAAATATCGCTTTGGGGTTGTTTTTGTGAGAAATTAATATTATAATGCACTTAAAAGCTCAAAAAGTTAATTTTGCATGATATAGGCCATTTAAATCTTAAAGAAATAACAGTAGGCCAACTGCTAGCAGGGTTTTGCTTTTAGGTCATTTCAGTTGTAAAAAGTTATAAGTCGCTAAGAGCCACTTGTCTCGATAGAAATGAAATCCTCTTAAAAACGATGGCCGGCTCTGCCTCTTTGATTCACTTTCTGAATTTATTTAGTATCGACAGATAAACAATCCGTTTCCACAGTTTGCTAGACGGGGGAGCGTGCGACTGCACTCAGCTGAAATGCTGTAAATTAAGGTTAAGGGGTGGGTTCAATCAACCACCATGATACAAATACAAAGCACTCGATTAATGCAGGAAAACCAAACTGCTGTTTGTGTTGTGGGGCAGGGAAGAATGTGGCTTGTGTGTCTTCGCTGACAGCTTTCTTTATACAGTTTTTTTTACACTAAAAAATATTTTTTCCCTAATTGCATTGAAACCTGTGTGTGCAGTAGGTACCACAGCTGACTGGATTATCTGGCAAGCTTAACAGAATTCTTTTAATGATTTAAAGATTTTTTTCCGTCCAGGATCTGTTTGTACAGCTCAAGAACAGTGCAGCAAAAAAAGAAGAAAGTTTTAAAAAGCAGCAAGCTGTCATATTTTTACTGAGATACAACCCTACACTGAGCTTCTACTCTGGCATTGTGACAGCCAGAAAAAAAATACAAATGGGCTTAAGCGCAATGTTTTCTTGCATGAATTTGTAGCTCTTGCTCTCTGAATTTAAAAAAAAAAAAAAGCTTAAAACGTTTTGGCAAAGGTCGGTGAAAAACATCAAACTTGTTGGTGATGTCATAAACGTCTCTCCCATTAATCTAAAATGGAAGCAGATTTTGGTTCCATTTTGAAAGAAATGAAAAACTGAAGTGTTAAAATAAGTTTTCGTCATGTCATTTTCTGGACAAGGTTTGCTCCTGTCATCACGTGCCCTAATCGCTCAAAATAAATTCAGGTTAAGTGGAGCAACTTCTACAAAACTGCACTGTGGGTGTAAAATTCCAGTCAGAATTGATGCCATAACATTTTCCAGCGATTGGGGCCATTCCACTCCAATGGCCTTGCGACAGATGCGACCTGGGCGATTCTATGTCGCTTTGAAGTATTTTTACATCCAGGACGTCGCAATAAGACTTACAGACAAGATGTCTCACCAAGCGGTGTACAATCATTTTTCATGTGGCCCCCCCTTGTGCCCCGTAAGGGTTTGGACACCCCATTTTCCCCCGTTAGAGCAGTTGGGACTGAGGTTTCCATTTTTTACCTCAAAAAGCGTTTTTTAACCATGAGTTTTAGGACTTGAGCCTCGGACATGCAAAAGAGAACTTGTGAGCATCTTCGAGACTGACTGATGAGAGTCAGAACGTCGGGACACATTTGACACCAAAGGAGGGTTTGTGTACTTTCTGAGTTTCCTTCAAAGTGGTTGTAAAATGTAGTCAACACACAAAGTTGGGAGACCTCTTGGATTCATGAACATGAGGACTGCGAGGTCCCATCTGGTTTGGAGCTGTGATTAAGGCGTCTGCTACATTTGACTTAAACAGGTAAATGGTGCTTTATTCCTATTGCATGTTGTTGACATATGCAACCATGTTTTATTGCTAACAAAAGGAGAAAACACCACTTACTGTATAGTAACTGTAACTGTGCTTTGGCTCAAACGAGTATTTTTGAGTGAGTGATATACTTCCTTTTGCATTTTCAGGTCAAGATGCTGTGAGAAGGCTTCATATAACATTTGCTTGAGTATCACAGAAGTGGCCGGAAGAATGATAAAAAAAAAGTCCCCATAACATTTGTGCTATATGAATTCAGTAAAAATATTGTTTGTTTCAAGCCTCGTCGCCATATTATCAAAGCAGGTGTGTTTTAAAGGCTTTATTCGGTAAAAGTGAAATAGAGAAACGTGTTCCTACTTTAGATACTTGTTGGCTTTATTGATTGTATGTTTTTCAAACTGAAGAAAAAAAAACCCTGTCAATTTCCAAAAGAAACTGAGATTACTTTGAGCTTTGAGCTCATAATATAATAATGTTTTGGGTGAATTTGTCGAGTACACAGCTAAAAATGTGACTGACAGGCCCACAGTTACAATGAGAGACTTTTTGGAAAGGTGAGAAAGGGTCGGGACTATCTCGACATTTGGAATTTGGTCTTACCTCGCAGTCGGACTCCTCTTTGGTCTTACACTCCCAGGTGTATCTGCTCATGGTTTTCTGAGGGGAGGGGGATTGGGCAAAGGGTTATACTCTTCAAATAAAAACCCAAAAGGCATCCTGAGAGAAAGACTGGACAGAGAGCAAGAGCAAGGAGTGGACAGAACGAAAGGATAGAAGCTGGAGAAGCAACAGATCAGAGATGGGAAGAGAAGAGACAGAGAAATGAACAGACAGAGAGATGGAGGCCCAAAGAGACTCCATGTCCTTTCAGATGTTAATCTATTCCAAGATTGTCACAGACTTAGACTCTGTGGAGCTGCTTGTCTCTGCACCACAGCTGACAAAGGTTTGGAGGCTTCAGCTGAGGTCCTTGAGCATTCAGATACACACAGGACAGTCAATAAGAAAACCATTTTGTTTGTTAAAACGTCTTCTGGGAGTTTTTTGTTAAACTTTTGTGTGATTTTGGTTTGTAGATGCCTTTAATTTTTGGTAATATTATTTAAAGTGTTCTTTTCCTTTCCGTTTTTTCCTTCAGGGGTCGCCACAGCGAATCAGCTTCCTCCATCTAACCCTGTCTTCTGCATTGTCTCCTCTAACACCAGCTACCTTCATGTCTTTGTTCATCTTCCTCTAGACCTTTTGCTTGGCCTCTGAACATGTCCAAACTATCTCAGTCTGGCCTCTCTGACTTTATCTCCAAAACCTCAAACGTGCTGTTCCTCCGATGTCCTCATTCCTGATCCATCATGGTCACTCCCAAAGAGAACCTCAGCATCTTCTGTCACTTGCTGGTCTCACCACAGTTTTCTACACCTTTCTTTTTATTTGACCTGAAACTCTTCTACAATACCTGACACTATTCACACCAGACACTTTTTTTCACTACTTTTTCACTACTCTTTATTCCTCTGGACTGTGGACCCTACTTCAAATCCTCCACCTTCTTCATCTCTTCTCCCTGTAACCTCACTCTTCTTGGGTCCCTCTCATTCAAACACATGTACTTCATCCTGCTATGGCTAACTTTCAGTCCTCTCCTTTCCAGGGCAAATCACCACCTCTCTAGGTTACCCTCCACCTGTTCCCTGCTCCACAAACCACAATATCATCTGCAAACATCATAGTCCACGTTATGTCTAATCAGTGATATCCAAGCTGGTTTCTGGAAGTAATGAAGTTGATATACAGTTTCAGTCTAGTTTTACAGTTAAGTCTAGTTTTAATCAGGTTTTCTTCGGATTCAGTTTTACAAACTTTTTGAATAAATTATTTCCATAGTTGCTGTCATTGATAAAATGATTAACAAAAGTTCCTTTTATGGGGAAAAAAAAAATCAAATAGCACCATAAATACTGCTGTTTAATAATAATAATAATAATAATTTCAAAAATCTATGCAACTACGTTTAAGTAGTGAATAGGTTATAAGGGTGTTTTAAAGTTATTATTGTAATAATGTCAGTCGGTAGTAGTTGGTTGAGAATTTTTCCTTTTTTTTGCATTTAGGCTGTTAATGTATGTCAGGGTGATGAAATGATGAAAATGGAAATTTCATGTGTCTACAATGACAGGGTGAGACAAACTGCCCTAAACAAATCAAAAACTTCCAAAGTATTTCAGGAGAGAAACGACAATCACATACTGGTTACTAAAAAAAAGTAGTTCAAGGGTGGAGATACTACTGATGGAGTTGTTAGAGGGTGGTACCACATTTTAAAAGACAAATATAGTCTGTCTCAGTTGTAGCATTATGTCTACCTACCCATGCTGCTACAGTGCTAGCACTAAAAACTACCCATGCTTCTATTAGTGGGAAAGCTTTTGCTCTTTTCTGCCATCTACAGGCAGCAGGAAGTTGTTGCATCTCAGATGTTTATCCTGATAAAGTCACCATTCGTCACAATATGAATCAGCTTAACTTACCTGCTCATCAATACTCAACCTTTCAGAAATATATTTAATCTGTACATTTTTTTTCAGGATAAACAACAATTTCTTGAAAAAAGCAGACAACAACAAGGCAGAGCTGCAGTGGCTGGCATGTCCACTAGGTGGCGCATATTAGCGACAGAGCAGACATGCCGTGACATACCAATGCCAAAGTTGATAGGAGAGAGAGTAGAGAGGGGGGAGGGGCTTATGGGCGGGGGTCACAGTGAGGACAATTTCTCTTAAAATGGTCAGATTGAAGCCAAAGCGGCTCAGCTGGCAGATGTCCTGGGATGACAGTCCATAAATGTTCAGTTTGCATAGCCTGAGGGGTAATTTAACCTCTGACCCGGCTGTGATTGCGTCCTCATTGACCAACAAAGCTGATTTATCTGACACATCTGACACTGCTAGGCAAAGACAAGTAAGATGTGAAACCATCTCATTACTCTTTTTCACGTTTTGCTCAAAAATAGTTTTGAAAAAAGGTTTACGTGGCAAGAAAAAGACTAAACCAACAGGAAAATGGCTCTAAGATTGTCATTAAGTATTAAGAATTTTGGCCCTTTATTTCTGGTAGCTGTTGCTGCACTGTGGATTTAAATTAGGAACATCTTTGTTAAAATTCAAGGATATTATTTTAGTTTAAACTTATAATTAATTATTCGTATAACTGCTTTTCTTATTGTCTTATTCCTATAATTCCACATGCACCTTAATGTGATGGTCACCTTTAATTTTGTCATGCTCTTTGTATGATGATATCCTATACTCTTTCATTCTAATCGATTCTGCTGCAACAGTCAGTAACTCAATGATCACACAAACTGGGGGAAAATTTTGAAAAGTACTTCTTTTTAAATTTTAGATTGAGCTAACGTTGGGGTGTAACAATTCCTACAATCCAACCAGATTGATCTTTCTGAGGCAAGTTGTTAATTAAATCCAAGCAAATTGACCTCTATTGATTATATCAATCTTAGATGTTGGTTTCTTTTACTGTACGTCTTAAGGTTTCACGATAACATAAATCGACCAAGTGCATCAAATGTTGTTTGTACACATGTTTAATTTACACTTGATTGTAAAAAAAACAAGGAATCTGGAAATCTTTACCTGCACTGTTCAGTACCAGGTATTTATCTCTGAATCATACTTGGTTAAAGTTTTGGTTAAAGACGTCCTGGATCCATTTTAGGACAGTGAATCGGGTCGTTCAACATGAATCAAGATTGACTCTGAATCGGATTGTCAAACACAAATCAAGATATGAGTCGAATCGCTATTAAAACAAATAGTTACACCCCTAAGCTAACGTTTCTAATTTAAACATTTTCTACATATTTTCTTTAGTCAAGAGTTAAAATCTAAACCAAATTTTTATGTGCTTGATAAACAGAAAAAAAAACATTTATCTAGAAATATCCCAGGAATAAAAAAATAAATGATTTAGAATAATGAAATCTCTTTAAAGTTGATGAACATGTGTGGAAATGCATGTGCTGCTCCTCCTTTCTACTTGTTTTTCCATTTTCCAAGGCCTCACTTGGAACCCCCTCCATGCCCCCCCCCCCCCCCCCTCCATCGTTTCACACCTCAGATTATTAGGGAACACTCATGCCCATGCATTTGAGGGAGGCTCGGGCGGGGTTTGGAGGGGGATGCAGAAAGGGGGGGTGAGAGAGAGGCGAGAACCACGTTACCTGACAGATAATGTTATCATAGTAAGCCAATGCACGGGCATGAGGGACGTTAGGAGGGGTGTCGCACAGTTTCCTTACATTTGGGTGGGAGCCCTCAGCGATGGTGGACAGCGAGAAATTATCATTGTGCTGCTCCGATGAAGGCCGGTACTTACTGCTGGGTGTTGTAGGGGAGGGAGGGGTAATAAGAAAAGGAAGAATATTTCAGAAATAAAGACAGGGAGATTTGTAGAGATTCAGAAACAGGACACACATGGGGAAGGGAAATGTAGGTCATGTAGAAGAACATTAAAATTGGAAAGAAAGATTTCTCCAGCAGGAGAGCGGGGGGGGAAAAAAAGGGGGGAATGAAAATGGGACAGTCCAGGGAATAAAGAACAAGGTTAGAAAACAGAGGAGGGGAAATGACAAATTAAGTGATGGTAAAATAGAAACAAAATAGACAAGAGACGTATGGGAAAACATGGCAGGTGATGGCATTAAATAAAAAGACGGAGCAGAAAAATGGTTGAAGTAAAAGGAAGAAGGGATTGTTATAGAGAAGGAGGGAGGGGGAGATTTATAGCAAGAAAGCATTAGTGAAAGAGCAAGATATCTGAAAAATGTCAGAATAAAACAAACATTTTGTCTGTGATGCAACGCAGCAAAAGAGAATTTTGACCCATTTCTCTCAACATAAACGCTTAACAAAGAAATGTCTTACATTTTTTACATTTAAATGGCATTTGCCTAAAATAATTAATTTAGTTGAGCCTGATGTTCATCTTTAACCTCTTCCCAACGAGGCCTATTTTGTACATAGTACAGCATTTGTTTCAGAGATTAAAAAGTGCTCTGAATAAATCCAGTTTTAGAATAAAAATAGTACATTCTGAATTCAGCAGAAATGTTAGAGTATTAACAATAGCCATAAAGATAGAGACACCAATTTGGCCAAAGGACCTACTTTCAGAGATTATATTACTCAAATGAAAAAATTGACCTGGAATGCAACATGTGGTTTTAAAATTTTCCCTCCAGAGGGAATGCTATAAAAAGAGTTGACAATTCATAATATGTATTTGTTGGCTTTGAGTAAAGAGATGCAACTGAAGGACTTTTATCTCCAGGGAGACCAGGATGGGAAGTTTCTTCTAAACTTAGTCCATCTAGTTCCTCATCCTCAGATGAGGTTTCCTCTCTTTTTGTTGTAGAGATCAAATAATGCATCTTCTTTGAGAATGACAGTGGCTTCCTCCCTTATTTATAACACGTTTTCATCAAATAAAAAAAAACATCTTTCATTTGCGTCTTAACCCAAACGAGAAGCATCCGATTCCTCAGATGTTGAGCTGCATTTTTCTCTCTGATCATTTCCCCACCGTGGCACGAGAAGTTAAAGAGACCCTGATCTGTCTTCTGTTAAAAGCGCAACAGTCTCTGTGATCTGCACGCAAAGCTTCCAGATTTGTGTTTGATGAGCGCCGTGACGTGAATATCAAAGGCTGTGTAATGACACAGGAGAAGTACTCCCCATCAGAATGTGTGTCACAAGATTCTTGCACCAGAAAAGCAACAATTTTCTGTCTGCCACCACCTAACCATGGTGCACAATGTACCAGTTGTACCCATAACAGGGATATTTTGTTAGTTACTAAAAATTAAGGTTGTTTTCTGTCTGGAGGAGTCCGTTGGTCCGGCCCGAGTCCGCTTAATTTGATCCAGATTGAGTCCCGTCCCTTTGATATTGGACTGACACTGATGTCTACTGGACATTTCTGCTCCGAACCAAAGCTTATAAACGAAACCGTGCGACTAAAGATCTCCTCAAGAATTACAAGGGCGGGGCAAAGCAACCAGAGCAGGAATAATGGAAGTCCTACGCTTTGCAGTCCTTTGTCAAATAGCTCAAATAGCTTGTTATTTATCTAAATTGTACCTTAAGATATCTTGGTTAATTCTTCTCTATAAGCTGAGCCACTGAGTTGTCATATTGCTGCTCTGCACTCAGACTTAGAGAACACTAACATTCTGAATTTAGTCCAGCTCCATATAAGCCCCTTGTACTTTAGATTAATATCCTGATAAGCTATTATTGCGATCAGAGTAACAGATTGTATTGGTTTCTGTTGCTTTTGGTGTCAGTCACTAAGAACATGCAGTCAGCTGAGTTTGAATTTGACCTTTTTGAACATATTAATCTAAAACTCCTCACAATCCTGATTATAAACCAGCACATTTTTTCCAGTCCATCTTAGAGCAGGATGCAGCCTCTGTGCTGAAAGTCTCAGGGACAGCAGATGGGAGTCTAATGGATTCATAAGCCTCTTCAGGAGCGCACGCACACACTTCTTTGAACACCGCCTGCAGAGTCTTTTTCTCCGTTAAATGGCCGTTCTGTTTCTTTTTCCTCCTGCAACATTTTGTCATTTTCTTATTTCCTCCTCCCTTTCTCTTTTTCCTTCCTCAGTCCCTCTCCTCTCATTGATTTCTTTAAGCTTGATGAGGCAGCTCCGTCTCTTTCGCCCTCAGGTCGCACAGCTGTATGTAGGTCAACCCCGCCTCGGCCCGTCTCGCTCCCTCCCATCCTCCTTTGCAGACTGCCCTACTTTCAGCAGCATCCAGAGTACAGATGACATCACCCTTTTCTCCTTTTTTTTTTAAATTCTGCAAGCCAACATTGCAGTAGCAACCCACTGCATCATTTTTCTACTCTCTATCATTACCCTTAATCTCCTGTGCGTGATCACCCCTCGCACGGCGCTAAAAATAAACTGTGCAGCGTGGGATCTGCTGATAAGAATGTGGACCTCTGCTTTGCATCCTCTGTGCAAGCTGCTGCTCATCCACAAAGGCTCTGATGCTGAGGAGATCGTCAAAAAAAATACAAGAAAAATAACCCAGACGATGGGCAAACAGTGCTGAAACAGTAACTCCTCTCTTCAGATTCAATCCAGTCCGTTCACTTTTCTGTCACGCTCACCTCTCTGACATTAACTTTCCTCGTCACTGCATTGTACTAAAAAAAAAATGTCATTTCAGTTATGAAGCTTTTGTTGCAGCACGCTTTCTTTTATCGTCCCAACAGATTTTAAAACACCCACTCCAATGAAAATCGTGTTTTTGGTGATTTTAACATCTTCTCGAAGCATTTTTCTCATGATGGAGGACATATATAAAGAAAGTTAAGGCTAAAATTACATAACTGTGTATTTCTTTCTTCATTGTGAACCAGGAGCAGACGAAAAAATGCAGTTGAAAGAAGATGGCAGATTTGACCTACAACGGCTCCCCGCTCCGCTTCATTACAATCCATCCACTTATTGATTAGATGCACGTCTTTGTTTTTCTCGTCCGAGCTTGATCGCCATTTTTTGTTGCACCCGTATTGTTCACTTGGGGTTGTTAGGGCTGTAGGCTAGCGGAAGAGAGTGTAAACAATGCAAGGCTTACTTCACGCCACCACCACTCAAAAGCAAAATTCTAATGAACTCCTGCCGTTCTGTCTTTGTGACTCTTTCAAGACTCAAACAAAGTTTCTTGATTGCACAACGTCATAGGATGCTTCACTTTTGCAGATAACATCTATAGAGCAAAACTATTTGGCAGGTCTGGCGATAATCAGGTCACATTAGCATGAAACTGTCAGGAACCAGTAAAACGGCAGAAAAAAGGCTAAACAATGCAAACAAACGTGATCACTGCATAGAGTGGGCACAGTTATCTGAAAAGGAAAAATATACATTTTCTCTGTCGTCAGATTTCCTGCCAGCTGCTCCCTTTACTCAACATCTCCCACCTCCTTACGCCTTTTCTCCTCCATCCTCATGTCCTCAAACTGTCCTCGACTACCCCCACCCCTTTACTGTCTCACACTTTCTCATCATCCTCTTTCATTTTTTTTTTTTTTTTACTTTATGCCCTTCCTTGTTTCTTTTCTCTGTCTGAATTCAATCTGAGTCCCTTCTGTGACTTGCATTCTTAATGAATTACAGAGAGAGTGATCCTGAGGGAAAGAAACATGTCATCACCACCATGAGCTATAGAACATGTTTAAAACGCCACAACAGAAGAAAAAATATGAAATAATACTTTAAATTATAAATACACTTTTATTTCTGATGTTTTAAAAACGGACCAACGGGAGCTTTTTGATGATACGTCCGTACGATTTTTTGAACTTTGAGAAAAACTACTAACGGGGATGCATGAGATGCTTCATCCTTCACCACCAATGTGATGGCAAGAAAAAAGGGACAAAAAGGTGCTGCAAAATCCACTGCTACTGTCCACGTTCTGCGTTAGAATAACAGGTTTTCCCCTGCTGAGGTTAGTGGAACGTTCAGCCGTTCATCATTTTGACCCATTTTATCCCTAAAATGACAAGTAAACAAATATCTTCCTTTCTGTGGTCACAGAAGCAGCTCCCAGTGATTATTTCATATGAAGGACACATGCTGTTGTTTTTCCCGCTGGCCCTTTCACCTTTTCTTCTCCTTCAAGAATCATTCTGCCTCGTTTCATACTATTAGCTGACAATTATATCCAGGCTCTTGTCTATTTCATTCATGTCAAACATCTGCATTGCATTTTATTTTTATTTAATTTCATGTATGATGCCAAAACATACAGGAAAACACTTTGCATTTTGTGTATGAAAGGTAATACTAAAATGAAACTCCCTTTAGTTGAAAGAAAAGATGAATAAAGATCCAAAATCAAAATATCACAGATGAACCAGCACCCCTTCACGCCTGCTGCAGCGAATCGGCTGCCAATCCGAGTAATCGTTGCTGCTTGTTCTTCCCTCAAAACTCCTCCTGTGATGCTACAGTCAAGTCAGCAGCTGTCCTTAGGATTTTTCTACATGAACTGAAATCAAATTAAATAAGTCAACAATTATCCGCTATTAATCCCTTCAAATTGGCATCAGTTAGTTTAGTTGTGTTTGGATTTAAACCTAAAACCTCTTGCAATGTTGCTAAAACAGTAAACCCATTTAATATCAGCCAAAGACAGAAACCTGTACCGCGATCAACGCCACTCATCACTCAGATCACTTCTTTTTCAAATTAAACTGCACTTTTATGGCATCAGGGACACAAGTTGTTAACCTAACAGCCCATCATACATTATGTGCTGTATTTGCTGCATCTGCCACTCAAAAGCAGCAGGAATTAACCAGCAGAGAAGGAAAACAGACTCTAAAGATGAGCATCACACGTTTCCTTATGTCTAAAGAAACATTTGAGAGTTTCTGCGTTAAATGTTAGGCGAATACAAGTCATTCAAGTGGGAGGTCACCATCCTGCAGTGCTGCTGTTTTTGTGACTTTTGTCTGACCTTATGCATTTTCTAATGCATTCGTCATTTTTGGAAACACCCTCAACTGACATTGGTGAGCTTTTGTGAACTTCACACAAAATCTGCGTAATGGTAGAAGCATCCACAAATAAAGAAAATAAATCAGAACATTCAAAAATGTCATGATTAGCAGTTTTGTTTTATGATTATTCTGCATAGTGTGATGTTTTATTCAAGTATTGTGCAAATGCTTTACTGAATTTTTATGTTAATTATTATGCAAACTCAGTGTGCATTAGGCAGGTCAATGACAATATTTGGCTTTCTACATTTTTGTACACAATTTCTCAATTTGTGTATGTAAGGCTCAAAACAACTCATTTGACCTATTTTTTAAATTGCCAATATAGATCAAAGCCCTTTAAAAAGGGGTCACATGAATGTATCATTCTTATACATTAAAGACTTTTGGATTTTTTTTAACTAGTACCTTGGAAATTAAAACAGTTGTGTTTGACACAGAAGACACAGAACTTTAAAACCTTATTTGGATTTTAAGATTTTTCTGGAGAATTCATGATGAAGAGACTCTATAAATAAGACACTTTTCTGCTCTTTATGGCTGCCAGCTCTTTCAACAGCGTAGTCATCCTCAGTCGCTTGATACTGCTCAGGAGGCTTTTCTGGAATCACAAGATTTTTTTCTTTTTTGCTTAATAGTTTTGTTGTTTTGGTGAAAAATCGGTGAATAATCACCCCCCCCCCCTTTTTATGTATACATGATACCAGCGTAGCTCGTTTGAAAGAGGTTAAATGGTTGATGCATGGTCAAAACATGCAGATATGACATCAGGCATTTGTAAAGTATGCATTCCTTTATCATGCATATTCACCAATTCAAAGACTACTAAATAACAGACTCCAATGCTTCAGGTAATCAGCTTTTCTATGGGATGTTTCCTTCCTTTTTACAATGCAGTTGACTAATTAAGTCACCTTTACCAGAGGCTCACCTGCGCTTTCGCAGCTTCTTGTTCTCAGTCTTGAGCACGTGGAGCTTCTTGGCAAAGCAGACAATGATCATGAAGAGGAGCAGGACCACCAGAGCCGAGGCGCCAACAACCAGACAGATGACCTGGAACTCGGTCACCACAGACTCACAGCGGGAACCCTTGTGCCAAATGTAATCCTGGACGTTGCATCTGAAACACAAAAAGAGCGATATGTTGAAAAAAAGGTAAGAAATGCTTGCGGTTTTCAGGACAGGAAGAAAGTCAAAGGTCATGTTTATGATCATTGTACAAGGTGGTTAAGTCTGAAGTCATGTTCCTTCTATCTTTAAGTACACTCATGCTTTGAATACAGCTTCATCCTGTTTTTTTCTCGTTCCTTTCTGCTTTTGATTACGTGAAACTGAACAGTTCAAAGAGAAGCCAAAATAAAAGCCCTGTACTTTGTTACATAAACCCTTTCATAAAATCATCCACTGCAGCAGCATTAGCCACTACTAGGTTTGGGTTAACGCTTTATTCAGTTAATATAATGCCTCTGAGCCTGAAAACTGAAAAGAAAGTTGGGGGGAAAAAAACAAATAAAACAGCCGCAGGTTATGACAAACGCGTTCGCTAACACAAATGTACATGCACTTTCTGTGAAACATGCACAGTTGGAAAAAGCATTAGAGATTTTAGTATTTAACACAATGGGGATGTGGACACACAAACAACACACAGCCGCCATCTGAGTCCCATGCTCCTTTCAGTAGCGTCTGGCAGAGTACAGCGTCCGCCTGGGGACAGAACCCACTGAGGCAGATGGCTTTGTCTAAACACAGTTTAGCGTGCAAAACAGCAAATATCTCACTGTTTAGTAAGATTCTATCTCAGTATTTTCAAACAAATTTCTCCTCGTTTTTTGTCTATAACACAAGTTGCTGGGTAAAAACTAGCAAGTGAACTTGAGGGCCTGAGAATGAACGTTTTTGACAGAAAGACTGAGGATTTGAGAAGGCTGCAGACAGAAGCACATTAGCAGTTCCTCTATTGATGTCTGTCCAACACATATTGATGTGTCTTGTGTTGGACATTTGTTGTGCAGTTTCCCCATCCTGCCTGCATGCTGAGGTTCCTATCGTAGTCAAACCACACAAAACGGGTCAAGGATCTATTTTTGATCTAAAAATAGGGAAAATGTTTCCCCTTTTCTTTAAATGTGTATGTCTGAATATGGAAACATTTCAAAGTTCACAGCTTTTGGGTTTCTTGTCCATTACCAAGATGCCTTAGATGGTTTTCCTCTGCTAGCTCACATTGCACCTCACAGCAACAACTTCTGAGTTAAAGAAAACACAATTTTGAAAAGATAACTAGTAACCATTTTTGCTCGGAAATATAATACATCATTGCTGTTGCACAAATGTTACAGACACACCCCATAAAATTTGGATTTACATTGTGAGATTCTCAAAATAGTCTCCTATCAGTCACAGTCAAGTGTAAGGTGTTTTACCGGCCTGCATCATTTTGCAAGATGCAATCAGAGTTTGCATAGTTTTGGGGGAGTTTTAAGCCTCCTCGTTCAAATTCTTATTGTTTGATTTTATTTGATTTGATTGATTTCAAGCATTGCAGTCAAAACTATAAAGAATTCACAGATTTATCAGCTCATTACAGAAATGATGAAATGCATAGATGAAAAAACAACAAAGACCCACTTGTTAACAAAAAAAAGTGGAAGAACTCTACCTTAAAGTCTCACTCCGATGATCTTTGGATCTATTTTCAAAGCCTTCCTAGTGGTCTTTTAATTATGATTATGATGTTTTTAGTTGTGATCTGGACCGTTGATGTGGAACAACCCTGCCCCCCCCCCCCCTTCCCCTCCCTGTTGCTGCACGTCACGTATCCCAAAAAGCCACCGCATTGCGGCCTTAACGCACATTTATTAGTAAATTCTGCAAATAACCGGCGGCGGCATTTGTATTGGGGAGGCAGCAGTCGCATACATGCTGCGCGATGACCAGGGACGTTCAAATTGGACAGTAAACAGAAGATTTTTCTTTGAACGCTGACACAATTGAGTGGCTTTGCGGGCACATTTCGAGGTTGCGCGGCTACAGGGCAACTGGCGGCCCAGTGGTACTTGATATGGACAGCCACCGTCCAGAGGGATTTGCATATTGTTCATCTGTCACATTTCGAAATCATGTAATTGCAGCATGACTGACTGACTGACGCCGTCTACATTCATGACCACAACGACAATTTTGAAAAAATCTGGCATCAAATCTTACAGATTTTGCTGATACCTCCCCATCGCAGGGTGGCAGTTCCATTTGCCACCGTAGCCTTAGCAGAGCAGGTAGCATATGGCCCACCCGCTGTATGTCCTACCAAACAAATACTCTTTTTCCAATGGCATTTTTTCTTCAGCTCCTATTTACGATGATTTAAATAAAGCAATACTCAAAAATGCAGTTCTGAGCTTAATATGTCCTCCATCATTTGAAGAAATGCTACAAAAGGGTGTTAAAAAACACCAAAAACAAGATTTTAATTTAAGTAGGACTTTGAAAAAGGTCCTGGGGTGTTCCCTAATGCCTTAAATAGGTTTTAGGTTAGTTGTGTGTTTCATTTCACAAATGTTCCTCAGGTTTCTGAACAGGCAAAACATATTTTCATCTTTTTCATCTTTTTTTGAGAGAAACTGCAAAGTGAAAACAATAACTTATTTTAAAAAAAAAAGAAGAAGAAGTAAAAGCCAGCTTTAAAATAAGATATCACACTGTGGAGGACAGTTGAGAAGTTAAATAGCAGGAAATTTGGTTTATTTCTAACCAAACAACACGCATCAGGCTAATGTTGCTCTGGTTCCACTGAACAAAGCGGGAAGCAGCCGCTTTAAACACCAACTGACCGTATTTCTTTGCCTTTATTCCTCCGTCAATGTGTCACGTTTTTGGACATTTGGTGTGCTCACACAGACGACGGCGTGTAAAGTGAATGAAGTTGCCGGGGTCTGCAGCCGCCACAGCGACGCTCCCCACATGCTAATAAGTAGGGTCTTTTCACAGAGTTGTTCATTCACGGGTTTGTTTTCCGAATCCTGCATGAATCCTTCTGAATTTTACAAGCTGAAGGAAGACGCTGGCATGCAGCCAGGAGACATTTTGAGCGAGAAGGAGAGATGAAGCATGATATCACAGCGCCCTCAGCCTCGCAGTGTTTCTGTTTGTGCCCACAAAGAGGACATTTATATAAGTCAGTGTGAGAAGGCAAAGGGGGGGGGCGGGGGGCGTGATAGAAGGCAAAAATGAAAAGCAAAGAGAGAGCATGCATAAAGAGAAGATGATCGAGGAGGTGCTGGTCGTCATGGAAACCCAGCTGAGCAGCAAACGGAGCAGACGCAGCGCTGACACGGCGAGCCATCACAGGCGAGCACACAAAGCGACAGAATTTTGTAACACGGCCAGTTGAAGCTTTCCCCTTCCCTCTCCATCATTCCCCCCCCAACCCTGCACATCTTCACTCAGCCCCCCCCCCTTCTTGTAATCACTTTCACTGCTCTTCCCTCCTTCTCTGCTCTTCATTTTGCTGAGTGCATTCAGCTCAATCAAGCTTGCCTCCTTAGTTTGAGCAGCTCGCCTTAGTTTACATTTTTCTTCTGTCATCAGGACGCCGCTTTCTGATGGAGGTTCTTGTTTGTGTTTTATATTAAAGAGGATAAGTGACATCAAGCACGACTGCTGCTCTAACCTGTGGTGTAATGCTGACGCAGTGATGGAAACATTAGCATTGATTGCGGTTAACCCTTTACCTACTGTGCTTACACATGTTTTTCTATTGATGTCATCCCGATTCTGTCCTTTAGGGTTAAATCCTAATTGTTAATTGGGAATTTAAAAATGTGACATCCATCCATCTTCAGGCCCCACTTGGCTGCTGGAGCCAACCCAGCTACTGTTGGGCAAAGGCAGGCTACACCCTGAACGCGTCACCAGTCTGTTGCAGAGACAGGGATTCACTCACTCAGATGCCCTCCTAAGTACAATTTAGAGTAACCAATCAACCTGAGAAGCATGTTTTTGGAGCTGTGCGAGGAAGCTGGAGTGGCGGGAGAAAACCAACGCATGCACGAGGAGAACATGAAAATCCACACATAAAGATCCCAGCCGGGATTCAAACCAGGGCCTTCTCACTAAAGCCACTGTGACACTGTCACCAAAAACACAAAAGTGACTAGTGATGAATAAGAATCAACCGAAATTATTAAAAAACAAAAAAAAAAGAATTAGGAACAACTAAAACTTCTGTAGACTTTGTCATAAAACTGCCTCATTCTTACCATTAAGAACAAACTGCTCCTCATCAGGTGCAATCATCACACCCACAAAGCAGGTCCTCACCCAGTGCATTCTGGGAGCTTCGCTGCCGTTAAAGACACTTCAGGGAGTCGTTTGTTCTGTCTCACAGAACAAAAGTGTCGATTTGTCTGAAAACTGCAACCATCACAGCTATGATGAGCTTTGCAAACACTGACTCACCACCTGCAATTACTGCTTTTTAAATGCACTACCAATAATATATGTTTCAGACTGACAACTGTTTGCACTGTGAAGACATATGTAGATCTAAAGAATAACATCTAACAATCTCAGAAATATATAACATGTATTTTTAGGGGAAAAAGAAGGAATAGGAAATTGTTCCCCAGACCCGGAAACTTGTTGTACCACTTTTGACAGCAGCCGCTGGAATTGAGCTTTTGCTGTAGTTGTAGAAGGAAACTTCAGCAAACTAATGTATTTCCTCTTAATCCCAGGAAACTATAGGGAGCAAACATCTGATTTAAAACAGGAAAAAAAAAAGTATTCTGCCAGAAACTTTTAAGAAGCCCAAGTCGTCTTTGGCATTTCCACCAGAAATCACCAAATACCTCATAGGTCATCCCATCCCACAGTCAAGCCCCCTCCCCATCAAACCCATCATGACGAGGCCTCATCGCAGCCTCACAGTATCATGACAGGCAGACAGGACCACAGCGGGTCAGGCAGCATTACAATCATCTCAATATTTACCAGATTATGTTGGGCCCCCATAAAAACAGATGAGGTGAAGGCAGATGGAGGGGAAAAAAAAGTCTTTGCTGCTGTTGTGCTGAAGGGATTGCAGCCTCTAATAAGAACCCCTGCTGGCTTTTTTAGTGAGGAAAAAGGGAGGTTTAGAGTAGCAGTGCTAAAAGGAACAGTGAAAGGTCCAGGGGTGGACTTGTTACACAGGGGGAGGCCTTGATTTGGCCAGCCCAACGGTGGGGTGCAGGTAGAATATCGAGGGTTTGCTGAGAGTTTGGGGTGTCATATCCCAAAAATGCAAAGAAAAACCTGTTGACGGTAAAAACAATGGACAAATCAAGATGTGATGTCACCCATGGGAAATGCCTTAACACCAGCTGTTGCAAAATGAGGCCTATTCTCTCATATTTATGGTAAAGGTGATAGCAGTTATCATAGACACAATGACTCAGTGCGACCAATCACTGTCGACTGGTTTCAACGTGATGGCGCCCGAATCAGGAAGCAATGGTACTTCCTATTTGGAAACACGAGAAGGGAGGGGTTGAGCTGTCCATTGTTTTTACAGTCATTTGTTTTTCATTTTATTTTGTTTGATTTGGTTAATTTAATTTCTTATTTCGGCTTATTTTGGGTCTTTGCGAGCCATCACGTTTAGGGAGGGGCGGTCACAGCATTGGTTCCCCCCCTACCCTCTTGGGTTTGAACTGTGGCATCGCTACACCCAGTTTCATTGAAACCAGAGCATGATAGGCGGAATGTGTGACGTTAATGACTTAACGTTTCCTTTTTGATCGTTTAACACTTTCTAGAAGTGAGAAGCAGCTGTGAAAACAAGTCAGTGGGGAATTTTTATCAAGATTTACAGAAGGTTAGAAGGGACAAAATGAACAGAAGGTTGCATCAAAGAAAAACATTTAAAAAAAAACTGACAGGAGAGGGCACCGAAGGATGTTTATGGAATATTTTAGCATAAGGTCCAGATTTGCATATGAAGAACATATCAAAAGATTTTTCCTGGAAGCAAAAAAGGATTTTCGCAAAACAAGAACTGCACAGAAGGCAGTAAGGAAGAAAGGAAGAAAAACAGCTAAAGTGTTTGGCAGCAGTCAGATAGAGTTGGATGTGCGGATAAAAAGGCCACCAGAGGACAAGCGAAGGAACACCGCTCTGCTGCAGAAAACTCTCAAGAGGCCGAACAGCAGCTGAAACTAAAGCATGTTTTTATTTTCAATAAAAGGAAACTGATTCCACCAAAAGCTGAGATCTGGATCAGATTCAGAGAGATTTTACGAGCAAACCGGAGAAACAAATGGAGCTCCATCTGATCGGATCTGATCTCTTCTGAAGAGAACAGACTCTAAAGATTTCTGTGTTTTTGACTACTTTCAACAAGATGTCTGGGATAAAATGAGCTAAGCTTATTAAAATAGTGTTGTGACTTCATTAGTTCACATGTTCACTTGAAGGGTGGGATCCATAAATTACTGGGTGGAGGTTCAACTGTGGATCCACAGAAAGGCTACACGAGAGTCCAGATGAAAAGAAGAAAACATGAAGCTGATTTTGGAAAACCTTTTTTTCGAAGGGTTTCAGTTCAAGACTTAACACTCGACATGACTGTAGGCACTTCCAATTTCTACTTAAAGCTGAGAACAAAACAAGATGCAATTTTGGCTCCTTCAGCAACATTTTCCACCTCTGGAAAGTTTCAGCAATAAACTTTTAACAGACTTTGTTCAAGCTAAAAGAAGACTTTATTCTGATATTTTATTTTAAATATCCCTTGTTTTATGAAGACACATTTCTATACTTATCCATCAAGGTCTAGTTTTCATCCAGCAAGATGGATCTGCAGGCTTTTTTCAGATAAAGATGCAGCTATTCAAAATAAACATTAAAAAAGTATCTATATCCCTCAAATGGTGCAAAATGCTAAAACCAAGCCCAATCACACCAAAGGTCTAGATTAACTCCTTTTAGCATAAATTAGGTATTTAAAAGTACAATTATTTAAATGTTTAAGAAAGCAGGGTAGAGTATTGAAAAAAAAAAAATGATTATCTAACAACTGATAAAGACGTGAATTAATTTTGCTTTATACCAGGGTCTGGGTGAATACTTGATTCTGATATAGGTGTACGATGTCCTTTAAAATGTCATAGTGAACACCAAAAAAAACCCAAAAGGTTCTGGTCACATAGTCTGACTGTTCTATATCATTTTGCTGGCCTAAACACCAACCGTAACAACAGAAGTTTGGAACAAATAGTTATGGGTGGATAGGTAGGAAACTGCTTGAAGACTTTATTTCTTTGAAACAAACTTTAGTTTCATTCCACTGGACAAAAAGAAGCGGACTATTTGTCAAGTGGTGCCACTCAGCCAGCTGAGCGGGGGCGGACCTCGACTTAAGCGCCAAAGGAAAGCGATATATATGCTGATGGGTTAAATAAAGCATCAGTTCAGAGAGAAAGTTCACGTCTTACCGCGTGTTTTTGTCCAGATGATGAAGCTAAAATCTGTTTTAAAGAAGCCGGCGCAGTGATGTATCACATTTAAGCCATATGACCGGAACTTCTTTTTTAGGTGTGCCTTTTACCTGTGCGTTATTACTTTTTAACGCACACTCAGCAGCCAATCAGAATCGAGAATTCACCCGGACCATGGCATAACAGAAACTAATGGACTAAACAGAAGCCATTAGTGCATTAAATTCTGATAAAGAACATTTTGTCAGTCATAATCCCTTACTTGTTTTGTTTAATAACTGAGAGATGATTTCTGGTATACGTCCATAAAAGTGTTCACCCAATTTTCATTTGTTTTTTAATGTAACATATAAGCACCAGTCTACCAAAGCTGCAGGGCATGGCTTTTGTGGTGTATTGATGACAGAACAAACATACTAAAGGGGAAGAAATTCCAGTTCTACCGTGGGGTGAAAGCGTTTTATGGCATCTTCTACACCAGACATGCTCAGTAAATGTAATCCATTTTGTTTAGCGCACAAAAATTCAGGACAAAAAAGTCATTTTTGATGTGTGCACTAAAAAAACCACTGAACAGAAATCATTTTTCTGATGAAGCCTTTTTATTGTTCTCGCGTGAATTCATTTTCTTTTTGTACTCATAACAAAGCGGATTCTTTGTGCTGCTTCAAGTCTTTGCCCGACATGGGTGACTGCTGAGCACCTCTGACACATTTGTCTCATCAGATAAGAAGAAAAAAAACAATGCAATATAAAACAGAAACAATTATGAAGACAGCTGTGGAAAAACGAGGAACTGGCAGTTTCAATTCATCCGAGCTCTGTCTAAAACCTGCAGATCATCTTAATTAGAGGTTCATTTAGACCTGGACAGGTAAAGAGAATTTAGTTTTATAGGGAGAAAAAATTTTCAGGGGAGCCGGTTTAGCTCGTGCTGGTTTGCGGTGCCTTCCCTCCGTGAAACCCAGGTTCAAATCCGAGCTGCTCCCTGTTTCCTTCTCTACCTCTGTGCCGGTCTCAAGCCCGGTTGCCTTGAGAGGGTTGCATCAGGAAGGGCATCCGGCGTAAAACATTGCCAAGTTTACCATGTGACTCGTTCGCTGTGGTGACCCCTGATGGGAAAAGCCAAAAGTGAAACAGGGAGAAAAAATTTTCAATTATTTATTGGGTTTGCTTTACTTTCTTGTTGAACTTGCAATACTATAAAAATGTATATAGCCCTTTTTTTTTTACAATATATTGAAAGTATTTGTACAGAAATATCTGCACCTATTCACTTTTTTCATTTTTGAAACACTAGAAAATGTCCTCATTCTATATTTGCACCTCTTAAAATTTGACTTTAGATTAATTGCTCTCATGCCCACTTTATGTTTTCTGCTTAATTGACTAGATAGTCTTGTGTGAATCACTGAATGAATTATATAAGGATTTACTTTCAAGACATATTTTTTGGTAAATCACAGTTAGCTTGTTTAGTTTAGATGAGCTTTTATAAAGAAGCTAAACTGGTTAACCAAGAAAAAAAAACATTCTGTAGATAAACCTCATGTCTGTCAACAAAAAATGATTTTTTTTTTTATCCTATGAGTTAAAAACATGTCATATAATGAACTCCAAGGATTTCTTTTACATCCATATCTGCAATATAAATATCTCCACCTCTATAAAACTTAAACGACTTCATAGAATACTCAAACAATAAAGTCCAAGGACTTTCCAGCCTGTGTCGACACTATAAACTCCTAACTTCATTAGTGATCCAACACTCATCTGTCTGAAAAGTGGATTAAACTTGGTTGTTCATATAGAGTTGTTTTATATATGAAGAACAATATATTTGCATTATATACTCAAATATTTTTCCCTCACTTTCATCTTTGGGCTTTTATATGGGTTTATAATTCAAGACTGTCTGCAACATGGCTATTATATACTTAGAAGCTGATGTAAAACTGTGCACCTTAATGATTGTAATGCATGGAAGATATCCGATAAAGTAGTTATTGTCTTTTATTACTGGGATTTTAAAATAACATCATGAATGTCATTGTGACACTAATTCCACTGCAGGGCATACGGAACAAACGGGCTTAAATAAAACATGACTATGGGGCCTTCCATTATGCAGATGGCACCATTATAACCTTATTAGCAGACGCACAGAGGTGGACCATTCAATCAGCCAGAAATGCTTAATCCAACATTTTGAGAACTGAAAAGGAATTTGAAAGGGTGATCAAATCAGCAATCTCAATTTAGAATTAGAAAATTCCCGCTAATTTTACATAATTGGGTCTCAACATTATTTAATTGTGCCGTATCAGACAAATAATCTACCATAGTTCACTAATGTGATATTGTTGTGATTAAAAATGTGGATGTTTGCTTGTAACTATATACACGTTCAGGCAGGTCAGAGCACTTGATATCAAGAAGGAAAGCATGAATGTCGTTTTCATCTGATTTCTTTTCGTTTACCATACATTTAATTTTCTGCATTTTTCCACATGCAAGCAGACTGCAGGCATTCCCGCTGTTTATGCATTAAATGAAGCTCGTTAAAGCCGCGAATGACAGATCTGTAACCAAACCTATTTACATTTAGCTCTGCATCCCTGGAGTGCAGTCACAACACCATAAACTGCAAACCATTTACAACCTGCCAGATGTGTCCCGTGTCAACAACCAGCTGCAGTGCCTCCACTGCTTTCATTCTCCTCAAAAAGAAACAAACCTGCCCAAAAGGTTGGGTTTGCTCTGAGGAGGCTGGGATGTGGATTTTGCTTAAACGATGGAAGTAAAGGTGATGCTGGATGCCTGTAGGGTCTGCTCAATTGGGGCCAATTTCTCTTTACAGAGAGTCATAAATCTTAGATGGAAGTGTCTGCCTCAGGGTTGGATCCTCAGCAGTGCTGGCCTGTGTGGCCTTTATTCAATTTTTCCACATTTACCAACCAAAAAGGTGTAAAATATTTCCATGTTTTACCTCAAGAGATTAAAACTGAAGAAAATGAAAGTTTGCACATTAACAAAAACAGTTTATCAGCGTTTACGGCTAATAATTTTGCTTCGCAGAAGCAACTATCCTTTCCAGTTTACCCCACGTCATCCGTCGTTTCTGATGATGGGCACCTCAAGGGTATCATCCCTTTCATATGATGTGGTCACATCTGACTCAAGCAACAGGGAGGAGGGATTCAAAGTTGTTCTCAGTGGTCTTTAAATATAATTACGCCGATTTAAACCTAAATCTAAAAAAATCTGTGTTGTTCTTTAGTACATAGTTTGTGCAGAGCAGCAGAAGTTCATATGAAATTCACCTCCAATTTGTGGGCTGGACCATTGGCACAGAGTAAACCTCTGCTCATTCCCCATCATCTGTGTGTATTTGCACTCTTTCCCACTAGCTTACAGCCCCTCACAACCCCAACCTGACATTGCCGGTGCAGCAAAAACTGTAAGCAATATTAAAGCAATGCAGCCGTACAGTTTTCAGCCAGATTCTAGCTCAGACGAGGAAAACAAAGACGTATGGATCTATTTGTCTGCAAGAGGATGCATGAAAATGGAGCGGGAAGCTTGTGCTGATTGTAGTTTGCACATAACTTTTTTGTAAAAGCAGTTTTTTTCGTCTGCTCCTGATATCCAAGAATTAGAATTTAAAAAAATACTCTGTAATGCTTTTTCTAATCTTATGTTTCTTTTTATATGTCCTCCAATGCCAGAAAAAGGCTACAAGAACGCGTTAAAAACACCAAAAACACCATTTTCATTGGAGTGGATTCTTAAGTTGCTCTGAGAACAAAAGAGGAGGTCGAGTCCCTCAATACCAGGAAGTCCCATAAAAAAAGTTCTCCTCTACTCAAGTAATGACAAAATATGCATGATATCATTCTTATGTTTTAAATAAGAAGTGAAAATGTTTAAGAGAATGCTTTCGCAAAGGCAAATTATGTATTTTGTCTTTTATAAAAACATATATTGGTACTCATATAAAAATAAACAGTTTTTAAACAAGTTAAAGAATAAATAAACTGTTAGCTTCAGTCTTATTTTGAAAGACTCCAAAAAGAGTCAATTTGGGAAATAATGTGCAATTAAATTTCTGGATTTTGTGAAAAAGAAAAAAAATTGCACAACTTCGCAAATTTAATAAAGTGGTAACCCCAAAGGCTTCCTTGTACCTATTTTTTTTCCCAAACTAAGAGCATATGTGAGGTTGTTCCTCTTGGCAAAAACAGAAACAGGGCCGGCCAAAGGATTCCGAGGTCCTTCCATCAGTATACGCCCACTTAAAAACTCAATAGAAGCTGTTTCCTGTGTTTTTGATTGCCTATACGTCTGCGTGTTCACGATCAAAGTCTGACCTGAACAAGAAGCAATAAACTAATTCATGCACACAATTGTATGTCCGAGATTAAAAAAATGATTATTAAATTTGACTTGGCATAAACAAACTGTGCATGTGTGTACATGTGCAGCAGCCCCAAGTCTCGGTTTTTACCCTCTGGCCTCCATTCCCAGCTCTTTTGATTTAAAGGCGATCTGTGATACATTTATAATCCTGCATGAGGATTTTATGTGTTTGTGTGTGGGGGGGTGGGGGGGTGGGGGTATTTGAGTGTTTTCATGATGTGTGCAAAGGCTCTAAAGTGGATATGATCGGCTGTTGATGATCAAATGTTCCCTTAATTACATCAAGCTGAAGGAGACACACACACACACACACATCAGTAAATTCAACCTGGCTCGCATCAGTCGTTTCCATACTGGCAAGCGTTAGACGTTTCTGACTCATTCTCCAACTCAGTTTCTCCTCCGTCCACTGCCCACTCTCTTTCCTTCTACCTTCCCAGCTCATTGATAGTTTCTAGCCCAACTATCTCCAAGTTCTTACTTCTCTTGTGCTCTCTCCCTCCCTATATCTGCCTCTTTGTTGCGCTAACAGAACATAAACAGCTTGTCAGCTTTTGTTTTTTTTTGCTGCCTTGACACACATCCTCTGTCATTCCCTTCTCTGCTTCCCCTCGTCCCTTTTCTCCGAATATGGTTCTCAGTCCTGCAGTTCCAGAGGAGGAAGCGATTTATGATACTACTAACACAGGCCCATTCCATCACAGGAGAGCCAGCACCGGAGATGCCACTGATGCTTCAAAGCAGGAGATTCAACCGGCAAAATTCTTAAAACAAATGTGGTCACAGAAGTGTTTTCAAAACTACAAAGGGATTTTGCTGATACTGTTTTATTTAGCTATGTGTAAAGTTAAGCCGAAAATGTCCCTTTAAAGCAGACGTCTCCAACTCAGATGAGCTCGGGGTTCATTATCTCATCAGAAGACCGCATCAACAGTCAAGTAATTAAAATAAAAAAACCACTTCAAGCTGCACCGCTTTAAAATATTTAAGGCTGCTTTTAGCATCACTTATGCCATCGTAAAGGGTAAACACTTTAACAAGCCCCTGCTGTTTGTTTCCTGAAAGGGCAGAAGGAGAAATAAATGTCTGCAGTAGAGGCTTTAGGATTAAGTGTACATTAACAATGAGTCATGTGTATTAAAGACACTAATTCCTAAAAATAAACCCAAAAATGTCTCAAGTCCAAAGGGCCAGTATGTAAACTGCATGCATGTCATTTTAATTGCAAAAGAACCTATGATTATGTCAGTGTTCGGCTAATAGATTTGAACTAATAACGGAGCCAAAAAAAAAAAAACATGTGTGGTGATGGTTTCAGACTTTGAGCACAAATGAAACACATGCATCTCACAGCAAACATTTTAAAGAAGGCCACGGTGCAAAAATCTGTGGAAAAATTACATAATTCAGCAGCAACAAAGATTTTCTTATCTTTGCAAATATCTCAGCTAAAAAAGCAAAACTTTTGGTGTCATTAGTTCGAGTTCATCCTGAGCTAATGTGTAGGTAAACCATTATGCAGGTTTGAGATAATTATAATGTTTAGCAGCTTTATTAGTATGTGACATGATGAGCATATGACTAATAAAACATTTTTTTTAAATTTAGTTGGTATTTTTTTAACATAGTGTTACAACAAATGATACACAACAGATAAGAAACATTTACGCGTTATAGGAACAGTTGATCTGATTTAGTTCAACTGGGTTTCCTGGGATCTGTCACATGTTTGTTGTCTTTGTTTCCCCACATGCTTGAATAAAATCCTAATTACTTGGACTAAACCACTGGGACTGTTTTTGACTCATCCATTTGAAAGCAATAATGAACATAAAGATGACGATTTATGGACCACAGTGAAGATTGTTGAGCCAAAACAAATGCTTATGAAACCCCTTTTTTTCCCCCTGTTAATAATTTATACAGATAATTGTCAGTATTAACTGACGATGCTGCATTTGGCTGGACATGCGGCTGTTCACAGAGAGGGAGGTTCCAATTATCAGCGTTTCCAACCTCTAGTTTTTGTGCTCAGCCTATTTCTTATTTCTCATTGTCTTTCCCAATCAGTGGGGGGAGGGGGGGGTTGTGTAGGTACGGGGAGGGGGCCCTATTTTTATTTTAATTTATTTATTTTTGTGCTTTTTTATTTTAATTTTCATGCTTGTTTTCATATTATTTATTTTGGGGTTTTTTTTTAAGGTAAAGCACTTTGTGTTATACTTTTATATGAAAAGTGCTTGAAAATAAAGTTTGATTGATTGATCGATTGAGTGATTGATTGATCCTCCTGTTCTGTTGCGGGTCAAATTGACCCGTTTCCAAAATGTGAACATCTAGGAAAAATAGTTAAAAGTATTTTTTCAGTATGAAACTTCTTCTGCTTGCCTTAATTAGTTTAATCAACATGTAATATGAAAATGGTTCATCTCACTTATTTGCAACCACCCCCTGCTCGGGTCAATTTGACCCAACAGTTGAACTGGAGGTACAAGGGTGTCAGAAATGTCTGGGTATTTCTTTCTTTTGCAGCAGTCAGACAGTTTTCACCCCATCACACACACAGTTATGGCTCACAGTGCATGTATGTAAAACAAAATGTTTCAATGTTACATAAAACTGATGTATTTTATATGTTGGTCTTTCAAAAGTAAAAAAGTAGTGATATGAGGAACACCATTGCACTAAATAGTGATAAAATATTTAGTAATGGAGTTAGTAATGAAGTATTCACACTGCTTGCTAGGATTTTTTGGGGGTTCAGATATCTTTTGGATAATTAAACATGCACCAGGTCAAATTGATCCGGGAACACCATTTCTGTTCCTCACAAATGAACATAACAGGAGGGTTAATATACAAACAAATGTATAAATACACAACAAGCCAGCATGGTGAAATCAACATGAGTGAAGCAATCTTGTAGTGAAAAATGTGATTTTTCTGTGTAAATTCTTACCAAGAGTTTAAATGTTTGACATATTGATGAGTTTTTCTGTTTTAATTTATAAACATTTAGATACAGTTAAAAGACAAATAGTTAATTATTTATACTAATTGAAAGTACCTGGGCAACATCACCATCTATCACTTTATAACCACTATATATCTGCACAATACAAAAGCATTGAGCATGGAGCCAATGCAGCTGGTAGCTCAACGTCATTCAGATTTAAAAAAATAAAAATAAAAAAGAAAGTAGCAGCTAGAATCTAATCAAATATTTACTAATAAGTTGATTCTCAGGAGAGTTCAGTTGCAACAATAATGACAAATCAATCTGCAAAACGGTGTATTTAAACTGCGGCCAAAAGCTTTCAGAGGATAAAATCAATGAGCGGCACTCAATTCTGAAGCAGCTGAGATGTCTTCATCTCCTACTGTTACATCGGTCTTTTGTGCACACTTATTTCAGCACTATACCATGCAAAAATGTGTTCAAATTCATTTAATTCGGTCTTGAACTTAAACACAAATGACTCATATATTACATTTGTGAAGTGCATAATATGCAAAACTATTGTCAGTGGCCTAAAAAGGGTTAAAAAGTGAATTGTGAGATCCACAGATGCGCGATTCTGCCTCCACCAAAGAGTTACAATCATCTGGTCACAGGTCATCAAACAGCCTTCAAAGGGCCCTCTGTTTTACTGCTGGGAGCCTAAGGTCCAAACATTAATCTCACTGTAATTGAATCAGTCGCATCATGCTGCACACCAAAGCACAGACACACCGGCGTAAACCCAGCACACTCCCACTTATTAAGTCGGATTCAAACTCAGCATAAAACACACATTATAGTTCCCACACACTCAAATACAGAGGAGCATATTGGCGGTCATTTGAACCAGAACGCCACTGACCCATAAACGGCTCGTGCCCAGCAGTCAGATGCCCCTCAGCCTCTCTCTGATCCAGGCTAGTCTCTGCAGCTGTCTGCTGACCGAAGCCCAAAACCTGCCCTGGAGATCTGACATGGAACGCTCATTGGAGCTTTTTCCTCGATTTCTCCATGCTTCCTTCATCAAATTTAAGATGTGTCTGAACACACACAACCCCCAGGATTACACACACACACACACTCCATGTGCTTCTGACAGTAAACAGTAAACAAACACTAGTAAAAATAGTTTCAGGTCATGGCCAAGTCCAACGAGGTTGGCACTATGCTCCAGTTCAGGCCCTTCGCAAAAACTGTCTGACTTGTTTAAAAACAGCATGCACTCTAATCCTGATTTTAATGAAACTGACCGTGAAAGCCATTAAGAGGATGAAAATCAACTCTTTTTTTTTTATATTACCTCATACAGCAGCTTGGTTCTGAGCAGTCTTTTAGCTTTTTTTGGTCTAAAATAAGACTGATAGTAGATCAAACCACAGGACAGTTCTTTAATCAAACAAAACCAGTAGAAAAATGCCAGTGAATTTTACCCCACAAGTCGGGTTTTTCAAGCAAATAAACTATTAAAGTATTCTGCAAACTGTGACTGACTGTAATTGTCTTTGTTAAAAATGTGTTGCTCCTAAGCTTGTTAGTACGTATTAGAAAGGAAAAATAGTTCGAAATTTTTATTTTTATCACATCACCTTCTGTTTATTTTTTTTCCCAATAAGCTTGAGTTAAGTCTAAAATTGTGTGCTGACACAATAGGAGCTCAAGCTGGTTAACCGCACAAAAAAAGATTCAGGTTAAACTGATGGTGCATCTGCAGTGTATTTTAGCAAACCTCTGCTTTTTCGTTTTTGAGTATTAGAAAAGAATTAAGAGCAACATTACCCTACCCCATCAGCAGCAGCTCTAATCCTGAACCCAGTGGGTTCCTGTGGAGCTTATGGATTTGGCCACTTGATCCACAGATGACTCTCTACATTGACATGAATCTGCAAATTCATTTGTCTACACCTACTTTATCTTTAGCATGAGGATGGAGGCCTTGAACCTTACTAAAGCCATCTTGGAGAGGTTAGCAGTCAGACCACTTACCCCCCTGCACAGAAACCAAAACATCTCTGTGACTCACACCATTTGATTATTATTAACTATTAGCATGATCGATTTTTGACCTCCACTGAGTTTCCTCCCCGCAGAAACCCACTTGGACTGAGAATGTTGTAAGGTACCAACAGTCTGTCAATAAAGGATGAAATGAAAATGCTGAAGAATTCAGAAATTTAAAAAAAAGTTATTAGTTTTCTGTCCCAGTTTGTAAATCCTTTTTTTTTTTCTTTTGGCAGCATTTAAATCTCTAATGCTGTATCTGTTCAGGATACTTCTATGTATGGTTGCACCACATCTTACCTGCAAAACATTTCCTCGCCGTTGAGCTGATAGCACTGTCCTCCGTTGAAGCAGTAGTTGGGCTGCATGTCACAGGCCGAGCGGCAGCTGCCGTTGACCAGCTGGTAGCCCAAGCGGCACCCGCTTGACGAGCCGGCACCCGCAGGGACGTTCGGGGCACCCACACCCGGAAAAGAGGCTCCGGGGATGAAGGAACCCGACCCAGAGAAACGGGGCTTGGAGCGGGAAGGGGATCCAGCAGCACCCCGTGGGTCTTCGCTGATCTCATAAGCATCGGTTGTGGTACTGTAGGTGTAATCATCAGAAGTGGGGGACACCACGTCTTCGTAGGGGGTAAGGTATTCGTAGTTTTCTTGCATGACCCAGGAAGTTGCGTCATTGCCCTGCAGCTCATGAGCTCGCAAGGAAGGAGAGGGCGGGGCTAGGTCTAGGTTACGCCCCCGAGAGGAGGGGTCAAAGAAGTCCACATGAAGAACGTCTGGGTTAGGGGGGTTGGTGGCAGTTGAGGGAGGGGCAGTGGTGGTGAACATGTGGTCCAGGTCAAACACAGCTGTGTCCTTGGCTTGGATCCATGGTGGGTCAGTGTGTGGCAAACGCCCCTCCTTTTCTTCTTTTTTCTCCTCTCCCTCCACTGCTGTTTCATCTCGGTGTGGGTTGCTAGGCAACAGATGCTCCGTCTCAGCTGAGTCGGGACTGAGCTGGGGCGGCACCGACACGCTCACTTTCTCCACCGTGGGAACCACAGATTCACCGAACATGCCGCTGCTCTGATCGTCGTCCTCGCCAGCACGTGGCATCCGGCCCGCCCTCGGGGTCACAGTGCTGATGGGGTGAGAGGTGGCAGAGTTGCTGATCCCGGTTACTGTGGCGACGCCTTCGTTTACTTTTAGTGGCCTTTCCTCTTCCACCAGCAGCGAGGTGATGTTGACCGCGCTCTCCGGCTCGGTTGCATTGTTGCTGGCAACATTTCCTACAAAAAAAAGAGAGGAGTTCAAACGTTTAGGAGTGTTAATTTGTCTAAAGTTTCAAAAGAAAACAATCAGCTTAGCATTTAACCCAATTTTATGGGCAAATAAATGTGAAAATGACTTAAGATTGACTCTATGAATAAATGGAGCCTCTATTATGGGTAAAAATTGTTTTATGTAAAGAAAAACTGGGCAAAATGAACTATACATTGTAGTCTATACTGTCCGATGAGAAAAAAAACATTTACTTGGACAAAGAGAAAACTCAGTATATGAGTTTCCAGTCACTATACACGTCTCGACTCCAAAAAGCATCATTTCTGAAAAAGAAATAAGGATAGAGTTTGTAACGTCAACCTTCAGCCTAAGTCTAAAGGACAATCCTGGCATTTTAGAGAACAGAATTCTCTTCTGCATCATCATTTCAGATTTTTCAAGGAAGGAAATATTAGCAGAAAGCCAAACTCAAGAGTAGATAAAAAGTCATGAAATGGCAAAATGAAAAAAATACAAATTTTAAAGAGAAAAACGAGAGGAGATGCAAAGGCTACAGATTTGACCTGAGGGACAAACATTTATCACATCAAGAAAATAAATTATTTTTTAAGTAATGCTGCAGTTCATTTGATGTGGTTAAATATCAATATAGCAAAATATAAGAGTTTTTCACTCATCTTGGTATAAGATCATCATTTTTTTAACCTTTTAAACTGAGTTGTAGAAATTTATAATCGTTATTTATCTGTGTGAATTCTTGTAGGGCCTAATCTTTATATTGATTCATTTGAATTTGTTGGTTAAGACGTTTAATCTTTGGGAAAATATGGATGTTATTTTACCAGCACTCTGCTTTTTTGGGTTTCCGTTGTTCCAGGAGGTCAGGCCAAAGCTTTAGCCGTGAGGAGCTTGTTCCCAAGTCCCGAAAAGAGTTTCTTCAATTTTTTGGAACTGGTTCGGTTTTGTGACTTTATACTGCATAAATAGCAACAAGCCACCTGCTGTGAAATCAGTTTGAAGACTGTAGATACCACAAGGGGAACACAATGAGTTTGTCTGTTTTTCACATTTGAAAAAGACACTGACAAGTGCAAGAAATGTCCTCTTTGCGGCAGGTGATCACAAAACACCTGCCGCAGAGTTTTACAAACATTTTGACAGTTTGTATTAAGTTGCACTTTGTGTTCAGACCAAATTCCAATAGAAATGTTAAAATAAAGAGTTTTTGTTAAATACATTCCGTTATTTGCTTTTTGCTAACGAAAGTAAAGAGAAAGAAATACCCACAGATTAAACCCACAAAGATCTTGAATGCGACAAAAGACATTCATCAGTGAGGAGCTCTAAAGTGGAGTGTTTCGAGGCAGAGACCACCATCACCTCCTCCTCCTCCTTCAAAATAAATGTGTCCGTCTCTGAAGGAGGCCCAGATTCAGCCATTTTAACTAAAACATTTATCAAGAAATGCTGCAAAAATCCAATCCAAGAGCTGCGCCTGCTGCTTGTAACAATAAAGACAAAGTAGATTAGTTCTCCCCCCTCCCAGCTTTAAAGGGGAGCATCCCTCTGACTAGCAGCAGCTTCCCACCCTGGATCTATTCCGGCCTGCAGAACCCGGCGAGGCTGCAGGGATTCTGAGGAAGAAGCAAATTAAATCGAGACCTGATTGGCTGATCAGCTCTATTCTCATTTTGCGCTTGATTACTTCTTCTGAGAAGTCGCGCTAAAAGCTGCTTTGGGGTCAGTTCCTTCTTTGGATTAGGGGAATAATTTACTAAAGTACTAGAGTGTGGAGTGGCTGATATTATGGATTACAGGACAAGACAGGGCAGGGATTTGGGGGTACACTATATGGGGGACGTGATTATCTAAGGAGGGGTCGAACAAAACAATGTTTAAATAGTTGTTAAAACAGTAAATATGAAGGTCGCATAAGGCAAAGTTTGTAGAGATGCTTTCTCTAATAAATCCCCAAATAAATCCAATTTCACAAGAACATATCTACAAGAAGTTTAACATTAAAACCTGCAGCTTCATGTGGCTCAGGTATCAGCCAGGACAATTCATCTAAGAAGATCAAAAGATACAACGACCCCCTTTAAGAAGCTTTGCATCCGTCTTCCACTGATTCACAAAACCTAAACACAGCGTTTTGGAACATTTCAGCTCATGAACTTCATGAACTCATAACTGCCTTTGGAGACAGAAACATTCATGCAAACATTTAGAAACCAACCACTTTATTGTCACACCATTTTAATCAAGGCATCAAAGAGACATTCAACCTGAAAAACCGACGGAAAAACAATCCCAAAAAGTTGAATACCCATTTTGCAAAATGAAATGGTAAACAAACAAGAACAAGTTACTTTGATACAGGATCTTCCCTTCATTTTATTCCCACTGGTTAACACGAATGTGAGAACAATTTTCAGCCAAAACAGAATTTTCAAAACCAAACAGTGATGGATAGAAACTACAACACGCTCAAACCAGACCTTTATACCCAATTTGATCCACACTCCACTGTAATAAGAGAACTGGACTGAGCAACCCCTCCCACCTGGTGCTCCAAACAGAATAAACCCACTTTATTATTTAAATATGCAGTAAAATGGAAATGATGTATTAGTAGTTTTTTTGTTTTGTTTTGTTTGCAAGTCATATTGTTTTCGTAACATTGACCACTATAATTGTACATTGCAAGTTTTCCTCATATCATGCAGCCTTAGCTGCAACTTATACAGGTTCTCACTGCAAAGCAGGTGAAAGATATGTTGGAAAAAAAAAACATTTTTCAGTTGCTGCTTTTCCATCAAAAAGTCCTGGAGGTTTAACTAACAAACAAGAATATGAAGTGATGGCAAATACTGTATACTATGCCAATGCTCTCAAACTTGATGACACACCACACAAATCTAAGAGAGGTCATAGGACACAAAAGAGTTTCAGGGATTGAGCTTTAGTTCACATTACAAGGAAGCACTGTATGTCTCTTTGTCCTGTAAGAAGCTTTTCTTGATAGCTTCCTCCTTATGGCATCTGTGAGCATCTTTTCTGACTAAGCTAAGATCATCTTTAAAGATTTTTTTTCTTGAACATCCATTTGCACAGCCCGACGATGACAGTTTACAGCCTCAGAGCGTCAGCATCCCTCACTGCTCTTCACTGAGATGCACCAAATGTCTGGAGAAATTCCTATAAAGAAAAGCCAAGCAGAGCCACAAAAATAACTGCGTGTGACTGATTCAACTTTACTTATTCTTTTTTTTTTTTTTTTACATTAGGCTCCAACCTGAAGTTTTGTTCCTGGAACAGCAGAAACATTTTTGAGGTCATTTGGGGCCAATCCTTTCAGCTGTACTGCAATCCACTGCTGCTTAACCCATCAACTGAGCAGCGGAACAATAAAAGACGATCTCCTTCTCGCCATGTCACAAACATAGAATCCTCATTATGAGGTTAATATGGACATATTAAAAAAAAATGAAATTACTTCAACAAGACATGGTTAACAGTTATAGTACTCCCAGCAGGTTGACTCAGAAATACAGGTTTGTACGATGCACCGACGGAACGGTGCAGTGCAAATGTGAAGTGACATATTTCAGGTCTGTGGAGACCCAGACAGACACACCTGTTGGGTGATTCCTAAATGTTTGAGAAGATGATCACTTCACCCAAAGATAAAATGAAATAAATGTAAATATGAACAAACAAGAGAGAAACAAAATGTCAATACAGCTGTGGATAATGTGCAACTTAAATGTGGTGTGACTGTATCAGCCCACTTTACAGATCTGCTTTATGCACACCATCTACCTTTAACCCCCAGCATGACATCGTGAATGAAAACTCCCCGTATTAGCTTTGTTTTCATTCAAAATTTAACATTACTGTTTCAAAAAGTATTTAGTTTTGATTTTTTGGTTTAAAACAAACATAGCAAGAATTGTGACATAGAACTGTACATATATGACACAGCATTGTAAATAGTTTAGTGGAGCTTGGCCCGTTTTTTTTTGTTTGTTTGTTTGTTTTTTACACCAGGCGGAGCTTAGTCTTCACTTTGTTTTTGAGTTTATACATTTTTATTTTGTCACTACACGTTCAATCTTTGTTATACAACATAGAAAACTGTTAGATCCTCATTTTTTGCAGTTATTGAAATTAAATAAATGGCTAAATTTACAACTCAGAATTTAGTATTTTGGATGATTTCAGGTTCATTATGAAATTATTTTGTAATATACTGAAAAGTATCGGGAAAAAAAGTAGATGGATATCAAGCATTTACACAACAAGTCTTCAAAATATAAATGAATAGAGCAACTTGTAAAGTAGTAAAAAAACAAAAAAAGTTTACAGTTCATGGTGCTTTGAGCCCAATAGTGAAAGTCTGGATTTTTTTTTATGTACATCTTTTTCCAGTCTTCAGTATTTACTCACTACATCTTTATCTTTAGCGAAAACAGGAAACTTTGGAGATAAAAAAGTGTCTTTTTACCAAGGCGGATCATGGCATTCAGGGGGGTTGCTATTCCTCTTCACTGCCGCCTAATGCATGTTCACCTCATTCCTACCATCCTGTCTGAATATACTACTGAAAACTCTGACAGAAAAACATGTAGAAACAATGACTACCCGGGTTCACCGTCTGCATCTGACAGAACCCTCACGCTGCATCTCTGGATTGAGCCCCAATTATGTAGAGCTTTCAACGCCTCATTAGCCTAATTGGATTAACGAAGAGAAACCTTTTTGACGGACGGATGATTTTGAAGCAGCACAGTGGCTCCATGACAGTTCCAGCAGCTCGCTTTTGCTGCTGCTTTACTTTGAAGATACTAAGAGCAGCAAAAATGGGAAGTATTCGGTCCACAGAGAGTGAAACTACTGGTTTTTAGCTTTGATTTGGAAGACGTAGACTAAAGATCCTCTCACAGATCAAATGCTTTGGGCCTTTTGGCCCAGGTCTTCCTTGAAAAAGAGATGCAGTCTCAACGGAACTTCCTGGTAAAATAAAATAAAATAAATAAATGCTAACATTGAGTGTCTGGTTCTACACATTCAGGGTTGACAAATTGCGTTTAACTTTTGTTTTAAAACATGAAAAGCTTGTACGTCTTTCCAAACGAGCACAATTCTAACCAGATCTTCAAAGGCCTAGGAGCTGGACCAATAATGTCCTTTACTCAATTAGGGCCAGAGACTTGGCAGAGTGAGCCTGCGTCTGTGGGTTCAGGACTGGGTCGAGTCAGAACCAGCGGATCAAGAGTTTTAGACTCAGTCGTGACAGACCGAAAAGACAAAACCAAGAGATTCAAAGGGTCTTTGTTGGATAAAGAAGACTGTGAACTGGATTACATAAGTCGATTCTTCACAGTGTCTGTGTGTATGCATGTGTGTGTGTGTGTGCATGCTTACCCTCTCTGCCAGCATAACACACTGTTAACTGGGGTCATTTGCAGGCCCTATAGTGAAGAGTGTGGACTCTCAGAAGGAGTTTCCCCTCCCTACTTAAGTGTGTGTGTGTGTGTGTGTGTGTGTGTGCATTTGTGTCTTTTATTTCACAGCAATTGTGTGTGTGGTTTGGGGGGGCTCAAGGCCAAGTGCTGCGATGCTGGGGTGCCGCCGGCCCACAGGCTTCTCTTTTTGTTTACCCCTGATCATTCTGGGAAGGTTAGCCACTAAAGCGCCGACAGACCCACAGGACTCTGATTGGCCCAGACAACTTGTAAAGAGGACCTTGATTGGCTTTGACAGTCAAGGTCCTCCAGCTCATTTTATGACCCAGACAGTGTGGGGGGGGGGGTAAAGTGATGCACACCAAATAAACAAAAGCTTTCAGATCCGTTTAGAAACTCTGACAAAAAGAAAACGACCTGACTCTACTTAGATGCAGAACGGTAAAGGAACAGCAGCTGAAGTGGATAATAAATCCCCCAAGAAAAATTATGTTCTTTATTGTATTAAAAACAAATGTAAATAATGGTTCAAAAGAAAAAACAAAAAGAAGTGTTTTGGGCAGGAACCAAACACGATTTTCAGTTTACCCTAATGGGGGAGCATCAAAGCCCAGGAAATGGCGTCCATTTTGGTTCAAAAGGCCATTCCTCGTTTCAGGATCCTTTGTTTTTTTTTTTACCAAATCTCAAATTTTTACAACAACATTGCTGCAACAGAATGATCAGATCCATCCCCTAAACTGTAATTTTTATTGCATTTTATAATAATTCTCAGGGACATTAAAAGCATAAAAAAATAGCCCAGCGGCTATTTTTGTTCTGTTGTCGCTGGACAGATGTTAAAATTATCTACCTATAAAAAACTAAAATGATTAAAATGTCAATAAAAAGAATATCCAATGAAAATACATTCAATTAAAACACCCATTGAGTGCTACCGATAAAATTGCACACAGTGAATTTTAAAAAATTAATAGAAATGTTATAAAATAAAGTTATTTATGTTGTTTTGTCCCTTTTTAATAACCACAAGTGCTAGACCACAACTTAAAAAGAAAAGTTCTGAACTGATCATCTCACAAGTGAGTCGAGTGAACCGGATGAAGGAGCGAGTGAGAGCTTCTTCAACAGAATCCAGCTTCAAATACCTGAACCTAAAGAGAACCGCACACGGGTTCCTCGTCTTTTCCTCATTCCCACACTCCCTCTCATGAATAGGACACCAGGCTTCTTTATTTGTATTCAACCCTGCTCATTAACATGGCCATGGAGCGGAAGCAAGCAGGTTCAGCAGCTGCTCCCGCTCATCCTCATTGTGCCCCCCACCCCCTTCCCATCCTTTCTGTATTTTTTTGTTTTGTTTTTCTAAGCTCATCGTCTCATATATACATGTCATTCTTAGCATCACTTCAGCCTTTTTTTTTCTCTCATTCTTCCCTCCTGCCTCTTATCCGTCCATCGCATAAAACCTTTCAATCCTGACTCAACAGGTGGTGGGATTGAGGAAGGATGTGTAGTCATGGAAACAGCACTGGGCTAGCTACAGTTGATGCAGCACTGCAAACCCGATAAGATCTGAACACATTTAACACAAACAAGAGCTCATTGAAAGGAAACAGACCAAATTTATTTTGTGTTTACCACTGCAGAAATGTCGTTTTATGAGGTGGAGAACTGTTATCGATATACAGTATATCCTCCACACAAGCTCCTGGAAAAGAGGGTATAAAATCATCCCGTTTACAACTGACATTTGCTTTGCTCTTAAGGACCACATTGACAAGCCTGTTATCTGGGGGGAAAATAGACATCCATGTAACCTTAAAATGTCTGCCTTAAACAAAAACCCTTGTGTCTGTTCATGAAGCTTATTTCAAAGCACAGAGATGCTGTTCTTTAAGAAAATACTGGGCCTCTCATCTCCTAAGTCGGTTCAATGAACGTTTTTTGACACCTTTGTTAATAACAGAAAATAGGCTCCCCTCTTGCGAAATTTTTAACACAAACTTGTGGGTTATAGTGTGAGGCTTTCTTGATTCACAAAAGACCATCACCTCCAGAACAACACTTACATTAATGCATCACTGCCTCCTCCCCCGTAATGCTGGATCAAGTGCAGCCGATTATTCTGCCTTGAAAACATGAAACTGTTGCACAGTTTGTAAACTGACCGCAAACACATGGGGTTGTGTTTCTGTGTTCGTCTTTGATGGACTGGCAGCCTGTCCAGGACGCCCGACAGGATAGGCCCCAGCAACCTCTCTGACCCATGAAAATATAGAAATTGAATGGTGGAGCCTCTTGGTTGCCAAGAACTGATCACCAAAAATGTTTAACTTGTGGAATTACCGGGATCTAAGCGGAGGTAGACAGGTGTCAATAACTATCTTATTTGTTGATCTTTTAAAAAAATTTTAAAAAAAGCAGGGGTTTTGATTTAGCATATCCTGCAATATAGGCATCAGAAATACAGCTCAAAAATAAATAAGTTCAATAAAAAGTAAAAGTGACCTCCTTAGTTGTTTATCTTTATCAAATGTTTGAAGAAACACTGAAACACGTGAAAATTACGTTTTTTGGTTTTTTTTAACATGTTCTTGCAGCATTCCTCTCCTGATGGAGGACGTATATAAAGAAAATTAAGATTATAACTGCCTTTCTGAGTTTTTATGTATTTAAATCATTGTGGATCAGGAGCAGACAAGAAAAAGCTGTTTGAAAACAAGCTGCTGGTGCAACCACTTGCAGACAAATAGATCCAAGTATGTCCTCCCTTTCCACATCTGAGCTGGAATCTGGTTCAAAACTGTACAAATGGATAGCTCGGATATTCCTTTTTTGGTTAAACCGTTAATATCAGTTTGGGATTGTGAGAGGCTCTAAGGTAGTGGGAGAGACTGTAAACAAAGGGTTGGAGGGATAACAGCGCAGGTTTACGCCACGCCACAACTCAGAGGCAAATATCTAATGAGCTCCTGTCGCTCTGCAGAAACTATGTCCTAGAAGACAACACAAGTGTTTTGATTTTGCCTAAAAACAGCAGAATTATGATTAAAAGACCACTGAGAATGCTTTTGCAATAGATCGAAAGATGATCAGAGTGGGTCTTTAATGGATCTGTTAGTCAATTTGGAATCTTTAAGACATCAAAATTCATGATTTTATCCTCCAAAACTATAAATTTGACTCTGGTGAAGAAGTTAAAGTGCCTCAGAAATGAGCAACACATTTTTGTCAATAATTCAATGCAGTTCATTTTATTTATGAAGCAGCACTTATTTAAATAAAAAGGCTGTCTAAAGGCATATGATTGTTAAAATCCAGATCATTCCAGTGAGGCCAAACTGTCTAAACTGCATTGTTATAAAATATAAATAATGATATTACTGATCGACATGTTACATCAAAGGGTTTTCAGTGTGATCCACTGAGCAAATATTTGCAGAAATTGTTTGAAAGACCCAACGACATCCCTACAAATGAGCTGATCAATCAGGAAAATGATGCAAATGAAAGTAAACATCCCAACATAAAATGTCTAAATATTTCCTTCATGTATTTTAAAGATCTCACTAACTGCACAACTTCGAGGTTTTCATGTAAACGCTTATTACTCACTGGGTTCTGCCTGAGCCCTTTGAATCTTTGCTAATAATAGCGTAACAAGCTAATTTCCATGTTTTTAATATTGCAACTACTGCTAATAGAAGGATGCATTTCTAAGCTCATTAATTTCATTCCTTTGCATCAACTTGAACTATAGAAATCTCAAAGATAACAGCATCAGACAAAGCAAACCAATCCGCTGTCTCATTATCCATCTTTCTGCTGAGCGTTGTTTGTTGACGTGACAGGTGTGTGAATGTTAATAGGACAGACTGCTGTCGAAAGGAGGGCGTGCACGGCCAGACAAGGTGAGCTAAAGCTGGTGCACGAGGATGAACCCAGTGACTCTTCACACGCAGGTTGTCTGCCACCTTCAGGACACACAACAGCAGAACGCAGCACACACGTGTGAACGCCTATCATCCTCTCTTGCAAACCAACACACACGCTTTCTGTACGGACACACAAATATGGAAATAAATATTCAAGGACATCCAGAGTCTGATGACAGCGCTTACTCAGCCTGTTTTTGAAGGATGAACTTTGATACAAGCAGATGCTCAGATTGTGGGAAAGTTTTACGACCTCCACTTTACTGAAGAATAGAGGACGACCTTCAGAGACGGCACCCACAAAAACAGTAAGACCTCTGATTCAGGGCAGAAAAAGGAAAAAAAAAAAGATTTTCATGGCCCCAGCAGGAATACGAGGACTCTCAATCAAACTTGAAATGTTATTTGTATGAAGATTCCAGTGCAGATTAGCGGGAAGATCTGCATCACTTTCTCCAAACTATACAACAATTTCTTGAACTAACGTCTCCTACACACAGAGACTACAGCCTACAGTTAATAGGCATCACCAGTGGGAAAAAAATGTCACAAGTGGGTGGTAATTCCTAGGTGTGGAGCAGCTAATGTAGGCGGGTTATGATAACTGCACAGCTTTTATAACTTAGTTTGCAACCTATAGCCAGTAAAAGCCATTTAATGTGACTTAATGCTCAGACTTTGTGGTACGCTCTAAGAGCTTCTTTTTGCTGCAGCTTCATCAGATGGAGACGGCTGAGTGGGTGGGAAGCCACTTTAAAAGCCAACGTGCGCTTTTTATATAATAATGAGCGCTTCATCTCTGCATTTTATGCTGCAGAGAGACAGACACCCAATGGGTCAAACTTGTTGACGCCCATGCATGCGAATGCTGGCCTGATGGCAGATTGAGGTGGGAGGAAGTTACAAATGAGATTAGGAAGGCTGAATTTCCAACAAACTGATTTGCTAGAATGAGACGCCCTGTAAGCTTTGCCAATCCAATCTTAATGCTTTAGAAATCATTCCCGTCCCTCCTTAGACAGACTCTGGAGACTTTACTCATCCTTTAGCGGTTTTATGACCGTAAACATTCAAATGATCCTTTGTTTTACGGTTCTATTGCTGGAAATGCTTCCTTTGTTCTTTGCAGTTTGTTCAGTAGATGCTTTAAAGACACATGATAGTGGTGTTTTTCTCATGATGGGGGACAAATATAAGAAATTTGGCTCAAAATTACATTTCTGAGTTTTTCTTTATTCAGGTTGTTGTAAAACAGGAGTAGAAAAAAAACACAGCCACAAAGTCACTGCTACTCTCCATTCTGATGCGTCCACTAGTAGACAACTAGATCTGTCTACGTGTTTGTTTTCCTCGTCTAAAATGGCATCTGGCTCTAAACTGTACGGCTGGAAAGCTCCAAAATTGCTCAACATTTTTGTTGCACAGGTAAGGTGAGCTAGTGGGAGACAGAGTAGACAGATGTTCAGAAAATGATAAGAAATGAGCGCAAGCTACCGGTCCCGCCCACAACTCAGGAGGCAAATTTCTGATGAACTCCTGGCACTCTATGCTCTAGAAAAAAAAAAAAAGTTTGGGGATTTTGGCTAAAAATGGCAGAATCATAATTAAAAGATCCCTGGTCCGTCTCCAAGATCTCCAAACAGCTGACATGTAAAAGTCTCATCTTGTAAGGGTATTATGCCCTCATTATTGTAAATCACACTACTTTCACATTCTATTTTCTGTGAGCACAGAATAAAACTATATGCCTAATGCATGTTAAAGCATCTTTTGATGCACGGTGGGTGTCAGTCACTCCACCACAGAACAAGCTTAGTTAGTTTCTGAAAGAAAAAAAGATGAATACATCATTTTTCACATCACCCACTTAAATATGTATCTGCTTACATATCTGTCTTCACAAGCAAATATTTCTAATGTCAAAATGTTTGGGATGTTTAATGTTTGCAGAACAGTAAATGCTAACAGAAAACATTGTGATAAACCTAAAAGCTCAAAAAGTTGATTTTGCAGGAACTGGTCTCTTTCAAAAAACGGCTTTCATGACCAGGTATGTAGAAGACGTTTTGCTATCCAACTGCAATTGATAGTAAACACCTTGAAAAAAAACAAATTTTTCTTAAATTCCATGCACACAAAATGTAGCATTTCCAAAATGTTGTTTAAAGCTGTTCAGATAAAATCAAATTAAAGTTTATTTATAATTTCAAAAAGCGCAACTAGAAGAGCTTTAACACAAAAAAGAAAAGAAAAAAAACGCACAATATTACAATAAAAATCCAATCCACCTTTCCATTTTTTAAGCCTATTATTACTATAACTATTATTATTATTATTATTATTTTAATAGATCTGTAGTTTAACAACAATCATCTTGTTACTTTTAAAGTTTTGATATTCAACTTCTTTGTCTAAATAAATATCAGGAAGTTCAGCTTTTGTCCACATGTTAAGGTTAGTGATATTTCCTGAAGGGGTTTTATTTGCGCTCAGCAGCCCAACACCGATTCCTACTGCATTTACAGTCGGCTAAAACCAAGTGAAGAAATGTGAGCGAGTGCCAAACTCACCATCATTTTGGCCTTAATTAAATTCAAAGTGTGAACGCATTATGGCTTTATAGGAACATGCTGTGCTGCTGGCTACGTTAGAGGATGCACGAGGTTCCTATGGAAACCGAAAGGAGGAGGGCGAGGAGTGAAAAGCTTTTGTTCATCGATAACAAGTGCAGCAGACTGAGAAAAAAAAAAAAGACCCGACTGCTGTTTTTGCTGTTTGCTCTTTTCCATAAACAGGCTCGGCTGGGTTAGTGGAGTCATGGAGGGAGGGGGGTGATATTTGGCCTAAAGATTAAACAGCTGCACATCAGAGAGGATGCACGCACCAGCAGATATGTGTCAGCAGGCCAGAAGAGACGATGGCACAGATTGGAGGACACGGGTTTTCTGAATCTGTGCGTGAATCAGAAACACCTCAGCAGCTCATGGGGGCGGGGAGGAGGTTAGAGATATCCACACCAAAAAAATAAATAAATAAATTTAAAAAAAAATCAGAAAAGCGTCCGCTGAAGAACAAAATAAGGACATGAAGAGCGTTCTTGTAAATTGCTGTCAATTCAAACCAGATGTGGAGATCCCAGCATCAGATGTGAATCAAGCTGCTGCCTCCACACTTCAGCGCTGAAGCGGAAAAAAAGTATGGGGTGATGGGTGGGAGGAGGGGCTTAGCCCAAGGTTGGCGGCTGCGCCAAATCTGCCAACCTCTTTCTGTTTTACCAAAGATGCACCTGAGCTTGAACTGACAACTGAACCCGGCTGCAGCAGAGGCAAGAGATGCTTGTGGTCAAATCACTGTTCTCATGTTTTCACCGCAGCTGTGCAGAAATGCGTTTCTCTGACTCCCAGTCTTTGACAGCCACTGTTAACAAACATGAACACGTCAAACATTTTGTGATGCTCTAAATTAAAACCAACAAATTAATAAGTGATCATTTTACATTTGATGAGAAAAAGCAAAAGCATCAGATCTTTGAAAATGCAGACTCTACTTGACTTTTATGGAGGCATTTCTGTGGCATAATTAAAAATAAAAGTCATTACTAGAAATGCTTTTTCATTTTCAAAACGAAGCTGCATTTGTGGACTCAAAAATTAAAGGAAAAATAAATCCGCTTTTTCTTTTTCTTCTTCAACACTGCTCATTCCGTCACTTAATTTTTTTTTTACAGTTTACATGTTTTGCAGACCACATGTTTTTTACACTTTTGCAGCTGTATTTATTTAATATTTATTTATTTAATAAGAATCTCATTTTTGATAATAATTTTTCATTATAATTTTAGTAATATTTTTAATTATTTAATATTAATGTCATTTGTGATGTCCTTTTTGATGTTATATTATATAGATTATTCCTGAATGTCGTTTTTGCTGCCACAGATAAATGAAATTTCCCCATTGTGGGATTAATAAAGTCATCTATCTATCTATCTATTAATTAAAATTATTAAGAAAATGGTATCTGACATTTATCCCTCCTGGAAATGCTAAATGGAATTTAATTATGTGACACTTTTCGCACGTTGGATGTGAAAGAAATTTAATCTTTGCAACTGGGTGTGGTTTATGCTAGACGTATACGCAAATTTGTGGCTTTCCACGACAGTTCTACATGTGTCTAACAGACATTTCAAGCATTGAGCACCAATATATAGCTTTGATATCGCGTTTACTGCGCACATTATGTTAAAATTACATAACTGACGCACGAATTACTAACAAATTACGTGAAAACAGCGCACGGTTCATGTTCTACGTTGATTTACGTGTTCTTTGCGTGGTTTATTCTTACTTTTCTGTGATGTTACCGTGGTTCATTTGTGACACGTGTGAAAATTTCACATAAAGACCCCAACTTTTCTCACTTTTTTCACATATATTCACGTATGACCAATTTTCATCCGTGCAATATGTGCAAAATGTAAATAGTGGCTGTGTGACACTGTGTGGCCTCCAAAGACATCTTGAAAAATGACAACAATCTTTCTGTAAAAAAAAAAAAAAAGTCTGACATGAAAGAATCACGTGTGCAAATGACATGATCATCCATCTCCCATGGGAGATGGGAGGAAGCTCAAGTTTTCCCCTGAATCGTGCAAGCTGATCTGATAATCTGTCTGATGAGCCTTCATAGACGCTTATAATGCAAATGAAGGCAGTGAAACCGAATAAGGCTTTGTAAAAGGAGTGGAAAATACACACATTCCCATCAAATTACTATTAGGAACTAAAATAAACAATGTTCAATTAAAAGACATTGTTTGGTAATAAGTGTGGCATTTAAAAGGATCCTTTTCAATTTCAGATAAATCCCAAGAAACAGTAAAAATGCAATCCCGTAAATTTTAGAGAGATTATGAGATTAGAAAACCAGACCGGTTTCATCTCGTGCACACGCCTGAATTAATAATCTGACGGTAATGTCGGCCATGAATCTCAGACAAAGAGAAAGAACCAAAAAAAAAAAAGTCTGTGTTTTTTTTAATGTTTAGCCCCGATTCTTTTTTTTTCCCCTCTGTGTGTCAGAATGTCTGTTCAGACACCTTCATGAATTATTCATATCACCCACCCCCCCACCCCCCATCCACCCACCCACCCACCTCCAGGCCTTAATCCCTGCCTTTGTGTGGCGGTGGAGCCTCTTTTCCTCCAGGGATCTGGTTTACAGCATCTACTGGATGCTGTCACTGTCACAAATCTCAAGTCCTCCAATAATAATCCAGCAGTGGATTATTTTGTGAGAAATGACTCGTTGATCCTGATTTTCCTTTCTCTGTCAACACTGTTCCTTCATCATGTGTAAATGTATGGCTTCTAATCAAATAACCGTTTTTTTTAGTCTCCAAAAACTGAAACATGCTCATTTTTAGAGGATATCCAAATGTATCTTCCTTTTGTTTTCTGGTCTAAATAGAGGCTGAAACATGCCTCCTTACCCTGACCTCATTTTGGCTCGTGTTTGTCTCTTGTGACATCTCTTTAAGTCCTCTAAAAGATTATCTTTAGGAGAATTATTCATATTTGTTTCTTCCAAGGGTCAAAAAGAATCCAATAGTGCTCAAAAAATGTGCTAAAATCAGATTTAAAACGATTTTTAAATATGTTTTTTATTATTTTATCAAAAAGCCAGGATATGATCCCCAGAATATGAAGAGCTTCCTAACCTACAATCTGAGTCTCACTGACCTCCTTTCTTCTGCCCTGTGGGAGTGTGATTAGGTTTTCTGAGAGGATGTGCTGCTGCAGCACAAAAATCCTGCAGTTAATGTGCATTTTCCTGCATGCCAAAGGTGCGCGGGCAGAGGCGGGTTCTCACCGTGCACCGCCGGCGGGATCAAATGCAGAACCAGGACGCACGACAGCAGCATCGGTCTCCAGCATCCCGCGCAGAGGCTCGCCCGCTTCTCCCGCATCCTCGCTGTGCGGAGTCGCCGGTCTGAGGCGGTCGGGGCAGAGCAGAAATCCGTGCTGGACTGATGCGGCTCAGTGGGGCGGCAGGGCTCTCCGGACAGGTGGATCTTGGGGGTCTGCGTTCAGTCTAGACTCCAGCCTCTGCGCGCTTGTCCTCCATAGCCGCCTGGTGTGTTCGAGGCTCCGCCGCTGCTTCAGTCGCTCTCTCACGCACGCCGTGCGGGTTACGGCTCCATTGGCACAAACGGGCGGTGGGAGTCGAAGCGGGGGGGTGAGGTGGTGGAGGTGGCTGGGGACGTTCACGCCGTGGCTCGGCCCGGTTCGGTGCTTTGGGGCACTTTGTGGCTGAGAGAGGGAGACAAACGCACGGCGGTGTGCAGCGCGCTCGGCAGCCTTCTCATCATCTGAGCGCAGAGCTGATGATGCACCCCCCCTCCTCCTCTTCCTCACTCCCACCCCCTTACTCTTCCCTCGTTTTCCCAGGACGCCCCCCTACCATTCCTTCTCACTTCCTACCTCCTCATCTCTGAGCCTCCATATCTTTCTTTTTTTTCCCCAAAATTTTCTGCATTTTCTCTTTCAAATTTCCATCAATTATGGAGGAAATGTCTTACATATTTTATAGAGTACACTGTAAACCCGAACAAGCTACCAGAACTTAAAAAAAATTAAGGCAATCATTTGCCACTATTTTTTTTTGAGTTGATTAACTTAAAAGTCTGAGTTTTCCATAACATAAAAGGTTTAACAGTGTGCTACTTGCATTTTTTTAATAATAGTTAAATTTTAAACGTGTCAATTTGTGCAAGTCAAATATTGGCATTAAATATAACTTACATGTTCCTGTTAAGACAACTTAATTGTCATCAGTTACTGACTCGCAGTTTCAAGTTTTAAAGCCACAGGAATAAATTTGCATAACTTAAAAAAATAAGTACACAACAACATAATTTTATTTTAACAGAACTCAATGTTTGTTGGTTACCTTCTTCTACAGGGATAATCAATTTGTTTGAGTCGGTAGACTCAAAACCATGCTTTTCAAAACTTAAATTTTTTAGGCAAATGACTGCGTAAAATAAAAAAAAGTGACGGTAACTTAAGCAATCTGTTGTAAACATCTGCCTAATAAAATTATCCACTCACTCCCTTCTGTGCAATGCTGAAATATACTTCTGTGTAATTTTTCTCCTTATTTGAGCACACACAATCAGCCAAACAGCATGGATGTCACTTCTGCTTCCAGCCCTCCTCACTCATGGTTTTCACACCAAAATTCCCCACTTCCCATGAGTCTTAGGGGCTGAAGGCGGGGCTAACCCCCAGGTCGCTACAATATAAAAAATATATATATTGAGAGCATGCGGGGCAGCGAAATGTTTTTGAAACAACAGAAATAAGAAATCCAGGATGCAATACTTAAATATATACATTTCACGTTAATTATGTTTTTATGTTTAATTGACTTAACTTAAACATATTATATTTTAAATAAAAAAATATTAGTAACATATACTCAAAACAGGGGAATGTGTTAAACAAACTTTATATGATTGAGTTATAGAGCTTTTTGAAAACTTTGAGTATTAGCTACTCATTATATTTAATTACTTTGAACGTTTGGGTTTACATTGTTTTCATCAGCTTCTTCTTTAGTGTTGATGATTGCAAATTAAAGTGAAATGTAGCAAAATATTCTCCTTCTCAGAGTTTTGCTCTTTTTTCCAATGATTTTTTTTAGTAACACACTTTTATTTTTTATTTATTTTTACAAAAGACACGCGTGCTGTCTTTCGTGTTACATTCCTCAAGTGCAGACGCTAGAAACTACAAGGTCAAAGGTGAAATGGACACACAAAAAACCAACAATTGTAAAATTATTTAAAAAGTATTGATATATGCAGTTACCGGTAACTACAAGTAAAAAGTAATTGTTGAAGTACTGAATAAAACTATATAAACCTAATTCAGTTTATTTGCTTCATTGTTCTAGTGAGATAAATGCTTTAAACTAAACAAATATTGAAATTATTATTACTGAATTTATTCCAAATAGTTCAAATGTGTTCAATAAGGCCCAAAAATAAATTCAGACAAACAAGAAGAAAAAAAATCAAAGTTAAAGCAAAAAGTCTGATATTTCTAAATTAGAAATAAACTGAATGCACAGGATTTTTTCCTCTCTTTAGAATTGATTTTAGCAACAATAAAGATTGACGTTTAGAATTAACAACACAAATGTTATTTAGTAAAAAATGGTTTGACGAATAAAATCTAAAGTGAACGAGTGAAATAGGGGCTTCCAACAACCACGTTAATCTTTCATTTTTTATTCTTTTTCAAAATATTTTGATTAATATTCAATGTTGCTGTGGCTTCAATGAACAAATATAGTAACCATGATTTTATGATGCTTTGGTTTCAAGCTTGTATGAACCATTGAACAACTTTTAAAAAGTTTGGAAGAAAAAAGCAGTTACCATGGCTCACAAGTCCTTTAGCCAGGAGCCAGGGGAGTGTTGTTGAGTTTGATCAAACATGTCAATTTGCTGGTTTGAAAGAAACTAAATGAGATTGGTTTTAATTTTCTACAAAATCCAGGTTTAGTTTACACAAAATAACAATAATAAAGCACTGTAAAGTATCTAATCAAATCAATTAAAAACTGTTCATTTTGGCGTATTTAGAGGAATATCCAAATGTCAATAAGCTGAAGAGCAGGTATGTGTCAAGAAAGATTTCTGACTATTTGCTGCTGAAAATCCTACAGACCTACAGGCAGGACAGCCTTAGGTAAAGACACCCGTCCTCACAGAAACCTGTTACACAAAAAAAGCTAATCCATTACCTCAAATTTGTCTTATTAGATTTATTCAAACTGTTATTATTATTACCTATAAGTTTGCTGTTGCCTATTAAATTGTGAAGATATAATGTTATTGTCAGAGTTGGTTAAAGTCCCACTGTCCAATCATCTTTTGATCTTTTTAAAGCATTTCCCAGTGGTCTTTTAATTATAATTTTGCCATTTTTAGTCTAAACCTGTGTTGTTTTCTGCAGAGCGGCATTAGAAATTCACCTCTGAGTTGAAGTGAAGCTTCTCACAATCCCAACTTAACATTACGGGTGCAACAAAAATGGCGGGCAATATCGGAGCTATGCAGCCGTACAGTTTGGAGCCGGATGTCAGCTCAGACGAGGAAAACAAAGATGTACGTGGATCTAATTGTCTGCAAGTGGATGCATCAGAATGGAGTGGAGCAGGGAGCTTATATTCTGAAAAGAAATTTTAAGCTTACATTTCTTTATAAATGTGAGAACATTAAAAAAAACAACACCATTTTCATTGGAGTGGGTGGAGAATCCACTAACTGGAGTCCGAAGCAAAGGTAGCAGAGGGGGACAGGTGAGTCTAAAAGGTCCATAAAGGGTTCATAGGTAAAAACAAACCAAAAACAGGCTGGAAACAGAACAGTGAAGCTGGATCCCTTCTTGTTCACATCACCTGTCAGCTTGTTCATTACTTTTTAAAGTTCACCTCTTTGCCACCATGTTTTGGTGTTTTAATTCCGTTCTATTTCTTCGCCTTTTAGACTCAAAGTTTATATCCTGAGTGTCCTTCTGCTCAGTCTCCCTCCCTTCAGAGGTTTAGGTCATTCATCTTAGTGTCAAGGAGTCCCAACTCTTCTGCCCCCCCCCCCCCTTTTTTTATTAGAATAAAGTCTCTCACTCTTACTGAGCAAAAAAAACAAAGCATTTGATGGAATAAGAGTGAGAAGTGATTACAATCACACAAACAGGTTGTGTGGAGGTGTGACACAGAGAAGGAAACAGTTGGATGGAGTGCTATGGGGTGTCTGGAAAAAGGGGGATGTGGGCGTTTGTGTAAATGGGGGGAAGGACATGGCGATGAATGCCCAAGAGCCCTTGGGGTGATGATTTTGGTGGGGGTTGTGGGCATTCTTCCACACACTTACAAAAAAAGACAGCATAAAGGAAAGAGGGGATGGGCCACAGGAGGCCGCGTCCGTGTTCGTTCACACAGAATATGTTGAGCCAACACACATGCACGCGTTCGAAGCTGCACATCTGTGCACGACAAAGCAGCAGCAGAATATTTTTTTTGTCCTTAAATACAATGTTTAGCAGAATAGAACATGTGTTCGGTGGATTGTGAAAAGCGGGTCAAAGCTTTCAGTTTCTGTTTAAACCATTTAGAATAGGGCTGACTGCAAAAGCACAATGACACAGAAACGACAAATTAAATAAAACGGCTTGCTGAAATGCTGTTTTATGTCCTGCTCAGCCTTTAACAGCTTAAAAAAAAAAACATAAAACCAAATACAGAATTCAGATCAAAGACACCTGACTAAGCCTTCAGGGGGAGCTGAAAAAAATGCACAAGTAAAATGAACAAACTACATTTTCTATTTGTTTAAAGTTTAAATGGTGAGCAGAATAGACCATCTGCACTGGGTCCACATGAGGACCTGCAGGACTAAACACACAACATTTGCAGAGTTGTCTGTTATGATTTTGCAGCTTTTTTCCCGTTTTTCTCTGCACAAACAGCTCTATGCTTCCAGAACTGTCTCTAGAAGCAGACAAAAAATGTCCATGTGTTTTTTTTGCACTTTCACCTCTTCTTTACAAAGCATTAATTGTGCTTCTGCCTTAAATAATTTCTTTCTTTTCTTATATTTGTTTCTTAATTGTTTCAGAGTTTACAGTTTGGTAATGCTGTTTCAATTCTAAGTTTTAGACACTGAAGCTCTGGAGACAATAGTCTCCCATTCTTGTTTGTCTTGGACTGTGCTTTTTCTTAGATATAAAAGAAAAAGCAGAAGCAAATTTGCTTTTTTTTTCTTTTCAAACAAATTCTTTAAGAAAAAATAAGAAATTTTCAGGAAGTAGTTTCTTGTTGATAAGTCAAGAAAAAGTTTGAGAACGTTTTCCTTCATCAAAATACTGCTATAATTAAAGTTAACAAGGCTTCAATGTCGTGCTTCTTACAGGTCTTGATTTGGGGGATAAGATTATTGGAAATCAGATTCTAATTTTATTTTATATAAAAAATATATTTCTGTGGTATAGATGTTCTCACCAGCAGAGTTAAGTCAAGCATATAACAAAAAAGCTTCTAAGATCTGCTTTTTTGTTCTTTTTTTGAGAACCACAATGATAAAAACACTAATTCCTCTAAATAAAGAAAAAATAATAATAAAAAAAATAAAACAAAAGAGTTCCAATAGAGCAGATGCACAAATACGAAACAATTTAACTCACAACCCTTGATGAGAATGTCCTTACATTTAAACCTAAATTATGACTCTATTAAAATAAATAATTTGCAAATAATTGTGTTCAAGTTGCTGTTATTTTCTAAAATTGAAGCAGTCGTTGTAGCAGAGTTCTGCACACGTCACCAAATCATCTTAGTTTCAGTTGTTCTCAATTACAGCAACAGATTCACACAGAATTTGTTTTGTTCTGTTTATTTAGCACAGCAAAACAAATTTCCTGCAGTGCTCACTTTTAGTTCCTTCTTAACGATTTGTTTTATGTTTATCTCAACATACCTGTGGAGTTGGGCTTCCTGCTTCCTCACCTGTGGAGTTCTTCCTGGTCTAAAGGGATGGCTGGGGGTGGAGCTTCTTTTTATCCTGAAGCTCATTGGAGGAGGAAGGCCACCATGGCAGACAGAGAGAGTCAGGGGGAACTGGGATGATTACATGCAATGTGTATTCAAGTTCATTTATGATGTAATGCTTTGTTTATTAGTTAATTTACTTTGTGTAAACATGACCCTTATTAAAATGCATTAATTATGTTAATTTAAGGCACTGTTGTATATTATATATTGAGTCAATCCTTCCCATTTGTGCTGGAACAGCCAGTATCACTCCCCTGATATGTCATTGTTTTCCATTGGTATGGCAGTTTGATTTCTGTCTTGGCTCATATTTGCTGATAGGGATTCATAATTGACTGTTTTCATGGGTCCAAACGTTCCTATTGTTGTCATTTTTTGTCATTTTGCCATGGCGACAGACTGGTGATATGTCCAGGCTCCGCCCTGCCTTTGCCAAACAGACCCTGTGACCCTGATATGGATTAAGCGGGCTAAAAAGATAGATTTATGGATGATATGTTGAAAAAAAAAACCTGCATTCTTGATTATTTTACATTTGCCTATTTGTAAACCCCATTTCAGTCATATGAATCGTTTTGTGGGAGCAGTCATTAGGTTAAAGAATGAATATTGAAAAGTCACAATATGAGAAAAACAGAGTTACAATACTTTCTTTTAACAATCCAGGAGTTTGAATCAGTTATACGAGTTGCTCACTTGTTTTTTAATAAAATCCTCTATTTATATATGTTTTTAGAAGTCTCTTTTGAATTACCTTAAATTTCAAACACCTATTCTGTCAGTGAAATTTTCCACTCTTTTTGTTTTTTAAGCCTTCTGGGGTCATCACACTCTGTTGATACGCCGTTGTTTTTGCAGTCCAGGCACATTATAAGAAAAAGTGACAGTAATCATCAACACATGGATTAAGGTCATCTAATCTCTGATCTGCAAACCCAAAACATATGAAGACCCCCACCCCACCCCACCATCTCATGGTGTCATCAGGGATTAAAATGTGTTTTTCTAAGCATTGAAAAATCATTTCATCACTCTGCTCCTGTAATCTGTTTCTTCTCCAACCTCCGAACAGGCAATAAAGTAAATATATATATATATATATATATAAAATTTCCAATTAAGTTTAACAAATAAGAAACTCATAAGTTGCTGCAGCTGAACGCACAGCGGTATGGGGGGCACAAAGGAGAAAGCACAGAAACACTCTGAGTCAGGCTTTTTCTACAGAACACTGTTTTTAAAAATATATATATATATTTTCTTGGCATTTATTCTAATTGATAACCTGGTAAATGAAAGCTGTATGAGTTCTAACTGTAAAAAAGCCCTCACCGCTCACCTGTCAGATGTCGCCATGGCAACCAAAAGCGTCAGATCTAACATCCTACAGAGCAGCAACCTCTCCTCTCAGAGCACTAGAATCTGTGCAGCCTTTAGTTGCAGCTTTAAACTTCACACCAACAGCTGGACACATGTACTGCATCTGTCATCTGTCAACACGTCTGTTCCTTCAAAGTGTTTCTGCAAGTCTTTGGCGCATTTGTCACTAATCAAGTTTCTTTCATAACATCTAAATATTAGTAAAAATGTCATGTGGTAAAAAATGAAACACAAAAAAATGTTAAAACAATTCCAAACAAATAAACAGAAAAGTGTTGCTGAGATGATAGGGAAGGAGAAAGAGAGGAGCAAAGGAGCATGCTGCTCCTCCTTTTCTCTTCATCTCCCTGTAAAATCCCTGTCCTACTTTAAACCTTCTTCATTTTTTATGAAACATGTGCACTCGCTAACACTCAGGCATGCACACAAACCGCTATCAGGCTGCTCTGTGGCTGACACTCTTCTTCTTCTTCATTTGAAGCGCTCCTGCTGAGGCAAACACAGCAGTGATACAACAGCAGTGGAGAAGATGGACGCAGATGAGTGAACAAGTATCAAATTAAACTCTTAGTATTGGAGTTTTTGCAAGAAAAAATCAATCATTTGTAATATTCTGATAGACAGAACCCTCAATCCATTTCATAAAATTGTGAAAATATTATTTTTAAGCATTAGTGTCTTATAGATGGCTAAAAATCAAAAGTACAAGTCTTTTTTGGGAACTTTAAAAACGTCTATATTTGATTATTTTATTTTAATCCACTTAAAAGACTACATACAGTTTGAATATATATTTTTTAATATGCACATACTAAGAACTGTTTTATAATTACCACCTTATCTACATGTTAGTTACTGTTTCACTGTTTGGAGGTTAACAAACATGCTTAATAACTTCGAATCGCTTATGTTTAAAAGCCACTACCTCTGTAAAACACTTTTTCACTAAACAATTTGTTTTAAATTTAGCTGCCTGGGGAGTTGAGGTTGATTTTGAATTGACTCACTTGGTTGCACAGGTATCCAGAGGTGCACAGGTGAATCTGCTTTCACCAAAAATAGAGCAGCTAGTAGCACTCTGACCTGACAAAGCGCTGGAAGCCACCACCAAGGGAGTAGTCGCTATAGCAACAGCCTCCTCCATCAAAAGGGCAAGGACCTGTGGCGCTGTTGGCTGCTGGAAGATTTAAGGAGTACACAGCTGGATGCATTCAGACAGATGGGAACACAGTCAAGAAAAAAACAAAACATGAAACAAATCATCAAGCATGTGAGTACATAAAAATAGCATCAACGAGTATTTATGAGGAGAAACTGTGCTCCTTATACAGGAATATTAAACAGGAATCTAAAGAGCGAGCTCAAAGGATTCTAGCAATCCTACTTTTTTTTTTTCTGAGATTCATCAATTTAAGATGAAGAGGTGAATCTTTGTTCAGTTGTGAGCTTGTGTGCATGCTGAGCATGTCTGCCTAATTTGAGCACAGTCTTTCCCCAGAATGTTTCATAATTAACGTGGCTGCTGCCTCCAGCCTCTCACATTTGCACTGAATCTGCCACGGCTGATAACCTTTACACGTCACAGCTCAAGCGTTCTCGCCGTTTCTCTCCCTGGGTTCTGTCTGCTCGCCTTCTGAACTCCCTGACTCTCCCATCATGGACATGTTGAGTTCACGGCACCCTTTGCTTTAAAAATAACCATTTTCCAAAGTACAACATATTTTCTGAGGATGAGTTTGGTACCAAACCAAGCCCTCGTCATCATCGCTCTTCCTCCATGCTCAACAATTTCAGTAGTTCTAGAGAAGAGCATTAAACTAAAATAATTCAGATCTAATGCTACTGTTAATCACTGAACACGTTTTCACATTAAACTCATTTGTCTATCGACTTGCTGCTGTTGCTGTTCTGAGAAAAGATTTGAAAACAAAAACTTTTTTATGTATTGCACAGAAAAAATAATGTTAAAAATTAATATTATTAAAAATTATTTTTTTTTATCAGAAAATGGGCATGCCTAAAAGTACTTTTATTTAATTTGAACATTAGCGATGATGCTTTAGTGTGTGGCATTCAGGTCTTCACTGTAAAATAAGCAGAGAGCCAAGAAGGGTCTGATGGCTGTAATTTACGGGGATCATTAATGATTCAGAAAAACCTCCGCTCAACATTAACCTGAGTTTTCATAATGCATGATCTGTGTGTGTCATAAAAGAGACTAAAAGCACATTAACGGCCCAGTGGCGTTTCTGTTCACAACTGTTGTGTAAAATCGGCATTTAGCTCAGCGATATGAGACAGTGAAGCATCCACTCACCTTTGGATATATACTGCGAAGGGGGGTCTAAGGGCAGGGATGCCAGTATAGCTTAGTCAGTTTGTTAGTTCATTTTAGTATTTTGCTATTGACTCTTTGTATTCATGATCCTTTTGATTTCATGTTTCACTTCAAAGCCCATCGAGACGACTGTTGTTGTGATTTTGGGCTATACAAATAAAATTGAATTGAATTGAATTGAATATAATAAGTGACACTTCTCATTGACTGACGACATCTTTCAGCTGCAGTCGGTAACAATCACTGTTCAGCAGATGAGAAGAAGTAAGTGTATTTTATATTTTACAGTGATACTATTCATACAGGGACATATTTAAAAAGATTACAGCAGGCTGTACAGAAATAAGAGTTCATGCAAAATATATTTCTAATTTATTTACAATTCTTGAGACTTTAACTCTGGTATCTTACAGTTTTTAAGGCTTTCTGTTCTAAGTTTGTCAGAGCTCTACTGACACACAGCCTAGTAAATAGTAATAAGAACCTGTAGTGTTTGTTTTAAATGAATATTCTAAATAGTAAAGCAATCAAGTTTATAAAAATGTAGCTGTTGCAATCATGATGCTATCATGACAGCAGAGAGAAACATTAGTCATCATTTTGCGTGGCTGCAATAAACGCAGTTCAGCTTTTTTTGGATTTCAAACCTTTTTTTGTTGTTGTATCTCAGTAGTTAGATATCATACTCATGGCCATTTTGAAAACCGTGTGCTCAAACTGAGTCCGAATCCTTTGATTGGCAGGTGAGTGTCAAATCATCTCAACAACAGTCTCACCGGATGCGTTCATTTGTGCCGCCTATTTTGCCCTTTATCAGAAAGTCTGACGAAGTGTTACGCAATCACGGGGTCACAACCCCAAACGTGTACAACTGAAAAGGTCATCTCTGATGTTATGCATCAGATTCTGCACGGTAAAAATAAGGCCGTTGACCGGAGTTTTCTACAATCTTCAGAAAACCCCAGAATAAAGTTATTGCTCTGCTGAGTTCACCCACCTGCCAATCAAAAAACACACATAGTTGTCATGAATAGGAAGTGAAACAATTATATCAAAATATCTTTGAAACCAGACGGAGACAAATTAATATCTTTCTTTTTTTACTCTGACGTTTTCATTCTGACCTTAACATCAGAGTCAAAGTAGGATTGCTCCTCTTTACAACCTGCCTCCAGTGGTATTTTAGGGAACTACAACATCATTTTTGGTTTTTTGGAAAAATCCCTACAGAAAGCTGGATTTTGGTTGAAGGGTACAGATACAAACAACAAAAAACAAACAACTTTTATACTTTTGTTTCCTGTTAAATAGGCAAATAGTGAAAACACCTCAGCTTCATCCAACACTAATTAAGCTTCAAACATCATTTGCTCTTTAGGTTCTTCCCAAGTTAGCAGTCAGTCTCAAACAACCACAGAGCTGGAAGGCCGGATAACAGCAGAGGAGAGGGAAAAAAAAACAAGAGTTCATAAGAGAGAAATAACATAAGAGAATGATCTCTACGCCTTTCCTGGAGTAAACTTATAATTTAGGGGTGTCCAAAAGTTTTGCAAAGAGGGCCAGATTTGGTGAGGTGAATATTAGTGAGGGCCAGCCATTCGGCCTGCATTATTTGAACCCTCAATAAGCAAGATCTACCTCATCTTCACTCCACGCCTCACTCATCAATTAGTCCTCCGGTTTCTCCGAAGCCAATCACAATCAAATGACTGCGTTTAAACTAAGAGACGTTCGTTTATCCGCATTCCAAACATTTGGCCCGCCCCCGCTCTTTTCTCCTTTTGGCTCTTCACTTTGGCGCGGCATGGACTTATCCACCATCAGCATTCTTACTGCATTCTTATTCTCAATGGTTTTGATGTAATTTAGCCAATCGCAATCAAGAAACCTTCCGCACATTTTTCAGAAAGCTTTGGGGGCAGCATATTCTTGATTTTATGATGGGAGCCGAAAGAAGATTTAACGTGGATCACATTTGTTCTAAGGCCGGACTTTGGACATGTCTGCCATAACTTATCCCAGAATAAGGAACCAGGTTTCTAACTAGTTAGATTTATAGTAGTAACTAGTTAGATAAAGTTAGTTAGATAGTAGTAACTAGTTAGATAAACATTTAGCACAGCTCAATATTATATGTATATGTATATATGTAGTATTTTTTATCTTCACTGATTGATCACATCCTTGCAGATATTTTGAAGCAACTGTAAACAAAAAGTTCTATACATGTAAGATTTGCTAAAAGTACAGGTTGAAAATGTGTTACAATAATAAATAACTTTTTGTTGCTTTTTTGCATAGAAATAATCAAAACAGTCAAATCTCTTTTCTTGACAAAATGTACAAATCTTTTTCAAGTAAGTGTTAGCACCAAACTGTTAATGTCCTTTTAATTTATAAAAATACAACAGAATACAAAACATGTTTATTTGAGTTTTCAGACAGTCAGTCAGCTGCTTGTCAGTTACGGATGATGGTCTGGATCCCTGCATCAACTTTAAATACCCTTGAGCAAATTCCTCGACCCCCTCCTAGCAGCAGCAGCAGCAGCAGCAGCAGCAGCAGCAGCAGCAGCTTGGAAGTTTGAGCGTTAGGATTGGACCATCGTCCATTTGAATTCCTCTCTGACTGTAAATAAATCAGACACGCTCTTCTCAACAAACTTCCCCAGAGCTCGCTACCTTTTACGGAGACAACTCTGAAAGTTTTGTATCAAAGATTTATTACGTTATTTTACACAAGCATAAAAAAAGTAAATATTTTTATTAAGTATTAAAAAAAAGCAGGACTTAAAACGACATAGTTTATTTGGCCCTTATAATATGAATATGCATAATTTAGCGTTTGATATTGCCTTGGCTAATGCAATATTTAAAAAGAAATGATTTCAATTAGATTGAATAAAAATACTCAGTAAAAGTCACTTGTAGTTTGCTGCCATTTCTTTCTCCAAATCACTGTTTTTATTTGTAAAATGAGACGTGTGAGGACAGGCCCTGCCTTAATAACCCCTGCTCTCCAACTTTAGTCTTTCAAAGCAGTAAACACGTCTGTAAAGGCTACAATTGTATGCAATTTATAGTCACAAGGTGATTTTAAAAGATTACCCAGACATGGAAAATAATGGGCATCAGAAGTTTCTATAAAAACAAAAAGAGTCCGTCATGACAAGGTGGAGATCTTCAGCTTGTGTTAAAAGTGCCGTCTGGAACAAGAAAGTCCTCCTTAAACATGGAAATAGAGTTAGACAAAGACAATTAGAATGAACAAACCGCTAAATCTGAAGTCCTTTGTGTTGCCCCTGTGCCCTTCTCATCAGGCCCTTTCTGGGTAATCACCCTCTGACCCCTCAGCCCCACTTCTCAACAACATCCTCCGTCAATCTGATGGACAGAAATATCCTACATCCCACCAGATTACAGTTGGGATTAGATTGTAAAGTGAGTGGCAGTATTCTCATTTCCTCTTCGTGTCTACGTACAGCTGACAAACCAAACAACTACGAGCAACTTGTGCCGCCAAATCTAGCAAACACAGCAGTTTTCCGCTCTTTGTGTAAACCCAAATGTGCAAAACAACATGAAAATCACAACTGATGTTCCGTTTACCACTAATGTCCATAATATTGTGCTCATTTACAGTCAGATAGTTGAAAAAAACAAAACATATACGTTTCATTGCATTTATGAGCGGACATGTCCACTGCAAATCTCAGACTGTTCAAAAGAACGTGCATTTCGGAAGATTTCCCTCATTTTTTTAATGAAATAGCCTTTGGCTGCACAGATCTTCACAACAATACAACGGATGCAGAGTATATTTAATCTACAACAGATGGATAATCCTGCATTGTCAAACTATAATTGACAGAATGTGAACAAATTCAGAGCAGCTACATCCATAATCCTGACACAAAGAGAAACATAATCCAGCTCCTCAACCGGCTGCTGGAAAAACACGGATATAATGAAGATAATGGACATAAGGAATGCCATCTAAATCCATTCTTCCAATGTTAAGCTTCAGACTGGTTCAGAATATGCAGCTACTGAACGCTTTCATCAAGTCCGATACAAATAAAGCAGGTTTCAATATTGTTGTGACTTTTGTAAAAGTCTTTGTGACTTTTCTGTTAACCATAGAAAAAGAACATTTTGGAAAAAGTGGGGAATATTCCCAGGAATGAGCATCCAGCAAAGATGAGCCCAAGAAGACGGATGGAAAAAGGTCAGAGTTCATGAATAAAGTCTGTTGGAAGAAATTAGTTCATGGAAGAGTCTAAGGGAAAAAAGACCACTGAGCAAAAAGAACACGAGGAAATATCTAGATTATTCCCAAAGATTATAGAAAAAAAATAATCTGTGAGCTAATGAAACAATAGGAATTTACTAGAATGTACTTTCAGATACATTTGTACTCTAATTACCACCATTAAATAAAAGTAAAACACTTAAATATGGTGGTGGTGGTGGTGGTGTGATAGTCTGGGCTTCTAATAAGAACTGATGGAAATTAGATTTTGAAGGATTTATCATTTTGTAGCCTAAAATTTAGAGCTTTCAGGTTCAGCAGCACTAGAACAAGAAAACACCACCAAGTTCATGATGGAGAAACAATCGCAGAATTTGACCCAAAACCTTTTGTTTTGGGCTTTTCAGAGTTAATTTGACAATTTTCTTTGTTAATTTTGGGTGACATTCATCAACAGCAGCCAAAATAATCCAAATAAAAGAATAAAAACAAAAATAAAAGCAACATGAAAAAAAACCATCAACATTGAAACAAGCTTTTTCACCCTGTGGGTTCTCAAGGGTTAAAGACAAAAAAATTCAAATCAATGACAGATCCATCAGGTCAGTGGCATTGTCTTTACCTGAGGAAACACTGGAGAGTTTTGTCCTGGTTGATGCAGAGATGCTTGGTCGAGTTTTTTCCCAAGCAAACACTACAACCTGCCTTTTAGACCCGATTCCAACTTCTCTTTTTAAAGCATCTTATAAATTCTTTGAGTCAGAGATTTTAAATATAGCTAACTGCTCTCTTCAGACGGGGGTCTTCCCCTCTGCCTGTAAGACGGCAGTGGTGAGGCCCCTTCTGAAGAAGAGTAACTTGGACCCAAAGATCATGGACAATTACAGACCTGTATCCAACTTACCATTTTTTAGGAAAACTTATTGAAAAACTTGTTTTTATTCAATTACATGATTTTTTAAGTGAACATAATGTTCTTGAAAAGTGTCAGTCTGGTTTTAGGACTAATCACAGTACTGAGACGGCCCTTTTAAAAATTTTAAATGATCTCAGACATAATTATGACTCGCAGAAACTTTCTGTTCTGGTGCTGCTAGATCTTAGTGCCGCCTTTGATACAGTGGATCACCAGATTTTAATTGACAGACTTAGGAGTCGGGTCGGCCTCTCAGGAACTGCTCTTAACTGGTTTCACTCCTATCTCACAGATAGACACTTTTTTGTAAGTATGGATACTCGTTCCTCAGGAGTCCATGAAATAGGTTGCGGGGTTCCCCAGGGTTCAATCTTGGGTCCAATACTTTTTAACTTGTATATGTTGCCTCTTGGGGATGTCATCAGGAGACATGGCGTTGACTTTCACAGCTATGCTGATGATACACAGCTTTACATTGCCGTGTCTCCTGATGACCTTGAACCTGTCAACACTCTTTTAAACTGCATTTTAGATATAAAGCTGTGGATGGCAGAAAACTTCTTGCAGCTCAACCAGGACAAAACTGAAGTTTTAATCATTGGTCCTGAAGACAAGAGAGAGATGATTTTACCCAAACTTAGGAATTTTAAATCTTCTCAGTGTGTGAGAAATCTGGGCGTTCTTTTTGACTCTGAGCTGAATTTTATTCCTCACATCAGAAACGTTGTGAAAACAGGATTTTATCATCTTAAAAACATTGCCAGAGTCCGCCCATTCCTCTCTCTTGCCAGCACAGAGGTGCTAATGCATGCTTTTATTTTTAGTCGTTTAGATTATTGTAATGCCCTGCTCTCTGGTTTACCCAAAAAGTCGATCTCAAATCTACAACTTCTACAGAACTCAGCGGCACGAGTTCTGACGAGGACCAGAGGGCGGGAACACATTACACCGGTTTTAAAATCGCTGCATTGGCTCCCTGTGCGTTTCAGGATTGATTTTAAAGTTCTTTTAATGGTTTACAAATGTTTTTATGGTCTTGGGCCTTCTTATTTAAATGATATTATTTTAAAATACGAACCCTCGCGGACCCTGAGGTCCTCTGGCACTGGCCTCTTAGTTGTCCCTAAGGTGAGGACCAAGACACACGGTGAGGCTTCGTTCCACCATTATGGTCCTCGCCTGTGGAACAGCCTGCCGGAGAACCTCAGGGCTGCAGAGACTGTGGACATTTTTAAGAAGAGGCTCAAGACCCACCTTTTTAGTCTGGCTTTTATATGATTTTGATCGTTCCTTATGTCTTTTATTATTCATCTATTTATTAATTGAGGTATTTATTTACATATTTATTTATTTATCTATTTTCTTGTAAGGACTATTATTATCTCTGTTTCTAATATGCAATTCTTTTTATTGTTATTTTACAAATGATACTTAGGTTATGTTTTAATCACTGACGTATTTTATTTTTTAATTACTAAGATACTTATATCTTATTTTATTTTTTATCTTTTCCTATTTTTATTGTTGTTATTTTATGATCATTTTTATTCTGATGTTTTTTACTCCAGTGTTTCCTCTTGGGGATCCATCGTTCTTGGGCACCACCAGCTTGACCTGTAGGGCGTGCCGTTGCTGTGGTGCCCGTTGTCATTGGGCGGGCTGGGGTCCTGCTCTGTGGTTTAATAGCCATGGAGTGGGCCCTGGGCTGCCCTGTGTTGGGCGGGCGCTGCGGTAATGGCCCCTGTGGTCGGGCTGGGCCTTGGAATGAATGGATCCCCATGATATCGTTTCCTCACAGCAGTACCAAGCCAGACCTTCTTCAACTGCAGTTCTTTGTTTCTGTTCACGGTTCTACTGGGGTAACTGGGTGGGTGGGGGTGGGTGGTGGTGAGAGAGGGGTACCTTCTTTGTGTGATTGTCCTTTGTTTTCTGTTTTTAACAACTTTCTTTTTTTTTTTATGACTGTTTTATCTGTTTTTATGTTAAGCGCTTTGTGTTTTTAACCAAAATGAAAGGCGCTATATAAATAAATAAAGTTTGAGTTTGAGTTTGAGTTTACCACTGAGGGAGACGAAACCAGACATTTTATACAGATCCAGAAAGACCCAATAAGAATAAATCTTCACTTTGTATTTCCTTGCTTTGATTCAAGTCTGGGCTGCACGGTGGTGCAGTGGTCAGCCCTCTTGACTCCTCCGATTCAAGTCCCGACTGGAGGACCTGAAACCGAATCCCCAACGGCGGAACTTTCTGTGCAAAGTTAGCATGTGTGAGTTTTTTCCAGGGAGTCCAGCTTCCTCCCATCGTCCAAAAAGATGCTCATAGGTTAACTGGTTACCAGAATGTGTATGGGTGTGGGATTTGTGGCCCTGCCACAGAGTGGCGGCCTGTCCAGGATGCCGCCAGCCTTCGTGGCTGGGATAGGCTCCAGCAGCCCCGTGACCCCAAACGGAACAAAACTGATGTAGAAAATGAAGAAATAAAGGTGGACATTTAAAAAAAAAAAGGAAACCTACATGAGGGGGCCAACTAAACTTACTGACATGTTTATTTAATATTAATATTTATGGATTATTTCTGACATGTCAGTGCCATATGCACCATCTCGTACTCTGAGGACCTCAGGGTCCGGCCTCCTGTTGATTCCCAGAGTCAGAACTAAACAAGGGGAATCAGCGTTTCAATATCCTGCAGCTAAAATCTGGAACAGCCTCCCTGAAGCCGTGAGACAGGCCTCTTCTGTGTTCATGTTCAAATCTAGACTTAAAACATTTCTGTTTAGCCGTGTATATGACTGAAAGGTCCCATCTGCACTTTTCTGTCCTTCCTTTCTTTTTAAATCAATTTTCTATTTTGTTTTCTTTTCTTTTAAAGTAAATTTTACGTTGATTATTTCTCTGATGTATTGTGATTGTAATGCATTTTTCTGTTTTGTGAAGCACCTTGAATCAATTTGTGTACGAATTGTGCTATACAAATAAACTTGCCTTACCTATTTTAACGGCTCATAGTTTCGTCTCACTGTGCAATTGACTATTGCAGGTCAAACACTGTGGCTCTGCTTTTTCTATTGCCAGCCCCCGCTTATGGAATAAGCTGCTCCTGATATCAGACCTAAACCATTTCAATATCAACTAAAGACTAATGTTTCTTAATTTTATGCTTTTTTTAACCAACAATAATAATAATGGACTGGATTTTTCAAAACGCTTACAATGTGAATCCATGAATCATTCACTCCTCGTTCATACTTGGTGATGGTAAGTCAGCTACTTATGTAGCCACAGCTGCCCTGGAGCAGATAGTTTTGCTTAATTTGCCGAAGTTCTTTTTATTGTAAGGCACTTTGATGCTGTAAAGTGGTACAGAAACAAAGATTCGTTCAGCAATTCAATGGACATTTCCCAAACAGCTTCCTTTAAATTTCTAGTCAGGCTCCAGGGGGAAAAAAAATAAACAAACACTGCTTTGGCGTCATGTTAGTTTAAGAAGAAAAACCCTCATCGACGTCATAGAAAAACAGTTTATTCAACAGTGTGTAGGTCCGAATATCATGACCCCCATATAAAATAAAAGCAAAACAAATGCTACAAAGAACAGAGAAAACTTCCATCTAAACAAAACTTCTCCTTAAAAATACATTAACACAAAAATGCATCCCTTAGAGATAATAAATGTGAGGGGAACTCAACATCTTGAAATGAAAATACATGACTGATCTTACTTAAGGAAGGAGAGCTCGGTGAGTGAGAGCGCGAGTGAAGTGTGTGTTTTTGTTCTTCTTGCAGGCTGGCAGAAGAGGGCAGCAGTGAGCGATGCAGCAATCGTGGGCAGAAGGAAGGAGGAAAGTAAACAGAACGAGAGGTAGCAAAAGGGCGCGCAGAGGTATCAGAGAGCAAGGAAGAGTTCTAAGAGGTAGCTAGCAGATGATGGAAGAGGAAGAGGCGGAGGAGGAGGAGGAGGAGGAGGTAGCAGGTACTAACAGTGCTAGAGCAAAGGGGGAGGAAAAGTCTAGACTAAAATAACTTACATCAATTTGCAACTGACGTTTTTAGCTCAACCTGCGTGTCAGAAATAGTGTCGAAGATATTTAAAGCATGAATCATTTGACAAAACAGTAAATATATATTTTTCTTCAAATATTTAATGGCTGTAAGAGAAATGCTCTTCAGACGCACACAAAAATATCTCCACATCCACGACCTACAAACAGAACCGATGAACCCGAAGACCAGGAATAAGAATCAGCTTTCCGTCAGCTCTGAAACCGTTTCAGCTACAGAACAGCTTTTTAAGAAAGGGCATGATTACGAATCCAAATGGAAATAACCTGCAAATAGGTTTCACATGACAAATATTAAACAAGATCAGGGTTTTTTTTGGCCTTTTTCCATTTACTAACAAATGTTTTCATAACAGATTTTTTTTTTTTTTTTTTTGAGTGTTTGAATCTCGTTTTCTGGCATTTTAACGTCACAGGAGATGAAGTTAGGAGCGGCTCGGTTCTGTCCACAAACACATGTCGCTGAGATTTACAGTGTCTAGTGGCTGAAAAGCTCAAAGTGTGAGGAGGTAGGCAGCAGTAGGCATAAGAAGAGTGAGCGGAGGAACGAAGGGCGAGCTTTAACCGCTACAGTAACAGCACCTTAAACATCTAGAAGCCCACCGAGCTGAGGAAGAGCGTCGCCACACTCCAGCCGCATCGCAGCGTCTCCCTCTGTGTGAAGGCCGTGTGAAGTTCAGCAGGATTGTGTGTGTGAGGTTCAGTGCGTTGTGGCAGGGGGTAGCCCGGTGTGTGTGTGTGTGTGTGTGTGTGTGCATGCAGCCTCCAGTGTTCGCCTCGTTGCAGCTTACATTTTCTGTGTGCGCCCGTTCGTGCAGACTTATTTCTGTCATAGTGTCTTCACTGAATCCTTCTTTTACGTTTACCGCAAAAATTCAGATGAAACAAATCCTGTTTTAATTGAAAGGAAATTGGTTTTAAAGTGAAAATCTGCAGAGCGTGTTTCAATTATAAACGGTTAATATCTTTAGGTCAAATGAAGAGTGCATTTTGTCCAATGCAGCACAACTTTCAATAAACTTTGGTTCGAGTCTCTCTGCTTCTCATTCAGGTCTGATCGGCTTTAAAATGCGAGTTTTGATCCGTTGCACGTTCGCAGACACACACAGACGTTCAGTGTATCAGTTAAAGAGGAGCGAGGTAGATACTGGATAAGAGCGGGGCAGGCTGGGCTCCCTACGTCTGTCTTTATGTTAAGTCAGATAAATTCATGTGTGGTAAAGGTCTGATTGGCCCTCGAGTCTCACTAGCTCCCCCTAGTGCTGAAACAAAAATGAAGGCAGAATATTTATCACCTTCTTTGCCTCCTGTACACAGGGTCCTTTAACTGTCCATTACCAGAGTAACCCTGCAGCTGAGCCTGACAGGAAATCTGCACGTGTGACTGGAAAGTTCGTCGCTCCACCCCGAGTGTGTGTGTCTGTCCTTTGAAAATGCGGTTTTGGGTAAGGAGGGAAAAATATTGTGTCAGTAGCAAAAGTCATCAAACACAGGCTGATATTTAGAAACAGTTTCGTCTTAAGCGTGTGTGCTTTTGTGTGAGGCCCTCAGTTGTCAGCCACTCGTCCGCTCTGAGGGGCCGGGGGTCCCACGGGGGCTGGAGGGATGGCCTCGGGCTGCGCCGGAGGGGGGCCGGGATCTGAAGGAAAGAAGATGCAGATTCAGAAATCCTTTAAAACCTCACAGCAAAGGCGTGATAGTGGATCGAACATCACAAGGGCTTGTGCAGAGGGGTGACCATGAAGACACAAACACAAGTCTGGCTCCAATGTGTTAAAAAGCACTTTAAAGAGTCAGGGATTGTGTGTGTGTGTGTGTGTGTGTGTGTGAGAGCTTCACCACAACAGAGCTGTTATACATTTGTTAAGCAGCAGCCAGTTTGCCTCAAAACGACAATATTTGAACCCTTAAGCTCTTGAGTTGACATTCTTTGGACTACCATAAATTCTTCAACCATTTACGTAATTAACATAATTCAAGCTGATCCTGACACGGAGAAAAGTGGCTTTGCATCACTATGCAAGACTCTACCAACGCAGTGTTGCACTTTAATTAACGATCAAATAAAACGCTACACTTGGCAAAGCCGATATGCAAATCTGCTTTTCTTCGTACCAGAATAGGTTAAAATGGTTGAAATGATGCGGTTAGAGTTACAAAGGAGTAACGGTTTAAAGAGTGTGTGTTTATTTATTTATCTTGAGTGTTTAACGCTTAAAAGAATCATTTTTATTCTTTAGCAAATCCCTATATCCAAGGGAATAGTTCAGATACCCCAACACCAGAGCTTGACCTACAGTGCTGATGTTCTCTGATTTACCGTAACTCTATAACCGATTCTGAAGCTGAAGCTTTGAGCTAAAATCTAACATTGTACAGCTGTGAAGTGTCGACACAATCAATGTAAACTTTAAACTTGGTAGACGTAAATGCTAACCAATACGAAGTGTAGCATTCCAGCGCAAATCTGCCTTTCTCTGATCGGAATCCGTTGGAATTACGTAAAAGGTCGAAGAGTTGAGGTAGTTCAAAGAAAGTTATTGTGCCAGTGTTAAAGAGGTTAACCCAGGGATGAGCAAACTTCTAAATCACTCGTGGGTCACAAAGGATTCTGAAATTTGACCGAAGAGCCCAACCGAGAGCAGATCAGTGGCGTGTTTTAGGAATCCACCTCACAAGAGAAAGAAAAATCATGGAATCTGAACGAAAACATGCTGGACAACAAATATGTCAATGTTTTAAAACAGAACACTTTTGTTTGCATTTTAGTGACAATTGGATGCAAATTATGGAGAAATGTTGCGGCCGTGTGTTGGAATGATCGCAAAAATAACACAAGATCAAAACAAAAAAACCCAAATCTTCCAACACTACATGAATGTAGAATAACTTTCTGCACCTAAACAAAGGTCAATTTATTTGTAGTGTACCATCTCTATAGTGGTACCAGAAAATAAAACATTGACATGAATAATCTATATCATTTATTTCAGCTGGGAGGATTCGGGTGATGTTCAGATGCAGCAAGCCTGACGTAAACAAACAATTGGGAGCACTGGATGTTGTGTTGATGGCATTTTGTTCTGCGTCAGTTAAGAAATTTCTGGAATGAAAGCTGGAGCCAAACCAGCACCCCGGCTGTCAGAACCACGATTTCCTGCCACCTGAAAAGGTTGACCGCATTGGTGCAAAATAATAAACAACAGCGTTTAGCTGACATTTGGAGTAAATACAAGCTGTCTGCTTCGAGTCAGACGGATGTGAATTCCCTGAACAGGTTTGCTTTGTGGTTTTTGCTTTAAAGACACCCCCTCCCCTCAGGAAAGATGGTTCAGATGAGTTTGTCAACAAAAGCAAAGGAAACCATGTTTACCTAATGGTCGGAAAAGAAGGCGATATCTTTTGAAATTAGAAAACCAATGTAAACATAGAAGAAGACATCGGTACTCACACATGCCGTTGGGAGCTCCCGGGTGACGGGGAGGCATCATGGGGGGCATTCCCCCAGGAGGGGGTCCGGCAGATGGTGGCCCGGACATCATACGCCCGGGCATCGGCTGACCTGGTCCCATCGGTCCTACAGTGAGGAAAAGACGAGGCCGTTTTATCTTATGAGCAAGAATAAAGCTAAAATGAAGTTCTTCCAAAAACCATCGTCTTTACCCGTCTGTCCGGGGTGGTGGGGGGCCATGGGGTGGTGAGCCATGGGCGGGTAACCAGGGTGCATTGCTGCACCAGCAGGAGGACCTCCAAGATGGGGTGGAGGCGCTCCGTGGTGGGGTGGAGGCCCTCCAGGGTGCATGCCTGGTGGAGGGGGTCCAGAATGGGGTCCAGGACCCTGGGGTCCGTGGTGATGTCCGGGACCGGGGGGTTGTCCCTGCCCTTGGGCCTGAGCGGCGGCGGCGGCTGCGGCGGCAGCTTGCTGCTCCATCTGCTGGCGTGCCTTCATCTCCGCGTACTTGAGCTGCTCCATGTGGAACGCCTGTCGCTCTGTGAGGAGCTGCTGCCGCTGAAGCTCCAGCTGCAGCGGAGGAGCAGTGAATCACAACGACAGCCAACACGTCACACTGCAACAACACATGATCTTTCCAGGCACAGCGGCCCCTTATCTATGGCCGGGGATACGTTCCATAAATAACCTGCAACAGGTGAAATCCAGCAAGTAGGATTCTAGTTTTCAGGCTGTAAAACTCCCCAATACTTTTTAGAAATTTCTCTCAGGCAAACATGAGGAGAATAGACACACATATATAAGTGAGGAGTGGCAGCAATGAGAAAGCCGCTGCTCTGTCTGCAACCGGTGGGAGGGGTTTTATTGCAGGAGGGGACACAGTGAATTTGAAGTGGTAAATTCTATTTTCAGCTCAACGCCGGCTCCATACTGTAAAATGAATTCATTTTCTAAACCAGTTTCGTCCCTTTCGGGGTCACACGGCTGCCAAAGCCTATCCCGGCTACTCGTGGGCAAAGGCAGGGAACATCCTGGACAGGTTCCCAGGGCCACCAAACACACACCCATGCACACTCACACTCATCCTGGGGTCCCTTCTTTACATCATCCATCTACTTCACCTTGGAAATATCCTCTGGAAATTCAACATTCCCCTCCACTGCCGACACCAAACTATCCAAGAACCAACCCAACTCTCCCCTCTCCCATTTCTCCCTCACCAATTCTTCAGTTCAACAGTGACAAACCAGAACTACGTCTTGTCGGAACTTTACTTTTCTACATGACATGTAAATAAAAAAATCAGAAGCATTCTTTCTGACTTACGGCCTCTTTCTCGCGGTCCATGATGGTCTCCAGCTCCTCAAAGTGCCTCAGCTTGATCTCCAGTTTCTTCATCTGGGTCTCCACCAGCAGAGCCACCAGAGACTTGATCTTCCTTTCCTCGACGGCTGCCAGGTGCTGTGAGGAAGGACAATGTTAGCAAACACAGAGTCTTAAAAGTGGTGGCGTTTTCCGTTTGAACACGGGTGATTCCACATGCACTCTGCAGTCCAAACACACAGGCGCTCTGGCCTCACCTTGGCCTTGGTGGCAGCAGAAGCAAGTGCAGCAGCAGCAGCTGTAGCAATGTTTCCCTCCCCAATGTCATGTTCCAGCTTCTTCCTCTTCTCTTCTCCCTCTTCTGTGGTTTCCTTTTCCTCCTTTTCCTTCTCCTGCTCGGAAGACGACGTCTCCATTGCCTCCTCCTTATCTTTGTCTGCTACCATTGAGGATGAAATTATTTTTTTAAACTACTTATTTTTTTTTCCAATTCAAGCATAAAAACATCCCCGAAAAAAAAAGATCTTCTTAGTGTTGAACATCATAAAAGTTGTATTTCTGTGCACTGTAACAGGATTTTACCTTAGTTTTCATAAGCTAAATGTATGAGGAGTCTTTGTGCTTTGTCAGTGACCATTACCGGCTGGAGACGCCTTCGCTTCTCCCTCCTCTTCCTTCTCCTCCTCGCGCTCCAATGGCTCCGCTCCTTCTTTCTTCACCTTATCTGTTGTTTCTGTTTTTTCGCTCTTCTCTGCAGACTCGCTCGGTTTCTCTGCCTCATCCTTCATCTCAGCCTAGATGATGAGAATGTAAAGATTTCAACATTATTTTTTTTTAAATGTCCTGAGCTCCTAAGTTCCTTGTATGACTACCGGTTCTTTAAATGGGATTTGGCATCAGATGCGAGTCTTTCCAGCAAACATTGCCGTACTCGACTCTGGTTTTTAAATTGAGGACTTCAGTGCATCATTGCAGAAGCTGCTCCGGCATATTTTGTCTTGTCATGGTGAAGGTGTAGCAGCTCAGACACAAAACCATAATGCTTCCTTTGTAGTCGGTGATCATAAATTTAGGAACAAGCCAATAGTGGTAGGATTTAAAAAAACCAGGGTAAATGCCTGACTACCAGTACTTAAAAAAACAACGCGACTTGAGCTTGAAAAAAGATTGAGAGCATTTCTAATTCATGTCCCACAAAAACATGAATTAGACCATGACTATAGTGAGTTAACACCACAGAAAGTTTTTTAAAGTTATTTTTAAAAGGTGGGTATCACAGCTAAAACTCAATCAATTCAATGTTAATAGACAAGCTCTCAAACTAATTTGATTTACAATTAAACACGTTTTTCTTCTTATTTTGAAAAACATGTTTTGAAAGGACAACTTTATTGGCAACAGATGAACCGAACAATATGATTGGTAGTGTGGTGTCTCTCTATCTTATGCCGTAATGATAACATTTTCCATTCTCATGAGTACAACTGATAAATTAACGAGCATCCCTACATGTGATAAAGTTAAAAAAATACATTATTACAGTAATAACAACTTTAGTAAACTGGAATTATCTCACCTTATCTGCCTGTTGGGATTCTGTGTCTGCCTCCATCTTTTCTGGCTCTGTAGTTTCTGTAAAAAAAAGGTGAAAATAGTGAGAGAAAAAGTAATGCATCATTTTATCTAAAATGAACAAATCAGTTTGATATTAAAAAAAAGATAACTGTTACAGTCAGCCATGAATTTTTGGAGGCTGCCGATTTACCACAAAATATACATAATATACACTATAAATACACACTATAAATACAGAATACACTTTTTTCACTTTGAAACAAACTGCTGTAATTCATAAATTGGGACTAAAAGGTTCAAGTAGGAAACGTTTCTGATAAAGAGGAAGGAAACCGTTAGAGAAACGGATGAAAGTTTTCACAGCAGAGAGTTAAAGCATGTCGCAGATGCACTTGAGCAACCCTTAAGGCTCTGATTGTTGACTGAGGGCTTTAGACCGAGTGAGCCATGGAAAACATTTCAGTTTATCGATTTGAGCTGTGGCTGAGGTTTGCCCCTCATGAAGGCTTTGGTGGATCCATGTACCCGGTAGTAGCGCATTCATGTTTTAGCATCAAAAGCATAGAAGAACTTAAATGTGTGTCTAACTTTTAGTTTCTCCAGATTGTTTCAGGGATATTCATTCAAGCAAAGAGGTAAGATATATTAAAGTAAGGCATTACTTGAAATAATCTTAAAGACACTAACACAAAATCTAAAAGCGTCTGTATTTTATCTACTTAAGAGAAAAAAACGTGTTTGCACCACGATAAACAAAAATCAGCAGTGTGAATCTAAGCAGAATTTAAAAAAAAAAAAAACCTGTCACCTCTAATGAAATATCAATACCAGAAATTGAAAAGAGCATCGCAAAGCGCCACTCTAATCTCATTTTCTCTGTGCAAAGCTGACAGCTGGCCTGTTCCTTGGGAAAAAGGTGAGCAGCTGTAAAACACAAAGCAAAATTTGACAAATAGGCCCAAGCAGTGAGAACGATGACCCAGTTTACTGTTACCCCTCCACCCACGTCTCTGCCCCATCTGTCACTGTGGTTTTAATCCACTGGTTGCAGAGGCAGAATAGGCACACAGTATTTTTGCTGGCAAAGACTACATCAGCTCTCCTTCAAATGGGATGGACATGAGAGATCACCTTTGTCTGAGAGTCTCATTTTCCCTCACTTCTCTGAACGCCAGCATCTCCACACACAAACCACCTCCTCCAGTCCACAGGTCGCCCTCAGGTGGTGCGTTTGATATGCAAATCAAAAGACAAACCTCCAACCTGACCCACTTTATGCGCCAACATACCCCTCTGATGTTTTAAGAAAAAACCTTATATAAAATGCCTTGCATAAGACATGAATGTAAGTCTGCTATAATGCTGCTCACCAGTCTTTTCTGGCTCCTCGGGAGCAGTTCCAGCGATCCCGCTGCTCTCCAGGCCAAAGGTGGGGTCTACCTTTCCTGTACTCCTCGCCGCCTCCTGCACCTTCTTCACATGAGCTTCCACCAACTCCGCTGGAACCTCTTCACGAACGCGAGAAAACTCCTCTGCAAACACAGCAAGGACATTTCCATATTAAAAAGAAAAATCTCTTTACAGCTCCTTCAGGACTGAGGTCCACCATTAACAACACTGCTAAAACAGAAGTTTTAGTGATCGGTTCTGAAGACAAGAGAGAGATAGTTTTATCTAAACTAAAGAATTACAAAACTTCTCAGTGTGTGAGAAACCTGGGTGTCATTTTTGACTCTGAGTTGAATTTCATCCCACAAATTAAAAATATCACAAAAACAGGATTTTATCATCTAAAAAATATATCCAGAGTCCGCCCATTTCTCTCTCTTGCCAGTACAGAGGTGCTAATGCATGCTTTTATTACCAGCAGATTGGATTATTGTAATGCCCTGCTCTCTGGTCTTCCCAGAACAAGAATAGCAAATCTTCAACTGCTGCAAAATTCAGCAGCACGCGTTCTGACGAGGACCAGGGGGCGGGAACATATTACACCAGTTTTAAGATCGCTGCATTGGCTCCCTGTGCAATTCAGGATTGATTTTAAAGTTCTTTTATTGGTTTACAAATGTTTTTATGGTCTCCGGCCTTCATATTTATCTGACATAATTTTAAAGTATGAGCCCTCGCGGACCCTGAGGTATTCTGATACAGGCCTTTTGATTATCCCAAAAGTTAGAACAAAAACATACGGCGAGGCCTCATTCAGTTTTTACGGACCTCGCCTGTGGAACAGCCTCCCAGAGAGCCTCAGGGCTGCAGAGACTGTTCATGTTTTTAAAGGAAGGCTTAAAGTGTGGATGCCATGCTTTGAACAACTTTGTCAAATAAAAAAGCCCTTTAAACGCTGATTCTATTGATACCAATAGTTCGCGTCGAAAAAAATCCGAAGCATATGAATAATAGACATCTTTCGAAGGAATCAGAGATTTGAATTTGCCGCTAAGAGCGCAGGCTGGAAGTGACCCAGATATGACCTGTGACGTCACGAAAGGCATTGACTTCCGTAGTTCCGCTTCGGACAGCATGTAAACAAAGCAGGTAGTCTTCGTTTCTCTCGTTAATCATCGTTAATTCTCGTTAATTCTCTGTTAATCATCAACATGCCAAGTCGTTGTGTGGCAGCTGGATGTAGCAATACTTCTAGTGAAAGTGTATCTGTGTATAAATTCCCAAACCAAGAAACGCTGCTGAAACAATGGACAAAACAAGTTCAGCGCACGTCCGAAAAACAGAAACGCCCAGTACCAGCACTGGCAGGAGCCAGTACAAAAAGAGAAAATCTGTGACCGAAAAGCTGGCACAAAAGAGAGTGAGTTTAACGTTTATTACATAATGTATTTATTACAAAAGAGAGTGAGTTTAACGTTCAGTGATGAAAGTCTTCCGGGAATTCCCGGAAATCCGGGTTTTTGAGCAAACCGAACGTACTTTCCTGGAAATAAAGACCTGATCTCTATGGACAAATCGCTTTCCGGATGAAAAAATTGTCTGAAATCGGCGAATTTTAGCTTTATTTTCTATATTTCTCTGCGGATCACTTCCTCTATGGTCGCGGCTATCTCTCGTCTACCCGGCCTAATTGACCAATGACGGGACGTTTTAGTTGCTTTCGGATGCGTCGACGGCTCTGATTGGCTCTGTCTGTACCACGTGGTCAGCGTGACGGATCCCTAGAGACCAAAACTGGGGACACACGCTAAACTTTCACAAACAAATCTGAAGAGTTTGCGATCAATAATGCGGGCATCGTCATTATTGAGCGTGGTCACCACCTCAGTTGTGAGAAGACGATAAAAAAAAACAAATTTAAGTGGTCTTGGCTGGAAGACGGTAGCATCACTCTGTGCTTCGCTATCGGTGCTAGCCATGTTGTCTGCCTTTCGTTACGTCACAAACAGGGCGGCGCGAATTCGGCGGAATGCGTGAAGCCGGCGGCCGTCCTCGTTGTTTATATCGTGTTTTTCGTTATTTATTCTTTTTCGAAAAATATTAAAAACAATCGCAACATGAAATAGAGACTATTTACTATATATTGGCTGATTAAAATAGGCCATGTCACCCACACTTTAAGACCTACCTTTTTAATTTAGCTTTTAGCTGAATTTTAGGATTTTTAATTTATTTATTTATTTATTTATTTTTATTATTAGTAGTATTATTTTTGAATTTATTATTATTATTATTATTTTTAAATATTTTAATTCATTTATTTTTCTTTTAACTAGTTTTATATGTGTATGTAAATACATTTATTTATTTATTCTATTAATTTTTAAGAGGCTCTTACTATTTCATATGCCGATTAAGGTTTATGTAATTATTTGTTTTTTACTCCATGTTTTATATATATTTTAATTTTATTCCTTTTACATTTTATTACACTCCAGTGTTTTCCTCTGAGGGATCCTCCACATCGGTGACTGACCCTTTTCAGTGAGCGGGGTTGCTGCAGTGGGATCTCCTGGATCTGACTCTTTTGATCGGATCTGGGGGGTTCTGCGGTGGTGTACTCCGTGAACTTGGGTTGGGGGGTCGCTGGTGTGGACATGTCCCCAAACTATCGTTTTCCCACCTCAGGACAAAGCCAGGTCTCTACATTCTACCACTTTTTTATTTATTTATTGATGTGTGTGTGTGTGTGGGTGTGTGTGTGTGTGGGTGTGTGTGGGTGTGTGTGTGTGTGTGTGTGTGTGTGTGTGCGGGGGGGGGCGGGGGGTTGTCTCACGGTTTGTCTTGTCATCTTGTTTTTAAATTTTATTGTATTTTATGCACAGCACTTTGTGTGACATCTGTTGTCGAAAAAGTGCTATATAAATAAAGGTTGATTTGATTTGCTACAGAAAACAATACTTTGAAACAATTTCATCCTGAAACTAAAACAAGTTCACCCAAAAGTGAATATAAATGAAAGAAACAAACACACAGACAGGATTTAAATAAAACCCGTTTGTCTTCATTTAAAACGTTATTTCAGAAAAAAGGATCATCTTCTAAAAAACAATAATCCATGAATTCTTTCCTCTTACTAATCTCCTTTGTGACAGTTTGACTTGCAAATTCTAACAGGCAAAATACACTGTGAAACGGTATTTATCTTTTAAATAAGCTCATTAAATATAAAAATTCAATTTATTAAAAACCTTGAGGATTTTTTTCCTCTAATTTTGTGGTGAAACAGTTTAAAAAAAAAAATCTAGATTTGTGTTGCTTTAGCACTTATGTTTTAGAATGCCACAATTATTGCAGTCTCAATGTCTTAAGTAGCACTGACGCAGAGCGTGACATGAAATTCTACATTTCCTTGCGTGTTTCCATAGTTTTTTTTTTACCTAACGCTGCCTTGGCAGCAGCAGAGGCCACTCTGGGATCAACCACAGAGGCCAGGAACGCCACGGTGCTCATCACAGGGTTTCCAGACTGGCTGAAGGGTATGGGCTGATACGCCAGCGGACCCAGAGACGCCTCTGTGTTCTCCAGGTAGGGATCTTCAATAGGCAGCCGCAGAAAGTGGAGGATACACTCGTCTTGGGTGCGTGAACCGACATGCTCGGACACTTTGTTCCAGTCGTCTTTGAACATCTCCAGGGCCTGAGATGAGTAAAAAAACAAAGTCACAATACCAAGCAAAATAAAGACGAGTGCAGACAGACACACAATTATGACCCACTGACAGAAGCTGATATCTAAACAAATAAGACTCACCTCCAAGAGAAGAAGAGTCTCCTGCTCGGTCCAGTCTCTGGTGGCGCTGCCTGCTTTAGACTGCAGGAAACCGAAATTCAACAACGCCGTTTGTTTAAACAATATTTTGCATGCAGAACTCGTGCAAATGTCAAACAGGGCCTTTACCTTAGTGTTTTTCTTGCTGTAGAGGTCAGCACGAAGGCCAAAGTTCTGCAGGTCGATGGGTTTATCTTTGCTTTTATCTGCAAAATTAGGCATTGGCTGCTGAGGGGGAATCTGTTGGGAAAATATCACGACAATTATCAAGAGCTCTAAGACATTAAAGCACTTTTTAAATAAAATGTAGTTTGGTTTTTCAGCTGCTACTTTGTTTTTTTTTTAATGAAAACAAGTGACTTTATTAATGAAAACTGATAAAAATATTTAAAACATTTCAGGACTCCAGACTAACATTTTTCACCAGGAGCACAGTGGCCCCTAACTGAAAATTTTAGGGGCACAACCAGAAAATTTAGGGGCGCATACCGTAAACCAACATGCTAACCAAATCTACTAATTTCCACTGTATTACTAATAAATACCTTAATAATAGATGCAGAAATTACAATGTGCTGTTTCAAATTGTGTCACATTTTATCCTGCACTTTTGAAGATGCAACAACAAGGTAAACTGACAGCACCATCGCTGTCATGACAATACAAATAGTAAAGAAAACGGATGGAAATGTATCTTTGTGACACCACATATGTGCAGCCAAGATGCACAATAAGCGTGTTTGAGATCACCCAGGTGAACTCAACGCTGCGCAGATCACCTGGTGTGAGACATATTTTTGTTTTTGCTCCAACATCAACTGTCAATCATCACAAAAATATCGCGAGAAAGGGGTGGGAGCAAGGGGCAAACCTACCCGGACACAGCTGGAAACTGAACTGACTGAAAGCTGCCCTACAGACTACAAAACAATGCATTATGGGACATGTGTCCTGATGGTTTTTGTAGTTGAGTGATCAATTAAAATAATTTAAAATACCAATTCATTAAAAAAAAAGGCTACATACATTACAAAACATTAAAATAATCATATAATATATAATAACACAGATCACACTAAGGGGGAGAGGAATATTAAAACTAAATTGAATGTTAAGGACAACTCCAACTTAACCTTCCTCCGGTTCTGTGTGACCCAGAGAAAAGTTCAGCACGGACTGCATGTATTTAGAAAATTACGAGCGAATAGATACGTTCTAAAAAGGAAAGTAAGGAACTCCTGGGGGCTGTCAGGTGTCCTGCTTTCAAGCCCTGTCATTGTCCCGCCCCTAAGAGTCATTTACCCCAGTGGTCCCCAACCTCTTTGTCACCGTGGACCGGTACAACGCAAGACAGATTTAATGTAATTTAATTTAATTTTGGACCGGGGATGGTATTTTCTCTTTAGTAATGATAATAACAATAATAATAATAATTTTCCCCTTGTCAAAGCAACTTTCTAAAGAAGTTTGTTTTTTGCTCATTTTGGTTGTTTGGGTTTAATTATAGTGGGGTGTATCACGCGATGTTTGGTGTCGCGACTTTGACGTGCGTTAAGTGTGACAGATGTAACAAAGTGAATCCGGTCACTTTTCAAAATAAAACGTTTTTGTCGGAAAAAAAAACAATAAAATGGAAATTATTTTTTCTTTCTGTGCGTCCCGGTGCAAAAATTCCCCGCGGCCTGGAACCGCTCCGTGGCCCGGTGCCAAGTGTCCCGCGGCCCGGTATCGGTCCGCGGCCCGGTGGTTGGGGACCACTGATTTACCCCACTGTGATTGGTTGGTCAGCTCCGTGCACGACAATGAAAAAGTGTCATTCATTAAAACTGACGGGCTGCAGTAACATTAAACTTCCACATTAAGGCGGGGGCCGCAAAATATCATCTTGGAGACCGCAAATAGCCCGCGGGCCGCGAGTTTGAGACCCCTGCTGTAGTTCTGTCACTGGTACACTAGCCGCTTGTTGGAAGAATGAATCAATAGTTCACTTACTCATAGCTCAGACGCATATGTCAGGTTGTGATGATATTTGTCTCCGTTTCCTTCCCACAGATGTTAACGCGCGCTCGATTGTCTCTAGGCCCCTCCCCCTCCACGCATTTTAGCCACTTACAGCGGCTTACCCTATTCTTCTCACACGCAGTGAACGCCTCACAGACGGGCATCACGCAAGTGTGTGCTCGCGTTTCATGAGTATGTGCGCGAGTGTGTGTGTCTGCCTGCGTGCGTGTGCGCTCGCGTCTCATTGATTATTTAATTGATCATTGACGTGCCCCTTCCACGTTTAATGTATGAAAAATACGTAGGGTGGGGGAGGCAAATTTACTGGTCGCGCATGTGCGACTGGATGTAAAATTCAGTCGCACACTCTCAAATTTTGGTCGCAAAATGCGACCAATTGGTCGCAGTCTGGAGCCCTGCATTTTGTTGGTGATAAAGTCAAACAGTAATTATTTTCTTGCAGACAATGTCTCAAGTTTCAAACTCGATTATTAATAATTCGATATCTTACTTGTACTTCAAAACAAAGGCGACTTTGCTCCCATCTAAACAGAGCAGTGCTTACCGTTGGCGGTCTGTGGTTAAGCGGCATGAGGCCGGACGGGGTGTCGGCCAGGACAGTGAAGTGAGGTGTGGGAGGGGGGCCCATGGGGAGCGGGCGGCTTTCAGAGTCCACCTGGTAGTTGACTAAACCCCACTGCTCCAGGAAGGCATGGACCCTAAAGACGTCACAGGGAAATTCACAGATTTAATTTCTCTGATCCTTTTTGTCTTTTCTTTTTTTTAGGATCAAAACATGACCATCAAAAGGAGCAGAAAAGCCCAGAATCCTCCTCACCTCATGATGGCACAGACATCTCCTGTCAGGTTCCTGCGGCAGGAAGTGGAGGTGAGGTACTCCTGGGGGTTCAGCCGATACGTGTCAATCATGAAGTTCCGGTACGCCAAATATCTGTTAACAAGTCGAGAAGAATCCCATTATAGTGCGATTTAGAAAGTGCGATGTAGAAAAATGCATCCGACTGTGAGGTTGAGGCGTGTCTGTAAATAAAATCTCACATTTCTGGAGTTTTGGATTTGTTTTTCCCGTTGAAAAACTCAGGCAGGGCTCTTCGTTCAATCTCGTGGATGCTTAACAATAGAAAAAGAAAGAAAAAAAAGATTGTTTAATGCAACTGACAAACACCACTCATCAGAAACGTTTAACGAGTTTATTGGTAGCAGCGTTTTTAAACTGTACCTGTTGTAATCAAACCAAGCTCCGTAGCTCGGAATGATGATGTGATGCGTCTGTTCGGTCACATTATCCTCGTTGGCATCAGTCATTCGGTTCACTTCTCCTTTGTTTTGTTCCTCATCATCCTGCAAAGAAAAACCTCAATTATAAGAAATTAGAAAAGACAAAATACAACTCGCCTCAAGGGTTCTATTAAATCTGTGATCCAACAGAACTAAGTTGGATTTTGTTCAAACTAATTTCCCATTTTTTCTTTACAAACTCTTAAAAATATCTTAGGAGGCACAATTTTGTTTTTCAAGCAAAGTAGACATCAATAAAATGCCATTTAGGATCAAGAATTTTTTTGCCCATTAAATCAACATTTGTATTGTTCTTTAAAATTTTCTCTGTTTATTTTTAACTACCGGTAATAACTTACCTATTTTTTAAAAGGAAAATATTTTAAATCAATTATCCTCAAATACTCCTCATTATGTTTTTTCCCCCTAAAGAAGTCAATATCAGAACTTTTTCCAGGACTTTGGGCTCATTTCTGTCAAATATACTCCAAAGTAGAGGAGAAACCAAAATGTCAATAGACAATTATTAAAATCATTACATAAAGTTTCTAAATATTTTTTACGATACGGTAAACTTCGGTAAAAAATTAACAAGAGTGTTTTGTTTTACATTTATCTTTTATAATATAACATATATAGAAGTAATTTAAAAATTCAAAACAATTGACTTTAATGCTTGCATTTATACATTAGCATTAATATAGTAGTATGCGTCTAATTTCAAAGTAATAGATTTTTGTGCATTGACCTTACCTTCACTTAGAGTCTGTTTGTATAAAATCTATGAATTTTCTTACCTTTCCACCAGACATTACAGAGTCATCCTCCATGTCATCTAACAAAACCCAGAAAAACAAGGATTCAGGTGACGCATTCAACACGGTTAAAGCTGAAATGTGTTTCTATGCATTTTAATTGGTTAAGACAAACATTCCTAAATAATAAGAAGAAAGTACGTCTTCATTACTGTGAAAAACTTTTTTCTGTGCTGAAGGTTTCACACGTCTATGCAACATTTACAAACATTTGAGAGCATGCGGCTGCGTTTGATGTGTAGCTAAAATGTAATCTTACATCTAAACATTTAGGCTCCCGCTGTATTTGGTGCTGCAGCACATACCATTCTTGGACATACTGCCCTCCTCCATGCTGGCACCGGCTGAGGACTCGTCCAAGTCCTTTGTCATGTCCTCCTCCATGTCCTCCTCTTCTCCTCTGTGGCCTCGTCGCTTCCAGTGAGAGCCTGGATTCCTGCGACAAGTCAGTTTAAGTTAGTTCAGAGAAATGACTGAAATTCTTTGGCATTTTAAAAGTTTTCAACACAATGTGGCCACATAGATTTTAGTGAATGGAGGTCAAACCTGGTGCTCATTGAGCGCTTAGTTCTAGCAGAAAAGCTCCCAAAATCTGAGCAGCAGCTGAGTGGACCCTTCATCCAAAGTGAGTTTGTAATGCTGCAGTTTGATTAGTTTGAAATCTGTTCGACCCGTTTTGTTTCTTACCCCTTCTTTCCTCCCTTCTTGCGGGACTCTGCGGGAGTGCTGGGAGGGGAAGGCGAGCGCCTCCTCTTCTTGCCAGTGGAGTTGGCCTTGCGCTCCTTGCGATCGGGTGTACGGGAAGACTGATCAGACAAACCCGTGCAGCGCAGGGAGCGAGGGATGGTGGATGAGAGAAAGAGCCGCAGAATGAGAGGATGGAACGATTGCACACACAAGGAGGGGAAGCGGTGGGAGAACGACAGCGGGGAGGGGGTTAGGATGCCTTGGTGGGTGGTGAAGGAGACAACCAGGGTTCCTGTGTAAAGTCCTCATTCAGACACAAGCTCATCTCTGTGATTTCATAAGCTTTAAATACTTATGGAGAAATATCGCATCTATACATTGGTTTTTGGTGAGTAAGGATTAGTGACGGACATTCTTTGGGGCTGGGGTCCGGATTCATGGGCGTCTCTGGTCACTAACCCCTGCGAATATGGAGGGGTTAACTGAAACAGCTGTCACTTTGCAGAGGAACCCTGAAAAACTCATTAGAAACCAACAGAGTGTGAGGAAAGGTTTGGAGAGATGAGCTACAAGCGCGACACCAGACGTGCACCACAGTGCTCAACACACGCTACAAAGCTGCATGCACCAAAACACAAACGCGCCCATGCGGGTATCCACTAAATCATTAGAATTTGCCCTGCCCCCTGAATCTCAGGTAGTCCATCAGTCGCCATGGCAACTTACTGCCTTTAGAGCTTTACTACGAGCTACATCAGGAGAGTCAAGCTGTGTTCACACCAAACGCTATTCGCGCGGCAGAGCCGTCCGTTCTCCAGTGTACAGACGCGTTTTGAGTGACCACACAAAGTGTCACAAAGAGGCGGAAACGCCGCAGGACGCGTCCATCATTCAGACGCAGCTCCAGCCGTAGATGGTGAAGCTGCTGCCTCTGAACGAACACAGACATGGAGACGTGATTACTGATACCTTTGTAGAGCTCTTTAAAATAGATGAATCTGATCTCTCAACATCCTCTGCGTCCTCCATGCATTGTAAATACAATGAACACAACCACCGCTCCATGTAGCGATCAGGATAAAAAAAATATTTGGCGGTAGCTCCTCCCACACGCGTATGAACACATTTTTGGGTAGCGGTTGTGCACAGTGAATTCGCCGCGTGTCCAAATAGAGGTGGCCAACGCAAATTGCGTTTGGTGTGCATGTAGCATTAGAAACAAGAAAATGAGCCAAGCAGCAGGAATATCTACCTCTTCCTCTTTGGGGTAGATCCTCTGCCGGGAGTTGACAGGCTTTTTGTTCTCGTCCACCTCGTAGTCTTCCTCGTTCATCCACTCATTAAAGGCATCTGTGTCTAAAACCCACTTGGCGTGAACCTGTTAGGAGATGAAGGACTGTGTTATTCTATAAACCTTATTTAAACAGAATTTTTTTTTTAAATATATACATCTTTGAAAAAAATTATTTACGAAAAGCGAACCGACCAGATAGAGACAACTTCAGAAACAACAACAAAAGCGTTCCATAATAATAGTTGTAAGATGAATCTTCTAAGATTTCTACATTTTAAATTTAACGTATTAAGCAGAGCTTGGATGAGGAATCTCCTGATATCTATGGATGTATTTGTGTTTCTGCTGCAGATTAAAAGGTGGAGGGATTTTTTTTTTCTTTTGAGAACAACGTGGAGTATACTTTCACAGTTTTTTTTTGTTTTAATTATCATCTAGCGAACAGTTACTCTATAAGGGACTTAGGAAATTACTGGTTTAGATCATGTTTCATTGACTCAGTCCTTCAGTGTTAAATAGCGACAGGAAAGGTCTCACCTTCCAGGGTTTGTCTCCATTCGGTGGGTCCTCCACATCAGCATCCACCTCACCGGCTGAAACCCAGGTGTCATAGCTAAATCATCAGAGCAGGAACACACATCTGGGGTTACATTTGAAGCCACACAGAGAACAAGGTTCCTCCATTAAATACAGTGGTTATGTGAGCTTCACCTGTCTGGATAAAGACCCCAATGAACAAGAACCTGTTTGTCTTTCCTAATGACTGGGCGTAGCCACTCCTCTGCAAATCACAAGCAAAACAAAGATGAGCAAAAGTAAAAAACACAATGCAGAGACGCCCAACGATTTTTTTTTGCAAGTTTGCAATTTTAATAACTTAAAAATATGTATATTTGTTTCTTTATTTCAAATTCTGTTTTTAAAGTTTAGCTTAGGAAACCCAAAGGAAAAAAATAAATAAATGTAGCGTCTAATTTAGGTCTGAAAAGAAAGTACAGTTGGTCAAAGCTAGTTTATATAGCAATCAATTTTCTACCTTAGATAAGCCAAAAAAAAAAGAAATGAAATTAACACACCTCCTTAGTTGTGGATTTGCTTTTACTAAATGATAATGAAAAATTATACTTAAGTTATGCATCACAAATGTTTTTTAAACTGTAATATGTCACAAGACACAATCCTTTCCAAAAACTGAAATATCAATTTCATATAGTTGAGCTCAGCCTCTCTTTGTTGTTCATCTTAGGTGCAAATGGTAGATTAACAGATCCTAAACACGTCTGCCACCTTCTGACACTCTTCTCTGACAACATTTTGAATGCCGCTGTATGATTTGTAGTTTAGAGGAAAAGGATGATTCTTTTTTTTTTTAACACTTTCTTAATCAACTAATAGATTTTACAACGTTAAATTATGTTTGTATTTTTTTTAATTATGTTTGTAACTCAGAAAAACAGTATCATCAAATTCCAACAGCGGATAAACATCGACATTTAGGATGAACTACCGTAATTGAACTAATTAATGAACTAATTAAAATATTATTTAGGCCAGCAGAATTAGCACTTCCTAATACTTTTCTTCAAAAACAACTAAACAGAGAGAAAAACTCTCCCAACCGTCTTCTTGTTGAGCCGGAGAAGGGTAAATGTGGTGAGTAGCCTTGGACTTATCCTCAGTGATGGAGCCCTGGGGAGTAGAGCAGCAATGGACAGCATTAAGAATAATAGTTTTTATCTTTTAAAATATAAATTTTCTTTATTTAGACTCGCCTGGTGTCTTTTGATGATGTCTTTGAGCTTACTGGCTTGTTTTGGTTCAACGTCAGGTGACAAAAAGACGATGGGCCGAGTCAAACAGTTATTCTACAGTAAAGACATTTTACATTAAAATAAATAACCATTCAAGGTATTTAAAAAAAAAAAAGCAACAGAGAAAGCACTGAAACTTGCAGATCTAGTTTTGTAATAGTCTGTATTTAAATTCTAATTTTAAAGAGCCTCTAGTTTCAGCATCAGGTAAAGTTTTCCACCTCATACCTGTACGAGGTTCTTCTCTACATTAAGGAACATTTCCACATTCCTGTCCATTCGAGACGGATTCTGCAGATCAAAGCGACGCCTGAAAGTACAAAGAAAGTCACTTTGTAACGTAAAAACAACAAATATGTCAGCACAACAGATTCATCTTCAAAGTTTTCCTGCAATACGTATTAGAAACGAACTCACCATCCTTGCTCGCTCTTAAACTTATAGACTGATCCCAGGATGTGACAGAGCGCCCCTCCTGCCTTAAAATCCATAAAACATTTTGCCTGGTGGAAAATAATCAAGATAGTTTTAGTTGAATGTAAACTGTACTGTATGTAAACTTGTTTTGTAATCAATGTGCTGGCTTACAGGCAACTTAGTCAGAGCAGGATTGTTGACCCTGCGTCCAAACGCATCCTCCTGAAACTGCAGCAATTGGACCACCAAACCGGCCAACGATTTACTGGATGGGGAATCGTTCTGGACATACTGGACCCAAGAAGTGTTTGAAAAAAAAAAAACAAAAACATTCTTACCGAAAAGCTTTCTACAACAGACACACCGTTCCCCTCGACATCAATTTATTATTTAACGCAAAAAATTTACAAATTTGCCTATTATTAACAGATATATTTTTACTGGGATTTTAAATAACGTTAGAGGCCTAATTTGACTAAGATTTGATATATTCTGCAAACAGAACTTTTTCTGTCAAAATTGTGATCTACAAATACCCAGACTGGTTTAGATGACATATTCATGTGTACAAGCCTCTCCATGGCCGCGCACCAACGTACATCTCTGACATGTTAGTGCCATATGAACCATCTCATACTCAGGGTCCGGCCTCCTGTTGATTCCCAGAGTCAGAACTAAACAAGGGGAATCAGCGTTTCAATATTCTGCAGCTACAATCTGGAACAGCCTCCCTGAAGCCGTAAGACAGGCCTCTTCTGTGTTCATGTTCAAATCTAGACTTAAAACATTTCTGTTTAGCCGTGTATATGACTGAAAGGTCCTATCTGCACTTTTCTGTCCTTTCCTTCCTTTATTTTTAAACCAATTTTCTAATTTTATCTTTTCTTTTAAAGTAAATTTTACGTTGATTATTTCTATGATGTATTGTGATTTGAATGCATTTTTCTGTTTTGTGAAGCACCTTGAATTACTTTGTGTACAAATTGTGCTATACAAATAAACTTGCCTTGCCTTCATGTGACAAAAACGTTTATTTACCCATAAAACCTCAGTTTTATTCTAATATGAAAAAAGTGATCGAAAAAGGTTTGACTGCTGTTGCTGCAGCAGCTTCAAAATTTTGGAACAACCTCCCACTCTTTTCTTCACCATATAATTTTAAGTCTTCTCCTAAAATACATGTTTTACTTGATATATATACAAATTAAAAGGGGACTTATTTATTTATTCTAAAATTGTATTTATTCTTTTTTTTTTTTAATCATCTGTAATTTTACCATCTTTTGGGTTTGCTGGAACATGCTCCACAAATAAAGATCGGCTGTTCCAGTTTTATTTATAACAATAAAAAGGTGTAAATAATTCAAAAAGGCCTGAGTTAAAAAAAAAAAAAAGGGTCAAGCTGAACATGTAATGTTCCTTTTCTAGACTTTGCTAAAATGTACAGGAAAAAATGTTTATGTGAAGTTGTGAATTTTTTTTTTTAAGGAAAAAAGTTTTAACGATAAAAAAAGGTATAAAAGTGCGTGATACAAGTTCATGAAACTGCTGAGTTACAATGTAAATATTGAAAGAGAGAGTGGGTGTGAGGGTCTAAATACAGGAAAGAGTCTTTGTTTGCATCACTGGTGGGCGAGTAAAAACTGGAGCTGAACAAGAGCATTTGCAGCTGCTACTGTTGTTTACAAAACCGATCCAGCTCTTTAACTCAAAACATACAGAATCTTTTAAATCCACGGTCACAAACTAAACCCATGCTCCCCGTCTAGGCTGCATATAGCAGTTGAGTAGTGAAAAGCATTTATTTTGTTCATGTTACACATGGAGTCCCGTGACTTTCCGTTAGCTTCTGAGGCCTGTTACGAGATGCACTATACCTTTCAATTTCCATTAACCGAGTAAATACGTGAGATAAAAACGGAAAAAACAGCATTTGCACCATTAAGGAGCTGAGTGTAAACATTAGAGCTGCGACTATGCCGTCTTTACAGAGCGAATTAGCAGTTGGAAAGCTAATCATGTGCTAGCTAATTGATAAACAGCTTCGCTCAGGCCAAGTTTAGCATTCTTCTAGTTAACGTTTTTACTGTTAGCATTTTGTTTTTGTAGTCCATGGTCCCATAGCAAAATTTAAATTACACACTACTTCATTAATCATTTGCTATAACAATCTTTGAATAGCTAAAGTTAGCTGAAACACCAGCACTCCATTGTGCTAGCTAGACGCGGGCCGCCTTGGACTGAAGCAACTACTAGCTTACCTTCTTGTAGTGCTTTCCAATCCAGAGCCGAACCGATTCCAGCTGGGACACAGTTTCTGAGCTCTCCCAAAACTTCGTTGATGGACCACCATCTTTCTTTCTTCCTACTGCGGTTCCGCTGCCGACAGGGCCAGATGCTGGTCCGCCCGAGCCTGTTCCTGCCGTCGTCGCCGCCATCGCCATTGTATGTTTAGCTCGTTGTCTTTCTCTCCCACAGCGTACCGCACTGTGCAAGTTTTTGAATGATATTGCGCAGCCGCAAACATGTTCCCGCATTTTTAGTCTCGCGAGACTCAAAGTTGACTGGGCTTTTGGGAAATGTATTGAAATGAGATGCTGGAAAAATTACGGGGGGAAAAAAAGACTACGATTTGAAACTTTTTAATTACTCGGTCAAGTTAGTTTTTTTCCCCCTTAAAATCTCCCGACTTTGTGGTTGTTTAACCGCTACAAAACAAAAACAAAAAAAGGAAAAAAAAATGTAATTGTATCAACCCATGTTTTTCATTCATAGTATAACAATTTGTATGCTTTAATAAAGAAAAGATATTTGTTAACACAGGTTACCACAGCTTTTTAAACAACAAACCTCTTAGACTATTTTCAGTCTTCTATTAATCGACATTACTGTGCCTATAAAAGTCCTAAACAACTTATTCAGTGGTGATTCAGGGAAAACTTTGACTGGGACGAGACAAATAACTTAAGCAAAAGTTATTATAAATTTTAATGAAGAATACAGCTTTAAATGTGTTTTTTTTCTTGCATACACACTTGCTAGTTTTTTTTTCTGTCAACCTGTAAGTTGGATATTGAGAGAAATAATTGTATGAACAATATGCTAATTTTATACACAAGATGTCAACATATAGGTAATGATCTGTTGTGAATGTAAATATTACAGCATACACACGACTTACTAAATTTAGGTTAAATACAAAATGGTTAATCAACTAAACAGCATCATGGCAGTTCCTGACCAGTAGATGGCAGAAAAAAACATGTTTGCTTTAGCACAGAAGTGAGTTTGCTTCTTTTCAGGAAAATATGTGTAAATCTGAATAAAACAAAGCAAATAATCATGTTACAGACACAGCATCACAAACCTGACCAAATCAGTTTTTGTGGAAGGCCACAGAGGAATCTATGAAATAGTTTCATCTACAAAGACTGCAGTCAGGACTGCAAAAATGAAAGGACAAGGTATGTGGTGCTCATAGCAAATATTTTATTTTTTATTTACAGACAAAAGCATCAAATACTGTAAAAAAAATACCTAAGGGTCTTAAACAGTTTTGCATCAGGAACAATATGTTCAGGAAAAATTAAAAACATCAACAAAACAAAAGAAAAAGGTACAACATTATAATAAGATATTATTTTTACACTCAGGTAAATTTCAACAGTAACAAAAAAGATCTCAGTGGGTTTTTAAAAACATTTCTAAAATCCTGTCTGTGCAAAATAATCAAAGTTTTATCTTAACTGTAACTTAGTGAGTGTAACTTGTGACATCCAAATGTAATGTACTGTATTTAATATAATAACACGTAAAACCTCTTTAGGGTGTGATGTAGATATGTAGATTTTTGAAAGGGTAAAAGTTCCTTCTTCAGTCTTAATTCTGCGCAACTGTTTCCATTTTTTTAAATTCTATTTTGATTTTACTTTATTTATTAAAAAACTTAATTTGAAAAAATAACAAAAGGCAGTTCTAAAAAAAAATCCTTATAACAAGCATTAAAAACAGAACACTAATTTATTGACTTATTCTATCATTGTTCAGACGATGGCAGACTTCTGTATTTATACAATTTTGTGCAGATGTAAAAAACGTTGTATACAAAGAATATGTTTAAAAAGGAAAGTGTTTTTATTTTTTTTAAATCAATTTACAAAATGCTGTAAATGAAAAAAGGAGAAATCTAAATCAATATGAGAAATGACCACCGGTTGCCTTCAAAACAGCATCAGTTTTTCTAGGCACAATTGCTCAAAGTTTTTTTTTTTTTTTTAAAGAACTTGGCTTGAAGGTTTTTTCCAAATATCCTGGAGAACCAACCACTGATCTTCTGTGGATATAAACTTGCTCACATCTTTCTGTAATCCCAGAAACCCTTCATGGTGTTGAGATCAGAATGAAGAGTACCAGCCAAACCTTTTAACCAACAAACTTCTTCTACTGCAGCCAAACATTTAGCATTTTAACTCATAAGTCAAGCGTACTGCTGTCACTTTTCTGCAGCACAGTTCCCGTTTTCCTGCATACTTGAGTAGCTTGGCCTTATTTTCATGTTGAGGGTTTGGCCTTTTGGCTGCAACTTTTCCATTAAGATTACTTTTGGCCAGAATTCTCTGGACGGTGGATGGGTGCACCAATGGTTTCTGTCAGGTCTGAGCTGATGGCACTGCTGCACATCTTTCAGTGTAAATAAGAGTGATGTGTCGTGTGCTGCATTCAAGTTTCCTGGCTGAACACTGTGCCTACAACCCTCAACACTTCTTTGTGACTCTTCAGAAGAGCTTGGAACCCCAGTCTGCCATGAAATCTTTGTGTGGAGGACGCAGTAAAACTACCTGGTGTCTTCTTGCTGGGCTCCATCTTTCCATGACGTGAAACCGTCTTTCACAGCCTCACATTGGTAGCAGCTTGGCTGTTCTCCACCCAGTTTTAAGCCTTTTCAACAGCAGTTGCTGTTTCAGGTCATGACTGGGTTTCAGCCTCTGGATGACATTGATGAACATTAGCACCTGTTTGGTTTGACTGGCTGATAAAAAACTTCACCATAATCCTAAAAAATGCTAACTTTGCGCAAGTGTTTGTATGACTTGACGCTGGTTTGAAGGCAAAAAGATAGAAACATCAACTATTGATTTGATTTTGATTTTCTTTTGTTCATTCACTTCACATTTTGAAAATGGATGAAATAAACAAATGATATTTCTGAGAGCATTCTTTGTTTGCAGCATTTTTTACACCTGCTTTCAATGTTTGCACACGACTGTATATCGTTTTTACAGTTGCAAGCTATCACTTTATAGCTGTTATAACCGGCCAGCAAGCTGTGATGAGTGGAAATAAAAGAAACCTGGAGAGTAAATCCAGTCTAAACTAACTGCTGAAGTCACTATTACCATAACTAGGCAGTTAATGGTTGTAATTCATTGAGCTATGACTAGTTGGAGACGCAAAACTGCGTGAAAGTGTTCTGATCAGCAACACGTTTTACACAGAATCACAATTATTAGCTTTTACATGGATGTCGGTTGAATGATGATAGGGGTTCATGTGAGTGCCACTGATATTGGAACACCTAGAAGTCATAGAGAGTTTCCAGAATGTCTCAAAAAAATGTACATTACTGATTTTATGGAGTGATTTTAAAGACCCACTGCAGTGAAAATCGTGATTTTGGTGTTTTAAACATGTTCCTGTAGCTTTTTTCCTATGATAGAGGACATATAGAAAAGAACTTAAGATAAAAACTGTATTTTATGAGTATTTCTGTGATCAATCGAGCGGGCATCTGACACAAAACTGTGCGGCTGGATAGCTCCAATATTACTCGCCATTTTTGATGTTGTTGCACCGCTAATGTTAGCTGGAAAGAGCTGTAAGCTAGCAGGAGAGAGTGTAAACAAAGGGATGATGGGATATCAGAGGAGACTTACTTCCACGCCAACCGTCCTGCCCACAACTTAGAGGTGATTTCTAATGAACTCCTGCCGCTCTGCAGAAACTATGTCCTAGAAAACAACACCGTTTTTTTTTATTTGGGCTAAAAATGGGATAATGATAATTAAAGGACCACTGGGAATGCTCATACAAAAGATAATTGGAGTGGGACTTTAAAGTCTTACTATCATTTTCTGAAATCTTAAATATGTCTGGAGATTTTATATGACTTTAGCCTCAAAACAGTGTCTTAAAAAATTCTTACAAAGTTGTCAACTTAGTTTCTGTGAGGCATCAAGTGCAATTAATGTTAAAAAAGATTGTGAGGCTTCACCAAACCTTTGAACTTTAACTGGCACTAGTGGTGTGACACCCGTGAGCATCAGACATTTCAACCAAAATGAAGGCCATGCAACATGTTTGGAAACAGAGGAATTCGAGCTCTAATTTGTTTGGAAATGGGAATTAAAAGGGGAAAAAGAATAAATGTATGCATGTATTCCAAACGATTAGAGCACGGTCACGGCAAGAGAAAATGCTACATGTCTTGGATGCCACCAGCTGCCCTGATTTATGGCCCTGGTTGAACCTTCCTCTCACTTATTACAGCCTGCTGCTTAGTAACCAGAGAAAAGTCATTATCAGTCAGATCAGGAGGCTACAAATAAACACAGCTACTGCGAATAACTCAGCAATCCTCATCTCATCCTGTTCATTTAACATTTGCAGCGGTTCACAGCTGACCAGATTCATTGCTACAAACGTTTTACATTGGCAGTTATCAAACTCACAAGTGTAATTTTGTCATGAAACTGATACGTCATGTGCTAAAATATCCTGAATTTGCAGTTTTAACAACACGACTTCCTTTGGCAACAACAAACAATAACTCAATGAGCACAAAGCACCTTTAAAAGGCTAAAACATTACCAATTCTCGTAACTTCAGTTCAGATATTTACAAAAGGGAGCAGTAGGAAGAAAATCATCTTCTGTATCGCGTTTGGCAATAAAAAAAAAAAAAAAAAACGAAGAATAAAGGATCTTCGTGTAAAATTCTGTTAAAAACCTTGATTATATCCAGTCTGGACAACAATGTCATGTATAACATTTACAAAGTCCACAAACACAGAGCGGAATTTACCCCAGGACTTTCAAACTTCCAAAAGTGTTGGCTTCACCAGAAAACACCTAAAAGTTCCATAAAAGAAGCTCACACCAATAAATTATAAAAATACTCAGAAACCTTTCTAAAGATCAACACTGCATAACACGAGGAGAGCGTTTGTCAAGTCGGCAGAGGGTATTGCTTCACAGTATGTGGACATCACTGATTGACACAACCACGGCTGTTACCTCTGAAGCGACAGAGAAAATTAAAAGAATGAACAGAATACTTTTACATGAGGAAATATAAAATCAAACCCAGAAGCTGCACTCTCTTTCAGCTTTCATTTGGTCGCAAACAAACGTTTCAAACGATACTGTTGGGTCACAGTGATGTATAAAAGAAAGACGGTCAGTGGACTTTCCTTTGGCCCACTTGAACACAAAATCAAAAATGAAATAAAGGTCTAAAAGCACTGGCTTGATGATCCCCAACGGTGTTATCTGTGATCTTTGGGGACTTTGAGGACTTTGTAAATGTCATTTGAAAAAACTGTTGTGAAGTAAGGTCGAGAACTCCTGGACATGTGGGTGCAGAGAGGAATTTTACCAACATTCTGGGGATCCTCAATGTCCCAGATCTCTGGCATACTACACCCAGGCCTGGAGGACAGAGAGGAATAAGTGAGCAGGATGAAAAATAGTCATCGTTCCTCTATGCACAGTCTGTTGTACAAGGAGCTGGATGGTGGGGATGTACCTAGTCCGCCTGGTGCACCAGGAGTCCTCCAGGATGAAATAATCCACTCCCAGCTTCATCAGGTTCTTCTTCACAGTTTCTCCTGACATGCGACTGTACATGGAGTAAACCAGCTTGGTTCTCTCCCTGGGATAAAAAGAAATCAACCCAAATCGTTTTAATACATGTGTTGCTAAAGTAAAAAAAAACAAAAACAAACGTATTTGTGTCAACAAATTCAACCAAAATATTTGCATTTTAAACTTGAAACAGCAGCTTTTGTCCTTTAAAAAAATCCAATATTTAGTACTCTACTTGCTTTAGAGCATTACCGCTTTACTTTTAATTTCTGGGATGTTTTTTAAGATAAATTCTACTTAAAAAACATCAACACAATTCCACTGTGCTTAAGAATTAAAGGAAAGAGAAACTAAATTTAGAAATAGGATTCAGAAGACTGAAACTGATCACAAAGTCAGAAAATCTCAGCAAAGATAGTTCTCCTGCTCAGATTTGCAACCCTGAGGCTTTTTTTTAAACAAATTTAAGTAGTAGCAAAATCGAAGTTTCTATCAAAGTACCTGGGAAATGGTAGACATCTAAAATAAACAAATAAAAATCAAACCTAAAATACTGCTTTAACATCCAAAACAACACAATTCTGCAGCAGAAACCAAAGTTTTCTGTCTGAAGACTGACATTGAAGAACATTTGAAACACACGTTCAACGAAATATTAATAAAACCATTTAACTTTAAAGCAAGTCTAGCTTTTTTAAGTTTTGTAAACTCATTTTAACGCTTAAATATTAAATTCTGCTGCACAAAGTATGAAAGTATCAATAAAGCTAAGATCCATTAAGATGCTAGGGATTTGTCCAAGAAGAACACGTTTTATGTTAACATGACCCGATTCCACCAGTAGTGGCCTTAGCTTCTTAAAGCACATTTATTTTTAAACAGTTTGCGTTTGTTTGTTTTTTTAATGAATACAAGTTTTTTTTTTTCAATTATGAGTTCTCTCCAACTCTCAAGGCGGTTCAGCAGCTGGCCGTGTTTAGATGATTGAACTTTTCTTTCTTTTTTTTTAACCAATCCTACTTCAACTTGCTTGTTTTGTCACGTTCCATCTGAATTCTGCAGGTAGAATATTTCTATTCTGTAAAGGTTCTACCTGTAGAATTCAAAATTACAGGCTGGCCTGCACTGTGAGCTGCCTAACATTTGCAACCACTAACCAGATCTCAGAATATGACACCAAAGCCAGCTGGAAGGGTTTACAGTGTAAGCCCATGAGTCAGTCAGAACCTTGTATTGCCTGATACTGGAAAACAAATCCAGCAGCACATCTCAGGAACCAGCATCTAGTCGTCTGGCTGTGAGAATGATAGGACTAACCTGAGACCGGCGTCCTCATAGTGAGGATGGTTGACGATGGGTCGAGCGGTGGAGAGCTTCACGCTGGCCATCGTTGGCATGGCTCCCGCAAACACAGAATCTGATCCCCACAATCATTCACAATTGAGGAACAAAAGATAAACACGAGCTTTTAAGGCAAGGCAAGGCAAGTTCATTTGTATAGCACAATTCGTACACAAAGTAATTCAAGGTGCTTCACAAAACAGAAAAATGCATTCAAATCACAATACATCATAGAAATAATCAACGTAAAATTTACTCTAAAAGCTTATTACCCCAAATAAGAAACACTGGAAAACTGTAGCAATTCATCATAAGGAGAATATGAAAAAATGCTAACCAAACTGTTTGCATTGCCATAAAGCAAGGCGGTGCTGCTTACCAGGTCGGGTGTTTTCCTGGATCCAGTCCAGCAGCTCCTCCTGTGGCAGGTTGCTGAACTCTCCGATGATCGCCCACTGCGCCTGCAGATTGGCCACTCCCTGTACGGCCATCATGGCGATGACTGCCAACACCACACTCTGGTGCTTTAACCTCTCTCCAATCCAGCCAAACAACTGACAAGAAGACAGATAGAGAGTGAACTCGGCCCCATCTGACAGAGCAACACCAGATTTTCTTCAGTGTTATTTTTTTTCAAGAGGCAGACCTGTCTGGAGCAGAGCAGTGACCCCATGATGCACATGTGAGGCGTCAGGAAGAGCTTCAGCCGCATGATGAGAACGGCTAGCAGGGCAAAAGCCAGCAGCTGCAGGCTGTGGTACACCAGCTGCAGGAAGAGAGTTTTCACTTTAAACGGTTGACTGCATCCACTTTATTCTAGAGTTTAGATTTTAATTCTGGATTTCAAACAACCTCTTTACGAGTAAACAAAGTGAGGGGTCAGGATTTCTTCACAAACTAGAAAATCTGTTCTTTTTTAATTTTAAACAATGCAGCCCAAAGAGAAAAACAAAATCAATTCTTTATCCTTTTCCATAACAATTATTGTGCTGCATTATGTCTGATGAAGTTATGAAAATGTTCAATTATTCATAATGATTTTTCAACCTCATTTTATTAATTGCCTGATGACAGATTTTCCCACTTTTTACCCAAACATGCATAATTCTGTAAGCAATCTACTGCTGGCAGATGAACTGATCTGAAAACATGAATTTCCTGTGAAATCAGCTTAATAAAACGACGCCGGCGGCTGCCAGAATGCTTTCACGTGGCAGCAAAGAAGGACGTTGAACCAAAGGGAAAAGGTTTTTTCATCTCTTGGAGATGAAAAATAAAACCCACTTACAGTGAGGTTAATAAGTATTTGATCACCCTGTGATTTAGCAAGTTCTCCCACTTAGAAAACATGGAGGGGTCTAAAAGTTTCATCATAGCTGCATTTCCACAGTGAGAGACAGAATCTGAAGAAACATTCAGAAATCACGTTGTACGGTTTTTTAAAACAATTTATTTGTATATTACTGTGACAAATAAGTATTTGTTCACTGGAGTTAAACAACTTTAATATTTGGTACAGGAGCCTTTGTTAACAATTCCAGAGGTCAAACGGTTCCTGTAGTTCTTCATTAGGTTTCTACACACTGCAGCAGAGATTTTGGCCCACTCCTCCATACAGATCTTCTCTAGATCTGTCAGGGTTCGGGGCTGTCGCTGAGCAACACGGAGTTTCCGCTCCCTCCAAAGATTCTCTATTGGATTTAGGTCTGGGGACTGGCTAGGCCACTCCAGAACCTTGATATGCTTCTTACGGAGCCACTCCTTGGTTTTCTTGGACTGTGTGCTTCGGGTCATTGTCATGCTGGAAGACCCAGCCATGACCCATCTTCAACGCTCTGACTGAGGTAAGGAGGTTTTTGCCCAATACCTCACAATACAGAGTCCCGTTCATCCTCTCCTTAATACAGTGCAGTCGTCCTGTCCCCTGTGCAGAAAAACACCCCCAGAGCATGATGCTTCCACCCCCATGCTTCACTGTAGGTATGGTGTTCTTGGGATGATGCTCCTCCTTATTCCTCCTCCAAACACGCCGAATGGAGTTAAGACCAAAAACTTCTATTTTGGTCTCATCTGACCACAAGACTTTCTCCCATGACTCCTCTGGATCATCAAGATGATCATTGGCAAACTTCAGACGGGCCTTGACATGGGCTGACGTCAGCAGGGGAACCTTCCTGTGCGATACATGATTTTAAACCTTGACGTTTTAGTGTATTACTTATAGTAGCCTTGGAAACGGTGGTCCCAGCTCTCTTCAGGTCATTGACCAGCTCCTCCCGTGTAGTCCTGGGCTGATTCTTCACCTTCCTTAGCATCATCAATACCCCACGAGGTGAGGTCTTGCGAGGGGCCCCAGTCCGAGGGACATTGACAGTCATCATTAGCCACTTCCATTTTCTGACAGTTGCTCCAACAGTTGTTCTTTTCTCACCACGCTGCTAGGTGAAGGTCTACAATTTTGTCTCTTGTGTTTTGACAGCTCTTGGTAGTTAGACTTCTGACTGATTGTGGGGGGCACAGGTGCCTTTATGCAAGCTAACCACCTCAAACAGGTGCCACTCATTTAGAATCATGAGCAGAGTGGAGTTGGACTATTTACAAGCAGAACAGCAGGTCTTTGCTGGTCAGAAATCTATCTGATAATCAAGTGATCAAATACTTATTTGTCACAGTAATATACAAATAAATTGTTTTAAAAAACCGTACAACGTGATTTCTGAATGTTTCTTCAGATTCTGTCTCTCACTGTGGAAATGCACCTATGATGAAACTTTTAGACCCCTCCATGTTTTCTAAGTGGGAGAACTTGCTAAATCACAGGGTGATCAAATACTTATTGACCTCACTGTAAGTACCAAGTAGTTATTTTTGACACAAAGTAAAATTCACTGAGACCCCAGATGATTAGAAAAGCAGAGCTGTAAAAGTGCTTTGAAATAAATTCCCCTTTTTAATAGAAATTGTGAATTTTCCATCGAACAATCTTACCTCTCCCTTGACAATTATATCAGTCCTGCAAGCAAAAAACTCATGTCAATAAATTGTTTTTTTAGCGTTTGTTTAAGCAAATATACGTATATATTTAATTTTATGTGTATAAACATTTCAAATATGGTAAAAAAAACATCAGGATACATGAAGAAACCTCACCCTCCTTCATCGTCCACCTTTACAGAAGCCTTCTCTTCATGTCTGAGGGTACGTATTATATCCTGGAAAAGCTACAGAGGACAAATAGTTCAAAAACACAAAATCTCTTATGTTCTTTGCTCTGTACAACAGAGATTTTTTTTTTTTTTTTGTAGTTGCTCTGTCAAATCATTTGTTTATTCTCAGGTTTGTGTGGGTAAAATGCAAAGCAATAGATTTAAGTCAAGCATAGTTGCTTCAATACATTCTTCTGGGGTTTCATTAAAATGCAGAGTATTGTGCAAAAAATCTGGGAATAAGGCCTTTAATTGTGTTTTTTTAAACAGTTTTCTCTTGTAAAATGCAGGAGAAGCAAATGTTCATCAGTTTCAAATCAGCTACATATTAAAACTAAATTTTATTGAGTGCACCAATTCAAACATAAGTTCATAAAGTTGTTTTTAGGCAGCTTCATATGTGACGCCTGCAATACTATCAGCAGCTGAAACTTTTAAATCAAAGTCAAATTCTGCCAGTTCCCCATTGAAATTTCTCCAACCGTCTAAGAAACATTAAGAATGACATCATCATTAATGTTCAGTAAAACAGACAAAAAGCCACCCGAATGGTGACTTCCTGCTGTCAAAATTCCCTCTGACCCATCATCCCACAGCAGGAAGTCACCGCGGTGACTTCCTGCTGTGGGATGATGGGTCAGAGGGAATTTCGACAGCAAAGCTTTTATGTGGCTGCTTAAAACAAGTGAGAGTGATATTTGTATGTTTGTGCCTTTTTAAAGCCCGACTAAAAACAGCCGCTTAATATTTTTTTGACAGATGTTTATGTTAATACGACATAAAAAAAAAAAAAAACCTCAAGCTTTAAATCTAAAAATGTTGTTTTCTCAAGATCATAAAAAGATCTGCAACAAACATAGATCAGATTGAATAAAACATAAATACATTTAAAATATTAAAAAATGTAGACTTACCCTGGCAGTAATGAGAGCAAGAACCAACAAGTTGACTGGCAGCAGCAGCGTTTTGAGGTAACGCACTGGAGTCTGAAGAAGAGAAAGGCAGAATGAAAAACCCCTGAGAGGTGATGACTTAAGGCACATGTGTCAAACTCAAGGCCCGGGGGGCCAAATGCGGCCCGCCATGTCATTTTATGTGGCCCGTAAGAGCATAAACGTTTTTAATTTCTTAAAAATACATTTTTATTTTAGTTGTTTACATATTATCTATGTGTAGCTGCTGTAATTATTCAATGTTTGCAGGTCTTATGTGTGGATGCATCAAACCATCAGTTGGATGCAAGGCTGTGTGCAGCCTTTTTTTGTAAAATGTTACAGGTGTAATACATGTTCTTTCTAGCTCAGGTTTATGTTATTTTACTTTATTCACTTGGACAGTTTGATCCTTCATTAAAGGAGTTATGTGGGTTTTAATAAGTTGACAAAATTTAAAAAGATTTATGCTAAAGTAACAAGCAAACATATGTTTTCTATGCAACTTTAATTGTCACTTTAAACAGGTATAATAAATAAATCATGAGTTATTTAACATTAACTCAGAGTGGTTACCTATTATTTTTCATTTCATTTAGTTACACGTATAAGTTATCTCTGGCCCTTTGAGGACAGCCACTATGCTGATGTGGCCCTTGGTGAAAATGAGTTTGACACTCCTGACTTAAGGTCATTTATGAGGGATTGGAAAACAGGAAGCAGAAGAACATTGGAAAAGCTGGAAAACCAGGAACACTTTGTTTTCCAGTTAGATCCCCGTCACTTCTTCAAGCATTTGTCTCTTCCTTTTTCTACACACCTAATCATTTACATCTTTCTATAAATGCGTTACAGTTACTATTTTCATCCTTAACATCTTAAATGCACAAAAAACTTTATTTAAAATAAAAAAAAAACTTTTTTAATTGTAAAAGTACAGTTTCTATCAAAAGAAAATCATGATTAAAACTATAAATTGTTTTTTAGGGTAATGGATCTGGGCTAAACATTTTTGATGTTTTTCATTGCTGTGCTAACATTATAATTAATTTTGACAATAAAACGTCGGCGTGTTTTGAAGCAGATCTATTGTGACTTTTTCCACACGCAGACTTTTAGCAGCGAAGACGGAAGTGGTCAAGTTTATGAATTCAGAGTTAAACATTCATTTGAGCTCTGATTTGATCATAAAATAAAACCAACATTACCTCCAATTCAATGAAGTCAAACTCCGCAGCACACGTGTACATCATAGTGTGAAAGTCCTTGTAGCTGGTAAACTTGGACTTTATTAGTCCACTGATATGAGCCTGAAAAAAGAATTTTGTTTTAGAGTAAATATAGTGCACATCATTTTTTCATTGTAAAAAGGTGACACAAATTCACACATGACATCCAAATCCTTTCGACACAAAACTACAGTTTCTTACGTCATCTGAAGCGCCCAGGATTGTCGAGAGCACAAATTTGAGCAGGACTGTGGAGCCGACCCAAGCCAAACCCTGCATGAGCTGTTGAGGAAGACGGATCGACACTTTAGCCCCTTTGTTAGCATTTATTAGGACCTGCACAATATACCGCAAATTTATCGTTATCGCAGTATCCAGCTCTGCAATATGCATATCGCAAAAGTCAGCAAAAATCCCAATAAATCGTAAACCTTAAATGTGCTAAAACAATCTTATGCCAGCTTGAGGCATTTAACGAATCAAATAAATCCCTTTATGCATTTGACCAATCGGATGGAGCCCTTTAATGTTAGATGTTCCCCTCCTATGTTGACGAGGGTCATTTGGAGTATAATTTTTAAACTGTTGCAATAAAATGGCAATGATGTTTTTGGTTATTTTGCAATTTGTTTATATACCGCAAATTATATCGTTATCGCAATATTAATCTATAATATCGCGAGTTTTCCTCATATCATGCAGGCCTAGCATTTATCCAAATTACTAGGAACGAATCACTATAAAAAGTTTTCACTTGTTTTTTGAGTGTTGCTGAAATACTCAATTGATAAACAATAATGTTAATAGAAACAGAAAAATGTCTTCGTACCCAGATGATGATGCCGGGTTTGAAAATCTGAGCAAATCTGTCCCTCAGAGCAATGATCACCTGAAAACATTACAAAACAAATTCACAAACATGTTGCTATAATTGAGGGAAGCCAAGCTTTGTGATGAACTCCATCACTGACAATATTTATATATGTGTGCTATAGTTAGAATAAAGAGATGTTCTGCAAAATCAATCTTGTTTACACTTAATAAATTATTGTTTTTCCTTTTTTTTTTTCCTTAATTTTTAGAAAGATAAAAAGAGTTCAATCAAGTACATTTCTGGAGTTTCTTTCAAAAAACTTGTATAAGCTGACGGTTAAATTTGGATATTGACATGCATGTATACACAACCAATGCATGCGCAAACAATGCAGCAGCCTTTGTTACCCATATGGATATGAGCGAGGAGGCATAGAAGGATGTGAGGAGCATGGAGTTCCCAAACATGAGGAGGAAGCAGACTCCCAGAGTGATCTGCAGGAAACAGAAGACGTGTCATTTACAGTCCTGGTGTTCACTCAGCTGTGGACACAGCAGCACAGCCATTCTCTTTGGCATTTGCACGCATATATTAAAAAAAAAAAAACAAACCAAGCACAGAAAGTTTCTAAAGATCTAAAGATCAGTTGCTGGTTGCTAACAGGATCTCCATAATCGTCCAGCATGAAGGAGGTCCAGGATTTCTGTATTAAATTTCTGTGAGGTACTGAAAAAAGCATTCCACTGTGAATTCACAGCCACCAGCTGAATATAATCCTATTTAACAAAGTCTAATCCTAACAAAGAGTAGAATACTGACATTGCTGCTCAGCAGTTACAAAGCAGGGGTTTTTGAAAGTGAGAATATCTTCTTCAGGGGCCTGAGAACACCCTTTTAACGATTTGTGAGCTATTAATGTTGAGGAGAATAAAATGGAATGGAAAATGTATGGCTAAATGCCCTAAATATGACAGATAAAGTCACCGATGTTCAACTTCAACTGACTGTGTTTCCCCAACAGCAGCATCGCACAAAAACACTGCAAAGCTGCGAGTCCTGGAGCTTCTTCACCAGCCAGCAGGTCAGCATTGATTTTTTTTAAGTAAATCAAATAAAAATCCTTATAAATCAAGTCCATACAATAATATTTGGAGTTTTCAGTCAAAGTGAAAACGTCTTTATTGCAGCAACCATGCTCAGGTTCATTAGCAGCTCTGTAGTTCCTGAAGGAGGCACGTTTAGTTGATGACTTTCTTTTCTCTTGAATGCACAAACACACAGCCAGCACATCCCTTCAGCTCCGTAAATTATGTAGAGCCATATGCTGTCCTCTGTCACAAACCTCAGGCATCCAAACACAAAGGCGCCTCTCTCTTCTGACATGTGGAGCACACAGGCCCCGGCTGACGGCCTGCTGTGCTAACAGGATTACGGGAAAGAATGCTGACGCGACGGACAAAGAGTATAGATACACGCGGCCCGACACTTTCTTCAGACACCGGATTCTCCTGGCGGGGGGAAATTAAGCTGCCCATGCTGCTTCAGCTTCTCATGTCCCAGAGATGCATGTTTGAGTTTAAAGGTGCGTTTAATGCTAAAATGGGTCATCTCTGTCTCTGCTGGTAATGAGGAAAAACAGAGGAGCAGTACGTTAGAGAAGCACATCGGTCCAAAACAAAGCTAAACACCAGTTTCCTTTCGATGGCATTTTCTCCTGTTTACTACAGTAAGAACTAATATAAACAAAACAAAAATAGATGCATTTTTCAGTGGCAAGAATGAATCTTATTTTTCTTTATGTTAACCAACAGCTGACTGGTCTGTAGATTTGGACCAAAGGAAAAAAAAAAAAAGCCTTTTTGCTCCTTGTTAGCCAAGAAACTAATATTATGCAAATAAACATCATCAGCACACAGAAGGAGGTTAAATGTCACATTGAAAGAAAATAGTATTCTCCATGAAAGGGTCTGTTGTGCACTGCTATATCTAACAACCATTTCTAGGCGATTTGAGAAGAGTGGCTGCTGATATTTTAACTGTTACTGTTGTGTATAACACATTCACAACTTGAAATTGTGATTAATAAACTGTTTTTGGATGCCTAGAAGTGAATGTTTCTTTATTTGTTGAGCTTTTTCGCCCTTTATTAATTTAGAAATGTTTGTGTCTAGCTTTTAAAAAGTAAAAACCTTGATCAAAGCTTTCCATGTTTCTGATTGTTTTGCTGCCATCAGATTTTGTCTGCAAACTCGACTTAACTTGTAAAAAGGGGGCTGTGAGCAATAAACAAAAACCCAGAAGAGGTTATTTGCCAAAAAGAATGAATTTAACTTTCAATTTTTATCCCAGTCGATTCTTGTTCAGTTTGGGAATTCCAATGACTTACCATATGAGTTACTAAGATGGACTGCATCTTGGCAGCGGCGAGGTAACCCAGGATGTATGAGGCAAAGAGAGAAGCCACCTGAGAACAGATGAGGGGAGAAAGACGAGTGCAGTGAAAGAACACTGAGGAAAATGTGAAAAGAGGTTGAAGGTTAAGACCAGAAAAACATTGATGCACAATGTGCTTCACCAACACATCCAGGCCAGTGCCTGGCTGATCTAAACTATTGTTACTGAAGTTAACATTAGATCTAAATATGCGAACTATTTAGATTTCATGACTTTTACTTAACTAAAACAGATGCTTAAGACAAACTTTGTCCATCCACCTCCTCATCCCTTCTGTCCTCATGGTGTCCCATGATGTGGGATCGATAAAGTAGTTCTGATTCTGATTCTCTCCCATATCCTATTCCTACAAGGACAGAACAGCCTCTTGACATCCTATAACCCATCTTTTTGTGTCCAATGTGTTAATCATCTGATTTAAACAGCTTAATCCTTTTTTGCTAAGTCATGAAACACTAAAACGAGTGCATCTCAATTCTTTGAATCTCTTCGGATGCATTTTCTCTCATTTGGAATCAGTTTGAATTTGGTTGAAGGAAGACGACACAAGCAACTTGTGACGTTTTTGTTACCGAACCCTGATTTCGTAAAAACGTTCAAAACTTTGCCCTGAAGTTCAACATAGTTTGGTAAAAACATCAGCTTGACTGAGCAAAGACAGGTTGAACTCTTACATATTTTGTTACGTTTCCAAAGTCTGTGAAGTCAGGCTTTGCAAAAACGGAATCTTAAGAAAAAGTAAAAAGATCCTTGTTTCAAGAAAAACCGTAATGCAAGTAAAATAATCTTATCAAGAAAGTTTTTTTCAAAATAATTTTTAGTTTTGAGAAAACACATCTTAGTAACAAGAATTTTTTTCTTAAAATACAAATTCTCGGTAAGACCACTAGCTTATTTTGCTTTTGCTTATTTGAAGAAACCATTTCAAATCTTTCAGGTTTCCTTTAAAATAAGAACAGACTTTACTGTAACTGCCAGCAGCAGTGAACCACTGCTGCTGAGGCTCTGTCACCTTTAGTTTTTAACCGGGTTTAAAACTATGCTTTTGGCTGCTTCCTGTTGTGATTATTTCTTTTATTATATTCACTGTTGCCCTGTGCACTGCTGCTGTTAGACGACTCACCATCCCTCTAAAACTCCCTTCCTCTCAGCCTCAGATCTGCAGACTCAGTGTTTTCTTTTAAAAAGCAGCTAAAAACCTATCTTTTTAAAATAGCATTTTCTTAATTTTCTCTGTATTCTGTGTTTTATTGTGTTTTACTGTGGAGCACTTTGCGATTTTTATCTTGAAAGGTGCTATACAAATAAAATGTATTATTATTATTAGAAAAATACATATGTAATACAAAGTAATGTCTATTCTATTCAAAAATAAAAATTAGGAAGAAAATGGATTTACCACTATGACTTTAGCTTATGCTTAAAGACTGCTGTGGGTCACTTTAAAAAAAACATTCTTGGATGAATCAGCCTAATATAAAAATGTAAATGTCCAGTTCCCGTTAGCTTTGAAACAAATGTGTACGGTCTCGGCTGACTCGTGTGAAGCCATGGAGGAGTGAACACATCTGTGTTTTTGCCTCCTGTTTTCCCTCCTCAGCAGTTTTTTTTCAAATCAAATCAAAACGTCAACACTCCTCCCTTCAGCGTCTCGCAGTGCATCCGTCATGTCACACTCCTTTACCTGAGTGAGCAGCACAAACTGGGCGAACTGCCAGGGCAGCATAAAGCACACGTTGGAGATGCCCAGAGCGACCAAAGCTGTCCTGCTCGGGCTGCGTGTTCTGGAGGAAAGAAGAGGCAGAGCAAGCAGAAATAATGAAAAGAGGGCAAATGTTTTTGCTCAAAAGAGATAAGAGAGGACGCATTAAGATGTCTGCGAAAGGACCAAAACCCACGCGCATTTCATTTCACTCAGAATGTGGTGTCAACCACAGCTGATATAACAGGATTGTGCTTCTCTATCTGCAGCAGCTCAACAATAACAAAAAACTTCATTCAGGATCTTCTTTAACTGAAAATAGCAAATGTTGCTCCAGTAAAATGTCCAACAGTGTTACAGCTGAAAATGAGAGCAACATCATATGGTTCTGACAGCAAAATGTCACAAAAGCTGAACATGAATGCTGTGGTTTTGGTCCAGGATGCTGCAGATGATGTGTTGTTGGAGATAATATTTCATTTGTACTAAGTTGTGAATAATCCCTCTGCTTAAGATCATTACAGACTGTTGTTTAACTGTTTAGGGTTTGAAAAAACTACTATTCAACCAGAAAATTTTATTATTTAAATCAATGAATTGATTATCTTGTAGTTTTTAGGCAATACAGCTTGATATTTGATATTTAGATTTAGACACCTTTGCTTAGTTTAAACTTTTTGAAGTTTTTTTTCTTATGCAAAAGCAAATTGTTTCAGAATGGATAATATTGAATTGTGTTGCCTTGAAATCGAGTAGATGACAGTGAAACCAGCTCTGAAGAGCTATTTGGGCTTTTTTCAAAACATTACAATCTATCAGAATATCTTTTGAGTGTGAAAACAAGAAATTTGGAGCTCAAATACACGACAGAAAATGAGTAGACCTGAATAATTGGACGTAAAAATCAAAACCTGGAAATGTCATATTTAATGGATCCATGACATGAAGTGCTAGAGTAGCTCAAACTTTCGTCAATATAAATTGAATAGTAACCTAAAGAAGTACATTTGCATGCAGGACAAAGTAAAAGCGCACTTGAGTGGAACCTGCGTTGATGCTGATGAGGGGATTCCTTCTACTCTCTAATTATTTCTTATAAGTTATTAAATCGAATTCTCAGGACTAAGATCCATTTGGTTTTTGGAGATACAAGTCAATGTACCATCACATTGTAACATGAAAATCTACAAGAGATTATGAAATATTCTTAGTATTTTTTTTTTCAATTAAAAGACCGGTTTAAAGTTTAAAGTAAAATCTAAAGGAAAACCTGAAATCTCTTGTCTAAAGAGGCTTTTCTTCAGCTCAGATTTGTTGGCCAGCATTCTGGTTGGCCATATCTCCTCCTATTAAACTAATAAAGTCCAACCCACTTGTACACAGACCCTAGAATGACCTTACCGTAGAATGTAAGTAAGAAGAAGCATCTGCAGGACCAGGAAGGGGTAGGCAAAGCTTTCCCTTAGGGGCGGAGTCCACATCACACGGGTGCTCTGACCAGATATACACCAAAAATAAATACTACTAATAAACAAATATTTAGTTTTGAGTATATTCATATGTTTTGCAGGTTTTAGAACGGACGGAATATTTGTACACATTATTTTTAAAAAAAAAACAGACTCTAAGCATGGCGGAGAACATAGGGCAAAGGTGCTCGTTTCCATCATCTTTATTGAAGTGTTTGAGGGAACAAGGCACTAATCATACATATGGAGGCAGACAAAAATGACAACAGGGCTCATATTTACTTGTACATAACAATCAGATCTTGTAGTATCTAAATAACAAAGTCTCCTCATTTAAGGATTTTGCCCACTAAATACTAAACTCAAGAAGGGTTTGTTACTGTGAGTGTTTTTTTTTTTTTTTGTGGTTGGGGTTGTTAGCAAAGTCCCCCCCCCCCCTTTCCTACTGGGACGAGGAAAAACAAAGATGTACATGGATCTAGTCATCTACCAGAGGAAGCATCAGAATGGAGCACAGCAGCGTTTCTTCTACATTTACGGTCTTTTTCAAAGGGCCTTTATCCAGAGATGCAACTTTAAGCTTAATTTTCTTCATATATGTCCTCCATCATCAGAAAAATGCCACAAGAACATGTTAAAAAGGCCAAAAACAAGATTTTTTCATCTGAGTGGGTTTTTTTTAGAGCAGATTCCAAACATTCTTTTTATGCTTTAATTCGTAAAAAGTTAAAGCCCATGAGCATTATTTGATCAAATCAGCTCACTTACCTCACCGTGATTGAAGAAAAAAAGCAGAGTGGTGACGATTCCACCCAGCCGACTCCCACTGATGGAGAAAAACATTGAAACGTGAGGAAATACAATGAGAAGCAGAGAAAAGATGAACAGGTCTTTTAATGCATTGCTCATGTTATGCGTCAAAGACAGGAAGTAAAAAGAGAGTGCATCTGAGCTGACAGCTTACTTATGAGACGGAGCATTTCAGATAAATAGACAGAGGAAACTTGCTGCTTACCTGAGTGTGACCGGTCAGATGGAAACAAAGAGAACTCACCTCAGGTAGGCGCCATAAATGAAGAACAGACTCATCATCACGCCGTTCAACAGGAAGACGCAGGTCACATAAAAATAAGCCGGGTCACCGAGTCCTGTCGAAACCATCGGACAAACAAACGGGTTGTGTTGTTAGGGTTTATGCAGAAATCAACCATTGGTAACCTATGACCTGAGATGCTTCAGGCTGATGAAGTTGGGTCCATTTAAAAATAGATCATGAAGGAGGTAACAGATCTGCAGAGCTCTTCCTGAGGGGCTACATCACAACCTTCATATGTTGCAGCTCCATAGTGTAAGGATTCAGTGGTTTGTGGGGATGGGAATTGAAGCCCCATGAAGCTTCCCTTGGGGTTCATGTAATTGTGCCGGAAAAATGAACCACCCATTCAGTGCTTTGAAACCACACAGAACAGCGTCATCTGGTGGTGGACTGGACGTATCTCATATGCTTCAACTAAGCTCCTTGTAACACTTCAATGTGGAAATGATGATGGAAAAAACGTAAAACAAAACAATGTTGTTAATGATGATTAAAAAGAACAACATAAAACAACACAACATGTGACGTTTTCTGTGAGAAGTGCTTGACAGCAAAACACACATCACATGAAGAAATGAAACGCAAAGCAAAAAAATAATTTTGTAAATTGCTGACCTTGAACTCAGAATCTCTGGAAGAGACTCCCCTCGACTTTTCCACTGAGCTATCGCAACTGGTGCTTGTTAGCTTTGCCATTATACATTTATTGAAGTATTTTTTTATACACAACGTTCATAGTGTATGTTTTATTAGGAGAAATCGAGTAGAAACGATCCTGAGCCACAGTATGTTTTTTACCAGGAGTCATGGTAAAGTTCACTGAACTGACGCTGATTCTGACACAGGGGAAACACTAGAACTGGTCGGGAAACGTTTGGGATTCATTTTGTGTTTCTAGAGAATAGCGCGCCCAACTGTTCGAAACGCAAGTGACATCTGAACCGTAGTTCGACCAAACGAAGCCTTTGGCGCGTCATACGTCATCAACCACGTGATGTGCGCTAGTTGACACCCCCCCCGATACATTGTGCCGAAACCCTCTGTTTCATGAAGGTGAAACGTGCGCCGAAGCGCCGTGTCAAACACGCCATCCCTAGTGGTTTGGTTTTGTTCTTGGTCATGTTTTTGGTTTTCTTTTTGTCAGTCACTCCACCTTCAGGTTCATGATCCACCGCCGTCTTCAGTTCAGTTAATTACCTTCAGCATGATTAAGCGTCTTGGTTTCTGTCCATCCTTGTCAGGTCATCTGCTCTTTTCTGCCGACGGTTTGTTTCTCCCCATAGTTTTGTCATGTTTCACTTTGTTTATTGTTTTATTTCCTGTCACCATGCCTGGTCTCCTGCATTTTGGGTCCTCCACCAGTTCCTGACACGCTAAAATAAAATCCTGGCTGCAAATGTTTTCTACGTTACAGCAAAGAGCTACCATTAGGCCCTTCTGAAAAATCACTGTCTGTTCTCTAACGCGCTTCTCTGACGGCAAACATAATGTGCCGGTTGACAGTTACAGGAAGAACAAGGCGGCTTACGGCGGGCAGAAGTAAACACAGAGAACAGCCTCGTCGTAACGACCCGGGGGCACCTCCACTAATGAGACTGACGGAGACTGAGATAGCAGCTCCACGGAAAAGAGCCGACAGCAGATTCTGCCCATTTCCACTAAGCTGATTTACCCGTCTAGAAAGAGTCTCTGCAGACAAATTGAAAAACGGATGTGTGTAATAGGTTTAAAGATCCCTTCTTAATTCACCACACCGCTTCTATACAGGAGAAAGGGAGTACAATATATGTTCTTTAAGCAGAGGTGTCACTTTGATGTGTGAAACACAATATAAAAGCACTGTGTTTCATGATTGGGGAGGTCTTGATTTTCACAACTGTTCATAAAACTATTAGCTGATTAATCGGCAAAACTAGAAACACTGTTTAGAAAACCTGAAGCCATTCCTTCTGTTAAATCAAACATTAAAACAAAGTTTTACTTTGAACAGCAGCACTTAAGTTTTCAAATAGAAAGAATCAGGTGACATGTGCCACTGTAGTTTTCACAGCTCCTGTTTTCTCTTTTTTAGTATTCAATAACAGCGTGTATCAAAAACACACCACTGAACCCTTTTGATGCTGTTATATCTTTATAACAATGTACTTTGATTCTCACAAAAGCATACTTTTTTTTTTAAATGCACGCCAACCTCCTGTCTCCTCCTTTGCTTGGGTAGAGAAAAACGTTTTCTCTAATACATTCTAATGTCTCAAACTTGTTTTTACTTTTGTCTTAAAGCACTACATTCAAAATTGAATGCCTTTGCATATTTTAAGGGGGGTTGTCTCGGAAGATTCTCAGTCATCCAGGTCATGTAATCACGGGATTCTGTTAGAACTAAAAGAGTTTCTCACATAAGTTGTGAAATGTTTAGATTGACCTTTGAAGCCCCGAAGATCATAACCCTGTGAATTCAGACGGGATTCAAATTCAGGCGTTTTCAAAGATGCCAGGTATTAAAAATAACCTTAAAGACTGGACAGCTGTGACCACCGTGGGGGGGGGGTCACCTTTTCTCTTAATTCTCTGAGGTACCATAAATCTTCAGGACTGCGATGTGCTGATGACTATTTCTTAAGTCTTCATAACAGTGATGCCAAAAAAAGGTGCACTTAGGAAAACACTGAATCATGGAAATTAATGTTGGTATCAAAGCAAACCCCAGCTGCATCTGAGCTCATCTCTCTGACCTCAGAAATGTTGAAACTGGGGGAAGAAGCAGGACAATGAACCCAACCCACTGCAGCAGACTGACTGATAATGAGAAAAATCAATGTCGCTTCCAACAGCCCACTAAAGTCCAAACCTCAACCAGAATGAAATGAAGACTTGGAAAACAACATAAATCAATTACATGGTGCAACAATGAAAAGATACAAAACTTGGGTGCATCGATGCTCACTAGATCGGCGAATATAGACCACAATGCATTGAGTCTGAAAAATTTTTGTCGAAAAAATGTATTTAAAAATATATTTTTAATAAACCATCAACACTTTTATCTTCAGAAGACAGTGAACTCATAAATAATCATCACAAAACGCTAATATTTACTAGATTTTAACTTTGGGAAATCGATGACGTCATAGTAGGCGATAAAAAAGAAAAAGAAAATAGTGAATGTGGTGTCTGAATTGCTTTTAAAATTCAGGGCACTCGCACTATATAGTTTTTTAGTAGTTAGGGGTTAGGGTGGGAATTGGGACATAGCCATGATCTGGTTTGCAGCCCAGGATCTCCACAGCAACAGGCGTTACCTTCGCAGCTGTCCACAGGACTGAGGCCCTCCCCTCTGTTGATGGACCAGCACATTTTGGTGGGAATTCCAAAGTAGCCCATTATACTCGTGTACACCCGGTACCAGCTGGCCAGGACCACCTGAAGAGAAGAGACAGAGTATTAAACGTCTGTTCAAACACCCTTTTCTTCCTGGCCCGTCATCTCTGAGGAGAACAAACAAAAGGTCATGTAGGTCACAGTGGTGCCTGTGGTAATGGGAGCTGGAGGTGAAGGGGCAGTTTCTTTTATTAAATATTTCTATAACAAACATGAAACAATAAAACAAAAACAGCTGCTGTCGTGTATATAGGCAACAATCTGATGATATACAGTGATTTCCTAAATCTCAGTAAACAAAAACATTTCCTGAATATATTTAGGATTACAAAAGTGAGAAGAACTTGGTTTCCATCTTTAAACACAGCAAACTAAGGAAAAAGCAAACATTAAATACAATAACATTAAAAAACACTAACATTTTAAAAGAAAAAAGTTTTTCTGAAATCAGAAAGAATGTAGAAAAACTGGCGAATGTTCAACTATCATTTATCTGCACCTTTAGCATTGAAATGTTTACTGATAATCTAGAAAGTTGTAAAAAACAACGAGCAGTGCAAACGAATTTTACAACAGTCTGGAAAAAATTTCAAATGAATCAAATTTAAGGAAAAATAAAATACCTCCGGATAGAGATTAAATCTCTTCAGTGTGTTAATCACCAACGGATGCTCCGTCAGCCGATCGTTCATGATCATGTGGAGGCCCTCCAGAAAGGTGGGAGCCTCAATAATGGTTTTGTAGTAGGAATAGTAAAGACCCTGAAATCCAAAAAGATTTTGAATGAAATAGGACGGCTGAACAGCAACAAAAAAAAACAATAAAATAGCTTTTCACTGAAAAACCAGCAGCACCAAGAAAACCCAGAGAAGACTCAACAGATGGTAACTGATTGCAGTCCATTTGGTAGAACAGCAGGAGGGAGGCAAAATTTAACATCTTCACCTTTACTGTCAGCAGCTTTCACAACGTTACTGTGAAACAACACACAGCTCAAAAATACCAAAATGTGTTCATTTTGCCTTTGGCTAGTGGCTTTTCTGTTCAATTCTGTGGAAAAGAACAAGCATTAATCTGGTTGCTACTGCATCATGTTTGGAGTACAAAGAAATCTGCTTTCTCTTTACTTATTTTGGGGAAAATAACACCAAAACATCCGTTTTTAAGTTCTTCCTGAATGCGATCTAATCTAGTCTTCATTTCCTTCTACCTTTCTTATCTGGGGACTGTTTTGTTAAGTGTCTCCCTAAACCAGCACCACTGGGACGACATTATAAAGCCTTCAAGCTGCCTGCACTTTCCTCCTTTATGTTGGTTCTAAACCTATGTGACCATCCTTACATATTTGTATAGTTTATTTACAATTTTTACTGATTCAACTGTGAAAAAGAAAAGGGCCACTTGTTAGCATCTTTGCATGGTGTACATAGTGTAGTAGGGTCAGAGTCACCTCCTGAGGAGACAGAGGTCCTTTGGTGTGTGTAGGCCACTATTTTGGACCTTTTATGAAAAACTGTCGTTGCATCAGCAACTTTCTATGCAGTGGTCTGCTGGAGTGAAGGAATTACAGACGGGGACAAAAAGAAACTGGACAAACTGGTCAAGAGAGCTAGCTCTGTCCTGGGCTGTCCCCTGGACTCGGTGGACTCTGTAGGTGAGAGGAGGATGCTGACCAAGCTGTCCAGCATCCGGAACAACCCCTCTACCTCGTTCAGCCGCAGACCGTCAGTGCAAAAAGGAACGCTACAGGAGGTCCTTCGTCCCAACTACACAATAACACGGTCTAGGACTGCTGCTGTATCTACCTTTTAATTTATGACGTGTACTTTTATGTCCATTTTTTATTATTACTATTTTCATTCTTACTCATGGTATTTTGTTTTTCTGCTATATATCTTGATTGGCTGCTGTGACAACTGAATTGCCCTCCAGGGATCAATAAAGTCCCATCTGATCCTTTCTTATCTTATACTGAAAGCACTAAGTGTTTTGTGTTTAAACATTTTCATAATGTGAAATATCCTCGTTGGGAATGTTTTAGCTTCTAAAATCCTTAGCTAATGTTTAGAATGAGAAACTTTAACATTTCAAAACAATTTTTATTATTTCATTTTATTAAATGAATGCTGCCTTCAGTTCACTAAAGTTGTTCTGCATACACTAAAGACATTAGTTTATATGGAAAACTATTTAGTAAATTAATTAGGAATATATTAATATGCTGCAAAGTAAATGTACAAAATTATTTAAGATCTAAATAAATAACCTCAGTTCTAAAACTTAGCTGAGCATTTCAAGAGAAAGTAAAGTAAACTCTTTATTTACCATTTCTGTTCTAAAAGCCATTTCCTTCTCCAGGTTAGACAGGTGTGAAAAGTGTCTGTCATTCTCAAAAAGACGTGACAGGTGATACCTGTCATGGGAAGGAAAAGAAATAAATAAGTAAAGACTTAAAGGTCCAAACGAGACTCAAAATGATCCCATTCTTACCAATGCAGATATCCCGAAAGACCAGCTGTAAAAAGAAGAACAAACTTTCACTGTTATTAGTCTCTAACAGCCTAAAACAGCAGCCCGCGTGCGCGGTCAGACAAATGAAACTGTAAACTTTTCCCAGAACCCCTCGCGTCCAACTGTCAAAGAAGCAAAAAGATGCCTTCTTTAAGTTTAAAGAAAGGATGGAGCTGATCCGCTCCAGCAAGAAGCTGACGTTGCAGAGCTAGCGCTACGGTAAGCTAACGTTAGCCATGTGATGAGTAACGGAGATAACCTGATGAAGAAGAAGAACCGCTAACTAGCACCACTACTTAGCGCGAGCTCAGTGGGAAGCTAGCAAGCTAAAACTTACCCAGGAAAAGAAAGCTGCTGGTCTTGAGCAGAGCAGAGGGAGTTAGCCCCAGCTTTTGTTTGACGCTTGAAAGTCCGTTCGGATGCGCGCCGTGGAAAGCCTTGCTCTCCCTCCCCGACCGTCTCACGTTACTTTTGCCGTGGGGGGGGACGAGAGGGCTTCTTTCGCGATCAGTAGCTGGAGTCTTCCCAGCAGCAGCTTGTTTTCTGTTTTTGGCCCCCATTGCTGCCGGAGGAAGTGGAGGTCAGAGGAAGGATGGACTGCTGAGGAAGCCGCAGGGTGTGTGAGCCGAGCAGCTCCACCGCCTCTCCTATCTGGGTCTCGGATCTGCACCTTTACCATCCGAATAATGGGGCTCGTTGACGGGGTCCTACAATTCCTATGAGTGTGCGCACCCTGCCGGCAGCGTGGCGCAATTGCAACAAGCTTCTACTGGTATCCACGGCAACAGCAAATGAGCCACTTCACGCGTGGTTGATGAATCTAAACAAAGCAAGGTCTCCTTATTTTAGCCAGATCTGAACCCTGGAGAACCAGGTGCGGTGCTAGAACATTTTATATGAGGGCGCAGGAGGGGGACAGAAACACTAGAGGGGAAGGTCATTACAAATGAAAGGGTCAGAAATACGGATTGCCTTGTGCTGAGTGTGAAATTTGGTAGAGGAGATATTGTGTGGGGTTGTTTTTCAGGGCTTGGCCTCTTAGTCCCAGTGAAAAGACCTCTGAATGCTTCAGGATACACAAACATTTCGGACAATTCCATGCTCCCAACCTTATAGGAGCCGTTTTGAGTGGGCTCCTTCCATTTCCAACAGCTCTGTGCATCGGTGCAAAAAGCAAGGTCCATAAAGACAAGGATGACAGAGTTTGGTGTGGTTGACTTTGACTGGCCTGTACAGAGACCTGACCTGAACCCCACAGAACACCTTTGGGATGACTAGAGCAGAGACTTAGAGCCAGGCCTTCTCCGCCAACATCATTGTGTGGCCTAACCAACGCACTCCTGGAAGAATGGTCAAAAATTCCTATAAACACACTCCTTCAGCCTTCCCAGAAGAGTTGAATCTGTAATAGCTGCAAAAGGTGGACCGACATCATATTGAGCTCTATGGGTTAGGAATGAGATGGCACTTCAGTTCATATGTGAGTCAAGGCAGTATAGTGTGATGCTCATGGTCCTGATGTCAATACTGACACCTAGCGACAAAAAAATAAAAGCTGCCAAGTAAACCCGGCTGTGTCTGCAACTCACCGCTCCATCACCCCAGGTGATGGGTCAAATGTGGAGAACAAGTTTCCCCTCTAGGTGCGTGATGGGACTTTTCACTTTTAACTCATTTGGCAAACAGATAAAATCATATCGAACAATCAATACTTTCACCGCTCCTCTGTATTAGTGTTATAACGTGTTTTCTGTCACATCTGCCCACTTATGTTATTTTATCTATTTGATTTTCTAGTTCTTTGTCTACTTTTCCCTAAGTTGTTGCTATTATGTTTAATGAATATCCTATTTACGTTTATCTATTGACATCCCAATTTGTGTTATTCTGTATATGCTGTTACTCTTTCTGTGTTGATTTAACTTGTTTTTATTTATTTTTGACTCAAGGACCACCAATCTGTCTAGAGATTAAAGCTGAAAATTAGCCTAAAAGGTATACGATATTTGCTTTTCAATGTTATACTAATTTCTGCTGTCTCTCTCCTAAATAAAGAAAACAAACAATAAATAAAAACGGAAAACTACATCCAAAAGGGTAAAAAACACACTTAAAAAAGATCCCACTTCTGTGCATGTTTGTTTATATACAGTTTATTTACAGAAATAATAAACAAAAACTAACAAATTTTAATGAAAGAACCATTTTCTCTGCATCACAGGAGGTAGATATGAGTTTTGCATCAATAATAATTATCTAAAGTGTTTATATACACATCATTTACAGATCCTACATGTTAAGTGTCTGCAAATGCAGCAGAAAGAGTCCATCTGTAGTGCTTCAAAGGACGAAAAGCTGGTTTTTGTTATTATTTAAAGTATCTGTGTGATGAATATGTGTATTATTTTTTTTACTTTACTTTTCTCCCAAGATTAAGGAAATTCGGCGTCCAGCCTCCAGTTTCTAGGACTCAGTACTGCTCAGCACAACACGTGCAAGTCACTCACTCCTCCACACTTGGGCCGTCTGCTCCGACCCGGCTGCCGAGCCCTCGGAACACTGCCACGACTCCACGTTGGCGGGTAAGACATTCAGACTGCTCAAGACCTCCTCCGCCGTCTTTCCCAGCATGCCCTGCATGTCACAGACAAAGCGGTAGACGTAGCGCTTGCCCGCGGTCTTGTGGATGATATTCTTGTGGTAGTAGTAGCGCAGGCCGCGGCTCAGCTTCTCGTAGTTCATCTTGGGTTTGTTCTTGCACTGACCCCAGCGCTTGGCCACCTGTGAGACCAGCAAACAGCACAAAGCTGGACTTTTGGATTTGGACTCATGACGCTTATAAAATACAAAAAATATATATATAGTTGAATTATTGAAATCCATTAGACCCAAACTGCCCCCACTGTATCTGTGGCTTTTTTCTTGTCTCAGTTAAGAGCACAAACTTGCCTCATATCTACAAAACACACCTAAACTTAACTTAAGCTAAGCTGTGGGCTTGATGCGTCCTTGATTTGGTGCCAAATCTGGCAATTTATACTCATTTGTGTGGTACGAAACAATATGCAGCACAGATTTGTCCTGAACGCATCTGATTTCCAGTTTATATCTTGGGTCATTTGAGAATTTAAGATGTCCAGGTGAATATCCAAAATCCCCTGTTTTAAGAACATAAACAAACTCATATTCTTGCAATCCACATAGGCAGACTGCATCTTTATTTTAAGCTCTGATAAATTTGGAACAACCTGTTTAACTCTGTGATTTTTCTAAAAATAAGGAACTTAATCCCTCTTTAGGTGTAAATGTTTAGGTTCTAGGCTGCAACATGAAGTGAAAGGACACCAGAAGTTCCAGTAGACCCTTCCTCACCTCTGTGGGATCAGACATTTTAAACTCCCAGCCGTCTCCCGTCCAAGAGATGAAGGTGCGACAAGCTGAGTCCAGAAGAAGTTCTAGTAAAAACTGCCACAACTGGATGGGACCAGAACCTGAGCCAAGCACACAGACACACACACACACAGATCAGTAATGGGAAGCTCAAGTATTTTTTTTGTTTCACGTCAGGATTTATTATGGTTCAGTGATCTGAGAAACTGAGGGGCTGATTCTGACCTGGATACGCTGACATTCCTGTCATCTGACCCTCCCGATCAGGTCTCTGAGGGGGTGTGCCTTTCCGTTTGGCCACACGGGGGCAGTGTTGCTCCGAAGCTGGAGGGTTGGCAGGGCAGGAGACAGGAGGAGGCGGTGGAGCAGGAACCCATGGAGACTGATACTCAAACCAGAAGGAAGATGACTGCCTCTGTGAGTCTGAGTCAAAGTAGCTCTGATCTGCATCACCTGTCGAACAAAATCATCAAAAGTCACTCACTGCCATGACGACGAGAGCCACTGGTTAAAGGTTTGAGGGAGGGGCTATACATTGCAGCACGTTAGATGGCTGTCCTGTGAGAAAAGGGCTGTGGCTGGCCTCCACAGCCGGACTGAACTGTCCGTCCTGCGACACTAGGCTCTGGTAAGAGGGCGGAGCCTCCTGGTATCCCGCCTGTGACTGGTCTGCTGTCAGAGGAGAAGGGAGATTTGTTTTTAAATCACGTCTGAGAGGGAGATGAGGGTGGGAAAGCTGATCTGTAATACCACAAAGACTAACCTTGGGGATATGACGCCCACCAGCTTAACTCCTTGTAAGAGTCCAGGTTGAAGAGAGCGGCATCACTGCTGCTTCCTATGAAAATTAATTAAAAAAAAGAAGAGTTATAGGATGATTGAAAGACTCCCTCCACCTCATATTAAAGCCCCACTCCAATCACTTTTTGATCTATTGTATCTATTTTTTACCCCAAATCATTAAACCTGTGTCATTTTCTAGAACCTAGTTTCTGCAGAGCAACACTTAGGTCATTAGAAATTCGCCTCTGAGTTGTGGGTGGGACACTCGGTGTGGAGTAAGCCCATCCTCTTCCTATCATCCATATATGTGTTCTCCCACTCACAGCCCCAACCTAACATTAGCTGTCAAAGGAAGACATAGTCATCCACGAGCGGATGCATCAGAATGGAGCTCGTGGCCTGCCAATTGTAGCTCTTATGTCTCAAGTACAAGCTTTTCCCAAATGCATTTTTTTAGTCTGCTATTGATTCACAACAATATGAATACAGAATGCAATGCAATGCAACCCTTGTGCTATCTAAGATGACCCCACCCTTGCATTGACTTGTTTCCATACCATGAGAAAGGTGAAAAGATTTCATGTAATCCATGGACACCAGTGAAGATCACAAATCATTGAAGAAAAAAGGTTCAGAGCACTGTCTAGTGGGTCTAGATGACCCGACTCCCAATGTTAAAGTGCCTAGGATAGCACAAGGGTTACGATACTTTTTTTAAAACTTGTGTCCTCCATCATGATAAAAACGCCACAGGAACATGTTAAAAGCGCCATTTTCATTGGAAGGGGTCTTCAAGGCAAAGGTTTAAGGCATCTTTGGGGGCTTTACCTTTGGATTCATACAGGTGGGTCATCTTTGGAGGTTCCTGGTAGCTGCTTTCTGCTGGGAATTGCTGCGGTGCTTTATTGTCTAACAGAAAAGACAGGTCTTCACCAGGATAGTCTGGGGGTTAAGCATAATGTAGAGAGGTGGAGTCAGTAAAGGGAGGGTCAGCCAGATGTTTACTGAAGACACCACCAATGGTTTTAGGCACAAACAAATGTCGGCTTTGATTTATTTGAGTGTTGAGGAAAAGTTGAGACTTAATAAATGTCCCTTTTGCTAGTTTCTGTGACTAAACAAAAGGTCAAAATAGGGGGGCTCTAAATCCAAAAATCATTGGTTTGGTGCCTCAAGCAGGAGGTTAGTCGAAACTCAGGAATACATTTGTGAGTGATGGAGATCATGTCCTGATGACGGCTGCATGGAAGAGCGCTCAGACCGTCTGCTCCATGCATGGATGCGGCGGAGGAAACAGGCAGGGAGGGGGAGGAAGAGCCGGGAGGAAACTCCTCCGGAGGGAGTGTGACAGGGTAGTGATGGAGGAATGGGGAGGGGAACGCTAAATCTGTTGGAGGAGGAAGTCTGGAGGAAAGGATTAGAAAAGGCAGGGAAGCGAGGGGAAACGTGGAGCATGTCTTTAACCTGACCACCTAGTTTCTGCACCCCCTCCTCCACACATTATCACAGCCAGCACCACCCAGCTGGTCTGTAGTCACGCCTCTGGAGTCAAGGTCTGTCTGAGAAAGCTCTGACAGATGTGATGATGCTGCCTGCACAAGTATTTCCTCTGTCCTTCACCCGCTCACACCCAGAGGAAACAGACACTCCTGCAGTCCGTCTGAGCAGCCTCAACTCAATGGCCAACACACGGAGTTCCGACAGCCCCTGAACTCACCATACGATGTGAAGTCGAAGCCGGCCGGGACCTCCTGCGTCCTGAAGTCCTCAGTGCAGAATCCGTTACGGCAAATCTCCATCTGAGACCACAGTCACGTGATTAATCGTTTTAAAGCACACACAAAGTGTAGAGGATACGTGATCTCAAAGCGCATGTCCGAAAATCTCCACTTGTTTCAGCTTTATCGACAACGACTGTAGCATCTTCAAAGGAAGTCGCTCCTCCTCACCTTTGATGTCGGGACTTTTCGGTCCGCTTGGTGTCCGAGAACCGTCCGAGAACACGCGGCTCCTGCGCGGCCGCACCACAGCGCTCCGCTGCGCTCCGGCCCCGGGGCCTTATAAACGTGGCCGGGCTGGGGGGCGTGGCGCGGACCTGCGGGTGCGTCGTGACCCTTCAGAGCCGAAGTTTGTTTAACCCGAAGTTACGTCACCACCACCCCCCGCCCCTCCCCTGAAGCAGAGTGACCAAACCGGCTTCATTCATTCATAAAGACTCTGCTGCGTTAAGAGCAGCGAATGGGATCAGACTCTGCAGGAGGACTCCACCTGGACTCTGCAGGAGGACTCCACCTGGACTCTGCAGGAGGACTCCACCTGGACTCTGCAGGAGGACTCCACCTGGACTCTGCAGGAGGACTCCACCTGGACTCTGCAAACTGTCTGCAAGGCTGAGACTCTGCACCATCCCAGAATTCAACCCTCAGTCATGCCAAAGCGTCTTTATTCCACACCACATCATATGAAAGCAGACAAACAGGAGAAAAGAAACAGTAGTTTGGGGGAAATGTTGTTTTCTGATGAAACGTCATAAAAAATGAACAAAAAATAAAATGAGACAAATACTAGATCGCAAATGTCAATAAAGATGATCTGTCGGAGGAAATTACTGGACTGATGTTTAGAATTGGCTGTCATTTGAACATGTATCTGTTAACAAAGGGACTTTAGATATTGTTGAACATTAAAAACAAATAAATATAGCATATTTTAGCCATTTATAGGCTAATTTGATTGGCAAATGATAAAGAACAGATTATAAGAACATAAAACACAGGTATAGGCCTATAAGACTATACTGTGAGTACTAATAAAATACTAGTAAATACTAATAAAAATAGCCAAATAAAATGAAAAAAATCAGTGTCTGTTCTGATTTCTGCCATGATTTGTTCATTTTGTTTTACTTTTAACAGACTGTTGTCAGCACATTAAATTAGTTATGAGTGGGAAATGTGTAGGTTTTTTTTTTTACTTCCGGTGTGCAGTGCTCTTTATTCTTTGTTCCAAATAGCCTAATCCTAAAAACATCAAATGAAGACAGATGGGAGTCCTCATTCCGATTTGGGGTGATAAAAAAAAAAAAAACTGACATACAGAGACAAAGTTTCTTCATCGAAAAGAAAACTTCTGCCAGTGACTCATTTGTTTCACGACTCCAAGTCATTTGTAAATCATTTTTTTTAAAAGGACGTAGAAATAAAATCCTGGAATAGGAAACTGATGCCGGAGCTGACAAGAAGGCAACATGTTAGTAAAAGGAAACATTCATGTGCAACACTATAAATCATCAACTAATTAAAGACCACCTGTGAATTTAACTAACACATGAAGTGAGAGCAACTCTTGTTATTCCTAAATTGTCCTTTCTTAAATAAAACTACATTTAAGCAGTTTTAACCTTATTCCTCTGAAGGCTCAAACTCTCCTCCTTAACAAAAGCAAAACTGTTTTAGAAAAGCTTTGCTGCATTTTTAAACACAGAAATTAATATGATGTTGACGTAAAAAGGTTTTTCAACTAAAATCGGATAAGGATGGGAGTACGTCATTCCAATTCAACAATAGCCTAAAGATGTGGTTGGGAAAAACACAGCAATAAACATCTTTAGACCAAAAAACACAAAAAGGACAACATCTTTTAAGGTGTTTACATATGTGACAAAACCATTAAATTTAAAATAGTGACCGCTTCTTTTGTCCTTAAATTAGGGTTAATATCCGTTTTTAAGGAGAAAAGGAAATAAATGTGTAATACTACCTGATGTTTCTTTAATTAATTTTACTTTATTTTTTAATATTTTGCTAAAATTAACAGAGAATTATTGCTTTTTTAACTGAATATAAACAAAACAAATAAACAGCATTAGTAATTTTAAACCTTTGTGGTATAGCGATATACTTTTCCTCGTTCAGCAATTTAAAGATGAGGGTTTAATTGCATCGCATATTTGAAGCGTTTTTTGTTTGTTTTTAAATAAAGCTATTTCCTATTATGTAGCTTTGCGCATCACTGCTATGAAATTCAATATTTTATACCTAAAACATAAAAAATTTCAAGTTTTCTTCTTCTAAGCCGCATCATAAACATTCCCATCAGTCATCAGACGCGTGCGCACTGGAGCGGACCGAGGCTGAATGACTCCAGCAGATTTCACATCACTGATTAACAGGCGCACGGGGGGAGTGGGGGCAGGGGGTACCTTCTAATGAGGGGAGGACTTTAGAAAGCCTCTGAACAATGGTCCGTAAAAACCCGTAGAGCTGAAGAAAGTCTGAAATCACAGCGTGAGTGTCTGCAGTAGATAAGGCCGAGCCCGGAGTCCTGGATAAACAAACACACACACGGGCGCGCGCGCGCACACACACACACACAAATGCGCGAGCGCACCATCTGGAAAAGTGAGGCCGGGGTAAAATCGTGCGCAGACTGGAGTCGTGATTGGGGGCCCAAACTTGGAGACACGGGCAGGACAGAGTTACAAAACAAGTGATTAACAACGGCGCGTGAGCCAGCAAACCAGACACTCACACCAGAGGTCAGAGCAGCATGGAACAGCTCGTGCGCAGAACATCTGGGCAGAAGAGAAAACGCAACCAGAATACCCTATATAGACATCTCCTCCATAAGCAATCCAAATAAGCAATCTAATACGCCCCACCCCTTGCGTGACCCCATAAGAGCCTCCAAAGACCAGAGCTACTGCCCCACCTGCAGCTCCTGGGTTTCACTGAGATCATCACAACCGGGAGGATTCAGGTGAGGAACCCACCTGCTGACGTCATCTACATGAACAGATAGATGACGCCTCATTAAAATCATTGATTCCATATTACGTATTCCTCCTAATCCGATTAGTGTCGCTTGAACATTTATCAGAACTTTATTTTAACTTGTCTGACAAAATAAAAATAGGGATTTATTAATATTGTATTAAGCATCAGAAAACATCATCTATTGAGTTACATGTTTTCTTTATTTTGGCTTCAGAAACTGCAGCTCCAAAGACCAGTTTTAAAGAATGAAGCAGGAAAATAAAGTAACTTTTTTTGTCATTTCAAAAGCAAAAGTTACAAAAAATTCGCACTTAAATTAAAGCTGTAAACTTTAAAAGTGGATTTCATTAAATAAAAAAACAGAGTTCTTTGGTAAGGATGCTGTCTGAACAGATATGAAGGGGAACGCTCATGGAAATCTGAATCATGATCAGATCAAAGTGATTTTTTATTGAGTCCTCACTTTGGTCAAAGCCTCGTGTCAGCACTAATATAGCTGACAAAAGAAAAAATGTTCAGAAAAAAAAAATTAAAGGGTAACAGCCCCAAATGCAAAAACAGAATCTTAAGAAAATAAAAAGACCCTTTTTAAAAAAGAATTATTGTCTTTTTTTCTCTCTTGCAGGAAAAATATTCTTATCACAATTTTGTTTTTGAAAAATCTTAGTTTGAGGAAACATTTCTTTATTCTTGGTGATTTTATTATTTATTTTATTATTTTTTCTATACTCGTGTCAATAACTGTTAGTCCATTCATTTTCTACACTGTATGTTTGTGTATTTATATTGCTAAAGCCTTCTGGATGGATGCAAACTGTATTGTGTCGCTTGGTACTTGTGACATGTGCAATAACAAAAAAGTTTAATTCTTTTCTATTCTATTTTGTTCCAACCCGATTGGCAGATTGATTTCCTCATTTAAAGGACATTTTTCACATTTGAAAAATGTTTTAATTATTTTCTTTTCAGCTTGTTTAAAGGCTTAAACATTTAGAACGAGCAGAACAGTTTGAGGTTAAAACTAAAAACATGGAGTGGTTTTGTTTAAAGTGAAAATGTCATAAATGGTAATATATATATATTAGCTTTATATCCTGAAACTCCCTGATGTTCAAACTTGTGATTTTATGTCATTCTTCTATGCAAATAAAAAAAATAGACTACAGACAAATCAAGAGGCAGATAAGTTTGCTCAGATGAAAACATGTTCATTTTTATTTTGTTCCCAATTTATTCACTTAAACAATTCAATTTTGTTTTTTATTTATGTACATTGACAGTCAGTTTTAAAGTTGTAAAAATATTTGTCTATAAATGTAGTCTCTGAAATGAAGCCGCCACACGCTGCCTCATCGGAGCAGCAGCTGATAAATGGAGGCCTTCATCACCACCGTCAGGAGTTAAAATGTTCACTCAGCTTCTGGACGACACAGAAATATCCCCAAAAACAGAAATAATCAGTTTTTTTTTTTTATTTTACCATAACAGCTATTTGGGTTTAAGTTTTCCTCTTGGTGCTGTACTGAAGCACTAGAAATCAAATGAGATTCAGGCACTACAAAACCACACCCACAAATCTGGAGTTTTCCACAAAAAAGGCTGATATGATATTTTGTCTTATTTTTAACCCAAGCGTCATCTTAAAACTTTCAGTTATGTTTGATTTCCTCCGACTGTTCTTTACTGATGAGCAATTCAAGCAGAAATGAGCAGCAAAGACTAAAAATACACACAGGGTGTGTTCCATTGTTCCTTGTTGCTGCTGGACTCATAACAAGAAAACAAATGTTATTCCGCCATAATACAAAAAAATACTAAACCACATTTTGCTCCTTTTTTTTCAATTTTTAATTTTTTTTATTACTGACCAACAAAATATGACACCATGTGTGTGACTGCAACAACAAAACTCACAACCTGCATGGATGAACATACATTCTTGTTGGAAATCCACTCAGTCAAGCACTTTCCTGTGGACTTGTGCAGCTAAGAACGGTGCAAAACCTTTTAGCTTTGCTTCATTTCTGCTGAAAATGCTTTCACATTGCACTTCTGAGAGAGGACCTGAGCATGTGACAATATTGGTCTCGGGGATTTAGGGGTGATATTACATTAAACCTGAACCCTGGAGCAATTTTCTTCGAATTTTTAAAGTTAATCTGAGACTTTTGTTGTTTGTTTGTGCATTTTTAATACCAACAATAACAACAGCCAAAAAGAAAACAGTGACATAATAAAAAAAATACAGCCAAATATGACCATGTGTCTCCAGGTTTAAACAAGCTTGTAGCTTTACAATTAATACTCACGTGTGGCTTCATGTTTTCCAACCATTTCCATACTTTTCTTCAGATCCAAATTTGTCTCTTTTTTTGAACTATAAATTCACACGGCTGTCATCACTTCCTCTCTGTGATCCACTGGACCCTGCATTTGGAATCACATCAGAGTTTACCTGCAGGGAACTTCATTGAATCAGAGGTCAGATGAGCTTTCACAGCTGTAAAGCATGCAGATAGTTTCATGAAATGAAACCTTTCATCCGGACCAATTGTCCTGCTGTCAGTGTGTGCTCAAACATTCTGAAAAGCTAAAGCTGAACTTAAAAATAATGGTTCTGTGGCTATGAAAGGATTTCACAACAGGTTTGAATTAGGAATTTGAGATTTGTCAACAATCTATTCCAGAGGTCTGCAACCTGTGGCTCAATGGCTTTGGGGGGGAAAAAGCATTCCTTTGAATACATCATAGGTTTGTAGTTTTACATTTTTCTTTTTAGTTATTTAATCTTTTATGAATGTTTACGTGTCAGATAACTGAGTAAAATGACTAAAAGGTTTAGTTTATTTCAGAGTGGTTTATTATTTTTAACATTTTTACATTACGTTTTTAAAATTTGTATTCTATACCAATGTTGTTACGTTTGTTATTGATAGTAAAAGCCAGGAGAACAAAGATGATGGTGCATCACAGTCATATTTATAGAAAAATGTCATGTTTGACTTATATGTAGGCCTGCACAATATACCGCAAATTTATCGTTATCGCAATATCAAGCAGTGCAATATCCATATCGCAAATCAGCAAATCGCAATAAATGGTTACCTTAAATGTGCTAAAAAATCTTATGGCAGCATTGAAGTATTTAACTAATCAAATAAATTCATGTATGCATTTGACCAATTGGATGGACCCTTTCACGTTGTTGACCAATCAGATAGAGGTATTATGTTAGATGTTTGCCTCCTACGTCAACGAGGGTCATTTAGAGTATAATTTTTAAATTGTTGCAGTGAAACGGTAATTATGTTTTTGGTTGTTTTGCTATTTGCGTATATACCGCAAATTATATCGTTATCGCAACATTGATCACTCATATCGCATATCGCAAGTTTTGCTCATATTGTGCAGTCCTACTTATATGTTTAGTTGAAGTATATCTGTTGCAGCAGGGGGGTCTTATTTGGCACAGGATGTATTTTATTTTGAAAGGAAATTGTATGTGCTGTTGTCAAACGTAAAGGAAGTCAAAGCTGTTATACATAAAAATGTATAACTTTGTTTTAACTCAATTATTTTAACATTTTTTTAAACTACATTTGTGAAATGAACGGCCAAATGGCTGCAAAAACAAAACGTCTATTTAAAGGGTGGTGGCTCTCTGGGGTTTAGTCTATAAGACACCGGCCCAAAGGGCTGCAGACACCTGCTGTTGACATTTTAACACCGCCCTTTCTAAACTCTCAAGTTTCCCATATTCTTTTTCTTGTGGTTATTTTGCGGCATTGCAGATACGCGTCAACTTTTTTTTTTTTTATATATTTTATTTCTGCACAGCCAGTCAGCGCTCTCTGTTGCAAAGCGAAGCCCAAAAAAGTGATTTGTCAGCATCAACTATTTCGTGACAGCAAGTCCACATGTTGCAACTTTAACAATAACAACAGCCCAGATCCTGAAAGGTCTGCAAGCTTTCGTTTTCAAGCTTCAAGCAAAAAAAGGGCCGTTCGACTGTAAAACCTTTGCAGAGCAGTTCTTCCAGAAGTTACAAACGTATGCTTTGTCTCTTTTGATGCTTTTTAGTGGCTCTAAAGTCCCAGCAGACGCTTTTTGTGTGTATTTTTTTCAGAATATTGTCAAACATATTCTTTGAGATTGTCAAATGAGCGTTTCTGTGCGCGCAGGAAGCGACGGTTTCACGAGAAGCAGCTTCGAACGAAGTGACTTCACTTCCCAAATTGAAAAGTGTAAGAGAGAGAGAAAAAGAGAGAGAGTGGGGTGGGGGGTGGGGGGTGGAGAGGAGGAGGAGGAGGAGGAGGGGGGGGGTGAAAAACTTGTCATCCGGTTATGGTCTGCGTGAGCTGAAAATTGTAAGTGCAATGGTTTGCGCCATAGCGCCTGCATGAATCGAAGGGAGGTCAGAGGGCCGCACGTTGGGGAGCAAATCGACTAAATGCCAGAGAGCGCGCGGCTGCTGCTGCCATGGACTGTCCGATAAAGGTAGGTGCAGGTTTGCTTTGTGCGCGGCGGCGGCGGCGGAGGTGACAGGCGGCCACCCACATCAGTCTGCTCAGTGAGAGAGTCAAGGCGGTGATGCGAGCTCCCCACTCTTTCCTTCTTGTACAAAATTTCCTCTTCCTTCCCGTTCGTGGTTGTATGTCGGCTCTATAATAACACAACTAACCACTACATCTTTACACACAGATAAAAACACTTATTGGTGGCCGGCTACGCGCGCTGAACAGGAATTCCTGCATTTCTTGGCCTTTTGCTACTTTTTCTGTCTCTTTTTTCGCCCCAATTTGCTTTCGTGAGTTTACCTAGATCATCCAGAGTCTCTGATTAAACTAGGAGGGAAGCGTTTAAACCTAAATCATCACAGAACGAGTTTTTTTTCTTCCTGTTTTAAGTACTTTTTTTGTTTTTGTTCGTGGAGTATGGGTTGATAAGAGTGGCGGGACTGATGCGCACCGAGAAGCTGTCGGTACGGCGCGGTGGTTTGGCGCGGAGCCGGAGGATCCACACGACTGGTATTTCATTTTTCATGCAGTTCCACCTGATCAGCTTCAAACCGACGCCGCTGTCACAGAATACTCGCAGAGCCGGGCCCTGAGCGGCGTAAAAACACCCAAATGGTTTTTATTTTGTTGCGCAAAAGGAGGGAAAAGTAAAGCAACCTCGCTCAATCAAAGCCTCGCTGAGTTTTTTTTTTTTTTTTTGCGTTTCCAAACCGTTTTAAATACTAGCGTTCATATTAAAATAGCCCTTAAAACAAACTTAAATTGATTTTAAACTACTTTCGCGTCACATTTGTGCAGAATTCCCGTCATCTTGCAGATTTTCCGTTAAACAAAAACAAATTTAAAACCTGTTGCTGCTGTTTGATGAACTAATATTTACCTCATTTCTTGTTTTGAGTCTCAGACATGTTTATGTGCAATCATCACTTTGCTGAGTTGATAAAGAGCCGATTGACATTCATTAGATTGGAGCTTAAACAAAGCAGAAGCAGGTTTATTTTCAGATATGTGATCACTTCACCTCGTCTGAACACAGCTGCATGCAGCATTCTTTGCGCGTTCTTATTCACATCATTATTCTCTTGAGCGCTTTCTGCAGATTGTGTTGTAGGTTATTTTAAGAGTAATTTATGGATGCAAACGGGAGCACTTGTCAGGTGTTGTTATCTGCCTTCAGCAGGCTTCCTGTCTCAAACCTCAGACTTTCCGCACACATTTCCGCTGCCCCCTCCCGCACAAAAAAAGTGAAAAATGCAACAAAGACTCGCCCGAAGCGCATTGGACCCACCGAGGCCTCGCGCTGCGAGCCGCAGGGCGCGGGCCTCTGTGAAAAAGCGCGCGGCTGTTGGCGCAGCAGCGCGCGCAGCTGTGCAAAAATCAACCCGATCCGACTTTTACTTCTGCTTTCTTGTGCTTGACTCAGACCCGCGTGCTTGGAGGACTTTCCACAACTCTGCAGGCCTGTACGCGTGCGCACAGCAGCCGCCATCTACTTCAACCTAAAGCGGGAGGTTATTAAAACCAAGTTTGACCAAATTACAACATATAAGTCGTTTTGGAATCTGGTATAAAGACCAGGTTTGCGTGAAATTTTGAGATACAAATGTAACAAAAGTAAGAAAATGTGAAATGAAGCCCTCAAGTCATGGAGGCCACATCAAGATGAGGACCCATAAAGCCCTCGCATCATCAACATGATGTGTTGGTTTCAAAGAGCAGAAATTCAAACCTCACAATGCTTCCAGCTACAGCAAAACCTGTCCTTAGCTCTTTTAAATTCAACTTTCGCTACCGCCATCAACTCTAAAAAAAAAATGGTTTTCAGACAGAACAAGGACAATTTTAAAAGAATGGGGGGGGAAACAAAAGACATTAAAGGAACAAAACAAAAAATGTGGCTCTTACTCAAATTCTTGTTGTAGAATACTCTGTACATATTTCATATGTATATAAAAAAATATATGTTTTGGCTATAAATTGCTTTTAGAAATATAAAAAAAAAACTTTTTTGTTCAAAGATTTTAGATGTGTTAAAAATCATAAACATTTTTGCATACAGGAGCAAAAAAATGCAACCGAATTTTTCTTTTGGTAACACTAGTTATTCTAGAAAGGCTATAAAACGTAAACAAACAAAAACAAAAAACAGAAGATCTAAAGGAAAACCACGAACCAAAATCCTCTTACGATGAACTCAACAAGAGCTGAAACTTAAACTTGATGTGAACAAGAGGAAGGAAGAACCAATCTTAACCTCAACATAAACAGAACTTGAAATTACCTCTAGAAGACTAAGAGACCTAAATTAGAAAGGCAGTCATTTTAACATAGCTTCATATCACTGTTTTCATAAATTCTGTGTGAGAGCTCAGAGAAACTGCTGTTGGAGCGGCTGTTGAACCAGATCTATTAGTTTGGTTTAAAACAGCTCTCCATGCTGCTCACGGAGCCCACATGGCCGTCTACAGCAGCGAGCACACTCCAGCAGCTTTGGGGTCATGTTTTCTGAAAGTTGTTTTGTGTCACTGAGCAACGGCCTGAAACGCAGAGAGCAGGAAGTCAGTTGTGGCATCGGCGGTCTGGCCGCATTTTGGTATATTTGTATCAGTGTGCAGAGAAGACGGAGAAAGAGAAGATAAAGCTGTTCACGCTTGCAGCGCTGACAAGGACAGAAAAGCAAGCAACTGCAAGTCACCATGATAATATCATTATGAGTTGGGAAAAATAGAGTTTGTGCTGCAGCATGTTCTGCAGGCGCTGCTGTCACCTGTTTCACTTTGACAGGAGAAAAAGGTTCTGCTGTTAGTGGAAGACCCACAACGAGAACACAACTTCATCTGTTGCATGATCAAAAATGTCAAACACCACTGCTGCAAGACTGCAGACAGGAACATTTTGACTCTTGGATTCTGTACTGTGGAGACATTTAGGAGGGTTTTTTAAGGGTGACTGCTGCCTGTGGGTTAGTGTTGTTCTATGCATTTGGAGCTTAGAAAACCTTTTTAGGGGCTTCATTAAGCAGCAGAGTTCAAATGAAAGGTTCAGTAGACGTTAAACGGAGCAGTTTGAAAATCTGGGCGCAGATAACTCTAAAGCATTATGTGCATGCCTCTTCCAGTGCAGCAGCAGGAGACGCAGCAGCAGCAGCGTGCATCTCAAAAGTCTGCATCGCTGAGGGAGGAAGCGCCAAACTCTGTGCCATGCATGAGGATGTTCTTGAGAACGTTCAGGCAAAGCTAAACAACAAAGGGCTAACAATGTGATGGCAGCACTTCAATCAAGTCTGCACGTCTCTGTCTAATGGACCCATCCACCCCTCAAAAGCAGGTCTTTACAGTTGTTTTCCAGCTTTTAAAATGACCCACATTCGTGCACTGTGCCCCCCTCCCCTTCACTGTTTCCTCTCCCCTGGCCTGTGCCAAAAGGTTCCTGTGCACATGGCGGACAGGTTTCCTGTAGGCCACTGAAAAAGCACAGCACTGACGCAGGAGGCCCGAAGACAATGCTCAGCTCCTCTAAACAAACAGTGCTGGAGCGCAGTGCCAAGCACGCGCGTGGTCTCGTGCACGCGGACAGCGGACACAACAGCAGGGCCCGCGTTTGGGCTCTCGAGTGCAAATGTGCCATCTTGGTGTGGTTTTCAGGTCTTAGAGCTGAACACAGGAAGACAGAGTTAAATCTCAATTAGACTCCATTTTGAGCTAACCCCCTCCCTCTCTAAACCACCGATCCTAACGACAAAATTAAAGTGTGGTTAAGGTGCTGATGTTGGTTCAGATTAGGCAGCCTTGCACCATTTCTGAGGACTTCATTTCCACTTCACTCGTTAGCGTTGTTGTTTCTTAACTTCCTGTGACTTCAGCTGTCCACATTTTGGATCATTAGAAAGAAGAAACCTTTTTCCGTTTGGGGCAGAGGCTTTTAGAAGATCAACAGTTTGAGAAGGGAAACAGCAGACCGACGCTGGTGGTATTTAAAGCAGAAAACATGCTTCATAAGTCAAGGTTGTCTTTGTGAATGAAAGTTGGTTCTCAACTGACTGACCTGGTTAAATGAAAGCTAGAAAATGTTTAAAAATGTCTCAGTTTAAACGATAAAAGTGTGAGCTTGTATTTATTTATGATGGAGACCATCACTTATCAAATGTTGCCATTTTAACACATGGAGGATGTAAAAGAACCATGTTAAGAGACTGGAAACGGCTAATGCTATTCTGAACCTCACAAGCAAGAATGTGAAAATATTACAGACTGATCAGATACAACAATAAAACCTGAAGACTCTGCTGGGAAAACCTGTGACCCTAAATAAACGTTAGACAGCAGCATCACATACGTGCGTCACAAAGAACCGAACAGTTTTGCACACCAGCATGTCCATCCAAAGCAGTTCTCTATCTCTGAAAAAAACTGCATTTTTCTTCCCTGTGCTCAAAGAAATCTTTTTTTTAGGGGACGTTTAGCCATTTTACATAAATTTAGTACGATTCCGTTAGTTTATCACAAATCTTTCCTTCTAACAGCAACATTTGCATGTGGGGTTTGAAAACCCTTCAACCTGAGCAATCGGACAGATTTTGTGCAAACCAGACGCAAATCCCCAACCTGAACTGCATCATAAGGAGGAAACAATCCATAATTATTATTACCAATGATTCGTGTCTGCCTGTAAAGAAACTGGCTTCAGGGAGGATTTTCAAATTAAAACACATAGATATGGGGAAATCCCACAACTTCCTGTTTGAAACAGCTTTAAAAGGAAAATGAACTGGCCAGTTCCCCATGCAACCACTAGGTGGCTTGCTATCAAACATGTCAGGAAAACTGCCCAACAGAACGAAAGTTGTTTTTTTAGACTTAATTTCCACATCTGTAAAGGAAGAATATTTATTTTATGATGAATTTGCACAGAATCAGAGATATGGCCTTCATGACTTGACTTCATGCTTGTTTTACGAGAATTTCATACTAATATTAACATCAACACAATATTATTTAATAATATTACATTAAAAATTAAAGATGAAACAAAAGGTCAAAGGAGTAACTTAAAGGGCACAATTTGTCCTGAAGCCTTCTGAAATCACAGCAGAGCATTTGAAACTATCCTAAACTGCATTCACAATATTTTTTTTTTGTCTCTAAATACACATTTGATGTAATTTTGGATCTCTTTTCTATACATCAACACAAATGTGATGTTTTGTGTGGAGGCATATAAAATTCAATAAAAAAAGGCTGATCTTTGTTCTAATTTTTGGTATTTTTCCATTTTTTTCAGTGTTTTTTATGCAGTTTTTTTAGACACTACAAAAGCAAAGAACTCCAAACAGGCTGGGCGATAACCTCATCTGCTCATGAAAACTATAAGATGAGCTTCAAGTAAAAGTTGAAAGGCCCAAATGTGTCCGTTTCATAGACACGATCCGTTTAGTTCATGTAGTCGCCCCGATATTGCCAGTCCGTTTTGTTCTTCTTAATTATCCATTTAAAAAAAAAAAAAGTTTCTTTTACAAACATTAAAAATGGTAAAGATGGCCAATTTTTAAAATGTATTTATTATTTATTTATTTAAAACATGGAAAAATACAACAAATATTGCCACTTTTTCCACATTCATATATGTATTATCACAAAAAATGTAAACAAAGATAAGCAGTTTTTAAATTCAATTATTTATTTATTACTTTTTTAAAACAAAACAAAAAAGGGAAGATTACCAATTTTCTAAATTTATTTGCTTTAAAACACAAAAACACTAGAACGAAGATTACTCATTTTTTAAATGCATTAATTTTTTAATTTTAAAATTAGAACGAAGATTACCCATTAAAAAAAATATATGTTTAGTTCATTTTTTAAAGACGAAAAAATTAGAACAAAGACTACCCGCTGTCCATTTTTTTAAATTGATTGCAATAAGCTGTATTTTTGTGGTCAGAGTTGTAACCTAACAATTCCAGCTGCAGGTTTGAGCTACTTGAAAAGTCTTTTGGTTTTGCTTTCTGATTTTCTTTGACTAAATTTTGGTTCTGCTGAAGAACAAGAAGAGTTTTTTTTGGTAAAGTCGGTATAATAAAACAAGTCAGAGGATCGAGGGAACTAGCTATATTGTTTTCTTGTTGCGTTTTCCACCCATTTTGGTTAGAACTTGTTTTGGACGAAACTTGATAGAAAAATAAAATGTAGTTCTATTGTTTTGGACCCAACCAAATCCTCCTTTTTTAACTCACGTTTATCCTGTTATCTTCCAAATTGCATCAACTTAAGTTGAGCAGCAGCCTCATCTGTTCTTCTGCACAAAAATAGAAAAGAACGATAAATAAAAATATCTGCGACTCCTAATGATAGCTTCATTTTTGTGTCCCACAAACAGTTTGTTTTAGTTCAAGTTCTGTCTCTCCATTGTCACGGTTGGTTTTATTTGTAGTAATTTATGTCTTTACCAACTTAAAAAGTAGCAGTTTTGTGCTCTGTAAGCTTTTGGCTCCGGACACATCCTCCCAGCTTAGGTCCACCAGAAATAACTTTCAGGGGTTTGTGACGCGGCGCCCCCTAACTCCTGCGTGTTTGTTGGACAGGAAGCGCTGTCTGTGATGAGTGAGGACCAGCCCATGTTTGAGTCGTCGTACACAGCGGCCCCCGCCATGCATATGAAAACTGAGGGGGGTTTCAGCCAGACATCCAAACAGAGTCCAGAGCAAGCCGAGCCGGAATGGGCGGGGTCAACGCCACAAAACCCTGGGAAGAGAGGCGAACACGTCAATGGGACCAGGTGAGTCAGGGCTGGGGGGTCACACAGGTGGGTGGGCAAAGATTCCTGGACAATCTGACTCACTCCGCGTCGACTCCCTGGGTTTTCCGAGAGCCTAAAAATATTTGTTTATTGTTCCAGGTTGGTATCCATTGTTCATTCCCAATGACTGCTTTACCAGAACCCAGAAGCTTTACGATCCAGAAACAAAGAGGATTTAAAGCAGATTTTGACTAACAGAATGTTGCAATACAATTTAAAATAAAATCTAATAATTGAGTAAAAAACACTTTTTATATTAAAAAAATCACAGTTTTTATGTGAATTCTGATAGTTTACGCATCCCAACTGAGGCCTGTAGAGTCTGTGCAGAAATGCTCAGGATTTTTTCCACCTGCAGTTGTTCGAAGTGATTCATAGCTTAAGAAAACTGCTTCTTCTTATCTGAGAACATGGCCACGTCCCTCCTGGCCCTTTGTTAAGACCCCTTCTGAATGAAAACTGATAGAACTCATTCACACGGAATGATGACTAGTTCAAGAATTTAACTTTTAGTCTAGATATGTAAAACATCCCCACGCCTTCCTGTATGATCTTCTCTTCCAAATTAAAGTTTTAACTCATTAGGATCAAAAGAAAAGTCAATGTAGATAGAAAACAACCTCTTGTTCAGATATATCGAATTTTTGACTCTAGTAATGTCACGACATAATGTGTATCATTAAACAAAAAAAAAAAGACACCATTGAACGATACATGAGGATGAAATACATGTCTAGTAAAATGATGTTGAGTTAAAAATGTATATTTCATATTATTTGACATCGCAGTTATTCTGATTCAACCATTGACTGTATTTGAGAACTGGAGTGAGTGACCCCCAAACACGAAGTGTCCCCTGGCTCCAAAAGGCCAGAATCTTATAGACTTTTATAGAGAAATAAACAGCTATTAATCAGTGAATCTATTAGTTAGAATAACCACTCTTGCTCTGGTACCTTTTTTAATATGTTCATGCAAATCCCATATATTTTTTCATGATATTTTCTGTAGTGCCGGTTATTTAAGTTATAAACTGGCCAATCAGATGCCTCAATAAAAGTAGGTGGAGCCTGCTGGCCTCCAACGCTCGAAACGCTTGACAGATTTTGTGTAGCCTGTTTTCCAGTGGTACCGACGTGGGCTTTATTTCCTTGGAGTCAGAAGTAACAGCTCGACCGCCATGTTAGCCTGGTACTTCCGTCACCACCCTGTTAACATCGTGTGGTTGGTACTGTGAAAAAGTGGGACCTGAATTTATTTTGTTAGAGGCGGAAGTAACAAGTTTCTATTGGAGATGTCACACTCCACACTTGTTCTCTGATTCAATCAATGGATGCGACTGAAGGTGGAAACCAACATTTAGGCAAACCAGAATATTTTAATGGTTCTGCTTCTACATTGACCAAAGCAAACTAGACCCTCCACTTCTGTTCCAGCCGTGAGTCCCCCGTGGACTGCAGCGTCACCAAACGCTCCCGACATGTGAGTGACGAAGAAGCGCCAATGCTGTATCAGTCCTCCTACCAGGAGCCCCGCGTCAGCCCCCAAACCACCACCCCGCCCAGCAGCGTCACAGAGGAGAAGAGGGTTATCGTTCCAGCAGGTGAGCCTTCACATGAGCCTCTGCCACGCAAAGACCGTCACAAGACTCCTTCCTGCTGGTTGGCACACAAGCAAACTTGTGTAACACGACTAAGTGAAGCAGGCGCGGCCTTAGTGTGTCACGCTCTTCCTCAAACTGATGAGCAGTCCCCATTCAACCATCGGGCTGCAGAACAAAAGCTTTCTGGCTTTCAGTGTCAGCATGACATCAGGGGGCTTGAAGGAACATTTTCAAAAGTGTGGTTTCTGAAGTGCAAATTTAGGACTCACGCTGGGGCAGATGTGTAATGACCACGCTTATATTTTTGACCTTCTTACTTCCCTTTCAATATTGTAATGAGGAAAACAAAGTAGTTATTTCCTGAAATATTAATCTATTTTCAGGAAAGCTCATAAAGAACAAGAGAGAAGAGTTGCTCTATTTATAATTTCTAAAATTATTTAAACAACTGCAAAGCAGCAATCATAACTCATGAGGGTCAGTTCTGTACTTCAAAAAAATGAACGATAGCCTGAGTGACACACAGTGATGTTTCATCCAAATTGGTCTATTGTCAGCATCTTAAGCTTTGTTTTTTTTTCTGACTGATCTCGCTTCTCAACATTTTTATGGCTCGCTTCGGAGCAGCCGTTTTAACGCCCTGAAGATCGGTAAATGAACCAACGCATCAGGACGGCATAAACAAGATGACGTTTACAGTTATACACCATGATTTTCTTGTGACAGTTGGTGAAATTCAATCCTTTCGGATCCTGCGTGATCAAGAGGTTTCACGAGAAAAACAGAAGCGTGTAAGAGGAACGCCAACTGAGCCATGAGGTCTGAGATTGTGTAACGTCACGCAGTAAAGAGAGAAACTTCTGATGTTAAAGCCACGCTTCCACAGGATTTCATAGAAGAAAAGAAGCCCTGTGACATAAATTTTGCTAATGTTTTTTTTCATGATCTCATGGCTGCATCTAAGATGAACATCCACAGGTTGATCAGTCATAAATGATCAGACATTTGATGGAGAGGTTGAGTGCTCATGCAGCTCTGTAGGGTCTGACAGCAGCTAGTCTGAATGGTTCATAAGCTATTTGGCTGATTAAACAGCTGACAAATCAATCAGAGGCTCTCCTTTCTGTGTCGACCAGACATTGTACCCATGACTTTCCAGCTAATCAGTGGCTGCGCTCGTAATCGAACTCCAACTATACTCTCAATATTACTAAAACACACAGGTGTGTTTTTATTTTGAAAAGGACTCAATGAAATTATCAGGAATCAGAAAGTCTTTACAAAGCGACAACTATTGATTGGAGTTATTGGATTAAAAACTTCCCAGAAATCTCTGCACACGCCATCGTGTCAGCACCTGTTAGGTATGAGATTAGTCCAGAAATGAGCCTACTAGGTCATTAAAGACCCACCCTAATTAAAATGGTATTTTCTGGTGTTTTTTTGATGATGGAGAACATATTTAAAGAGAATTCAGCTCAAAAGTGCATTGAGGTATTTCTTAATTCAAATTGTTGTGAATCAGAAGCAGACAAAAGAAATGCCATTTGGGGGGAAAAAAGAGCTTATTTGTGACGTAGAAAATATTCCAGATGGTCCACAAGCTCCCTGCTGCGCTCCATTCTGATGCATCCACTGGTAGGCGACTAGATCATAGCTGCTCAAAACTGTACGGCCGGATAGCTCCAATAGTTTGCCATTTTTGTTGCGCCACTAACGTTAGGTTGGGGGTCTGAGGGGCTGTAAGCTAGTGGGAGAGATTGTAAACGGAGAGCTCTCAGCAAAGGGGCCAATGGTTTGTTATAAGCCAGTAGGAGAGTTAGTTAACAAAAGGATGATGGGAAATGAAAGCAGTCTGACTCCATGACAACAATCCGGCCCACATCTCAGAGACATGGTTCTGATGAACCACTTCCACTCTGCAGAAACTGTCCCAGACAACTACACAGGTTTTTGGGCTGAAAATGGCTTAATCATAATTGTTAGATCACTTGGAACTCTTTGGAAATACCACAAAAGATAATCAGGATGGAACTTTAAAACCTTTAAAATCATGTAATAGGGTGTCAACCTTCCCATTCTCACATTACACAATCAAAACTGCAACCTTTCCTTTCCTGCAACCTTGCATCAAGTTAGAGACCATCCATCATTATCAGGCTGACTGTGTGCATGCGCACAGAGATAACTCTAGTTGCCAAGGAAAATAAAAGGGAAGATTTTATTTTGGCAAAACACAAACACATATCTACAGCCACAGAATAACTGTTATAGCTAATGAAGACTTAATGGAAGTTACCATTTCAAAACAAAAGGAAAACTCTTAACATAAAGTTCTGCTGTGTCATAAATATCTTCAATTATTACTTTGAATATCTTCTTAATTATTATGCGGCCCTGCAGAAGAAACATCTCAATATCTGAAAATAAATGTGATAACTTCACATCTTGGCCTATTTGTGAAAATCTGCATGTCCAGCATTGACGTGTGTTGAGTTTCATGTTCACAACACAGCGGTGTTTTTGCTGAAAACCACAGAAGACTTTCAGCAAAGTAAGATAACAGAGGCATTAGAAGTGGAGTTGGAGATGTCGGTTTGTTTCCGCTGATCTCAGCTTTGAAGTGTTCAAAGAATTTATCATTCATTATATTTGAAATAAAGACATACTAGCCTAATTTTCTGCATGCACTCTGTTCTCACGCTGGTCTGTCCTTAGAGGGTCAGTAGACGAGTAGGTACGGATTTTAGGCAGACGATGATGTTGATGCACACAAAAAAAAATCCCATTTGAATTGAGTCACTGCTCGGACTATAGTGTGCGGGAATTGGATCAGAACATCCAGGGCTGACTTGGAACAATCAGTGCTTGAAGGTGTGGTCTCCAGCGCCCGACATGACGCTCACAGCACACCCTCATTGTTTACTCCAGGAAAAGCCTGGATTCCTAAGATTAATGCTTTCTGAAAGGAATTCCAAAGCAAAATGCTGGAAACCGTGGGGAAGTAAAAAAATTGTCTTCATCTTTGATCCATAAAGGAAAACTCAGCATTTAGTTTGTTTAATGATTTTGTCATTAATGTTTTTGCATAAAAATTACTTTATGTTGAATTCTTTTAGATCCAACAAAGTCTGGTAAAACAGAAAATTCTTGGTTTAATTTCATCTGAGGTATGAGAGATTTGTTGAACTGGCAGCTAAAATGAGGTTATGCAATCTTAAGAGAACAATAACAGGACTTTGTACTTTTGGCTTCATAATTATTGAGGAGAAAAACGAAGACGCCAGGCAGAACCTGTTTAGAAAACAGGATTCAGGCGCCATCGATCCACTTTCAGCAGCAGACTTATTCTCTGGAAAAAAAAAATAAAACTCTGTCACAGCAATGTGATAGAAGCTTTGGTCCACTTTAGTTCCACGTTAATGTGCTTCCTTAAATGCTACCTTGATGTGGTACAAATGCCTCTTGATAGAAGTGAATGGTTGTACTCAAACTACTAATTTACAATCAGCATCAAGATCTCAAATGTCCTCGTTTCCTGTCTGATTTATTTTATTTCCTGTTATTCCCCTCTTGGTTTCTCTATATGACTATCCTTCCTTTAAACCCAACCCGTTGGAATAGGATTATGTTTGCATACTCACTACATTTGGACAAAAATGCTAAAAATGATTATAACATTTAAAGCTGCATGTCTTGCTTTTTACTTATTCAGTCTCATGACTGAAAACAACCGATCTGTGTCAAACCTCAAAAACCTACCTGTATTTAAAAATGTAGGTTCAAATGATTTGCAGATAAGTATATGCAAAACTTGACAGACGTTTTAAAACAGGAAACAAAAGAAAAACATCTTAGGAAACCACTCCAATGAAAATTGTGTTTTTTGTTTCTAACAAGTTCTTGTAGCATTTTTCCCATAATGGAGGACATTTCTAAAGAAAAGTAATTCTTCATTCAAATTGTGGTGAATCAGGAGCATACAAAAATGGCGTTTGAAAAAGTCTGTTGCACAAACTACAGGCCACAAGCTCCCGGCACTTAAAATTAAAGTCCCACTAGCTATCACACAATTAGGTGTGTGAATATGGATATGACCTATCCTCTGGGGGAGTAGTGAGCTGCTTTTACACTTTTACAATGGATCAAAAGATGACTGGAGAGGGGAGTTTATGAGAGTTTTTTCCCCCCTTCTTCCTGTGATTCCAGATCCTGAAGTGTGGACCCAGTTCCATGTGCGGCAGTGGCTGGACTGGGCCATAAAAGAATATGTCCTGGAAGAGGTGGACGTCATGCTCTTCCAAGCTGTGGATGGCAAAGCTCTCTGCAAGATGACCAAGGACGACATGATGAGGCTGACGTCAGCCTACAACGCAGACATCCTGCTTTCCCACCTCAATTACCTCCGGCAGAGTAAGGCCTTTTGTGTCCTAAGAGAGTGGCGGCTGCTGATATATATATTTTTTTGCTTTGCCCTGCAGACTTTTAAGGCCAACTTTCCTAAAGCGCCTATACCATGCTATTTTTAATCATTATTTAGTTAAGAATGTACAAGTTTATGATGATAGATCACCTTTAAGAATTTTTTTAAAAATGGAAACGAGTAATTTCCGCAGCTAATTTTCCACCCCGAAGTGAAACGACTCGATCTCTTAGGCACCGGCTTTCTCTCCGTGGGGGTGCTGCCCTTTTCATGACGTTAACTTTAACAGCGTATCTGCTTCTCACCTACGAAAAACAAACAAACATCTGAACTTTTGCAAAGATGGATCTGCATATTGTGCATAAAAAAAGAAAAGAGTTTTTGCCAAAAACTGAAAGACAGAAAAAGTGGCTGCGTGTGTTAGCCTGGGGGCGGAGCTGGCAGCACAGATTGTTCTTGGAAGGGGCTGTTCCTCACGTTATGATGTCACAATGTAACGTAGATACGTTTTCATGGATTAGAGCGCTGCTTTTTAGAGGAATACTCAGAAATGTATGAACGAATCAAAATACCACTTTAGGGTTTCTTTTTGTGAGAATTGAACATTCTAATGCACTTAAAAGCTCAAAACATTGATTTTGCATTTCTAAAATCAAATCTTGAATTAGATTAAAATAAAAGAGGATCCCTTTGGATTTTTTTTATCATCCTTTTATAATGACTGCATCTGAGAGAAAACAAACCAGCAGCATTTGGTCTTTTTCTTTTGCTGTCATCAGACAAATTCTAGCAGAATATTTTCAGATTCAGATGGAAAAACTCAAACTGAATCAAAGTTCTGACCTCATTCTAACCGAAATGTTATTGGACTTTAGAGCACAAGCTAAAATTCACAGAAGTGAATTCCTACTGTGCAGAAAAAAAGACTGAAACTCACAGATGTTACTTAGATTCTGTAGATTAAATTAAGTTTTCTACTTTATTTCTGATTTCTTTTAAAAGCCATTCCTGTGTTTTTCCAACACCAAAAACAAGGATATTTTAGTTTGTTTTACTTGTGATTAAAAATCCTCTGCAAGAAAGTGTTTAGTTGTGTCACACATAAAAAAGGCATGATCAATAATGACTTTATGACAGTTTAAATTGGTTGCTTTTTAAAATGAGTTTCGCCCTAAAAAAGATCCTAGACACATAGAGATAGAGAGTTGTCAAAAAAGTCGCTCAAACAGCTAATTCTTTTCATGCAATTTAATTTAATTTCTTTCCTCCATTTTGCTGCAGGTAGCCCCACCTTCTCATACTCCACGACTCCGACCAACACCCCCCCACCACAACCCAGACTACAGGTGAAAGCAGGTGAGATTCTGTCCAAACACCCAAAACAGTTAATAAAAACACTAAAAAAATCAGCTTTCTTGTTAGAAATGAAAGAATGGTTTACTTTGCTGATGCAACACTAGAGTTTTCTCTCAGCTGCAACAACAAACTCTTTTGGGTGTAGCTTTTCATTGTGACCTAAAATACAAAGTGGTTTAAATTTAAAATTTTTTTAGTTTCCAGTAAAGATTATAGTCTTAGCATGGTGTGAATAAATCTACCTGCTAATCTGCTGCCAAAACACGGAACACGGAAGCTAAAGAAATTACACAACAAATGTGTGGTTCAAGTCTTAAAAATAGTTTTTTGCCGTTCTGTCTGTTTGCAAGCCATACCGATAAACATCACAACAGTTACCCCAACTGTATGAAAAATCATTTTAGTCGGCAGCTTCGTCTGAGCATCAAAGATCCTTCTGCTCTGCGTTTCAGAAGGAAAAGCCGTTTTTTTCCTGCGTTACATTAATCTAACAGTTGTGGTTACTCGTCAGGTTAGGATTTCACACACAAAAATGTAAAGAGAAACACAGACTAGTGAAGCGTTTAGCCACCAGAACAGATGGGAACTTGCCTGTAACGTCACAGTTCAACATGTCCTGGAAATTTCTCGCAATTTTACTGAAAATGCCTAAACCAAAGTTGCTCCAATGTTAACAAAGAAAAAAAATTACTTAGCTTCCAAATAAAACAACAGTCAAACTTATAAATGGCGTTAGGGTTGGCATGCTGATTCCAGGTTTGCTTCACAAGCACCAAAAGGTCAGTGTCACTGAAAAGCCACTCGACTGATTTAAGGTTACAAAAGTAACACATTTCAGAATCCCATTTCACGGTTTCGAAAGACCAAAAACGCTCAACACCAACCTCTGTTGACAAAACTGAGAGGAGTCCCAAACCCAACAGCCAGTTTCAGACAGGAAACAGCTGGACCGACAAAGGAAGCGGGGGGCACGGGTCTTTCTCTGGGGACACGGTTTACAATTCTGCTGCCTGAACCAAACAATGCTCACCCAAGAAACCCTGTGGGTCACCCCCAGCCCTACAAGTCCAGTGTTCGTCTCCGCTTACTTCCTTCCTATGATAGCTGATCCCTGTCGCTGTCCACTTCAAAGAGACTTTGTGCTCATCACCGTCTTGTCTCATTGTGTTGTTTTTTACTTTTTTTTTGCAGAGAGTGGCTTTGATGAAATCAGTCGCAGGAACAGCTGGCCAACCAACAGCATGACTCCTCCAGTTCCTAAAGGTACAAACAACAACCACAAAAAAACACCATGGATTTCATTTTACTGCTTACAAACAGATCCACACTGTTATTGACTGAATTCCAGGTTCTCCAATGGAGCACCAACACAACACCAGAGTTACAGAGCCTGCACCAAGAATCGGGCCAGGTACGAGGTTCACCTTTCAACATGTTCAAACAAATTTAAGACAATTTAAAGCAAACAAAGTAAAACATGAAATAGGGCTGCATGATGTGATAAAAACTTGCGATATGCGATATTAGTGATCAATTTTGCGGTGGGAATATAACTTGCGACACATTAACAAACAGCAAAACAACTAAATACATCATTTCCATTTCCCTGCAACAGTGACATAAGAGTCAACATACCTGAAATTATACTCCAAATGATCCTCGTCTACATAGGAGGCGAGAATCTAAGCGGCTCCATCCGATTGGTCAACAAAGTGAAGGCGTCCATCTGATTGGTCAAATGCAAAAAGGGATTTATTTGATTCATTGAATACTTCAAGCTGTCATTAGATTGTTTTAGCACATTTAAGGTAACCATTTATCGCAATTTTCTATGTCTTTTACGATATTTGTATTGCACAGCGTGATATTGCGATAATAGATTTGCGATTTATTGTGATTGCATAACAGGAAAGAACTGCAAGTTCTTAGTGCGCAGGTCTGTGTTGTTTAATGCTACGGACAACCCGCCAGACTGCATCATAAGAGAGAAACCATTTCTTCTTAACTTTTCACTCACAAATCAAACAATTCTTTTGATATGAAAAAGGCTTTCTGAATAAGTAACCACATTGGCAGCATCTAGAGCCAGAACCTGATGTCACAGCAAATTTGTATATGTTCCATTTGCAATTTTTTGGAGAGTTTCTTAAAAAAAAACCTGTATCTTAGTTTGCCTAAATTCGAGGCCTAAGTCACAAAAAGTTATGACAAACCTTTTAATTTCTGTGTTTTCCTGCCACACCATCATCATCAGTGATATAACATTTGCAACAGATCACTTTATGTTGATTGTTATTCAGTGGGAAATTTTGGGTACCAAATGATTCCTTTAAATAATCTAATATTTGCAAAAAATAAAAAAATAAGACTGGAAACTCAATGAGTGGAAATGTCTTGCTTTTTCTTCTCAACAGACCCGTATCAGACATTAGGACCCATCAGTAGCCGGCTGGCCAATCCAGGTGAGAATTTCAACTTCAACGGAAATAGTCGAAGTTCCAAATGAGGCCTTTACACTGTCTGCTTTGGCTCAGTGACAGAAAACTAGGCAAAGGGCAGGCAAAGCGAGCACCAACTCTTCAAAGTGGACTAAAACATCCAGAAGCATTTGTTGTGTCAGCAGAGTTGCATCATGCTCAAGCTGACATGAAATCTGGCTTCCCTTGCACCAAAGTGACTGTTTGCCCTGCTGTTTCCTCACAGAAAGCCAAGCTCTCAGCTCCTCCAAGAGCCGAACAGGCAAACAAAGCCCATTCAAGCTCCCCGACCCCGGGGCTCACAGGCCTGTGGGTAGGTTTCTGCCCCAAACTCTGTCTCCTTCTCCAAGCCACAGTGAAAAGGTCACATTTGACAGAAAACAAAGTATCTGACCTAGAAGATTAGTTTGTGTTTTAAGCCATCAAAAGCCCCATCAGTACAAATAAAATGTCTAATTAGTTTGTGTGGCTTTGGTTTTACACAAAAGATGAAAGACGTTCTGTAACTTTTCTTTTTACCGTTGCTGTCAGTCAACACCTGGTCAGTTAACTCCTAACCTCATCTTCCAGGATCGGGGCAGATTCAGCTGTGGCAATTCCTGCTGGAGCTTCTTTCTGACAACAACAACGCCAGCTTCATAACCTGGGAGGGCACCAACGGGGAGTTCAAGATGACTGATCCGGACGAGGTGGCCAAACGCTGGGGAGAGCGAAAGAGCAAGCCCAACATGAACTATGACAAGCTCAGTCGCGCTCTTCGCTACTACTACGACAAAAACATCATGACCAAGGTTCATGGCAAGCGCTACGCCTACAAGTTTGACTTCCAAGGCATCTCACAGGCACGCCAGAACAGTGCAGCGGAGGGTGGGATTGTGAAGTATCAGACTGAGATGTCTTATGCCCAGCCCTACCACAGCCACCAGCCTAAAATGAACTTCATGAGCGCCCATCCCGGCTCCATGCCAGTCTCCCCTGGCAACTTTTTCGGCCCTCCCTCAACATACTGGAACTCACCCAATAACCCCATCTATCCTGGCTCAGCCATGTCCAGACACCCTACTCACTCTCACCTGAGCTCATACTACTGAGGACAGCGAATGTCGCACCTGAACAGAATACAGGAGAGAATCCAAGTGTGCTCCACGCAGGTGGCACCTGAGCTGAACCCTGTCTGCAAAGAGGGCGATGTGACGCTACGGTCAGTTTTGTAAAAATGCATTATTCCATTGTCTTCTGCACATTCCTTCCTGCAAATGGATAACGTGTGAGGCTTGGAGTCCTCCAAGAGCTCAAGGAAGACACCAGACTGTATCACTGATTATTCTCTTGAGGTTTTGGTCAAGTGCATTTTATGAGTAGCACCTGCTGTCGATGTCACAGCTGTGAGAGTAGCCTCGTTAATTTGTAACTATTCCTTCTGCCATCACATTTCAAAAATGCAGTCACATTTACGAGGCTGAATTTTTGTAAAACAAATTGTACAGAATGGTTTTCATGTAACAATAAACATTTATACGTTATGTAACCCTAACCATGATGATGCTTTTGTTATTTTGTTACGTCACACCACAGTGTTAGTGTTTGAAGTCCCATGGTAAAACTAAAATGTCTTTTAGTTATGATGACGTTTTTTTGCCAAAATCGAAAAACCTGTTTGTTTTTCTGCAGAGCAGGAGGAGTTCATTTAAATTTACCTCTGAGCCGAATTTACCTCAATAGCCGAAGTGCTTTTTCATTTTCACACTTGAGCTACATTTGTTGAATCAAAATTAAAGTTAAAATCAATCTTTTTCTTTCTCTTCAGCAACACTGCTCATTCTGTCTCTTAATAAAAATGATAAATTAGTATTTGACATTTCATTTTTAAAAAGTTCTCTAGCAAATGTGTAACAAAATTCAATCAGAAATATCTAATTTGACAGTTATAAGGTATTAACATTTACTCAAAAGTAAAATCAGTCCTCCAAAATGCTTTTTTATTTTCTACTTCAACACTGCTCATCCTGTTACATAATTACAGCAATAATGCAAAGAGGGGACTGCATTTTCATTTTCAGATCCACGTCATTTTTCATTTTATTTTTGAGTCAACAAACGCAGCTTTATTGTGAAAACGAAAAAACATTTTGGGTTTTGACTTTTATTCAGAATTATGAGACACAAATGCTTCCATACCTTACAGCCCCTCACAACCCCATTCTAACATTGAAGGTGCGACAAAAATGGCGACCAATATCCAAGCTATTCAGCAGTACAATTTTGATCCAGATTCCAGCCCAGACGAGGAAAACACGACGTACATGGATGTGGTCTGCTACAAACAGATGCATCAGAATGTGGAGCCATTAGTTTGCCATATTTGCTTTTCTGTCACATTTTACAAACTTTCTCCAACTGGATTTATTCATCTGCTTCTGATCCACAAGGATTTAAATAAAGAAATACTCAAAAATCCCATTTTAAGATTAATCTTATTTTTATATGTCCGTCATCATAAGAAAGTTGCTAAAAGAACATGCTAAAAACACCAAAACACAAATTTCTTTGGAGTGGGTCTTTAAGAGTTAAAAACAATCTCAACCAAACATTGCAGCCACAATTGTAATAGTGTGCAGTTCATCTTTATTGACAACAAAACTGTTTAAAGATGTAGATGCGTATATGAGACCTACACTGCTTTATGTAATAAATAGTTTTACCTGTACAATTATAAATTAACAATAAATATAGTTTAAAGGTCAAATTCAGAGTTTGCAGGGTTTCCAAATTTGAAAAATACAGAGGATTCCCTGGATTATTTTGTACAATTCTGTCTCACAGTTGAAGAGCATCAATGGAGAACATTACAGGCCCCTCCCTGTGTTCCAACTTCAAAGAGTTGATGACTGAGGAATACTCCCCCTAGTGTTTATTTGGTTGGTATTGAATTTATGATCAAGATCACGAGGCCTTAAAATAATCATGGTAGAATCTGTGTGTGACGGCATATTGCTAAATCGATTTAAAAAAAAAAAATGATTGCATGCCTCATTATTGGTACACTGAAAAGGAGTGGGAAAAAATCCAAGAACGGTACATGGCTGGAGGTTTAACGGAGCAAAGAATGCAGAGGGCTGAAGGCTATGGAAAAGCAAATGTTTTTCTTTTACAAAGAGTCAGTCGGCTGAGAGCACGTTCACCAAACCACTTATTGCTTTAGACTTCCTTTGTCAATAGATGTACATAATATTTTCTACTCTAAAAAGTTAAAACTCCTTTAGAATCTATTTCCAAAGATTAAATGCTTAAAGTTTCAAAACAAACAAAACAATTTTTTGCAGGAGGATAAACAGGAAAGAGACTAATTTTACATGAGTTGTTAAACTGCGTAAATATTCATAGAACAACCTCTGGTAACCCAAAGCATCACATGATCCAGCTTTTGTGTTTAAAACCATCTTTGAATATCATTTATTTTCTTTAAATCCCACATCATGGACAACACACAGATTTACTGGAGCCACAAATATAGAAAAAAAAAACAAAGTAGTAATATAAAAATCTTTATTTTCAGTCTATTTCATTTAAAATTCTGTTTATCGTAAGGTGAATCCTTCAATTTCCACATAAAACTAGCAGCGAACCAGCAAATGTGGGACTAACTCAATGTAAACAGAAATATCATTGTGCACAAATGCATGTATTTGTTTTAATAAGGCTCACTCTGATCAGTTTCTCTTAGGCATTGAGTTCATTAGCAAACAACCACACGCAGCCCGCCAAACTGGAATAAATTATATTGATAACCCCTATTATTATTATATTTTCTGGTGTGTCTATAGATGGTAATCTACAAATAAACAGACCTTTGTTTAGTTGCAAAAAGTTATTCTGCATTCATGTGGTGTTGGAAGATTCGTTTAATGTTTCGATTTGTTAATGTTCGTGTGCGTTTTTTGAGTCAAACGGTCATTTTTCCGATCATTCTAACGTCACATGAATGCAGCATTTCTCTAAACTGCGTTTTTCCCTGAGGGACGTCTACCCATTAGCACTAAGATGAGAACAAAAGTCACAGTTTTGTAATTAAAAAAATTTCAAAATGTTACATTTTAAAATATATAAATGTATTTTCGACCAAAGTTAAAGCTTGTTTTTGTCCAGATTCCATAGCATTTCTTTCTCTTATGAGATGGATTGCTAAAACACACCACTAATCTGCTCCTGGTCCAGCCCTTCTGTCAAACTTTAGAACCATTTGTGGCCCACGAGTCAAAAAGTTGAACTTGGATCAGAACTTTGAGATATTTGGGAAAAATAAAAGAAGCGAACAGCAGTGACAAATTCTGAATAATCCAACTTTGCATTTAATTAAATCAACACAGGTTCAATCAGACCCTTGAAATACTCAACTGAATGTTTTCTGATAACAGAAAATAAAAGTTTAGTAGACATTCTTTGCATAAACATATTTAAGCAGAAAATTGTTCGTCAAAACGGAAGATTTCTTCAAAGATTCGGTGAGGTTCTGTGATCTTTTCCTCCTCCACAACAGCAGATCCCTTCACATGCTTCTCCTCAGCTTCATCAAACCACGACACCCCTCCATCCCCGAACGACCAGTCCAGCCCCCTCCGCAGCTGCTCCACCTTACCCATCAGCATTTCTGCCGGTTCTGCAGGCCACGACCTCCAGCTCTGCTCACCCGGCTCCAGTGGTGCTACTGTTGTCAGAGGACTGTCCGGTAGGGTCTTCCTCTTCATCGAGGAAACCCCTTTCCCTTTGGACTCTATGCTCCAAGGTCTGCTGCTGATAACTTGCATTTCTGTGGTAAAAATAAAAGATCCTTTGTTGTGTTTTTTGATTGTTTTTGCTAATAAATTCAGTATCAATAAAGTTATAGTGTTAGGGTTTTACAATCCAGTTTCCAGTTTTGATGAAGCAAAAAAAAGAGAAAGAGAATTGTAAAAGAGAAATCCTCAGCAGTGAACAGTTTAGTCATGAGCTGTTCAGATGTCATGCACTTTGCTTAATATCATGTGTGCTTTCCACAAACTTGCATTTTTGTGCGACATACTTCTCTCCATGCAGTCGGTTTTTCCGACTGACTCCAAACTCATCTTTTCCGCTTTAAACCCTCTAATTCCCACCATCACACATACACCATGACACCTTCTCCATTAACTGAGAAAGACAAACTGACCTGTGGGTGCTGTGGAGCTGCAGATGGAGTCGCAGCAGTCGCACACTGAATCCGGTCCAAATAGCTCCACCCACCTGAGGACAACACCAATGAACAGCCTGTTCGTTCTTTCCCCCCTGAAAAAAATGTTTAGGCAGGAAGGGCAGACTTTCTGTCTTTTGTGTTGTAGCTGCAGGACTTGGCTGCTGGTGTGGGAGCTGAACCTTCCACAGAAACGATGCAGTGCATGTAGAGCGGCTGCAGAAGAGTGAAGCAGATGTTTTTACAGCTGTTGCAGGTTTTTTAAAGACCCACACTGATCATCTTTTGATCCATTTTCAAAGCATCCCCCGTGGTCTTTTAACTATGATTATGGCAATAATTGAAAAACCTACGTCGTTTTTTAGAACATTGTTTCTGGGTGGGACTGTTACCACGAAGCAAACAGCATTTTTTTGTCTGCTTCTGACTCACAACAAGTTAAATAAACAAATATTTAAAAATCAAATTTTGAGCTTAATTTTCTTAAAAGTCCTTCATCATGAGAAAAATGCCACCAGAACATGTTAGAAATACTTAAAGCACAGTTTTAACCAGAGCGGGTCTTTAATGGGGATATGAGAAGCAGAGAAAGCTTTGGTACCAAACTGTTGCTCACCTGTCCTGTCATCCCTTTGAATGAGGATGAATCCACTGAGAACCTGACAGCATCGTGTTTGTGTTTGATGAATCTGGAGCGTCCGCTTTTCTTCTCAACCATGCAGCTTTATAGTCAGGAAAACAGAAAAACAGATCTTTTTACGTACAAAATCAACATAGTGAGCTGCTTTTCATCTTTTCAAAAGAGCAAAAATGACTAACCCATAGTTTTTCATGATCGGAAACTGAGGGGTGGCAGTGTGCGACTGGTCTCGAGATATGTAACAAGTGTGGACGAAGAGTCTTTCGTGTTGGGACAAAGTCTGCGCTTTTGCCTCAAAGTGTAAGGAATCCCCGATCACAAAGTGATCTGACGGGGAAAGTTTTTCCCACTCAGCTGAAAGATGGACAGAAAAATCAAGAGCTTTTAAAAGGAGAATGTGCAGGTTTACACTATCATTGGATATACAGTAAAGAAGAAATACTCCCAATATCCTATGAGGTTAACCTACAGAAGTTCTATCTATCCATCTATCCATCAATCGCCAAAAAAAGAAGAAGTAATTTTGCAATTTGCTGATTTTCAATATAATTTTGGCCCCTTTTTCTTGGAAATGTTCCAGGTCTTACCGTTTCGTGCCGTCAGTGTGACTTTGGCTGTGTTCTTTCTTCGATTGGAAACTTCATGGATCTGCACCTTTGGTGTGTGGCCAACTTTGTACGTATGAATGTACCTAAACAGTGAGGATTAAAACTCTACATTACAGGAAAAACCAAGCATTTTGTGAAGAAGGCTTTGCAGGAAGGTCAGCAGTCCTCTCACCTACTGAAGTAACATGCAACAGGCAGGCTAAAGGGTAAAGCTCGTCTGATTGGTCCTCTGGGCTTCGGTGGGTTATAATGCAGCACATTAAAGTACACCATCCGGTTATCAATTGTCTGCAAATCATCAATAAATACTCAGTTTCTGTCCAACAGAGATAATGTTTTCACTGCATTCCAAAGAAATAACAGTGATATGGATTGAATAAACACTGAGATAAACATGAACGTTTTTCAATAGAATTCTTCTGATTTAAGGTTTCTGTTTAAATTAAGTTTACTGAGGAAAAAAACACAGTACTGACGAACACGACATGTTCAAATGTCAGCTCCCTGCTGGACTCCATCTAAAGCTGTTGCTGCTGTTTTCTTATGCAGTGAGGGAGAAAGGTTCTTGTCTTTACATTTTTGCTGAGTGACAGGCTGCGGATTTTAGGAGCATTTTCATTTTTAGCACCATTAATGTGAGAGACAGATTTAGAAATCATTGTTTGCTGGGATGTAACAAACTTACTGAAAAATACATCAACATTAGAAAGAGTAAGGAGCAAAAAAAAAAGAGCTAAAATCATGATCAAGGATTCTATAGACCTGAATACTATCTCTTAAATTCCCACTGCGATCATCTTTTGATCTTTTTTCAAAGCATTTTCATTTCCATTAATCTTAAAGTTAGGAATTTTTTTCAGCCAAAATAATAATTAAAAAAAAAAAAAAAACAGTACCACAACCTCGCTCTCCCCCCACTTGTCATTACCCATAGCTGAGAGCTCTCTGTTTACACTCTCTACCCTTAGCTTACAGCCCCTCACACCCCCAACCTAACCTCACGCTTGCAACAAAAATGGAGAGAAACATTGGAGCTACAGTTTTAAGCCAGATGCCTGTTGAGGGATGTCTGTGCTATTATTCCAAGCGCAACACTATTTTTAGCGTAAAACTTTCAAAAATGTTGTGTGCTCAAAAAATTACTTTGCCCTCGAAACAGAAGAATGCCCTTGAAACGGCTATTTTCTTAAATAAGCTCTTTTTTTTTTTCAAATGCCTTCTTTTCATCTGCTCCTGATTTTCATCGATTTGAATAAGGAAATACTCAGAAATGCCATTTTAAGCTCATTTATCTCTATGTACACATATGTCCTCCATCATCAGAAAAATGCCACAAGAACTTGTTAAAAACAGCTTGGAGTGGATCTTAAGTTAAAGGGAATCCGTGATGACAGCCATGTTTCAAGATAAAAAAAAGCCAATTTTCTAAATTAATAGATCTTCTCAAGTCTGTGTAGATACCGGTGTGTTATGCAGAATAAGTTCGGTTCCACTGGACCCCCAAACGCGCTTCTGCGGGACTCACCGTGCGTTTGGTTCCACACATGCTAAGGTCGTAGTCAAAGTAAAGGTAAGTCTCCGTGGACCGACTGACTCGACATGTCCCCAGCCTGAGCAGAGAATCCGGCTCCTCGGAACCGATGATGCTCCGGTCCACCTGCAGCTGCATCCTGCTCTGCGCGCACGACGTGCGCACGGTCACCGCCGAGGCGCTGCGAGGACTGGTGTCGGGCCAAACCGGGAGCAGGAGCTCACGCACGGGCTCGGAGACTGCCCCCTGCCCGTTGCCTCTGGGTGGGGCAGGTTGGTCCTGAGGAGAGTCCGTGATCATTGGAACACCGAGAAGCCTGGGCCGCAGCGGAGGAGGCGGTACTTTGTCCCGAAAAACTCTCCTCAGCGCTTCTACTAGGTCGGTGTGATTGAACGCCTTGACGACGCGCGGTCCTCCGTCGGTGCAGGACAGCAGCAGGTAAACCGACACGAGCAGGTAAAGCATGTTTAGACAAACGACACGAACCACATGATCGAGCGGTCAGGTTTAATTAAGAACACCTATAGAGTGGGCGGGGTCTGTTTTTAATCACAGGCGTGTTTTGAGATGCCTGGGTCGTACAGACAAGGCGGGGAAAGGAGCATGAGATGAAGGCGAATCTGTGGGAGGGGTTCGAACAATTTTGATTAAAAAAAGTTTAATTGAAGTTTTTACAATTTTCAATTCACTCCCATGATGATACATGCTCGATTCCACCGCCAGTGACTATGCGTTTGAGCTCAAGTTATGGTTGTTGCAGAAGCAAACTCTGCATCACTTATTTGCAAAAATTAGGTTTTAAGAATACTGGTTAAATGAGCTTAAAGTTAAGAGGCAGAAATGTAAAGACAGTTCCAACTGTCCCCAGTCTCCTCTAGATATTAGTCACTAATTCTGTCATTGTCCCACATAAAAAGAGAACTTTAAGAGAAAAAAAAACAACACATAAGAGCTTCTTAAAGGCGAAACAGATCTGTGAGGAGCAGAATTTATACTAAATACGTTTTTTCTGAACTATTATACAAACTATCTCTTTAAAAATCGTGCAATGGGATTTTCTGGATGTTTGTTTTTCAATTATCTATCACAGTTGAGGTGAACCTATGGTGAACTTGGCACAGCTCTCTTATCTTTTTATTTTATTTTTATTCACTCAGTCTAAATGTAGCTTATGCAAAATCAACTTTTATCATTTTCACGAGTTAAGCAATAAATCTAGTAAAACTTCACCTGTGGGCTATTTTTAATTAAACATCACAAGATGAATGACATTTTTTTTTTTAATACCGTACGGCCTATAATCGCACTATTTTTAAAAGTTGGCAGGGTGCGACTTTACTCGGACTGTTTGAAATAAATTATTGAATAATTTAATGTTGTAATTCAGACACAATGCAAGAGCGCTCCACTCGGGTGATATAACTTCAAAAGGTGTTGCATGTCCCACACTAATATAAATTAACAGTTTTTACTAAAATACTTGTTTCAGGTTACAATATGTATCATTTAATAACATTTGCAATTTAGAACATTACCGGTAGTTATTTTTTTTTCTTTTAACCCAATACAACAACGTGACATATTAAAAAAAGGAGTCCAGCATTGAGCTTACCAGTAGCCCTTTAAAGTCCAAGTCCCACTCACGCAGTGGTTTTATGTTAATAAAGCAGGCACGTACCCAGTTTGTTGTGCGTCATGTAGCTATTTAGCCTGTTCTCTAACCCCCTGTTATTTTAAGTTGCCTTTCAAGGTTCTTGGTCTCAGGTTTTTTTAAAAAATGTCCCATCAAAGTGCGACTTATAGTCCAGTGCGACTTATCTGTGTTTTTTTCTACTTTATAATGCATTTTTGGGCTGGTGCGACTTATACTCCGGTGCGACTTATAGTCTGGAAAATACGGTACCTTAACTGCTTCATATCATAGAATTTCATCTTTATTTATCCCAAAGGAAATTCAATGGTGGCAAGCTGATAAAAATAAAGAAATAAACTAAAAACATTCAAATATTAAAATCTGTTAAACAGTAAAACCATAAAACGACAAAGACAAAAATTCAATGCGTTTACATAAAAAGAAGAAGTTATGGTTATTTGTCATGTTGTTTATTCAAGGTAAATGTCAAGGCCGTGTCACACAGCCAGCCACTAAGTACATTTGGAGCATTTTCCACGTATGAAATGTCAGCCTTCTGTGATACATGCCTGATCCACGTAATTCATAAATGTTTCTTGTGTTCATCATTCACGGAAGTGAAGTGTGCAGATGTTAATTCGGTTTTGAGCTTCTCAAAAATTTTGGTTGGTTGTGTATAACTTTAATATTGCGTAATTGGCGCACTTATCACTTTAAATTGCGCATTTTACACAAGAATCACTAATGAATTCATGCAAAATGTTCATACGCTGGTTTACAAGATTTTGCGTGGTTTATTCGTATTTGTCCTGTGGTTTTAACGCGGTTCCTTTGTGATACATCTGTGAGAATGTCACGTAAAGACCACAATTTTTCTCACTTTTTTCCCATTTATTCGTCATTGGTACCAAGCAAAGAAGTCAAGCCCAGTGTCAGTTTGTTTCTGCCTTTTCACCAAACTCCACAGACAGTAATCAGTGTGAATAAAGTGGCAGTCCAGTGGAGGGAGGCGGCGGCTGCAGCTGCGTTGCATAGGTGTGTGTTGCAGCATTCGTTGGTGAAGGTGAAGTTGAGTCCCATGGTGTATTTCTCACCTGTGACTCCACACAGGTCGGGCAGGACACAGCTCTTCTCATATAGGACCACACGGAAGTCTCCTGCAAGTTCATCACACACATGAGAGGGAGACACCCACGCCACTCTCTCTGCAGCCCCTCCCACTTCTACCTCGCAGGTTTTCATTCATTCAAGTCACGCTCAGAGTCTGGAGGCGCTCCGGCTCACCTCTCTGACCCACGGCTGTGCTGGACAGGCACAGCTGTCCGGGGGGACACCTGAGAGGGAACCGGATGCAGTCCAGAGGGGAGATGGCAGGAAACACGCAGGTGTAACAGAAGAGGGGTGCTGGAGGCCAAACAGGTTAGTTAGACACCCACAACAGAACTCAACAACAGAAGACATACCAGACATAAAAAAAACATGGCCAGATGTCATAATAGTCCGTCAGTTTGCAGGTTATAAAATCAAAGAAATCATTTGTTGAATCTATAGAAATAAAAACAAAACAGTTACAAAGAAGTTCTTGAGAAATACAATTAAAATGTTCCAAAAATATTGAATTTATTGCTTGTTTACTAATCAACCAGTTACATTAACAACAGTTAAATATATGCCCTTTTGGATGAAATAAAACAAGAGTTTTGTCTATTACTACCATAGAAAATGAGTAAAATAATTAACAACACATTTGCGTAAAGCTTGTGTCTAAAATATAAGGGAATAATGCTACTGATGGATCCTGCAGACACACTTCAAATATTGGCCTAATGCACTTCCTCTTTACCACTCTTACTTTTTCCTTACTTACCCACTGATGGAAGCAAGCACAGAAGAAAAGCTGGGCAGAGAATAATCGACATCTCCGGCTCCTAATGATCAAACTTCTTCTTGTTAGGAGTCTTCTGTTTTTATCTGGAACTTCTAAAACCAGCAGCAGGCTTGTTTTTGCAGCATGCAAGCTGCAGAGATCTGAAGATGAACAGTTTTCAGACGTCTCCAGAAATGCTGTAAATTAACTCCAAGAAACTCAACACCCGGAGCTTATGATTCAATTGTGTCGTTAGTGACTTAGTTTAAAGTTTGCGGTGCTGCTGCATTCACAGACCTGTAGAGAAAACCCCCATTCACTAAAAATAAGAAAACTATATGGATTTTTATGCCTTTAAAAGTGAAATATACATGCATCAATGTGTATGTTGATGTTTTTCCATTATTTGGAAAAAAATAATCACTGGAGGCTTTCACTGGGTTTACCTAAAATGGGACAAGCTTATTGGATCATGGTTTATTTCCTAATGAAAGACATGAAGTCTCTGAGAAGTCAAGTGACTTGCAGCCCCATGACTGTCCAAGCCACAAACAATGCTGCCAGTGTATGGAAAACACACCCAACCATGATGCCTTACAACCAGTTCAGGATATGAGGCTGATACATTTGTCAAAGCAATCCCAGATGATTTACTTCATAAAAAGATTTTAACAAAAAATGTAATAACCTGATTAAGTACGTTTTATTGTGGTCAGATGAGACGAGGCCTGCACAATATACCGCAAATGTATCGTTATCGCAATATCAAGCAGTGCAATATCCATATCGCAAAAGTCAGCAAAAATCGCAATAAATGGTTACCTTAAATGTGCTAAAAAATCTTATGGCAGCTTGAAGTATTTAACTAATCAAATAAATTCATGTATGCATTTGACCAGTTGGATGGACCCTTTCACATTGTTGACCAATCAGATAGAGGTATTATGTTAGATGTTTGCCTCCTACGTCAACAAGGGTCATTTGGAGTATAATTTTTTAATTTTTGCAGTGAAACGGTAATGATGTTTTTGGTTGTTTTACTATTTTTTGTATATACCGCAAATTATATCGTTATCGCAACATTGATCACTAATATCAAATATCGAAAGTTTTGCTCATATCGTGCAGCCCTAGATGAGACTAAAATAGAACTCTTTGGTTCATATGCCAGTTGCCATGTTTGGACTTGGAAGAATACTGAGTTGCATCCCCAAAACACCAGATCCCCTATGAAGCATGGGGGTGGAAGTATCATGTGTCATTGCAAACGGGACAGAAGGACTGATCCCTATTACGGAAAGAATGAATGCGGCCATTTATGATGGGATTTTAAAGGAAAAAATCCTTTCTTCAGTGAGTGCATTGAGGATACAACTTGGATGGATCTTCCAGCATGACCATGATCACAAACACATCGCCGGGGCAACAAAGGAGTGGCTATGTAAAATGCAATTCAGGGTCCTGGAGTGATCTATAGTCTCTGGACTTCAATCCAATTGAGAATCTGTGGAGGGAGTTAAAGGTCCATGTTTCTCAGTGGCAGCCCAAAAAACATCACAGCACTTGAGAAGATCTGCATGGATGAATGGACCAAAGCAGCAGCTACAGTGCAAACCTGGTGAAGACCTACAGGAAACGTTTAATCAATCAAATACAAATACACCTAAAAATAATGTGATTTCCTGGATTGTTTTTTTTTTTCTAAAAACAATCAACTGTAAGAGATTTCAATTGTCTCTTACAGTTGATTGCTTTTTTTATATTCTGTCTCTTACAGTTAAAGTGTACCTATAATGAACAAGACAGACCAAACTCATCTTTTAAAGCGGAACAACGTCAAATTGGTGCCTGCCAAATTTTGTCCCATTGAATGATGTAGAAGTTTCAGCATGGCTCATAATAAAACCAAAACCTTTGTCCATCTGTTTAGCTGAGAAAACCATCAAGGAACCGGGGGAGCTGCTTTGTACCTTTGTGGATTTATGATGTGGAAGCTGCGTGAGGAAAACTATAGAGAGGTGGGTTAGTTAGCAGGACAGCTGTGAATGTGCTGGAGGTGTGATAGAGGAATTAAAGGTGTTTCTGCAGCCCGGATCACCTCTGACCTCCCTATTACTTGCTGTGATGATGAACAGACTAGTTAGATCAGGATGTTTTCAGATTATTTAAACTGAACATGCGTTATTAGTCATTTCTGGGCATTACAGTCACAAGGGGGTTTTATAACCCTGAACATATCATGCAATCTTATGCAAATTTTAGATGATAATGGTTGTCCTGGTTGGAAAGGCTTTTTTCATTTTATTTGTACAGTAAATGTTTAATCCCTTAAAAGAGATTAAGAGATTAATTGCAAGTCAAGAAAGAGCAATCATCATCCTATTGATTCTGGATCAGAGTTAAAATCAGGAAGAAGTAAATCAGTTATGGAACAAATGGGACAAAAATAGTGGTTTGAATTTAATAATAGAAAGTAAACTCTACAACCAAGATGGAAACACATTAGTTCTTAAAAGAGGTAAAAGTGAAAGCATCTTATTCTCTTGTAGCTCCACTAATGGTGAGGGCTTTGGATTCAGCACGCCCCCTGCTGGAGAAAATGGGCATGGCTCGCCTGTCGGCCTGCTGACGCCTCATGTGGAGGATGGTCTGGTCCACCTGAGCAGTTGCTCTCTGGCTGTGCAGGTCATCCAGCAGCTGCAGGCACGCGCCCTGCAGCGCCGCCAGCTCCCCCTCACAGGATGTCAAACATCGAGTCAGCGCAGCGCTGCCCTGTGACATGCAGGAAACACGGTTCAACCTGGTGTGGTGGTTTCAGACCAAAAAGGTTACAGCGCTAGGGGTGTTAAACCACACAGGCCTTAATAAGGATATGTGTGAGCATTTGTCATGACTTGTAAATGCATGTTTGTTTGACCCATATTCACAATACAGGCACACAAAATAAAAAAAAAGTTCCACAGAATTAAAAATGTTTGTATGGGCCAAACAGGAACCTTTTTTAAAAAAAGGACAATTTTGCACTCAGTGTCTTAGAAATTTATACAACAAATTGACCTTTTCTTACAGATCCATTGGTCTGATTTGCATCAGCATTAGTTTCATTTTTGTCAACATCTAACCATCCATTTTGTGACATATATTCGGAGCAGGAGAAACCCGAAGGCCCTCCTAGGCCAGCTGAGAGATAAAGTACAGCCATAGCTTTGAATAGCTACATTAACAGTAAAGGTGGAAATCATGGTCCACTTGGCTGCCTCAGTATCTGGTTGAAGCTCTCCCAGATGTGGAAATTGAAGTGGGATCAGCCAGACATTCCCACAGTTGGAAGAGACTCATGATAAGTTTTGGCCCGTCGAGTCTGTCTGGCCTTCTCTGCCAGTGAACCCAACTTATCAGCAGATGATGATCAGTTAAAAGCTCCACTCCCCTCTTCACCTTGAATGTCTAAGACACACGGGCCAAAGGTCAAATGACACAACTAAAGTTGACCAACAAACACCTGTCAAGTGTACACTGATGGACACCCTAGTGCTTGATCATGTTGTTCATCATAGACTAAATTTGACTGCCACAGAAGTGAACCCTTCAATACTGGAGATGTCACTGGCTATGCCTAAATAACCTATGCTCTTTGACATACTGTAACTCTTCTATGTTTACACGGTCAACGTGAATCAGCTGATTCTGACGTGGAGAAAAGCGGCTTTTCCTATTGTTTTTGCTCTGATAATGCTATGTTTAAGGACCTGCTATGTGCACACCGGGAATGTGATATGCATTCAAAAATGCGCTAAAAGTGCATTCAAAGATGCACGTTTAGTCCATGGTGTTCACACTGGACGAGCAGGGAGAAGATGCCGCTTTCTTACTGTTTTTCTACTATTTACTAGCGAATGTTCGCCACCTACAGTTGGTAGAGACTTGGTATGAAATGACAAAGTGGTACAAATCTTCCTCCAGGCTTTTTCTTTCAAAGCTCTACTTCGATACATGAAAAACTTGGTGTCATATAATTCTGGCGGGGCACAAGCTGCAGTTACTAATTTCTCCTCCATGATCCATTTTCAAACAGTTGGCACTTCCATGAATTGAAAGGGATTCCATCCATCACTACCAAATCCGAGCCCCTGATAGGTCAAAATTCCACCTGGTTTACCTCAATGCATATTTAATGGACTCCACTTTTATGTATGGAGCCCAAAAGCGGTCCTAAAAATTGTGAGTAGCTACGTACAAGCGCAAGAGTTTTGAATGCAGAAGCCCGAACGCTTAATTCAACACATTTACATAGAATATCCATCGGAAATGGTTGCTTGAACATGCATAGACGAGGGCAGTGTGAATGTAGCCAAACAGCTCATGCTCTGATGTTTTGGAGATAAATGCATAGAAGCAGACAGAAATGGTTTGGAGAGAGGAGGGACAGTGATGATGTGGGTAAAAAAAGAAGGCAGAGGTTGGAGAAAACCAAAGAGCAAGGTCATTGAGGGTTGTCAGAGAGAGTGAGAAGGTGGTTGGGGTGAGGGAGGAAGACGCAGAGGAGAATGTGATGGAGGAAGATGAGATGCTGTGGCGACCTCGACAGTAAAGAGACCCACCAAAAGGCAAAGAAGGTCACAGGTTGTTTGGAAGCAGGACTTACTTGAGCAATGTGAGCGGCTTCAGGGAGTCGAATTGCTGCGTGTCGCTGATAAACCTGCACCAGAGGCCTGGTGAGCTTCTCCCAGGTCAGTGTGTCACTGTTGTACTCTGGACCCTTTCACCAGATGAAGAAATAAAACATTCTCTCATCCCATTTTCTCGGAGTCTCTGATGTTTAACACAGACCTGGACTCTTCCTCGGCTGTAAATGATGGATTTTATCTCCCTCTGCTTGCGTGACACGGCCTGCCTGGTGGCTGCACAGGTCAGCGCCAGGCTCTGCTGCAAAAAAAAAACTCAAGTTGTGATATTGTGGCACACTGAAGAGCATTTGAATTCAAACGTTCAGGTTTTCAGCTCGGTGTGGGAGTGTACCTGGAGACTGTCAGCCTCTGCGACCTTCTGCAGAAGGCTATCATTGACGGAAAGGTGAGCCGCGTTCTGCCTGCTGGTGGCGCTGCTCAGCTTCTGCCTGATTCTCTGCCTCAGAAGCTGCGATTGCTGGAGTGCCAGTGAAGAAGACTCCAAAACCTGTTTACACTCTGAGAAAGTGAACTCCTCTTAAATAAGTTTCATTTTAGAAGGACGTCAAGGCCCACTGTGATCCTTCAGCTAAATGCTGCCAACCAAAGTTCTTCATAAAAATTAAGGTAGCTAAAGTTTTGAATAAGAAAGCTTCTTTATATGTACATTTTCCAAGCAGGAAACTTTGTTCTCCATTTTGAGCTGTTTCAAGAATTTTCTCAACCACAATGGGGGACAGAGCCTTCAGCTATCAGGCTCCTCCTCTTCAGTGGAAATAACTCCCTATTTAAACTCAGAAGGCAGACGCAATGCCTGTTAGATTTACAGGTAATCCAGAATCAGTTTAAACAGCCGAGGGTCATTTAAAAATGAACTAGGCGTTCTTCTCACAGAACATCTTCCCATTCATCTGCTCTCCTTTTCAACTGTTTCATTCATAAAGTTACTCATGTGCATCACTTTTGTTTCATAACAGAGGTTCCAGTGTTTTTGTTCATTCCCCGACTCGCTCAGACTCCAGCTGAATCTGTTCTGATAGAGGTTTTCCTCTAACATTTCTTCTGAATTAAATTTTAAGAATCTTCAATTATTTCAAATAAACCAGATTAGATCATTAAAATTTTAGATTCCAACTTTTTTTATTTTATTATGAATTGGCACTTCATAAATTAACTTCTACCACAAGGTCATTAAATGTTGCAAAAAAAGCAAGTTTAGTTCATGCTTGACTTCAGTTAAAAGATGCTTTTTCAAAATAAATCTTTTAAAGTGAATGTAGCATTTTGGATCAAACCTGGACTTTGTTTTTTAGGTTGAGATAAAAGCTATCTGTGTGAGCAATGACAAAAAATAATACCTAAATTAAGCTTCAATTTCTCCAAAAGTCATACCACTTTTTTAATATGATTGAATCACTAGCAAATTAGAATTTTAGCCATTTTTAGGCCAATGTTTAAATGCTACCTTTTCAAAATTAAGGTGAAGAAAATTTGATTCCTTTCATCCTTCTTTCCATTTGAATGTGGTCAAATAACTGTCTTCCAGTGATTTATTCCAGCATGACATCAGTGTAACACTGTGATTTGTGGTCCTGTGATGACCTTTAATCAGGTTAGGGGACCTTGGAAACAAGAAACATTGTCCCTTTATGATTGAAGGAGAACTGACAACACAAAATCCTATTTAATGTTGAATGAAATAAATTACTCTTTATTGAATTACAGTAATACAAGGATTTGATGAAGTGAAGTCTTGAAGAAGACATTTGAGGCGTTTGCACCTCAAAGCTGAAATCTAAACTTTCTTTTTGTCCTGTGATGAACATTTGATACCATCAAATACAATTATTGATTCAGTTGTCATTCTGCAGGTCTGTCTGACAGTACGTACTTGGCGTGAAGGGGCTGTTGGGGAGGGTTCGCATGTGATCGGTGGCACCGTGGAGTCCTGCAGAGCCGCTGCGGGGCAGCAGCTCCAACACTTGTGCCCGCTCAGAGGCGCAGGCCAGCAGCCGCCTGCTGCTCTCACCCAGAGCCTGAAAGAGGTTTGAGGAGATCAGTTTCCCAAGAAGCCTTTCAGTCCACGGTGTGTTGTCGCAGGGAGATAACCTTTCTGTAATCATTCACACTTCAGCAGCAGCGCCTCTATGATTAATTTCTCCCCATGATCAATTAGAACATCCTTGAATTAAAAGGGTCGCCATCCAAACGTCACTACCAAATCCGTGTCCCTGATTGGTTAAAGTTCAACCTCATTTAACTTTCAGTGCGCGCTCAATAGATGCACGTTTTGTACCAAAACTGTTGTAGAACCTTGCATAGGGAAAACACTAGAGTTTTAAATGCAAAAGCCTGAAACGCGCATTTACGCGCAATGTATAGACCTTTCATTGGAAGTGGTCACTTGACCGCACATTGCAGAGGACAGTGTGACAGTTCAAGATTTTTCTTCATATTCAGTTTAATATATCATATAGCAGATGAACAGGGTGATATTTGAGAAGTGAAAGGAAGTTTATTGGATTTAAAGAAACTGTGCAATAATTACTTAAACAAAAATAGGCAGGTGATTTTCCTTATGTCGCGTGTCGTGGAGTCTGTGCCTTCACCAGGGAAGTCTCACAGGTCCCAGGAATGGGTGGACCAAACACCAAGTTTCTAGTATCATTTTATTATTTTTTAGGAATTCTTTTGTTTTCAAATTCCTAATTTTTCAGTAATTTTTGAGCATGTTTTTAGGAACTTCCTACGTTTTTCTTTTTACACAAACCACGGTTGAAATAAACGAACCACTCTAATTCATCATGTGTTGTCATATTTTGATCTATTTTTGTAGACAAGTACTTTTTGTATATTATATCGGGTAAAATTTACCCGGCAAAAGTGATGGTGGGTGCAACTTTTTTTATTGTGTTCTAGGGTTAAGGGTAAGTAAGAGTAAAGTAGGTAAGACACAGGCGTGTTGTATGGATTCTTCCTTTTGTCAACCCCCCTATGGGTGCATGTAACAAAGGCATAAGGAGGTTTAAATTCTACAAATGAATGCATATAACTCAAACTGTCAGTGGATCAGGAATGAAGAGTTTTGATGACTGGGGAGGGCGGAGTCATCAGTTTTGGTGGAAAGAACCGCATCATCGTGGAGTCACCTGCAGCTGGGTCCTTGTGTTTCCCAGCACTTCCTCCAGATCCAGTTTCAGCTCAGCCAGTTCTTTCCTCTCCCACAACAACAAGCTGTCAGCACCGTCTTTCTCCTGCTGGAGGGAGAGGAGGGGTGCAATACAATCGTGTAATTCCATGTTTGCATTTAGTCTGCATCTGCATGACTCATTTTTGGAGTTATTATGATAAGGGATGGGGTAAACTGCATGCATGACTCCGTCTCTCTGTCTGTCAGCCAGCTGTTTTCACAGAAAAACAATCAGTAGCAGTGGTAGTAGTGTTCGTGAGCCCACCCACCGCATTGACGGGGGCCGGCCGTTTGCTCCTGGCCTCCCGGCTTCTCCTGTTAACGGCCAGGTCGGTCCCGAGGCCCCGCAGCGCCCTCTCCAGGTGGCCCCGCTCCCCTTGCAGCCTGGTGACCTCCTCTGTCACCCTGCCAGCCTGTCGCCGCAGCTGAGCCTCCACCTCCCGCACCTCCCGCATGTACTGGCTGGCCATGGCGGAGCTGGCTGCTGTGCACCACTCACGCAAGCCAGGAGGAGGGAACATGGCGGGAGATCCCTTCTGAGGATCAAAGAGAAAACAAACACAGTTCTGCACTTCAGCATCAGTTTAAATATCCTATATAGGTCGAACTGAAGCAATTAGATAGCATGGGGGTGGAAGTATTATCCCTTGTGCTATCTTGTGGGGTCATCTGGACCCCACAAGATAGCACAAGGGTTATGGGGCTTTTTTAATCAAATTTTATCTTGAAGGTATTTTACTTCCTGCAATATTTTAAGCAATTATTTCAAATAAGTTCACACATGTTTTACTTTACATTTACTGTGAGTGAACCTGCCCCCACCTGTGCATCAAAATGCAGCAACTATTTATGCTCCACACCGGTCAGATTCGGGTTATCTTAACAACAGGTAAACTAAAGCAGTGTCGTGTGTCTCTCACCGTCACGGCTGCGGTTCGGGCTCTGGTCTGCTTCTTGCTGCAGATCGAGTCACGACTCTCGGCGCACTTCTCCGCCCGGATCTTATCAGTGGACGCTTGTTGCACAAATCTCTGGGGGAAACCGGCGCTCAGAGGCCGCCTGCAAGCCGCCGACAGCCCCGCTCCAGTCTGCCGGACCAGGTGCTCCGCCCGCCGGATGGACTGGACCGTTCTCTCGTGCCAGGACGGCGGTCCAAAAGAGCCGGAACCGACGGGGACCGACTGAAGCTGCATTTAGGAGCAAATCCAGAAACGTATCTTTGTGGTTTTAAATGGCTTTGACGCAGTTTGTAACCACACACTTTGTGTGAGGCCTCGTCTCCATGGCAACAAACAGGTAACCGGAAATACGAGCCGCTTGATGACTGGACCTTGTAGGGAGGGGGGGATCTGACAGCTTTTTGTCTCTGGGTGAAAAAAAAAAGAATCCTATAAATTACAAAATAATAAATAAAATAAAAATAAAAGCTTGTGTTTTTTTTTCTGTTTTCTGCATTTAAATCAGTTTTTACTTTCACGTGACTAAAAATGCCACAAAAAAAAGACAAAGTAAAAAGGGACAGACATGAGGAAATGTAGAAAAACAAAATCATACTTGGAAATAAAAAAACAAATACATAAGTAGTCTAAGGTAAAATGGATTTTTAAAAATCACGGATCATCTCTTCAGTGTAAAAAGTGAGAACTTCTAAAGCACTTCCCACTTAGCAGTGATCCAGATCATTACTTTTTCAAAAACTAAAAAAGAACTGAGGATTCAAGTCCAATGGGTTCTTAGAAGATGCTGAAAATGATCAAAGAATGAAGAGTTAACATCCACAGAAAAAGCTGTATTAAAAAAAAAAAACATTGAAAGAAGAATGCCGGCACACCAAATCCATTTGAGTCAGAGAGTTTAATTCTCTTCAGTTAAAAAATAAAGAGACCATCATCTTCAGCCCTAATCACAGAACAATGCAAGACAACAAAACATGCTGAAAATAATTATTCCTCCATGAAATTAAAAAGACATAAAAAGGAGAAAATTCCAGCAGATAAAAGTACAAGATTGATCAGAACCGCCAAAGCTGAAAGGAAGAAAAAAAAAAAAAAAAAAAAAAAAAAAAAAAAAATCACCTGCAGCAAGTTGAGTTCCCCTTTAGTGAAGTTTACGTTTAAAGCAACATCCCAGCTGACCTGCATAAAGGTTTGTGAACTTTTCCATCCGTTAGAAATGCTCAAAAATGAACGAAATGAAGCAGCGACGTTCAAAATTCCCTCAGTACAGTAACTTTGTAATCAAGTACCAAACATGGAGCTCTGCAAGCATTAGGGTTGACTCTCTTTTTTTGAACTTCCTGATTCATTTCAGAGAGTTCAGTAGTAATCATGAAAAAAATGTCAGAAAAACTGCATTCCTTCCGCTCCTCCAGAACACAGCAGGTGTGCAAATCCCTCATCAACTGGAGAACAAATATAAATAAACCTAGCTGGTAACATAAATATATGTAGAAGGGGAAACAATGGTGCAGAAAGTGCCATGTATCCAGTCTTTGTGCAGCGAGCGTGCACGGAACATACACCTCAAAGTGTGTGCTTGACGGCCGTCATGGGTTCCCGTTTGTTCTGCAGATTCTGCTGCAGCTCCGTGAGCAGGCGGTCCCGCTCCTCAGAATCCAGCAGGATTCTCTGCAGACGAGAGAAAATACAGAGAAAAGAGTCAAGTGATGCTCATTTCATTTTTGTAGCAGATTTTAACCGAACATTCATTTATATTAATAGGTACAAACTTAGTAAAGAAACTACAATTTAAAAGCTGAAACAGATTTTTTTCACTTTCACAAAGCATTTGAAGTAACTGTCCGTCTCCATGGACAGAGGTTTGCTGCACAGAAAAGGTCCTGCAGTCTGCAGCCAATGTTTTAACAAATAACTGAACAACTTTTTCTTCCCCCTCACCAGAAGTCTGTTTTTAATTAACCACATGTTAGATGTTTTTTTGTTTTATATCAAAGCATGAAATCTCAGAAAGGACTTCCTGCAGTTCATGCAGCTGTGAGGCTCCAGAGGGCAGGCAGAGCAGCATTTCACCTCAATGAGTTTGTCCCTCTTCTCCAGGCTGTCCCTCAGTTTCCCGGCCTCCCGCTCTCGGTCCTCCCGCTCGTTCTGCCACTCTCGCTCAGCCTCCTTCGCTTCCTTCTGCTTGTTCCTCAGCTCCAGCCGGGCTTCTTTGAGTTGAGCCGACAGAGCCGACACCGTCTGACCGTGAGTCTCCTGCTGAGACTGGACAAAGAAGCTCCAGAGTTACCGACTACAGTTCAGAAGATGAACAGTTTCTGTTTATTAATGGACAGAAATCTGCAGGAATGCACAGGAGGAAGGTTTTAAGGGTAAATTATTGTTTTATAAACGTAAATAATTTAAATTTGTATTTTCTTTTATTCAAAACTACAGATTTTCCAACAGGGAAAATGCAAAATGATTTGAAAAAAAATCTCTCTCAACTATTTAGTATAAACCTGACATTTTTAAATCATTTCAAAATATTTTTAATTATTAATGATGTTTTTTTTTTTTAACTATCATACAGTTATTGTTATTTTACTCCACCATAGTACTTCTTTATGTAGCGTGTAATCATAATTTATTTGAGTATATATTTTTTAATACTAAATGTATATGCTTACTTTTGTATGTATACCAATACTGGCAATTTTGGGATATTTTTTTCCATTGGATATACTGGGAATTTTTTAAAGAAAATTTGCAATCATTGGTTTTTTAATTCATGTATTAATGCCCTTTTATGAAAAACAACATTTTTTTTATTTATTTTAAAAGTTACTTTAACAATTTTTCCAAAGTTTTGAACCTGTAAATAAAATAAAGAAATAAATAAAACATATCATTATATCAGCAATGTAAATTCATCCTCCATCAAAAAAATGTCTAAACCAGAAAATCTCCCAACCACTGCATACTACTGAATTGGCTCTACAGAGGACATTTGGGGCTTTTCGATTATGCCAAATGTGAGGAAATGTCGTTTTAGGTAGATTTAAAAAAAAAAAAATAATAACTTTGAATGGCCTTTTTTTTTTTTTCCATAGTAAAGATAAAAACTGAGCACACATGTCCCTCACCTTCACCATGTCCTGGTACTGCTGCAAGCTTGCTGTGAGGTTGGTGACCTCCTGACACAAGGTGGCACTCTTGTCCGCTTTGTCCTTCAACAAAGCAGCCAGCTCAGTCTCAGTGCCTGAAGACTGTTGACCAATCACAGAACAGAGCAGAAATGTCTGGATTAAGGTCAGGAAAGTCAATATTTACAAAGAAGGCTGAGCTGATGGACCAAACAGGGATTCAAACACCAGGAAAGCTGCAGTAAAAGTTTCAGAGTTCATCCTGATCCACACACTAACTTGGGTTTAACAACAACTCTCTGGAGATTATAGAGATCACTTTAGCTAAACCTGCTGCTGATCTTCATCCAACAAACTGCAGTAATTACCCCCCGAGTGAACAGACGGACCTGATAAACCAAGAGGAAGACCAAAAACTGCTAAAAGCTGTCATAACCTGCGGATGTTTTCCCACGGAGGATGCTGAAGTCCCCTAACTCTCTAACAGCTGAGCATTCAAAGTCAGAAATAAGAATGAAGCAAGCCTCTCCTTTTTAATGGAGGACGCAGCATCAAAGTACAGTAGTTCAAGTTTAATTAGGAGTTTGGATGATTACCTCCAGCTGCTGCCTGAAACTCAGAATCAGGTCCTCCTTCTCCTGCAGGACAGCAGAGAGGGCGTTGTCTCTCTGTCTCCACAACTCTCGCTCCTTCTCCACATCCTTCAGCTGGCGCTCCTTCTCCTCCAGAGCCACTCGCAGGTCCTGGGAGTGAAACCAGCACCACATCTGCTCACACGTCCGCACGTCCGTTTAAATGGAAGGTTTGCCGTCATCCTCTCTGCGCTCTCACCCCTATGATCTCCTGGTTGCACCGGCAGCACGGTGTTCAGCGTGTCCAGGTCTCGCTCTCGGTCTCGCCCTGCCTTCCTCAGGGCCTCCGCCTCCTTTTCCAGCCTCTTCTCCTTCTCGCTCCTCTCAGATCTCAAAGCCTCCAGAGCAGCCTGCAGATTGAAGACACTTCCGCTGTCACACAACATAAAAGGGAAGATAACGTCTTCACCGCAGAAGCACACTCCTTCACTTTAAAAGACATCAAGCTCATATATTATCAATAATCTGACCCTTCAGTCTGTAAAGCTTTAACAAACTTCATCTTTTTATTCCAGATCTTCGCTTTTCTTAGCATGAAGAAAGAGATTTCAGGGCAGCAATATGACTTTACTTATCCAATAATACTAGTTTTACCAGGCGTCAACAGTTCAGTAATCTGATACTTCCTCAACAATCATAGACACCAATGTTATCTGCTTTGCAAATATGTTGCTTTTATTTATTATATTCACATGAAAAAATGTAAAAAAAAAAAAACCTACTGCAAGATGAAATTATGTAGTTTTGTAAAAACTGTCCAACTGCAGGTTCAACTCCTGACTCTTAAACAAATATTATCAAGAATTAGACAATCAGGTAGAAGAACCAGTTCTCCAGAGCTTTTCTTTGGTCTCCAAATCACAGTTTCCTTCTAAACAAACAGATTTGCTTAACTTTTCTAACATGCAGCCTCCTCTTCAAACAGACCTTCAACAACAGCAAAATCACAACAAACTAATGCAAAGAGACCCGGGGCCGTCCCAGAATGCAATCTGCTCAGAGTGGGTGTGATCACTGCTGCGCCGCGTCCTCTAGGACAAAGTTGATCAAAGTGCCAACCTTGTTTTCAGCCAAAAGCTCCTTCAGACAGCGGGTCAGCTCAGAGCTGGCTTCCTCCCCCTCACTCAGCCGTCGAATCAGAGCCAAGCACTCCTGCAAAAAAAACAGCAGAGCACGTTCATGCAGCTCTGAAGACATTCACAGCTCTGTTCACTCATGCAAAGACGATGCAGCATTTGCTGCCTAAACACGGGTAACGATGGACACAAAGGTTGCGTGTTTGTAAATGAGAGCAGCTCCAGAAAAACTGTTTTTTATCTTTCTATATTTTAGATTTTTCTGTAAATCAGTAACGTGCAGGGCCTGCAGCTGCGCCTCCAAAGACAAACAACATTCCTGTGAGCTTTGAGCCGGAGCCTCTGCAGCGGCGCAGGGACCTCACCTGGATCAGACGCTCCCGGCTGTGGAGGGAGTGACCGAGGTTCTGCAGGAGGAAGACGTCCCCTCCATCCTAAGGAGAGAGGAAGAGGTTTTCTTTAAAACATGAAACTCAGATCAGCAGAAATCAATCCTGCTGCAAAAGACATTGCAATGGTTGCAAACGATCCGAATGATTTCTCTGAAAGATTTTGGAACAGAACTGAAAGGTCACCGTTTTGGAATAAAACAGAACTTTCCGATCTCCATGCTCTGATGTTTACCCACTAGAAGCTCATGAGTGTTTCTGCTGCTGGAGTGATGATAGATTTGACATCTAACCACAGCTGAATTTATGGGTAATATTCGTCTGTTTGTTGAGCTCAAAGAAAATAAACATTGAATCCCTGAGATTATTTAGGAAATTCAAACATTTCTTCATTGTTTAGATTTGTTTTAAATGAGTTTTTTTCTAGAAAACAGTTTTCCTTTTTCAATCCAAGGCTTTTCAGTCTCTGTTTATGATACATGAAACTACATTTTGGACCCATTGTGGGTTTAAATGAGAAGACGTCACCATTAAAAGTGTTTTTTATTTAGCTTCCTTTGTCAGTAAGCTGAGTCTCCACCTCAAGGCTATGAGAGGGTGGAGGACCTCGGCGTGTGACGGGAGCCAGTTTCCAAACTGGTTTGAACTCGTGTTCTAACTTGCTTGTTCCACATCACTTCTTCTGGTTATAAGATGGAGGGATCTGAGCCCTTTCAGCTGGATGGGGTCAGGAGTTTTCTGCAGGTGGAGGGCCTCTTCGGTCAGGAGCTCCTGAACATGTGGCAAACTCTGCCGGTTTGTAGTCTATCTTTAGCTGCAGATAAACAAAGGACAGACACGCCCTCGGTCCACAACGCCTCCGCTCCTGAAATAATACTATTTTTATACACAGTCAAGACTCAGAAGGCCTCTCTGATCTGCTGGACTTCCTCTGACAGCCGTTTTCCTCATAAACTTTGCATTATGCATATAAGGTGCACCTATGTGGGCAACACCTGCATGGACCAACACCTAACTTCATGCCTGATAGTGTTTAAAGTGCTTCAGGCAAGAAAACTAAACACAGAACCATTCTTTAAAGTATTTGAAAGAAGTAAAAAAAAATTAGGAAAGCGCAATCTTGAATTCCTGCCAACATGCTCTACGTTTCATAATCAGTATTGGCTATTGAGCAAAGATGTGGGTCAAAGCTTTTCTTTGGTGTATTCAGCTCAGAGTCAGCTTTCCACATGTTGGTTTTTGCTTCTGTCGCCTTTCAATTCAGTTTTGTTTGATTTATATAGCCAAATATTACAAGACAGTTGTCTCAACGGGCTTCACTAATTGTGCAACACATAAAATCAGTTATAAAATGCAACAGCTGATTGCTAGAATCAACTTAACAGACTAAACTAAACTGGACATTGCTCCTTAGAAAAGGAGATTCCAGCGGCGGGAAAAGAAGAAACCTCAGGGATTTCCACATAAAGGAGGGATCCTCCTCCATCCTTTCAGTGAGCAGCTAATAGGATGACTAAATTAGAGAAGATACTTTTTTGTTTTAAAGATGTTCAGAAAAACAGAGATCGTCTTACAGAACCCAGATCCGCTTGTCCGTTAGCGTCAGCTGGTTTACTCCCTCCTTGCTTCAATTCAGCCTCCAGAGTCCGGATGCGAGACGTGGCTTTGTCCAGCTGGGCCCGCAGGTTCCTGACAGCGGCGTTAACCCGACCGGGAGTGCTCTGCAATAATGAACCAGAGCTGATTTCAACTCCAGAGTCGCTCATTACTTCCTCTGTACTACATTTGGAACAGCTGTTAGGCTGCTAGAGTTGCTATAAAGTCTCACTTCCAGTGGTCTTTTAATAAGGATCATGCAGTTTTTAGCTGAAAATCCAAAAACCTGTGTCATTTTCTACGACATAGTTTCTGCAGAGTTCATTAGAAATTCACATCCGAGTTGCGGGCGAGACTGTTGGTGCGGAGCAACTCCGCCCCTATTTACCCTCCCGATGGCTGAGAGCTCTCCGTTTACACGCTCTCCCACTAGCTTACACCCCTCACACCCCCAACCCAACAGTATTTGTGCAACAAAAATAGCGAGCACTATCAGAGCTATCCAGCTGTGCAGTTTGAGCCAGATTCCAGCTCAGACGAGGAGAACGGAGACGTTTATGGATCTGGTCGTCTATAAGTGGACGCGTCAGAGTGGAGCCAAACATGGAGCTTGTGTCCTGGCTAGCATATTTTCTATGTCACAAATATGATTTTTTCTAACATTTTTTTGTATCTGCTACTGATTCATTACAGTTTGAATAATTTTTTCGTTTTTTTTTTATAAAAAAATCCTCAGAAATGCAATTTTAAGATACATTTTCCTTATATATGTTCTCCATCATCAGAAAAAAAATCCCCTGCAAGAACACGTCAAAAATGCTAAAAACGTCATTTTCATCAGAGTGGGTCTGTAAGTTTTGCTCTGCACTGACCTCTCGCAGCGGCATGTATTCATCCCTCAGCTCCATTAAGACATCTCCATCCTCTTCATCCATTCCATCCTTTCCGTTTTCAGCGAAGTTCAGCGCTCTGCTAACTCTTGGGGACGCCCCCCCATCAGTTTTGTCCAAACTTTTCCCAGTGTTTTTGCTCAGAACCGGGATTCTGCTCCCTGAAGGAGAGCTGACTGGCTTTGCTTCAACGCCTCGGAGCTCCATCAACACAAAGTTAAGCGGCTGAACGCCGGTCAAATCAAACGGGTCGTTTCCATCCAGTAGGTCCAGAGACTGGACAGATTGGGTACGGGAAGGCGCTCGTAAGGAAAGGCTGGATCCCGCCAATGAAGCCGGGCTGGAGCTGGTGGTTGGACCTTTCTGCCAATGGAGGGGCATGCTGCCGGACCTGTCCCCAGACAGCCTCAAGGGGGAGAAGGCATCCGAAGGCAGGTGCCGAGGAATCCCGCAGACAGACTCGTAGTCAGAGTCCGACACCCTCAGGGAGTCACAGCCTTCACAGCCTTTGCCTCTCCTGCATCTTTTACCGGTTCGTATGAAATACGGACACGTGTCCCAGCGCTCGGACCAGCACTCGTAGCCCGAGAGCGCCATGTTTTCTTTGAGCATATCCCTGTAGGCCTCCTTCTCCATCTCCCCATCATCCTCGCTGATGCTGCTCCTGCTCTGGAACTCCTGCAGGTGCCTCTGCCGGTAGTTGCTGCGTACCCACTGCCGGATCTTGTCCCTCTCCTGCGTCAGCTTCTGAAGGCGTTCAGTGGAAAGCACTCGGACCCTGGAGATCACAGAGTCGAATTTGAACACCCGCTCCAGGGCTGAGACGCATTTGCCGCACACGAACTCCTCCCGCCCGCTGCCTCGTGGCACCTGCTGCCCCAGAATGTGGGTCAGCACCGAGAGCACGTCCACACTTTTGGAGGGGGAGCCCAAAACCGACTGAGACTTGGAGAGCGAACCAGAAGATCCAAGAGATAAGGTGCTGCCTTTGTGGAGAAAGAAAGGTGTTTAGAATCTGGACTCTCTGCTTTAAAAAAAACGTCTTGAAAGCCACGTACCCCACGGGCTGCTCTGTGAGGACCGGGACAGGCTGCCTCCTCTCAGAGACTCTGTTGGGGTCGGAGGCTGACTGCCCTTTTTGTTTTGGCTCCCAAAGAGCCATCGCCGTTGGTTTCCCTGAAGATCTCCACCGCAGATCCTGCAAAGGCCGTTTCTCCCTCTGCTGGACATCGTGGACAAGAGAGGAAATTCTTCTCTGGCGTTCAGTGAATTCTGTATGAAGAGAAGCAACATTTACAACATGAAGCCTTAAAGCAATTCCATTTCTTCAAGTGGATTTCTATAAAGAGATTTTTAGGTCATTCTTCCGAGCACCACTGATAATTAAAAAATTTAGTGTGCTTAAAAAATTATTTTGCACTTGAAACAAAAAAAATGCACTTAAAACTCAAAAAAAGTTTGCAAACAACAATTTTCCTCTTGAAACGTAAAAATATGAGCAACCAAAAGACATTTTACCCAAGAGAAATTCTCCCTCTTCAACACTCAAAACAGAGCAGGGCACCCTACAGAAATGTGCCACCAAAGCCAGTCACTCACAGACAAACGGACATGGAGGTCGATGCTGATTGGTCAGAAATTCTTCCAATCAGCCCACGGATAGGATCAGGTGTGTGCGCGATTGAAAACAAACCGAGACCACCTTGAAAGATGGGTCAGAGAGCAGTTCCTGGTCCAGGACGGAAAATTTGTTTTGGATTTTGGGGGGAAACGAACTCTGGTTCACTGTGAACCCGTCTGGATGCACCCTTAAACACGTGAAGGAAAACGTGTGACAGAGCTTGAGTTAACAATAAACAAATGTTTCAAAAGTTGAACATATATTATCTTCAAGTTAATGTTTTTTTTTTTTTTAAAGAGAGGGGACATTTTTGTATCTGATGGGTAATTGCTCTCCATGAATGTGCTTTTCTGGCATTTAAAAGGTCTAAAAGGTCTCAGCGTCTCTCTTTGCCATCATCAAAGGAAAGTGTTTCAGGCTGAACTGGTTTGTAGAATTTGCTGGAAGCAAACTGTCATTAATAGTCGATGCTGAAAAGACTTCGAGTCTCTTCATGACACGATCGGCAGCAGCTGTAAAGCAAACACACCCAAATGTTATTTTGGTAAAGTACCAAGAAACCTTTAGCCCGTTATAGGTGGGTGCCCTGCGTTTGCCCCAGGCCGCCAAAAGTCCGAATGCGCCCCTGCTCGGAACCGAGCTGCAGGAAAGTTTGGCTGAACTTGGTCACGTGATCAACCGGCGGTTTTCTCTGCGGGCCTCCCGGCGGAGCGGCGCGGGGCGCAGTCCCCGCGCGGGGCGGGACACGTCGACCTTCAGCCACGCTGTCAGCATTTCTCCGCCGTGGCCGTGGGTGGGGTGTTCTTCCTGACACCGAGACCGTCTAAATCATCGGAACCGATTCGTATCAAAGTTCTGCCGAAGACAGTGTTCCTCACTCAGAAGTTACCCGCTGAACGGAACGGTCGGTCGGTCGGTCCGGTTCGGGCCGCTGGAGAGTTTAGCCTCAGAGCACAGAATTCAACTCGTGTCGGTTCTGGTTCAGAACGTCCCAAACACAGACTCTGATCGTGGACTCACGTGTCAAGACCCGCGCGCTCAGGGAGGATTCATGATGAAGGTTCGACGAGGCGAACGTGGAGGATGAACGTCAGAACGTCTGAAATCTGCGCCGATGACACGCGGAGCCCGGCTGAGAGGTGGGTGTCACCTTGCTGACGTCACCGGCCCTACCTGTTAGGGGCCGCGTGAAGGAGGGTTCTCCTTTTTGGTTTCACTTTGAACAGGTGTTTCAGCCAAACTTTCTATCCCGTTTTTCACAGATTTTTATGAATTCCTTCACTAAATAAGTTAGATTTCTTTATACAACAAATACATTCAAATTCGGAAAAAAGGAACTTTGTTAAACAAGACAAAGAGACAAATATTCAACCAAGGATTTATTTTTATTTTCTCCGACCCCCTCCTCCTGCAGACGTATTCCTCATTAATTTTAAACATTAATATCTTATGTTGACAGTAGATTGACTTTTGTGAATGATATCCATATATTTTTTCATGAGTGTGCATGCTCTTTAAAGATTATTTTAGAGGACAAACAAAACCAAACAAAGATTGAAATACACTGAATTGTGTTTCTGGTTGATGATCTTCCTGGGACAGACTGTTGACTCTGTCTCTATAACCCCACACAGGACAAAGCCAGTGCAGATTATGGATGGATGAATGGATTTCCATGATCAGTTTTATAATCAGTAGAAAATCTGAAAGCAAATATAGGCAACTTGTTTATTTGTGTATTTATTTTTAGGTTTGCGTCAAGCTCAAACCTAAAAACTCCACAAGAAGATCAATGAGACTGACTGACCCACTGTGATGTGTAATCCAATCATGTGTGAAGGACAAACAGCCGACATGGAAGAACAGCAGAACCGAACAGAATCAGCTCTCACTGGTGAGTTTTGTCAAGCCTGAAAAATGTATGGCTGGTTTAGAAAATGTTTTGATTGCTTTTTATTAGCAAAAAGAGCATCTAAATATCTAACTCAAGTAAAAAATATTACATACATTTGTGGTTGACATGCTGTTTACAAAAAGCCTTTTTTTTTTTTAGATATGATGAAAATATACATTTTTACTTTACTTTTTACATATAAACTTTTTACTGTCTGTCATCAAATTAGAAGTTTAACCGGCAATGGAATTTCACACTACAAAAAATGTTAGATTCCATTTCATTTTAATTTGTTTTTAGGGACTGTGCATTAAAAGCATCACTGCAATGATGGCTATTTTTCATCTTTTGTCCCCAGGCATCCCATAAAAATTATACATGGGATATTTATTCAATAAAAATACAACTAAATGCACTATGATGAAATATTCCAGAAACAGAATTTTATTTTACTGTTAAAACAAAATACTTTAAATGCACTTTTTGAGAATGGAGCTCCAAAAAACATTTTCTAGTTCCAGTAATGTCCACCAGGTGGCAGCACGCGTCTGGTCTTCTTTTTAAGGAGGTTATCAGACAATTAACCCTTGTGCTATCCTATGACCCCACCCTTAAATTGACGTGTTCTCCCTACCATGACAAAGAGGGGTTAAGGTGAAGAGGATTTCATGTACTGTAATCCATGGACACCAGTGAAGATCACAAATCAATGAAAAAAAAAGGTTCAGAGCACTGTGCCTAGAATAGCACAAGGCTTACACCAGAAAATGTATTCAAACCTGGTTCTGTCAAAGAAGGGATTTTTAGTAAAGATAAACATTCACAGAATCCACTGCGTCTATTGCAAAAAAAAAAAAACCACAATTGTTTTGTTTTCGTTTTTTACGTTAGGTCTCCATGTCACCAAGACTGAAAAACAATTACATGCAAACTCACTTAGGGCCAGTTTACAAAAAAAATAGTTTTTTTAAAGTACGCCTTTTAAGTCGTAAATCTAAGTGAAAGTAAGTCATAACTGTTTAAAATACAAGATTTTAAGTCGTAAATTTACATGAAAGTAAGTCATAAAATACAAGATTTTAAGTCGTAAATTTATGAGAAAACATCTCGTACATTTAGGGGGAAAGAAGTCGTAGATTAAAGCGTAAAAAACACCAAAGTTTATCGGAGCCGTGCTTGAAGAGTAAAATATGTGGAGCCTTTTGTGAAGCTTTATATCCGGATAGGTTTAAAAAATAAAGACATTCTGAACCGGTGCGATCCGAACACCAATGCACCAGATGGAAGAAACACGTGAAAGTGAGAATGACAATACTGCGTCTCATAAATAACATGAAGACTTCATAAAGCAAGCCTCACAATAACAGCTACACGAACACCCGTTTGATCGATCAGCAGTGAAACAAACAAAAACATCAAACGAAAATTATAACAGAAATTCAAATGAACACGTATTTGCAGAAAGAAAAGTGAAATATGTTCTGCCATATTGGCATGTTATGCAATTCATCCTCATAACTAATATAGTTACACAGAACGAAATAATGTACAAAACTGATATTCTCGTCAATGTGTCCGTCTGGCGGAGCAGATATAGTCAAAGTCAAAGTCAAAGTCAGCTTTATTGTCAAATATGCTGCATCCGTAAGACATACAGCACAGATGAAATTGCTTTCCTCTCACCCCACAGTGCAAGCAGCATATAAAATGATAAATAAACGACTTAAAAAATACACTCCTTTAAAAACAGTAAATCCTTGAAACCCAAAAAGATAAAAAAAAAAAAGATGTTTTCATAGTAAAACATTTCTTCATAAGCTACAGAATAATGGTATTCATGCATATGCCTTTAGTTTGTTTTATTTTTGATAAAACAATGTATGGCGTATGTCTCAACCATTCAGAAAGCAACAAGAAATTACATTTGCTCTGAACAATTTTCCATTTCCACATCGATTATTACCGACATCTGTAGCTTGTCAGATGCAATTAAATGGATGGAAATAAAATGCCCCATCACAATGCGTAATGACGCACAATGGCTGATCTTGGATCTTAGAAGATGTGGCAAATGGAAGAATTGGGAGTGAACGCATCTTTAGACAGCAAGAAGACTTGCTGGCAAACGAGGACGAGTGGCTTATGAGCCGGTTCCCACTTCCTCCAGCCGTCCTGTTGGAGCTTTTGGGGGTGTGTCACCCGGTGCATCAGGTGCGTCGTGCCCCCCCCGCCTCAGTGACCACTCCACGTAAAAGGGATTCCCCAATAATTGCTGCCACTCTCTCATCAAGAGGGGTCAGCTCCGGTGTCCCCTGTCCCCCACCCGTGGCAGACACACTCTGGCGATGCATCGCCAGAGTGTGTCTGCCTCGACTTTGATGTCCGCCTTTTTGGCATTAGTAATGCCCACACTGTGCCCTCCAAACAACATTTTTCTCCTCTTTTCCACCTCGCCAACGATAACTTCTACGTCACATTGAGTGAAGTTTCGTTTTTTTGATTGTCTCTCGGTGTTTGCCGTGGTTTCACTATCAATGAATATTCATTTGTGGGCGTTTCAGGGACTATTTATGGGCAACTATGGGCGTGTCATGAAGCTGCAAAAGCTGCGCAGCATTTAGAATTGGTTGTGATTTATTAAGGGAAGGATGCGTAGGATGTGCGTGCGCACGGTTTTATAAATCCGAATATTTCTGTGCGTACGCACGTCCTATGTTTCATCCGTACGCCACTTCTGACGCAAATCCTACGCAAAGTTTTATAAATGAGGCCCCTGGTCTTTAATGGAGGAAGAAAGGATTCAGCTGCAGGGAGACCGATGTCTTCATCAGGCTGCAGAGATCCTGCAAACCACCCATCCATAAATAAAACACTGATAAATGAATAAATCGTAAATTAATAAATCATAAATCAAACAAATGAGCTTCCAAACATTTGGAACGTTATCAATAAACATTCAGCTCACCTGTTCCACGGAGTTTAGTCGGTCTGCTCTGCTGCTGCGCGGCGTTCACCTGCTGCTCTGCATGATCACCTCCACTTTAATCTCGTAAAATTACAAGTTTTTAAACGTACACATTTTTTTCTCACAGGTTTACGACTTAAAATCTCATAATTTTACTTTTTTCTTTTTCTTTTTTTTTTAGTGGCCCTTAAACTCTGTCGTATACTTTTACTACCCCACCTGAAGTATTTTTTTCTGTGGTAATTTATTCTGCCTTTTACCATTTTGTGCAGGAACATTATTGCAGTTCAGTGAACTATTCCAACCTTATAAGCTCTTCAAAGGCTGTGTTGTGACTGTCAGCTTTGGTTTCATTTCTTTTATTTTTACACTTGATCCTGAAATCTTTTTCTAATTACTCTGTATGGATTTTAATACTAAACACACTAACTGAAGCATCTAGACTCTAGGAGGTAACACATTCTTATATTTCTTGGAGCAAATGTTGTTACAGTCTTTTATTTCACCTCCAAAATGTCGCTAAAACTTACTAAAAGAGAAAAAAAATCCTTACAATGTCTGAAATATTCTATAAAATGTAAAACTTGGATAATTATGAATAATTGTATTATTTACAAACTGAACATTACTGTAAATGTAAAAAAAATGCAGGATTTGATTCCTCTAGGTAAAAATGTTAATTAACATTCATCTTGTAAGTCGGTTTTTTTGGGAGAGAGGGGCGTTGATGTCTTCAACATGTGTACCAGTGAAGCTGGGGATGCATTTCTGTCATATATGTTGGTTATATCTGTGTCTGTACAAAAAAGTGTATTTTAAAAGAACCAAAAAGAAAATGTATATTTAAGAAATAAAGCAATACTGAATTTGAATGCCAGCAGGAAAATGTTTATTAGAGAAGAAAGCAAGAAAAAACTGAGTGGATCCATAGGTTTCTTCATTTTTTCCGGAATCCGTTTTTTTTTTTAGGAGTTTTTCCTTACCACGAAGGGGGGTCTAAGGGCAGGGATGCCAGTATAGCTTAGTCAGTTGGTTAGTTTATTTTAGTATTTTCCTATTGACTCTTTGTATTCATGATCCTTTTGAGTTCATGTTTTACTTTGAAGCCCATCGAAGTAACTGAGAATCATTGGACTTTTCCATGTTGAAAGTGTCCATTTTCCATTTTGTAATAAGGTTTTCATTAAAACAAACATTTAAATTGACTTCGAAGAATGTTAAGTGAACTCCAGTCACTTAACTGATTGCCCGATGATGCAAGTTAAGGATAAAAATGTGTCTCTTAAGATGACCACATGAACAAATAGGAGAAAACACAAACTGGAAACACATTTATGGTCGCCAGTACTTCCAGGAATTTCATTTCGAATATTGATGTTCATTTTATGGTTGTAGTCCTACATCTGACCACTAGATGCCACTAAAAGTCCCTAGCTAGAACCTGAAGGCGTTGCAGATTCTCTCTAAAGCGCATGCAGAGCTCGTTGGTGACAGCACTGATCCTCAGCTGAACCAGGCTCTTCTCATCTTCAATCAAGCCATTTTTTAATGCACTTGTCAAACACTTTCTTGTCAGAGTGCCACTTAACGTGTTTGACCCCAGGCTGAATGCACACGGATATGTCGCTGCGAGTGTCAAGCGTCTTCAGGCCAAACGTGTCATCCTTGTAAAACTGAGGCAGGAAGACAAGAACATCAGGTGTGTGTGTTCAAGAATGATCTGCTCAGATCAGGTATATAAACTGTCATGTAGAGATTGATAATGTTACTTTTTTTTTTTTTTTTTTTTACATATAATCCTGCAATCACTATAAATGATGTCTACCAGTTTTACTACCAGTTACGTGTTTAAAACCTTTTGCAATCACTTACCATCTGTTCCTTCATTTCAACAACATCTTCGTTGCGGTTGTAGAATCCAAAGAAGCTGCAGAGAAGAAGTAGGATAATTAAAGCTAAGAGGAAGCTGTATGAACTTCTTTTGAACACAAACTTTGCTTCCAACTATTTTCTCATCATAAAAAAACATGTCAACGTGGTCATGAATTAGGAATTTAGGCATCAGTAAGATCAGACAAATGTAAGGACGTAGATAAAGGTAGATATTATTATCTGATGTTGTATGAGCTGCGGTTGGATCTTGCAAAAAAAAAAAAAAAACCTGATGCAAGAATAAGCTAAGATGCATCTGCAGTCAAAACAACACAACCTTCAGGCAGGACTTTATATATTCAAAGAAATGTCTAGAAAAAAAGAATAAAAAAATTCTATTTGCTTTTTTTACTTAATATTAATCCATTATTGAAGGAAGAAAACCTATTTTATTATTTGTTATCAACATTTTAAAAAATATTTGTGTTTACATCCCAAGAAGCATTTTTTTATAACTCTTTCCAGATCATCCAAATGTAAAGCAGCTCTTTATAGGCCCCACCCATTCATGAGTGGAAACACGGATACCTGGACTGCCATGGGGTGATGACATTATCATCCGGTCCTCCAATCAGCACCAGCTTCTTGATGCGCAGGAAGTTTTTTCTCCAGGCTGCAAAATGCAAATGTTTTTTATATTTAACAGTCTTCTTGCTGCCAATCAAGAAGGAGACAACCAAACCCCACTACCTGCCATCTTGCTGTGTGTTTTTTCTCCATTCAGCAGTGGCAGGAAGTTGTTGTATTTCAGGTATAGGCTCCTGTGATGAGGATCTGCAGAGAAAACATGCGTTGCAGTTTCTATTTTCTCCAATTAATAAATGAAAAACACTCTTTAACGTCTCTGATCTTACCGTTCCAATAGTTGCACATAGAAATGCTCTCCTGAAAACCTTTTGTGTAGCAAAGATGGTACACTAATTCTCTTGCAGAAATGGGAAAATATTTGAGCAAGACATCCGGCACTGTGAAGTTAGAGCACACATTTCTTTTTAAAACTTTGCTAGCTTCCATCAATGACTTTTCGCAGCAACTTTGCCTGCACCTCCAAACTGTCCAGCCAGTGGTGATGACAGCTGCAATGAAGCTGTGCACGTTGTGGTTTGGGAGCGTGGAAAGAACTCCTCTGCAAATTAGACCCCCTTCACAATAAAGGAAAGAGCACATTCAAGAAACAGATAATAAAACAGATAGTAAAAATTCTACTTCTAGTAGCTATTCTAGTGATCAACAGCAGCTGTATTAAAAGTAATGGGAGGACAAAGGTTTGACTGCCTTGGTTCTCTTTAGATTGTAGGTTTGGGGTTGTGGAAAAAACTTTAATTGAAAGAACTTAAGGTTACTCCTCCATTTTCTTAAATAAAAGCTGGTATTCAAATGTGTAAAGAACCAATAAAAAGAGGAGCTGCAGACATGAGTCAACTGTTCTCCAGTGACATATCCTCTTCAGTGAGGGCTCTCTATCAGCTTAAAGTCATGTTGATGTGGCAACAGTTGAAACTCATATTCAGTTTTTTTTTTTGAGTCATTGTGGAATTGACCATAAAACTAACTGAGAACTTAACGATTAAAATAAACCCAGAATTGTGCAGCAAACAGGAAGAATTATATATATATTTGACAAAGACAAAATGTTAGTATATGTCTCTTTACACCTCAGTGATGCAGTCATTTTTTGCTTAAATGTTTCTTTGCACAGTTACACATTAGGTGGAGGTTTAAGCTTTGTTTTTTCGGAATTCAGATAATGAAGGGCTGTCTCTCAGCTGATCCACAGGCCTGCTGTGTCCACACACTAAAACTAAGTAAAGACAGTAAAGACATTTTTCTTCTTTTTTGTGCCTCTCATTTGGTGTTAGCTCACTTGAATCTCTCTAATGTTGGTTCTATTCGCTGGATGAGGAACGGGCTTAGTGAGAACTGAACTTGCGCATGTGTGTCTATTGACATCAATCGATCAGGGGTCTGTTATTAAGATCAAGTCTTCCTGAAATAAGTTAATGTGTTGGGACTTAAAAATGGAAATGCTTGCATTACTGTAATCAAAAAAGGTTTTGTTACTGAAATCTGATAGAATAATGATAAACGTCATAGACATTTCACATTTTATACGTCATGTACTTGAAAAAAACAAAGTTTTAGTATCTGTCTCTTTACACCTCAGTGATGCAGTCATTTTATGCTTAAAGGTTTTCTTTGCACAGTTACACATTAGGTGGAGGTTTAAGCTTTTTTTTTTCAGAATTCAGATGATGAAGGGCTGTCTCTCAGCTGATCCACAGGCCTGCTGTGTCCACACACTAAAACTAAGTTGTTTTTGTTTGTGTGCAGCAGTCAAAGCACCTCAACCACATCTCAGATGGTACTTCCTCCTTAACCCACAGAGCTCAAAAGTGTCTGTTTGGGTCTGAGAAAACTGTAACCATGATCCTCTCATGAATCCTCCTCTGATATGTTCTGAGTCTCAGATTAAATGCTGTTTGAGTCTGGGTGAACCTTGAGAGTAGCACAGAAGATGGACTCCCTCTGGAGACTTCTCCATGATTTCTTGGATGACCTTGGCGAAGCCTTCCACCTGGTTCCACATGGGCTTAGTGCTGTTTCCATCGTTGAACAGATCAATCGCTGTCACCTTGGTACCTGGATGTGCCTGCAGGGTTTCATGGTGCATAAAAGTGATGTAGTTTACAGTCTGTGACACATGTGGACATATAAATTTTATGTCCATGACATACAGCAACAAACACAGCAGATCCAGAGGTTACAGCAGCAAAGTGTGACTTTGTACCTGAATTCAGTTTTTCTTATCATTTTTCTTAGTCTTAACAATGTTTTTTAAAGTTTCCCTTCAATTTGATGCCTTATTTTTTTCATATTATTCATTAAACAGAACATATTAACACAAAACATAACAAAAGTCCAACCATTCCTTAGACACACTCCTACAGAATGTGGGTGTTAAATACTGTTGCTGCAATAAAGTCAAAGAAAACCACAAATTTTCATTCTTTTCTCTCCTTGTAATAAGGCTTTTCCTATTCATTCTCATAAAATCTTTTTTTTTTGTCACTAAACAACATGCAGGAATACACAGACTTAAATATGTATCATACATGCCACAGCTGGAGAACATTTTTTGCAGTTTGCCATCCATCATTTATTGTCTGTTTTTGAACTATACATCTGAAAGAATCATAACTTCTGCAGCAACCGTGGATCAGTGTAAAGTCCATGTCACACAGCCACTACATACATTTTGTTTTTTTAAGTGATAAGAACAAAAAAAAGACAGAATCGGCACCCTTGTCATATACTGTATATATTTTCGTACATTTATATATATATAGTGTGAAATTTCGGTCTTTGGTGATGCATGCTTGATCTACGTAATTCATACGTGTTTCTTGTGTTCATCATTCGTCGACGTGTGCAGATGTCCATCAAGGGTCTTTACGTGAATTCCCTTCTGAAATGTTCAACATTTTTGGTTGGTTGAGTTCATTGAATTATGCAGCTTGCGCGTATGTTACGTAGTTTAAGATTAATTATTGTATCAATCTAAGCAATTGTGCATTATTTGCGCATGATTGCAAGATGCATACACAAATTTGTGGCCCTCCACGACGGTTCCTCGTATGTCCAACAGACTTTTTCAAGCGTGTATCCCCGATGTTCAACTTTTATATCACAACTCGTGGAATTTTTAATCCTCTGTCTGTGTGATCTTTATCTAATTTTTCTTCTGCTCCTTTAACAGCTGCTTAAAAGTAATAAATATAATAACTACAATGATTGTTTTTAAAAGGTACAACTTTCACCTGATCTGCATCTAAAGACCTTAACTAATAGAAAATAGTTTAAAGCTGCAGGTTTCACTTTAAATGTAACAGTGAAAATCAGACACATGTCAGGTTTAAAGGGTTTATGACACACAGACCTGAAAGTGAGGAAATCCACATTTAAGATGTTTTAGCTCTTGACAAAAATTTTCCTGTCCAACAAACACCTCACAGGGAGAAGGACATACCTTCTTGATGAATCCAGTGAGCATCTTAAAAGACCTAGGCCCACTTAAGACCCCGTGCACAAGGATGACGGGCTTGAAGGCGCTGGTCCAGCCGGCTGCCAGCAGCAGCAGGAGGACAGCTGGAGCTAGGATAAAGCTGAAAGTCTTCATGCTCATGCGGCTGACAAAAACTCCTTCAGCCGACCTCTCTGCTTTTATGTTCATGAAGGCACCCTGACTTCCTTATAGAGCTGAAATGTTGACGTCACTAAACCGTTTCTGATTAATCGTAGCAGAAAAGGCAACTTCAGTCCCTTCTCTTTCAAAATCAACCAGAAAGTCCAGAATTCAGTTCAATTCAATTCAGTTTCATTTATATAGCCCAATGTTACAATACAGTTGTTTTAACGGGCTTCACTAATTATACAAAAAATATATTTTCATTTAAAAAATACAATAGCTGATTGCTAATTTAAACTAAACGAACTTTACTAAACTGCTCTTAGACACTCCTTTTCGGTAAAAAACCCTAGAAAAACCAGATTCCTGGAAAAAAAGGAGAAACCTCAGGGATGTCCACATGAAGAAGGGGTGTACACACACATCCCTGCATGGGATGTACAATGGGATGTACTTTGAAAAAGTACAGTTTGAATAATTGGTCATGCCCTTTTGGCTCCCCATCCTTTTAAGGTTGTGATGAACATCGTAACGTCCCAGCTGGTACGTTGTTAGTGGTGGCGGGAGCAAGAGCCAAGCAACCAGTATCTGGCTGAATTGGAGAGCTGTCCGTGTCCCACGCACCGTACGACCCTGAACAGTCTCAGAGAGGGTGTGGCAGATATGCAGACTACAGAAACACCTTTCTGGAATCAAAGTACATTTATCAGAGTACATCACACAAACAGTGTACAACATGAGGTTCACTTCCCTCAACAGTTTTCTCACTCATGGTTCAGGATTTCACATTTCCCACGACTGTTAGTGACTAATCCCCAGGTCGCCACACTGCCCCCACCTAAGAGGGTTAAGTGTCCCCACAACCCTCACAAAACTCGGAACGACCATGATTGTGTCATACTCACTACCCTAAATAAACACAACCAACAAACACATGAACATAGTCCCTGAACTGAGCAGGCTGCCTTCGTGCCTTGCTGTTGAGTCACCAACACCTTGCCCACCATCATCCTGCTCAACACCCACAGCAGTTGCAGAACTGTCCCTGTCTGTCTGTACAGTAGGAGCCAAAGGGTGGTCCTTTCATAGCCTGTCCCTATGGGGTCCCACCCTCCAACCCCGACCCAGCAGACACACCTGATACACAGTGGCGGTTCTACCCTGAATTACTCCCTGGTTGAGACCCCCCCCCATTGAGTCACTTTGATCCTTGTCAACTGACATGTTTTATTGTCTTTGAAATTAAGAAACATATGTAATCAAACACAATATTGATTAAATAATATAAAATAAATATTATAAAGCACAAATCTTTTATCACACAAATAACACACTAAAATAAATATAACTGCAGCACCATTGCACTGAGAACAGAAAACACAAACTACAGTTTTAATGTTAACTGCAGTTATTTGCTCCATTAGCATGTTATAGCAGCAGCAGCAGCAACAGCTTCAGCAGCAGCAGCTTCAGCAGCAGCTTTAGCAGTAGCAACAGCAGCAGCAACAGCAGCAGCATGCTACCATCACAGCTCATTTAACATTTATGAACTAAGTTTACATCAGCAAAACACAACAAACACTTTACAGCAGAGCAGACAGACACAGGAATCATGATGTTACAAGTTAAGGCAGAACTAAAGTTAAAGAAGAAAATCGTAAAAATGATGTTATTTGCAGCATTTGGGCTTACTTCAATCATCAACCAAAATAAAGTTTTCATCGACAACATTGTGGTTCAGGGCAGGTAGCATTAGAATTTAGAAAACATGCATCTAGCTGTGAGGACAAACCCTTTTCATTATCTCTTTTCTCCTCTTCTTCTTTTCTTTTCTTTCTAAATTGGGCACCAGCTTTGAGCTTTTTTTGTCCATATTTCAGATGTTTTTGGCATTTAGCATAAATGTCCTCCTGAAGGCATCAAGTCCATCGACTAAACCAACTGTCACCTTAGTGACAACATTGTTTTGTTTTCCTATTTTTTATTTGGGCATTTAACAGGGCATTGGTTAAAAACCAATAAAGCATTATTTTTTTAAACCTTTATTAAAATTTAGATTATAGAATGTCACTGTGTGACTAACTTTTAAAAAGGTTTTATAAGGTAGATTCCACCCCCCCCTTTTCGTCACACCTTTCCAGCAGGAGCGCGTGCAGCTGCACGGAGGGGCGCCAATTCACTACATGGCGGAGCAGTTTTCATTTTTATTTTTTCATCAAGCACTGAGCCGCGGCCCGCGACCGTCACCCCCTTGAAGACGATCCGGCCAGGTTTTGCGCATGCGTTTTGCGCTCCGCGCTCACCTCTCAGCCGGCACCCTTCACCCCTTGCCCGTGCCTAAAACCGCTACTGCTGATACACCACCTCTGAGTTCTGTTCTGCAATCTCTCCAGGTCACCAGATGCTTTGGCGTTGTAGTTGCGCTCTGGTCCGGTACCGCATATGCCTCTGGCAACTCGGTGAAGTAATCCATGGCCACCAGGACATACCTGATAACCAGACTTTGTGATAGGAAAGGGAATCAGTATATCCACACCACCCCCTCTACATTGGCGCCCTCACCAGGTACTGCTGCAGAGGGGCACGGCACTGTTGTGTGGATCCCTTGTGTGCTGTGCAGAGATCACAGCAGTGGACACGCAATTCAGCAGCCTGTCAACAAACCAACCAATAGAATTGTCCCCTCACTGTCTTTGTATTTCCGAAGTGGCCAGCACCAGCCGCCCCGTGGACCCAATGGAGCACCTCAGTTTGTAAAGAGGTAGGCACAAGGAGGCGGAGCGTGCCTGTCCTGTGGCCTTGGGCCCCTGACGCTGGGGTCGTTCATGCTCCCCGGTGACAGAGGGGTCCCCGTAGGGGGGACTCCTCTGGATCTGGTTCCCTTAATGAACACATGATACACTTCGGCAGTGTGCTTTTCCAAGCACCTGTCCAACACAAAATTCCTTCAGCTTTCATCTGTTTGCTCAGTTGTTGGACAGGACAAGTTCTGAAAAAGAAGAAAGTGTTCCTCACTCAGAAGTTACACGCTGAATGGTCAGTCTGTTTTGGGCCACTTGGGTGTAGCCTCAAAGCGCAGAATCCAACTCATGTCGGTTCTGGTCCAGAACGTCCCAAACACAGACTCGTCAGAGCTGAAGTCTGCGCTGATGACACGCGGAGCCGGCTGGGAGGTGGGTGTCACCTTTCTTGACGTCACTGGCCCTACCTGTTGAAGGAGGGTTCTTCTTTTTGGTTTCACGTTGAACAGGTGTTTCAACCAATAGTTTAACTTTTAACTTTTTAATGAATTACTTCACTGAAAGGAGTCAGATTTTTTTTTTACAACAATTTTATTCAAATTCTAAAAATGGAACTTTGTTAAATAAATGCAGACGTATTCCCAATTAATTTTAAACATTAATATCTAATGTTGATGTCTTTTATGACAGTAGAATGACTTTTGTAAATGATATCGATACATTTTTTTTGAGTGTGCAAAAAATGCTTTTTAAAGATTATTTTACAGGACAAACAAAACAAAGATTGAAATACACTGAATTGTATTTCTGGTTGATGATCTTCCTGGGACAGACTGTTGACTCAGTCTCTATAACCCCACACAGGACAAAGCCAATGCAGATTATGGATGGATGAATGGATTTCCATGATCAGTTCTATAATCAATAGAAAATCTGAAAGCAAATATAGGCCACTTATTTGAAAGAGACTTGTGTTTTTATTTTTATTTGTTTTTATCGTGAGTCCAGCTCAAACCTTAAAACTCCACTACCAATAAGTCAAAGAAGATCAATGAGACTGACTGACCCACTGTGATGTGTAATCCAATCATGTGTGAAGGACAAACAGCCGACATGGAAGAGCAGCAGAACCGAACAAAATCAGCTCTCATTGGTGAGTTTTGTAAAGCCTGGCAAATTGATGGCAAATTGATGGCAAATTTATGGCTGGTTTAGAAATCTTCTTGATTGCTTTTTATTAGCAAAAAGAACAGCTAAAAAAAAAGTACCTATATTTAAAGTGCTTAACATGCTTCTTTTATATATATAACAAGCTTTTTTTAGATAGGATTGAATAAAATTTTTCAATTTTCCACTTTCTGTAATCAAATTTATAAGAAAAAAGGATGTTTAATAAAATGAGAAATTCTAAATGATGTAGAAACTAAATTTTATTTTACTGTTAAAACAAAATATTTTGAATAAATATTTAAATGGGGCTTACGGTGGTGCAGTGGTTGGCGCCCTTGCCTCACAGCAAGAAGGCCCCTGGTTGAAGTCCCGGCTGGGGGACCCGATCTAGAACATCAATTTTCTGTGTAGAGTTTGCACGTTCTCCCCGTGTATGCGTGAGTTCTTTCCGGGGTCTCCGGCTTCCTCCCACTGTCCAAAAACATGATTCATAGGTTAATTGGCAACTCTAAATTGTCCATAGGTGTAAGTGTGAGAATGAATGAATGTGTGATATGTGGCCCTGCGACAGACTGGTCACCTGTCCAGGGTGTCCCCTGCCTTCCCCCACAGCAGCCCAGATAGGATAGGCTCCGACAGCCCCGTGACCCCAAAATGAACAAAACGGAAGAAGATGATAACATTTAACTGTACTTTTTGAGATAATTAAATTCCAAAAACGATTTTCTACTTCCAGTAATGTCCACCAGGTGGCAGCGCACATCTGGTCTTCTTTTTTTTTTTTTTTTTTTTTTTACTCTGAACGTGATTTTTTTTTTTTTTTTTTTTTTTTTTTTTTTTTAATTTATAGAACACAATACAAAACAATACCAGAACATTTACATAAAACTTACAAAATATGGCGAATACAAAAGAAAATGCTATAATTGGAAAGGAAGCAAAAAGAAAAATTCTTATCAGTATGCAAACATAAACCTATTTATATTCATAATCATAAAGAAGTCAGGGAAAAGTATAACATAAGAAACAACAATTTCAGAGTTGGTTAGTGTTATAAAATGCAGGGGGATACAACAGATAAATAAACTGTCTCAGACACTGGGAATATCACTCAGGGTGTCATAAATTGTTATGGCTTTAGGTGAGTTGATTAACTTTATGGATTTTAAGTATAAATTGACCTCATTATTAAAGAAGTTAAAGCTGGGGTGGCATTTCTGTAACCTATTTTTGTGTATAAAAAACTTGGCTAAACATAACACAGTATTGATACATACATTATTTACATTGTTGTGTAGTGACAGGCCAAAGATTATGACTTCTTTGGAAAAGAAGTCCATGATGAATGGAAATTTATGTCTTAACCATTTGTAAACATCCAACCAAAACACTTGTACAACATTACACAGGAAAAATATGTGGTCGATGTCTTCAACAGCAGTTTGGCAGAAGGAACAGCTGTTGTCATCAATGTTGAAACGTAATCTAAGTAGTTCTTTTGAAGGATAAATATCATTCATAATTTTGAAGTGTGTTTCTTTAACTTTTGGGGGAATAGGAAGTTTCATGAAATCAGTTCTTAATTTAGTAACAACATTTTGTTCAAACTTCTGCAGTATATTATTTTTGTTCTGTCGACCAGGAAAAAACCTTTCAATGAACCTATTTCTGATAAAAGAGTTATTACATTTTCTGTCCATTAGAGGGCATCCTTCAATTGACAATGTGGCTAACTGTGGTTTTATCCTTAAATGTGTCATTGTGTTCCTTGTTAGAAATACAAATTCTCGAGGAAGAGAATTGCGTACTTTTAAAAATTCTGAAATAGGAGGATTAAAGTTATGTCTTAAACAAAATTGCTCATAATCTAATAAATTTCCCTCCGTATCCATTAGATCAGACACCGACCAGACACCTCTGTCAAACCATTCAGCACAAAACAAAGATTTTTTTCTGTGGAGGATGTATCTGTTGTTCCAAATGATATTTGAGTGTGGTGAGAAATTATGCACATACAAGATTTTCCAGTATAGCAGAATTTGTTTGTGAAACTCTGATAATGCTATAGGGAGTTTATTAATGTCAAAATCACTAATAAGCACCAACTTTAACCCGCCTAATTTGTTAAATAAATAATTTGGGACACAAAACCAAAAGGATTGGTTGTGTTTGATCCACGAATTCAACCAGTTTATTTTCAGGGTTCCGTTAAGACAGTCAAAATCAATAACTTTGAGACCCCCATCCTTAAATTCTTTGACCATATAGTTTTTTTTCATGTAATGAGGCTTGTTTCTCCAAATAAAGTTAAAGGTCATTTGGTTGATGGATTTGATCATTTTGTTTGGGATGGCATTAGAGTAAGATGGATAAATGCATCTAGACAAACCCTCCATCTTTGTCAGATAGATCCGACCCAGCAGAGATATATCTCTTTGGAGCCACATATTCAACCTCGTCTTACATTCATCAAGTTTTTCACCCACATTCCTTGATTGGCTTATTTTTTGGTCTTTGTTGATATAGATGCCCAAGTATTTAATTTCTGACTTAATGGGGATATGATTGATTTCTTTTAAGGGTGTGTCATGAATAGCCAACAGTTCACATTTCTTTAAGTTTAAGTTTAACCCTGATGCTTTGGAAAAGTGTTTTACTTTTTCAATAGCTGCTTTAATTTGATGCTCATCTTTTAAAAACAGTGTTGTGTCGTCTGCTAACTGGCTAATAATGATCTCTGTGCCCAAGACATTTAACTTTTTGATTTCACTACAATTCTTAATATAAATGGCCAACATTTCAGTAGCTAATAAGAACAGATATGGAGAGATGGGACAACCTTGAGGGATTCCTACATCAACTTTGAAACTTGGGGTGGTGCCATTAGGAAGGATAACACAGCTATTGATATTCTGATATAGACCATAGATCAGGTTTCTAAATTTAGTACCAAAACCAAAATTTTCCAGTGCTGTCATTATAAATTGATGCTCCACTGAATCAAAGGCCTTGTAAAAATCCAGAAAGAGAATAAATCCATTATCTTTTATAAGGTGTCGGTATTCAATTATGTCCATAACCAGTCTTATATTATTATGAATTGAACGGCCCTTCAGAAAACCAGATTGTGTTTCCGCAATAAGTTCTGAAAGTCCCGTCTGGAGACGAGAAGCGAAAATGTACGTTAATAATTTGTAGTCTGAATTTCTTAAGGTGATAGGTCTTCTGTTGTCTATAAGTCTAGGATCCTTGTCAGGTTTTGGGATAGAAACTATAATCCCATGTTTCATTGTGGTTGGAAGTGTACAAGTTTCAAAGATTTCCAGGAAGACTTGATGCAGTAAATTTCTGATATCTTCCCAAAAGTGTCTATAAAAGTCGCCTGTGAGCCCATCTGAACCAGGAGATTTATTGAGAGAGAGTCGATTAATGACAGCATCAAGCTCAGAGATTAAAAGTTGTTCATCGCATGTTTGTTTAAAGTTGTTGTCTATTTTGGGGATGTGTTGCGTAATCTCTTTTATAAAGTTGTCACAGTCTGTCCTTGAAAATCTAGAGCTGTAAAGGTGGCTATAAAATCTGTAAATTTCTGAGGATATAGTCTTTTCATCAGTAATTTCTATATCATTCACTAGAAGGGACTTTAGGCTGTTCCTTTTTTGCCTTCTCTTCTCCAGGCTGCAAAAATATGCTGAATTTTTTTCGCCCTCTTCTATCCATCTTGCTCTTGATCTGATGTATGCTCCTTGGGCTCTCTGAGTATAAAGCTCATCTAATTTAGATTGTAGGTTTAATATCTGTTGTCTATCATCCTCAGACGGGTTAGGTTTACAACAAAGATCATTCAGCTGTTTTATTATGTCCAGCTCTTTTTTATCCAGATTTGATTTTAACTTTTTACTAAATGAAATTGAGAGTTTACGAATTCTGTATTTAAGGTATTCCCATTTTCTGACTGGGGAATCAAGTTCCTCAGATGTCTCTATTTCTGAAATCAGTGATTTAATTTCTTGGCAATAATCAATATTTTTAATAAGGCTGGAGTTGAATTTCCAGTACTTATTCAAGTACTTTATACTGTTTTTGGGTTTAATGTACAAGATTACGCTACAATGGTCTGTTAGCGGTGCTGCTGATATATTACATTTAACTTCGTGACATAACAAGTGATTTGAAATTAACCAATGATCAATTCTTGATTTTAACTTATAATTGGAATTGAACCATGTGAACTGAATTATGCCTGGATTAAGGTGTCTCCATGTGTCAGTTAAGCCTTGACCGTCGCAGAAATTGTTAAATGTTCCATTAGGGTGACTAGAATCAAAATTAGAGGGAAATCTGTCCAACCAGTCATCTTGCACTAGATTCAAGTCCCCTCCCACAATGATATTATTAGATGAATACGCTAATCTAAGTTGGTCCAACTGTAATGAAATTTGCTCCAATAAATTTTTATTCTCTTTGATGTTATTGTAGCCATATATATTAACCAGGATGAATTTCAAATTATCAATATCTATTATGATGATCAGCCAGTGACCGTGTGCATCTGCTATATGGGACACAATTTTGCCTTGGAAGTTTTTGAGAAGTATAGCGACCCCTGCCGATCTGGAATTGCCATGGCTGAAAACAACCTTGTCCCCCCATTGCTGAGACCAAAATGATTTGTCTTCATTTGTAGAGTGCGTTTCTTGTAAAAAAATAAAATCAACATTTTTCCCTTTACAAAATAAAAACAAACTTTTTCTCTTTGTTAGATCTCTTAGACCTCTGGCATTTAAAGAAAGTAAAGAAATACCTGTTTTAAGGTGCAACATGTAACAAAAAGGCAAACTTAACAGACCTAAATAAGGCTGAAAGTATTACTGAACAAAAACTTTTAAGCAACAAACCTTGAATTTACAATAACCATCTTAACTAAATAAATCGCAAGACTAACTAAAGTCATGGTGTGACTCTCTGACCATTAATGAAAGCATAAGGACCTCGAAACATAGTCTTACAACCATTCCTTCTTGCCTGCTCAACTTTGGGCCACACCGCTTTCCTTGCCTCTCTGTCTTCTCTGATGAGGTCTTCTGCAAAGCGGATGTTGAGGTCTCGACAGACAGGATGGTGTTTAGTCATTCGCCACAGCTCGTCTCTGTATCTCCTTCCTGTGAACTGAATGATTATTTGACGAGGGCGGTTGACGTCGGTTGGGCCCAGCCGATGTACCGTGTCCAGAATGTTGTCCACTTTCTCTGTCCAGGGTGGTGCGATCTTTGTTATGATATCTGCCACAATTCCTCGAGTGTCTTCCCCTTTCTCTTCTTTAACACCATTCAGTCTCAAGTTCCACCTTCTCTTGTATCTTTCTGACTCCAACGTTTTCTTTTCCATCTCTGATGCTCTCTGCTCCAACTCCACATTTTTCTCTTTCAGATGTTTCACTTCTTCTTCCAACTTTTTATTTCTGTCTTTACATTCCTTGATTTCAGCAGAGTTAAATTCCACGGCTTTGGCGATAGCAGATATAGTCAGAGTGTTTTGCTGCAGCTCTGACTTAAAGTCCGTCATCATGCCTTTAAGGCTTTCAATTGCAGCCAAGATAGCAGCGTTTGAGGCTTCTCCGGGTCTGAGAGAGCAGGTTTCATCTGGTTTTGGCTTCTTTTGTGGTGCTGCTGGTTTCAAAGGTGATGCCACGCTGTTTTTTGTCCCCTTTGCATTTGTTTCCATGTCCTCAGGCGTGCAGTAATCATGTGGAAACAGCATTTTAGCTCTAGCAGCATTAGCTGTAGCTTTAGCATTGGGTTTACTAGCCATGCTTGTATAGTTGTTGGGCGTTTTAGGCAGTCTTCAGTTGGCTCAAAGCTTGCTTTATTTTATCTTGACATCCAGTGGAGAGTCAGTTTTATAAGTATTCCGTCTTAAAGTATCGTTTTCGAGGTTATGTTGCGCAGGACGCTTACCGGACGTTTGCTCCCATCGCCATCTTGCCGGGACTCACCCACATCTGGTCTTCTTTTTCAGGAGGTTATCAGACAATTAAAGCAGAAAATTCATTCAAACCTGGTTCTGTATAAGAAGGGAATTTTAGTAAAGATAAACATTCACTGAATCTACTGTGTCTATTGCAAAAAAAATACCCATTTGTTTTCATTTTTTACCTTAGGTCTTCATGTCACCGCAACTGAAAAACATTTAGATGCAAACTCATATTTTAAATTCCACATAGTTTTCTGATATCTACAGATCTTTTCACTGCTAGTTAAACTTTTTTTGTGGTAATTCATTCTACCTTTTACCATTTTGTGCAGGAACATCTGTGCCGTTCAGTGAACTATTCCAACCTTATAAGCTCTTCCAAGGCTGTGTTGTCAGCTTTGGTTTGATTTCTTTTATTTTTACACTTGATCCTGAATTCTTTTTCTAATTACTCTGTATGGATTTTAATACTAAACACACTAACGGAAGCATCTAGACTCTAGGAGGTAACATATTTTTATATTTATTGGAGCAAATGTTGCAGTCTTTTATTTCACCTCCAAAATATTGCTAAAACTTACTAAAAGAGAAAATAAAATCCTTACAATCTCCGAAATATTCTATAAAATGTAAAACTTGTATAATTATGAATAATTTTATTATTTAGAAACTGAACATTACTGTAAAAATAAAAAATAAAGATGCAGGTTTTGATTCCTCTAGAGCAGCTGTTGTCAGTCTCATTTTCACTGAGGGCCACATCAGCATAGTGGTTGTCCTCAAAGGGCCAGATATAACTTATACATGTAAATAAATGTAATGAAACATAAATGTACTCCTTAATGTTAAATAACTCATCATTTATTTATTATAACTTTTTAAAGTGACAATTACAGTTGCATAGAAAACCTATGTTTGCTTGTTCCTCTAGCATAAATCCTATAAATTTGATTCTGTCAGGTTAGATTGTATGGACAATGTTTAAGTCCTAATGTATAGTTGCCCAATCCGATATTTCATATCCAGTTCCCCCTACATATGAATAAATACAATTATTTTTATTTTATTTTAAGAAATTAAAAACGTTTATGCTCTCGCGGGCCACATAAATGACACCGCGGGCCTTAAGTTTGACAGATGTGCTCTAGAGATAATAATGTTAATTAACATTCGTCATGTAAGTGTTTTTTTATGTATTTTTTTTGGGGGTTGGGGCTTTGATGTCTTCAACATGTGTACCAGTGAAGCTGGGGATGCATTCTGTCATACATGTTGTCAATATCTGCGTCTGTACGTTTGTAAGACTCTTAACGTGTTACCAGTTTTGGTTGTCAAAAAAGTGTATTAAAAAGAACCACAAAAAAAATGCACCTTTAAGAAATAAAGCAATACTGCATTAGAGTGGCAGCAGGAAAATGTTTATTAGATAAGAAAGCAAGAAAAAGCAGAAAAAAATGAGAGAACCGGGTGAACTTGAACTATCCATGATTGAAAATCATTGGACTTTTCCATGTTGAAAGTGTGTCCATTTTCCATTTTCTAATAAGGTTTTCATTAAAACAAACATTTAAATTGACTTCTAAGAATGTTAAGTGAACTCCAGTCACTTAACTGATTGCCCGATGATGCAAGTTGCAGAGTCTCTCTAAAGCGCATGCAGAGCTCATTCTTGACAGCACTGATCCTCAGCTGAACAAGGCTCTTCCCATCTTCAGTCAAGCCATTTTTTAATGCATTATAATGCATTAAAATTATAGTATATATACAGTTATTATCGTATATATTATTCATTTTTTAATGCATATAATCCACTTTTTAATGCACTGCATTAAAAAGAGCCAAAAAGAAATGTACCTGTTAGAAAAAAAGCAATACTGCATTAGAATGCCAGTAGGAAAATGTTTATTACTGATCTCCCACTACAATTATAACCTCCATCATTTTCTAGACATTCTCGCCCCACTCAAAACAAGGTCTATCTCATTCAACGTCTCTGCACCCTGGTTTACTCCAATCCTCAGACAACTCAAAGCTAAAGGTCGCCAACTAGAACGACTCTACAAGAAAACTGGGCTCACTATTCATAAAGACATGTTTTGTAACCATATCATCCAATACAAGACTCCATCTCCAAGACCAAAACAGAATATTTCGCTGGTTTGATAAACTCCGCTAATGGTAACTCAAAGGTCCTATTTTCTATCCTCTCACGTACAACCACCTGCCAGAATTCACTTCCTCCTCATTTGTACACCTCTGACTTCTGTAACACCCTAGCGTCTTATTTCTCTTCAAAAATCCATGACATTCACCAGCAACTTCAATCCAACTCAAGTCAAAATGTAACGGAACCAGCTCTTCTCTCCCCACATCAGCTATTCTCATCATTTAATCTTCCATCAGTTGAGCAAATCACCGAACTCCTTAACAAATCCAAAACCACCTCCTGCCAACTTGACCCAATTTCCACTGCCCTCTTTATCGCCCCTCATTACTAACATCATTCACACCTCCCTTAAGACTGGAACTGTTCCTCCTGTTCTCAAAACCGCAGCTGTCACCCCATACTGAAAAAAACAGGTTCTGATCCCACCAATCTCAATAACTACCGCCCAATTTCTAATGTTCCACTCATTGCAAAAATCCTTGAAAAAACTGTCGCCTCTCAACTCCACACCCACCTCTCTTCCAAAAATTTATATGAACAACTCCAGTCTGGCTTCCGTCAATTCCATAGTACAGAAACAGCCCTCCTTAAAATTACTAATGACCTTCTACTCGCCGCTAACTCTGGTTTAGCCTCCATCCTCCTTCTACTTGATCTGACTGCTGCATTTGATACAATCTCACACCCCATCCTTCTGGAAAGACTTTCAACCATTGGCATCACTGACTTACCCCTCAGCTGGTTCCAGTCCTATCTTTCAGGCCGCACGCAATTCATACAATTAAAGTCATTCACCTCTCCCACAGTTCCAGTTACCACAGGTGTCCCCCAAGGCTCTGTCTTAGGGCCCCTGCTATTCATCATTTACCTTCTTCCCCTTGGTTATATTTTCCGTAAACACAACATCCACTTTCACTGTTATGCAGATGATACCCAGCTCTACCTCTCCTCCAAACCTGACTCCACTCTTCCACCTGCCTCCCTCTCCAAATGCCTTCTTGAAATAAAATCCTGGTTCACTGCAAACTTCCTTAAATTAAATAGTAACAAAACTGAACTCCTTATCGTAGGAACAAAGACCACCCAAAATAAACTCCCTAACTTCTCCATTTCCTTCGATAACTGCTCCATCCTTCCCTCCCCACAAGTTAAGAGTCTGGGTGTCATCCTTGACAGCACTCTCTCCTTTACTGCTCACATAAATAGCATCACCCGGACGGCCTATTTCCACCTCCGAAACATCCGCCGTCTCCTGCCCCTCTCTCAGTCCTCACTCCACGGCCATTCTAGTCCACAGTCTCATCACCTCTCGTCTGGACTACTGCAACTCCCTCTTATCTGGACTCCCTTACAAAACCATTCACAAACTACAACTGCTCCAAAATTCTGCTGCCCGGATCATAACACAAACCCCCTCAACTATGCAAATCACACCTGTTCTACAAAAGCTTCACTGGCTACCAGTGCCTCTCCGGATTCATTATAAAATCCTTATCTTGACCTTCAAAGCCCTCCATAACCTTGCCATATCTGTCTGACCTTATCCATGTTGCCATTCCCAGCAGCTCACTTAGGTCTGCCTCTTTACTCCAGCTTGCTACACCCACCGCTCGCCTCGTCACTATGGGGGGCAGAGCATTCAGCCGCTCTGCCCCCCAGCTCTGGAACTCACTCCCCTCAGGTCTGCGGAACATGAATTCACTCACACAGTTTGCTAAAAATCTGAAAACCCACCTCTTCAGAAAAGCATACCCACCCTAGTTAATTTTATGATTACAGTGTCTTGTTTGTTTTTAACTAACGTGTCTTTCTTTTAACTGTATTTTATTGTTCTCTATCTGTAAGGCGACCTTGGGTGTCTAGAAAGGCGCCATATAAATAAAATTCATTATTATTATTATTTATTAGATAAGAAAGCAAGAAAAAACTGAGTGGATCCGTGTGACCTCGAACTATCAACGACTAAGAATCATTAGACTTTTTCCATGTTGAAGGTGTGTCCATTTTCTAATAAAATGTTTTGATTTAATTATTCATTTTCATAAAAACAAACATTTAAATCTACTTTGCAGAATGTTGACTAAACGCCAGTCACTTTACTCATTGCCTGACAATTTCATTTTGAATATTGATGTTCATTTTTTGGTTGTAGTCCTGCATCTGACCACTAGATGCCACTATAATCCCTAACTAGCACCTGAAGGCGTTGCAGGTTCTCTCTGAAGCGCATGCAGAGCTCATTGGTGACAGCACTGATCCTCAGCTGAACCAGGCTCTTCTCATCTTCAGTCAAGCCATTTTTTAATGCACTTGTCAAACACTTTCTTGTTGAAGTGCCACTTAACATGTTTGACCCCAGGCTGAATGCACACGGATATGTCGCCACGAGTGTCCAGCGTCTTCAGGCCAAACGTGTCATCCTTGTAAAACTGAGGCAGGAAGACAAGAACATCAGGTTTGTGTGTTAAGGAATGATCTGCTCAAATCAGGTATATAAACTGTCATGTAGGGATTGATAAAGTTACTTTTTTTTTACCATATAATCCTGCAATCACTGTAACTGAAGTCTAGTTTTACTAAACGTGTGGTTAAAACCTTTTGCAACCACTTACTGTCTGTTCCTTCATTTCAACAACATCTTCGTTGCGGTTGTAGAATCCAAAGAGGCTGCAGAGAAGAAGCAGATAATTAAAGCTAAGAGGAAGCTGTATGAACTTCTTTTGAACAGGAAACTTTGCTGCCAACTATTTCCTCATCATGCAAAACCATGTCAACATGGTCAGGAATGATCTCTTTTTTTCTGTAGGCATCAGTAAGATCAGACAAATGTAAGGACGTAGATGAAGGTGATATTGTTATCTGATGTTGTATGAGCTGTGGTTGGATCTTGCAAAAAAATAAAATAATAATCCCAATGCAAGAATAAACTAAAATGCATCTGCAGGCAAAACAACACAACCTTCAGGCAGGACTTTATATATTCAAAGAAATGTCTAGGACAAAAAAGGTATAAAAATATTTCTATTTGGTTTTTACTTAATATTTATCCATTATTAAAGGAAGAAAGCCTATTTTATTATTTATCAACATTTAAAAAAATATTTGTGTTTACATCACAAGAAGCATTTTTTTATAACTCTATTCCAGATCATCCAAATGTAAAGCAGCTCTTTACAGGCCCTACCCATTCATGTTCTTAGGGATAAATGAGTGGAAACACGGATACCTGGACTGCCACGGGGTGATGACATCATCATCCGGTCCTCCAATCAGCACCAGCTTCTTGATGCGCAGGAAGTTTTTTTTCCAGGCTGCAAAATGCAAATGTTTTTTATATTTAACACTCTTCTTGCTGCCAATCAAGAAGGAGGCAACCAAACCCCACTACCTGCCATCTTGCTGTGCGTTTTTTCTCCATTCAGCAGTGGCAGGAAGTTGTTGGATTCCAGGTATCGTCTCCTGTGATGAGGATCTGCAGAGAAAACATGCATTGCATTTTCTATTTTTCTCCAATTAATAAAGGAAAAACACTCTTTAACGTCTCTGATCTTACCGTTCCAATAGTTGCAAATTGAAACTTTCTCCTGTGAATCCTTTTTGTAGCAAAAAAGGTACACTAATTCTCTTGCAGAAATGGGAAAATATTTGGTCATGACACCAGGCACTGTGAAGTTAGAGCACACATTTCTTTTTAAAACTTTGCTAGCTTCCATCAATGACTTTCGCACCAACTTTGCTGACCTCCATACTGTCCAGCCAGTGGTGATGACAGTGCAATGAAGCTGTGCATGTTATGGTTTGGGAGCGTGGAAAGAACTCCTCTGCAAATTAGACCCCCTTCACAATAAAGGAAAGAGCACATTCAAGACGCTTAGAAACAGATGAGAAAAATTCTACTTCTAGTAGCTATTCTAGTGATCAACAGCAGCTGTATTAAAAGTAATGGGAGGACAAAGGTTTGACTGCCTTGGTTCTCTTTAGATTGTAGTTTTGGGGTTGTGGAAAAAACTTTAATTGAAAGAAAATAATAAGGTTACTCCTCCACTTTCTTAAATAAAAACTGGTATTCAAATGTGGAAAGAACCAATAAAAAGAGGAGCTGCAGACATGAGTCAACTGTTCTCCAGTGACATTTCCTCTTCAGTGAGGGCTTTCTATCAGCTTAAAGTCATGTTTATGTGGCAACAGCTGAAACTCATATTCAGTTTTTTTTCGTCAATATGGAACTGACCATCACACTAACTGAGAACTTAATGATTAAAATAAACCCAGAATTGTGCAGCAAAGAGGAAGAATTATATATAGATTTGACAAAGACTAAATGAAATGAGGAAACTCTAACCACGAGCTTCTCATGAATCCTCCTCTGATATGTTCTGAGTCTCAGATTAAATGCTGTTCGAGTCTGGGTGAACCTTGAGAGTAGCACAGAAGATGGACTCCCTCTGGAGACTTCTCCATGATTTCTTGGATGACCTTGGCGAAGCCTTCCACCTGTTTCCACATGGGCTTAATACTGTTTCCATGGTTGAACAGATCAATCGCTGTCACCTCCGTACCTGGATGTGCCTGCAGGATTTCATGGTGCATAACAGTGATGTAGTTTACAGTCTGTGACACATGTGGACATATAAACTTTACCTCTATGACATACGGTCAACAAACACAACTGATCCAGAGGTTACAGCAGCAAAGTGTGACTTTGTACCTGAATTGAGTTTTCTTATGTTTTCTGAGTCAAAACAATGTTTTTTAAAGTTTCACCTCAATTTGATGTCTTATTTTTTTCAGATTGTTCATTAAACATTAATATTATTACTAAACAGAACATATTTAACACAAAACGTGACAAAAGTTCACCATTCCTTAAATACACTCCTACATGATTTACGGCATTCATACATGTTTCTTGTGTTCGTCAATCGTCATATAGTGAATACGACTCACAATACATATTAAAATTAGATAATTTGTGCACAAATACCTAATGAATTGTTGGGTAACACACAATAATCACACACGGTTTATGTTCTAACCTTCCGTAGTTTTACTGTGGTTCATTCGTGATACATGTGTGAAAATTTCCCCTAAAGGTCTTTTCTCACTTTTTCCATGTATTTTCATATATGACCAAATTTCATCCGTGAAACATGCACAGAATCTTCAGAGTGGCTGTGTGACACAGCCTTAAACTGTAAAAAAGCAGCAGTTCGTGGATTTTTTTGATCCTCTGTGTGATCTTTATCCAATTTTTCTTTGAACATCTGCTCCTTTAACAGATGATTAAAAAGTAATAGTAAAAATAACTACAATGGAAATTCCTTTTAAGTACAACTTTCACCTGATCTTCATCTAAAGACCTTAAATAATAGAAACAGTTTAAAGCTGCAGCTTTCATTTTAAATGTAACACTAAAAAATCAGACATATGTAATATTTAAAGGGTTTATGACACACAGACCTGAAAGTGAGGAAATCCACATTTAAGATGATTTAGCTCTTGACAAAAGATTTCCTGTCCAGCAAACACCTCACAGGGAGAAGTACATACCTTCTTGATGAATCCAGTGAGTATCTTAAAAGACCTAGGCCCACTTAAGATCCCGTGCACAAGGATGACGGGCTTGTAGGCTCTGGTCCAGTCAGCTGCCAGCAGCAGCATGAGGACAGCTGGGGTTAGGATAAAGCTGAAAGTCTTCATGCTCATGCAGTTGACAAAAACTCCTTCAGCCGACTTCTTTCTGCTTTTATGTTCATGAAGGCACCCTGACTTCCTTATAGAGCTGAAATGTTGACATCACTAAACTGTTTCTGATTAATCGTGGTAGAAAAGGCAACTTCAGTCCGTTCTCTTTCAAAATGTAACCAGAAAGTCCAGAATTCTGTTCAATTCAATTCAGTTTAATTTATACAGCCCAATATTCACCATACAGTTGTCTAATTGTACAAAATATAAATTCATTTAAAAAATACAATAGCTGATTGCTAATTTAAACTAAACGAACTTTACTAAACTGCTCTTAGACACTCCTTTTCGGTAAAAAACCCTAGAAAAACCAAATTCTTGGAAAAAAAGGAGAAACCTCAGGGATGTCCACATTAAGGAGGGGTGTACACACACATCCCTGCATGGGATGTACAATGAACACAATGATGACAACATACCTAATTTATTTTTTAATTCTGGCCAAATATTATACTGATAAATGTAAATGATAAATCCTTCTTGCACATTTTTAATCTGTGAAAGTAAAATGTGAGCTGAATCTAGTAAAAACGGATTAAAAACTTGAAACATATTTGAAAAAGTACAGTTTGAATAATTGGTCATGCCCTTTTGGCTCCCCATCCTTTAAAGGTTGTGATGAACATCGTAACGTCCCAGCTGGTACATTTTCAGTGGTGGCGGGAGCAAGAGCCAAGCAACCAGCATCTGGGTGAATTGGAGAGCTGTCCGTGTCCCACGCACCGTACGACCCTGAACAGTCTCAGAGAGGGTATGACAGATATGCAGACTACAGAAACACCTTTCTGGAATCAAAGTACATTTATCAGAGTACAACACACAAACAGTGTACAACATGAGGTTCACTTCCCTCAACAGTTTTCTCACTCATGGTTCAGGATTTCACATTTCCCACGAGTGTTAGTGGCTAACCCCCAGGTGGCCACACTGCCCCCACCTAAGAGGGCTAAATGTCCCCACAACCCTCACAAAACTCGTAACGACCATGAATGTGCCATACTCACTACCCTAAATAAACACAACCAACAAACACATGAACATAGTCCCTGAACTGAGCAGGCTGCCTTCGTGCCTTGCTGTTGAGTCACCAACACCTTATCCACTATCATCCTGCTCAACACCCTCCAACCCTGACCCAGCAAACTCACCTGATACACCACCTCTAAGATCTGTTCTGCAATCTCTCCAGGTCACCAGATGCTTTGCCATTGTAGTTGCGCTCTGGTCCGGTACTGCATATACCTGTAGCCACTTGGTGAAGTAATCCATGGCCACCAGGACATACCTGATAACCAGACTTAGTGATAGGAAAAGGAATCAGCATATCCACACCACCCCTCTACATTGGCGCCCCCACCAGGTACTGCTGCAGAGGGGCACGGCACTGTTGTGTGGATCCCTTGTGTGCTGTGCAGAGATCACAGCAGTGGACATGCAATTCAGCAGCATGTCGAAAGCCCAGCCAGTAGAATTGTGCCCTCACTGTCTTTGTATTTCTGAAGTGGCCAGCACCAGCCGCCCTGTGAACCCAATGGAGCACCTCAGTCCGTAAAGAGGTAGGCATAAGGAGGCGGAGCGTGCCTGTCCTGTGGCCTTGGGCCCCTGACGCTAGGGTTGCCCATGCTCCCCGGTGACAGAGGGGTCCCCGTAGGGGGGACTCCTCTGGATCTGGTTCCCCTAATGAACACATGGTACACTTCGGCAGTGTGCTTTTCCAAGCACCTGTCCAACACAAAAGGCCTTTACCTTTCATCTGTTTGCTCAGTTGTTGGACAGGACAAGTTCTTAAAAAGAAGACAGTGTTCCTCACTCAGAAGTTACCCGCTGAACGATAAGTCTGTTTCGGGCCGCTAGAGTGTAGCCTCAGAGCGCAGAATCCAACTCATGTCGGCTCTGGTCCAGAACGTCCCAAACACAGACTCGTCATAGCTGAAGCCTGCGCCGATGACACACGGAGCGTGAGAGGTGGGTGTCACCTTCCTGACGTCTCCAGCCCTACCTGTTGAAGGAGGGTCCTTCTTTTTGGTTTCGCGTTGAACAGGTGTTTCAACCAATAGTTTAACTTTCTACCCCGTTTTCACTGATTTTTATGAATTACTTTAGATTTCCTTTTACAACAAATATATTCAAATTCTAAGAATTGAACTTTATTAAATAATGGTAAAAATTTCAGAGACAAATATTCAAACATGGATTTACTATGATTTTCTCCACACGACCCCCCCCCCCCCCCCTGCAGACATATTCCCAGATATTTGTAAACATTAATATCTAATGTTGATGTCTTTTATTATGACAGTAGATTGACTTTTGTGGTTGATATCCATACATTTTTTATGAGTGTGCATGCTTTTTAAAAATTATTTTAGGGGACTGAATTGTATTTCTGGTTGATGATCTTCCTGGGACAGACTGTCGACTCAGTCTCTATAACCCCACACAGGACAAAGCCAGTGCAGATTACGGATGGATGAATGGATTTCCATGAGCAGTTTTATAATCAGTAGAAAAGCTGAAAGGAAATTTAGGATCACTTGTTTATTTGAAAGAGACTTGTGTTTTTATTTTTATTTGTTTTTATCGTGAGTCCAGCTCAAACTTTAAAACTCCACTACCAATAAGTCAAAGAAGATCAATGAGACTGACTGACCCACTGTGATGTGTACCTACATCCCTACATCCCCGTACATGAGTAGGCACCCTCCGCGGACATGCTTTATAGGTCAATTGGCAACTCTAAACTGTCCAGGTGTGAGAGTGTGAGAATGAATGAATGTGTGATATGTGGCGCTGCGACAGACTGGTCCCCCGCCTTCGCCCACAAGTAGCCAGGACTCCGACAGCCCCATAACCCCGAAATGAACAAAACGGAAGAAGATGATGACATTTAAATGTACTTTTTGAGATGATGGAGTTCCAAAAACTATGTTCAAGTTTCACTAATGTCCACCAGGTGGCAGCACACGTCTATTTTTTCAGGAGGAGATAAACATTCACAGCATGTACTGTGTCCATTGCAAAAAACCATTTGTTTTCTTTTTTTATGTTAGGTCTCCATGTCACCGTAACTGAAAAACAATTACATGCAAACTCACTTATATTTTAAATTACACAGTTTTCTGATCGTTACAAAACTTTTTACTGCTGGTTAAATATCAATGTGTGTCTTGTTCATGAAATTTTTACCTTCACTTAATTATTTTTTTCTGTGGTAATTTATTCTGCCTTTTATCTACAGAGCCTGTGTCCTGACATGAAAAAAATAAAATATATCTTGTTCCCACAAATTAATATTCCATTCCTATGAAATACTATTTTGTTCCCTGGAAATAATTAATCTGTGCAAACAAAATAATTATTCACGTCATAAGTCATTCATAAACACGGATATGCTCTCCGTCCTGCCCCACAGCCACTTTCAGCGGTAACTTCCGTGTCTCTATTATTGTCTCAATGAATATAAGAAAAACATCATAAGATTTAGGATGCCCAAGCTTTGTGCTTCGCCATAGCGATTCACCAGTAATAGCTCATAGCTTCGCTGCAGAGCTCTATTGCTTGTCATGCCTGCAGTTAGGGAGCTGGCTGGCCGTCTACCGGCTGGGATATTGTGGTTTAGGGTCGAGTAGGAATAATAATATTCAGGACGTGTCTTTTGTTAACATACTCGTTAGCAGTCACTATACATCCAAAGGCTAGTAGGCTACATGCTACCTAGCCTATCATTAACCTGTTATTCACGTCATAAGGCCTTCATAAACATGGATGTGAACAATATTTGGATTTACAGTAGATACCTTCATATTTCTGTCTGTGTGTGTCTCATTCCATTGCACGGAAGACATGGATGATGTGTAGAGATCAATTTTATTTATTTTAAAAAGCACAAAAGCATCGGTAACCATGTCTCCATGTCTGCGTTCATTCACATCCCGGTACAGTCTCCATCCTGCCTCTGTGATCCACATTTGTTCAAGAGGGGAAAATAAAAACAAGAATGATCTATTTATTATTGTCCATTTATTAACATCTGAAGGCTGTATGCTACGCATCTCATCGTGCATCACACATATCGCATAATGCATCTCGACCAATCTCTGTAGACCTGTAAATGTGATGCGTTCATAGACAATAGGACAAATGATAGGTTACGTAGGATGTAGTCTACTAGCAATCGGATGTAAAGCTAATGCTAACGAGTATGTTAAGAAAAGACAAGTCTTGAATATTATTATTCCTATTCAACCCCTAAACTACAATATCCCATATCCCGAATGCCAGCATGACAAGCAAAGTAGCTAGGAGCTATGTCCGGTAGGTGAAGCAGGAAGCTTGGGCATCCAAAATCTTATGATATTTTTCTGATTTTCATCGAGACAATAATAGACCGATCATTCTTGTTTTTATTTTCCCCCTCCTGAACAAATGTGGGTCACAGAGACACGAAAGTTACTGCTGAAAGCGGCTTCTGCAGCAGGATGGACGGAGAGCGTACCAGCATGTGAATGAACCCAGGCATGAAAACGTGATTCTTCCTCCGTTTATCCCTTTCGGGGTCATGGGGCGGCTGGAGCCTATCCCGGCCATTTATGAGCGAAGACAGGGGACACCCTGGACAGATCGCCAGTCTGTTGTAGGATCACACATTTCACACACCCATTCACTCTCACATTCACACCTATGGACAATTTGGAGTGACCAATTAACCTATGAAGCATGTTTTTGAACAGTGGAGCCAGAGACCCTGGAGAAACAAACTCCACACAGAAAGGTCCCCCATTGATGTTCTGTGTCACGTCCCCCAGCTGGGACTTGAACCAAGGACCTTCTTGCTGTGAGGCAAGAGTGCTAACCACTGCTCCACTGTACAGCCTATGCTTTTGTGCCCTTCAAAACAAATAAATCTGATCTCCAAACATCCTTCCATGAGACACACACAGACAGAAATGTAAAAGTATCTGCTGTGAATCCAACTTTTGTTCACATCCGTGTTTATGAAGCTAGGAGCTAAGTCCAGTAGGCGAAGCAGCAATCATTGTTTATGAATGACTTATGACGAAAATAATTCTTTCGTTATGAATTAATTATTTTGTGGGAACAAGATATCAACTTTTGGGAACAAGATATATTATATTTTATCCGTGTCAGGACACAGGCTCCGTAGCCTTTTACCATTTTGTGCAGGAACATCTGTGCAGTTCAGTGAACTATTCCAACCTTATAAGCTCTTCAAAGGCAGTCTTGTGACTGTCATGTTTGGTTTGATTTCTTTTATTTTTACACTTGATCAGCCTTTTTTTTTAAATAACTCTGAATGGATTTTGATACTAAACACACTAACTGAAGCGTCTAGACTCTGGGACAGGGGTCGGCAACCTTTTTTACTCAAAGAGCCATTTGGGACCGCCTCTAATGAAAAAAAAAGCACTCGGAGCCACAACCCGTTTTGACATCATTATATATATTATGCATGTATATATTATATCAAGGGTGCTCATTAAGTCGATCGCGATCGATTTTCAAGGACATGAGTGTAGATCACGGTCCAGAAAAGATTTTAAAAAAAAGTACTTCTTTCTTTTCATCGTCATGTTTATTAGTTACATGTTTATTTCAACATTATTGTTTATTTACTGATGATTAAAAACTACACAGTGAGTTTACATAAAGATACTTTTGTATTAACAGATGAGGCGTTTTATTACAAAGACAGAAAGCAGCGACCATCGTATTCATGCTCTGCTGTAAACGGTGCAATGTGGGGAGCATCATGGCATATTATGAGACATTTGGCGCTGCTCGCTCCGTATTTTTGAACCTTTCGTTGCGCGATGACTTCTCTTTTTCTCTCGTCTTTCCGATCGTGGTCAGAAGCGCAGGGGAGATTTCCTCCAGAGCTGAAGGCAATTCTCCTTCGGGGTTCACTCCCCTGTTCGAACCCTCAACCTTCAGAGCGGATTAAAAATGACTCCAGAAAAGTTATTCTGGGAACGACGACTACTCTTTATTTAGTGCTCCGTCCTCCGAACACACAATGTATTTCACGCACACACCTCCCTCCGTGCTCACACCGCCATCTCCACCTGCACGCCCCCCCCCCCCCCCTTCTTTCTCGTGGCACGTGCGCCGCTCAGCACACACCCGCAACAGTATAAAGCGTGTGCCTCGCAGCTTCCTTGATGAGCTCGTATTTATCGGACTGCAGAGCTTATAGCAGGAGGAGACACGCGGGGCGGCTTTAATAAACTCCGGTTGCTGGACTTCTACCGGGGACGTGATGTGCTGCGGGGAGAAAAAGACGCTCTGATGACAGAGTTTGCGCTGAGTGAATTTAAACTCGCGTCTGCAGTGACGTATGTGTCAGAGGATGTCCGATTGGCCATTCTGCATGTCAATCAAGTCCCGTACTTCTCGGTGAGGATTTTGATTGGCTGATGGATTTTCAAGAAGCACTCTCTTCCCCTTCAATCTCCCCCACGTCCCAGAAGATGACCGGCCGATCGCGACCGACGCAACGAGCTCCCCTGCTCTGAAACACACATAACCGCACACGCGAGTCCAAAACACCGGCGCAAACTCTCCGTCACCAGAAAGCCGCTCCCCGCTCCCCACGCCAAGCCCCCGGCAGAAAACCACTCCAGACTCGGAGTGTATATTGAAGCCGCCCCGCGTGTCCTCCTGCTATCAGCTCCGCAGCCCTCGCCCGACAAACACGAGCCACCAAGGAAGCTGTTTTTTACGTGGCACGAGGCACGGAGCCAGCAGCGCCTTTGAAATGCCATGAAAAATGAACAAACTAAAATAAATTTGAATTTTTATAAAATACTCATTATTTTCCAAAGTCACAGGGAGCCACAACAGAAGGATGAAAGAGCCACATGTGGCTCTGGAGCCATGGGTTGCCGACCCCTGCTCTATTTTTTTTTGGAAAGGGGGGGGGCATTGATGTCTTCAACACGTGTACCAGTGTTATGTCTTGCTGCTGCTTTGCTGCATCCCCTATCATTCTGCTCACCTGGCAGGTGTGGCCAATGATCTTGATCAGCACCTGCCAGGTATTTAAGTCAGATGAGGAGGCCTCAACCAGAGAGAGCAGAGCAGAGCAGAGCAGAGCAGAGCAGAGCAGAGCAGAGCAGAGCAGAGCAGAGCAGAGCAGAGCAGAGCAGAGCAGAGCAGAGCAGAGCAGAGCAGGAGGCTGAGGAGAAGTTGTTTTCAGTTGGCACAGCGCTGTGCTGGTTGGTTTCATTTTCTTTTGATTCCCTCTTGGTCCTCAGCAGTCTTATACTGCTGGGTTTTGCTATTTTAGTTTGGAGTTGGACCTTGGTGGTCTTTATTTGAGGGCTTTGTTTGTTTCTTCCATTAGTTAGATTCTGGTAGGGAGCTGCTGACTCCGATGGTCAACGTGGCTGGGTCAGTTGTCTCTCTGAATTATTTTGTTTGGGCGAAGCTCCAACCCCTCTGTTTTGTCTTTTGTTGGGACCAGCACAGTATTTTTGTTTTACAGGACAGTCTTTCGTCCCCTCAATAAACTGTGTTCCTAAGCTTAATTGGTGTCCATCTTATATTTTGGCCCCTTTGTCATGTCCCCTAGACTGGGACAGGTTTGCCTGTCGGGGCCGTAACACCAGTGAAGCTAGGGATGCATTTCTGTCATACATGTTAATATCTGCGTCTGTACGTTTGTAAACTCTAATGTGTCACCAGTTTTTGTGGTCAAAAAAGCATTTTAAAAAGAACCAAAAAGAAAATATACCTGTTAGAAATAAATCATCTGCATTATTTGCATTAGAATGCCTGCAGGAAAATGTTTATTAGAGAAGAAAGCAAGTAAAAAAAAAACGAGTGGATCCGTGTGAACTCAAACTATCCACTTTTTCCATGTTGAAGGTGTGTCCGTTTTCTAATAAAATGTTTAATCCCTCATTTTCATAAACATTTAAATCTACTTTGGAGAATGTTAAACTCAAGTCACTTAACTTATAGCCTGAAAATTTCGTTTTCAAAATTGTCTATTTTTTGGTTGTTGTACTACATCTGACCACAAGATGCCACTAAAAGTCTCTAGCTAGAACCTGAAGGCGTTGCAGATTCTCTCTAAAGCGCATGCAGAGCTCATTGGTGACAGCACTGATCCTCAGCTGAACCAGGCTCTTCTCATCTTCAGTCAAGCCATTTTTTAATGCACTTGTCAAACACTTTCTTGTCAGAGTGCCACTTAACGTGTTTGACCCCAGGCTGAATGCACACGGATATGTCGCCGCGAGTGTCCAGCGTCTTCAGGCCAAACGTGTCATTCTTGTAAAACTGAGGCAGGAAGACAAGAGCGTCAGGCTTGTGTGTTAAGGAATGATCTGCTCAGATCAGGTATAAAAACTGTCATGTAGGCATTTATAAAGTTACTGTTTTTTTTACCATATAATCCTGCAGTCACTGTAACTGAAGTCTAGCTTTACTGTGTGTTTAAAACCTTTTGCAACCACTTACCGTCTGTTCCTTCATTTCAACAACATATTCAGTGCTGTTGTAGAATCCAAAGAAGCTGCAGAGAAGAAGCAGATAATTAAAGCTAAGAGGAAGCTGTATGAACTTCTTTTGAAAACAAATTTTGCTCCCAACTATTTTCTCATCAAGGATAAATGAGTGGAAGCACGGATACCTGGACTGCCATGGGGTGATGACATCATCATCTGGTCCTCCAATCAACACCAGCTTCTTGATGCGCAGGAAGTTTTTTTTCCAGGCTGCAAAATGCAAATGTTTTTCATATTTAACAGTCTTCTTGCTGCCAATCAAGAAGGAGACAACCAAACCCCACTACCTGCCATCTCGCTGTGTGGCATTTCTCCATTCAGCAGTGGCAGGAAGTTGTTGCATTCCAGGTATCGGCTCTTGTGATGAGGATCTGCAGAGAAAACATGCGTTGCAGTTTCTATTTTTCTCCAATCAATAAACGAAAAACACTCTTTAATGTCACTGATCTTACCGTTCCAATAGTTGCTAATTGAAACTTTCTTCTGTAAACCTTTGTTGTACCAAATATGGGTCACATATTCTCTTGCACATTTGGTCATGACACCAGGCACTGTGAAGTTAGAGCACACATTTCTTTTTAAAACTTTGCTAGCTTCCATCAATGACTTTCGCTCCAACTTTGCTGACCTCCAAACTGTCCAGCCAGCGGTGATGACAGCGCAATGAAGCTGTGCACGTTGTGGTTTGGGAGCGTGGAAAGAACTCCTCTGCAAATTAGACCCCCTTCGCAATAAAGGAAAGAGCACATTCAAGAAACAGATAATAAAAATTCTACTTCTAGTAGCTATTCTAGTGATCAACAGCAGCTGTATTAAAAGTAATGGGAGGACAAAGGTTTGACTGCCTTTGGTTCTCTTTAGATTGTAGTTTTGGGGTTGTGGAAAGGAATTGTAATTAAAATAATAAGGTTACTCCTCCACTTTCTTAAATAAAAACTGGGATTCAAATGTGTAAAGAACCAATAAAAAGAGGAGCTGCAGACATAAGTCAACTGTTCTCCAGTGACATTTCCTCTTCAGTGAGGGCTTCTCTATCAGCTTAAAGTCATGTTGATGTGGCAACAGTTGAAACTCATATTCAGTTTTTTTTCAGTCAATATGGAACTGACCATCACACTAACTGAGAACTTAATGATTAAAATAAACCCAGAATTGTGCAGCAAACAGGAAGAATTATATATAGATTGGACAAAGACAACATGTTAGTATCTGTCTCATTACACCTCAGTGATGCAGTTAATTCATTCTTAAAGTTTTTCTTTGCACAGTTACACATTAGGTGGAGGTTTAAGCTTTGTTTTCTCAGAATTCAGATGATGAGGAGCTGTCTCTCAGCTGATCCACAGGCCTGCTGTGTCCACACACTAAAACTAAGTTGTTTTTGTTTGTGTGCAGCAGTCAAAGCACCTCAACCACATCTCAGATGGTACTTCCTCCTAAACACACGGAGCTCAAAAGTGTCTGTTTGGGTCTGAGAAAACTGTAACCATGATCCTCTCATGAATCCTCCTCTGATATGTTCTGAGTCTCAGATTAAATGCTGTTTGAGTCTGGGTGAACCTTGAGAGTAGCACAGAAGATGGACTCCCTCTGGAGACTTCTCCATGATTTCTTGGATGACCTTGGCGAAGCCTTCCACCTGTTTCCACATGGGCTTAATGCTGTTTCCATAGTTGAACAGATCAATCGCTGTCACCTCGGTACCTGGATGTGCCTGCAGGGTTTCATGGTGCATAAAAGTGATGTAGTTTACAGTCTGTGACACATGTGGACATATAAACTTTACCTCCATGACATACAGCAACAAACACAAGCTGATCCACAGGTTACAGCAGCAAAGTGTGACTTTGTACCTGAATTGAGTTTTCTTATGTTTTCTGAGTCAAAGCAATGTTTTTTAAAGTTTCACCTCAATTTGATATCTTGTTTTTTTTTATATTTTCATTAAACATTAATATTATTACTAAACAGAACATATTTAACACAAAACGTGACAAAAGTTCACCATTCCTTAAATACACTCCTACATGATCTACGTCATTCATGAGGGTTTCTTGTGTTCGTCATTCGTCAATGTTTGCAGATGTCCATCAAGGGTCTTTACATGAATTCCGTTCTGTCAACATTTTTGGCTGGTTGAGAATCACGCAGCTTGCGCGTATTCTCCATAGTTAAAGCCTACATTTTGTGTAAATCTAGGCAATTGTGTGTGATGGCAAGATGCATACACAAATTTGTGGCTTTCCACGACGGTTTCACATAAGTCTAACTGACATTTTCACTGCGTGTACCACCTGATGCATAGCTTTTATATAGTGAATACGACTCATAATACACATTAAAAGGAATGTGCAAACGTAATTGGTGCACAAATAACTAATGAATTGTGTGTAAACAGCGCAATAATCACACACGGTTTATGTTCTAACCTTCAGCAGTTTTACTGTGGTTCATTCATGATACATTTGTGAAAATTTCACGTAAAGATCTTTTCTCACTTTTTCCACATATTTTCACATATGACCAAATTTCATCCGTGAAACATGCACAGAATCTTCAGAGTGGCTGTGTGACACAGCCTTGAACTGTAAAAAAGCAGCAGTTCGTGGATTTTTTTGATCCTCTGTGTGATCTTTATCTAATTTTTCTTTGAACATCTGCTCCTTTAACATATGCTAAAAAGTAATAGTAAAAATAACTACAATGGAAATTCCTTTTAAGTACAACTTTCACCTGATCTGCATCTAAAGACCTTAAATAAAAGAAATAGTTTAAATTTAAATCAAAGACACTGACTTACAGGTACTAAGAAAGGTTTAAAGGGTTTATGACACACAGACCTGAAAGTGAGGAAATCCACATTTAAGATGTTTTAGCTCTTGACAAAAGATTTCCTGTCGAGCAAACACCTCACAGGGAGAAGGACGTACCTTCTTGATGAATCCAGTGAGCATCTTAAAAGACCTCGGTCCACTTAAGATCCCGTGCACAAGGATGACGGGCTTGTAGGCGCTGGTCCAGCCGGCTGCCAGCAGCAGCATGAGGACAGCTGGGGCTAGGATAAAGCTGAAAGTCTTCATGCTCATGCAGCTGACAAAAACGCCTTTAGCAGACTCCTTTCTGCTTTTATGTTCATGAAGGCACCCTGACTTCCTGACAGAGCTGAAATGATGACGTCACAAAACCGTTTCTGATTAATCGTAGCAGAAAAGGCAACTTCAGTCCCTTCTCTTTCAAAATGTAACCAGAAAGTCCACAATTCAGTTCAATTCAATTCAGTTTCATTTACAGTGGTGGACAAAATTGTTGGTACTCCTCAGTTAAAGAAGAAAAGTCCACAATGCTCACTGAAATGACTTGAAACGTTCAAAATCACCAAGAATTGTGCCACAATCACTACCCTAAATGAACACAACCAACAAACACATGAACACACCCACTGAACCAAGCAACAGTTAATGAACATAGTCCCTGAACTGAACAGGCTGCCTTCGTGCCCGGGTCGCCCTTGCTGTTGAGTCACCAACACCTTGCCCACCATCATCCTGCTCAACACCCACAGCAGTTGCAGAACTGTCCCTGTCTGTCTGTGCAGTAGGAGCCAAACGGTGGTCCTTTCATAGCCTGTCTCTATGGAGCCCCACCCTCCAACCCCGACCCAGCAGATGCACCCAATGCACCACCTCTGAGATCTGTTCTGCAATCTCTCCAGGTCACCAGATGCTTTGCCATTGTAGTTCCGCTCTGGTCCGGTACTGCATATACCTGTAGCCACTACGTGGAGTAATCCATGGCCACCAGGACATATTAGTTACCGGACTCAGTGATAGAAAAGGGAATCAGCATATCCACACTACCCCTCTACATTGGTGCCCCCACCAGGTACTGCTGCAGAGGGGCACGGCACTGTTGTGTGGATCCCTTGTGTGCTGTGCAGAGATCACAGCAGTGGACATGCAATTCAGCAGCATGTCGACAGCCCAGCCAGTAGAATTGTCCCCTCACTGTCTTTGTATTTCCGAAGTGGTCAACACCAGCCGCCCCGTGGACCCAGTGGAGCACCTCAGTTTGTAAAGAGGTAGGCATAAGGAGGCCGATGGTGATTGCCTTGTGTCCTTGGGATCCTGACGCTGGGGTCGCCCATGCTCCCCGGTGCCGGAGGGGCCCCCATAGGAGGGACTCCTCTGCACCTGGCTGTAATAAACACATGGAACACATGATACACTTTGGCAGCGTGCTTTTCCAAGCACCTGTCAAACACAAAAGGCCTTCAGCCTGTTTGCTCAGTTGTTGGACGGGACAAGTTCTGAAAAAGAAGAAAGTGTTCCTCACTCAGAAGTTACCCGCTGAACAATCAGTCAGTCGGTCCGGTTCGGGCCGCTGGAGAGTGTAGCCTCAGAGCACAGAATTCAACTCGTGTCGGTTCTGGTCCAGAACGTCCCAAACACAGACTCTGATCGTGGACTCACGTGTCAAGACCCGCGCGCTCAGGGAGGATTCATGATGAAGGTTCGACGAGACGAACGTGGAGGATGAACGTCAGAGCTGAAATCTGCGCCGATGACACGCGGAGCCCGGCTGAGAGGTGGGTGTCACCTTGCTGACGTCACCGGCCCTACCTGTTAGGGGCCGCGTGAAGGAGGGTTCTCCTTTTTGGTTTCACTTTGAACAGGTGTTTCAGCCAAAAGTCTAACCTTCTAGCCCGTTTTCACAGATTTTTATGAATTTCCTCGCTGAAAAAATTCAAATTCTCTTAATACATGTGGAGCACATGTGCCAAACTCAAGGCCCGAGGGCCAAATGCGGCCCGCCATGTCTCTTTATGTGGCCCGCGAGAGCATAAAAGTTTTTAATTTCTTAAAATATATATATATTTTTTTAGTTGATTACATATTACTTATGTGTAGCTGCAGTTGTGATTATTCAGTGTCTGCAGGTCTTATGTGTGTATGCAGACCAATTGTTGTCATCAAAGCATCAATTGGATGCAAGGCTGTGTGCAGCCTCTTTTGTAAAATGTTACACTATAATACATGTTCTTTGCAGCTCAGTTTTATGCTATTTCTCCTTATTTCCTTGGACAGTTTGATCCTTCATTAATGGAGTTAAGTGGGTTTTAACAAGTGGAAAAAAATCAAAAGGATTTATGCTAGAGTAACAAGCAGACATATGTTTTCTATGCAACTGTAATTCCCACTTTAAAGAAGTTATAATAAATAAATAATGAGGTATTTAACATTAAGGAGTAATTTATTTTTCATTACATTTAGTTACATATATAAGTTATACCTGGCCCTTTGAGGACAGCCACTATGCTGATGTGGCCCTCAGAGAAAATGAGTTTGACACCCCTGATGTAGAGAATATAATCAAAAGTATATTAATGTTTGATATGTCAGTCAAGCAAACGTGAGACGTGTGGGTGACCACTTTGGACATTTTCAAGACAACGGTCAACAGTAGATGAAGAGGAAGTGAAGGATGTGGTTAAGAGCGCTTGTGCGCCCACCTTCATGGCCTGTTAAAAAACAACTTCAATTATGGTGTTAACAAATGTGAAAGGTGTGAACAAATGGCCAAAAAAAATCCTTATATGGTATAGACAAATGTAAGGAGCTGAAGGTGCAAGAAGTAGATCATGAAGTGTGAAACAGAATACCAGTGTTCAATAATAAGAGCCGGCCGGAAGGAGGAAGGCAGAAATGAGCTGGCTGTCTACAAAGAAGGGGTAATGGCAGCGCTAAATTCTCCCTTTGCACAGGCGAACGAAGATTCAGAGTACGAAGTGTGATTTCTGAAGCTTCAGCTACAGGGTCCTTTGGACTCCAAATTAAAGAACCCGGGGAAGTCAATTTGGACTTCAACATACAACACATATACAAATTCTAAAAATGGAACTTTGTTAAATAATGGTAAAACTTTCAGAGACAAATATTCAACCAAGGATTCATTTGGATTTCCTCCACCCCCTCTCCTCTGCAAACTTGTTCCCCATTAATTTCTGATGTTGATCATAACTGTAGATTGACTTTTGTGAATGATATCCATATATTTTTTATGAGTATGCAAGTTCTTTAAAGGATATTTTAGAGGACAAACAAAACAAAGATTGAAAATCACTGAATTGTATTTCTGGTTGATGATCTTCCTGGGACAGACTGTTGACTCTGTCTCTATAACCCCACACAGGACAAAGCCAGTGCAGATTATGGATGGATGAATGGATTTCCATGAGCAGTTTTATAATCAGTAGAAAATCTGAAAGGAAATTTAGGCCACTTGTTTATTTGAAAGAGACTTGTGTTTTTATTTTTATTTGTTTTTATCATGAGTCCAGCTCAAACCTAAAAACTCCACTCAAAGAAGATCAATAAGACTGTGCAATTTTTTAAAACTTTTTACTTTGTGTAATTGAATGTAATAATATATAAAAAAGGATGTTCAATGAAATGAGAAATTCTAAATGATGTAGAAAAACTGAATTTTATTTTACTGTTAACACAAATTATTTGGAATAAATGTTTAAATGTACCGTACTTTTTGAGATAAAGGAGTTCCAAAAATCATTTTCTAGGTCTAGTAATGTCCATCAGGTGCCAGCACACGTTTGGTCTTCTTTTTCAGGAGGTTATCAGACAATTAAACCAGAAAATTCATTCAAACCTGGTTCTGTATAAGAAGGATAATTTAGTAAAAGGTAAAAAGTCACGAAATATACAGTGTGTATTGTGGGGAAAAAAACTTTGTTTTTGCTTTGTACGTTAGGCCTCCATGTCACCAAAACTAAAAAACAATTACGTGCAAAGTCACATTATAATTATATTATTTCCACATTTTCTTATCCATGAAATATTTTCTTTTGTGGTAATTTATTCTGCCTTTTACCATTTTGTGCAGGAAAATTAGTGCAATTCACTGAACTATTCCAACCTTATAATATTATTTACAAATTGAACATTACTGTAAATGTAATAACCAAATGCAGGTTTTGATTCTTTTAAAGATTAGAATGTTAATTAACATTCTTTTTGTAACTAGATTATTTTGGGGGGGGCAGCATTGATGACTTCAAGTTGTGTACTAGTGAAGCTGGGGATGCATTTCTGTCACAGATGTTTTTAATATTTGCATCTGTACGTTCCTAAGGCTCTGATATGTCACCAGTTTTGCTTGTCAAAACCAAAATTTTGGTTGTCATATTAAAAAGGACCAAAAAGAAAATGTACATTTCAGGAATAAAGCATTATTGCATTAGAATACCAGCAGGAAAATGTTTATTAGAGAAGAAAGCAAGAAAAAGCAGAAAAAACTGAGTGGATCCATGTGAACTCAAATCATCATCAATTGAAAATCATTGGACTTTTTCCATGTTGAAGGTGTGTCCATTTTCTAATAAAATGTTTTGATTTAATCTCCTCATTTTCATAAACATTTAAATCTACTGTGGAGAATGTTAAACTCAAGTCACTTAACTTATAGCCTGAAAATATCGTTTTGAAAATTGTCCATTTTTTTGTTGTAGTCCTACATGTGACCACTAGATGCCACTAAAAGTCCCTAACTAGAACCTAAAGGCGTTGCAGATTCTTTCTAAAGCGCATGCAGAGCTCATTGGTGACAGCACTCAGCTGAACCAGGCTCTTCTCATCTTCAATCAAGCCATTTTTTAATGCATCTGTCAAACACTTTCTTGTTGAAGTGCCAGTCCCCATGTTTGACCCCAGGCTGAATGCACACGGATATGTCGCCACGAGTCTCCAGCGTCTTCAGGCCAAACGTGTCATTCTTGTAAAACTGAGGCAGGAAGACAAGAGCATCAGGCTTGTGTGTTAAGAACAATCTGCTCAGATCAGGTATAGAAACTAAGGATTGATTAAAAAATATTGTTAAAGCCTTTTCCAACACTTACTGTCTGTTCCTTCATTTCAACAACAACCTCCGAGCTGTTGTAGAATCCAAAGTGGCTGCAGAAAAGAATCACATATTTAAAGCTAGGGGGAAAACTGTGAAAACTTCTTTTGAACTCAAACTTTGCTCCCAACTATTTCCTCATCATGCAAAAACATGTCAACGTGGTCAGGAATGATCTCTTTTTTCTTTAGGCATCAGTAAGATCAGACAAATGTGAGAACGTAGATGAAGGTAAAAAAAAATAATAATCCAATACAGGAATAAACTAAGATGCATCTGCAGCCAAAACAACACGACCTTCAGGCAGGACATTATATATTCAAAGAAATGTAAAAATAAATAAATAATTTGTTTGTTTTTTTCCACTAAATGTCTAGAAAAAAAGGATAAAAAAATTAATTTTGTTTTTTACTTAATATTAATCCATTTTTAAATGAAGGAAACCTATTTTGTTATTTGTTATCAACACTTTTAAAAAATATTTGTGTTTATATACCAAGAAGCATCTTTTTATAACTCTTTTCCAGATCATCCAAATGTAATGCAGCTCTTTATTTAGCAGCTCTTTAACATTCATGTTCTTAGGGATAAATGAGTGGAAACACGGATACCTGGACTGCCATGGGATGATGACATCATCATCCGGTCCTCCAATCAACACCAGCTTCTTGATGCGCAGGAAGTTTTTTCTCCAGGCTGCAAAATGCAAATGTTTTTTATATTTAACAGTCTTATTTCTGCCAATCAAGAAGGAGACAACCAAACCCCACTACCTGCCATCTTGCTGTGCGTTTTTTCTCCATTCAGCAGTGGCAGGAAGTTGTTGGATTCCAGGTATCGGCTCCTTTGAAGAGGATCTGCAGAGAAAACATGCGTTGCAGTTTCTGTTTTTCTCCAATTAATAAATGAAAAACACTCTTTAATGTGTCTGATCTTACCGTTCCAATAGTTGCACATAGAAATCCTCTCCTGTGCCTGTGACAATTCACTGTAGCAAAAATCCTTCACCGCATATTTTCCAAATACCAAAACGAGTTTTCCAAAAAAGTTGTTCCAGATATCCGGCACTGTGAAGTTAGAGCACACATTTCTTTTTAAAACTTTGCTAGCTTCCATCAATGACTTTCGCTCCAACTTTGCTGACCTCCAAACTGTCCAGCCAGTGGTGATGACAGCGCAATAAAGCTGTGCACGTTGTGGTTTGGGAGCGTGGAAAGAACTCCTCTGCAAATTAGACCCCCTTCACAATAAAGGAAAGAGCACATTCAAGACGCTTAGAAACAGATGAGAAAAATTCTAGTGATCCACAGCAGCTGTATTAATAGGGGGGTAGGATCAAGGTTGGACTGCCTTGGTTGTGGAAACTCTATCAGCTTAAAGTCATGTTGATGTGGCAACAGTTAAAACTCATATTCATTTTTCTTTCAGTCATTGTGGAAATAACCATCACACTAACTGAGAACACAACAATTAAAAACCCACAGAATGATGCCACAAACAGGAAGATTATTACCAACAAGTGCAACATCTTGGAGAGCGTGAAGCACGAGAGGCTGCTGCTTATGGAATCCTATTTATTTATTGAATTAAATATTTATTTATTTAATTATGAACAGTATAGGACTCCATACACTAGTGTGCCGTAAGAGATGGTCAACTGTGCCGTGGGAAATTGCCCTCATTAACTGATCTAACAACATTTCCCATCTCCAGGAAATCAGCTCTTTGTTCATCCAAACAGGCCCCAATAAAACACTGAGTAGTTTGGAATATAAAAGATCATAAAATTATTTTTTCTTTGTGTTTATTTGATTCTATTAAAGTTATTTTGATAAGAATAAAGGTACCGCGATTTAGCTGCAGCTGTAACTGTGTAAGGAAAAATCCCGCACCTTTAACTGTCTCCACCAATTATTCTTGAAGGCTTGATCACAAGTCATCAGTCTGACCAATCAGAAGTGGTTAAAGTCTTCACTTCCTTGTTTAGATTTAGCTCCAAAAGTCGCTCAGTTCTAGCAAAAGTACCAGCTAAAGCGGTAGCGGTGTAGCTTTCCACAGAATCCGTTGTCAGACCGTGGAACAAGTGAACAAAACAATGAAGCTCAGAGACGCTGGTCTTTCTGCGGTCGGCGGATTTTCGGCACTACATCTCCCATGATGCATTGGTTTAAACTGACTGTCTTAGCGCACGGGCCTCTCCTCTTAACCTATTTAAACAACGAACACACATCAGACAGTTTTTGAATCTTTTAACTTAACTTTTAATACATCTTTTAGAAAAAAACAACTGCAGCTTCCAGCTTTTTCTGCCACAATCATCACAAAAATGCATGTGAGATTGCAAAGGGGCTGTAGATCAATACAGACTATCAGCTTTTCCTTTGTTTTTTTTTTTTTTTTTTTGGATGCTGGTGTGCCGCGGGATTTTTCACAAGGTTAAAGTGTGCCGTGGCTCAAAAAAGGTTGAAAAACACTGCTCTAAAGCGATATAAAATGGAAACAATACAATATAAATATAAAATGGAAAATGACAAGTCGAGTTTGAAGGCTGTGTTTTTATTTCCGTTTTGTCATGGTTTTTTTTTTATATCCCAGTTTACAACCAAATTACTACAGTTGCGAAAAATTGCTTTGCCGACGACACTGAGAAACACTTCTGCACCTTCAGATTCCTTCTCCGTCAGCCAAAGACCTTTATGTTTTCACATCCAACTGCTATTGTCTTTGCACTGTGCAATCATCAACTCTGTTGGTGATCAGGTTATTTCCTATTATTTAAATAATATGATTTAAATAATTGCTGTGTCCTCTGGAAAAGACTCACAGTAAAGACATTTTTCTTCTTTTTTGTGCCTCTCATTTGGTGTTTAGCTCACTTTAGAGAAAAGCATCTTCTAACTGTTTGGTTCCTATGCGTGTCTATGGATGAGGAACTGGGCTTGGTGAAAGACTGAACTTGCGCAATGGCTTAGATTCTTCTATTTGACTGATCTTAATCAGACTCAGGGTGTCTCGTTTTGAAGAAATGACAGATCTTTCCTTGAAATGAGATTCTAAGCTGCTGTTGGGACTTAAAAATGGAAATGCTTGCATTACTGTAATCAAAAAAGGTTTTGTTACTGAAATCTGATAGAATAATGATAAACGTCATAGACATTTCACATTTTATACGTCATGTACTTGAAAAAAACAAAGTTTTAGTATCTGTCTCTTTACACCTCAGTGATGCAGTCATTTTATGGTTAAAGGTTTTCTTTGCTCAGTTACACATTAGGTGGAGGTTTAAGCTTTTTTTTTCAGAATTCAGATGATGAAGGGCTGTCTCTCAGCTGATCCACAGGCCTGCTGTGTCCACACACTAAAACTAAGTTGTTTTTGTTTGTGTGCAGCAGTCAAAGCACCTCAACCACATCTCAGATGGTACTTCCTCCTTAACACACGGAGCTCAAAAGTGTCTGTTTGGGTCTGAGGAAACTGTAACCATGATCCTCTCATGAATCCTCCTCTGATATGTTCTGAGTCTCAGATTAAATGCTGTTTGAGTCTGGGTGAACCTTGAGAGTAGCACAGAAGATGGACTCCCTCTGGAGACTTCTCCATGATTTCTTGGATGACCTTGGCGAAGCCTTCCACCTGCTTCCACATGGGCTTAGTGCTGTTTCTGTAGTTGAACAGATCAATCGCTGTCACCTCGGTACCTGGATGTGCCTGCAGGGTTTCATGGTGAATAAAAGTGATGTAGTTTACAGTCTGTGACACATGTGGACATATAAACTTTACCTCCATGACATACGGTCAACAAACACAGCTGATCCACAGGTTACAGCAGCAAAGTGTGACTTTGTACCTGAATTCAGTTTTTCTTTTCAGTTGTCTGAGTCAAATTAATGTTTTTTTAAGTGTCACTTCAATTTGATGCCTGATTTTTTCATTATATTTATTAAACAGAACATATAACAGCTTTCAGTTTAAATTTAAATCAAAGACACAGACTTACAGGTACTAAGAAAGGTTTAAAGGGTTTATGACACACAGACCTGAAAGTGAGGAAATCCACATTTAAGATGTTTTAGCTGTTGACCAAAGATTTCCTGTCCAGCATTTTGCAAACACCTCACAGGGAGAAGGACATACCTTCTTGATGAATCCAGTGAGGTTCTTCATGTACTCAGGCCCGCTGAAGATCCCGTGCACAAGGATGACGGGCTTGTAGGCGCTGGTCCAGCCGTTTGCCAGCAGCAGCATGAGGACAGCTGGGGTTAGGATAACGGCCAGCACCAGCGTGACGAGAGCTGGAGCTAGGATAAAGTTGAAAGTCTTCATGCTCATGCAGTTGACAAAAACGCCTTTAGGAGACTCCTTTCTGCTTTTATGTTCATGAAGGCACCCTGACTTCCTTATAGAGCTGAAATGTTGACGTCACAAAACCATTTCTGATTAATCGTAGCAGAACAGATAACTTCAGTCCCTTTTCTTTCAAAATCAACCAGAAAGTCCGGAATTCAGTTCAAATCAATTCAATTTCATTTATATAGTTAAATATAACAAGACAGTTGTCTTAACGGGCTTCACTAATTGGACAAAATATAAATTCATGTAAAAATTCCAATAGCTGATTGTTAATTCAAACTAAGCAAACTCTTACTCCGTCCTACTTGGTAAAACCCCCTAGAAAAAAACAGATTCCTGGAAAACAAAAAAAGAGAAACCTCAGTGATGTCCACGTGAAGTAGGAGTATACACACACATCCCTGCATGGGATGTACCACTGGACCACAGCTGAGGTGGCTGATCTAAAGAAGTCCTATCAATGGCTGAAAGGGCTGGCCTACAGGACAGCACTGAAAGGAAGAAGCCCTGAACACCAGAGCGATCAAGTCTTAGATCTACCACACCAGAAGGTGTAGGCTGTACAACACTCTGCTTTGGTGTTTTAGACCTGCTGCAGGAATGTGTTCTCCCTGATTTTTCTTTCTGTTCTGGGATTTTTTTTATTACAATGAAGACAACAGGGTCTACTTACTTAATTTTCAGTCTGTATTATATTGATTAATGTAAATAATGACCCCTTCTTGCCCATTTTTAATCTGTGAAATTAAAACGTGTGCTAATACTACTAAAAATGGATTTAAAAACTTGGAACATATTTAAAAAAATACAGTTTCAATAATTGGTCATGCCCTTTTTGCTCCCCATCCTTTTAAGTTTATGATGAATAGCAATATCCTCTGTAATTTTGACTTTTTCCTTTTTGTCTTATTTATTCGTTTTTCCGCTTTTTCCGCCTTGTTCAATTTTGCTTCAATCAGCAGGAACCCTCTTGTCTGTGATTGGCTGGTTTGGTAGCACAAATGTCAGGCTGAGCTCAGAGAGGAGAACACAAAAAAACCAAGACAACGCATCTGAAAACATTTGTACTGCAAACACAAAAATGTGTAAACATTTCATATTTCTATTTACAACTTAGAAAGTTTGGTTTTTAAAACTAAACATTTTTTCTGCAGTTTAGGAAATGTTCATCCCAGAACTGTGACTTTTGTCGTCAATGTGGAGGCACAAACATCATTGAAGCAGAAGCCTCCAAAGTAAAAGTTGTTCCTCTTTGCTGGAAAAAAGTGATTTAGCAGGAGATGAGAGGAGGTGGAGAGAAAAATTTTAGAGAAAAAGTGATATAATAATTCAGAAATTGCAGACAAGATCTTGGATTTTTTTTAATTATTATTATGATAGAAAGCTTCAGTTGGATTCACAATACGGTGTTCCCTCGCATGAACTTCAGAAAATGAGAATGAATTGATCCAACACTGTATTTTTATGGAGCAAATTGGGTTTTATTGCTGTCAAAGCTGTTTCGCTTTCTACAGGATAATGGCAAAGTTTAAAATGACGACTGAGTAGATGGCATTACAATTATTTCAAAGGAAAATTTCAATCCAGGTCATCGTAGAGTTTTTTTACAGTAGCACTGCTGTCCCATCAGCTGCATGTCATTGAGCCATGTGCGACTCCACACAGTGAATGTGCATCTGTAAGTCTGAAACAAAAGATCAGCAGTCATTAGGGCACGCAGAACAATATGATGGTTAAGATTGGTTGAAAAACTTTATTAGCACAGTGAAATTTAAACAGTCATCTTTATTCACAAAGTGTTTTAACACAATTAAAATTTGAAACACATTCAAGCTGAACATAAAAAAAACTGTTAAAAACTGATTTAATAACAAGTTGAATAACAACATAGTAAAATCCTGAAGATAAAAGAAAACATAAAACCCAAGAAAATCCAAAAGTGTAAATTAACAGAGCAAAATCTCACCAAATTCTGTGCTTTTTTTCCCCTCTAAAATAAAAAAAAATAAAAAAGTATCTTAAATAAATACCTTGGCCAAGGGTGAATTTGTGATGGCAGAACAGCCTGAAACATTGGAGTTCTTTTTCTGCACAGAGTTTTGGCTATTTTCACAGTAAGGAAGTAGTTAATGCAGACTTTCATGCAGACTCTCTGATGATGTCATGAACTCAAACATGGACACATTGTTATCATGTGGAACTATTCAAAACAAATAAACCTGATCTCTCAACATTCTCCGTCTGCATTGTGCACCCACGCATTGTTACAGAGGCCTCGTTCACACTGCAGGCTGAAACGACCCAATTCCGAATTTTTTGCCCCTAAAACTGCGTTCACACTGCAGGGCTTAATGCTCAATTCGGATTTTTTGAAAAAATCCGATTTTTTTGCAAGACCGTTCACATTTCCAAGTAAATCCGAACTTTTGTGGTCTCCAGTGTGACCGTGACACGACCCAAACGAGACCTGCATGCGCAGAAGCCAGAAGAATACTCAACGGTGAACGAACGACGTCACTCGTTGTTTGTGGAGCCAACGTTAACAATGGATGTCAACAACAGTGTTGTCAACAGCGGAGCTCTTTTGTAATATTAAATTTATTTTCACGAAGGAGCAGCACAATTACAATCTACTCATTTTAAGAAGGCAATGGAGTCGGGATCGTCTGGACCCACTGTTGTGGAATAGGAATGTGTGTGCGTTGGCCGCGCGCCCGCGTGTGTGTGCAAGCGCGTGCCGCGATAGAGAATGGGGGGGGGGCAGTGTGGGCGCGCATTCATGTTGTGTGTTACAGAGGAAGGAGGACGGTATTAAAAGAAGGTTTCCCCCAGAATAAATGCTATGGACTCTTTATTAAGTCTTTCTGGAGAATCTAAGGATCAGAACAGGGAGGAGGAGGAGGATCGCCTCGGGTCCCCCGCGCTCCTGAGCACGGTCGGAAAGGGGAGAAAGAAAAAAAAAAGTCATCGCGGGAAAGTTTCAACACCACGCTCGGCCATTTAGCTGGAATTTTTTTTTCAAAAACCGCCCAGTTGCGATGAGAGCCCTGGAGTTTGGCCTGAATAGAGCGATCACCCAAATATTAATCCAATCGGTGACTTGCTTCCCTTCACTGACTGATCTCAGCAGCATCGTCCACCACGGTTGTTGTTTATGTTCTCGTTCCCGCCTACTTCAACGCAAAATGATGACGTTTGTTGCGTGTCGATGACGTACAATTCAGAATCAAGTCGCCTGTCCGGTCAGACAGCGGCCGCAATTGTAAAGATCGGATACGTTTCGGAATCAGGCCGGCAAACCCACGGGGCCTGGGTCGCATTTGAAAAGAGCGGATCTGTGTCGTTCAGACTGTCATGAAAAGATCTGAATTGGGCCACTTAGGGGCAAAAAATTCGGAATTGGGTCGTTTCAGCCTGCAGTGTGAACGAGGCCTAAGTGGCCCAATTCCGATCTTTTCATGACAGTCTGAATGACACAGATCCGCTCTTTTCAAATGCGACCCAGGCCCCTTGGGTTTGCCGGCCTGACTCTGATACGTATCCGATCTTTTCAATTGCGACCGCCGTCTGACCGGACAGGCGACTTGATTCTGAACCGTACGTCATCCACATGCAACAAACGTCATCATTTTGCGTTGAAGTAGGCGGGAACGAGAACGTAAACAACAACCGTGGCAGACGATGCTGCTGAGATCAGTCAGTGAAGGGAAGCGAGGTCCCGATTGGATTAATATTTGGGTGATCGCTCTATTCAGGCCAAACTCCAGGGCTCTCATCACAACCGGGCGGTTTTAGAAAAACAATTCCAGCAAAAAGGCCGAGCGTGGTGTTGAACCTTTCCCGCGATGACTTTTTTTTCTTTCTCGCCTTTCCGACCGTGCTCAGAAGCGCGGGGGACCCGAGGCGATCCTCCTCCTCCTCCCTGTTCTGATCCTTAGATTCTCCAGAACGACTTAATAAAGAGTCCATAGCATTTATTCTGGGGGAAACCTTCTTTTAATACCGTCCTCCTTCCTCTGTAACACACAACATGAATGCGCGCCCACACTGCCCCCCCCCCATTCTCTATCGCGGCACGCGCTTGCACACGCGGGCGCGGCTCCAACGCACACACATTCCTATTCCACAACAGTGGGTACAGACGATCCCGACTCCATTGCCTTCTTAAAATGAGTAGATTGTAATTGTGCTGCTCCTTCATGAAAATAAATTTAACATTACAAAAGAGCTCCACTGTTGACAACACTGTTGTTGACATCCATTGTTAAAGTTGGCTCCGCAAACAACGAGTGACGTCGTTCATTCACCGTTGAGTATTCTTCTGGCTTCTGCGCATGCAGGTCTCGTTTGGGTCGTGTCACGGTCACACTGGAGACCACAAAAGTTCGGATTTACTTGGAAATGTGAACGGTCTTTCAAAAAAATCGGATTTTTTCAAAAAATCCGAATTGAGCATTAAGCCCTGCAGTGTGAACGTAGCCTAAGATAGGCACAGACACCGCTCCGTGTGGCTATCAGTCTAAAAAACATTAGCGGTAGCTCCTCCCACAGGCGGCATGGTGCGTTTATGGAACTCCAGGTCATAGATGCTTAGTGAAACTCCAACAGCCACCCAGCCTAACTAAGGCCAATGCTAGATGTTCATGAGAAGATGAAAATTGCCGAACTGACCACAAAATCACCAGAATTATGCACACTTGCCCAAAGCCATTTTTATCCGCAAATTTAGAACCAAAACTGCCCAATTTATTGTAACCCTGTAGATGTGCAGAGGTGCATACTCCCCCTAGTGTTGAGGGGTGTGCATTGCGCTGTCACGTTCGCTGAAGCATCTTCCATCGATGTAGTCAGGGTGCTGCTGCTCATGTCTGAGTAAGGAGTAGCCAATCACAAAAGTGTCCCCGCCTTGTCTAGTTTGATTGACAGACAGAGTCATTCTCCTGAAAAAGCTCTTCATGAAATAAATACGCCATTGTGAAAAACAGCAACATGAAATAAAAACAAAGCTACTTTGGAAAATATTGATTTTGAAATACGAGCTTCTGAAAAAAGACAGAATTATAATAATATTCAACATGATTAAAAATGAATATTTTAAAATGTTGTTTAAAATAATGAACAGGATTTTAAAGCAAAATGAAATATACTGAATAATATAATTGCTAATTTAAAATTAGTGTGCAGCTTTTTTACCATTTCATGATCTTTTTATATATTTATGAGAGATTTATTGGTTGATTGTGTATTTGCATGAGGCCATATTTATTTATTGAATTAAATATTTATTTATTTAATTATGAACAGTATAGGACTCCATAGAAAGGAAGTCTCTGCATTTTAAAAATAGTTTTTAAAAAAGTCTTCTTCCAAAGATGTCCACCAGAGGGAGCCACATCACAGCTGCACCCTCACGTGTTTCTTAAAACCAAAGGTTATTGAATGAACATGAGAGATGTTTGAGCTTAGTTGCTCCTCAACTGATTCTTGATCCAACATGGCTGCCTTCATTATTGGCCCCTCTTTGTTTTCATTTCTCAGTCGGATCTTTCTTTGCCATTCTTTTGTGGTACTGAAAAAGGAACTGTGCAAGGAAACAGTCCATAAACTGCATAAACTGTGACATTATGGTCTCTCAGTAGCAGCATGAGACTATTTATGTGGCTTGAACAAGTCATGATTAGGTAGAAGCAATTAACCATTTATTAAATCACAATATATGCAAAATTTAAAGAACAGAAATGAAACCGACTGATTTTTATTTAAAAAAATTTAAATTAAAAAAAGTTAGGATCACCTCTGAAAATAACGGAAAACACAAGGATAACAAAAAGCACAACACTGATTCATTCAAAATCTCTCAAATTGTATTCACGTTTGTCAAATTTGAATTAAGGATTGATTTCATAGTCACAAACTGAAGAAAATGGTAACATAAATACAGCATTTATCATTATTCATCAAAGGTTTACAGTGATTTGTCCCAAACTTCTCCACTGTGTTCTGCTCATTGCAGTTCCTGCTGCAGAGGCTGATTTTTCACATTTGGTTGAATGTCGGGTGAAGACCAAAGTGATCCTCAGACCCACCACTCCTCCATGCAGGTGGTGAACACGGTGAAGTTGGAGTGCCAATCCACGTGCTTCACCCCGGACTGAACGCACACCGACAGGTTGACGGCACAAAACCACTTCTAAATTAGTCGTGGCAGAAAAGACAACTTCAATCCCTTCTCTTTCAAAATCAACCAGAAAGTCCAGAATTCAGTTCAACTCAGTTTTATTTGTATAGCCCGACATTACAAGACAGTTGTCTTAACGGTTGAATCAGTTATAAACTGAACAGACTAAACAAAGTTGGGCATCTTTAGAATATCCCTCTTGGTAGAGAATGCAGCTGGTGGCACTTCTGTCCCGTCAGCTGAATATCATTGAGCCATGGGCGACTCCACACAGTGAATGTGCATTCGTAAGTCTGAAAGACAAGATCAGCAATGATTAGGACACGTAGAACAATATGGTTAAGATTGGTCATTAACAAACATTATTAACACAGTGGAATTTAAACAGTCATCACCTTTGTTTAAAAAGTGATTTAACACAATTAAAATTGAAGCACATTAATAAAACCTGTTAAAAACAGATTTAATAAAAAGGTGAATAACAACATAGTTGAATCTCAGTGCTTTATTGTCTCAAAAATAAAATAAATAATAAAAAAGTATCTTAAATAAATACCTTGGCCAAGGGTGAATTTGTGATGGCAGAACAGCCTGAAACATTAGAGTTCTTTCTGCACAGAGTTTTGGCTATTTTCACAGTAAGGAAGTAGTTCATGCCTTCAACCACCTGTATTCAAGAGAAAATATATAAATTAAAAGGAAGCAAGCATGGATTAGGATTAAAAACAACATCTAAGACCTTCACAACTCAAATTAGCTGGTCATTGAAATACTTGAAATATTAATCAAACCGTTTCTTTCTGTAATAGTTTAGTAAAGCAAAAGATAAAAAATTGTTGAAGATTAAAAAAAGCTATAATCTTTAGACAAATAAAATGATACTCAATTAAAATGTTATGCTGCAGTTTAAACAGGAAGAACAGGTCCTGCAGTTTGACTGAAACCATCCGTTAAAACATATTTGACATTTTAGGGTTCTGCAGGGCGTATAAGTGAAATGTTACCAACCTGTCCCTGAACCTTGACCACATCCACCACTACGTAGAGGTACGGGTCACTGGAACCCTTGTTGTATTCTTTCATGGCAAAGTCCAGAGCAGCTCGGGCATCCGGGTCATTTGCGTTGATGTCTGTCGGACCTCCTGGAACCTGAGCGGATCCAACAGTCAGCAGGGCTGCAAAGAAAGGAAAAGCACACTTCCACATCTCTGTTGTTGTAGTTTAGACACAGCAGGAGACAAAAAAGAAAGATACACAAGCTTAATGATGCTTCAGTTTATATACAGAAGGAGGCATGAAGCTCAACCAATCAACTTTCTGAGAGTCATATCTCCAGAAACCTCTGACGAGGATTATTTTTAAAAGACAACTGAGATTTAGTGACCACTAAAAATGTTTAATCCTTTGATTATAACCTTACAGATCTAGATGACCAAAGTGGAACACACGTACAGATTATGTTCACAGAGAATGATAGGAGATTGTGTTTTTAGGTGTTTGAAACATTGATAATGTCACCACAGATGAATCTGTGCTTTCTAAGAATAACACAATCTCTGTCCTTGTGACATCAAAAATAGTTTTGTCTCTTGTCCATCGTATAAAAATCACAGCCTGTACTTTTTATTGATAAACTTGTGACAGATGTTATCATGAATGACATCAGTCTAAAACATGATATCAGTAGAGTGACTAGCATCATCACTGACTCCACCCATCCTGCGTTCCCCCTGTTTGATCTGACAAATGTTATCATAAATGACAATAGTCTAAAAAATGACATGAGTCAACTAAGATGTACAAAAACCTGATAAAAGTAGTGCATATCAGGAAAGATAGATTTCCAGGAAAAATATCTCATTGGAGAAATAAGGACTAAAATGTGCTTTTAAATTGTGCTCCATTTTAACTTCAAACCTTGTTTTTTAATGACTGAAATGACGAATTCAGTTATCTGATCCAGGCTACCAATCCATGGATGACTTTAAGACATAACAAAAGAAAGTAGAGCTTATTACAAAAGAAAAAAAGTTTCTCTCTGCGTTAACTTAAACGTCTACTACTATTGAAAAAAACTATGTCTATGATGAACCGTTCAAGAGTGGACACTACGGGAAATACTTCAGAGATGTTTTTGGAGTTAGAAATCAACATCAACTAAGAACTAAGTTAGTGATTGAGAAAAGTGAAGAAAGAAAAGAAAAACATACATGTGGGCCAGATGGGGAAAGTGTAGGTTTGTAATGTAAGCTGAAAACACATTTACAATGGTTTTACAATATATATAATTCTCTTAAAAACTAAATTTTTTTAAATATATGAAAAACAAAAAGAAATCAATCTAAAATTGTTGTATCTGTTAATGAAAAATAAAAGGTTACACATCCACAAGGTCAGTAAACCACATGACATTCCTTGGCTTTTTGGTTTAAGCAAATTGATGCATTACACTTGAAACATTCATTTTCTTAGTCCACTGTATCCCTTGGTGATGTGAAACATTATTTGGAGTTACATGTGTGACCATAGCTGCCAATTAAACTGAAATCATTTAAGATTCCAGCCTAATTAGTTAAACATAGACTCTAGTTTTTTGTGTTTAAAATTGTTTTTATATGTATTTCAAGCATAAACCATCTGATCCTATGTTTGATATAATTTCAAAAGCTGAAAGAGTCTATTAAACTCTAATAATTGGATTAGATGTCAAAAAAACAAATACGTTTAAAAAAGAATCAAACTTAATATAAAAAATACAGTTTTTATAACCCACTGGCTTTTTTTTCTCTTGTTTTTTTTTTTTTTTTTTTGAAACAATATTCAAACTAAAACAACAAACACAGAAAGGAAGTCTCTGCATTTTAAAAATAGTTTTTAAAAAAGTCTTCTTCCAAAGATGTCCACCAGAGGGAGCCACATCACAGCTGCACCCTCATGTGGTTCTTAAAACCAAAGGTTATTGAATGAACATGAGAGATGTTTGAGCTTAGTTGCTCCTCAACTGATTCTTGATCCAACATGGCTGCCTTCATTATTGGCCCCTCTTTGTTTTCATGTCTCAGTCGGATCTTTCTTTGCCATTCTTTTGTGGTGATGAAAAAGGAACTGTGCAAGGAAACAGTCCATAAACTGCATAAACTGTGACATTATGGTCTCTCAGTAGCAGCATGAGACTATTTATGTGGCTTGAACAAGTCATGATTAGGTAGAAGCAATTAACCATTTATTAAATCAAAATATATGCAAAATTTAAAGAACAGAAATGAAACCGACTGAATTGTATTAAAAAAAATTTAAATTAAAAAAAGTTAGGATCACCTCTGAGAATAATGGAAAAGATACAAGTATAACAAATAACACAACATTGATTCATTCAAAATCTCTCAAATTGTATTCATGTTTGTCAAATTTGAATTAAGGATTGATTTCATAGTCACAAACTGAAGAAAATGGTAACATAAATACAGCATTTATCATTACTGCATCAAAGGTTTACAATGATTTGTCCTAAACTTCTCCACTGTGTTCTGCTCATTGCAGTTCCTGCTGCAGAGGCTGATTTTTCACATTTGGTTGAATGTCGGGTGAAGACCAAAGTGGTCCTCAGACCCACCACTCCTCCATGCAGGTGGTGAACACGGTGAAGTTGGAGTGCCACTCCACGTGCTTCACCCCGGACTGAACGCACACCGACAGGTTGACGGCACAAAACCATTTCTAAATTAGTCGTGGCAGAAAAGACAACTTCAATCCCTTCTCTTTCAAAATCAACCAGAAAGGCCAGAATTCAGTTCAACTCAGTTTTATTTGTATAGCCCGACATTACAAGACAGTTGTCTTAACGGTTGAATCAGTTATAAACTGAACAGACTAAACAAAGTTGGGCATCTTTAGTATCTCCGTCTTGGTAGAGAATGCAGCTGGTGGCACTGCTGTGCCGTCAGCTGAATATCATTGAGCCATGGGCGACTCCACACAGTGAATGTGCATTCATAAGTCTGAAAGACAAGATCAGCAATGATTAGGACACGCAGAACAATATGGTTAAGATTGGTCATTAACAAACATTATTAACACAGTGGAATTTAAACAGTCATCACCTTTGTTTAAAAAGTGATTTAACACAATTAAAATTGAAGCACATTAATAAAACCTGTTAAAAACAGATTTAATAAGAAGGTGAATAACATCATAGTTGAATCTCAGTGCTTTATTGTCTCAAAAATAAAATAAATAATAAAAAAGTATCTTAAATAAATACCTTGGCCAAGGGTGAATTTGTGATGGCAGAACAGCCTGAAACATTGGAGTTCTTTCTGCACAGAGTTTTGGCTATTTTCACAGTAAGGAAGTAGTTCATGCCTTCAACCACCTGTATTCAAGAGAAAATATATAAATTAAAAGGAAGCAAGCATGGATTAGGATTAAAAACAACATCTAAGACCTTCACAACTCAAATTAGCTGGTCATTGAAATACTTGAAATATTAATCAAACCGTTTCTTTCTGTAATAGTTTAGTAAAGCAAAAGATAAAAAATTGTTGAAAATTAAAAAAAGCTATAATCTTTAGACAAATAAAATGATACTCAATTAAAATGTTATGCTGCAGTTTAAACAGGAAGAACAGGTCCTGCAGTTTGACTGAAACCATCCGTTAAAACATATTTGACATTTTAGGGTTCTGCAGGGCGTATAAGTGAAATGTTACCAACCTGTCCCTGAACCTTGACCACATCCACCACTACGTAGAGGTACGGGTCGCTGGAACCCTTGTTGTATTCTTTCATGGCAACCTCCAGAGCAGCTCGGACATCCGGGTCATTTGCGTTGATGTCTGTCGGACCTCCTGGAACCTGAGCGGATCCAACGGTCAGCAGGGCTGCAAAGAAAGGAAAAGCACACTTCCACATCTCTGTTGTTGTAGTTTAGACGCAGCAGGAGACAAAAAAGAAAGATACACAAGCTTAATGATGCTTCAATTTATATACAGAAGGAGGCATGAAGCTCAACCAATCAACTTTCTGAGAGTCATATCTCCAGAAACCTCTGACGAGGATTATTTTTAAAAGACAACTGAGATTTAGTGACCACTAAAAATGTTTAATCCTTTGATTATAACCTTACAGATCTAGATGACCAAAGTGGAACACACGTACAGATTATGTTCACAGAGAATGATAGGAGATTGTGTTTTTAGGTGTTTGAAACATTGATAATGTCACCACAGATGAATCTGTGCTTTCTAAGAATAACACAATCTCTGTCCTTGTGACATCAAAAATAGTTTTGTCTCTTGTCCATCGTATAAAAATCACAGCCTGTACTTTTTATTGATAAACTTGTGACAGATGTTATCATGAATGACATCAGTCTAAAACATGATATCAGCAGAGTGACTAGCATCATCACTGACTCCACCCATCCTGCCTTCCCCCTGTTTGATCTGCTGCTCTTTGGCAAAAGGTACAGGTCCATCAGAACCAGGACAAACAGACTAAGGAACTGCTATTTTCCACAGGCAATCACCATACAGAATACACACACTTCCACCAACGACACCCCACTTTGACTTTTTACATATACTAAATCACTGACTACTACACATGTATGCAATAACTTGAATTCTGGGCAATAACAGGAGTCTCTGTGCAATAACACACAATACTTATATGCTGCGCTCATTGCAACTCAAGTCATTCCATTCTATTCTGTCCAATCATATTTAATATTTAATGTGTCTGTACATATTGTACATTTTTTTGTCAGAGATGTGAGTACAGTATTTCTATTTTATGTTATTTTATTTATCTTCATCACTCCAAGGCTGCTGCAATTTCATTTTATCATCATGTACGATGACAATAAAAGGATTCTGATTCTGATCTTAGCTGTTTCTAGCACTCCAATTACCCCAGGCATCACTGTCACCTTCACTTTCCATGCTGGAGAAATACCAAAGTCTCAGAGAAGAACGAGGGAAAGCTTGGAAAGTGAAGGTGACAGTGGTGCCTGTGGTAATTGGAGCACTCGGGGCAGTAACCCCCAAGCTGGAGGAGTGGCTACAACAGATACCTGGAAAGACCTCAGACCTCTCAGTCCAGAAAAGCTTCACGTTAAATTCAATTTTAATGCAACCTTTGAGAATGGAAGAAACAATCAAAACGTTCATCTTAGTTTAGTGGATGGAGCGTCAGCCTTTGGTCACATTTATTGCATCTTTTGGTAAACACACCCTTGAACTAGAATACACAATGCGCAGTCTCACACACACACACACACATATCCCAAAAGCAGGAGGTACTGTCCTCCAACCCATCCCTCACACAGATGTTTGTGCTTGTGTTCAAGTGTTGTTGTGTGTAAGTTTGCGGATGTGTGTGTGTGTTTGTGCCGCATAACCCGTCCCTTTACAAAATGTTCATGTGGTTTGAGCACATTTAGTGACTTGGTAACCGCTGTTTTGTTTGTTTTGTTGGTCTTTGAAATATCATTGAGTTGTTTATTTTTTGAGCAAAAAGCATGTATTACACGGGTAACATTTTAAAATTAAAAATAAATGAAGTTATACAAAACTACATATAGTTTTCTTTCATATCAGTTATTTAAAAAATACAATCCAAAAATTTCAGTATCTTTTTATTTTTTATACTAAAATTACACTAAGGAAAATAAGACATAAAAGAATCAGATCAATTGTAATACTTTTTTTTTAAATCTTATTGAAAAGTGCTGTGAACTTCAAGACATAAAAAAGGAGTCAAATTACAGCCATTTAAATACATTTTGTATTTAAAAAAAATGAACAGTCCCCAAACACACAAAAAACATGTTTTTTGTTTAAATAATAAAAGCGGTGTGAATCTCTAAAACTCAGTATTTGAAAGAAATTGGAAAGGTTTTTTAGCTGAATTTTAGGATATGTCCACAATAGGGCAGCAAGTCACTCTTGTTTTTTTGTTTTGTTTTCTAGCCTGAAAAAAAGACATGTTAGACTTGTAAAATTTTAAAATAAAAGATTTGCGATCTAACAATCACCCAAAGCTTAAGTTTTTATCTAAATATATGAAACTTTAAAAAAGAAAGACATCTTGAAATGTTAGTATAAATTATTAAATGTGAAATAGTAATTGGTGAAGTTGCAAATATGTCCACAAGAGGGCAGCAAGTCATTTGTGACTTTTCTTGATTTTCAGACTTGAAATAAAATATACTCGTGACTTTTCACATGAAAAATTTCATATTTATAATTCATATAAAACTTTCGTTTTCATCTAAATATATAAAAAATAAAAAGAAATCAATCTTAAAAAAATTTATTTGTAAATTAAAAATATAAAGTGACTTTCCTTGGCTTTTTGGTTTCAGCAAATTGATGCATTACAATTGAAATGTCCATTTTCTTATTCCGCTTTATCCCTTAGTGATTTAAAACAACACTATTTGGAGTTACAAGTGTGACTATTATTACTGTTATCTCCTCCCTTGTTCCAGGTAGAGCAAGCCCATCAATCAACATGACAGGAAAACAAAGGTATTTCAATGAGATGAAACAGACAGATTTTTATTTTTGAAAAAAAAAATCACAACATTGATTCATTCAAAATCTCTCAAATTGTATTCATGTTTGTCAAATTTGAATTAAGGATTGATTTCATAGTCACAAACTGAAGAAAATGGTGACATAAATACAGCATTTATCATTACTGATCAAAGGTTTACACTGATTTGTCCTAAACTTCTCCACTGTGTTCTGCTCATTGCAGTTCCTGCTGCAGAGGCTGATTTTTCACATTTGGTTGAATGTCGGGTGAAGACCAAAGTGGTCCTCAGACCAACCACTCCTCCATGCAGGTGGTGAACACGGTGAAGTTGGAGTGCCACTCCACGTGCTTCACCCCGGACTGAACGCACACCGACAGGTCGCCTCGAGCGTCCAGCGTCTGCAGACCAAACGTGTCCTTCACATAAAACTGAGAACGAGAAGAAGAGGATTTCAGAAGCAGAGCTATGGAGGGAATTTAATTATAATGAAGAGAAAGATTTGAGCACAGAATACTTTGTTGATCAGAAAGGTGAAGTAGGAAGATCCGTGATCATCATTTCAAGCTGCCGCTGAAAACTTTTCCAGATTGTGGTCTTGTTTTAAACGCTGGCAGCTAACATGGTTGAGAACTCACCTCCTGGTTCTTCATTTCAACAACGTTTTCTTCACGGTCGTAGAATCCAAAGTGGCTATGAAGGAAGGAGAAACCAGTCAAGCAGAGGCGTGGAAAGTCTTTTTTGAGTCGGAACTGGATTCAGAGGCAGCACCGACCCAACACAGCATCACATCAACAAATACAGTTTTATTTCTGATTTTTCCCCCGAAAACTTCAAGTCCTGTTTTGCTAAAACCCCAAAGACTGGTCTGAAGAGTAGATTTATTATCAGGTCTGAGAGTGGAATCTTTACGGTCAGATCTGATGGAGGGCAGTCATACCTGGACTGCCAGGGGGTGATGACGCCATCGTCAGGTCCTCCAATCAGCACCAGCTTCTTGATGCGCAGGAAGTTTTCTTTCCATTCTGCAGAAATTACATTTTTAAAGCTGTTCTTGTATAAAACAAACACGCCAGAACAGGAGTGAGGAAGCTAAATCCACCACCTTTCATGAAGCCGTCCGGTTTTTCACCGTTCAGCAGCGGCAGGAAAATGTTGTGCTTCAGGTAGGCAGAGGTGTGGTGAGGATCTGAGGAGAAAGCATGCGTGAAACATCCTCACAGGTTCAGATCTCTTCCTCTGTTCTCACCTTTCCAATATCCACAAACGGACAACTTCTGCCCAAGTTTGTTGTAGCAAAAGACATAAACTTTTGTCTTTGCTCGGTCAGGAAAGACGCGGCTCACGTAGTCCGTATCTGTGGAGGGAAGCAGTTCTGTTTCACAAAAGAAGAAGTGTGGATTTATTTTTTTAAACATGATTGGCAGCTTACTGACCTCCAAACTGTCCGGCCAGAGGAGAGGATAGAGCAATAAAAGTGTGGACGTTGTGGTTTGGGATCAGGGAGAGAACTCCTCTGCAGATCAGACCACCTGCAAAAAAAAGAAAAGGGGGAAATCTGTTGCACATGAGTTTGTTGCTGCTCCACAGCTGCAGAAACCCCCAGGAGGAAACGCTATCTCCACAAACAAGCCCTCATGAGCAGCGTCCTCCCTTCTGAGGCCCCACCAGCATGCCAACCGCTCTGATGTCACGAGCGTGTTCGGCCGGAGCCACCTGAGGCGCCGACGCCATCACATGCATCAGGCAGGTCGCTGTCAGAGCGTCAGCTCAGAGGTTAAACCTTTGATTTGAAGAAAGAGTGCACACCTTCTCCCTTCTGAAAGCAGACTTTTGAGTAATCGCTGAGAGATTGTCGGCTTGAGATTTGCGTTGTCCTGTCCTGAGGTCAAATATGGAACAGATTTCTGTGTCGTGAGCTGTTGGATGAGAGCAGCTTCTGATACTTTATCTACTGTGATGAGATAAGGTAACTTTGACCCTACAACTGATCCACATGTGTCTAATTCCCAGTAACCCACATTAATCTGTCATTTAGAGATTAGTGTCATAGTTTTCCAACCAACCAAGAATCTGAGGAAACAAAGAAAAAGTTAGGCGTCCCTCAAGACCGTGTCACACCGCTACTACGTACATTTTGCACGTTAGACGGATGAAAATGGGTCACACATGAAAATACATGAAAAAAGTGAGAAAAGTTGTGGTCTTTATGTGAAACTTACACAGATGTATCGCAAAACCATGTCAAAACGACGGAAGAAGTACAAACAAACCACGCAAAGAACACGTAGATCTACATAAAACGTGAACCTTGCGTGTTTATTGTTTATTGTTTATACACAATTCCTTAGTGATTCATGCGTCAATTATGTCATTTGAACATGATATGTGCGCCGTATACGCGACATAAAGCTATACATTAGTGGTACATGGTCTGTTCGACATACGTGGAAGGGTATAGTGGGAAGCCACAAATTTGTGTAGTAATCTCGCAAAAATCACGCACAATTGCATGAGATTTTCCCAATAATTGAGTTAAAACTACGCAAAATACACGTAAACTACCTAGTTCTCAAGCAACCCAAAATTTGCTCAAAATCAAATCCATGTAAAGACCCTTCGGCTGAAACCTCGACGGACATCTGCGCACATCGAGGAATGAGGAACACAAGAAACACTTGTAATTACGTAGATCACGCATGCATCAGGAAAGACCAAAATTTCATGCAGAATTCAGAACACAGGTGGGGAGGCTGGCATGGGGAGGTGGGGGGGGGGGGTGATTAAATGAGCTCTCCAGAACTTTCCAAAATTTGACTACAGGGAAAAAGATGAACGCTGTAGGGGAGTTTCCACACCTCCCTCCTAAACTGTTAAACATCAACACTTCCTCCTCTGTGTTTGGTTGATCTCACCAACACAGTTTTTAACACCCGTCCAGCGACTGCAGATGAAAAACAGCCTTTGGGTTGATTCTGCCACATTACAGCAGTGCTTATCATGTGCACCGTGCCTGTTAAATAAACGAATAAATAAAATCAACCCTCCAGATGAACCAGAATCCTCCAGGTTCAGCTTCCATCCAGGACTGTCTTATAGGAATTTTACGTGTTTGACCCTAATAAAACTTTCACAAGTTAAACTCTAACATGTGGTTTTATTTCTCCAAAGAGAAGACTTTAGGTGAGTTTCAGGATTCAGAGACAAGAAAAATAACCTTCAGCTGTCAGGCTCTTCCCATTGCTTTAAATCTAGTGACTTTTTCTTGAGGCTGAATCGTAACATCTGGATTTAGAAAGACAAAAGATGTGTTCTGCTCTCCATCCCTCTTTTTTTGTCCCTTCTCTGACTGATGACAGATCTTCCAGTGTTTTTTTTGAACCTCTGTTTCTGATAGTTTCAAAAGTTTGACCTGAATCTCAGATGGAATGACTTATTTAGCTTCTTGGAGTCTTTGTTCACCCTCAGCTCCAGATTAAAGCTCTGAACATAAGCGGGTTAAAAGAAGGAGAAGAAGACGGGTTGAATGACCTTGTGAAAAGCAGAGGAGATGGACGCCTTCAGGTGACCTCTGCATGATGGACTGGATGACCTTTCCAAACTTGTCGACCTGCTTCCACATTGCCTCTATGCTTAACTTGTAGTTCAGCAGATCGATCAGTATCACCTCCGTTCCTGGATGCACCTGCGTGTAACCCAAAGCAGAGTCAAACTTTATTGACCAAACACAGCAGAGGCAGCAGGTGCAGACGGCGTGTGGCGGGTTGGCAGCCACACTCCCAAACGAAAGCTGAAGCTTTAGGAATTGAAAATCACAAAGGGAAGAGAAATCTTTGGGTATGAGGCTGCAGATGATTCTCACTTCACTGAAACGCTGCTGTTTCAGAAGAAGAGGTTCTGCTCACTGCGTTTCCTTTTTTTGTTTTTGACTAAACAGACAAACTAGGAGATTTTATTTGAATGATGGGATTGTTTCATCGCCTGCTTTTATGACTGTTTTTTTTTTTTTAAATGCTTTAATAATTGCAGTTTATTAACTCATTTCAGGACTGTTGCCCTTTTTTTACGGATAGTTTTGTTAGTTTGATGTATTTTCTGATCAGGATGAGACTTTTCTACAACATCTTTAGTACTGATATAAAATTATCAGTTGATATTTTGGTTCATCTTTATCAAAAATAAGGACTGTACGAAAATCACAAGAAGTCCAAATGTTCAAAAGAAAAAAAAATGAAATGGAAAAATGAAAGACAGAATCAGGACTTTATTAATGCACACACACAAATATAAATGTAAAGATGTAAACATCCTGTTCCTGTGTATTTTTTTTACTTTCACTTTCATCCGACGAACACAGTTTTGGGTCCATTTTCTGTCAGATCTCATTGAAATCAACCTGCTTAGAATTTTTGAAAACCTTTGTCCACTTTATGGAGACTGTTTCAGATCAAAGCATGTTTTTAATAGATGCATAATCAACCATAATGTCCATCCAAACTGGTGTTGAAAGTCCCAAACCGTGCAGATCCAGTCATGTTTGGTTGGTTGGCTGTAAAATGTCAACATCAAGCTGCTTGTGTTGGTTCTTTGCAGGGTGGAAGAACCCATCACTGTTATGTTATTCTATTCTCATATCTTCTGGTGATTTGATTTCATTAAGTTCATTAACTTTTTTTTTGCAAATCTGCCAAAGAAAATCTATTGTTTTTGTATATATTTACAGTTCAGTTATTATTTTCTATTCAAACACAAACAGTCAGCAGCTTTTAAATGAACTTTTCAACAGCTCTAATTAAATGGAATACTCTAGTTTGGGTGAACTTTTTTCCGAATGAGATTGCTTTCTGTCTGACAAACAGAGCTGTGTGGAAGTCCTACCTCCTCGATAAAACCAGAGAGGGTTTCCAGCTCTTTGGGTCCGTCGAAGATGCCGTGAACAATGATGACAGGTTTGTAGGCGTCGGTGCATCCCGCCGCCAGCAGCAGGAGGAGCGGCAGCAGCACGCGCGCAGGTGAGCCTGGGATCACGCGCGAGGTCCTCATGTTCTGCACGCGACCACAGGTGATTCAGGTAGTGCGGCTCTGCTGCTGCTGCAGCAGCTGCTACTGTGCGGAGGACAAGCCAAGCGCACAGAGGCGTTCGTTTATATGTGAGGGGTGCGCGCGTGTCAGGGTGCGCGCGCGCGTTGTGGGTGTGTTACATCCGCTTCTATAACTAACTTTATGAAGCATGCCACTCACTTGTAACAGCAATGCAAATGTAATTAAAGCAAAGGAACACATCAATACTCTGCAGATCGAATTATAATAGTAATAAATCACATGTTTATAACAAAGTAGACCTTGCAGACATAAACCAACTGGCAGGCTGCTTGGCCCTCTGCACCATAACTGTTCAGAATGATTGCATTAAAGATGCTTTACTGTCATGACAGTGGCCATCAATCTTCAGAACCCGTTGAATCCCTTCAAGGGGTCATGGGGCTGCTGGAACAGGTCACCAGTCTTGTTGCAGGGCCACACACACTCACACTATAGAGGCCATTGAGAGACACCAATTGACAGCAGGTTAACCCATGCAGAATGTTCCTGGGCTGGGGGAGGACGCTGGATTCCCAGAGAAAACCCATGTGGGCTCCAGGAGAACTTCACAGGGAGGGGGCTGGGATTTGAACCCTGATCTTCTCACTGTAAAGTGAGAACGCTAACCACAGCCTCACTGTGCATCCCTCATGAGTGTCTGAACTGATAATGCCCGTTTTGCTGTTGCGTGCGACTACTGTGTCAAATTGGGTGGAGTTATGCTCCTTGTTACTTCACCTGGGCACTGGCTGGTGCTGACTGTGGTATTTGGTTAGAAACTGGGGTGCAGTTGTGCTTAGGGAAGCTATAGTTAGTCGTGTGCGGCTGTCTGTGTCTGATGAGTATTTCTCTTGAGCTAATTTGAGCCTCTGAAGACCCAAGCTAATATTTAAGCTGATCTTCTAAACATATAGTCACAAGGCTCCAGTTAAGCAGAATTGCCTACTGTGGAAATATAACCTAAAATGTGACGTCCACATAAAAGGTCTAAGAGATGAATTCCTTCCCTCAACAAAAAGAAGTCTATTTAAATGCACAAGTATACTAACTGTGTACTAAAAGTGAGGCAGTACAATATACTTCAAGTTTACTTTTTATCTTCTGTCTATATACTCTAAATTTTCCAATTTAGTCTGAAGAAGTATTATTAAAATACTTCCTACACTATACTTGATATAGTTATATTTAGGCTATAAGAATGCGTAATAAAATAAACTTCAAGTGTACTACGTTTTGCTGAGGGATATCTTTTACTTTTTGTATTACACTTTAAGGGACAAAAATCAAGTAATGGCACAAATCTGCCAAATCAATATTTCTGTCCATCATGATAACTTATAAAGGACTTCTGGCGGTTTTATTAAAGGGTTGTTTGCCGCCACAGAGGACAGTACAAGGAGGCAGACTGAGATGGTTTGGTAGAAGGATGCTGAGGTTGGAGCTACCAGGAAAAAGGCCTACATGAAGACCAAAGAGGATGGAATAAAGAAGGACATTAGGACATGTTGGTGTGAGTGAGGAAGATGCAAAGGAGGTTAGTTTGGGGTGAATGATTTGATGTGGCGACCCCTACAGACAAAGGAGAAAAAGAGCACCAAAAAAAACCTTTGGAGCACCAGCCTTTTTTCTTTTTCAGCATTTCTGTTACATTTGTGGTATTTTTATTTTTTACTTTTTGCAGTGGTGTGGATATTTTTCCAAAGGTGGTTGGATACAGAGGACAGTGGGGGATTTGGAGTATATAGGTGGGAACATGTAGAATTTCCAGACTTCAGGTAGGACATTTCTTAAACAAACAGCTTTTAAAGGAAGACATGCAAGTGGGAATTGTGAAAATTCTTTTTGTGATGCCTTTGACTGTATATAAAGAACTGTGATGTCACCTACAGAAAGTGTCTGACTGTAAAACTTGTTCATATAGGCAGAATTATCTGATAATGTAGGACAATGGGGTGACTATACCAATCATTTTGTGTTACGGGTAGGAAACTCTCGCAAGGTAGGATAGATGGATTGTTACAACACCAGCCCCAGCTAAATGAAGCCAATTCAGTCGCCATTTTCCCACCATGATGGAGCCAGACGACAGCTATTGGTCAGAGTAGGTCTGAGTCAACGTTTCTATGGCAACCACTGTCGCCAATATAGGGTAAGCGTGCTTGAAGTCCAAACCCATTCCCTTGAAAGCAGGCTTATGAGAATCTGTAAATCAAACGATCAATTTGGCGTTTTTTTCTGTCGTGCTTTGAAGAAAAAAATGTATTGAAAAAAACTCGGGATTAGCAAGACGATGTTTAAAAAATGTATCAGAGTAAGAAGGGTTATTCTGACGAATAGAATAAATGTGTAATTCCTGTTTATTTCTCAATAGAGCTTTATAGGATTTTGGCTTCTTTGAGCCATCAGATACTTCCTGTTTGGAACGCCGGTGGGAGGGGAGGTTGCTTGGTCCAGTTCTCTTATACAGTCAAAAGGTGGTGCCAAGACTATAGAATCTAGGTAGCACTAAAAGGCTGGGAGTGTAGCGGAAGAGTTGTGCGGGACATCCTGATCCACACTATGTTTACATTCCAGACGGGGCGCTAATGCACCAATAAGCTGTTTGCCAACCATCAATGCACCACAGAAGAAGAAAATGATATACTACCAAGTGTGGCCACACGAGGGCAGTGTGTGCTGAGGACCTTGGATACGGGGACAGTAATGTATTTCCGGGTCGTCATCTAACGTGCGGCGAACGAATTTGAACAAAAGTATTCAATTAAGTTGTTTACCCTCTGCGTGGTATGAGCGGTCCACACGCGTGGAAGAATACATCTTCAGATGGGCACGCGTGCCCGGCAAGTGTCCACTGAGGAGCTCCGCGAGACATAAGTGGAGCGCATTGCTGGAGAGTTAGCTAAGTCGGCTAACTGTGTGGTCACAACAAACTACGTTAAGGAGTTTTTAAAAGCGGTAAGATCATGATAATTAGCTTTTTTGTGTATTCTTGCTTTTTGCTGCAACATGCCATTATTCAGGAATAACTTAGCTCATCGGGTGAAAAGTTAAATTATTCTGGTAGAACAGTTGACTGGTTCTGATTTCCCCAAATGAACGTGAATGATCTGATTTGACAAGAACTGAAAATGAAGTTCCCACACTTCTTTATTAAAATATTTCCTGTCCATTTAAAGTGTTTCAAAGCAACTGACTGTTCTGCACTTAGTGCTTTATCTTAAAAACCTACTCTGGTGAACATCGTGTTGTAATTTTTACATAAAATTAAGCTTAAAATAGCATTTCTGAACATTTCCATATTCAAATCGTTGTCGTAGGACCGACTACGGCAAGCCATGAGCTTCTTGCGCCGCTCCATTCTGATTCATCCTAATCTGAGCTCTGGCTGATCTCTCGCCATTTTTGTTGCACCCATAATATTAGGTTGGGGTCGTGAGGGGTTTTAAGCTAGCAGGAGCAGGTGTAAACTGTGATCTTTCAGTAATGGAGAGGGGAAGGGGGGCGGTATTGCTCCATGACAATAGTCACGCCCACAACTGAGTTGAACTTTTAATTAACTATGTCCTAGAAAATGACAGGGTTTTTTTTGCCTTTAAAACGGCATAATCAGAATTAAAAGATCACCTGGAACGCTTTTAGAAGAGATTAAAAGTCGATCAGAGTTTGACTTTTCAAGATTCAAGAATTGTTTATTGCCATATTCAGTGAAGTTTCACAGTATTGGAGTTTGCTTCGGTGCCAGCGTGCAACATAAAACAAAAGAACAACAGTAAGCAAAAATGTAAAATAACAAAAGGCCACAATGGTCAGAACAATAAATAAATAGAGTTAGTAGTGCAAAACTGTGCCAAAAACGGTGCAAACTGAAGATGATCAAGGTGCAGGTAGTGGAGTGGTAGTGGTGACTGACTGGACATAGAAGTGAAGTTTAGGGGGGGAGTTAAAAGGTGTTCATGAGTCTGACTGCAGAGGGAAAGAAATTGTTCTTGTGTCTTGAGGTTCTGGTCCTGATGGACCTTAGCCTCCTGCCCGAAGGAAGTGGCTCCAGTAGACCATGTCCAGGGTGAGAAGGGTCGGCTGCTATCCGGCCTTTTAAGATAAAAGTTGCTTATTCATCATTATAGGCTGAAATATTGATGAACTCTATTTTCTAATTCTATTCCTACCCTTTTCTTTTTCCCCCCTCTATTGATTTTACCTTTTTAGTGCCACATTCTTTGTTATTTGTAAATTTTTAAGAACATTTGTTTGTTGTTTTGCCTTCTTACCTAATGTTAATAATCACCATGTTTTCTTTCTGAAATAAAACTCAATGGTCAAAATGAGCCAATTGTTTTGTTTCTTCCTCCAATCATATTGTGATCTTCTGGAATGTAAATGTGTTACCTCTGAAATATCATTAAGTTTGTGCGTCTTTGTTGTTTTTTTAACGTCTCTCTGATCAGGCGCCATGGCCGGTCTGGAGCAGTGGGTCAACGACCGTCTCCATGACATCCTGGGGTTGAGTGACAGGTACGTGTCTCAGTTCATGATCGGCATCGCCCGGAAGTCTTCCAGCCCGGAGGACTTTGTGAGTCGCCTGGAGCAGACGGGAACCATTGATATTGACCAGACTGTGGCGAGTTTTGCAAAAGAGCTCTTTGACAAGGTAATTTTATCAAACTGTTCTTGCATATAACCTTTTTAGGCATGCTTCTTTACAGTTTCCATGTGTATTATAAATTGGATTACTTCATATGCTACACAGTTGTCCCTTGTTTATTATAATGGTTATGCTCTAATAATTAACATAACCTGCGATAGATGAAAGTAGGATTACAGATGGTTTAAGGTTGTGAAACCTCTCACTACACACTTTTCTTAGACAGATGTGAACATTTTCGGACTTTTCTCTTCTGTTTAAACTCTCAAAGTTCAATTGTAAGGAAGAAAAAATAGTTTTACAGAATGAAAACAAAGACGTGGTAGCAATCAAGATTTGTGTAGATTTCGGGAGCTGCACATATCTGGATGGGTGACATGGTACATAGGAGATTGATTGACAGCCAATCAGGACAAAGAACACGGCGCGCTATTAAAAAAATTGCCCTAAAATATCTGCCAGACAGCGAGACCGTAAAAGATGAACCAGGGTCTAGTGAGAGACCGCTGTATTTGATACCTTTTGGAGTGATGATCTGTTGGCTCTGTTGCAGATTCCTCACAAGCAGGTTGTTGAGAAACCGGCCCGTGCAATCGAACGACAAGCCCTGGAAATGCAGAGGAAGAACCAGACGTACACGCTGCTGGAGGACAGCGACAGCGGCGAGGACGCTGTGAAGGAGGAGCAAAAGGGCAAAAAAAACAAGGACAGAGGAGGCAAGAGGAAGCACATCAGACAGAAAAAATACAGCGAGTCATCGAGTGAGGATGAAGCTCCTAAAAGGTGATCTATCTTCACCTGTAGCAGCAGCCCAACAGCATTTACAGTATTTTCAAGTCTTATTTGAAACCAAATGAGCATCTTCCTTTATATTTTTCCCGATCGGCTCTTAATTTTGGTTGAATGCAGAAATTATGCTCAAAAAGAGAGAATGTTAAGCATTAAAATACAGCATAGTCTTAACAAATTTGACGGCTCCCATTAAAAAGTTCAGAAAACGTTCCTATTTTCACAATTGTGGTTGTTATTACACCACAATCCTTCACAGTAAAAGTGAAAGACTGTGTTTTCTATAAAACGGCTCTTCAGAACTCTTCTGTCAAATGTCAGGGGCAAGTCCGGCTCAGATGACCAAAAGTCTGTCAAGAAAGAGGAGGAGGAGGAAGAGTGGGAGAAGGAGGAGCGCGAGCGACTGCAAGACATCGAGGAGAGAGATGCCTTTGCTGAGCGAGTCAGGCAGAAGGACAAAGACAAAACTCGCAACATCACGGAGAGGACGGACAAAAAGGTGAAAGATGCTGTTTTCTGCAGAGGAGTTTCTTGCAGCAGTCGGAGCTCATCTGCTGCTCTCTCTTCCTTCAGGCTTATGAAGAAGCTCAGAAGAGGCTGAAGATGGCTGAAGACGATCAGAAGAACATGGTAGCGGCTCTGACCACTATGTTCAAGTTGGTTGATTTAAAGCGTGTGGCTAAATGTGCCCATGTGCTTGAAGTTGCCAGAGTTGAGGAAAAAGTCTCGTCAGTCGTATTTAAAGAAGAGGGAAGCTGAGAAGCTGGAGGACCTGGAGGCGGAGATCAAAGACGAGGAGTACTTTTTTTCTGTGGACGAGCTTACTGAGAGGGAGCGACGGGATCTGGAGCACAAGCGCATCCTCAGAGACCTGGCTCAAGACTACAAGAAGGCCGGAGCCAAGGAGCAGGAGGAGAGGAAGAACAGATACTACATGCCAGAGGAGAAGAGACGCAAGGTAAGCTTTGGAGCTGCAGAGGGCGAGGTCAGTTCCCCGGGGTTCAGCCTGAAACGATTTCTCAATGCTGAGCAGGATGTTCCCGAGCGGGACCTGGACCTGGAGCTGGAGGAAACCCCGATGGAGCTGGGAGGGGAGCAGGGCCGCTGGGAGGAGGAGAGGCTGAAGACGGCCTCGCTCAGCTTTGGAGCCAAGAAGGAGCGAGAGCAGGGGATGAGGGAGGAGCAGGAGAGGTACCAGTTGATCCTGGAGGAGGAGGAGATGATCGAGTTTGTCACCACGGCCATCACCATGAAGGGGACGCGCAGTGAAAAGGTGAGCCCTCGTTTTCTGTTGACTCCTGCCAGATGAGCGTCAGTCTGTTGGGTGTTTTAGGAATACAAAGACCACTAGAGGGCAGAGTGTGTATAGTTCCCACCAGCTTTTGAGTATCTGAATTCCAGAAGGATGCAGAACTTTATAGAATAAGAATGTGGAGTCCTTTTATTCACACCCAAAAGCCTCAAATATTCTGGAAAATTCTGTTGCATCTTAAAACAAGAGCATGTATCTTTTTATATAGGAGGAAAAAAATCGGAGTCCTCCCCCTGCAGGAACCCCCTGAGCTTCTCACTCTTCTGTTTTTTTATGGTGAATATGATTCGCTCAGGATCAGGAGGCCCACGCTCTGTCCCAGGCGGAGCTGAAGAAGCAGTCCATGCAGGAGGTGCGCCGCAGCCTACCCATCTTCCCCTACAGAGAAGACCTGCTGGCTGCCATCAACGAGCACCAGGTGCTGGTCATCGAGGGGGAGACTGGTTCAGGGAAGACCACCCAGATCCCCCAGTACCTGATGGAGGAGGTGAGTCCCACAACAGCAGCACATCCTGGGCTCTGCGAGGAACAAACGCTCCAAACACGATCGCGGTTGAGAAACTCAGACATACTTTAAGTGTTTTTAAAAAAGTTTTCCCTCAAAGTGTTAAGCCTCGGCAGCGTGATGGTGAAACTGCTGCTCTGTTTTCAGGGCTACACGAATGGAGGCATGAAGATCGGATGCACGCAGCCTCGTAGGGTGGCCGCCATGTCTGTGGCAGCCAGAGTGGCAGAGGAAATTGGCGTGAAGCTCGGGAACGAGGTGAGAACCAGACCATACGTTAATGGGAGTTTCTATCCTCCTTTCGCTCCTGACTACTCCTGGTATCCATCAGGTGGGCTACAGCATCCGCTTCGAGGACTGCACGTCAGAGAGGACCGTGCTCAAATACATGACGGACGGCATGCTGCTCCGCGAGTTTCTCACCGAGCCGGACCTGGCCAGCTACAGGTACTACTGCTTTAATGCCTGAAATTCATGGCTCTGAACGGGTTTCCCCTAAAAGTCTTGTGGTTTGGGCTAAATGGAGAATAAAACCTCCCAGAGTCGCTCTTCACACTAAAGCAGCAGCGCCTGCTCTCCCTGCAGCGTGATCCTCATCGATGAAGCCCACGAGCGAACGCTGCACACAGACATCCTGTTCGGGCTGATTAAAGACATCGCCAGATTCAGACCCGACCTGAAGGTTCTGGTGGCGAGCGCCACTCTGGACACGGAACGCTTTTCCAGCTTCTTCGACGACGCCCCGGTTTTTAGGATTCCCGGCAGGAGGTTCCCCGTCGATATTTTCTACACCAAAGTGAGACAGTTTCTTTTAGCCATTTATATGTGTGTTTTTGCCCATTTATGATGCTAAACCTTTTTTTTTTTTAACTGAGGCATCAGTTTTTACCTAAAGTCCTAAAACTGGCAGAATTGATTGAGTTTAGCTCTTAAAAAGAAACATTTAGCATAGAACTGGTGTACTGGATATACATTGGGTATATAAGAAAAAATAAAACTGTTGCTTAATTCCGACTTGTTCCTTTTTAATTGGGAAAAAAATAAGTGGAACACGATCTAGAGGGAAAGTCAGAGTTTGACATTAAAACAAGAAACAAATTATGGGTAGCATATGACAGGCAATTTCAACCAGCAGAATATGATCAGACCTTTAAATATTGCACTACAAAAGGAATAACAGCATGGTGCTTGCTAGAAAAGGACGGACAGCTGGAGAGTTTTGAGAACTTGACTAAACAATTTCACCTTGAAAAACAGGATTTTTTCAGATACTTACAAATGAGAAACTACCATAAGAAAGCAATACAGAGCGACTCCTCTGGGGATGAAGGCGGGATAGTTCACACAATAACAAAGACATATAAAGACAACAATACTAAATTGATTAGTATGTTATATAAATCATCAATGGAATATGAAGAAAACACAACTTTGAAAGCAAAAGATAACTGGGAAAGAGAATTAAACATAAGGATAACTGAACAGGACTGGTTAGATATGTGGAGACACCACCATACCACCACTGGATCTCGAACGTGGAGAGAGTTTGCCTGGAAGAACCTTATTAGATTTTTCATAACACCTAAACTGAAGAGCAAACATTTGAAAACAAATCAGAGCTGTTGGCGCGGATGTGGAGAAATAAATGTTGACCACTCTCATGTATTTTGGAAATGTCAGAATGTAACAGGTTTTTGGAAAATGGTGGGCGATCTCACATGCAAAGTGCTGGGATACAAAATTCCTTTGTTGCCAGAACTGTTTTATCTGTACATGTTTTCAGGAAACTTAATCCACCAAAGTGACAAATATTTATTTAAAGTCATGTCACCAGATCTAAGGAGTGAAGCTTTAACCACTTTCTGATTGGTCAGTACCGATGACATGATTAGCCCAATGCTTGGTGGAGACAGTTAAAGGTGCGGGACTTTTCCAAAATACAGTCGAGCTTGCAGCTCTAAATCGCTTTTGTTTGTAGCGTCAATTTCTTATCCAAAATGTCTTTAATAAAATAAATAACGCAAAGAAAAAGTATTTTACGATCTTTTATCTCAATCTCTCAGTGTTGTATCAGGGCCTGTTTGGATGAACAAGAGCGATTTCCTGGAGATGGGAAATGTTTTTTAGATCAGTGAATGAGGGCAATTTCCCACGGCACACTTGACCATCTCCCACGGCACACTAGTGTGCCGCGGCACACTGGTTGAAAAACACTGATCTAGAGGGAAAGTCAGAGTTTGACATTAAAACAAGAAACAAAGGTGGCGCATTACTGAACATGAACTGACTGATGGTTGGAGGAGAACGAGGGCTGTGTTTAAAGAAATCCTTTTATTGATTTAAATAGATCTTCACTTGCTTTTAGCTCAGATTCCTTTGAGGTCCTTCTCTGTTCAGTTTAAACCACCAGCTCATGAAAACATGGAAAGTGGAAGTTTGAACAGTTTAGAAAAACAGAAATAAAATCTCATCACATCGGGAATGTGAATGTAATTAATTTGCAAAAGGCTCGTCAGATGTTTGTTTGCATGAACATCAGAGCCGTGTTGACGGTTGCTTGTGATGTTTGATGAAGGCTCCTGAGGCAGACTACCTGGACGCGTGTGTGGTGTCGGTGCTGCAGATCCACGTCACTCAGCCTCCCGGAGACATCCTGGTCTTCCTCACAGGACAGGTACGATTTATTTTAAATACAAATAAGCACAAAAATACTCCACCATTTTCCTTTATGAACAGTTTTCCTCACATTGTCTTTTTTTTGTAGTATGATTGTATGGAAACAAAAAGAAAAACTGGAGTTTTTTGTTCACATTTTTTCGTGATTTAAAAAATATATATATATTAAGAACTACACTAAAGCATAGAGCCACAAATAAAAAGGACGACAGATTGAAGGGTCGGCGGTTCGATTCCCCGCTCCCACCAGCCAAATGTCGTTGTGTCCTTCACCCTCCTTGCCTCCAGTGTGGCCTCCACTGGTGTGTGAATGTGCATGGATGATCCCGGTGATGGTCAGAGGGGCTGTAGGCGCGAAATGGCAGCCACGCCTCTGTCAGTCTGCCCCAGGGCAGCTGTGGCTACATCAGTAGTTACCATCACCAAGTGTGAATGAGGAGTGAATGAATAATGGACACAATGTAAGCGCTTTGGGTGTCTGGAAAAGTGCAGAAAAATCCAATCCATTATTAAATAGACACTAACCTCATCTGCTCATGACAACCATAAGATGACCTACAAGTAAACGTTGAAAAAGCCTCGATGTGTCCTAGACGTGATCCGTTTTATTTATGTGTTCGTCACCAAGTCAGTCAGTGTGTCTTGTTCTTCCTGCTGACTTTATCCACAAACACTACAGAGCAAAACATTGGGGAAGTACTAAATATTGATCAGCATGAACTGTTTTATTTATATATATGTTTGTGTGTGTGTATATATAAATATATACATATAAATATATAAAAAAAATTATTTTAATTAAAATCATTCAAGTTAAGCACATTGTCGAAAAAATGTGAAGCCCAGACTTTAAAAAGTAAAATTCCTAAATACCGTTTTATTTGTCAGCTTTGGTCTGTCAGGATGAAAGTTGGTTTATCGAAAAACACCAGATGGTTCTGAATAGCCAAGTTTTTTTTTTCTTTCTAGTATTTCTTCTATGTTTTCTGAGCTGTCCCTTCATGAACAACTGCCATGCCTGCTTATGTTACGATTGCTTGGACTTTTTCAAAGCTGGACGATGTTTCGTCGAGGTTTAATTTCAGACATGTAGTTTTTAAAACTACAGATCATTTTCCTTCTTCCTTTTTTGTGTGTAAAAATAATGGTGTTGTCTGACCAAATACATGAGAACCACATTACAAATAAGGTATTTTACATGAACTACTCCATGATTTGGTGTCTGTCCAACAATCAGCTGCTGTTTTAGTCCCAATGATGGTGGGTTTTTAAGCTAACATCATCATGGCAAACTAGCTGTGCTGCACAGATGCTCCAGCTGATTCAAGCACACATTTATTTGCTTTCTGTTCAAACAAATTCTTGTCTTTTTGACTATTAACGGAGCAGACCAGGTTTTTTTCTTTTATTTCATTAGAAAATGACATATTCACACAAGTAAATCATTTTAGTGTTTGTTTAGTAATTAGTAAATGGTTAAAAAAGACAAAGTTAAACCCTGTTTTTTTTTTCTTCCCAGAAAACATCTAAAAAGTTTTATTTTGATGTTAGGTTGTTGTCATAGTGGATGCAGGACGTGAACCTGCAGCTCCCTCTGGCTTCACGTTCGGTTTTTCGTCTGCCGTCTCCCGCAGGAGGAGATCGAAGCGTGCTGCGAGCTTCTGCAAGAGAGATGCAGGCGGCTCGGATCCAAGATCGCAGAGCTGCTCGTCCTCCCCATCTACGCCAACCTGCCGTCTGACATGCAGGCCAAGATCTTCACCCCGACTCCTCCTGGAGCCAGAAAGGTGGGACATGCCGTTGATTATAGACAATTCAGTAAAAACAGAAATAACCATAACAAATAAACTTTCTATTATGATTTTTGACCAGATTTATTTTTTAAATTAATAGGAAAAATTCTAATCCTTTCAAACACTTGGTACTAATACTTTCCCTTAAACCCTAGCTTTAGTTCCTAATTTTTGTTATTTTTATTTACAAGTTTTGGAAAATCTTCATTTATTTTAAGTTTTACAGTGCACTTTTAAAATCTGAGTCGGCAATAAAGAATAAATACTAAAGAATTATTTATTTTCTGCTCCTTTTCTGTTTTTACACATTTTTAAAGTTTATAAGTTTATAACAATTGCTAGCTGTTTCTTTGTGTTTCTCAACTACTTTAGTACGTAACTCTTTACTTTTTATTTAACAAAACTGTTTGGCACTTTTTAAAATAGTTTAGCTTTCTATTTTACTTTTATATGTAAAATAGGCTTCAGTTCTGCAGTTTTACACTTTTTAGGCCAAATTAAGTAATTCATATTTTATAAAAATCTGTTTAAATACAAATGAATGTTTAGATCATTTTTTCCACAACATAATAAATCAAATGATTATTACTTAATTCAATTGAAATAAAAATATTTTGTCTTTATTATTATTTTTCCTTTTTTCAAGTTTGTTATACTTTCTTAACCTGTTGCTGAAGTGTTCAATTTTGCATTTTGAGATGTTAAATTTGAATCATTTTGTCTTCCGTTCATCAACAACCTTCTCTGTTGTTTACTTGCTGTTTCTTCTCGTCAATGAAAGGTGGTGGTGGCCACCAACATTGCAGAGACGTCCCTCACCATCGACGGCATCATCTACGTCATCGACCCCGGCTTCTGCAAGCAGAAGAGCTACAACGCCCGCACAGGCATGGAGTCGCTCATTGTGACGCCCTGCTCGCGGGTAATCTTCATATAGATCCCCAAAAAAAGTCTTGACTTTAGCATGAAATTAGAGTTTCAGACACACCTCCCCGTTAGCTTTAGCGTGGCTTTAGAAAGAACAATCATTTTTTATGTAGGTAACATTTAAAAGACTTGTATAAAGGGCGTGATCAAATAAAAAGTGATTGAAAAATAAAAGAAAACCTAATTGATCTTTTAAATACCATAGCTATATTAAAAACAGCAGACAGATCAATAACATTAAAAATAAATGAATAACGACGATAGTTATTGTTCAGTGTCTGAGGCGTTGTAAAGTCGTCTCACATGAGAGATCTGTGAAAGCGAGGTGTTAAAGTCTCAGACTGAAGAATCTCCTCAGCTTCCTCGGTCTCAAGCAGAGGATGATGATGATGATGTAGATGGATATCCAAGATGGATTCCAGTTTATGTAAAATGCCCTCATTCACTACAGTCTCTCACTCTAGGGGACGTCCTACAACGTAGCCGGATCTCCGCGGCAGTTTGTCATTTCGTTAAAAAAAGGGGTTTATAATAGGACAATAACAAAAACAAGTATGCTAACACAGAGGTCTGATAGCTGACAGCCTACAGTAGTGTAAAAAGTTGTCTTTTTTATTGTCTTTTTATGATCCGTTTTTTTTTTTTTAAAGATTCATGCTGGTTAAAAATGGATGGAAAACTTTCAGTGTTTAAAAGCTTTACTGCAGTCAGAGAGCCTGACGATGTGCAGTTTGTTTGTCTTTGAGGAGGAGCTGTCTTTTTTTTTTTTCCTTTCTAACTTTAAAAAAGCGTCACGGTGACGTGTAGTTTACGAATGTCGTTTGAAGAGGCAAAGCCATGCTGCAGCTCCACAGAATCGCTGCTGTTGCTGGGCCCTACACGGGGGGCGGCTTTGTTTAAATCGCTGGTGGGGTAGTTGATGGTTCTTTTAGTCATGAGATTACAACTTCAGGGAGTTTCTAACATTTCTGTTAAAAACTAAGGATGTGGTTCAAAACATTTTATCGTTTGAAACTCATTTTTACTCCAGTTTTGACTCAACAGTAGGAAAACTAGAGACTTTTGTTTTGAAATGTAAAAAATAGAAACCTGTACATTAACTCGTCCACAATTCACCAACAGACCAAAAATGAAGCCGGTTCGTTCCTGCATGTGAGCGTTTGAGCTTCTGATTCCTGACGTTCTGCACGTGTGTGCTTTGATGTCAGGCCTCAGCCAACCAGAGGGCAGGCCGTGCAGGCAGAGTGGCTGCTGGGAAATGTTTCCGGCTGTACACCGCCTGGGCCTTCAAACACGAGATGGAGGAAACCACCGTGCCTGAGATTCAGAGGACCAACCTGGGGAACGTAGTTCTGCTGCTGAAGAGTTTGGGTGAGGCGATCAGCACAGCGGTTTTCCTTTACAGCTGGTTGTTCCGTATTTGTTCCATATTTGGAGGTGACTTTTCTTTTTCTTTTCCCTTGTAGGCATCAATGATTTGATTCACTTTGACTTCATGGACCCGCCTCCTCACGAGACTCTGGTTTTGGCATTGGAGCAGCTCTACGCTCTGGGAGCCCTAAACCACCTGGGGGAGCTCACAAAGGTGCAGAGCTGAATAATGTGTTTGAGAGGGTCAATGGGGTTATTGCTTGAATGATTTATTACTTTTTAGGTCATTTCAGTCATTAAACTTTATTATCTTGTTTTAACCCAGAATTCTGACTAAACTTTTCAGAATTCTGACTTTAATCTCAGGGATTCTGGGATTAAAGTCAGAATTTCCTGTTGCCCTTTTTCTGCTTTCTCAATCCTCTTCCATAGTCAATTGTATTTAAGCATAAATCTTTTTTTTTTTTTTTTTTTTTTATTACAAAAAATTTGACAATGTTGTATTAACACTAGAGAACCCAAGAACAGTTTTCTTCTGGACTCTCAAAGCTTTTAACAATAACTTTTGTTTATTCATTTTGGGTAGTAAGAAATTAACAGCTGCCAAGAAATAAAAACATCGCAAAACACAAAAAAAATATGGAAATAAATTAAATGAATAGAAAAGAATACATATGCCAAACTTCACTCAGTGGATTTTCCGGGGTTAATCAAGGTCGACCTATGTTTGATTCTAATCCTTGCTGTTAGATAGATGAATTTAGTCGGTCTTTTTAACTTTTTCATTTCGGGTTTCCAGCTGGGTAGAAGGATGGCAGAGTTACCAGTGGATCCAATGCTGAGCAAGATGATCCTGGCCTCTGAACAGTGAGTGTGTGCTTGAAGAAAACCGTTAGTTTTAATACATCCATTAATCTCGTCTTCAAGATCTCATTTTGTACAGCCTCTCCATCTTTTTTTTTCCCACTGTCCCACTTTTTTTTTGGTCTCTCAAGGTGAAAATGTACTTCCTGTGGTTTGTTTCAGGTGGATTAGATATTATGTAGCCACTAAATGACATTGAAAGAAATGGAACAACACAACTGAATTCAGTTTTTCATTCCTCAGTATTTTTATCTCAACTGTTTTTGTTTCTGAAACTTTCATTAAGCAGCTTATTATTAACAGAAGCTGGAATTCTCCTCGTCTGACATGAAGCGTCAAAGAGCTGTTTGTTCGTCCCCCCCCTTCCAGGTACAAGTGTTCAGAGGAGGTGCTGACCATAGCGGCCATGCTCTCTGTCAACAACTCCATCTTCTATCGGCCTAAAGACAAAGTGGTGCACGCCGACAACGCCAGGATGAACTTCGTGGTTCCGGGAGGAGATCACCTGGTGCTCCTCAACGTCTACACGCAGGTGACGGGGACAGAAATCCAGTTTTCCATCTGTGAAACCCTGCAGGAGACACGAGGAGGTCAGACGTAGAAGAGCAGGAGTAACTGTTCCATCTGTGCTCCTCAGTGGGTGGAGAGTGGATTCTCCACTCAGTGGTGCTACGAGAACTTCATCCAGTTCCGCTCCATGAGGAGAGCCCGGGATGTCAGGGACCAGCTGGAGGGGCTGATGGAGCGCATCGAGGTGGAGGTGGTCAGCTGTCAGGGAGAAAATGTGCCAATTCGAAAGGTTGGTGCTTCTCAGCCCCCCTCCCCTGATAAATTCAATTCAATTCAATTCAATTTTATTTGTATAGCCCAAAATCACAACAAAAGTCGTCTCGATGGGCTTTGAAGTAAAACATGAACTCAAAAGGATCACGAATACAAAGAGTCAATAGCAAAATACTAAAATGAACTAACAAACTGACTAAGCTATACTGGCATCCCTGCCCTTAGACCCCCCTTCGCGGTAAGGAAAAACTCCTAAAAAACCGGATTCCAGAAAAAAATGAAGAAACCTCAGGAGGGATCAGAGGACAGACAGGCGATGTACCAGAACTCTTAGAGAAGAATTAACTTATCTAACTCTACAACTACATATTTAAGTCCAGCAGACAAGCTTCATCCAGCCCTGGTTGGGGGGACAGTCAGGGGCGCGAGTCGAGCCGGAGACAGGAACCACAGCCAGGTGTGGGAGCAGGAGCAGAGACGAGGTACACGGTCAGGAACAGGAGCGCGGATGAGCCAACTGGAATCTGGAAGCACTCCCACTCCCCAGGAGAGGAGAGGGAAAGAGGGGACAATACATGAATCGTACTGCACCAAACAGAGGCATGGAGAACTAAATGATAAATGATGATCAAGAATAGAGAAGAGAGGAAGGGTAGAAGTAGATGAGAAAAGAGGACAGAACCCCAGTGCACCATAGTTACCCCAGCTTCAACTTCTAGCAGCCTTTTAAAACAAATAGTTATTGTTATTAAGTTTAATTTAAACAATTAACATTAAGTTAAATCATCGAATGTAGAAACCGTATCGGCCTCTCTGACATGAGCTGGGAGTTTATTCCATAAAACAGGGGCTTGGTGGCTAAACGCTCTACCTCCAACTGTACTTTTACTAGTTCTAGGAATCACAAGCAAAACCCAACACCTCCGTCCTGCTGCTGTCTGTCCTAAACCCCACAGAGCAAAACATCTTATCTTCATCTTTGACGTATGTCACGATGATGTCAAAACGTCCCAGAGATGTTAAAGTCCCACTCAAGCTATATTTTCTTTCTTATGTAAAATCGTTCCCAGTCATCTTTTAATGCAATTTGCAGTTTTTAGACAAAAATTAAAAACGCCTGTGTTTTCTTTTTTTAAGATAAATTTTCCTCAGCGCGCCAGAAGTTCATTAGAAATTCACATCTGGGCTGTGGGCGGGACCATGTACGCAGATGTCAGCCGTAGAGTTAGCCTCGGCTAATTTCCCATCAACCCTTTGTTTACGCGCTCTCCTGCTAACTTACAGCTCCTCGCTAACATCAGCGTAGCAAAAAACGGTGAGTTATGCCGCGCAGCTTCTGGGTTTTCGTCTGCTTCTGATCCATCACGATTTAAAAAAGGAAATTCTCATAGAAACATTAAAATTATTATTCTTTTTTTTCAGACACTAGTTTGTTTTTTGTAAAACGTACATGTTTCGGTGGAATACCTTCTGTCTACGAAGGCGTAAGGTATTTCACCGAAACATGTCGGTCGATAGAAGAAAGAAAGAAAAAAAAATGATTATAATAATTTAGGTACTAATAATAACTTAAGTACTTAAGTAAATTAAAGTTTATAGACACAGTGAACTTCATTGAATCTCATTGAAACAGTTTTAATCTTAAATGCTTTTACTATATATGTCCTCCATCGTGAAAAAAATGCTTCAAGAACATGTTAAAAACACAGTTTTCATTGGAGTGGGTCTTTAAACTCCACTCCCAAAAGACATTACATTCCACTCCTCATTTCTGTGTTTTCCTACTTTCTTACTTCTTTCAGTACCTGACCTCCACACTAAAATACTCGCCATACTTTTACCTGTTTATTGGTACCAGTTTGGGGTTTGAATGTAAACAAATTCTGGTTTCACAAACAATTTTGTTCTGAAAGGCTCCACCTGTTTCATAACAGATTTAGCTCAGACTTTAGAGAAGAAGAAAAAAAGCATTTATCAGATGTGACGTTCACACACATCCCTGACACAAAGAGGCCTCCTGTTTCACCATGAATACATTTAGAAATGCAAAACCATCTGTCATAGAAGAGCTCTTCTTATTCACACTACTAAATCCAATTCTTCCTGCAGCAAAAAATACAAATGCAGTTTAATTTATGAGGCAGAGCATTCTAAACCAAGCCAAGAATTAAATTAGAAACTGGAATTTAAAGGTTTTTACTCAAAAGAATAAGAGGAAACAGACTCAATTGTTTTTTGTTTTTTACAATTTAAATATCTGCAAAACAGAGGCAAATGAGAGCAGGAAAAGCTTTACAAATTTCTCCTGACATGATTGTAGTTCCTGCTTAAAGTGTTTACTACTCCAGGTTTTCACATCTGAAGCGGAAATACCAAGAACTTCTTTCACCAGAGGTCAACAACGAATTCACAGAAGGCCTACTAACAAGGAAAATAATGTCTCCGCTGTTGAACAAAATTTAACCAAATCACTTGTTTAAAGACCTCCTGTTCTTTGAATGTCCCCTTTGGGTCATTCTACTTGAACTCGCTGGGTTCCTGCTAAATCTGGAATCAGATGACGAGGTCAGAGGTTTTTTTTTTAATAATCATCTGGCAGAAACTGTTGCCTCCTATCTTTACAGCACCTAGGGAGCGCACCCTTAAAGTAGCTCAGATAAGCTCAGGGCGTTTCTCAACCCACCCCTTCTCATCACAAACCTCTGTTGCTCAAAAGAAAATTCTCAAAAATATTTGCTGAGTTTTTCTTCTGATGGGCTTTACGGAGAACTCAGCCTTTCCCCCCGTGAAGTCCACAGTCAGCAAATGTAATAACAACTGTCATAATGACCAAGAAAACAGATTCATCCCTAAAAATCACACATTTCAATGACTGGAAAGGAGCAGTGAGAAGAATACATGTCTGTTTTTATTTCTGCCCCTATATCACAGCTCTATAAAAAGATTGGGCTGTACCGCCTGCCGCAAAAATCCAACGACACAGTACATATTCCTCCAACTTCTAGACAATTTTTTTTTCAATAAAATTGTATTAGTACAACATTTCAGAATTTCCTGTTGAGCATTCCAAACTTTTACCCCGACAAAAGAAATACATGTCTGCTTTATAGCAGTACGAGCTAAAATTATATTTCCTCCTTTGATTTTCATCTGAGAATAATGACACTTTTTGACATTTGGTGAATTTGAAACTAAACATCATTGAAGCATCCCTTCAAGACCGTTTGCTTGCACAAAAAGAAACACTTACATAATTAATTCATTAAAATGAAAGGAGGCACTCCTTTACATTGCCAGCATTCTTTGTCAGATCCTATAAAAAAAAATAAAAGTCATGAGGTTTTTCTATCCTGATTACCATTTAGATTCACTGATCTGAAACAGGAAATCCCTATTTCCAGTATTTTTTTTTCCTGAATCCATTGTTGTTTGAGCCCTGACAAATGCCTTAAACCCAGGTGTTTGTGGAGGTAAACGGAGCGGCGTCCTGCGTCTGACTGAGCCGGCTGGACAGACCGGTTCTGTGTGTGTTGACTCAGACTGAAAGCTGATCAGGTGCTTCACTTCCACCTCCATCTCACTCTGATAACCTCTGCACTCGTCTCCTCAGAAGAAAAATCTGAACTGTTTGAGTGTTGATTTTCATCTTTTTTGGTTCATAAGCCATAAGACACCCCCCACCCCCAACAAACACACACACACACACACCAAATCCTTGTTGTCGTGCTGAGTCTCATGAGGGTTTGTGCCTCTCTCTCAGGCAGTGACAGCCGGGTACTTCTACCACACAGCCCGGCTCAGCAAAGGCGGCTACAAGACGGTGAAGCACCAGCAGACAGTCTACACCCACCCCAACAGCTCCCTGTTTGAGGAGCAGCCCCGTTGGCTCATCTACCACGAGCTGGTCTTCACCACCAAGGAGTTCATGAGACAGGTCTGCCGCCGCCGCCGCCGCCGCCGCCGTGAGCGCGTGTTTCAAGTGTAAACAGGTCAGGGCCTATCCCACTGATCGCGCTGCCGTTCACAGGTGATCGAGATTGAGAGCGCCTGGCTGCTGGAGGTGGCTCCTCACTACTACAAGAGCAAAGAGCTGGAGGACAGCAGCAACAAGAAGATGCCCCGCAAGCAGGGCAAAGCCAAGGAGGAGCTGGGCTGAAAGTGTGCGCGACAGATGACGGAAAATTCCAAAGGAACTGCATTTACTCACACCTGCACTGGTTATCTGGTCAGAGCAACCAAGCAGTCACCACTGATGAACTGGTTTAATCATAAACGGGAAGAGAACAAAGAAAAAGTGCAGAGTCATGGGGTGGATTCTTGGGACGCTGCTCTGGCCTTTAACACCACTCTTTATCTTCATCTTTCCTTATAATAAATGTTTTCCATCACCTGCTGTTCTCATGTCATGTCTTTGAGCAGGAAGTCTGGCTTTCTTTTGATTTTCCTTTGGTTGCTGATTAACACACCGGAGCTGCTCTTCTTAAATGTATTTGTTTTTTTGTGCAGTTAATTTTCAACAGAAAGTTATGCAAACTGAGCGCCATGTTTTGGTTATTTCATTTGGTATTTCAAAGAAGAGCAGCTTTAAAAATATATATATATAAACATTACATTTGCTGTGTGAAACCCGGGTGACAAACCAAGAAATCAGGTTGATTCCTGTTGTTGCTCTGTCAGGTGGAGCTGAGGAGGCAGAGCAGCTCAGGAGGGACATGAAGTGGAATTTTACAGACTCTAACAAAGTATGCAGTGAAGGTTGGCGCCTCACTTTAACACGAGTTATAAGAGTCCATCTCTGATGTTCAGCTCACAGAGGGAGGGAGGGAGAGTGACAGCAGCAGATTCTGGCAGCTGGTTGAACTGGTATGACGAGGGCGGGAAAAAAAAAAAAGGCGGGCGGGAGGCGGCATGGACAGCTGACAGAAGGCAGTGCCGCGGCTGGAATTAGGAAGCGAGATAAAAGAAGAAAGACGAGGCAGACGGGCAGAGAGGAGCTCGTTCCACGGCTCTCTCCTCTCTGTGAGGAGGACAACAGCGACTGCACAAATTCCCAGCTGGATTTCATGCTGGATCACCTCTGAAGACCACAGCTGGGGCTTATCCAGCTCAGCAGGTCAGTGTTTTCACTTTATGTAAAGAGAAAACTAGCCAGCCCTCACTTTATAAGAACTTTAGACATTTTGCAGAAATCTGCTTTTAAAATGTTCCATTGGAGCTTTGTGTTTAAAACAGTGTGGCTCAGTGGGTGAAGTCTTACTCTCCTAAACCAGAGCAGATTGAATCTGTTCCTTCAGTATGCTGAAGCCTCACTGTTCCAGTTTCATACCATTCTTGCATGGACTCATCCAAAATGTGCTCTCTCCACAGCTGGAGTGGGCAAACTGTAGCCGCCTCTATCTCTAGCCTCCACCATGAATGAGGGCAGAGAGGCAGGCGGACCTCCGGGGGGAAATGACCCTCCGCTGGCTCCCAACGTCAAGCCCAAGCCCAACCAGAATGTAAAGAACACCAAAGAGGAACACAGGACTAAGAAGAAGCCGTTGAAAGTGAGGAGATCGAGGAGTACAGACTCCCAGAGGGTGGAGAGAGGGAGGAGGAGGGAGCGGGAAAGGGAGAGGGGGTCGCGTGGAAGAAGTGAAGACACCCTGAGACGAGAGAGGAGGAGGAAGCCCCCTGAGAATGATGTGGAGGACACAGAGTGCAGCATCTGCTTCTGCTCCTACGATAACATCTTCAAGACCCCCAAGGTGCTGGCGTGTGGCCACACCTTCTGCTTGGAGTGCCTCGCTCGCATCAACGTAACCTCCGCCGAGCTCAAGAACCTGTCCTGTCCCGTGTGCCGGGAGGTGACCGAGCTGCGGCACGGCCGGGACTTGCCCCGCCTGGGCAACAACCAGGAGATCATCCAGAAGCTGCCCTCGCAGATGCAGAGGGCGCTCTCCATCCGTTTCCAGCGCAGCAAGGGAAAGCTGATGCTGAAGCACCCCTCCTCCAGCAAGCCCAAGGCCCTGTCCATCCCCACCAAGAATCCCAACCCCCCCGCCACCAGCAACGGGCTGAGTGAGGCGGAGCAAGGAGCAGCGCCAACCAGGGTGTTGAACGTGGGCAGACCCCCCAACAGGACGGTGGGCCGCCTGCGCAGGCTGTTCCGCTCAGACCAGTGCTTCTACGCCGTGGTGGCCGTCATCATCACCATCACAGTGGTGATCGTGCTGGTGGTCATCCTGGCCTTTATTTTGTCCTCTAATACCCTCCGTAACCCACCCCCGACACCGGGGTACCAGTCCAGCTCCCATGAAGAAGGCCATGAAAGGCCATGAAACCAGCGGCCCCACACAGAAGAGGAGCAATGAAGGAACACTGCTGGAAACTCAACGACTCAGAGTGACGGGAAAATATGAAAACAAGGTGCAATCTGAAGAAATGAAGGAAAACGAGGACAGCAGCATTTTTCTGGATGAACAAACAGGAAAAGAATGTTTTTATTCCAGCATCACTGAAAAGGACAACTGAAGATTAACAAGCTCAAGGTGCACTTAACTCAGGGACAAAAAGTTTGTGGATCACATCAGATGGATCCAAACTCAGGGTTTCCTTTTGAATGTTTATATCTTATACTTCTTCTCCATATATGTTTGTAAATAACTGTAAGTATTATAGTGTATATCCCAGCAAATTTACCTAATAAAGCCATTTTTATGACAAAAATCCAGGATTTGGTCCGTAACCATTTGGATTTCAAACATAAAGTCAGACTTCTCTTAGGTTCAAATAAATTCAGAATTGCTTCTTGATGACTTAATGGAGGAAAGTGACAAATGTTAACCTTGAGTCACATGTGGCTCAGGCTGCCGAGCCTGTTCCACTGTCGGCTCTGATGCAGGCCGGGTGATCCATGTCAACAACAGCCTGCGGGAATGTCAGCCTCATAATCCCAGATCAGAGTACTTTACATTCCCCCACAATGAAAACAACGTGAGTCGAGCTAACCTTCCAACTCCCACTGAAGCTGGAAAAAACAGACAGTACTAGCTTTAGATGAGAGTTTTACCTCAAAGACTTTCAACATTCTTTTTTTTTCTGCTTTGATCCACTTATTTTTGTCCCTGCTGTGATTTTGCTGATCTACAAAACCTTTAGAACGAAACAACACGAGCAATTCAGCTCCATCTATTTATCTATTACAATTAGACATAGTCATTTTTGTTTCTTTTTGAAATCAAATGTGTGATGGCAGCCACAAATATTTTCTGGCTTTAGTGTGTCTTTTTTTTGGCTGCGAGTTGACGTGTTTTGACTTCACTGTTTTCTGATGCTCTTCCAACAAAGATATTTCATCAGTGGAACGTTTGTGAATCGATTTTCTGATAGTTTCTTACAATGTGGACGTTGGCTGTCTTTTCAAGTCCTTGAGTCTATCCTTAAATTTAGTATCCACCTGTTTGAACTCACAGAAAAGCCTCTTAGGAAACTCAAACACAGTTCTTTTAGTTGTCAGACTTTGCCATCTTTCCTGCCATTTCAAAGTCTTTGTTCAGGATGTTTTCTGCTGGTATCTCTCTGGGATTTATAGCCTGACATTTGTAAAAATACATTTACGGTAAATTACAATAATTGGTCTTTGAACAGCAGCTTGTGGATAATGCTGTCTTTGTATGCGTTTTAAAAAACGTCATAAAATCAGCTAACGGTAATTTAACTAGGAAAAGTCATGTAAAAGCTGAGGTAAACCTTGCTCATCGAGTGGATTTATCCAGAGGCGGATTTAGTGTTTGGGGGGGAACAATAAGGTTTGGAGAGGTTTGATCCTGTTTTTCCTTTTTTTAAATCCTTACCTAAAGTGTAAAATGTCCATTGAACAACTTCTTCACTAGTCCAAGTTTTGACAGCATCGATGTCAAGAATTCATATGTTTTGATAAGCATCCATGATGTGAAATCACTTGCATTTTTTTCAAGAAAAAATATGAATTTATTGAATGTGCTGATTTGACACCCAGTCACTTTGTAGTTGGGAAAAATAAGGGTCTTCTGTCTTGTCTTTCATTTGTCAGGTTTTTCTAAAGATGACAAAGAAACAAAAAAACTGAAAGACCCACTCCACTCTGATTGTTAGTGTGGTATTGTTCTCATGATGGAGGACGTATATAAAGACATTCCTTTATTCAAATTGTTGAGAATCCAGAGCAGGCAAAAATATTCCATTTGAAAAAAAACTTGTAGATGAAACATAGTTCCTACATCAGCCACAAGCTCCCTGTTCTGCTCCTTTCCGATGCATCCACTTGCAGGCAACTAGATCCATGTACGTCTTTATTTTCCTCATCCCCCTGCCCTAAACTGTACGGCTGGAAAGCTCCAATATTGCTCGTGATTTTTGTTGCACTGCAAATGTTAGCTTGGAGTAGGCTAGTGGGAGAGTGTGTAACAATGGATGATGGGAAACGAGGGCGGGCTTACTTTGCACCAACGGTCCCGTTTGCAACTTAGATGTGAATTTCTAATGAACTACTGCTGCTCTTGAGAAACTAGGGTCTAGAAACGGGCATAATCATGATTAAAAGACCACTGGGAACGCTTTGACATCAAAAGATAGTTTGGAGTGAGACTTGAAATAATAATGGGTGTGGAAATTATTTTAGACATTTATATTGAGTGTTCAGCAAGGGGGGGGGGGTCCACCCCTGGATTCCTCCACTTTTTCCAAGAACATCTTGAAGAGCAGTTGGATGAAAGTATGTGAGAAGTTGGACCATGAGGGATGTTGGAGGGGTGGAAACAAGTCCCAGATTTAATCCAGGTCTCTGAAAGGTGACATGGATCAACCTGAAAGGTAAAGGGATTTTTAAGAAATGTTTGTATGTGTGTGGGGGGGTCAAAACATCAAAAGTGAGGGGTATACTGCGGTTAAACGATGGATGGGTGTTCCTCGTTTTTGTGATGACTTTGTGACTTTCACTTAGGTGTTGCAGCTTCTTGCACCATCTTTCCAGGACACACCCTCCAGCCCCCACCCTCTGTGATGACAGAAACGGGGGGTGGTGGACCCCCCACCGCCCTGCGCTCGTCCCGTCCCAACAGAAGTCAAGCTCTGCGGGCCTCATTATGTGACTCCTTGTGCAGCAGGACCCCCTCCCGAAGAAGGAGAGCCGAGAAGCCCCCGTCGCCATGGCCTCCACTCCGTCCGCCTCGGCCCTGTCCGCGGTGCTCCGCTGTCGGGGGAAGATCTGGACCAGGAATCCGTCGGCCAAGCGGCCTGCCCCGGCGGCGTACGGCCTCGGACTAGCCGGCGCTGCGCTGCGCGAGCCATCGGCCGAGCGCGGCCGTTCGAGCTCCGCGGCCGCGCGGAGGCTGTTCCCGCCGGGGGCGCGGGGAGGGCTGCTGTCTGTGGCGTGCAGATGGGTCACGCGGGATACTTTTACACAAGATTCCGAGAAATTGAATAAGTTACTCTCGCCAAAACTTTCTTCGGGGAGCGCGCGCGCTGCTGCCCCTCGCGGCCAACATTCGCACGTGCGTAAAACGATGTCTCACCTGCCTGGAAGAGAAAGGTGCTCAAAAATAACCAGCGAGCTACCGCTCGATCTGGTGACCTACGTCCCGCGCAGGGCTCTGAAGGTCACCGTGACGTCACCGTGGAGCATGGGTTCAACTGCGCCTGGCTGGAAGAAACTGCGGAGCGCGTGCGTGACTCTGACAGCCCTGCTGGTGTCCAGACTTTCGGGTCTGTGCGCGTGGAGCCGCGCGCATCCGCAGGTGAGAATTCTGCAGGTAAATCTCTGTTTCACGCGGCTGACCTGAACTCACCTGTTTGTCTTCTTCCAGGTGAAAGGACAAAGTCAGGCTCCAGCCCCCCAAGACAGACCCGACTGAGCCCCGCCCTAGACATTTTAACTATTGACTCTTGATTTTACAATACCTGTGCTGGTGCTGCAGCCACGTGATGCATTTGAGTTTTTCTTCTTCCTTTCAAGGTTAAACGGAATTCCCCCCCCACCCCCACCCCATTCCAAACCAAGTAAAACATGAAACGAGGTTGAATTCCAAGACTGTGGGTCTCTTTTATTTCCTTCTGCTCACTCATGTTGCAGTGATGTTTGGAATAGTACCTCATCTGGTTTTCAGTTTCATGCACCATTTATGACATCTGCTATGAACATGAGAGCGAACCGCAAAACTGAATCTGTTGAAGACCCACTCAGATCAATATCAGACTTTTGAACATGTTCTTGTTGCATTTTTCTCACGATGGAGGACATATATAAGGAAGTCCTTCTCCCTGTGAAGTGTTTTGCAAAGTGCTGGACAGGAAATCCTTTTTCCAAGAGCTAGGTCACTTCCTCCAGCTCCTCTAGGGGGACCCAGAGACGTTCACAGAACAGCTGAGGGATGTAGTCTCTCTAGCTAGTCTTGGGGGGTCTCCGCCCAGTGGAAGTGCCTGAAAACCTTTCATACGGAGGCATCTGTACTATATTTTTCTAACTGCCACCTAAATGAGGTGGAGGGGTTTTAGGGCTCATGTGATCCCAGGAGCTACAGCTGGAGTGTCTGAACTTTTTCCAAAGAGGGACAGATTTAGTGGGGTGAAAATGTGTGAGGGCCAATTCAGCCTGCTTTCTTTTGGACTCTTATAACATGAAATGCAAATGAACTATTTAGGGATTTATTTATTTATTTTACAAATGGGTACTTTTTATTTCTTCACAGAGAGAAGAGTAAATCGATGAATACATTTTTACCAAAAATATTGTGAAATTCTGACTTGAAAACCAGAAGTAAAATAAACAAAAAAGTGTGTAAATGTTAAATCTGGGCTCATATGAAATGTTACATAATACTCACGGTCAGCTTCTACATTTAAAGCATGTGGGCAGGAAAGTAACACAAAAAATTCTCCTATTTTGATCTCAGAAACAAATGAGTTTATCTTGTTTGGGCCTTAAGGTCAAGTAACCACAGGTAGTTGCTGCGTTTACAATTGCTTATAAGATAATTTACCCAAGAAAGACAAGACCTTGTAGCTCTTAGAAAGTTCTGGAGGCTGCATATTATTGATTTCTTGACAGGAGCCTGCAAACAAGTAGAAATTTGAATGTGGGCCACATTTGGCTGGTACAATATAGTAGGGGTGGCAATTGAAGGCGGGGGTCTCGGTCTCGGACCTTGGATTTTTGGACTGGTGTATTTTTATCATTTGATATTTTGCGGATATTTCATTAAACATTTTAATCAGTTCTTTGACACAAGACGAGTTGACGCATTGATTTAAGTAGTTATTGACACAAATAAGGAGAGTTTGACAAACATGCAGAAAAGTTGGATCTCTCCTGAGTCATCTAGGTTTTGTTGAAGAATGATCTGTTGGTCTTTCTTAACTCAGTTTCTTAAGAGACCTTTTCCTTTTTAGTGTTTTCTTTCTGCTTACTCATCTTAATTTTAGGGAAACCGTCTAATGAAAGACCTTCTCTGCGGTTTCAGCCTGATTTCCTCATTTGCAGAAATCCCCTTTGCAGAAAATTTGCATTGTCTATTTTTAAAGATTACCACATTTGTCTGTGAGGGAAAAAACAAACACAAATATTGTGATGGCAAAGTTCATTTTTGTCACTACCACAGCGTTGGGCAACAAAAAAATGTTTGTTTTATTGATCATGGATTCATTTTGCTTTCCAGTTTATTACTTCTTGGGTGGCTTTTATCACATCGGCTCACTTGGTTTAGTTTTTCCCACCCCTGAAACCTACTGACGCAAAAAAAAAAAAAAAAAAAAAAAAAAAACTGGATGCAGGTGTGATATAACATTGTCACATAAGATTATTCAGCTGGGCTGTCGGTGTTTTAGGCTTCAAACCTGCAAACCACTTCAGCTGGAAGCAGGAGCTGAAGTTCAAGCACATAGGAGAACAGACTGTCAGCATTCTGCCTGTCCACTGTGCAACACTCTGGAACTATGGGACGCATTCAAAATATGAAGTGGGTGCTGTTTGCACAATCAGTGATCTAAATCGTGGAACAATGTGGTCCTTAGGTGCAGAGTGAAGCCCTACTTATTCCCGACTGTCTCTGTCATGCAATTGTATAGTAAAGTAGTTTTTCTTTGTTGCTTCTAAATATTCTACTTTTCTTCCATTCCGACATCCTTCCTTTCTCCGCCATACTCACTGCTTTTGACCTTTATGTTCAGTCATTGATCCTGACTGAGTCAAATGTCCTTGGAGCATTTAAGTGGCAGTCCTGATAAGGCCTGTCCAAACATCTAAAAAACAAAAAGGGGGGGGGGGGGGGGGTCCTCTGCAGCTCAGAGTTCAGCTTGGAAATGTATGATAACTTCTATCACTCGTCACCTGCTTTGAATCATTTTATGAAATGGTGTCACACCAGGCTAGCATGCAGTTGTTATTTTAGGAAGTTTTACATTGTTTAAATCGAATCAGCTTCTCATTGGTAAATTTTGTATTTACTTGCAAATTTAAAACTCAATTTAGCAATAAATAAAAAAAATCTCTTAGGCTATATATATTTTTATATATGTAATTTATGTGATCAAACTATCAAGCAAACAAATATATGATGAAGTATCAGAACTAAAATAAGCCAAGAGTTAAAAAAAATTCTCTCAAGCTTTATTAGTTCCAATAAAGAAATATGACAAAATTAGAAAAGATTGTCGGTAATTATTGAGCAGGTTTTCCAAAACTGCTAAACAACTGCTAAACTTTTGGGATTTTGTCCAAAAATCATATTGTTCGTGTTAACCAAATTAAAAATTCTACCTGACTTTATTCAGTCAATATTTTCTGTGGTTTCAGAAGATGGCAGTAACAGAAGAAAACACAATTTTATAATTTCTTATGTAACCTTAAAACAGACGCATATATCAGTTTACAGTTTTCTAAAGTGAGCAAATATTGTTCATTTTGATTTATTTTTTCATTTTTATTGTAAATGTTCAAACGTTCATTAACATATCAAACAAGCAAACATTAATGCCAGAGTGATATTAGAAACCAAATAAAGCGCATTAGAAAATAATTTTTAAAAATCATTAAGTTAGAGATCCATAATATTAGGGTGAGGGTGTGAAGAGAAATTCACAAATTCAATATAGTTATTAATTTTAATTAATAAAAGACTGATCAGGGTTTTTTAGATGAAGATTTGCATTTGTAAATATGAATTTTTGTTACTGTTATAAATAGATTAATTATATAAAATAGCATTTTGTGAGAGCTGTTGACACTGTAAAAATCAAACAATGCATCTTTATGTAAAATATGAACGTTTTCAAGAATGTCATTTGTATTTTATTGCGTGAATTTGTCGTGTTGTCGTGGGCGGGACTTCCGCTTTTGCCTCAAACCAGGAAGTTGTCGTATTACTTTCCCCTCTTCCTCCCCCCTCCTCCTCCTGGGTCGGCGCTGCGAGAACCAGCGGGTCTCCAGAAGCGTCAAGTTGCTCCAGTCGACAGAAAACTGTCCGGGGGGCAGTTTGGCGGTGGTTCCTGCGCTCCTCTCGCCGCCTGTCACTTCAACTTTTCCGGCTGTCACCGAAAGGAACGGCGCTGCGAGGAGTCAGCGGCCGCGCGCGCGCGCCCTGTCTGTCAGGGTAAGAGAGCTAATTTCAAGTCGCTCCCCCTGTAACAGCAGGGGGGGGGGTCTGTATGTTACTATTTGTGGCTGTTTTTATTCCCGTCTGGGTTCCTCCCGGCTCGTTCCTGCCGCGCGGCAGCCACAGGTGATCACAGATCGATCAGGGTTTCAGTTGGATGAATCATCATTAAGGCTGCTTCCTGCCCAAACGGTTTGCGTGAGTCTGATTGGCTGATGGCAGTTTCCCTGTTTTGTTTCCTCTGTTAGATGAAAGCAACCTGATGATCAACCGCAACTTCACATGAAGAAGATGAATCCTGACTTTTGCCTTCAGCCCTCACCGAGTCGTTCCTTTATTCTTCCCCTGCCCTCCCAGTGAGCCGCCCCTGCTTATCTGTTGTCATGCGTTTGGGATGATACAGGACACAGGCGGCCCCTCCCGGATCCCTTTCCTTTTGTGTGTAACCAGGACGCCTCTCTTCATTCTGTCCTCGTGATTACCCCTCCTTCCCTTCCTCTTCTTACTTTGTGCTATGATCAGAAAAAAAGGCTCCCTCATTCTTTGCGGCGCGTTCCTGTTTGTCACCTGGAACGCCATCCTGGTGCTTCTGCTGTGGAGCAGACCCCCGTCGTCGAGCCAGCAGAGCGATGGGACGAGCGAAAAGGCAGAGGAGCCCACCGACGGTCTGATGAAGGATCTGTTTGGGATTTTGGACACCTTTGCAAATGAGCTGGATAAGCAGAGGAAGATCCTGCTGCAGATCCAGACTTATCAGTCGGCGTGGGTGCCAGCCAATAACGACAGAGCAAAGGTGGACGTCCCACGTCAGCCCGTCATTCCTATCCTGGTCATCGCCTGCAACCGGGTCACTGTGAAACGCTGCCTTGACAAACTCCTGCAGCACCGACCCTCGGCCGAGCTCTACCCAATCATTGTGAGTCAAGACTGTGGGCACGCCGAGACGGCGGCGGTGATCAGCTCTTACGGAGATCAGGTGACTCATCTGAAGCAGCCGGACCTGTCGGACATTGCTGTACGGCAGGAGCACAAAAAGTTTCAGGGTTACTACAAGATCTCGAGGCATTACCACTGGGCCCTCAACCAGGTGTTCAAGACCCTCTCCCATACATCTGTGATTGTTGTGGAAGATGACCTGGAGGTAATTATCACCACTTTTCATCACAATTTACCTATTTTTTATTTAATTAAAATGCATGAATACTCCTGAGAACTGGTGTTGACTTCACTTGTTGACAGGATCATTTAAAGTGAAAGCTCATTATATATCTCGCACTGTAGGTGGCGCCAGACTTCTTTGAGTATTTCCGAGCCTTGCTGCCACTTCTGCAGTCCGACCCCACCCTGTGGTGCGTGTCGGCATGGAATGACAATGGCAGGGGCGGCTTCGTAGATCCCGCTAAGACTGACCTGCTGTACAGGACAGATTTCTTTCCAGGTCTGGGCTGGATGCTCCTTAAGGAACTGTGGGAGGAGCTGGAGCCCAAGTGGCCAACTGCTTTCTGGGATGACTGGATGCGTCAGCCAGAGCAGCGCCGTGACCGGGCCTGCGTACGGCCAGAGATCTCTCGCACTCTGACCTTTGGCCGGCAGGGTGTGAGTCTGGGTCAGTTCTTTGACAAGTACCTGCGTGACATAAAGCTGAATACCGAGTTCGTGCCTTTCACCAAAATGGACTTAAACTACTTAAAGGAGGAGACATACAAGGAAATTTTTCAGAAAGAAGTTTACAGCGCTCCTTTGGTTAAATACGAAGAAGTGAAACAGGGCCAACTGAAGGGATCTGGCCCTGTCCGCCTTGAATACTCAAGTAAGGACAGTTTCAAAATGCTGGCCAAAAACCTGGGAATCATGGATGACTTGAAGTCTGGAGTGCCAAGAGCAGGATACAGAGGAGTCGTAAGCTTCTTCTACAGAGGACGGAGGATCTACCTGGCCCCACCTCCTGGATGGACTCGGTATGATCCATCCTGAAGCTGATTATCTAGAAAATTGCCTTTCTCCTGAAGCCTTTTGTTCTCTCTACGGGCCAGCTGGGTCCCAGACCAAAGATGAAGATGTTTCTGTCCAGATTCTCAGTCCTTCGCAGAAAAGAATGGATCATCCAGTCTGGTGTGAATTGCCAATACTACTCAGGTCTTTACTCTTCCAAAAGATTTCATACAGCATCACATATGCTGTGTTTCACCAGAGATCTATTTTTATACGATGCTGATTGTGCACATTAATTCATCGATGCATTTAATGCAGTATCCAAGTTTGCCTTTTTTTTGTTAATTATTTTCAGCTTCTGTAAGTTTGCGACCAAATAAGAAAATGTAATCTGTGATTTGGGTGTTTGTAGCATCTGTGATCACTGCGATGTAATCTGTCCGTTGACTCTCATCATTCTGGTCTATGAAAATCTGCTCTTCCTTCTTAAGTCTGATGTCAGTTTGTTTGACTCTGAGGAAACCCCAGAGGGTTTGATTTATGCAAACCACTTCACTTGGGTTGTATATTTTTGGAATAATAAATAATAATAATAAAAACAAACTATGATCTTGCAGAGCTATGATTCTTCTGGAGTCTGTTCTGGAGCCTGTTCCTGTTCTAGATCAGGCGAAAGGCTAAGACTAAGAAAACCACGGTTCGATTCCCAGGGGGTGCAATGTGCTTCATCTAGTGTGGGTCCATGGGTAAGACCCTGTAGGCTACTGCCTAACTAAGTAGCCACAAGGGGCCCAAGTCTGAGTCCCCTTGCGCCGGTTCCCCGCCCGGGCAAAATGCAGGGTTGTGTCAGGAAGGGCATACCACCTGTCCAAATCAGTGGAAGCTGATTTGCTGTGGCGATCCCTGAAGGTTTATGCTGAGAGGTGAACAACAAACGAGGAAAAAGGCTTTGCACGCTCACTGAGTAATTACTGCTTTGTAATTCAAACTCCACATTAAAATATATGAGGAATGTTTGAGGAAGTTCCTGCTGTAAAACCAGCCAAACCACATTTCAACTATTTGACCATAACTGAAAAATGCAAATATCAATACTCTCATGACCAACATTGAAAGCAACGTTTACAATGGTGCACCCAATACAGTACAGGCAAACTGAGCACAGAAGGGGTATCTTGTTCACGTTAGGGGCTCGTCTGTGTTTTTAATGTAATTTATCAAGGTTTGGTCACACAAAAAGACATTTGCTTGTAAAGTTGCACACTCAAATGATAGGCTAGTTTTCCCCAATTCATCTTTTATCAAGACATTTCACTAATGTGGGGGTTTTAAACAAACTCAACAAATTTAGTTTAAAGATTATTTTATTACTTTTGTTTCAAGCATGTTTAAAATTGCAATACAATCAATACGATGAAAACGTAAAGATGGTACTAGCTGCAACATAAATATTATAACAGGCATACAAAACATGATTCAATGTTCAATCTTCAATCCAATCCAACTTATTTAATTAATTAATATTATTTTGTTATTTGTAATATATATATATTTTTTTTACAATAATTTCCCCCCTTGCTTCTTGAAGCGTCCTTTATTGATTTGATTAGCACTTCATAGCTACGGCAGCCGCAGTGGCTCAAACGTCGTTGGTGTGTTTACTTCATTCGTTACGATAATATGAGGTGGAAGCCGCTAGCTAGCTAGCCAAGCTGTAGTGATGAAGTACTAGTAAGAGATGGACGGAGGTCCGCGCTTCGCGGGGGGGGGTTTAATAATCAACCCCCGTCTAGAGTGGCCCTTTGGGCATCTGTGTTTTTAGCTTTTTCCTTTGTAAAGAGACATTTACGTTCTTAATGACACAGTTAGCCTGCTAGCGCGCTAAGCTAGGCTAACAGCAGCGGGCTCGGGTTTCGGTTCTATGGCCGATCCTACCTATTTATCTCGCGTCACCGCAAACAGACATTTCTGACTTTGCGAGGCTCTGTCGTTTTTGAGTGGACCGGATTTGTCTGTACGGGGGGTTGAGTCTTCTTGCTTTGCGAAACCGTGTAGCCTGGAATGGAGCCAGGTGGATTACGAGAAAGCCCCGCCGGTTCGGGGGAGTCAGACATGGGGGACTGGCGGGAGGTCACCCCCGGCGTGGATGAGGAGGGGAAGTCGGTGGAAACGGAGATGACCGCGGCAGAGACGGCGCTTAGGGACACTCAACAGGAAGGAGAGAAGCAGAGAAACGTCGTGGAGCATCTGAACAGCCCGCACGAAGAGGAGCTTGATCCCCGGATCCAGGTGTGACTCCCCCATACTGGCTCATTTAACAGTGAAGGGTTTTATCATCTGGGATTCCGTTTTAGTGATAATCTTGATGTCAACATGACAATAGTCATCTTTTCTGTCTAGTTAATTCATTGAAAACATTTCCTCATGACTCACTGCCTGTTGTGTTTTAATCCCCACAGCAAGAGTTGGAGCAGCTGAATGAAGCCAGTGCAGAAATCAACAGACTGGAGCTGTTGTTAGATGTAAGTGCAATTAAAAATCAGTTTTGATCTTCTCTGAAATATTAATCTTTTGGGGAAAACAACATCTATTCCAACTTCAAATCTGTTAGCTGAAAGACTAATGCAGCTTGAATGTTCATAAAACATGAAGAAAGTGAGAACTGCTCATTTTGATTTCATTTTATATCCGTTCATCCAGGTTATGATTGATGTTTTGTTTCCGGTAAGATGGAAAATGACGTGGTTGCTTGGAGTCTGGCATCCATCGATTCCTTACTTCCTCTAGCTTGATATCCGATCAGCTGCCTCAGCAGAGCTGAATCCAGTCTCCTTCGTTTCATGCATTAATCATCCAGGACGCCAGATCGAGCTACCGGAAGATCCTGACGGAGTCTGCCAGGAAGCTGAACGCGCATAGCTCGCAGCTTGGGAGCTGCATCGACAAGGCCAGGCCTTATTATGAAGCTCGCCGCCTTGCTAAAGAGGTAATCCACAACGGAAGACACAATCTGAGTGAAGTAGAGGGATATGTTTTAATGCAACAGTAAGACTGATGTCACTGACCTTTCATCAGTCAATAGGCCCACAGTTTGGCAGTGGAGTGGTGCTCTTGTCATAATGTTCCTCTGAGAGGTGTGGCTGCCTTTGTAGGCACAGCAGGAGACCCAGAAGGCAGCTCTGAGCTACGAGAGAGCCGTTTCCATGCACACAGCTGCCAGGGAGATGGTGTACGTGGCTGAGCAGGGCCTGCTGGCTGATGGCACCAACACTCTGGATCCCACCTGGCAGGAGATGCTTAACCATGCCACTGCAAAGGTAAGGGAGGAGACGAGGGACATTTGAAGAGAGCCCTGAGGAATGAGCTGCAGTTTGATCAAACATGTTGTAGGCAGATGGGGTGGAAGGTGGAAGATCATATTTTTATCAATTGCAAGAGTATTCCCAGTAGTCTCTTAATTATGATTATGTCGTTTTTTTTGGCAAAACTAAAAAACCTGTGTTGTTTTCTAGGACATAGTTTCTGCAGAGCAGCAGAAGTTGATCAGAAATTTGCTTGAAGTTGTGGGCGGGACTTATCTGTTTGTTTACACTCTCCTCCACTCGCTTACAGCTCCTCACACCCCCATTAGCGGTGAAACAAAAATGGTGAGCAATACTGGAGCTATCCAGCTGTGAAGTTTTGAGCCAGATCGCGGCTCGAACAAGGAAAACAAAGACGTACATGAATCTATTTGTCTCCAAGTGGATGCATCAGAACGGAGCAGGGAGCTTGTGGCCCACAGATAGTAGTTTGTACGTAACAACTACCAGCTGTTCCAAACAACATTTATCGTCTGCTCCTTATTATAGATAGATAGATAGATAGATAGATAGATAGATAGATAGATAGATAGATAGATAGATAGATAGATAGATAGATAGATAGAAAGATGACTTTATTAATCCCACAATGGGGACATTTCATTTATCTGTGGCAGCAAAAACAACATTCAGAAATAATCTATATGATATAACATCAAAAAAGTTATTTTTTTTTATTGTTTTAAAACCTTATTCACCATCATTTGAATAAGGAAATACTCTAGCACAATTTTGAGATACATTTTCTTAATGCACGTCCTCCATCATGCTACAAGAACACAGTTTTCATTAGAGTGGGTCTCAAAGCACAATAAAAAAAATAACTTTTTTAATGGTTACATAATAACATTGGCATAAAATCAGTGTCTGCTGTTCCTCAATGTAGATATAAAAATATGTTTGAATGAAGGAATTCATATTTTAATGCAAGAAAGCTTCACCACCTTCATATGGGATGTTTTATTTAATTTCATTTCATTTTGCTTCTGGTTTGTATCCCAAACAAAACGTCAAAACTGACTGGATTCTTTGAAATCATTTAAAGTTTTTTTGTGTAGCACCTTTACAACACAAGGTACTCAAAGTGCTTTACATGATGACATTTAAAAACAAAGGGACAAAACAAACAAATATGTCATTAAAAAAACGGCACAATGACTCCCCCCCCCCACACCCCCCCACACACACACAAATACTCACACGGCTGTAATAAAAAGACAAAAGGATGCAATGTAAAAACCTGGCTTTGTACTGAGGTTGGGGAAACAATGTTTTGGGGACATGTCCACATCAGTGACACCCCACCCAGGGTCACAGAGTCCACTACCACAGGACCCCCCAGATCTAGACAAAGATCCGGACCTGAGAGATCCCATTGCAGCGACCCCGCTCACTGAGAGGGGTCCATCACTGATGTGGAGGATCCCTCGGAGGAACATAAATGGAATTACAGCTAAAATGTAAAAGGATAAAAAAAGAAGATAAAAAAAGGAAATAAGTACATAAAAAGGAAATTAGGAAAAAGGAAAAAGGAAATAAGTACATAAATAAACCTTAGTAGACATATAAATGGTAAAAGGGACTAAATACATTCAAATGAATAGATTGATTAAAATAATAATAAATAGCTATATACACATACACATATCAAATTGATAACAATTAAAAATATGCAATAAATTCCTAAATTTCAATTGAAAGCAAGATTAAAAATGGCTTACTTTCTCTTACTTCTGTTGTAAGAGAAAGTCTGGCTTTGAACTCAAGTGTTTGAATTTGGCTGAGAGGAAGAAGAGTAGCTTCATCTGTCATAATTTCCTACCAGTTTCATAGTTTTATGTAGAGGAAAAGCAATCGGATGTATTTCAAACAGACTGAAGTTCAGAGAAGAGGTGGGCAGTTTCAGACCACAACGACTGGTGTCCCCGTGTGTTTTCCTCACATCCTTGCTCGACAGGCAGTCAGAAGATGCTAGTACGCTACGTTAGCCATCATCAACCACCCCTGGTTTAGATGCAGCACCACAGATGAAGGAGACATGCTAACATTGATAACCTGGAGCTTTTCATGAATGCATGTTATAACTATGGTAACTCTGGGGATGTTGATACACAGGGATGGAGATTTTGGGATTAATTTTTCCAGGTGGATTAACATTGTGTGAAAGCTGGAGTGACTAATATTTTTAGAAGCAGAACAAAGTCGTTTATCAGTTTAGGAGTGATGTCTTGGACAGCGTGAAAGTGACTGAAGTCTTTGAAATCTGAAAGATTACAGACTTTAATTGTAATTTCTAATGCCGTCTTTTCAGATCAGTATCTGCTTGGTGTCGTTTACTTAGTCCAGGATCACTGCGTGTGTCGGAACAGTTCTGCTGGAATGAGTCTGAAACCAGTTTTATCCTGTTGATTTGTTCTGAGAGCATATCTGCAAATTCAAAGTCCATCTATTGAAACGGAATAAACCTCGTCTTTCATCTGTCCTGCAGGTGAACGAGGCTGAGGAGGAGCGCGTGCGCAGCGAGCGAGAGCACATGCGCGTCACACACGCCTGTCAGGAAGCCGAGGCTCGAGTCCAGATGCTGCAGAAGTCCCTGAAGAGACTCATCGTGAAGTCCAAACCTTACTTTGAGCTCAAGGCCCAGTTCAACCACATCCTGGAGGTAAAGCACACGCAGACGCACGGCGTGCACGGCCTCTCCCAGCCACTGACGGTGCTCGCTGGCTGCTTTTGTGTCTGCAGGAGCACAAAACCAAAGTGCTGCAGCTGGAACAGCAAGTCGCCAAAGTGAAGAACCACTACTCAATCGCCCTGCGGAACCTGGAGCAGATCAGCGAGCAGATCCACGCTCAGAGGGGAACAGACCCGGCTGAGGGAGAGCTCTCCTCCCTATGCGGTGGGCGCAGCCCCCCTGTGGGGGCCGAGGCAGACACCAGAGTGCAGGAGGAGGGTGGAGCCTGCAGCAGGGGAAACTCTATAAGCAAAGACAAACTGAACACAGCCCATGATGTGGTGGATCAATACAAAGAGAAAACTGAGCCAGAGAGGGAGCGAGCCGGGTCGGACTCGCTGTCCGTCTTCAGCCTGCAGACCATCGCCTCTGACCTGGAGAAATATGACTCCGTGGAGCACCTGGGCGACCTCAGCGACGTGGGCAGCGTAACTGGGGATGAAGGAGAAAGAGAGAAAGGGGTGGTGGTCAATAAAACAAACAGGCTGCCGGAAAGCTCCGTCAGGGACCGGCAGCTGCAGTTCTCCAAGCAGCACCACCGCAGCTTCAGCCTGTGAGCGCAGTGTCCAGGGGAGCCGGCCCACGGGACAAGCTGGAATGATGTCGATGTAAATAACACTAATGGAAAACACTAGAGTTCTAACACTACTGAAGTCCCGAGTCCTCCTCCGCCCGCCCCCTAAGCATGAAGATGTCTGAAGGGACATATTTATGAGGTCGCCATTTCTTACTTCTCAGGCTTTTTGGGGGAAGAGATTTGCTGAGACTGTGAAAAAACAAAGCCGCTTCCACCTCTCCCTCTCCTCTGTCACATCAAGTCCAATCAGCCCACCGCCTCAAGGTAGAGGGGGCAGTCCCGGTCCTCTGGAGACGCACGGAGGTCCAGGAGAGATGACAAAACACTCTTGACGCCGCAGAGCGAAGACAGGATTTACTGAACACTCCTGGAGACTGTTTACACGCTTCCGCTGAGAAGCAGCACTCCTGAAACGACCTGAAACTCAGCCATGTTTGTTTTTTATGCCATAACAATGAAACCTCCACATTTGTCTTATTTGTTGTGCTGCAGATGCCCTCGGTCTGTGTGTGATGAACCCCCCGTCACACTCTGATGTGCGCCTTTCACACAAACTTCCACTTCAGCTCCTTTCTTTACAAAAGAAGCACCAAATCGATGATGAATTCAATAGTTCTTTTTAGAACTTTTTCAAAGTCTAAAATGTCAACTAGTGAAGTTTTAATGATTTGGGAATGCGTATATCGAGCTGGAAGATACTGACTTCTATGTGATGTGAATATTTGCTGTACAGATGTTGTGGATGTCTTAATCAGACACAACCCCCCCCCACACACACACACACACACACTCTGATGTCTCCTTAAGTCTCTGACTTGACTGTCATCCTCAATAAAACAGATCATGCCTCCTGTAGTGTTTATGTGTGTGTGTAAGAGCTGGATGTGAGGATTTGTGCAGGAAGATGATGCAGAGACGGAGGGAGAGGCCTGCCTTCAATTATTCAGCAGATGCAGGAGGAGGACGCAGATCGAGAAGACAGAGGACGTCAATAAGCTCTGCTTCCATCCCGTGGGCTCCAGAGGTAACAAGAGGCTGAACCATGTTACCACCATGTTACCACCAGCACAGATACCCCCCTCCCCCCGTCTGCCTCCCTGGCGGGCTGTTAATATTCACAGCGGGATGAATGTGCAGCCGCTCCTCCACATTGGCGCTGCTGTTTGTGAGCGCAGAGGAGGGGAAGAAACGGCTGATAAATGCACGAGCGCGCCTGTTACGCACGGTGCGTCTCCATCATGACGTCGTGAATTAGCTCAAGATTGTAGAGAGGGGGGGTGAGAGGAAAAGGAGGAGAGTGTGGTGAATCGTCGGCTCTGTGTGCTGTGCTCTAACTCCCCCTTTAAAAAAACGGATTTTTACATTTCTGTTCCGTTCTTTTTTTTTTTTTTTTGACAAATGCAATACAGGGAAGGCGCGCGTGCTGCTTTTGTGCCATCCCGTTCACGCGTGGAGCAGCCCGCACATTTACTGTAAAAGCCATATCGACAGAGCCATACAGACAGACGCCGCAAAGATGCAGATTTCTACCAAATAATCGGACTTTTCCTCGGAGGGTCCCCGCCGGAGGACTCGCCGCTGTCTGGGAGTAAGTAGTGCGCTGAAAACGGTGCTCGGTCGGTGAGGACAGATGTCATGTTTGCTCCTTCGGTTTGAATGCACCATCATGGCACCGTCCTGTGCGCGTTTGTGAAGGAGGGGGTTGACGGCGGCCGCCTCGGGCAGATGGCAGCGCCGCTCAGATTAACGCGGCTCGTTAAGATGCTCGGCCTTCCTCTGCAGGCCGCGCGGATTCCCCCCGTCAACAAGCGCCCCCCACCGTGACCCCCACGCTCAGCCGTGCACGAAATGCACCACTGACACAGACACGAGGGGGAAAACCCGCGAATTAGGTCCGTACGAGTGTCCAGGCGGAGGGGGGGGAAGCCGCCGCTCCGGCCTGCGCCGCTGAGCGTCAAGGCGCTGTCCGCGGTGCTGAAAGCATCGCGCCTTCATCCCTGCTTCCCACACAGGACAGCAGCTCCCAAACACGCAGAACTACGAAAATGAAGCTTCCAAAGAAGCTCAATTAGTCTCCTGCAGACCTAAACCTCCTCGCCATCTGTCTTCCTTATCCCTGACTTTTGCTATCCCCCGAACACACACACACACCCACACACACACACACACACACACACACACACACACACACCAGCTTTAAACTAATACAACTGCAAAGTTCAGATGTTTACGGAGGAACGGCTGACTGCAGAGCTACTGCAGGTCTTATGAAGCTTTTCTGGCTGTCACGAGTGATGAATGGCTTTCAGTGAAAGGAATCAGGGTGAATGTGGAGGCTGTCAGGAAACTTCAGCTCTGGGCTACATCAGCTGCAAAACGCCAGCCAGAAAGGCCCAAAAGCATATAATGTTGACAGCCAGCCAGGCTGCAGCCTGTGGTCTTCCAGAGTTAAAGGTGAAAAAATAAAATCAAATGTTGCTTGTTTTTCTTTTAGTCTTTAGAAACTTTAAATTCTAATTACTCAAAATAGATAAAGCTTTTAGCATGCGGAAAAATGTAAAACTATTAAGTGATGTTTTATATATAAAAGCTAATTTAAAAAAATCATCCAACTGTTTGCGATGGAACTTTACCAAGCTTTTTTGATAAAACTGTAAGTTGCACTATATTAATAATGTATAATAAATCTTTTAAATTAAAGAACACTTGGTCAAAGTATTGACCATGAGTTTGCTCTGTCATCATCATAGATTGCTGCGGGAGACGGAATGTAAAAAAATAACTTGGGAAATAACATTTTAAAGAGTTTATTTGTATAATAATGAAGAAAATACGGATTAATCTCTGTATTAAGGTACAGAGATTGGCTAAGTCACGCCAGAATTTTGAGTATATTTTTTTAAACACTCCTTTGTTGCTATGGAGATGTGTTTCGGAACATTGTTGTGTTGGAAGATCCAGCCGCACTTCATCCTTAATGTTCTTAATGATGGAAGGAGGTTTTTGCCCAAAATGTCACCATACATGGCCCGATTCATCCTTTCCTACAGATTGGTTGTACTGTCCCCTTTGCAGAAAAGCCCCAAATCATGATGTTTCCACCAATATGCTTTATAGTGGGTTCGGTGTTCTTGGGATTCAAGAACACCAAAGCTCCTTCCTCCTCCAAACACAGTGAGTGCTATTTGCTCCAAAGAGTTCATTGTGGCGTCATCTGATTACATGATATTCTCCCAATCTTTTCTGGATCTCCATGTGGAGGGAGATTTTCCGTGATCTTGTATTTCTTTTATTTTCTAATAATTGCTCCAACAGTTGATTGTTGTTCATCAAGCCGCTGGCTTATTGTAGTTTGATTCTTCCCAGTCTTGTTGTCAAATCTAGTCCCTAGTGTCCTTTGACAGCTCTTTGGTCTTGGTTATAGTGAAGAGGTTGGAGTCTGACTGTTTAAGGGTGAGGACAGGTGATTTTAAAATAGATAACCAAACAGGTTAACAGGTTGAGGATAGGAGATCTGCTTAAGGAATAAGTGACAGGTCTGTGATAGACATAATTCGTGTTTGTTTGTAAGAGGTAAGTTGCACCAGTATACAAATAAATTCTTTAAAAAAAATACAATGTGAATTCCCCAAATCTCTTGTTACACAGTATTTCACACCTGAAGTGTACCAATAATGAACATTACAGACCTCTCTCATCTTTTTAAGTTCATTAACTAAATACTTTTTGCCCAACTGTACTTCACTGATGTTGGTTAAAATGTAAGATCACGAGGAACAGAGAATATGTTTAACTGTCCTGTCCCATGGTGCTTATAATGAATTCCTCAGCTTATAGCCTTAGTTGGAGGTACTCAAGTCTTTTTCCCACATATGTTCCTGTGTTGACGGTGTTATTAAGTCCATTCATTCATCTGGGAAAGCCCTTAACATCTGAAACTTTGCCGTGTCTCTTTTTTTGCCTTTGATATTTGATCTCCAAATAGCAAAGAGACTAAAGGCAAAGATGGCAGGAAAGAAATAAACTAAATACATGCATTGACTTGCATTGACTGCCTAAATATTGGCAGTCAGACTGAGCAAACAGGATCGATGTTAAACAGGCACTCTGGGAAGCTTGTTAATGAACAAAACGTGTTTTACAGCATATCGTGGACCTCATTACAACAGTGTATTTAACAGAGCTAATCACATATTCTCTTCCAGCAATATAAAATGGTCACCGTAGAAATCTAGGTTTACTTACCATAAAACATAAAGCACAGCTTACATCAGCTTGCCACATATTTCCATTGCTGTAATCAGTAATGGAGAACATTTCTTTGAGTTTGTGTTTTTTTTTTTTTACTGAATTGGTTTAAGAAAAGAAACAGAAAAAGTTTCAAGTGTCTATATCATTCTGTTCTTAACCCTTTTATAGTAAACAATGTCCATGTATATAATAGTATATTATCTTTGGCACACAAAGGAATATTTTTTTTAAAATTAAACATTAGTTATTTTCCTGAGCTAATTATTCTACCCGGAAGTAAGGCCACTCGATCTCGAAGGCTCCGCCTTTCTCTCCGTGTGGGTGCCACTTATTTCATGACACCAACCTAGAGCCGGCGTCAGCAGCGTGTCTCCGTCTCGCCCGCGAACACAAACATCACAACTTTTGCAAAGAAGGATGTGCATGTTGTACATATAAAAAGAAAGTGTTTAGCTGATCACCAGAGACAGTGGGTGTTTGTGTTAGCCTGGGGGTGGAGCTGGAAGCGCAGACTCTTCCTGGAAGGGGCTGTTCTCACGGGTTTACTTTCAGCCCCGGACCTTACAAAAAAACCACGCAGAAACTAGGCAGTTTTGCACCAAATCAGCATGGGGCATTGCGTGCTAACTTTAACTTTAGTGTAATATACCTAGTGTGCCACAAGTTAACATGCTATTGTTAATAATGGAAGGTAACTTGTTTCTATTTGGAAAACAAAATCAACAGGTTGCACTGACTAAGCATTTGGATGCTAAACTAACATCTTCTGAAGCAGAATAATCTGTACTGCCATCTTGTGGGGTCATTGCAGAACCAAGGATGGGTCAAAGGTCATGAGTCCCTGCTTTGTTGTAAGTTTGGTCAGCCAGATTCTCACTGAGGCAGAATTGTGTGATTTACTGGAGTGAAAACTGTTATTTGTCTGTGGCTCCTTCCAAAATGTAACCTGATCTTCTGTTACACAAGGAAGAAGTAACTCTGTGCAGAGACACTGAAATTATGTTTCAAAATTTGAGGAAAACAGCTCAGATGCAGACGGTAACAGTAAAGCGTTGAAAGGTTGTGACAGATTGAAGGCTGCATAGGTTAGCTCTGTCGTAGAGAAGATCTTTGAACTTTCCACCTTCTATCCAGCTAACGTCTTTTCCTGAGAGGTCAGCTGTTCTTGCTGCAGGACAGAACCAGACCATATTTTACCTGATTTTGTAGACAGTTCACACTTAACCTATCTGCAATCCAGAACCATCTGCTCAACAAAAACTCTGTGAAGCCTCATAAAGAGAAGAGTGGATTCCTTTAGAAGTGCAGCAAAGCACATCCTCACTAAAAAACCTAGAAGTCTCACTAAAAGAGAAACAGACTTTAGGCTGACACTGTTGGTCATTTTCTTTTAATTTAAACTAGTAAAATAACCGAAAAGAATGATTTTTTCCTTAAAGTTTTTTTTTTTAACTTTCCTGGAAACACAGTTTTGTAGATCAGCTTGTATTGATGAGTCATCAGGTCTAAATTACTACATGGATATCTCAGGTTTGTGTGAGCAGAGGCTCTGTTTGCTTGGAAGGGACAGCTTGGTATGATGGGATGGAACCACCGATAGAAGCGCTGTAGACTGAGACAGTCCCTCTAAACCAGGGGTGTCAAACTCCAGGCCCCAATCTCCTGCTTGTTTTCTAGAAATCATGCCTTATCTGCTGCTGATTACCTGGATCAGGTGTGTTTGGCTAATAAGGAGCTTCAATGGCAGGTTGGTTGGAAAACATGCTGCACACCAGCCCATGAGGCCTGGATTCTGAACTCTAAACTCTCTGGAGAGGTTCATCATGCAGAGGGCACAGTGCATCTCATCAATATGGCCTGTACGTGGACTTAGTTTGCAGCTGTTGCACTCACTCTGTTCTAGATCGACCAGGTGGAACGCACAAGTATGTCCTGTCAGCTCCACAACACACCTTCAGAGTTACTTCAATGACAAAAATAAACGTGAATAAGAAGAAGTTCCATGAGAGATATGCTAACAGGGTGAGGGGGGAAGGAGACTGCCTGCATTTACCTGTCTTTGTTCTTTATAAGGAACGATCACGACAGAAAAATGGATAAACTCTACTCTCTGACCAAGCTCGTTCTATCAAAGAACTGGTCAGTTCTGTTTTGTGGAGACATCTCTGGTGATACAGTCAGAGATTCAGACGTCTGCTAACACTGAGAACTGAGGATTGTGTCTTTCAGACCACACTATCTCCCAGGAGTGTTCACACAGATCACTGCCACTTTAGTGTCTGTCTCAGGACCTGGTTTGAACTGGAGAACGCTGTCAATCAAGCAAGAGGAAACTGTCTTTCTTTTGGGTGTTTTTAACCTAGGCCTGTACAATAAATCTCAAATTTATTGTTATCGTGTGCATATCGTAAAGTACGGCGAAAAAGGCGACAAAACTTAAATGTGCTAAAGCAATCTTATGGCAGCTTGAAGTATTTGACGAATCAAATAAATCCCTTTATGCGTTTGACCGATCAGATGCTCGCCTCCTACGTAGACGAGGTTTTAGATTTGACTTTGGTATTCGATGGGCTTTACGGGGCAGACCTGTTGCACATGGAAAAACTTTGCTGACAGATCAACCCGTCAACCTTCAGCAGAAGCATGAAGCCACAGATTTGCAATACAGAAAATGACTCAATCTGTGTATTTTGGTGAGAAGGGAAAACCACTGTGGCAGCAGTAACACTGATGTCATTTTTTCTCACAAACCCTTCTCCTCCTCTTTCTTCTCTACAACCATTCAGCTCTAAAGTCTTTTTCTCGTCTCTCTTTCAGATCCAGAAATGGCGCGGCTATTGTTTCTGATTATTCTCTGCACTTTTCCATCTTTAGTTGTGCCCATACATAATTCATCAGCAGGAGGTAAGTTGTGTGAGTGAATGTGCAGAAATATGTTTGTCTGTTTACTATCTGCATTCATGGAGAGCAGCAGCTCTGCAGAGTCTAAGTGACCTGCATGAAACACAGTAATTTGTGCAGCGAGGATGGCTCCTGTCAAATGGATAATGTTTCACATTGATGTATCTGCATCTGTCATCATCTTGCTCTCCTTTTTTCTCAGGCTGCGCCATCATCCGACCTCCACGGGATGGCGGGATCCGCTACAGAGGCCTGACGCAGGAGCAGGTACAGGTTTGCTGCATGGATCATCAGGCACACATGGGAAAAACAGGCTTTATCTCTTCAAAGTAAAACATGCTCCAGATTTAGGCTCTGATCTTTGGCGCACAGACACAGTGACCAATTTCCCGGCACGCACCGCCACAATTCCAAGCAGCATGTCAGAGACTTCGCTCCTATTAGTCAGAGGCGCGATGGTGATCTGCGTCATTGACCTGCATAAAGCTGCTTGTGGTCAAATGTGTGCGCAACACACACATTTTTAAACACACAAATTCACACTGCTGCTCGTACACTCTGAGCACAAGTTTAAAATGTTTGGATCCAAATTTGTCTTTTGTGTAAATTGGGATTTAAACTAAAATCCATTTTTCATCACAATTTTTCTGAATGTTTTAGATCAATAAGTAAAGAGGTGAATATGGGATTTTTGTGTAGTGCAGCTGTGAGCACCACCCGTCTCTGCTGCATTCAATAAAACATCAATGCGAACTGACTGTAACTTCAGAGGCTCTTCAAAGGCTCCAGCACAGTGAGAGATGAGGGGAGGCTTGTGTTCTGAGGGTGGGAAGACGTGACTGACTGAGGTGGGGGGGGTTGACACAGTGTGTGAGGCTCTGCAGGTCAGGTTGCACCTCCAGGAGTGAATGGGACAAATCTGTTTGTTTGGTCTGAAAGACCATAGCTGTTTCTGATGCTCCAAAGATAAAATCTGGTTTAGAGGAGAGCTGATCTGGGCATCTGCAGCAGAGGATGAGAACAACTCTCATTCTTGATACGTCAAGATGAAAAAAAGAACATTTATTTAAAAAATCTGGTTATTTTTTACCCTTAGGTATCTCCCTCAGAACTTAATGACCCGAAAGGGCAGGACTGACAAACCCTACAGGGATTCATATTTAAAACCCACTTCAATGAAAATAGTTGGTGTTTTTAACACCGTGTGCAGAAGAGAAAGAAAACAGAAAAAGGTAAAAGAACATGAAAAGTTTGATTTTCTATTAGGCCAAAACTCAGCATCTACATCTACCATTGTCTCTTTGTGGTAAAGCTTTTAAGTCTGTTTCATTCAAGAATAAAAATAATAGAAAGACATGAATAAAGGTTAACAATATATATATATATATATATATATATATATATATATATATATATATATATATATATATATTACTAGTGTTCAAGGCTTGTTTAAAAATTCACAGTCACTTTCATTCACACACACATTCACCATGTCATGCGGAGCAGTTCATCGTCTTTTTCCGTGAATACTTCAAATCATGGCCGAGGGAACGGAAACCAAACCTACAATCAGAGGTCAACCGCTCTACTTCTGCCTTGACCGCTCCACTATTTAGCTCTGCTTGTTTTTCTGGTTATGGCCTTTTCTTGCATCCTTTTCACTCTTTGTCAGCTGCAAACTGTCATCGGTCTGGATGGTCCAGAGTCACTATGCTCCAGTGCATCGCTCCGCGTGAAAAGGGCGCTGGTTTATTTGACTTCATTAGTTATGTTTGTGAAAGTAACTCAGAGTTCTGGAACATTACAATGCTGACATGGTAATCCTGTAGGAGGATGAGTCACTTTTGAATAACAGCAACTTGAAATTTACTGTAATTTAATCAAAAAGTCACTTTCAGTACGGTGGCCCTGAAGTGCAAATCACATTAAAAAAATCACTCAATGCAAAAAAAAATATTAAAGCTCACAAAAACAATTCAAAAATAAAAATAATAATAATCATAATAATAATAGAACATTACATTTTATAAATCAAAATAAAATTCAAAAAAATGAAACGCAAAATAAAAAAGTCTTTGTAAGGAAGCATCTCGGAAACAAACATAATTTTCAGAAATCAAAATGAAATGTTAAAAAATTAAACAAAACATTACTATGGGACGTCACTGATTATATTTCGATTTCTGGAAATTACTATTTTTTTTTTTTAGAACTAAATATGTTTTTTTCGGGGGATGTTTTGCTTTCTGGAATTTTTTTGTTGGTTTTCTTAACTGTAATTTTAATTTTTCTTAATTGTCATTGTGAACTTTTATATGTTTTCACATTGAGTGATTTGTTGATGAGATTGGCACTTCAGGGCCACCGTACCTCACAGTTCTACCTGACACTAATAAACAGTGTTGTACAATTTACTCACAAGCTGTGATGCAGTACACAGGACTTGTTCCTGATATTTCAAAGTAATCCGTTACCCTACATTGTTACTGTCTCGGGTGTGTAATATGTTACATGCCTTATATTACTCTGAAGTAACTTTGATCATAATACCTGTAGAATATAGAATAGAACGAAAAGGGACACATGTAAATTTACGTTTTACCTTGAAATGTCTATTTTTAGCCACAGCATATGAGAACAGACAGCTGGTGCTGTGAAAATGGATTTAGACACAAGAATTCAAAACAAAACTAAAACTAAAGTGTTTGGCTCAATGAATCCTAACAAGAAATGTGACTTAATAATTTAAGTAAAAAAAACCACTGACCTGAAGCAGAGTATTGGTTTGATTTTTTAACGTTTTTTAGCCATTACATTGTTTAACATGACAATAAACAAACACATGAGTGAAATGATACTGGCAAGTGATTAGTAATGTTACTACAGTAAAAAGTAACATGTTACTGCCAGTACATTACTTCTGTAATGATTTCCTTCAAACACTGCAGACAACCTCAACAAAGCTGTGACTCTGAACACATGCAAAACTCTGGGTGTTGGATAACAAACAGCAGCCACAAACTCAGACTGCAGCACAGATGTGTTGCAGCTGTGAGGGGGGAGGGAGGGAGGGAGGGGCGCTGCTTTATTTTTGTAGCCTTCTAAAGTTTCCTGTTGCAACACACAGGCATCTCCAATAAACCAACAAACCAAACTCACACACAAATAGATGCTCCAGGATGACCTAAGGATGCTTTTGATTTGATTTGATTTGATTTAAAATGGTTTATTCCAAGCAATGACGATTCATAATCGTATTTCGGGCAGATGACTCGTAGCGGTGTTTACAGCTTACCCTAGGGCGGTTCAGTCAATTAATGCACCTGCTCAGCGTCCTATTTAAGCCCAGGTGCGCAGGCGCTCATTCTCTTTCTTACCTTCAGCGCTCATTCTTCGCCCCACCCTCCTCCCCGGCTTCCACCTGTGGGCTCCGTAAGGGGGGGTTTTTGTTACCCGAAAGTTTTATGGAAATCTCTCATGGAATTGAACGGAGCCTTATGCCAAACCAAAAGATGTGAATGCCAACTAAAGTATGTGGAAAATGTCAAATAAATATTTCTTACTGCAAGAGTTGTCTGACTGAAATCAAATAATAATGCACAAAACAATACAATCAGCATTCATACAAAGAAGGATCAAACTTAGGATAAATAGACATTAAATAAAAGATTGCTTGAAATGGAGTGAAAGGAAGCAAACTTATATAATCCCAACCCTGTGATTAAGAGAAAACAATTCTTCATTTTTTCCACATATTCAGCACTTCCTATACATAACATTTCATTTCAATGTAAAGACAAACGATCAGTGAGCTTCTGTCTTAGTTTCTCTATTCTGAGCAACATGTGGTTTACATTAGACCCTGTTTTGAAAATAAAAACAACACATGCATTGTTTATGAAAATGATCCTGAACAAACATGCAGACAGTTTATTTGGTTGAAAGGGAAAGAACAAAATCTTATTGTATTTGAAATGCTGAGTCATTCCAGTTTATTTATTTGTTTTAATCCAGTTCCTCTAAACTCTGCATGAACAAACCTCCAGTTATTCCTTTAGATCTGCACTTCAGAACCTTTTAGGAACATTTAAACATATTTTGGTGGTTAAAAGCCCACAACATAACCGATTACGTCAAAGTAAAGCAACCTAAAAACATTATACTTCCTCCACCGTGCTTCATAATGGCTAATGTAAAGGCTAAGTCTTTGTCCTGATTAGACCAAAGGGTTCACTTCCAAAACTCATCTCTGTGTTTTACATGTTTTTCCACCAAAGCCATAATAACCCTTCAAGCTTAGAAGAAACCACCTTAACCCTTTTAGAGGTTCCTGCTGCTTCTCTCTGGTTACTTTACTTTAGAAAAACGTATTTGTTGCTTTTGATAAATTCCCTGCTGTCTAACTAAATCTAAAACCTTAAACCTTTGAACGTTTGCCTGCAACTATGAGTGAAACAACAAAACTGCAAAGCATGCAGCCACAGCTTTACAATACAGAAAATGTATTTTCTGTATGACTGTTTCTTCTTGTCATATAAATTTAATTCAGAGAGGAACGGCTCATATTTTCTGCAGGTGTTGCTTCTTGCAGCAGAATTGACTGCTGCAGCAGAAAGCCCTGTTTGCTAAATCGCCTCTGAAATGTCACAAAGATGAAGCATCCATCCTGAGCAAAGACTGGTGTTTCCCTCACAGATCCGCAGCGTGCAGATCCTGCCGGTGGATTATGAGATTGAGTACATCTGCAGAGGAAACCGGGTGATCGTTGGACCAAAGGTCAGGAAGTGCTTGGCCAACGGCACATGGACGGACATGACGCTGCCCAGCACATGCTGTGAGTCTGCTGCGATTTCTGATACAGCTCATGATGGTGACTCTGCATCAAGAAATGTTTTAGAATCGAGTCTTTTATGAGGGTCTTTAAGAATCATGTAGCTGTTCAGGCTGACAAACCTGCTGAGACTTTCATTCCAAGTAAATGAGTGGATTTATGTTTGGATAAATGACTGTTAGACGTTAAAAAAGAGCACAGGACACTGATGCTCCGGTTAGATAAACAATTGTTTGAATCTTTCAAATGCTTTTTTTAAAATTAAATAGGGGGAATTCTCTGCTCCTTCTGACACTTTTACTAGTGTTTAAAGTCATAAAGTTACTTAGATCAAGATATTACAACTCTAAAAACAGATTTAGCGTGTTTTCCTGTTATCAGTTTTTATCTTTAAGGAAACACTTACAAATAACTTAAATTTTGAAATTTGCGCTCTGGGAAATTAAACAGATCTGTTCTTAATCTAGACATCCTCTCCATTAAATGTTATCATTAACTTTCAGGCTGTCTTAAGAGACTTCATAAAGCTCAATCACAAACATGTCTAAAATAACCTCATGTGACCATCTTTCCTTTACAAACCCAAATGTTTATTCCTGATTAAAAATGAAATAGAAAAACTGCCTTTTGCTGCTCACTCAGCTGTTTGTGCTTTTTCAGTCTTTTCTCCACAGTTTGATTCTCTAAAATTTCAAACAGTTTACAAAGTGCCAGTTCAAAACCAAAGATGTGTCAAAGTGCTCCAAAAACAGAAAAAACAGACAGAGTTTTATGCATTATTGTGGTTGAAATCCTATCCAGATAATTCCAAACAGACAGATTATTTGGCTTACACCACGCACAATAAATCAGAGATATTATATTTAAATGAGGGCTTTTCCTGTAATTAAATATGTAAAAGTTTCCTTTGATATTGATCATAATGAATGGGAAGAGATGCCATTTCACCAAAATTAGGACAATAGTAAAGATAGCCCCAAATAACAAATATTTACCATGTCAGTCTGTTAGTTTGCTGAAGACGCTGAGCTTGCTCCTGGGACCAGCTCTTTCTTGGCTCCGCTCTCTTTTTGTGGGGGGTGGGGGGCCTGGGGGGGTCAGCTCTTTGAGCAATGGGGCCCCCGGGCTGTCCCTGACTTACCCTCTTCCTCACATAATCACTTATTGCCGCATGGATTTGGGGCCCTCCCCTCTCGATTTTAATTTCACCCCCCCAAGCACCCCCCCTTCTTGGTATATAATTCATTTTTCGCCTGATCATATGGACAACTTTTAAATGTTATCCTCATACTGAGTAAGCAAACGGTGGCAGTGGTGAGGAAAACTCCCATTTGAGTAGAAGAACCAGACTCAGCAAAGGGAGAAGTCTGCTAGTTCATGGCTTTCAGATTTTCCACAAGCGTTTGCCGTATGTCTGTGTGTGTGTGTGCAGGTGTGTGTGTGTGTGTGTGTGTGTGTGGTGGCAGAGTCTTTCAACTGCTGTGCAGTTCTGCACAAAGTGACACCAGCTCACTGCTCAACCTTCAGTTTCTTTTAACTTGAGTTCTGCGGGAAATTTCTGGCATCGCCAAGTCCACTGTGCTCATAAATTGTCTGAACTTTGAGAAGAGCCGGTTTGAGGATTTTTCTCCCAAAATAGCCGGTGACTTGGCTGAAAAATGCAATATGAGGGCAAACAAAGTAAGCCATGAGAGCAAAGCTGCTGCCAGGGAGCTGAAACCCAGTCAACAGCTCTGTGAGGCGTGAAGATGCTGCAGACGGTGAGGACTGCCTCTGTTCACCTCGCTTCACTTCATCCTGGTGGTTCATGTTTATTTTTAATTAAATTTTTGATCATGGCTACCAAAACCTGTTCCTAGCAGATGTTATTATGGTGAGAAAATCCCAGAGAATGCAGCTTAGAATCTAAAGAATAGGATCAGATACTAAAACCAATAAAATCTTTATTTATCTCTTCTTGACAACAGAAACATGAACTTTAAGCTGAAACTAAAGACAGACGCTTCTCTCCACCCACCTACTCCTCGGGGTTTCGCACACACCTATAAAAGGAAACTTGCAACACCTTTACTGTGAAAATTCTGGAGGAAGTGTTGAGTTTCATTCATGGGAGTTTCATGGTTTCCACAAAGATGAGCTGAGCTGAGCTGAGCATGAATTTTAAATACTGGTTGTAATCTGACTCCATCATTTGAGGATAAACAGCCTTTAAAAAAAATCTGATTTATGCTAAAAAGACACAAGAGAAATGCATGCAAACACACACACACACACACACACACACACACACACACACACACACACACACACACACACACCCCTACTTGTTTCCATGGACCCATGAGACATGTTGATAGAATGAGGAAAGGCGGGGACATCATTTTCTAAATGAAATAAGAGGATTTTTTTTTATCTTAAAAGATTTTGAGGAATCAAGGAATGATAATTGACAAATAAAACATTAAAAAAATCTTCAATTATAATGTTTAAAATTTGGTCTAGATCTCCACACACGTGCACACACACAAGTGCAGAAAGATGGATGAGGAAAGCTGCCAAGTTGAATCCCGAACAAGCAGAGAATGTTCTTCTTTTGTAAGAAACTGTGTTTCGGAGTCAACTGTGGGTTGACTACCTCCTGATTCCAAGCAGACAAAGCTTGTCAGTTGCAAATCAAAGTCAAAGTTGTTATAAAAAAAAAAAAAGAAGCATCTATGCTGTCTTCAGTGAAGCTGTGTGTTTTTGTCTATGGTCAGAATCACGTCATTAGACTCTCTGCAGATCAGTGGTTCGGTTGTTGGAAGCTTTGTCATCAAAGCAACATTTAGAGAAAACGGTTCAGTTTTAAAAAAAAGAAATGTAAAAAAACACTGAGTGTTTCAGAAAAAATGGCCCCCGGTCTTCCTGTTTTTCTTCCCTTCCTGTTATTTCAGGTCGGACTCGGTGGAATTGATCTGTTTTCTCTGGCTTACGTAAGAGCACGAGCTGCACGGTGCTCACTCGCACAGGAAGGGAAATCCAGCCAACTCTGCAGACACACACTTGTTTTCAGGAGCCCAGCCACATTACATCTGCAAGTTACACTGAATGCAGGAAGATCACAAAGATTTATAACCCCCCCCCCACCCCCCCACCCGGCTTTTTAGTGTCTGAGTGAAAGTCATGTGTAGGGAAAGCAGAAGAAAACTCTGCAAAGCTGTTCAAAGGAAACTAATCTTATGGAGCTTGAAATGGTTTAAACCCCAGAGCTTGAGTAAAGCATTTTCCATTTCCACATTTCTATTTATTTTTTTACCTGGCTTAGAGCTGGAGGCCAACAAACTCCAACTGTCCACAGTGGAGAAGATCTGCACCTTTACAGCCAGCAGAAAAGATGGAGAAGCTGGGGTTTTTAGGACGCTGCCTTTCTCAGTCTCGGTCGCCTGCAGACCACGAGAAGAAATACCAAACAATATCGCAACAAAACCCTACTTATCCAGACTGCTTTCACTTTCAGTAAATTTGATTTGCAACAAACAAGTGCTTCCAAGAATGCAGTTGCACGTTTTTTGGTCAGATTCAAAAAGCCACAATTTATGATTCTTCTGTTTCAATGTGTAATCTTTCTTCTAAACAGAAGTCATAGTTTTTGCTCTCTTAAACCAAAAATGGGCCAGCTAGCGTTTTTAAGGGGGGCACACTTAAGGCAAATGATTTTGTATACAAAGACAATTCAAATTTACATAAAACATTAAAAGAAGCATTCAATATAAATATTAAATGAGTAAAGAAAAGTAAGAAAGTTAAAAAGAACTGAATATTAAAGTAAAGCGCAACAGTTAGCAGCACATAGCTGGCAGAAGCTTGACTCGGACTGGACCTTCAGAATCACAAGATGAACAACAGCAGCAGCAGCTTTGGATATAGGTGTAGGAGAAAGGTGTGACCGAATGTGGCTGAAGATCTGGTGGTCAGTTGGGTTTATACAGCCAAACAGAGCAGATTCTTGCACCGATGTGGGACAGATTGCAATTTCATTGTGCTGTTGTACCAAGTGTGACTGTATAATGACAATAAAGCTTTATCTTATCTTATCTTATCTCTTAAAATGCATCACCCTTTTGACCTCAGAGGAGGCCTTTTTATCAGCCTGTGGCTGTACGCACAGATCTCTCTGTTAGATCTCACAGATCTAACAGCTTGATTCTAAGTTATTCCTCTTAAATGTTCTGATCATTTAATGATGTGATGTGATGTGATGTGATACCAAAATGTATTTCATGGTAAAGTCAGATGTGATGTGAAAACACAAACAACCGTAAAGTACTTTTGTGATAAAACAAGTTTGCATAAAGTTTAAGCGAAAGTGAGTTTAGCTTAACAAAGTTAAAACGTCAACATTTAAATTCAGTGGATTTACCAAGAGCCTGTACAGCGCCTCAGTCTCCTGGTGTCGTTGTAATATAAAACTGTGTGTCATCTGCATAGCTATGGTAACTATTGTTGTCTTTTTATAAATTTATATCAGTTGGAGCATATAGATGAGAAATTAAGCTAGCTCCAGTATGGAGCTTTGGGGAACTCCACATGTTATTTTTGTTGGTTCAGATGGGAAGCTACCAATTGACGCAAAAAGAAAGGCAAATGTAGACCCGCTGAGAAATAAAATAAAGTTACTGTTTTTGGAAGTGAAAAAGGATTTTTCAGAAAGACTTGATTTTAGACCCTATAATGGGGTAAAAACAAACCTTTTCAGAGTCTTGGTGTTTCTGGCCTCCAGTGCTGCTGTGTCCGCGGGTGTGGACCTCTCTGGAGAACGGAAGGGTGACGGCAAATCCCCCAGGGCCCCCGGTGGAAGGGACGGCGCTCCATTACAGCTGCCACGCAGGCTTCATCCTGGAAGGGAGAAACATCAGCCACTGCACCAAGCTGGGCAAGTGGGACGCGCCTAAACCCACCTGCCTGTGTGAGTGTTTGACTTCTTCCTAATACTCAATATGCAAGAACCCAAGATCAAAACAGGAAATATTTGTTTTTTTCTATCAGTTCTTCGATCTGATGATTAGAAAATGCTTTAAAAAGTTATTTTACTATCTTTTAACAAATGTTTTACATGAAATAACGCTCTTTGCAGATTTATTAGATATTTCTTTCCGTTTTCCTCACAACACAGGAAGGTTAGGCCTCAAAGATGACAAATGATTGCAAACACCTGCTCACCAGAAGTGTTGCTAGGCAATAAATCACCCAGCCAATCACAGTGTAATCCTCAGAGGGTCACAGAGAGAAAACATGGAGAAATACTCCTGTTTTTCACTGATCAGGCCATGAATTCATTTATGAGAATGTGAGCAGTTTCACAGGCAGCCAAGCAGCTTTCTCAGTCACAACAGATGGCGCTTCCTCCGTCCGGAACCATTTGTTCATATTAGTGCAAATAAATGAGGATTCATGGGAAGAAGAAAAAAAAAAAAAAGGACTCGGATGAAACAAAGATGGGATGAAAAAGAGACTGCCAACTGGTTATTAGTGGAGTTGGCATGGCAACCAGCAAAGTTGCTATGGGAATAGCAGAATTAAAAGAGATGAAAGAGGAATTATCAGGACAGTTGGAATGTGCTGCAGTAAGCAGACCAGTTATTGTGTAATCCCTGAAATCTAACAAAGCCGAGTACTTTTTACTGTAGTTATGTGTTTACTTTTCTGAACTTGTGTGTAAAAATGTGAGTTTTTTTGTTGTTGTATTTCATAGGAAACCTGAGCAGTTATGTAATGATGTTGTCCCTCAGTGCCTCTGCAGGGCGTCACTTTGCTGCCATCTAGTGATTTTGCTTTTCTCTGTCTCACTTCATGTTTGCTCACCCAAGACGACAGAAACTATACAGGTAAGAGCTTTTCATCATATACTGGCTTTCCTTTAGTAATAATGAAGAAAAAATGGAAAAGAAAAGTCCCAAACATAAATTTAATCTCAGAGTGGATTTTTATTTCTTAAGAGTAAAATTATGCTGTGATTTATTTAGGAAAGTTGCGGTTTACAATAAAATACTCATTTTATATATTTTCTTGTGAATTTTGCAATTAATAAAGTAAGGGTAGAAGAGTTAAAACAAATATTTTCCCTCTGTTAATAGCTTAATCTATAAATGCAAAAACAGGAAGTCTGTATAAAAATGTACTGTTTGGACAAGCTGCTTATCAACAAGACTCCAAAATATGTTTTTTTTTATTCATTTAAAACTGACCCTATAAAACAGAAAAGTGAAAGACAGTGAAAGAAAAGAAGTTAAATCAATCCCACAGATGTTTATGGTTTCATCATTTAAAGTGACACATTAATGGAGACAACTAAAGAATAAATTCATGGTGAAAAAGAAAGCAGTAATGATCAAAGTGATGTCTGTGTAACATCTCAGATTTTCTATTGCTTTAAAGGGGAAGAACTCAGTTATTTAAATGCTGAGATATTTTTTTGGTTGTTGTGTGAATTCCTCCTTTTTTGTGTTGATCTTTCCAAGTGCAGGAAAAAATGCAGCACATTTGTTTGGATAATTCAAAAGCATCAAGTGTTTACAAAGAGCAAAGGATTCACAGGATGTTGTTAGAAGAAGACTCTGTGGCTCCCTCTGGTGGACAGAAAAAAGCACACCAAGCTCAAAAAAGGGTCGAAATAGTCAATCAATTATAGCCAGGATTCTACACCTCCAAACTGTTATACATTACTTTTATTATTTAAGAATAAACCCTTGGCTTCAAATATTACTTTTCAGAATTTTAATATTAACTTCTGTGTTACTTTTAAGTTACTTTCTTTGGTACTAAAACAAACAGTAGCTAATGAAAGCATGTAAAAATGACTGCACTACGTCGACACAAACAGGGCAGAGAGCTCTGACAAACAGAACGAACTAGCTAGCTTCCCCTCTGCATGCAGATCCAGACTACAAGGTGTTTGGCCTACCAAGCATTTACACATTTAGCTCAGTAGTTTAGATCTAATAATAAAAACAATTAAAAAAAAAAAAAAAAGCTTAAAATGACCAATCACAGGGCAGAAAACATTTTTTTTTTTTTGGCATTCTTTCATCTACAAAGTTAATGCTCTCACTGCAATAACATTTTGGACAGTCTGTTGTAAAGCGAGTACTAAGTCAAAGATTATTTTATATTATTTCTTTACACTACTTTGTACTGTGCTGCTGTAATACATTTCTGTATTAAATACTACCAAAAACTGTTTGTTGTAGGCTTAAAACAAAAATAATAAAGAAAAAAATGATACATTCTTTCCCTATTTAATGGAATACAAAGAATTTTAACATTTTTAAGAAAAATCCTCCCCTTTCTTGCTTTTTGACATCACTCGTCATGTAGGAAATGTTATTCTATTAATCCAAAACAGCCCATTTAAGACATGACAGGTGAATTAGTCGTATTTGTGTTACGCAGCTTCCATCACCACAGAGCCAAAAAGAAACAAATATTCAACACCTTTTCGTCTTTTGCTCTCATCGTGTGTGACGTGCTTCTAACTGAAAACAGACCTTCATGTTTTTTCATTGGTTCCCTTTTATCTTTTTTTCTGTGACTGATGTGTTCCAGCTCTGAATGCAAACCTGCAGACCAGTTTCAACCCTTTCCTATAAAACTAAAAATGAAAGGCATTCTCTGCACAGCATTACACCATAAAGTTTCTCATGATGTAGTTTTATAATCACTTTAAATTTTAAATAATGTTTAGGTTTTTGCAGATACCTGATGGGCCGATGTATAAGAAATGTCTCCAAACCAGTTCAAATTAAAAACACGAATGTTTGCAGTTTTTTCTTTTTTTTTTTGACAGAAAATCATCAGGATGTCGAGATTTATATTTTCTTTAATATTTTTCAACTTTTTAAATTGAAAATTGTCATTAAGAATGAGCATTTCTGTCTGTTGAACTTTTTTAACCCTGTATTTTGTCTTCGTGCCCCTTTTTTCTGTTAAAAAAACAAATTATGTCACTATCCTGCTCACTATGGAGGCCAGACATTTGAGATATTTTATTTAAGTGGGTGCATAGGATCTTTTCAGATGACGGATATACTCACTGTGCAAACTAGTTCATTACAACTCGGACTCACGACACGCTACATTCATTTTTAAATCTTTACTTTGAAAAACCTTTTTAAAGCTGTACATGTCTTCATGATCCATTAAATACTATACAATAAAAAAAACATTAGAGATTTTTCAGTCAAATGGAATTAGAAAATAAAGTGTTTGAATTAAAATCAGGTTATGCCATAACTCTCAACACCTCTGAACATCTGGTGCAGCTAAGTCAAAAGTAGGTTAGGCCTGCAGGCAAACTGGTGCACCAAACGGGGATGAGAGGAGGTTTCCAGGTGGACGTTATCATAACAGTCTGTGACTTTGATCAGGATTTAGAGAAAAACCTAATAACATTGTAAATGATCTAACAGCCCACAAAAGTAACGCTTTAGGCTAACTTTCACAAGCCGACATGAGGCGCTAACACGAACTAAAGAAAATGTTTTGCCACAAATTGGGCTGTTAAGTTAAATGTTTGTTTAAAGACTAAACTTCTGGGGAAAAACCTGCTAATCTTTAATTGTATTTATTTATTTTTTTTGCTACATCTGCGCTTAAGACTGTCTGACCTGACTGGCAGGTAGTTTCATTAAGAAGAATTCAGCCTTCAAACTTGAACTGACGTTTTTAATTCACTTCTAGAATTCTGCTGCACTAAAGAAACCCATACCAGCATAAGACTTCCACTTTCAAATGACAGCACATTTTCAGCAGAAAAACATCTCAAGCTGCTTTGTTCATGTCTTCTTTGTTTCTCTGCTGGTCAGAGTGAAATGACCAACGGAGCAACTTTTTAGTTCCTCTCTGTGAGGCTCACAGAGGAAGTCACACAGCTGAATCACAGAAAGTCCCAGTTACACAAACATCCCGACAACTTTGTTCTCTGCAGAGGACATTTCTAAATGTAAATATATCTCCCCACCACTGCATCCTGTTGAATTTACTCCATTTAGTACAGACAGGGAACATTTAGAGCTTTTCAATGATACCAAATATGAAGTGGTGGGGCTCTGGTTACAGGAGGTCGAATCAATCTAACAACATTGACCAGATTGTCTAAAGTTAGTAAATATTATCATATGAAATGAAAAAAAAAAAAAGCTTGAACATCACAGTTCATTTATTTGACATAAATTGTCAATTAAAGTCTTGCTTTGATAGAAATGTTGTTTCTGCTGTTTTTAACATGTTTTTGTGGGATTTTTTTGATGATTGTATCAAGAAAATGTAGCTCAAATTTACATTTCTGAGTATGTCCTTTTTCAAATTGTTGTAAAAAGAAAAAAAAACCCCACACCATTTGAAAAAGTATTTCTTTGTGATGTAGAAAATATGCTGGAAGGGCCACAAGCTCCCTGCTCTGCTCCATCCTGATGCGTCCACTTACAGACAAATAGATCCGTGTCATTCTGACATCCGGCTCAAACCTCTACGGCCGGAGAGCTCCGACATTGCTCGCCATTTTTGTTGCACCCGTAATGTGAGGTTAGGGATAGTAATCCAGTGGGAGAAAGTGTAAACGGAGAGCTCTCAGCAATGGGAAGGGGAAGCCAGAGCCTTCTTAAACCCCAAACCACACAACCATCCCAAACTGAATCAAGTTCAGGTTTCTACCCACAGAGAGACCTCTGGATCTGCAATAGACACTTAAACATGTGGGAAGTTCTGGCTGACCATCATGCTGTTCTGGTCACCACATATTACCTGAGCAGGAATCATCTCCATTTTTATTTTTTTTACAATCTTGTCAGGTCAAGCAGAAGCCAACAGTTGAAGAAAATCAGAGCAGTTTTGATGTCCTCCACAGGAGGGCAGCAGTGATCTTTCTCTCCATCAGGTAGCAGCAGCCTGCAGCCTTTTCACGTGGCTGTTCTGTAAGTGCCCCCCCCCCAGCAGCTGCAAGCATCCGACCTGAGGAGGAAACTTCTCTGAAGAGCTCGCATCAATTAAACATTTCTCAGCTTTGAGATTTGAGGTTCAGATCCATCAGATGTGGAGTTAGGAAATGCACAGCACTCGCAGCTCGACTTCTAATTTCTAACCAGGTTATTGGATGGGGAACATTACTGCTGAACCGCTCTTCAAATGCTTCTAATACCATCCAAAGCAATTTGCTCAAAAGCCTCAATAGTGGGGAAGAGTTTCAGCTAATCTAAACTAAACCCCTTGTGACTTTGCATAATTTGAATTTTTTAATGGAAATTGTTCTTCAATTGCTTTGTTGCTGAGGAAACTATGATTCATTTTTAGAAACAAAAAAGTTTTTTTTTTTCTAACATCTGAGTTTTTGCTGTAGAGCAGCTCTTTTCTGAAAATAACTTTAAACTGCCCAAAAGCCAAAGGCTCAACAAATGTGGCACTAATGCTGTTTCATCAGATCCCTGCAAAGATGATGAACAGGTCCATTACTGCTGCAAGACCCCCCCCCCCAGCTGTATTACACAGTCAGCGAGAATCTCCCCCCTCTATGCTCAGAGATTGACACTCTCCAAGGTTCTGCACAACTTGCAACCCTACAGCTGCAGCTTTAGTCCAGAAGTTACTGAGAAACTTCTGCAAATGAGCTGCAGAGCAGCTCAACAAGCCCAGCAGCAGAGGAGCGACTCCCGTCTGGGCTCTGACCTCCTCATGGAGCTGCTCTGACTCCTCAGCGTGGGCCATTGCCACCCACTTCCTTCCTCCTCAGCGGGAGAAAGGTTAATACCTGCTCCTGTCTGGGGGACTCAGCTAGCTTCCCCTCTGCGTGCAGATCCAGAGCAGATCCTGTTCAATAATGAGCCCAGCTGGTAAACAACAGATGGAAAAAAAAAAGACTTTTGACGGTAAATAAGAAGATTTTCACAATGATTACCGAAACATTTTTCTTTCTAATTGTAACAATTATAATGATCTGTCAGTATTTGGACATTTTTAATTGTGTCTGGTGAGGAAAATGGTCTGAAGATGTCAGAACCTAGCACAAAGTACCAGACCCACATGTTTAAATACTTCAGTCGTCACAGTGGAGGCAGATGACAGTCAGGGTAAAAACTCAACTTCTGTCCATCAAATCCACCAGCATTCCCCAGTATATGGCTGCTATTTCATTTGCTGCAGGATGATCCCATTACACACCCATAACTTCACATGGCTGCATAAATAAATATCTAATATAAAGCAGCAGACAGAAATACTCCATAGTCTGATTGTTGTTATCTCCAAATGTTTTGAAATGTTCAGGATTCTCAACAGGCTTCATGCTTTGTACAGATCCTAGCTGTGTTTGTAAGCAGGAACCGTGTTGTGGACTGGCTCATAGGTCAAGCAGGCTGTGTGTGTGTGTATGTGTGTGTGTGTCATTGACTGTATAAGTGACCTGGACCGAGTGAGATCGATGTCATCGGTAGATGAAGGTTTACTTCTGGCTCCAACCAAATAAAGTCAATTCAGTCGCCATTTTTTTGCGATACGAACGCTGGCATGTTGGAACCAGGCGACATTCGTAAGCAGTGATTCGTCCAAGTCGGTCTGAGTCATTGTTTCTATAGCAACCACTCTCGTCAATCAGGAGTGAGCTTGTTGGAAGTCCCCACCCCTTCAATTGATTTAGGAGAATCTGTTGAACATTTAACATGGGGGGACATGGGCACCGAATACTTTTGAAGCATCTGATTGACCAACTTATAGCTTGAATAACTAGCAATAAAAAAAAACATGTAAAAAATTTGGATTAGCAAGAAGAAGTTAAAAACAGGTAGCAGATCGAGAACAGTTTTTCTGACCAATAGAATGACGGAGTAGCTGCTGTTTATTTCTCTATAGAAGTCTTTAGGTTTTTAGCTTCTTGGAGCCAGCGAGTACTTCCTGTTTGTAACGTGTGGGGGGAGGGGGTCACTCAGTCCAGTTCTTTTATACAGTCATTGGTGTGTCTATGTGTGTGTGTGTGTGTGGGGGGGGGGTAATTATGTATGAAGAAATTTTCAATTATCAAGTTTTATGAACCAAACTCTGGATGTTTCTGGATTTTTTACAAAGCTGTTTTCAAAATATAAACAACATCCATGTATATAATAATGTAGTACCTTTGGCACACAGAAAAAAACATTTTTTTATGAAATAGTTCATTTTCTGAGCTATTTTCCTTGATCTCTGAGGCATCACCTTTCACTCTGTGTGGGTTCCGGCCATTTCATGCAATCAATCAAGAGCTAGCCTCGGCACTGTGTCTGCATTTTGCCCCCGAAAAAACAACAACATCCGAACTTTTGCAAAGATGCGCATATTGTGCATATAAAAGGAAAGCGTTTAGCCGATCACTGCTTGCTCAGCGGAGAAAGTGTGTGCGTGCGTTAGCCTGGGGGCGGTGCTTACAGTGCAGACTCTTCCTGGAAGGGGCTGTTCCTCACTTTGTGATGTCACAATGTGAGAACCCGCTCGCTTTTGTGGGTTGGGAGGGGCTGGTGATCAGAGAACAGGTTTTTTAGAGGAATGCTTAGAAACGCGTGAATGTTTCAAAGCACCACCTTTGGGGTGTTTTTTTGAGGAACAAACATTATAATTAATTTAAAAGCTTAAAAGGTTTATTTTAAAAGGAATGAGATCATAGTGCTTCCATTGTCTATACGGTTTTAAATTTATTTTAAAAGCTTAAAAATTAAACGGGTTTAGAGTAATGTGTAAGAGCTACTGCCATTCATATTGGAATATTGTGCCACAGATATTTTTTCTCTGTATGTTCACAAATCTCCTCCCACATACTGATGGTATCCGCCTCCAAACCAGGCGGGGAAAGGGAATACGTTTTTTTTAACTAGGAGTATTTTAGTTTAAGAATTTGGTTATTTGGTCAACATGAGATAACAATATTAGAAAACCATTAGACAGCATGATTGGACCCATTTTCCCCACACTTAACCATTTATTATAAACAATATACTCAATATACTGATTGAGTTTAGTTTAATAAAAAAAAAATACACATTTTTCATCATATTAGTGATTCTTGCATGATCAAATGTGAGTAATTCTACTGCAAAAGCATGTGAGTGGGTCTGCAGTTAACACTCAATTTTCAGAGAAATAACTTATAACCATAAATACAGACATAGGATTTAAGAATCTGCATTAAAAGAGATGCAAATCAACAGTTTGGATGGTTACTCAATGCACAAAGCTGTGTGTGAAGGACCAATGTCATGGGTCCAGCACAAATGTTTATTTCCTCTGGGCATCATCATTTCCTGGAAGTGCGACCAATCAATCACTGGGAAAAGCGGACAAAAAAGGACTTCTACTAGATTCCTAGCTTCATCTGCAGCCCCCTAAGGCTCTGAAAATTGAAAATAATCCCTTCCTTAAGAAAGTTTTGAGAACCTGCCACATAATTTTTAGAAATAATATGAGCACTCAGGTCAGGGCGCTCAAAAGCTGTGTTTACACTATATATTTACTTAAAGGATGGGGTAGATTTGTCTAAAAAGTTCTGCACAGACTCTAAACTCTTAGGTTGTGTGATTTTTATTCACACCTCTGCCCTCATACAAAGTGGATTTGTAGCCTGACTGGTGACAGTAATGGATTGCAATAAACAGCTGAATGACAATACTTCTGCAGTAAAACACTTCTGGTGTCAAAGCGGAACGCCTTCGTTTCTCACCCATGAATTAGTAAAAACTCTGTAGTGAAGTGCTGAGCAGCTAAAATCCTGTCAGGCTTGTTCAGGGGAAACATTGCGCCTCACTTGCCAAACGCCTGCAGTGTGTTGTTACAAGAAAAAGTGAAACATAATACAGCCATTTGTTCTTACAGTATTTAGAATATGGACAAAATATTTATTTAAAGCACAGGAAATACACATTATAGCACAAAATACAAACTAAAACAAACTCTTGGATTGTAATGGATGAAAAACAAGCACTTTAATTTATTTCAACTATGACTATTTACTTTGAATTGAATTTTTTTTATTGAATTCCTTTATTTAATCCCTGATTTTTATCACTTTAATATTTATTACTTTAATTTACCCTAACTTGTTTCCCTCCTGCTTTTACATCTTTGCGTATTTTGAACTTAAAAAAAAAAAGCTAAAATAATGAAACGTTAGAAATTCGTGTGAAAAAAGCATTTGTCTCTGTCCTGCCATCTTTTTTACTTGCATGTTTGTCAAACCTGAAAGTTTCTCATCATCAGATGTGTTCATATATTAGATGAAAACAATTTGGTCGTGTTTCAAATTCCCAAACCCACATATTCCGTGTGAAAATGACCTCCAACATTTGAGAAAACGTGCTGTTGACTCACAGGACAAATCTATGTATTGATTTATAGAATATAACTTTGATGCAGCTATGGTAACCTGATTTATAATTCCAGACAAGAAGACATTGATTTGAAAAATATTGTGTAAGCGTTTCTCAACCTTTTCCTTGATCTGATTGAACTTTTGAAAGTTTCATGTTTCTAGTTTTGAGGATTTGTTTTGGTGGGATTCTTCGGCTTTTGTAAAAGTGGAGATGCTGCAGAAACATCGTCATGTGAGCGCTCCTCTGCAGGATCATTTACATAAGTGTATTTTATCCATGTAAGCACTTTTTCCTGCTGTAGCAACCCCTCCCAGAGCACACCTGCAAACATTTGTGCTCAGAAATAAACTCATGAAACTTCCTTATAAAACTTGAGGTTCGTGCAGACAAACATCTTTTTGCGTGATCTCTGCAGGAGAAAGCTGTCAGCACCGGGCAAATGTGTTGCAGCTATAAATATCAGCATCTTGGAGATTGATTTTACACAACATGTGCTGTCTGAGCATTTCCCTGTGATTTGATTTGCAGGCTAAATAGCATGCTCTCTGCAGGTGAGGGAGATTGTAATCTGCTGGTGGTGTTTAAAGAAAAAAACAATCGAAACATATCTATCAGGAGGAAGATGAGCTCTTCTTCAGAAACCCATTGTGCAGACGGCAGAGGCGCACATTATTCAGCTCTCATTATGGCTCGGCGGCGCTGCACCACCCGAGCGTTCCTCTGCCTGTGTGACTGCTAACAGTCGTCTCTGAATGAGGCATTTTGCCACCGTGAGGGTTGTTAGCGCCGCTCCGGCATCTTGCTTGTGTTGGCTGCAGGCGTATGGAGGAGAACAGCAGATAAAGTTCACAGCTGAATAATTGATAGAGCGTTGGATTGGTCACAGGGTGGTAGAGAGGAAGAGGAGGTGGAAGTGAAAGGCAAATGCCAGAGATGATTACTACTCTCAGCCTGTGAGGGCTTGTTAGCAGCTGGATCTGAATGACTCTCTGCTACATGGAGATGTTCCGATAATGAGATCTGGCTAATGAACCAGGCTTATATAATACTCAGATTCCATTAGCCAACTACAGAGAGTTTTTAATTTAGACTTGGGCCATAATGGTTGCCTTCTCAATTGTTGAAATAAGTAATTTTCACAGAGGGTCTACGTTGTAATTAGAGCGCTAACACAGGAACTGCGAAAACAAAAGCTTTAGCTTGGATTGTAATCAGCATCATCATTTTCCAAACGGCTCTGCATTTCCCATCATGCCAGCTGAGATATCATCCCTGCATGATCGGCCAGCAGGCTGTGGCAGGTGAACCCGGAGCGGATGGCGCCCAGGAGGCAGCAGCTTCTCTGTGTTTGCTTTCTGAGCCTCCATCACTTTTCTGATCCTCTCATCTGATTAAGGAGAGTAAATGTTGCTACCCTGCAGAGTAAACTCATTTCAGATTCTTAAACGTCCAGCCTTGTTCTTCTGTTTGATGCCTAATGAAGGCAGGGGTTGGCAAGAGCTGTTTCTTTATCGTTGCGCTTCAGCTTCCTCTGTACTCATCCTGCAGCTGATCTCACCGCTCACATTCCCTGAGGCGCGTGAACTGCTCCAGCTGAGCTACGGCCACCCTCCTGGCCTGAAGGAATTCCGTAATCAGATTCAGATACGTTTATCACAAACTGCTCAAGTGAGAGTGATGATAAATCCTGCTTTGACTTCACAGAGGGTTGGAGAAGTCTGGAGATGCTCAGGGCTGTTTCCTGACAGGAAATGCTCTAAATAAGGTCTGCTCCGAAAGCATCTCGGGGTGAATGGAAAAGAGAAATGTTCATCATCCCGGAAGAATGAAGGGTACAATTTAGGGCTGCCCCCAGGCTGAGATTCTAAATCTTTGACTTCAAGAGAAAACAGGAAAATGGATGTTTATAAAGTCATCATGTTGAGTTTTCATTCAGAGTGGTTCAAATCTTTGTACTTTGGGTTTGTGACGGAGCAATTCTACAGTCTTATGACTTTACAGACATTTTCCCAAAAAAGGATGGAAAGCCACCAATGCTACTGCCTTTCTGCAAGCAGAAACCCTCAACTGGTGCAGGGGAGCTGGCGGCTGCACCTTCATGTAAACTGCCTCACAGAAACCCTGCAGTGCAGTTGGACCTGCAGCCTCTGAGAGGCTCAGAGGTCACCACAGCAGAGACTCACACACCAACACTATTCACACTGATGTGGGACACTATTCTCCAGAATTTGTACGATTTTACTGTTCTAAAATTCCACTTTAACTTGGTTTTGTAAGATTCACGTTTTTAAAAATATCATTTTTGCAGCTTGGTTGTTAAAATGACTAACTTAGCTTTAGCATCAATATCTCAGCTTTATATTGTGAAAAAAGTTGAGATTTTTTACTTGAAAATATTAATTAGAACCCGCAGCAGTCCAGGACGGCAAGGACCATAATGTTCTCGCAATTCTTCATGCGAAAGAAAGAGCGAACATTTTGCCCCCACCACACACTCAAAAGCACGCAAGTATTTGCACGCTCCTAGTAACGGGTGAAAAAGATAAAAGAAAAGATGACATCACAGCAGGAGAGATAGAGCTAAAAAAAAAAGTTCAAAATTGGTTAACAAAACCAAATCACATTTGATGGATATATCCCATGATAAATTCTGAATGCAGTTTTGAAATTATTATGGGATAGCTACAGGACCAAAGGCTTGGCAGTCATTTTTCTGGCAAAGTGGGAAATTTGGCTCTTTTTACATTTTTGCACAATAAAGGGAAAAACAAAACTTAGCAAAAGTTACAGGGATATTAACAAAATTTCAGACACATGCTGAGGTCAAAGGTCAATGAAACTGGGAAGAGGCCATTTTAAATTTGTCCAGAAATCAAATCTTCCCTCGTACCAGCTAAACTCCTCCTATAGAGATTCCTTGACCATCTTTAGGAAAAAATGCTGGTTTTAAAGTTTGTAAGCTTTGAACGGCATTAGCATGGCGAGATCGCAAACGTAGCCTTTCCCTGTTTCTCCAATTGTTTTTTACCTTAATGATGTGAAAATGTAATGCATAAATTGCTGGCTCAAGCTGAACAAAACAAGACATATTAGGAATGTGGGCGTGGTTAACAGAGAAACCCAAGAAACTCCCATAATGTCCTTTTACAGATTCTCCTAAAAATGACAGACCTGTTCGCCAACCCCAGGCGACCAAAAAATAAAACGTTTGCTCCGCAGATAAAACTAACAGAAACATCTTAAAAAGTGTTTTTAAAAAATAAATAAATAAATAAATAAATAATTTTCTATGTGCAGCATATCACAGAGTCAGAGGGCAGTAGAAGCTTTCATTTTCAACATTTTTCCTTCAAATTGTATGTTTGTAACATATTAATACAATTCATCTTAAATTGCTAAAACCATATTTCCAGTTATTTTTAAATGAAGGTGACACTCTGAGAGTCTAAAGGACTTTAAACATCAACTTGAGGGATTATTTCCTGTTATCCTTCTGTCATTTAGGAGGACACATTTCTTGGTAAAAGTGTTAATTGTGGCCTCAGTGACACCACTTTGAACAACAGGCTGACAAATCAGGGTTCTGATCCTTCAGAGACTGTTCCATTTTCCCCGTGACTGTACATGTTTGTAGGTCATGTGTTGGCCTTCTTTCTGTGTCAGAGAAACAGATTCTGTGCTGAATGTGAACAGAGGGTTCGAACAGCTTGAGAGCAGACTTCAGCCTCCTTCTCATCAACACTAACTGGCCTACATGACTGTCGCTGCTCCGCTCAGATAGAAGATGAAGGCAAATAAAATCGGCCATGATTGATGCCGTGTGCCACATTTTCTGCTGATTTTTCAAAGCAGAGTTGTTGCGGGGAGAGGCGGGGTTGAAATATGAATCCGTTAAAGTGGTTACAGGACATGCTCCTATTGATTTACATGCCAAACAGCAATCAGGCCCACATTTTAGCTTCCATAATATTAAATAGATTAAGAAGGTTAGAGTGTCGTCGTTGAGTTAATTACGTCTGTGTTTAATAAATTGATTTGATTGCATTAAGCAATCACTTGTTTATTCCATATCTTTCATTTGTTCATTTATGTCTTTAGCACACTTTTCAGCCTTCAAACGTCAAAACATTCAGCTCATTATTGCTAAGTTCAGTGATTTTTTTTTTAACTACTTGTGGTTTTCAGCAATTCAACCAACTAGAATGCCTTCAACACGGTTTTAGCCAATAAACTGCACCTAAAATGCACCTTTTCAGCTCTTTGTGGGTCTTTCTGTCATCTTTAAAAATATTTTTTAAGTCTTCATAAATTTAAAAGTGTTTGAAGTAAATTCAGTTCATAATGGAAGTCAAAGGTGACGCTCCTTCATTTTCCTTCTCTTAAATGCATCTCATTCCACAATATTTGAACTAGAAACGCATTTGAAACTATAGGATGTTGCCAAGGAGCTATAGAAAAACCCTCCTCCTCCTCATTTAGAGTAGAAATGAATGGTGGAACCTTCTCCGCCCTTCTGTGCGTGATGTTGAGTCAAAATCCTCCCCATCTTCAGCTCCTTTTCTCACACAGACGTACTTTTCTCACCATAAAGTTGGCTATTTCAAATAATCTAACTCTCAATAAGGTCTGATACTTTTTCGACTCCCGTATAATTGTTCAAAATCAGGATTAAATCTCCCATTTTCCCACAAAACAAAGAAATCTCTGAAGAATTCCGATCAGATGCTTGCCTCTCTCAGTGTGATTGTGGGAACAGCTTTGATCACAAAAGCATAAAAACCGATGCGTTGTGTACTCTGGAGCCTCCGGATTCTCCTTCAGCGCCTTTCCCTTTAGGGGTCGTCACAGCAAATCCTCCACCTCCATGTATCCTCGGCATTCTCCTCCTCCACGCCAACCGCCCTCTTCTCCCCCTTCACTGCATCGATGAACTTGCTTTTTTGGGCTTCAGCATCCTTTTACCAACATCATCACTCTCCCTCATGTCCAAACCATCTCAATCTGCTTCCCTGCATTTATCTCCAAACCATCTAACATGATCTGTTCCTCTGATGGATTCATTCCTGATCCGATCCATCCTCATCAGTCCCAAAGAAAACCTCGACATCTTCATCTGAAGCCTCTGGATTTGGACAAATTTTACATTAGTCGAGTCTTTAGGTGAAATATTGTCATTTGAACGGGGTAATTAATGCAAAAAACTATCGTACCTCTGGGTCCTTGTAGCTGTTTTCTCTCTCCAAAAGTCAGTCTCTTCATTTTAATTAAGGTAACTTCAGGTTAATATTGTTGTCTTTAGCTAATTTTTTCTTCCAGAAAGTAACGGCAAACGTTCTGAAATATAAAAGTCTTTTTGCTTTTTAAAGCCCCCTTTCTTCAGGAGTTTCTTTTGCTTCAAAGTCCTCAGGAACGTTTGATGTGGAGCAACTTCAGCAAACTCGAGCTAAGTTCAGACATTCCTTTTCTTCAAATCATTCAGGAAATGATCACTAATTATGCCAAACCATAGATTTATCAGGTGACGTTCATGATCATGTAGCTCGTTTTCAGAAATGTTGTGCACTATTCAGCGCGTGTTGCTTCTTCAATGGACAGTTAAGCATGTTAGCAATAGCAAAAGCAACAACTTTCAGCAATAAAGCATTTCCACAGGAAATACAATTCATCTAGTTAATATTCATTTATGAATCATGCAATCTGCTTTTCCTCTTTTACGTCTTTAATTCTCTGATCCGTAAAAACAGCAGAAATGAGAGAAGCCTTCCTACTCCTTTGGCATCTACTTATTAACCACCATGTGTTGTCTGGTAATTATCCTCAAACTGAAGGATTTTGAAATCAAATATCACACAAAGACAGTCTCCAGATTTGAGAAGCTGCAGCTGCAGATTCCACAGTGTTCCAGTCAAATTCTGCAGCTGCTAAGATGCTATTAAACTGAATCAGCAACTCACTGCTTCCCTATTTATACTATAACCTCCAGGAAAAGAGGATTTATTGAAGGAACTTTATTAGAACTATGTCGCTCTGCACTTCATCACTCTGCCTCTTGGTCATCCGGTGATCAGAGATGTTCATGCAAGCTGCTTTGGCCCTTTTCCCCCCGCTTTTTCTGTATTTTTAAATAACAATAAGGAATTTTGCATGTTTAGTTTCAACTTCTAATAATTTTAGTAGCGCAGTGCATAAAGAACTAAGTGCTGGTAAAAAAAAGTTCTGTGGAACACCAAGTTTTGAAATAACATTTGTTGACATGTCTGCCTAATTCAAACTTAAAAAAGGTCAGTTAAACTATTTTGGATTAACAAAACCTTTTTATTTCATGCACTTGTCAAGCTAAGAAGCTCAACAATAATAATATCAAAGCATATCTGCACACATTTAAGAACCAGGTTAGCCTAATGATAAAATGATTAAAAAAAATAGTGTTTTATGGAAAATAGATACAGTTCATTTTCCATTTTATTCAAAGCGAAAAGGTAACAAAACACAATTCCTCTGAGTTCATACTAGTTTTCTGTACAAACCAACTCATGTTTAGTTTTATGAGTTTGAAATAGTGCTGTTGTTTTGCAAATGATGCTAACATATTTATTACATTCATGTATTTTAAAGTAACTTAATCCTAAATTCAAACTGTTAAATTTACTCTAAGCTGTAAAAGAAAACAGTGGAATCAGGTACCGATTATCTCAACCTCTTTGAGTATCTTTAAAGTTTCATATTTTACCTTTTTTCTATTCCTCAGTTCCTCGCATCCATCAAAAAGTGCAGACAAATAAATGAATAGAAATGATCATCGCAAACAAACGTTATTTATGTCTAGAAAATAAGGTGTGGGTGAAGTGGATATAAATCATTCTTTAGGGGAGAACTTTCATTTAGGCGGCTTTTATTATCTGCTGCCACATGTGTTTCCAAGCTCATTTTCTTTCTATCTGGAGGTCCAGCTGTGCACCGGTCTGCAGGATGGGTGCCGGAGTGGATGAGCTCAGTTTGATCCGGCCTGTCTCCACCGCTGCTGCTTGATGTGGCTCAGGCAGATAACCAAAGCACATCATTTCAAAGCATTGGGTTACACCTGGCGGTTCCAATCAAAGTTCTGCAGAAGAAATGTGAAGTGACTTCAGGGAAAATCCAGCTGCTTTAAAGTCGAAACTTTCACTGATTTCTACAGTTTTTCCAAAAAGGCGATTTACTTCAAGCTTGATTTATTCACTCACAGAGATGCTTTGTGGAACGATGGACGGTCCAAAGTGTCCCTGACTTGTGTCTAATGGCGGCTGCTTACATGTGAAATATTGCTGCTGTTTTCTGTCATAAAAGAGCACCTGCCATATTTAAAAAGATATTTAAATGTCCAAATCACACTTTCCAAGGCTAAACTTGATTCTAAAATAAATAAATAAATAAATAATCAGAAGCTTAAAGTCTAAAAATATGAAGAAATAGTTTAAAGTTAAATCCTAAAAACCAAAAGATTATCAATCAAACTACTGATTTTACGTTATGTTATTGCTACTTGCAATTATCCGTAAATTATCAATTTATTTTATCCTATTTTATTTTATTTAAAGACATGTGAGATGTTGTTTTGTCACAATCAAAAACTTTCTTTTGAACAGAAATGCAATTGTTTTTGGTCAGTTTTCTCAACATGCATTTTCTAAATGTTATTAATTTAAATGGATCTTTCAGAATGACAAATATTCGAGAAGAACCACAATTACCTGGTTTAGTTCAGTTTTTTTCTAACTGCAGAGGGGGGAAGGTTGGGTTTCCAATATGGATCTAAAGACACATTATGACATCTAATAAAGTTTGTAAAAAACATTCAAATTAAGCAAAATTTGCCGGTCATCTGCATAAAGATAAGAGGGCATTGCCTCTGAAGTTTTTAGATGATACGATTTTCAAGCAAAAAGCAAAGTCCTGTTTAAGTTCTTCAAAACCAGCCAGATGAAAAAGCCTCTATGTTGTACGTATGAGCCTTAAACCAGAGCTCTGGACATGATTTTTTTTTCTTTTTAAAGCTAACAGGGTCAAAGATTGAGAGCTGCATAAAGCTGAGAGCTGCATAAAATGCAAAAGATAAAACAAACAAATTTATGAGATTTACATACACTGGTTGCTGTAGGTGACTAAATTAAAAAAAATCCCACACTCAGTCAGAGAAATAAAATGCCATTGAACTGCAAGGGGCGGGGCCGCAACTTACTTTTGATCCAAAAGTTCACATGGTTGAACTGAAGAATGAATCGATTTAATATTTGCTGTTTTTTTGTCCCAGAAACGCCTGCATTTAATAAATAATATCGTTTAGTCCTTTAGACCACCAAACTGGAAGCCATTAGGCCTAATTGTTTGCAGATGAATAAATAGGAGATATTTACTTTCTTCTTCAGATTTAATTGTACTTTTGGAGAAAATTGGACCATAAATTGGAAATTGGTTCCATTTCCAAATTGTTATATTTTTGTTTATTGCTTTAAAGTAATTTAACAAGCCCATTGAGATTTTGTTAAATGAGCAGAGATCCGATTTACTGCAAAGGAAAGAGCACCTGAATGCATCCTCACTAGACACCAATTTGACTTCCGTTTTTAGAAGACCACTTTATTATTACCCCAGCTCACTGCCTGTAACCCGGATGACGTCAGTAGTTAAAATGCTGCTCTATCGATCAGTGATTGATCAGCGGCGCGCCGCAGCAGCTGCGATGAGAAGCCAAGTGGAAAAGAGAAAATGTGAAGATTTGACTTCAACTCAGCGGGAAACTCATTAGAGCCCCCTCCCCCCTCCCAGCGTGGATTTGGAGCTCCCTCTCTCGCGCTCAGACAGCCGGTGCTGCAGTGGATCAGACGCAGAGCTCGAGCGCGCTGCGTCTCCCGCTTCTGCTCTCCACGGCGCGCTGATGGGAACACAGCCGCGTTAAACCGGGAGATATGTCGGCTCTGTGTTCGCGCTCCAGCTGGGTTCTCCATCTGCGACTCCCGCGTGTCCCTCGCTGCACACAAGCGGCTGCGTTCTCCTTCTAATATCCGCGCGTCGCCTCTTCTTGCTTTTATGCGTAAAAGTCGTGAGTTCTTTGATTTTATTTTTTTTATGATGGTTTGCTGTTGTTTTTAACGCCTGGAGCTGCAGGAACTATTGAAAAGGAACCGGCCGCCTCTTCTGCTGTCGGAGCCCACCGACTTTGTCCCCATGATATTGATAATGAGGCACGCGGGGATAAACTGTTCTAAATCTCATCCCGGTTAAACAACAGCTATAATAACCGCGCCACAGCGGGCTCCCCTGAGACCTGCGACATCCACCCAAACGCTGCCCGTCTCCCGACACGTGTTGAGTTCACTTCAGATTGACTTGCAGCCCCCTCACACACCAACAGCAGCCTGACCTTTGCTTGGCGCGCCTCCGCCGCATCGCCGGAGTCCGCTCACCTTGAAGCATGCTGGCGGAGCGCAGATGTCCTCCGCGCGCGAACCGCGCGGCGCTGCTGTGGGCATCTCTCATCGTCCTTCTCCTTGTTTGGCCACGGCCTTCCGCAGGCAAGAAGAAGCTGTACATCGGAGCGCTGTTCCCCATGAGCGGGGGCTGGCCCGGAGGGCAGGCATGCATGCCCTCCGCTCAGATGGCTCTGGACCTGGTGAACAACAGGAGCGACATCCTGCCGGACTACGAGCTGGAGCTCATCCACTACGACAGCATGGTGAGTGCATGTGTAAAGGAGAGTCAGAGGAGGAGCGCTTTTAAGTGATGTGAGGTGTCAGGGAGGGATGCATGATCAGCCTGTCAGGACTCTTGTGTGCTGAATTCCTGATCAGCTCAAACATCTTTTCTGCTCCTTTTGGACTTTTCTTTCTTTTTTTACGCAGTTTTCTCAGGATTTGGGACATAAACGACAGAAATTTTTCCATCTTTTCCAAACTTCCAAGTCTAAAGAAACAACCAAAACAGGCCAAAGAGTCCTGACAAATGGTGCTAGAGTGTACTAAAGGAGCAGAAACACCTCCTGCTTGTTGCTCATCAATCATTGATCATGCCGGTATTTGAAAATGTCAGCGCTATCAAGCACCATAAAACTTCCATTAATCAATATTCATCCCCACTTGTGGGTCTCCCTCTGCCGTCCTGTCTTTGATTGTTCTCATAAAGAGGCATGTTTTTCAGGAGCGAGAAGGGTTCACGGTCATAAAAAGCCAACTGGACCCCCTTTCCCTGCCAACACAGACACATACGCACACACACAAACACACACTTCTCAGTGAGGCTCATTATCAATCAAGCTGCAGGACAAATGCCTGGAGAGCTGGCTGAGGCGCGGAGCAGTGAGCTGCACCGGGACTGGGTAGAAATGTTCTGCGAGCTTTATTCTGATTGGTGTTCTTGGCTCTGCATTGGTATTCTGTTAAACAGGGGAGAGAGAAAGGAAAAAGTGCACGGCTGTGTGCATGTGTGTCTGCATGTGCATGCCAGAGAAAGAGAAGGGGGGGGGGTTGGCATAGCAACACAGTTACTCTTGAAGCAAGCCACAGAAACAAACAGCTCTGTGAAAATATGTGTGCAAACTTGTCCTCTGGAAGCACGCTCCTGCTTCTCTGCAATCAAATGCTAAGCAGATGAAATTTGTTCCTCTGTGTGCATCCTCTGACAAGTGGACCGAGGCGGGCAGGCTGCTGCCATGAAAGTTAAAGAAACTTCCAGATTTGAGAGGGATTGGGAATCCTTAGCCCTTGCAGAATCCCTGAAAAGCTGGTGTAGCTCTTAGGATTTGGAGCTCCTGTTTTAACTAAGGTCTTTAAAATGAGGTTTCTTCCCATCTGATCTCACCTGGCCACAGTAGAAATCCAGATCCAGCTTATCCAGAGACAGGGATATAATTACCAGAGAAGAAATTTGCTTTAATGTTTAGTTTGTCAGAGGGCAGACCTCCTCCTCGTGTAATCTGCCCCCTTTTTGTTTTCTCAAAGCCGAGGATCAAAGTCTGCAGGAGGGTAATCCTGCAGCAGATTCTCAAAACCATCCACTACAACACACGCATTAAGGTTTGTTTTTTTTTGGCAAACGGGAGCAAGAAAACACACCCACACATGCTGTTTTATGACTATTAGGTTTGGGAGTATGGAGCTTGTTCAAGTTCATACAATATTCATGAAGCTTGACACTTAATCCCAGCCTGTCCTTTTAAAGGGATGCAGATACCCTGTGGTAGCAGAACGACTTGTTTCTGCGGCTGTTCTGGTGACAGCATCAGACTATTTACAGCCTTCTGAGATCTACATGCACAGACAGGCACGTGCATGCGGCTCGTGCACACATGCTCTCCACACAGAGCTGTTGCCATGGATATATCAAAGCAGAGACTGCAAACTTTGATCAATTATTAACAGTGATGTGTGAGACAGTGGAGACGGAGAATCGGTGGAACAAGGTGCTTCCCTCACTTCCGCTTCTTATTTTAATTGGCAGCCGTGACGCAAACTCCGCTGGTGCAGCATGACCGCTTTTCATTAGTGGTCGTCACGCTCTGCCCACTGGCATAGCAGCCTGGAGTGAGGTGCCAGACGTAATTATGGGGATATAAGGAGATTCATACGCTGTCCCCTAGACATTTCCCTATCCACGCTCCTGCTAGATATTTCAATTGTGAGTCAAATTTCAGACCTATCTATTCCTATTTTTTAGTAGTTATTTGGTTGAGTCTACCATGTTTTGGGTCACTGACCCTTAAAATTTAGAAAAAAAAATGAAATTCGTTTGAAAAATCCATTTGATGAATATTTGCATATAATTATATAACTCTATATTGACTTTGTTCCTAAATCAACCTAAGGTTTTAAGTTCACAGTGCAAGTGGTCTGCAGTGTGTCACGGTTTGTCGTCAATTACAGGTCAGGGGTCAGACAAACATTGTGTACTCAAGATGTTGTCACACATTTTTCACATTTTCCACGCATGAAATTTCTGTCTTTTATGGTACATGCGAGATATACGTAATTCACAAGTGTTTCTTGCGTCCATCATTCGTCTATGTGCGCAGATGTTCGCTGACGGGTGTTTATGTAAATTCAGTTTACGCGTATTTTATGTAGTTTACACGCATGTATGTTGTAAATCTTACACAATTTTGCATTGTGGCTTTCCATGACCGTTCCACATATGGCTAAAAAACTTTTCACCAATGCATACCTTTTTTATCTCATATACAGAGCACATATTATACTGAAATTATGTAATTGATGCACAAATTTTGGGCCGGATTTGGCTTTTACGTTGATTTACGTGTTCTTTGTGTGGTTTATTCGTACTTCTTCAGTGGATTTAACATGGTTCATTTGTGATATATCTGTGAAAGTTTCACATAAAGACCACAACATTTCTCACTTCTTCCATATATACTCACATATGACCAATATGCAATATGGATAGTGGCTGTGTGACATCGCTTTTAGACAAGACACTTGTCTAATTAGAAATAATCTGTGTGTCTTTGGACTTTTGTTTCTGCATAAATCGCTAACATTTGTCTTGCTATGGTATTGACTGGTGTGTACAGAGAAAACAGTTTTTGTGTGACTTTTTTTGCCACTGTAACATCAAATGCCATGAAAGCCATGTATTGGGATTGGCAGGTAATGGACAGAGGGGTGGGACATCCAAGCTCTTATGGCTGGACATGTTAGAACGTGGCAGAGTTAAATATTACATAAAATGTCAACAATTATCTCAAAGGGAATTCCAATTATGTGTTTCAGGCTGTAAATATGCTTATGTATGCTAGATGGGCCTATTGGTTACTTGTTTAACTGACTTGGGCTTCCCTTTTCTAACAGGCTTCAATCTGGAAGTCAAAGGTTTTTTTTCTCTTACAAACAAATGTGTGTAAATTCCGTTTAAGGCGCGCCTGACAGCATGAACGCAGTAATACAGCTCTGATATTGGCTGTGGGAATTTCAGCACCAAGGACAGTGACAGAACAGTATGTGTGTCTGTGTGTGCACTTTTGCGGCTATGCGCACACAGTGACATTAATCTGTACGTGTGAGACTGTGAGCGGTGTTGGGGCTGTCGGAGCAGGCAATCCCTGCGACTGAGGTGGGCCTGAAATGAAAGTGGAAATAGTGATGACCCCTGAGAGCTGCTGAAGACAGACCACCAAGAATAGCAGGGTTTCCTGAGCCGCTATAGCCAGCACCCCCGCTCCCTGTGTGTGCTTTCATGAGGCAGATGCTGGGCCGTTTCACCCCTCCTCGCACAGTTCTTCCCATTTTGTTACAGCACCCTTTCTCCATTCAAATGCTTAATAACTAAAAGATACAAACAAAAGTCTGATAATGTTTTTTCAGCTTTTTTTCTCCAAGAATAGACTCCTTTAATTACACACCTTCTCAGACTTCTTGTATGAAGGTGGAAGCAGCCGTGTATCCATCACTGTTATGTTAAAGAAAAAAAAATACAGTTAGCTTCCATTTTACTCAGTTTAAACAATGACGATTATAGAAGCTTTATTACATGTAATGCGTAAAATAAAATAAAAATAAAAATAATAGAAATTGATCAGAGAATTGTAAAAAAAAAAAAAATCATCATCTGGACTCAAATGAGCAAACAGGTTGGGGCTTTTATTATATCTAACTGTGACATTTTCTTTTTAGTTTAAACTGAACTCAAGGTGATGGTGAAGGGATTTTTTCCCCCTAAACAACCTGTTTATGAGAGACGTTCTCAGTTCTGCCCACCTCTGGCTGAGAGGTGGACAGTAAGAGCCACTTACTGTGATTACTTTTATCCTCAACATGTTTCATTTGACACTCTGTGCCCTTTTACTTTTTTAAAACCCATTTGCTAATGCAAATATAGTATAATTGGCTTTAAACCTCCAGGAAAAAAAACCTGCTGGTTATGAGTGGGAGACACGACTATCATTTTCTGGGATCAGTTCAAATATGTGGACATCAGATGGCGGCACACTAAACCCCCCCTGGGCTGAAAATAGGTTTAAGAAAATCTAGAAGAAATCCCACCAAATTTTCTTTTTGGCACAGGACTTTCCAAAGATATTATGGTTTGGAAATTGATTATTTCTCTATCTGTCTGCAAGTGGATGCATCAGAATGAAGAGGAGGTGGGTACTTTAGCCCCGCCCAGCATGTTTTCCACATCACAAAAACACTTCTTTTTCAAAAGGAATTTTTTCTATTTGCTCCTGAGTCACAACAGTTTGAACTAATAAATACTCAGAAATATATTTTTAGGCGTGATTTTCTTCCTATATCATCCATAATCAGAAAAAGCCACAAGACATGATAAAAACACCAAAAACATAAGTGGGTTTTTAAAGGCGCTCAATGAAATCCCCAGAATGGACATGCACAGCAGGCAAGAAGTGATACTGATGTTGATATGGCCAATAACGCCACCCAGATGTCTCCATGGAAACCAAAGGAAGTGATGAAATTAGTACACGTCTAAGTTATGTTTAAGACAAGAAAAGAAACATCATAGAGGTTGGGAGAAGCGCCACGTGCCGTCAGAATCTGACGCACAGTTAGCTTCTAGAAGGTTTTTTTAAGAACAAACACTCAATAGAAACGCTTGAGATTTTACACTTTTCAAAAAGATTTCACTTTACTGTAACAAACTTCTGAACACATTCAAACTTTGCAAAGGGTTTTATTCTTATGATGTGGAGACGCTGAAATTGGTAAACATGTTTTATCAGCCTCAGACTAGAAAAATGTAGGGTTTTTTACAAACATGTTGCCTCTGTAGGGGTACTAAGCATCTCCCATTATTATAGTCCTTGATTTAAAACTTTTCATTTTACTTGACCTTTAAATGTTTCTTTTGTCTATGAAAAATTAAAAAGCATCAAGAACCTTTTCATTAAAAAAATTCAAAAATATAATTTTTTCTTTCAAATAAAGGGCTCCTGTAGAGGTTTATTTAGTTGGAACAGTTTCACATCCTATTTTTTGTGATGCCAAATTAATATCTTCAGTTTTTTATATATATTTAGCAAGTTAAAAACCCCCAAAAACTGTGATTCTGTGTGGGATTGTTGACCTTTTACAGCATGACTGTTGCATTTAAAAGCTTTTCTTGAGATATCTGCATGCTGATAATTGAGTTTTACCACCCAGTAAAACAGTTTGTCTGAGTAATGCGTGTCATTATATTTTCCCTGCAAAAATTCACTGGTGATTATCTTTTTTTCTATACTTGAGGTCTGCAGCTCTTTGTTATTTGTCATTCATTTTGTGTGTTTTTCCCAGATAACTGTATTGGTTTCCCACATTGAGGCTTAATAGTTGTTTGTCTTGTTTTTGGATGCACATGATCAGAGGCATCCCATCTTGATTAAATATTAATTCCTACATGTAATTTTGAAACTCGATTTAAAAACAAGCTGCCATTAAAGCCATTAATGAGCTCCAGCAATGATGGATTGATGAAATAATTTCAGGATAATTACTGCTCATCAGACAAGTTAAGTTAAAACCTGGTAACGGCAGAAAACTAACAAGCGTCTCCTTAGCGTGCAGCCAGACCTCAGCCCCGGTGACAGAGAACACAAACAACCTTTGGGGATGAGACTGTTTAGAGAGCTTCATGCTTCAATTTGCATGAGAGGAGGAGAACAGGGTGCTTTTGAGGAGCAGGCAGCCGTGGGTACGGAGGATGCCCTGCAGGCTCCAGGGGCGTCCCGAGCTGATTTCACTCAGAAACACCCAGGAGAAGGCGGTGATGTGTGAAATCAGCTGGAGTGCTGATTGACTGAGAAAAAAAAACCAAGAGCCTCTCACCTCTGATTGACATCATTATAGTGAAGCTGCTTTCCTGGTAAAATGAAAGTTGCCGTTCAAGTGATTATCGAAGGCTTAGAAAGTGAAACTTGACTATTTGTTACTGAAAAAAGCTCTAGATCTTCTTTTATTGTCTGTTATAAGCTTGAATTTCCGAGGCAAAATTTAGAAGAAACATTATCCACACAAGTGTGAAAACACAAGAATCACACAGATGAGTGTTGCAGGCAAAAGACAAAAGGCAGGCAACCAATACAGCTGGAGAAAAAGCACCAAAAAAGACGTTTATAGAAGTAAACAGGAAGTCAAACCTGAAGAAAAGACACAGCTGAAGGCTGCAAAGCAGGTGAAATGTCTAAACTTTAACTCAAAGTTTAGTCAAGCTAAATTGTTAAAAATTATTATTTAAAAGTAGCTTAACTGGAGAAACAGTGAGGTATCGTTTTTGGTATGCTGTATGCAGAATGAACTGGGTGGCAGTGGCGAGGAACCTGTAACCTCAGGAAAACCTTTAGCAGAACCCGGAGGAGGGGTTTCCAGGACAAGACGGTTTCATTTTTTAATCTGCAGTTGGAAAGCAATAAAGAAATGATCACTAAGACTGTGGTCACATGTGCCATGATGCCAGTGCACAGTGACCTCAATGCAAGTTATTCAGCACATTTTGAGAGGTGGCGGGATTTGTTATATGGAGTTGGCAGTCGCATTTCTACACGCCGCACGGTGGCTGCGGAGGCTTTAAGAAAAGGGTAACATTTTACTGCGACCGGATGATTTTTTTAAGATCCACTGGAGATTTGGAGATTGCACTGTGGCCGTCCAGGAAAGCAGCAGTGCAATAGTTAACTAGACATTATACGGTAGCTGCACGGGCACACGACAAGGGATGTTGACGTGGGACGGGGGTCCTGCGATGACCAGACGTCAATCTGGTGACCCCGCCCCCCATAGGCCCTGCATATAAACGGGGAGATGGCACTGATGATTGGTGATGAAGACTCCTGCTGTGCTTGGACCTTCGTTTTCTTGGGTGCTGGGGTTTTGCTCTTGCTGGGTTTCTTGGGAGGCCTGTTGTCTAAGAATTTGTAAATTGATAAGATTATAATGACAGAGTTGAGAATGACCAGTGGTGCAGAATGGCTCGCTTTTTATATACGCCCAGGTTACCCAGGTTACCGGGTGGCTGGTGTGGCACTTGGTATGGACGGCCCCTGTCTAGAGGCATTTACACATCATCCAATCAGAGCAGCCACTGCCCTGATTCAGTAATGACGTCATCCCTGCCTTACTGTCTGCTTCCTGTTTATCGTGGAAATAAGAAAAAAAGCAAAGACCCAAGTTCTGTAATTTTTTTATTTTGAAGAGAAAGAAGTTTATTTCTGCTGTAATGAACAATACTGTTCGTACATAGTTTTAAACTCGGCATTGTAAGAACAAAAACATCCAAAATCTTGCAATGAAAATGTGTAAATCATTTAGAGAATACAAAACACAAAACGATGTGGAAACTTCGCTTTAGTCTAAAATGTCCTTTGATCAACAAATACACTAAAAAAGTCGCAATTTTGCAAAATTTGTCACATTTTTTCCAGTTTGTACTTTTTTTGTACTGCTAACGCCTGTACTTTTAAATCTTTGAAATTATGAATTTCTGTTTCATTTAATCCTATTTTATTGTAGTTACTATTTTAATACATTTATTTAGTACATTTTATTTGAAAACTCTGTGATTCTTAGTGTGTGAATTTGCCTATCAATGGGTTTTGGCGTGTAGGGGAAGATGTATAAATAAATAAATACATTTAAATCAGACAGCCATCTAGGTAAATATTAAAGTCACAAAAACTAAGCTAACCCTAATGTGTACATTTTATCTGGTGATCACAGAGAAAAATAAACTCAAATTAAACGGAGGATAAATATACAGATGGGGGGAAATACATTATGTTCTCAAACTCAGTGCTCTGTGACTGTCACCTCCCCTCCAGCCTCCTCTTGAAGAGCTTATCATATGTTCATAAATAACACTCCACAATGACACTGTTGTGATTGGTGCCTCGGGCGCCGACACCAGAGGAAGAGTCTGTGCGAGGCAGAGTGTGAAAACAGCAGGATTTCATGAGCAGGGGTGGGAGCAGGTTGTTTCTCAACTATTTTCACTACTTTGAAACAACCCAAACTAAGACTACCCAATTATGTTTTGGCCCAATTATTACATTTCCACAAACAACTTCTTATTTGATTAAAAATTACATTGAAAAACACAAATAATATAAAACAAAAATATATTAAATCGCGTTATTTGGCTAATCGCTAACTTGTCCAACCTTGTCTGGGTCCGCAAAAAGAATAATAAAAAAAAAACTCAATGAGTTTGAGGCACAAAACAGAATGTTTGCAAGTGAGTTACAATTCATGTTTAAATTGAAATTGCTAAATTGCTTTTGGTTTAAGCAAAAGTAAGACATTAAAACTCACTGCAAGAAATTACATTATAACAATAGCTGCTGATGACTGACCATAGTGGAAAATAGAAATCTTTTAGACTTTTCATCCATCTTGGTGGATAGTAACCCACTAAAATACGGCACAACACCACCGGATGGGGACAACATCTGCACTCAGGCTAAGATTGTTATGGACCAGAGAAGCTGGACAGGGAGAAGTCCAACAAGCACGGATTAGTACAGATTACCTGGTGTGAATAGATTTGTTTTTTTTTTAAGCATAGAATGAGACACAATTTCTACAAGCATTTATCTTCTATCACCCTGAAGTATGAAAGGAATAATCCTACAGACGGAAAACAGGATTTGAGCGTTTTATTTCCTTTCTTGTAATATAGATATTTGAAACCACCAGTCATCTTATTGCTCAGAGATAATAACTGATATGTTTTCTTAATGGTAATTTTCTCTCACTACAGAAAGCCGCTAAGTATCCTCTCATCTGCACAGTTATTAGTAAGGAGGTAATCACATTGTGGATATATGAAGCAAGCGGGTCTCTGTGGTGCAATGAACCAAGTCACAAATCAATTTTTTTTTAAATTACAATTTCATCTGTAAATACAACTGAACCAACACAAAGGCATTTATGTGAGAGCAACATCTGTAACAGCTGCTTTAATAGAAGTCAGATTGAACTATCTAATTGCATGTCAGTGTTCTGACCATCAAGTCACTACAATAATTCTGTTGTGAAACGGGAAACGCTTCATGAATGGAAGTCCCAGAAACTTCACATACTCCAGGGTCTGGAATGGTGGTTCAGAGAAATCTCCCAGCAGTCTCAGGGGACCTTTCAGGCGTTGGTACAAGCATCCTGATTTAGTGCATCAGCACTTGACTGTCATGATTGCACATGACGGGATTGTTCGTGACACTCGTTGAGAGTGCAATCTTTAATGTCCGTTTGCACACTTGTGTTTGCAAGCCATGGCTCCTCCTCCATGATGAATGTCGGCTCCATTTATCTGTGACGCTGATGCTGCACAGACGAAGTGACAACGCGCTGATGGATCATCCAGCGCCACTTTTGCCTCAGAGACATGCTGAAAACATCTTTATTCAGGGGAGAAATGTGCGTGACGGCAGTTCTTCAGCTCACTGGGTCCACTTTTCTTTGATTTTCTTTCCCCCTCCCCTGTCCTGTCTGTTTCTGTGTCTTGATCCGAAAGCAGCGTGCTGGGTTTTGATGATGCCTGCCTGTTGTGAGGAGAAAACCTAAAAAAATGAAAAAAAAAAAACGCTGAATTTTTCTATCACAGCACTCTTGAGTTTTCTATCCACATTTGTGTGCTTGTTTGCTGATCTCGGCAGGTTTTCTGTTTCTGTCCCTTTTTGACCTCGCCTCTGTCTGCTGAAGTTTCCTGTTTGTCATTTCTGTCTTTTTGTAGATCTGCTACTTCAATGTCCAGTTGCTTTACTGGTCTTATTTTGTCTTGTTCTGATCTGTGTAATCCTGGTATTTTCTCTCTTTATTTGTTGTAACTTTTCCAGCAGCTCAGCAGCAGAGTTTCAAGGCCTCTTTTAGAAAAAAAGCGAAGGCCTTGAAACTCTGCTTGTGCTTCAGAATGTAAAAACTTTTAAAAGACTTAATCTATTTAAATAAATAGCAATGCTTTTATTCTTTTTATTACTTTGAAAGAACATCTGCTAAGGATATACAGTAATTCTAAGCAATTCACATAACAGTCTGAAATTTCAGGCCAGAACTCGTACTTAAACCACTGGACTGTAGGTGGCGCTACACTGCACATTGCTAATTACTAACACATAGTTAAGTTAGGTTAACTTACCTTTCTGTGATCAAACTTGCTAAACTAAACATTATCCTGAAGGTTACAACTACCAGATCAATTTTTTTAGTAAATAAGAAAAAAAATGTTGATTTGGAGCCTCTTAATACTACATGCTAGCTTTCCTTTTTCTTTTTCAAAGGACGCATAGTTGTTAAATAACAATTTTACTATAAATAAATAAAAAACAATAGTAAAATAGGAAACAAATAAATAAACAAATAACAAATAAAATTGTAAAATAAAAAGTTAAATAAAACAAATGTAAAGTAACAAAGTTAAAGTCATCTTATATTGTTAAATATTTTCTAATCATATTTCCTTAGTTATTAACCCCTCGATGCCGGAATTGAATTCCAGCTTTAAAAACAAAACAATGTGTAGTTTTGGAGCCTAAGTGTTTTGATGCATATCCACATCAGTAGTTTAAAGACAATTATTAAACATGTTTGAGTAAAAAACTCAATTTGACCTCGACAAAATTAAAACTGTGAAATTGCGCGGGGCTACAAATGAAATATTTATTGTCCTAAATAGTTCCCGTGCTAACTTAGCATATAAACTGGGTGAATGCTCAATTCTGATTGGCATATATATATATATATATATATATATATATATATATATATATATATATATATATATATGTGTATATATATATATATATATATATATATATATATATATGTATCCGTCCAGCGTCCATCCGTATGTATGTATGTATGTCCCTAGCATACATGGAGCACCACAAACAAGTGGCTGGAATAATATACAGGAACATGTGTGCAGAATATGGACTGGAAACCCCAAGGTCAAAATGGGAAACACCTCCGAAGGTGGTAGAGAATGAAAGGGCAAAGATCCTGTGGGACTTCCAGATCCAGATTGATAGGATGGTAATGGCGAACCAACCAGACATTGTAGTGGTGGATAAAGAACAGAGGAAAGCCGTTGTGGTGGATGTGGCAGTGCCAAGCGATGGGAACATCAGGAAGAAGGAACATGAGAAACTGGAGAAATACCAGGGATTCAGAGAAGAACTGGAGAAAGCCTGGAAAGTGAAGGTGACGGTGGTGCCTGTGGTAATTGGAGCACTCGGGGCAGTAACCCCCAAGCTTGAGGAGTGGCTACAACAGATACCTGGAAAGATCTCAGACCTCTCAGTCCAGAAAAGAACAGTGCTAGGAACAGCTAAGATACTGCAGGACCCTCAAGCTCCCAGGCCTCTGGTAGAGGACCCGAGCTTGGAGGAGAAACCACATGCGGAGGGTGACAGGGGCTTTTTTTTTAATATATATATACTAAACCGAATTGCTAAACACCACTTTCCTCCACTGGTTAGTCCTCATCCACCAGCTGCAGCAGAATGAGGTCAGTGCAGGCTCAGTAGCCGTTACTATGACGACGCGGCAAACCACGTCTCACATAGTGCTAATATTTGATTGAATGCTTATTTCTTTTGGCGGTGGTATAAACAAAGTGCATTAAGTTCTGATAATGGACACCTAAATGGGCAAATCTCTTATGGCTGAGGCGCTCTTTTCTTTCTGTTTAACTGTTTTACATTTAATTTGGGAAGATTAGCATTTCAGACCTGCTAGTAAATCAGCTAGTATGTGGATAAGTGAGAGTGACCTAACATTGTTCTTCTTTTCAGCGGTTTAAATCTTATTTGGTTCATTTGGGATGTAACTTAGCTTTAATCTGGCATTTGGACTCTTCCTGCCTGTTTTGGTTTGTCCTTCAGCTCTGTGCTCGTCATGATTCAGGGTTTTCCACTGCGTCTTGAGCTCATTTTACTTACATTTAAACGCCATCAACTGAGGAAGATGAGTTCTTTCAGCTCACTAAAAACTAATTTTCTTGTGGAAACAAAGGGTCATTTGTGTTTCCTCTGTTTGCACAGGAAATATTGATTTTTCTGGCTGCGTCGTCTCTTCCCTCCCCATCCGTCTGCATCACTGTTGACTGTTCCTTCTTCCCCATCGGTTTCCTCTAATTTATTTCCTCTGTCATCTAATGAACTTGATGTTGTTCTATCCTTCCAGTGTGACCCAGGAGAAGCCACCAAGCTGCTGTATGACCTGCTCTACACCGAGCCCATCAAGATTGTGCTGATGCCCGGCTGCAGCGGCGTTTCCACGCTGGTTGCAGAAGCTGCTCGTATGTGGAACCTCATTGTGGTGAGTCTTGATTGTTATTACCAAAACAGCCTGAAGTCACCCACATGGTTTTGATTGTCCAAGTTTTGTCAAATTTGCAGCTTCTTTGAGTCTCATCTACGTGAAATCTCAGAAGATTCACATGAAAAATTAGAATTCAGACAAAAGAAAAACAAAAAGGCTTTCAAATCTCCAGAGGTTTTTATGTGGCTCCTGCAGGTGCTTTGTGTGTTTACTGCTGGGTTGTGGTTGTGCAAAAAACTGGCTGGGAAACAGAGAAGCAGGAACATTTATGAACGATGAAAAGATCAAACCTCCTAACCCTGGACAACCTATAAGGACACAGGAAAGTCAGTTTCTGTCATTCTTTAACTTATCCCTAAAAATGGGATTTCAAATGTTTTTAAAAACTCACCAAAACTGATACACCATTCCTCTTGCTTGATGTTACCATAGCAACCACTTGGAGACCCACTCCAACTATATTTTTTTCTATTGTAAAGTTCCGAGTTGTCTTTTAACTCTGGTTGTGCAGTTTTTATTAAAAAAATCAACAAGTCTGTACTGTTTTTTTAAGACATATTGCCTGCAGCGCAGCAGGAGATCATTAGAAATTTGCCCCTGGGTTGTGGCTGGGTACTGTTGGCGCGCAAGTGTCCCTACGTTGATATCCCAGCATGCCTTTGTTCACAATATCCCCCCTAGCCAACAGCTCCTCACAACCACAAGCTAAAATCGTCGTAGCAAAAACCAGCGAGCAATATCTGAGCCGTCGATCCGTGCAGTTTTGAGCCAGACGGCAGCTCAGATGAGGAAGATGAAGACGTTAACAGATTTATTTGTCTTCAAGTGGAGTTTTTAGAATTGGAGTGAAGTATTGAGGCTTGGCCAACTCATGGTAGCTGCTGCGTCACAAACACGGGTTTTCATATGCCCTTGATCCATCACGATTTGAATAAAGAAATACTTTTCAATTGAGTTTTAATCTTAAATTGCGTTATTTATGTCCTCCATTAGGCCTGCACAATAAATCGCAAATTTATCGTTAAGCTGTGCAATATGCATATCGCAAAAGACGGCGAAAATTGCAATAAATGTTTACCTTAAATGTGCTAAAATAATCTTATAGCAGCTTAAAGTATTTAACAAATCCAATAAATCCATTTATGCATTTGACCAACCGGATGGATGCCTTTACACTGTTGACCAATCGGATGGAGATGTTTTATGTTTAGATGAGGGTCAATTTGAAACTGTTGATAGTTTTGGTTGTTTTGCTATTTGTTCATGTTCCGCAAGTTATATCGTCATCGCAAAATTGATCATTAATATCGTGAGTTTTCCTCATATGGTGCAGCCCCATCCTCCATCATTAGAAAAATGCTGCAAGAACACCAAAAACATGATTTTCATTTGAGCACGTTTTTACATTTTGAAGTAACGAAGCCTCACGGAGCTCAAATTTATAAACCCTTGTGCTAACTTAGCCTTCATTGTAACATTTAGAACAGCTAAATGCATTTATAGTGTTGTTGGGAAATATTTTCTTATTTTTTTAAGGTTTTTGCAATTTTTTTTTACTCAGCGATGCAAATCTTCTATCTGTTGTTCAAATAATCTAAAATAAACCAAAATAAATGCAAATTTCAGCTATTTTCTTTGTTGTTGTTTTTTTTTTTTTTCTGAAAAACACCTGCCCGGGCCATTTGGAAAAGTATTTGTTTGTTGTAATTGTAATTTTTTGGGGGGTGGAGCTGCTGGAGGCTCTGTCTCCTGCTGATCTTCTGTACTTGTTCTTTAGGATATTCTACTAATTGCCCTTAATGTCCCAAATCAATACTTTAGTTGTTTATTGATTTGTTGCTGTTCTCCTTTAATTAGTGCTGAAACTTCAGCAGCTGGGTTCGTCGCACTCCTCTGCTGCTCCCGTGCCCTGAAAGAGGCGTAAAGATTTACGACGGGTGTTTTTCACAGCATGCAGGATCTTTCATTCTGGAGGAAATCTGTGGCTGCTGTAGATCTTTTGCGTGTCATCTCGTGCTTTGTTTGTTGCATCCATCTTCTCTTGATCTGTCTTCCTGCCACTCAAAGCTTTCATCTTATTAGCTTTGTCCCATAATTGAAGTTTAACCCGGAGATTACTCATCGAAAACAGCCAGCTCTAGAGGTTGACGTGTGCCCCCCCTTTTTCATGGCTGGCTTTTCTCTTTGTGTTCCCCTCTTCATTAAAATCTTTCCTCTGCTTTTTGACTTCCTCGCCTTCCTCCTCATCTGGTGTTGCTGCCTGGAGCCGGTTCTTTTCTCTGTGTCAGCCTGCTTTATTTCTTTTTCTTCCTTCCTCCTCTTCCATCCCTTTCTCCGTCTTTCTTTCTCACCCACTCTTCCTTTCCGCCTCGGCTCCAGCAGCCGATTCTCCGCCACAGACAAAAGGATCTGTCTGTCTTTACTACACGCCGCCGCTGGTGCAGCCTCCTTACCGCCACACTCAATTATTCCTGCACGCTCTGCGACTGCAGGAGCCTCCTCGCATGTCAAACAGCCTCATCAGAGCAGCCGCCAGGCAAAAGCACCCTCTATTTCTGGACACCGATCAAGGAGGGGCTCTCCATCGCCTTCTCTTGGCACAACCCTAATCTGATCTCTCATTGTCAAAGCATTGATCTGATGGGATGAAAATCTGAGGGTTTGTTTGGGGTTTTGGGGAACTTTTCTCAACTTTTGCTTCTTTAGCACTTCTCTGTACTGCATCACTATTATTATTACTAGTTTTTTTTCAATCTAAATTTGTCTGTTTTTTTTCTTTTGTTCACATTTCAGCATACATTCTTTCTCTTTTCACAAGCTCATTCTGGCAAAGAGAAGCAAAAACTTCAGGGTTTTTTTTTTTCCATTTGCTGTTGATCAAATGATTTTGAAGCATGTTGTTAACCAAATTGAGAAAACTAGATCTTCCTAATTTGTCACATTTCCTCCACCAGCATGTTTGTTTTCCTTCCTCTAATTTCATTTGCGGCTCGCCTCCGAGACTCGAACATCTGCTCCCAACAAAGTTGACAAGAAATCCTGATACTCCCTGAAATTGCGCTCTTCTAGAAAATGTAAATTAATGACTTTAATTAGGCCTTAATTCGTCCTCTATTGGCGTCATGAGGACGCAGTTTGTTGTTTACCATGGTGCGTTTATTTCAGATTATTTATTTAATCACCAACTGTCACTGTTTTATGGCTTTTTGATTTTCTGTAGTAACATGTTTGTGATGGACTGCTGCAAGTTTTTAAATTGAGACCGAAAACAGACGTGAAAAACTCCAGGATTTTAAAGTTTAAAAGGTCAAATTATAATATTTTCCTGTGTTTTCTGTGAAAAAGACCCTTTTTTAAAATTATTTATGTGTAATTTTCTTTTTTAAATGAACATCAACCTAATTATACTTTAACATAAAACTACGACTATGACTATGACAAAAAACTATGACATAAGGGGCTTAAATGAGGATTTTATGTATGTATTTATTTTTATTTAATGTGTTTCCGCCTGGAAACCGAAACAACTCGGATGAAACATTTGTGATTCTTTTCACTCATGTTTATATTTGTGCTTTCACTTTTCTGCCAAATTGTTTGAATTCAGACACTTTGGAGAATCTCAGTCAGATTTAAGTGCAGATCTGTGCAGAATGTTTATTTGTGATTTCTTCGATCCATTCACCTGCTCCATTGTGCTTTAGGATTTCTGGGAGCTTAGGTCTTGAAGGACCACACCATCAAACTACCTCCCCCATGTGTGTCTGATGTCCTTGGGTCCAGATGTTTAAGGACTTCCAGAAAATTCCTTTTCTGTCTCATCAAAGTATTTGTCTAAAAGTCTTTTTCTGACAGTTGAATCATGAACTGAGTGTAGGCACCTTTTTTCTATCTCCTTTTGCTTCCTCCATGACCTGGATGCGTTCTTGATCTCATTTTGGTTGGTTCTCCTCTCTTCATGGGGTTCTTCATGAGTGATTGACATATCTCTTTGTGTTTCTCTGGAGTCCAAAAGCTGCAGAAATGTTTATTAAGGAGCCTTTTGCACTGAAACATGTCAGTTCTGGAATATCTTTAGTTGTGGGATAAATTTTTTTTATTTTTTTTTTCATTCTGTTGTGCTTTCGGTTTCTGAATAACAAATCGATATTTATTACATGAGTATTTGTCCAGTAAACACATTTGAACTGTCAGTAAAACAAACAAAAACAGGAAAATGTTGCAGTTTCTGTGTCTGGCATCGATTATAAGCCATGACATTGATGGAAAAACTGGATCCAGTATTTGGAAACGGATCTACGATGTGTGCTAGCGCCACATGCAGGACACCGGTCTCATTACAAACAGGGTGGAGCCAAAGACGCCCATGAACAAACATTTGCTGGTCCTCAAACTGTCTGTTTACTTCTGCTGCTAGAACTGCAAAGAACATGTCGTCAACAAACATCCTCACTTTGGGCTCATCTGGACCAAACACCAACAAACGCAAAGTTTGACTTTCCAGATGTTTATGTTCATAAAAAAAAAAAGACCTAGAACCAGTCACATTTCTTATGAACCCCCCTGGTCTCGTGTTAATGTCTGCCGCCTCCACATGTGTCTGTGCTCCAGTCCTTGCTTCCCTTGTTTCTTTGGGGATTTTGCACACAACCCCACATCCATCACGGAGCCACCTCTGGCCCCCACTGGTTAACATCCTGCGCCTGTACGTGAAATGGGGCTGGGACCGGAGCTGTGGAGGTGGGGGCCGTGTAATGGCTCCCTATGCAGCACTTTCCTCACTGTAAAGAAGGCTGTCGTGGGTTTTATCTCCAGTTGCTGCTGGGGGAGCCTCTGAAAGGGGGGCATCAGTCTCCGTGTTCCACCAGCCTGCTTCCTGTTTGCTACTGCAGACACAAACCTTCTGCCTCGGTTTTATGTCTTACACCAAATGTTTGGAAGAGCTCTGCTGCACCCCCCCACACACACACATGCACAGATCTGCTCACCACAGGATAATAAGGTGACTTTTTCTCTTGTCTGGTTTGTAAAAGTAGAGTGTGATATCCCTGGTTTGTCTTCAGGACAAATCCTGCTGGAAATTCTGAGGGTAAAAGGCTGTATTCTAATCACTATTTATTATTCATGATTTAAACGCAGAGATTAAAAAACCCGACCTCTGTCAGGGAAAATGAAACTCTGCCTCATCAAGGATCACCATAGCAACTTCCCAAAGTTTCAATCCACGAGGTTGAAAGAACAAAAGTTTCCTTCACAGTCACGAAAAAACCCAAGCAGAGACTCTGTTACAGTCTTGTCTTGTGTGTAATCTTCAGATTACAAACGTTTTTTTTATTACATTTTTCAATGTCCTCGCCCTGCTGTAGAATCACGCCGCGTTCAAATTGATCTCACTTTTTTAAGGAACATATAATGAGCGGCGAGATTGACTCCTCACTTTTGAAAGGCTGCTTTGGACTCCGTGTGCCACAGAAACCACACAACAATTCCAATGTTCCATTTGCTCGTGTTTTAACAGTTAAATTTGAGTCATTTTGTCATATTTGTATATTGGTAAACACTTTTGTCTCTTCCTGTCCTCACCTTGACTTTAAGATGACTCCTGAAATTTTAAATCTTTTAAAATATAGGCTATCAAAGGTTTGTGAAACCTTGAAATAATGCATCTCTCTGTTTTAATACATATTGTTATTTATGCTCATAGGACAAGTATTTGATTGTTTTTGGTTTTAGTGGGTGAATTTGCCTATCATTGGGCTTTAGTCTGTTTGCACAAATGCATAAATGAATAACATCACATTGAAAAAGCGACATCACAACGATGGTGTCTAAGTCTCAAAAATAGATTCTTACAACTGTTAGAGAAAAGAGATTCAGAGCTAAAGATTGTCCCAATTTGAAGTGATTAAAATTTCAGTCAATGCTGTCCCATTAAATATGTTTTAAGTTAATATTTTGGTAAATTATATCACAGAGATTCAAAAAACATAATGATTTGCCCCATAAATTATAGGAGGTGAATGCTACGGATCTGTTATTTTTATTTTCAATACACCTTTTCTGTCAATCTTAGTTTATGAAACAAAGTTTTATTCAGCTTATGGCGCTGGGGGGGGCGGAGCCCTGTTTCAGCGTTGGAGGCGAGGGCCATTCTGTAATTTTTTTTATGATCAGAATCAAAGAGTTTATCTGCAGTCCTCATGGGGAAGATGAAAGGTGTGAGGATGAGAGTCAGAAATGGGAACATTCTGTCTTTCTGCGCATTTCCTCTCTGTTCTTTGCCGTCTGAACCAAACGGTGATGAGGAGCCGGACTTGGAGCCTGCGTTTGATTGAAGTCTGTTTACTATAGATAGCCGTATTGCTCTGTTTTGTTACCCCCCCCCCAGTATCTTTGCTTATCTGTCAGTTTTTCACCTCCTTCACTCTCGTCTGCCTCCTCAGCTGTCATATGGCTCCAGCTCGCCCGCCCTGTCCAACCGCCAGCGCTTCCCCACCTTCTTCCGAACGCACCCCTCCGCCACCCTGCACAACCCCACCAGGGTGCAGCTCTTCCAGAAGTGGAAGTGGACGCGCATCGCCACCATCCAGCAGACCACGGAAGTCTTCACCTCCGTCAGTCCTTTTGTCTTTTTCTCGTTTCAAACCCGCCTCGCTGAGCCGCTTGTGTCCTCAGGCAGCTCCTCTTTAACGGTCACCTGATGACTGATGGGGGATTTTCTGAAGCCATTTGTCAGAATATTGGTTGTGAGAAATATTGATCGGGCCACATATCTCTCTCAGGAAAGGCGGTCGATGGCGTGGAAGCTGCCTTGTTTCCTCTAATGAAAGTTAATGACTCTGCTGGCTTGGCGCTCCTCCCTGGTATCCATTTTTGTCTAAAGGCCCGCTCGCTCCCACGCTGCCTCTCTTGTTTATCACACATGAGCAGAGTGTCCATCACTCTCCTGGCATTTCTCATATAAACTGCAGGATCTTTTATTTGCTTTTTCCCTCCCTGCAGACTTTCTTTTGTCTCTGTCTGTAATCTCAGCCTGTCACCTCTCTGTGCGTTCAGCTGCCGTTCTAACACCCCCCCCCCCTCGCCGTCTGTCTCCTCTCCGTCCGTCTCTTTCATCTGCCAGACGCTGGATGATCTGGAGCAGAGGGTGAAGGAGGCAGGCATCGAGATCAGCGTTCGTCAGAGTTTCCTCACCGACCCGGCTGTTGCTGTCAAGAACCTCAAGGTACTTTGATTAAAAATTCACCTCAGCTGCTGGTTGACTTCCCCCCCACCCCACCCGCCCCCAGCTTTCCTTCTGCTCCGAGCTGCATTTGCATAGAGTTGATTGGATCTAGGAAATGAATGCAGCGTGTTAATTATGAAGCAGCAACATGTGCCGTCCTGTGAAGCAGCAGGACCTTAGATCATTGTGCTTCCAGATAAAAACTTCCTCCTTTCAAAATGAAGAGAGCTTCTCAATGACTGCTTTCAGCGCCAGGACGCCAGGATCATCGTGGGACTCTTTTACGAGACAGAAGCCAGGAAGGTGTTTTGTGAGGTGGGTGCCATTTTCTGCTCCATCTCTCCCAACAGGCATCCTTGTTAGCGGAAACTCAGTTCAGTAATTAGTCGTTTGAATGCCCGAAAGAATACCTGAGAGTTATACAACGTGATACCCCCCCCCCGCCTTACTGCAGGTGTATAAGGAGAAGCTGTATGGAAAGAAGTACGTCTGGTTCCTGATCGGCTGGTACGCTGACAACTGGTTTAAGATCAAAGATCCGGCGATCAACTGCACAGCCGAGAACATGGCGGAGGCTGTGGAGGGTCATGTGACCACCGAGATCGTCATGCTGAACCCAGAGACCGTCCGCGGGGTCTCCAACATGGTGAGAACTATTTCACTGGTATTGTCCTGAACTCCAGCATCAACATGCTCAGATGTTTGGTGGATGCTACAGACCAGCAAAGCGCATAATCTGGCATTTGATTACCTGCACCTATCTGCCTCCATCCCTCCATATGGAAACAGAAAAGCTGCTTTATGTTATAAAAGCACATTTCTTAAGTTTATAGCACATAGATCAGGCTGTTTATCGTATTGAAACGTGGTAATGACCTAGCTCTTCTGTTCTCTTAGTGAGACTAAAAGAAAAAACAGAGGATCAACAATTCTACGAAGTTCCCATAACAACTGTGCAAATTTAATGTAAATGCAGATTCAAAACAAACTAGCAAAAAAAGGTAAATGGGCATAAAATCACAAAAAATGTTCAAAGCTGAATGTGGGATGACACCATACCTGTATGCCCCTGTTGGCCTGTCTGGCTGAATTGATGCTCGTTCTTCAGATCTGTGGTCAACGCCTCCGGCAGACTTTGATACCTTTAAACCTCGAATTTTCCAAAAAAAAATGTGGGTCCAAGGAGCCCAACTGCTGGCTATTTTAGAGTCGCAGAATTAAAGCTCAACTGTCCATCAAAAAGCTGCAGCATGTATAGTTTTAATCTTCAATGTAAAATGAAACAACAATTTTGATGAAGTTTGTCTGTAGTACATTTTTTGTTTGTTGTTCACCTTTCGGCACGTCCGATCAGGAGTCACCACAGCGAATCAGCTCTCAAGGATTCACGCTGGTGGTTTGGTGGTGGTTTGGGGACCAGCACAGGGACTTGGGAACGAGGATCATAAGAGGCTTTCATCTGTAGTGGCTCACAGCAAATTCACAGATCCATTACGTAGTTCAAGTACATGTAAACACTGTAAAAGTACTTTTACTTTAGTTACAGGAAGAACATTTTGTTAACTGGATGAATCTAAAAAAAATACCCATTCATGATACAGTGATAGTAAAGAACGTTACATTAATGATGTATTTTTATTTCTTACCAGTATTTCTTTGCACCTGTAACAACTACAGAGATGAAAGATTTTTGTCTCTAGAATCAGATCAAACTTTATTTATAAAACAGTTTCCATACAAGAATAACGCAAAATGGTTTACAGGCTTAGAGTCATAAAAAAAACAGAATTGTAAAATACACAGAGCTCTCTGCATCCAAGATGGCACAAAATTACACATGAGCAAAACTCAGAATAGAAATAGAAATAGAAACCAACGTGGAAACTAGAATGAAAACCTGTTTTGTTTGGAAGTGAAGCTGCAAACTGCGGTTACTTTTATTCCAAGTCTGGCTTAAGGAGGAGAAGCATGTGTTCTCCATAGCAGAACACTGACAGACGTGTATTTTAATCAGCTTGGTTCAGAGACACGGACTGTAAAAAGTGATCACAATCAGTGTTACACCTTTAGGCAGCCACTGCTGCATCAATGAGACAATGTTTGAAACTAGAGGGAATTATTTCCTAGAAAGCTCGGCTTCTGCCGTGTTTATTTACATTCTGCATGTTTCTAGCGTGGGGGCCGAGTGTGGGACCTCGAGAATCTTCTTTCTTTGTTCTGTAGATGTGTCTTGAAGCCTCTTTTTGCTCCCCTGCTGTGCAGAGAGAATCTGAAACAGATCTTTCTTGACTTTGTGTGCAGTCATGCTGCGAGTAAGATTGGAGTTTCAGTCTGAGGCACATTTATAGACTTTTGTTACTGAAACTAAATGCTAAAAATGTTCATTTTCAGGGACGGAGTAAAAATTATGTCGTTTTTATTTATTTATTATACTTTTATATGACGTCAAGAATAGTTTCCAAGCAGTTAGTCTTGTTTTTTTTGTGTTGCAGTTTAAGCTCTTAGGTTGTTCTTGGGGTTATTTTTTTTAGCTGTGAGTTATTTTTAAGAAAAGTTGAGTGCTGGGAGCATTAACGGCAGAGCTTCAGTGAACTGCAGCTGACCTGGATCTATTTAATGTGCAGAACCCGCTGAGAATGCTGTGGATTATTGTCTTTAAGTATCAGTGGCTCCTGGTTTTGAGCGTCCGTTATCATTTTGCATGAAGCTTGTTTAGCTTCTCAGGTTTCTGTCATGTTTTCCTCCGCTAATCCTCTTATTCCGTCTTTTCCACACCGCATCTCTCCTTTTGTTTAACCTTCTGTGGCTCTGCTGAACGGTTATGGATCATCATTTCATTTGTCTTGTTTACTCGTCTCCCCTTCAGCGTTTTGCCCTCCTACAGCACCTCCCTTCTCTTTCGCTCCATCAGCAGGTGTAGTTTGTATTCATGAAGCACCTGCCACTACCTGCTGATCCAGCTGCTGATGTGCCGGCCAAAATTACAGGGAGACCCTCTGATTTTAGTCACTTTCTTTCAATCCGGCCTCATAAATCTGAAGTTGGATGACGTTGGACAAGCCTGAATGCCGGCCGTGCTCGCTCAGCAACACTGTCAGCCGGTTTCCAGGGGGGCAGACTGAAACGCTGAAAGGCAGAGGATGTTTCAGCTTGATAATTGGACATGATTGAACTGGAGGTGTGTCGGCCCGATTTAGTCTGGAGAAAACCACAGAGACGCTTTGATGAGGTGTGAAAAGGTAATGATTGGTGTTTAATAGAAACGACAAAAACCCTCTTTTGTGAGGAAGGAATATTTAAATTAAACTCCCCCCCCCCCCCTCTCTAAACCTCACCCGCAACACGAACACATAGATTAAGAGGATTTTCTTATCAATGCTTTTCTCTGAAATTTTTCTTGGAGCTCATAGTTGTATTTTATCAAACTATAACCGTTAGCAACAAATTACAAGAACATTCATGTGGGAGTTTTCAAAGTAACTCAAAAACTTTCCATTTTCTTGGCTGTCGCGGAAAAGCCCCCCCACCTCTGTTGTTCCCCAGTTTGAAGCAAACCTGGAAATATCCAACGTTGCACATCTGAAAACTGGTTTCAGAAAGAGCATTTTCCTATTAAAGACCCACTCCAAGGTGATCTCAACTTGTTCTGTGGCATTTTTCAGATGATGGAGGACATATTTAAAGACAAAAAAGCTTGAAATTGAGCTATCTCTTTATTCAAATCATTGTAAATCAGGAGCAGACAAAAAAATGTTAATTGGAAAAATCTGGTCGGTGTGATGTAGAAGCTACAGCACGCCACAAGCTTCCTGCTCCGCTCCATTTTAATGCATCTTCTTGTGGACGACTAGATCCATGTGTGTCTTTGTTTTCCTCATCTGAGCTGGAATGTGGCTCACAACTGTTCACATGGATAGCTCCAATATTGCTTTCCATTTTAGTTCCACTACTAATGTTAGCTTGAGCTGTAAGCTAGCGGGAGAGCGTGCAAACAGAGGGATGTTGGGAAGTGAGGGTGGGGTTGCTCTGTGCCAACGCTACCACCTACAACTCAAAGGTGAATTTCTAACGAACTCCTGCCACTTTGCAGGAAATCTAAAAACACATGTTTTTGGATTTAGCCTAAAAACCGGATAATCATAATCAAAAGACCACTGGAAACAATTTAAAAATATATCAAAGTATGGTTGGAGTGGGACTTTAATGTGTAAAAAATGCGTAAAACCTTTTGCATGTTCAGGGTTTTTATCAGTTGTACTGGTCTGGATCTTCCTTATCTAAATGTCAATCTTTGACACGTTCCTGGAAAAGCTTTGTGTTTTTACTTCTGTTTAGATTTACTGCTCCAGTCAGCAAATAAAAAAAAGTCAAACTTTCCTTTTCAGTCATAGGAACTACAAATAATCTCACATCTGATGCAAATTACTGCCTGAAAACATAAACGCTTCATCCTAACTGTCTTTGCAGTTACATGTGACAGAAATATGGAGATAAAAATGTAGATTTTTTTTTTTTGAGTTCCAGTTTTTGTTTGAGATAAAAGAGACATATTTAATCTCTGAGCTCAGTTCATTTGAGACCAGCATTCAGTACAGCGAGTCCTTCAACAGGCTGGATGAACATGTTCCTCATTGTTGCTTGAGTGACATTTGCAAACTGCAATCTTGCTGTTCACGTCTGTGTTTGATCCTTTTCTGAACAAAGCTAATCACCTGCAGGCTCCGCCTCCACAGTTTCTTTATGGATTTGTTTCAAATTTCTCCTCCGACTCTTTGAGCTGGCATATTGTACCAAATGTCACACTGCAGCAGTCAGCTGAGCTGGCACCACTCTGAACGCCGAGGGCCGTTTCTGTCGGGAAAAAACTTTGAAAAGCTCAGGTTCCTTCTAGAGCGGGGAGGCCCGCGCAGCTCGTATATCAAAGCTGCCACTTTCCTTACCGTCCAAGAAAATGAAAAAAGGTTTTAGCTGGAGTGCTACATAAAAGGGCCTCAGTTTGACACACGGCTGATCGAAGCACCAATCTTTGGACTGAACACTAACCGAGTCAAAGCTCATTTATTACTTCGCCATTGGAAAAGGCTGGAAAATGTTTAGTTGCACACTTTGTGTACTTGGTCAGAAAAGGTTTCTGGGCATGAGGCCACTCTGCTGAAAAATGCTCCATAAAATGTTGTAAAAAACCTGCAGCATTCTGAGAAAGTATTGTTCTGAATCTTTTCTGAAACAAAAGACAGACACAAACTGGAAGGCAGCTCATGTCTTCTTATCTTCCCTTCCATCAGACGTCGCAGGAGTTTCTTGCTGCCTTGATGTCCCGTCTGGGGGGGAAGAACCCGGAGGAGACCGGTGGCTTTCAAGAAGCCCCTTTAGCCTATGACGCAGTGTGGGCTCTGGCTCTGGCTCTCAATAAGACCGTGGCACCTCTGAAGGCCAGAGGTCGACGCCTGGAGGACTTCAACTACAACAACCACGACATCACGTCTGAGATCTACCGAGCGCTCAACACCAGCTCCTTTGAAGGGGTTTCGGTGAGTCAGTGAAAAGGATGCTGGGACCTGCATATTTTATGGGTCAGAGCAAACTTTTGGTTTTTTGGTGCGTTTCGAAAGGTTTCTGCACCGCTCAGGTGTCCTCGGTGTGAGGCGATGCATTAAAGGCTGAACTGTCCTCCAGTAAAATAAAGGTTGCAGCTTCTGGTGTGTGGGAACAGCAGGCAACGGTTTTGGTGCATCTGGATCCACAGAGGTTCAGACGGTGGAGGCGGCATAAAGGCACCTCTGTGAGCATTCATGCTGACCCTTTGATGGCGGTAGACTTCTAAGCGAGATGCTCCTTTCATACTTCAACCTGCTGTCTTTGCATTGTGTCCTCACTGAGATGGCACGTGAACACGTGATCACAGCAGCGACAGTTTAACTCAGTTCATTTTGGTATCAGTCACTGAAGTAGGTGGAGGACTAACATGCGTTTAAGACAGTTTGAAGGATGTCACTTATGTGAGGCTAAAACCAGCAATACAGACATGCAGAGGCTCTGAGATGTGGGCATCTGTCTGAGCGTGATGTCTTTGCTGACGGATGGATGCTGCATTGTAAGGAGTGGTCCCCAACATTTTTCGTGCCACACACCCGTATATTATGTTCAGACACAATATTTTCTTGGACGGGTCTGAATGAGGTTGAAGTGGGCATTCGATTCCATTTTTTTTCTTTTCTTTTAGCCTCCAGTTCTCCTTTAACCTATGAGGCTAAAGTTTATCTTCATCCTCTGTAAAACACATCTGCAGCAGCTGTAAACTTATTTTTGTAAAACTAAATTTCATGCAGGGACCAATAAAATGCGATAAAGGTTTTCCCTTAACCCTGGAAGTTACAAAATCAGACGCCAACTTCAGCCTCATCTGACTTTTACGGTGAAATGAATAAATATAAAGTCACTAAAACTGGTATTTTCTAAATATAATAAACATGAATCCACAGTTTGAACAGATGTATTAACAGCATCCTCTTCACAATAGAAAGCTGGTTGCTAAATATTCTGCTTTATTATTATAGTTTAAGGGAACAACTGGCACAAAAAAATCCATATAGGGAGTAGAATCTCCTGGTTTTTGTCTGTTAACTGCAGCTTTCTTTAATTTTAAAGTGGGGGGCTCTTCTTCTGTTTCCTCTCTGGCTCTTTTCTGCCAAAAGAAACTTTGCTAGCTTGGGGGCTTCAATATAGCGGTTAGTGGAGCCACTTTTAAAAAAGTAGCGGATGGATTTTCGACACAGCGACTTGACATTTGTCAAGAATGAGTCAGATGTAGTGTGTGCAGAAATCCAGTAGTTTTCCAAAATAAAACGTCCTTCAAATCAGACTAAAAAATAGAAAAAATGTAGGGTGTGTTTTTTCCTGTGCAGCTTCGTACCATGAACCAGTACTGCTTTACGGCCTGCGAGGGTTGGGGACCTCTTGTCTAGAAAATAAAAATATGATTGTGATTGTGTGAGAAAAAGAAGGTTGGCAATTTAGCTATTGCTTGAGAGTGAGGCTTAATTGAAGAGTGATGCAACAACCCCCGTACCTGTGAGTTAGATCCTCCTTATTGAACACACGCCACATTTTCACTATGGTCAGATGGTTAGTCAGATAGCGAGTCACACTGATTGCTAACTATAAGGCAGAACGCAGATTAAAAGTGATCACATTTAAACAAAATAAAGTGAAATCTCCTGGTAGTTCCTATTGGCTCAGCCTGCTTCTAAGTGGCTTGTTTCCTAATGGACCACATCTCTTTTTTTCACTCCACCATTTTGTATCAGATCAAAGGCCGTTCTCCGTCAGGTCTTCACAAGCAAAATGAAACATTTTTCATAATATTTAGATAATTTCTCCTCTTCGTAACTACCTCCTGGGCTCCTGAGGCGCCCTGAACGGGACAACCGTTTCAGCCTCATGACTATCGATGTTCTGGTCTGAAGATTAAGTTCAGGGTGAATTGGTTCCTTTTTGAGTGGGCAAACGGCAGATATGTGGGACGTTTTTTACTGTCTCAAGTGTCTGTGGATCTCCCTTTCTATGATTCAGAGCAGCTCTGAAAAACTAGAAGCCTCCATGTCACTGAGGTTCTCTGCTCGTTCTCTGCTTTCAACTGAAACCTTGTTTACCGTAAAGAATGTCCGGCACACATGTTTTAGCAGGAGGGTCCACAGACCTGCTGCACTGCTGGTTGTGAGTCTGTAACCTGACAGCCTCTTCCTCATCTCCACCTCAGGGCCAGGTGGTGTTTGACGCTCAGGGTTCCAGGATGGCAATGACCCTCATCGAGCAACTGCAAGGTAAAACGCACCTCTCCCCCAGAGTCCTCCCACTGCTGTCCGCGGGCAACAATAAATGTCACAGACAGATTTTTCTGATGGAGTATCGATTGCTGAACAGCCTGGCAGCCCTCAGTGTGCTGTAACTGCACGTGCTGGAACACAGCGACTCCAGGCTGGCCTCTAATTGGGCACACGCCTTTGTTTTATATGACATCCTATTTGTCACCAGCAGCCTAATGAGTTTTCCTGCACAGGATAAGGTGGAGGATTATTTCCTGCCTCTGTTGTCATTGGCGTCCTGCAGGAAGAGAATTTATAATCTGGCTCCTTTAGCCTCACATTTGGTCTCCAGTTTCCTGCTGTGGTGTTGAAGTAATTTGAAATGAGACCTGACTGGAATCCTCGGATCATTCTTGGACCTCATCAGTATTCTTGGTCAAGGCTGCAACATAAGCAATTTTTCCCCTTTGCTCAACCTTGATGGTTCAGCTTTAACCCCTCTTTTCTTTCACCTTTTTGTTCTTTAGTTTCATTGTTTGGAATTCTGGCAGACAAATTGAAATGATTCCCTTTTCCTCCAATAGGTGGCAGTTATAAGAAGATCGGTTACTACGACAGCTCGCAGAAGAACCTCTCCTGGTTCGGGAACGATGTGTGGATAGGTAAGAGTCTGGAATTTTTCTGATTTGGATTGCCTCCTCTGAGCTTGCCTCCTTTGAGCTTGGAGTTGCAGTGAAAATTGTGCAAAACTGTATGGTAAACGCTTGTTCAGAAGCTTAATGCGCGGCTTCATCCAACATTACCCCCCCCTCATGAGTTAGCTCTATTTTCTTCCACTCTGCTGAACTGGCAGCTCTGAAAGTGAGTCAGGCCAGCGGATCATGTCCATCGCCCAGATACTTAAAACCTGGACGACCAAGAACCATGAGTGTTTGAAATAACAGGATCATCCGTTTCTTGAAGCCTTTAAGCCCAAGGCTGGTTTCTGAAATGTATAAATCCAGTGAGTAAATGCTATAGTACAACAGCGAATCAGCAAGCCCGGTCTCTGTGCCCCCACGCTGAACCAGAGCGCAGGCTGACAGACAGCGAGCTCCTGACTGCTACTGTACCCAAAGTGAAGCTCCAGAGATAACAAAGCTTCACGCTCAGCAGCCTTCCAAAAATGGCAGAAGGTTGTGTATTAATAACAACTATGAGTGCAAACTCACAGACGTTTATTCTCCAGACAGCAGAGCAGAACACTGAATCCAAAGAGACCTGCACTTATGAGGATGACAAGATATTATCTGTTACCGAGAATGAAAGAGTTCGATTTTTCTCTTCTTTATGTTTGATCTTTACTTGGGGAACATTTTTATATATGAAGTCTTTGGCAAAAAAAAAGTGTTTTAAGTTGCAGCTGAATGAAGAACAACGTTTCACATGATCGGTGAGTTAGCTTCAAAGAACAACACAATGAAACGATGCATCTTCTATTCATTCAATTATTTAGATGTTTATTTTAATAACTGACTGTTTACCAGTTGCAAATTGCCCTACAGTTTTTACTGAATGATGGACTGACCTAAGAGCGCTTTAAATTCCAATGTAAATGTGACAATGACAAATAAAAGCATGTATTTAGCCACTAGAGATATAACAGTTCACTTTCCCCACGATTCAAACCTTAATTTTCTGGCCTTGGATTAGTTCTGTTTCAGTGTGTGACAAAAAAAAACAACTAAAACTTTAGAAGACACCTTAGTTATGATAAAGAGAATCCTTTCAGTTTATTTGTCTATCGTTCTGTCTGTCTGTCTGTCTCTCATATTTTATTGTGGTAATGTGGAGAGATATACAATATGTTATTATGGAGAGAAAAATATAGTTATTTAAGGTCTAAGTTGTTTTTTTCCAGAATAATATTTTCCCTCTATTTTCATCCATATTTATGTTTAAAAAAATCAAGTTTTAAAAGTTTCGTTTTAGTGTGTTCAACAAAAGTTTATCCTGTTAGGAAAGCGACCTTCAGCGTGTTTTGGATTTTGACCCCCTGAGCAATCGAGTTTGACACCCCTGTCTCCGACCATACTTTGTTAAAAATTGAAGTGACAAAAACAAACCATTTCTATAAGCATTAGCCGTCCCAAACACTAACCGATAACACCATCATATAAACTGGAAAAACAAATCCCTCGGTTTTTGCCGTTGACTGTGGGGGGCGTGGCTAAGACGGCGTACTGCGGAGCCTGCTGAAGAGTAGCAACGACCAAGTGAGCACCTGAAGTCTAAACTGCAGCTCCGACCTACATTTGAAGAGATCATCAGCAGCAAAACTTTTATATAAAAAATGCTACTTTCCTTCTCTGGGTTATAAACACCATCATTTATATTGAGTATATTGAGTTTCTTATGGTCAAAAATAAAACTCGTTAATCATCAACGCAAGATTTACTTAAGACATTGCAGAAAAAAACATTTTTACAATCTCATCAAAGTGATTTAGTGTCAAGTGGTTTCTTAACCCAAGATTTCATCCAGAGAAATGTTGGTTTTTGAGATTCTGTGTTGGAGCAGACACTGTGTTGTTCATAATGACATTAGTATGTATTTTTCCTAACACGCGCTGGCACAAGACATGCAGAGTTATTGCATCAAAATAAAACTCTGATTAATGTGAGCACAGGCGGCTCGAGGCGCTTGGAATTCATTTGTTTGAGGAAATGTGCGTTACACCGAGTTTGTCTCAGAGCTGAAGGGCTGGGAAGCTGGTACGAGAAATTCATGCAGCAGAGATTAAACGATGATGTTGCAGGAAAAAGGATCCAAGTCTTTTTAAGACTGGTGTTTCAGGATGAGGCTGAGCTCTACCTCCACTGAGAGGATTACTGGGTAATAAAGTACAAGTTCATTTCTCAAAGGAAAAAGGAAGTGACAAAGTGAGACCCTGCTTTAGACATTTATGTGTGGATGTCAACAACCCTGCTCATTAAGATATAAAAAAATCTGGATTATGAAGAAACAAAACATAATAAACATACAAATCATCCTTATGTCCTTCCATCAACTCGTTTTTACTCACGCCTCATCAGTCTGCTTCTTAACACATGTATCCTTTTTGTCCTTCAGTCTGGTTATAAAACTTCTGTCCAACTTAAGCCTTAGTCCCAACTGCCCTTATGGGTGAGTACAGGTTATCTGCAGGGGAAAAATGGGCAAACGTGTTTGGGTAATGCAGGTTGTTGACTGCATGGTGAGGAAAACGTTCATGCACATTTTAAGGATGCGTTTGTATGGCATTTGCATGCAGTTAGTAAGGAGCCAATAGTCGCATCTTACTAACGAATAGAGTACGGCGTACGGACAGCATCACCTGTGTGTCATAAGTGTGTGCAGCTTCCATTAGCCTTATAAATACTTCATGAGACACTGATCACATGCATGTTCCATTTTCATGACGTCCCTTGAGGAGGCTGGTACGCGAACTGCAAGACACACCTGTGCTCCCTTTACGATGTGGATGCTTCTCTCTACGACCCCCAACAACCTGAAAACCAAAGTTTTTCAGCACTTTTTCCCAAAGTTTCCCACAGTTTACCAACAAACCTGTCGTTACCAATTGAGGATTGATTCAGGAGCAGAAGCATCCAACTGAAGCGGTGACAACGGTTTGCTCTCGCAGCCAACAGTCGCCGTCAGGATGCCTGTCGGCCATGACCCCTTCTACAAACATGCCCCCCTCCTCTTGTTTTGTATGTGATCAAATGAGGTCCATCTTTGTTCTGAAAGTTGTTTTTGTTCGCGAGTTGTAGCTGTAGACTCTTCTGCTTTAATCGTGTTATGGTGTTTGTGTGTGCTTCTTTCTGATAAGACTCATTACACATTTGCATAGCTTCAAACACTTCCCAAAAAGACAAGCCAGAAGAATCACTTTAGTGTTTAGAGAAATGATAAAAAATGCATCTGGTTACTGCTAATGACCAGCAGTCAACATAAATCTGAACCACAGTGATCCTCATCACAGAGATCAGTAGCTGCTGGTGAGCTGGAACCGGCCAATGCAGGGTTCCGACCTTCAACCAGTATCAGCTGATTGGTCGGTTTAAACAGTCGTTCAGCCTCTGCGGACGTTTCCTCTGAGAGCAGCTTTAACGCCTCTGTCTGTTAAAAAGTGGGACATCATTAAACCGTTCGTCCTGCTTGAAGTCTCACGGTCGGCGAATCCGTCAGCGAGCTCAGGCTCTCCAACCAGAACCGGCACGGTTATTTCTCCGTCTTCATTTTGGCCATAAAACTCTTTAGAAAACTGTGTGGTTGTTTACAGACCTGCCCCCCCCCCCCCCCCCCCACACACACACACACCTGGAGAGGTGACACACTTGTGCCTGGACAGAACGGATCACTAATCAATCCTGCATGGCCCGTCGGCCTGCAGAGAGCTGCCCTTTTATGCTTTTAAGGAAATGAAAGGTTGCCAAGGCTGAGCAGAACCCTGAAGGGCTCCAGATTCCAGGTCAGAAAGAAAGGGGGCGGGGCTTCTGACCTGTATTACATGCAAGAAGCGCCAGCTCCTGCACTTCTGTTTGTTTCACTGTCACAGCCTCTGTGGTACCTCCAGTGTTTTGTGTCTGGTATATAGTCTGTAATTGCCCCCATAGAGAATTTTTTGAATTTAAGAATTGCCCCCATTTTTTATTGATTACAAAACAAACACCTTCTGACACCTTCTTGTCGAGTTTTTCCTCTCTCTGGAGCTTTATTGTCTGCGAGACGTTTCGCGAGGAGGGGAGGGGGGGTATGCTTGATTTGCCATGTGTTGACAGGGTGGGCCAAACACAGCGGTTTGCAACTTAACCCCTGCTCCTCTTTTTTCCCCATGTGTACCCCCTCACCCCCCCACCCCCGCGTCTATTTTTCTCACTCGCCTCTGTCATCCTAACAACCGCTTTCAGATCTGCTCCTCTTCTAATCGCTGTGGCAACTGCCACGGAAGCGGGGTCGCCATGGCAACACCCCATCCCGATTCTTTTTCTCAAGGACGTGGGATGGTTTGATTGCTGGAAACACAAAGACTGAATGGCCAGTTGACATCCACATGCACACACAAACACAACAGAGCTTCTACCGATGCGCGTTCATTCGTCTAACCGACGGCAGGCGCCGCTGCTTTCATCTTCATCTTGTGATCAAAGAGCTTCAGGCCAAACAGATGCTCCGCAGGTGCAAATGCAACCGGAAGTCTGCCGGCACTTGAATTGATTATGTGTCAGTGGCTGCGTTTCCCTCACACATATTGTATGTGCAAAACTTTAGCGCAGTTCTAGAAATGTAAAAACAAAAACAAAAAAACACAACTTCACAGTTACACTGTTTACATTAAATCATAATTATACAAATAAACACAAACCGACTCACGCGAGAAGTCATCCTACATTATGCCGACGGATGTGAACAATTCTTTGATTGACAGCAGATACATTCACATTTCTGCCACGGCTCTAGCGCTCATCATCATCTATCAAAGGAGACGTTGGCGTCTCATTCAGGCTGACGGTGAGCTCCTTACACATGGGAGCGGAAACGGATGAAGCAACTTTGGGAAATGGTGGTTGGTGATTTTACAGAGGAGCTGTGGATCCAACAATTCCACATGACACGCTTTTTTTTCAATAAATGCAAGTTTTTTTTTAATTGTCATGTTTCCATAAGGCTAATTTATAATGGGAAATCCATTTTGCTTAATTTCATAGTCAATGCAAACCCAGTTAGGGGCTAATAGTATTTTTTTAACCTGCATAACCTTAAGGTGATTTTTCAAAGATTTTCAATAACCAAAATAAATTAACAGTTTTTAAACATTTATTTAAACGAAAAAGATTATGCAAATTATTTAGCTAATAACAACAAAAAAACAGAAGTTCTTGCTTTGTTTTTTACAAAACGGAAATAAATAAAAAATAATTCTATTTATTTCTAGTGAAAGTTAGATTGTGAAAGACCAGGAGTGTCATTAAAATAATAACTCTATGTGGTGCAGAACAAACTTTAGGAATCAAAGATATACAATAAAACTTTAATTATTAGATTTTTAGGGTTTTTAATTAAACATATGTAAAAACACAAGTATTTTATATATCTAATAATCACTGAATAATAAATGTATTATGTAGAAACATTTGGAATTGCAATTCATAAAATAAGGACTAAAACTCTCATTTAAAAAAAAAACACTCATTTAAAAAAACGTAACATCAAAATTTTTTATTTCGTTTTTGGAGATCTTCTGGGATTTTTGTCTCTTTTTCTTGCTTTTGCATGACACTTTGGAGCTGAAGCAGAAAAAAAAACCCAACTCCACCAATGCAATAAACTGTATAAACATGTCTGACAAAAACAAACAAACATGTTGCTTCATCTGGGAGCCTCTCTTCTCTCTTACAGGTCGGCGCCGTTGTCTTGGCAGGGAAAAATACAACCAGCATATTATATTATATTCAAATATTCAAAAATTTAAGATGACAGATCTTTTAAACATCAATCAAGTTTAACTGTTTCTAGACATTGTTAGCCCGTCTCCACTGAGCATTCATTTGATTGACAGATCCACCAAAAGTTTGGCAACAATTGACACCAAATTATTTATGCAGCAGAAAGCTAAGCTTTAGGTCCTCCAGTTTGTTTATGGTGCGTACACTAGCACATCACCATGTCCATCGCTGGTTCACAAACGCACAACACTACATATTTTTCTGATGTAGACTATAGAAAAAAGGAAGTAGCAGAGTTCCCATCTGTTAAGATGAGCAGCAGCTAAAGTATGACTGTCCATAATTCAGACTTCATGGGAAGTTCCTGCAATAAATTCCAACTAAGGATATGAACTATCTACAAAAATTGAACATAAACAAGTAAATAAAACCGAATGTATGGATCCTCACACCTTCAAATCTCTGAGAAAAAAGCAGTTCAAGAACAGTTTTAAAGTCCCACTTTGATCATCTTTTAAACTATTTTCAATGCATTTCCAGTGTTTTTTTTTTAAAACTTATTATGATGTCCTTTTTTGCCAATGAAAACCTGTGTTGTTTCCTTGGACATAGTTTCTGCAGAGCGGCAGGAGTTCATTAGGAATTCACCTCTGAGTTGTGGGTGAGATCTTTGACCTGGAGGAACCCCGCCCCCTCTTTCCCTCCTTGTTGCTGAGAGCTCTCTGTTTACATGTGCTCCTGCTAACTTACAGCTGCTGCACTAGAGACGGTTTCTGCTGCGACAAAATCGCATATATTTATGTCACAATGAGGTTGCTAACAGGAAGTCTTTGAGAAAGATTACATTTAAAGTGATTTCACCAGTTCTGGACATGGATTTTTTATAAAAGCATGAGTGGTTTTCAAACTGAGAACACAATTTCTGAAAAAAATGATATGTTCTGTAACTGCAGGCTATCAAACTCTGAGTGCAGACAAAAACGTCTTTCCTGTTGGTGAGACAAAGAAATTTTTACCACAGACTGGCTGTCCTAGTGTATTTGTGCTTATGGTTTCTGTTGTTCAGAGGCTTCTGTTTATTACATTTAAGTTTTCAGGTTTTTCATGTTTACTCACAAAGTCCTGCACCAGGTTTTCCAGAATAACTAAACACACACAGAAATCATATGAAAAATATCACTTTGGACATTTTTTTTGGACTCTGGAAAGCGAGTTTGTCAGTCAAAAATAGTTTGACGTGAAGCAAAAAAGCAAACAAACACAGAATTTCTCTGAAAAACACCAAGCAGAACACAGCTATATTTCCAGCATAAATATTTTAGTTTCTTTTTTAACTCTTCCTGAGTGACCTTACACGACCAGCCTCAGAAAGAAGCTGCCTTTTCCCTTCCTGTTGGCTGGATCTGATTTTCTGGCCTCTTGTTTCAGTCACCACAGTTTCAAAAACATGCATATCATTCGGGATGCACACTACACGGCCGTCTCACAAAACTGAGATGAAGGCAGAAAATCGTAGCTTCACTAAAGAGGAAGCTCAAAGAGACAATGATCTGAACACGGAAAAGCATGAAATGGCATCAGGTTTGGTTAAACTGGAGCACATTTACAAACAGCTACAATGGTTTTTCAAAATAAAGTGTCGGGGGGATTTCAGTGCATTGTTCTTATATCTCTTAAATTTTCTTTTTCTTCAGCTGGAACAGGATCTAGGTCTGAATCTGTTCTGCATGCATTCAAAAAAATATAAAAAAAATCTAGACATTGTTGCCCCTCCCGTTCTTATCACCTTTCTTTGTATATACTTATTGCATTAAGTCGATTTGTAAAAATATATTTTTGTCATTTTTCTGTTGCCCAATCTCTAAAAGGAGCAAAAATGAATGAAAGGTGTGATATTTTTCTGCAATTAATATAAATTATTATTGCGCTATTATTGTTTATATGCAATTCATTAGTGATGCACGAGTCAGTTATGTAATATAGCGTGATATGTGTGCCGTATAAGCGATATAAAAGTTATACATCAGTGATACATGCATGAAATGTCTTAGATGTACGTGGAATGGTCATGGAAAGCTACAAATTTGCATATGCATCTTGCAAAAATCACACACAATTTCGTAGGATTTATGTAATACTTGCGCGTAAACTACATAATTTACGCATAAACGCCGTAATTTTCAACTGACCAAGAGTTTTGAACAACTCAAAACTGAACTGTATGACCAAATAATGAAATTTCATACGTGAAAATTGAACAAAATGTACAGAGTGACTGTGAGACGTGGCCTTTAGCGTACAGTCTGAGCATTCTGGAATTGGGGTCAAATTCTCCATGTAAGGAGCTTCCTTGTCTTGACGCCAGTGGTCTGGTTTTCCTCCTTTGGCCAGCTTCCTTTGCTGGATAAGCAAAGGAATTGTGCTGATAGATAAATAATAAATAAAAAAAATAGCATCCAGGAATACTGCCTTTAAGATAGCAATGGGTATATAAACCAACCGGCAAATAGACCCATTTTCAGGTGATACGCTTTGACCAGTGTCTGACCGAGCACATTTCCAATATGCCAAAAAAAGGAAAAGAATGAAACCGGCAAAGTGATTGACATGTTTTTAATGTAGTTTTTAGTGTTTTTAACTTCATAGTTCTGTCCCACATTCTCAGATACACTGTTACCAAATTCCCTTTTATCTGAAAAATATGTCCATCCAAGATATGAATGAGCTCAATACATTCTCTGATTTCTTTGTAGGAAAAACATGATGTGATAGAGTGAAGCAGCAGCTCTCAGACTCAATTTTTTCACTGCTGCAATATTTAAAGTTGCAGTTTTGTTGACCAAACAGTGTAGGAAAAACAACCTGATTAAATATGTAAACTTTTAACTATTTGGAATTAAAAATTAAACGCACAGAAGTTCACTGTGGGGATCATTATGAGTCGGTTCACACTCTGTGTAATGTTTAACCTTCACATGCTGCTTCACTTTTGTGAAATCATAGTGGGGGTGTGGAAAAATATGGGTCACTGCATAATTACTCATCTGCACATTAACAAATGTTTGCACACTCCTTGCTCTCATGCTGAACGTTCAGAGGACGGAATGAAACGTTTTTAGACTGTAAAAACTGGATTCCTTGATCTGCTGCCTGCAAGAACAAAGCATTTACTTCAAAATATAATAAAAAGGTTTATTAAAAATCACAGATAGTTTTTAGATTCTTAAGAATCTAAGAAGCTTTTTTCCCCTATTATTTTAGCATAAAACGCAAAAATCGCCAATGAATTACTATTTGGGAGCGAGAGCGGTCGACCTCTAATAGCAGGATCACGGGTTTTGGTTCTTGATTTTTCTAATGTGTCCTTTTTTTCCAGACACCGAACCCCCTTATTCAGGGTTCCTGATGGGGCTTAAAAGTCCCAAACTCACAAATTTATTACAAATGACACCCAAAATAATCTTTAACATGCAATACATTTCATATTACTGCTCTTATAACGTCCAGGCTACTAAGAAAGTATCGCCAGCTTTTTCTGTTTGAGACGCTTCAATAAAATTTTGATCACTGATCATAAATACTTGCACGAAAAGCAGCTAAAAGATAAATGTTACATGAGCTGCCTAAAGAAAAGTTTAGTCTGTACTTTTACTTGCACTTAAGCACAGAAGGAATGTAAAAAAAAAAAAAATAACCCTACCTACTTGCATTAAAATAACCTGTTTTTATAGGTTAGATTTTCTGTAGATTTTTTTTTTTTGGTTAGATCATTAAAGCTGTTGGCTTTACCAAAACAAAGATTGTACCCAAGTAAAAATGCTCCACACTTTCCTTAAGTCTTGGTCCAGACTCAAGGATGGGGGGGTCGATTGTTGTTGATTGTGATCATCGGGTGAGGAGTGAGCACTCTTCTTGCTCATAGACAATCTTTGTTCTGTTATGGTGAAATCATGATAATCAGCATTGGTAATTTTTTCATTCAGCAGGTGTTTTTTGTTAGGGTTTTGCTGTAGTTTGTGTTTTTAGTAGTTAGTGCAACTTTATAATATCTGATGGGACAGGGAACTGTCTGAGTCATTTCTATGGCAACCACTATGGCCAATCAGGAGTAAGCTTGTTGGAAGTCCAAAGCCCTACCACTTGAAAGCAAGCTCATGAGACTGTCAATCAACTGTTTTGAACGTAGGATGTGGGGGCCAGCAGGCACCACATACTTTAATTGATCCATCTGATTGGTCAGTTTAAAGCTTGAATAACTTTAATTACAGAAAAAAAATATCATTAAAAAATTGGATTATCAGGGATATGTTGAAAAATGGTATCAGAGCAAGAATGGTTATTCTGACCAATGCAGTGACTCAGATCACTCAGTCCAGGTATGTTATGCAGTCAATGTCACAGTCCCATCCATCCACACGCACGGAATAGCTGCCATGCAAGGCATGACTACCAGGGACAAAGTGGGGTTTGATGTCTTCCCTAGAGCTTTCAGTCGCTCCGCCCCCCAGCTATGGAATTCTCTTCCTCCAGATTTATGCAATACCGACACACTGCCACTGTTCAAATCCAAACTCAAGACTCATCTCTTCAAACAATCATACAGTTAATCCATTCAGTTAACACAGCCTCATTTGTCTGTTTTTATCCTGTTATTATGTCTTTATGTCTTTATGTTTACTCATGTTTTACTCTGATCATTTCTTATTGATGTTTTATTCTGTTTTTCTTATTTTTAACCTTGTACAGCGACCTTGGGTGACCTGAAAGGCGCTTGAAATAAAATGTATTATTGTTATTATTATGAAAGACACATTAGTAGGCTAGTAGAGCAGAAAATTTCAGGTACTGAACAGAAGTCCACCCTCTCTACCTCAACTGATGGTTTCTTCATCATTTTCGAGCTTAACAGTATCATAATCATTTAAAGGAAGAAAGAAGACCGAAAAAAAAAACACATTGACACCAAATCTTCCTTTTATTGTTTGCATCCTTGTACCTCTTTCTCTGAAACTACCTCTCAAATATTTTTTTTCCAGTCGCAGTTGTGGGTGTTTCTGCCCCCCCCCCCGTGCCTTTCAAATCGTAGCCGTTGTGACAGCCTGTGTCCTAACAGCGTGCATGTGTGCGGTATTAAAAATGCCTTCTCAGTAAGAAGCAACCAGCTTGCAAGGGGCCACATGACGACAGTGACAGGCATCCTAGCAGAGTGTGATGGGCGTCTGGAAGCCCAGCAAGGACAACACTCTGACACTTCCCTCTGACATCTGACACATCAGCTTCACGCCTTGCTTTTCTTTGCTTCACACACACACACACACCAAGTAAACACTCACACTCCATTTATACAATTAGTTTTCAAGCAGCTTTATTATCTTAAAGTGTTTTTAAAGGTCAAGTTGTTATTCTGCTGCTTTTTCACTCATTTTCAGCTCAGATTTTCATCTGAAGATTTTCAAACCCAACAAAATTTTCCTGAAAAAAAGCTGTAAAAACTGATTAAAAAAAAGTGAAGCAGCAGGCAATACCCTCAGCAAAAGATGGGGCTGACACATGACAACAAACTCACTCTTTAAATCTAAAAATATTCCAAAAAATGAAAGCTGGATCAAAGTTTTTGCACAGCTCCCTGCTTTTTGCATGCATAAATGGTCCTTGGCACTCATGTGCGCCCTCTCAGCCTGTTCACTCATGCTTACAGTGTAGATCTACATACGTATGGGATTTATTCAGTCCTCATTTGCATATGGATGCTCAGGAGCACACACACAACCCAACACAGGGATCCGCTGGCAGCCCCAGATTCAGGCGGACAGATAGTCCGAGGCTGCTGGGTTTCAAAAAGACTCCCTGTCCATCTGTGTGTCTTTGAACACCCCTCACCAGAAATTCCTCTGGTGTAAAGCTGTAGGAGCATGAATAATTTGGTAGTTCATACACACATACCATCTTTAACCCCTAAAGCCCATGGGCTATTTTTTTTTCTTTTAACATGTTCTCTCGAAAAAGAAAATCCACAAATCCAGTCAGTGAGAGATCTCAGGGGTAAAAGAACAACCTTGGGCTCTTTGGATGAGAGCTGGGGAATCGGTGTGATTTTTCAGGGCAAAACTGTTTGACATTTTTAATTGGGTTTCTCATTGGCAGATAATGTAAAATAAGCTGTGTATTAGTTTGCATCTCAGTGGATAAATGCTGGCATACGGGGGGTGCAAGAGTTCATCCGGTTCTGAATATATGCAGTTCTTTCAGACAGACGTGACTGCAGGAGTCTTCCGTCCTGATTCCTCCCGAAAAGCCCATCTGTCCCCCAGTCCTCTCCTTTCATGGAGCCTCAGCATCATCTGAACTCCTGAGGAGGGCCTGTCCTCAAACCCGATATCAAGTATTTTCCCTAAATCTTTGTTAAAGACTAGTCTGGTTTTGGAAAAAACATTGCTCAGGTGCATAACCCTTAAAAATAAGAATCTCCGATTTGGGCATCTTCAGCACTTCATGGTGTGAGTCCCAACTGACTGGTTACGCCTGGTTTTTGGGATTTCGAGAACAAACTTCTTCAAGAGTCATCTCTCTAACGGCAAAGCTTAGGGCATGGTGCTAGGGCCCTTTTTTTATTCTATTTAATTCGAACCAATTTAGTTCCAAGCTCCATGTTTGTACTATATAACTTTACAACGAATGCAAGAAAAAAAGATAAAAAAAAAAGATAAGATAGTTACTGTATATTCCAATTGAGTCTAGATCTTTCCAGTAACTCTTAGTTATGTGAACTGTATGCAAAGTTTACAATGAGGAACTTCTGGTGCAGTCCCCCATACTGAACATGCATCTGTGTGGCTGTGGAGCCAAACCAGACTTGGTGAGGATGACCATCTTCCATGAAGGTTGAAGTCAGGAAAGAAAAGACGGAGTACTTTACGAACTGAACTTGTGTTCTCATATATGCAAATGATGAACAGATTTAATTATCATTTCTGCAGGTAAATGATCCACATGTAGGACCAGCATGGAGAAGACAAGCCACTTTTAACTGAGCTTGATAGAACAAAGTTTTACTAAAAGGTCCATCAAGCAATTTTTAAGAAGTCTCTGCGGGCCGAAGCAGGGGTCAGAGGGGTATGAATCTATCTAGGTATGAATCTCTATGGCACAGGTAGAATTTCTAAAAGATTTCCAACAGTTTGAGTTGGAAATACTCTATTAAAAACTGGATTTTCCCATCTTGATAGTTTGTGTTTTGCATTTACGTGTGGGCTTGAAAGTGGCAGAACTCAAGTGTGTGACAAAGAATGACTAAGGAGTTGGAGGGAGAAGTTCGAGCTCTTTTTGTCTATTTTTTGCACAGCAGGAGTGCGAGTGTCACTTTGTGGTTTAATGTTCAAGAAACTGTCAGACACAGATGGAAAGTTATGGATGCTAAACAGTCTGCACTCATATGATGGCTTTTAACCTTGGCTATTTTCTGCAAAGTGCTTCAGTCATTCAGTCGCCCACACAGGCAGACGCACAGGCCGACAGAGGCAGAATGTTCTTGTAAAGTGCCCACCACCTGGAGAAACCTGAGGCAGCGGCGAGTCTTTCTGAAACACAAAAGCAGCAGCCTGTAGGTTTTAAGGAAAGCTTTCAAAGAAATGTCATGTTTTTTTCTTGCATTAAGTCAATTAAACAAATGTGTTTTATTATATGCACTTTTGTTAAAAAAGAACAGGCTGTTTGTTTTATGGCTGAGTTGTCCAAATTTTATACAAATGGGAATAAAATCAATTTTCCATTCATGTAGCATTCGACTATAAAAGTATTTCACAGTGGTAAGAAAACAAAAAAAGTGTAAGTAAATAAGAAATCCAAAACATTGAGGACACCAAAATATTTTGAGCATTTCTTATTCTTTTTAAACTTTTAATCTGAAAACGATAATCCACCAATGAGTCTATGGAGGGTAGGAGCGTTCATGAAAATAAACAACAAAATAAATTGTATCTTCATTAGAAATCTGTGAAGATAGTCAGCAGTTCATGGTTAATAAGTAGCAAAGCAGAAAAGATGTGCTGTCTCTTGGGAGAATCAAAAAGGGATCTGGTAGCAGTTTTGAATTAAATAATTTAGGAAATTATTTGGACATCCATCTTGAGTAGCACTACAGGATTCCAGCCTGTGCTTGGTCCATTTTTTGGCATCTGTTTGGGAATGAATATATTAATCTTCGCAACAGAAGCAAATAAAAGGAGGTCAGTGGCGATCTGTCTGGTAAAGGAGTTAAGGATACATTTGTTCATCATCTATCAAATGCTTCATCTCAAGGTCTTTACCTCTAACTGTGTAAGCTAAGTTTAACAGTCACTTTTATTGAGTACTTAGTTTCTTAGAGCTTTGATTCAAAAGCAGACTGTCATCTGCATAACGATTAACATTGACTGACGTTCCTTCCTATTTCTCAAAGGAAGAAACTTTAGTACAATTTTACTTCTGTGGTTCAGTTTAAGCTCAAACTCGTTCACTCAAACATGTTTTTGTAAAATATACAAATAAAAATCTGGATTAATGCCTTCAGCAGTGCCGTTATTAAAGACCCAGTCTGACGAAAATAGTGTTTTTGGTGTTTTTAACGGGCTCTTGTAGCATTTTATGATAATGGAGGACATCTTTGAAGTATTGCTTTATTCATATCATAGTAAATTAGGACCAAACGAAAAAATGATGTTGGAAAATGCACAAGCTACTACTGCACACCACAATCTCCCTACTCTGCTTCATTCTGATGCGTCCACTAGCAGGATCCATGTACTTCTTTGTTTTTCTTGTCTGAGCTGGAATCTGGATCAAAACGGTACGTCTAGATGGCTCCAATATTGCTTGCCATTTTTGCTGTGCAGCTAATGTTAGCTTAGGATTGTAAGGGGCTGTAAACTATTGGGGCATAGTGTAAACAAAGGGATGATGGGAAATAAAGGAAGCCTCATTACGTCTAATTTTATGACACTATTACGTCCTTTTTTAATCTTGAATTATATACTTCCATATGAGTCTAATTGTATGAATATGGCAAAAAATGTTAAAGTCTATACACAATAATTTTTGTAATTAATAGTGTTTCACTTTATTTAAATTTTAATTCCCCAGAGATTGAAATCAGCTGCAAATTCCTGTTTGATGCATTTTAAAGTATTTTGCAAACTGCATAAAATCTATCTTCTTGTTGTTTCTGAGATTTTACTGGGTTGTCTTGCTCACCTCCGTTCAGTTTATCCTTTCTTCCAAGGGTTTTTGTATTTATTCTGCATCGATTTGTTTGAAAAAAGCAACCTGCTGTTTCTTTTTCTTCCTAAAATAAAAATCTCATTGTGAAAAAGCACTAATTTCAAAGATGTATAGAATGAAATACTTAAGCGCCTCCTGCTTTTCATCTCTGTTCAGGGGCGGGGCCTCCAGCAGATCGGACAGTAGTTATTGAGGAGTACAGGTTCCTGTCTCAGAAGCTGTTTGCAGCCGTGTCCGTCTTTGCCGGCCTTGGTATTCTGCTTGGCATTGTCTGCTTGACCTTCAACATCTATAACGGCAATGTACGGTAAGTTTACCTTCTCTGGATGAGATATTCTAGAGGCAAAACTGAAACAAGTTCATGTTTTAATCAGATAACATAAACGTACTGGGAAAACTGACAAAATGGATGCATTACAGACATAAGATTAGTCAAAATTCATCACTAACAACACCAGTCATCGTCTCCATTCACCTTTGTGTCACAGATGAACTGCTGAGTTCCCCCACAGGCACTCAAGAAATCATTTGTTCATCCTGAAACTGTTTAAGTTGTTCGTTCAGGAGCTAAATGCCAGGAAGTGAAATAGGTGGTGCAGTGGTAAGTCTGAATGCAGCACTCCACCTGATTTCCAAAAAAAAGCGGAATTTTATTCATTTTGCATACATCCATCCTTCCATCCAAACAATTATGGCAGAAGGATCCACTCCATTTCCTCATGTGGAAGCTTCATCCAGGAAAATGTTTTTCTCCTTCGTCTGCTCTCAGCCTCTAGAATTTCAAGACCCTCAATAGAGGAAAATCTATCCAGCAGTTGTTCAACTCTTGATGCTGCTCAGAACATAAATATTGTTAAACTGGGATGCAGATGTTGAGCTTGTGAGTCACGAGGAGCAGCCAGGTCTTTATTGAAGCTATGAAGACATCTGTGTGGTGAGACCTGTCTAATTTGTCGCTTGGGTTCTATCCTTGTTGTCTTATCCTCCTAAAGGGTGGTGCAGGGGTCCTCCTGCTGCACCTATGCTGTGTTACAGAGTCGTGATTGCACTGTGTGACAAAACTTGTTCTCTTCTTCATTTTCAATGATATTTCCAATAATAGAAGCATCATTAGAAGATGCTGAAGTTTGGAGGCGTCACATGTGGATAGAAAGACTGAGTGAAGCAGAGCGATGTTTGAGCGCTTTGCCGGGGAACTCCGGTCCTGCCAGAGTATGGATTTTCTGCAGGATTTTTCTATTTATTTTTATTTATTTATTTCCTGATTCTTTCGAACAGAATTGCCCGATCTTGCATCACTTTTATTTTCTTTTATTAATGCAGCAAACTTGTAACTTCTTGAGTATTTTTTTTCTTACTTTTCTTCCAATAAACAAAAAGATATGTTAAACATTTCAATCAAATAGCACTAAATAGGGCAATAGCACAGCAGTGATGAGTTAAACGTGTTTTTAGAGTTAACAGCAACAAATTTTAACGGGGAAAAAAAAATGTACGACCACGGTGATCTCATTGTTCATCCAGCTGTTAAATCTTTGCTGCAGCTCCTTGCTGTTAAGAATGGACACTACTTTATTACAAAGGAGAACCTGTTTTGTCATATTTTCATACATTTGTATTTTTCTAAGTCTTTCTAAGTCTTTCAACTGAATTCTTTTTTTTGGTCACTGTGATCTGAAGATCTGCACCGTTGAATGTTACCAAAAAAACATTTCAAAAGATGGTGATCCTTGGGGTTTAGAGGGAATTCATTCAAAAGTTATCCAATGAATGCAAAACGGCGCACATTTGAAAGTCTGTTTTAAATAAAAAGCTTTAGTCTATAATTTATTTCTAATGATATGCAGTCCAGTCTAACTTTTAGGCTGGCTGCTTATCGAAATGAATTGAAGTAAAGACATGAAAACTGCCACATATCCATCAACTTCAGGTGTGTAAAGAAAAAAAGTTTTGGTTAAAAACTCCTCACGCGTGTGAGGGTATGGAAACTGTGACACATTTTTTGGGTTCCACACATGTTTAAGAGTTTGTGTATTTAAAATGAGGAAAATGCACAAAAGAACATTGATCGCGTTTAGCGTGAAAAGATGAGTTGCGCAAGGTTATAGCAAAATGGCTAATTTACGAAACTTCTGCAAAGTTGTAAACATTTCAAATACCCATCCTAAAGTCAGCTGAGAATAGGCCTGGACAATATACCGCAAATTTATCATTATTGCAATATCAAGCAGTGCAATATCCATATTGCAAAAGTCAGCAAAAATCGCAATAAATGGTTACCTTAAATGTGCTAAAACAATCCTATGGCAGCTTGAAACATTTAACGAATCAAATAAATCCATTTATGCATTTGACCAATTGGATGGACCCCTTCACGTTGTAGACCAATCAGATGAGCCCTTTTATGTTAGATGTTTTCCTCCTACGTCAACGAGGGTCATTTGGAGTATAATTTTTAACCTGTTGCAATGAAATGGTAATGATGTTTTTGGTTGTTGTGCTATTTGTTTATACAGCGTAAATTATATCGTTATCGCAATATTGATCACCAATATCGCATATCACAAGTTTTGCTCATATTGTGCAGGCCTAGCTGAGAATCTGCAATGTTTTAAGGACAGCAGTTTTCCTGCAGACAGGTCACACAGCTGCAGCTGTGCTGGAGCAAAAGCCCTCCAAGGCCACTTTGAAAACACTTTCCAGCTCTTGGGGACTGCTAGTTGAGCTTTAGACCCAACTGCCCTTGTGGGTGGACTGGGGGTGTCTGCGGGAGAACAATGGGCAAACCTGTACAGGGCACGCAGGTGGTTCACACAAAATAACAAAGTCGTAGACCGCTCGCTTAACCTGTAGAGAGAAAATGTTCATGCACATTTTTTTTTTCTACTAGCATGAAAGGGGAGACAGGTCGTAGTGGACATATGTTCAACACGCCCGTGTCTAGCCTACTTCAACCTTTACTTTGCCTTACATGTTGTATGTAACCCTCTAAACCTTCCACACTGTACGAAGAGCCCGTTAGTGCTGTAGACGGGATAAGTGTGCGCTCTGTGCGTTGACCCTGACTGTTAGAAATGAGAAAATTAGACAATCAGAGTGTAGTTTGTGTGGAAATCCTATGGGTGTCTTCTTGGCAATTACACATCGCGTGCACACCCCATACGTGAAAGCATTTGGGCGTGGTCAGTAAGGAGCCAGTGCGCGCACTTTACTAATGACTAGAGCAGTGTTTTTCAACCTTTTTTGAGCCACGGCACACTTTAACCTTGACAAAAATTCCGCGGCACACCAGCATCCAAAAAAGAAAAGAAAAAAGGAAAAACTCAGTCTGTATTGATCTACAGCTCCTCTGCAATCTCACGTGCATTTTTGTGATAATTGTGGCAGAAAAAGCTGGAAGCTGCAGTTGTTATTTTCTAAAAGATGTATTAAAAGTTAAGTTAAAAGATTCAAAAACTGTTTGATGTGTGTTCCTTGTTTAAAGACGTTAAGAGGAGAGACTCATTGTGCACTAAGACAGTCATTTTAACCCAATGCATCATGGGAGATGTAGTGCCGAAAATCCGCGACCGCAGAAAGACTAGCGTCTCTGAGCTTCATGGTTTTGTTCTCTTGTTCCACGGTCTGACACCGGATTCTGTGGAAAGCTACACCGCTAAAGACGAGCTTTAGCTGGTGCTTTTGTTAGAACTGAGCGACTTTTTAAGCTAAATCTAAACAAGGAAGTAAAGACTTTAACCGCTTCTGATTGGTCAGACTGATGACATGTGATCAAGCCTTCAAGAATGACTGGTGGAGACAGTTAAAGGGGCGGGATTTTTCCGCTAACAGTTATAGCTGCAGCTAAATCGCGGAACGGTCATTCTTATCAAAATGTCTTTAATAGAATCAAATAAACACAAAGAAAAAATTATTTTATGATCTTTTATATTCCTAACTACTCAGTGTTTTATCAGGGCCTGTTTGGATGAACAAAGAGCTGATTTCCTGGAGATGGGAAATGTTTCTAGATCAGACCATCTTGACCATCTCCCACGGCACACTAGTGTGCTGCGGCACAAAGGTTGAAAAACACTGGACTAGAGTGTGGCATGAGGGCACTAATACTTATTAATACATTTACCGCTCATTTGACAATGGAAGGGAGCATTTTGATGACGTCTCTTAAGAAAACTGCAAGACACCCCTGCACTCCCTTTAAGATGCAGCTGCTCTTCTTCACAACCCTCCAGAGGCCCAAACTCCAATACCTGCAGGACCCGCATGGGTCAGTCCCCGGACAGGTGCATGTTAATAAGGCTTTAGTTAGATTGGTTCGTTTGCTGCTTTTGATGGAACACGCCTTGGTCTGTTTAGGCAAGAAGCTCTAAAAAGGAAGTTTTTATGACCTCGTTTTAGTAAAGCAGTCTCAGTTTGGATGAAAGGGGGCAAAGCTTCATGCAGTGAATGGGGATGACATCTTCACACAACCTCTAGCTGCTCCACATGTGCTGATCAGTCATCACATTCACAGCAAAAGTGTGAATAGGAGTTGTTGTGAGTTGATGTGAGACACACAAAAAAAAAAAACTTTTTTCTTTAGATGTGAGGTTATGAATGAAAGATGCTGCTGCCTCCCCGGTTTATGACATCCAAGGTTCAAGTTCACTTGATGCAATCATTGCTTTCACGTATTTTAAAATGCCAATATGTGTATCTACACTGACCAAAAATATAAACGCAACACTTTTGTTATTGCTCCCATTTTTTATGGTATGAACTCAAAGATGTGAAACATTTTCCACATACACAAAATAACCAGTTCTCTGAAATATTGTTCACAAATCTTTCTAAATTTCCTTTGCCAAGACAATCCATCCCACCTCACAGGTGTGCCAATCAAGATGCTGATTAGACAGCATGATTATTGCACAGGTGTGCCTTAGACTGGCCACAAGAAAAGGCCACTCTGAAATCTTCAGTTTTGTTTTATTGAGGGGGTCAGGGAACTCAGACAACCAGTCAGTATCTGGTGTGACCACCATTTGACACATCTCCTTCGCATAGAGTTGATCAGGTTGTCTATTGTGGCCTGTGGAATGTTGGTCCACTCTTCTTCAATGGCTGTGCGAAGTTGCTGGATATTGGTAGGAACTTGAACACGCTGTCGTATACGCCGATCCAAAGCATCCCAAACATGCTCAATGGGTGACATGTCCGGTGAGTATGCTGGCCATGAAAGAACTGGGATGTTTTCAGCTTCCAAGAATTGTGTACAGATCCTTGCAACATGGGGCCGTGCATTATCATGCTGCAACATGAGGTGATGTTGTTGGATGTACGGCACAACAATGGGCCCCAGGACCTTGTCATGGTATCTCTGTGCATTCAAAATGCCCTCAATGAAATGCACCTCTGTTCTTCGTCCATAACATATGCCTGCCCATACCATAACCCCACCACCACCATGGGCTACTCGATGGACATTCAATTCCCTAGCAACAGGTCTGGTGGACATTTCTGCTATCAGCATGCTAATTGCACGCCCCCTTAAAACTTGCGACATCTGTGGCATTGTGCTGTGTGATACAACTGAAGATTTCAGAGTGGCCTTTACTTAAGGCCAGTCTAAGGCACACCTTTGCAATAATCATGCTGTCAAATCAGCATCTTGATATGGCACACCTGTGAGGTGGGATGGATTGTCTTGGCAAGGGAGAAGTGCTCACTATCACAGATTTAGACACATTTGTGAACAATATTTCAGAGAACTGGTTATTTTGTGTATGTGGAAAATGTTTCACATCACATCCTGAGTTCATACCATAAAAAATGGGAGCAATAACAGTGTTGCGTTTATATTTTTGGGCAGTGTAGATGAGGGCCTCTATCTCTGTCGTACATCCTTTCAAGGTGCTTTATTTTGTTTGGGGTCAGAAAAAGTTAACGTCCAAAAAGTCTGTAAGATTATAGCTTATGAGTTGTTTACAGAGCTGGCGAGTTTCCCTCCGTTGGGGATCTCTGGCTGGCTCCAACGTGTTCGTCAGGCTTTCTTCCAGCTTTGATGGCATTCAAACCCAGTTTCACCGAGCTGCACTCAGCAGCCAAAACAGTGTGAGTCAGATCAAATCAAATGTATTCAGCAGAGCTGCTTTTACAAACAAGTTTGGCCTGTTAGAGGGTGAAAATTCAAAATCGATTTACTTTAAGAGCAAGAAAAACAGTCTCTGAGGTGCAGTCTGTTGGCAGCTGAACCTGAAATGTTTGACCTTTGAATTTCTCCAGAGCTTCATTGACGTTCATCAAACCTCCGACCTTCCAGTGATTTCACAGTTTAGGATTAGTTAATTTAAAAAAAAAAAAAAAAAACAGATGCTCCTTTTTAGTTCTGCTTTGTGACTTCATTGTTTGTACTTACAGAGAGCTTAGTGCCAATTCTGAATCAGTTCATTGAGGAAGAAAAATCTGGCAACCGGCAGCAGATGCTGCAGCATTTCATGCTGCTGATGTATAAATGCATGTTCTCTGGTGTCACCGAGTTTAAAAAGAAACGACAGAAAGGAAGTACACCTGATATCTCCTAAGAACAGTTGCTCTGAGAAAAACATGCCAGAAAAAGATGCCTTTTTTCCCCTCCATCAGACATCATTCAAAGCTGTAAGATAACACTGTGCATAATAAAAAGCAGCTCTTCCTATCAGGAGATAACTCCATCATACTTTATGGGAATGTTCCAGAGTTAAAGGCTGAGTTTAAGGGGATTTAAAGGATAGATTTAAGGTCAGTGCAGCTGACCAAAATTGTTTATATGTTAATGTGAGGCTGCAGAGTCAATAGGAAGTGCAGCCTCAGGGCAACCTCGCCTAGAACGTCAATGGAAAACCCGACTAAAAGACTAACAACTTTTTAATAAAAATTCATGACACAGATGGATAAACACAGACGGATCCAAAGAGTTTTTGCACAGTTATGACTTTAACTGTCAAAATAAGGGTAGAAGGTCATGATGTTATTTCTCAGATTTCTTTATTTATTCACACCCTCATGTTCACCAAACTCCCCAGCATCAAAGTAAAGCCAAATGAGATCAACATCCATTGTCGGCTCCTTTCAGAAATGTGAGCCTCAGGTTTTGTAGTGAGATCCTGAATGAAGCAGGTCCTGCCATGTTAATACAGTCTGCCTTTAGAGGCGTTGCACTGGATGGAGTTTGTGAGAATGGGGAAGTTCCATTTTCGTCTACCCTGTTATGAAGCAAAGGCAGCAAAAAACGAAATGCAGGAAAACCTGAAGCAGGCTTAGCAGGAAATTAAAGACCTGATTAAATGAACTGAAACATGAAAAAGTAACATTTAAATAAATAAAATGAGAAAGTGGCAGTCCCAGCTGGTCTATAGGAGATCAGCACGTCAGTGCTAAACCAAGCAGAGCTGCATTAAACGGCCACCATGCTATTCTTAAGCCTTTTATAGTTAACAATATCCATATATATAACATATTACCTTTGGCACACAGCTTTCTTTAATTAAATATTAGTGAGTTCTTTTCTAAACCGGAAGTAAGACGACTCAATCTCTGAGGCACAGCCTTTCTCTCCTTGTGGGCGCCGCCCATTTCACGATGTCACCCTAGAGCCGGCCTCGGCAGTGTGTCTGTGTTTCGCCCACGAAGACAAACATACAAACTTTTGCAAAGATGGATGTGCATATGGTGCATATGAAATGGAAGTGTTTAGTCGATCACCACTGGCTCCATGGAGAAAGTGGGTATGTGCGTCAGCCTGGGGGCGGGACTGGCAGCGCAGACTCTTCCTGGAAGGGGCTGTTCTCACTTTTGATGTCACAATGTGAGGACCCACTCGTTTTTGTGGATGTTAGGGCCTGTTGCTCAGAGAGCAGGATTTTAGTGGAATACTCAGAGATTCGTGAAAGGATCAAAATACCGCTTTGGGGTTGGTTATTGTGAGGAATCAACATTATAATACACTTAAAAGCTCAAAACAGTTGATTTTGCATGATATAAGCCCTTAAAAATGTATTCCCAGAGAAATGGTTAGTCGGTGCAAATTGCTGAGGACAGAACCGATTTGGTCCTAATTCCTGGTTTTGTTCAAGCAAAGATGCTATTTTTTTTAACCAACCTTTAATTCTCATGAGCTCATCTTCAGGCTCAATGTTGGGTCAGTTCAATCCAGACTCAAATCTTCCTAAAAACAAGTTTGGAAATTACTCACAGTGTTGCTCTGGCAACTTCGTCAAACCGGAGAACAAAACCATACTGGATGAAAGCTCAACATACTAAAAGCACCCATATTTCCTTTAGTATTAATTGATGGTAGCATGACAAGCACTGTAAAAACTTAAATGTTGTCTGGTTTTAGTTAAATAACCTTTGAGACGTGATGTAAGAAGCATAACTGAAAGATGAAAAATCACCATTAGCCTGGCTTCTTAACGAATCTGCACCTTAACCCACAAGAACCCATGGTGACATCAGTGTAACAGAAAACTATTAGAAATGGATTTGTGGTCAAATACACATAATTTTATTTTTAAGAGAAAATGCGTCTGGGTTTTTATGGGTTAAAAAGGGTAAATTTTCACTTAAAATGAACTAATAAGACCCCAATACATTTACAAAATAATGTCCGGGTTTAACTGACAAATAAATCCACTGCAACATGTTGATTTAACCAGAAATAATTTTACAGTGTGTATAGACTAGTTGCTGTGGAAAATTATAAAATAAAAATAAAAAGAGTTTGACACATAAAAAGTTTATCAGCTCTCAAGTAAATAGGGCAGTGGCTTCAAACCGAAACTGTGACTTTCCATCATTCTTTAAGCAGCTGACACTGTTTAAACCCAACACTTACTGTGATGGTTGAAGACTTAGGTTTGTGCACAGAGGAGTCTACAGCTAGACGCTTTAATTATCATTGAAGCTCTAGTTTGAACTCACTAGCTATAAAGCTTTCCAACATAAATGCCAGCGTCACACTCAAATGCAGAGACCAAACTTTAATCTGAGTTCAAAGACAGAGGCAGAGAACTGTGAACAATAAAGCTCTTGAAACTTGAGAAGACAGAAATGATGCCCTTTTTTTCTCCAGTTGACACATTTGGGGTCCTAATGAAATGTCCATGAGATGCTTTGGTCAAAAACGCAGTAGAGGGGGAAGACGGCTGCTGTCACACACGCCCTCCTCTGCAGAGTCTCTCCGCTGAAATCTATCTGAAGTCTCCAAGCGACCACGTAAACGAAAATCTGAACACATTTTGGCCTTCAAGCGCATTTTCAGCTTGCTCACCTCTACTTCAACCAAAGTTTCTCAGCTGGCAGTTTCAGTTTTTCATGTCTACAGCTGCAGATGAGCCACAAACCGCTTCAATCGTGACACAAAGCGTGAGTCGTAATGAACAGTTCCAGGTGGGTAAAAGAATTATGAAAAAAATACAAAACAATCAACCAGGTGATTCATAAATGCCGGCATTTCCAGACAGTAGGTTGTTTTTGGTCAAACATATGTGTTTGCTTCAAATAGGAGGAGGATTCCTCCCAAACAGACTCTGTGAAGTCCTGATTAGGGTCAGCCCCGGAATCTGTATCCGTTCAGCCTGGATTTAACACTGGAGAACCCGCACTGCAAAAATAAATGCGTCAGAAATTCTTTAAATAGGCAAAACAATCTGCCAATAGGGAAAGAAAAATTGCCATCTTCTTTTCATAAAATGTTCCAAGACATGTTTTCTCAAACCAAGATTATTTCATTATTATTCAGAAAATAAGCCTTTTTTTTATTTTTTGAGGTTACGAGGGTCTTGCAGTCCAAGAACAAATTTCTTCTGGAATTTTAGAGTTAATTTGACTTTTTTTGTTGTTAAAATAAAAGAAATAAGAAAAAAAGAAAAACAGTGAGTAAATTTGACCCTGTGGGTTTTTCAGAGTTAAAAGTTTAAACAAGCATTTTGAAACACTTGTCTGATGACTGAAAAACATAAAGAAATATTAAATAAAAAAAAACGAATCATTTTTGTCAGCTACCTGGTATCTTTGTAACCATGGCAGCTGTAAAAGCTTCAAATGCTTAAACATTTTGCAGTTATGACTAATTTATTTTCAGAAATGAGTGTTTGACAGATTCAAACTGTATTTCAGACATGGATCTGTAGAGTGACGAAGCATTTTCATCTTCCTCAGTTGCCCTGGAATGAACAGACTTTTCTGTTTGTCAGCTCAGTCTAAAAAAAACATTCATAAACTTTCACTAAAGTCAACATTTTGTAGAAAATTGTCCAAAAATCAACTTATTTTTTAATCAATAATCCAATGAACAACAACTAAAAATCAATTTCCTTTTTTTTTGTGGTAATTTTGTCATTTTTTTAAATGTTTCCATGGACCCAGAGGAGTTTTTTTGTTTACTTTTATTATGAGCGCCTCCTGGTTTTCAACAAAATGAATATACTTTATTCTGAAGAAAGGGAAACACTGGAGGAAGTCTTATTACACCACTTTTTAAAATAATGGGATGGATCTCCTCAAGACAACTCTAAAACCAATATGTCTTGCAGCGAAAACAGCTTATCGTGCTGTAAGTTTTCTGAGCACCAAAAGTGCGGTTTTTAGAGTTTGAAACAAATATATTTATTGATCATTGTTCATACAAGACATTTCAAAATAAAAGAGGCTATTTCCTATGAACAACAGGAGTGAGACAGAAGAAAATGATCTTGTTCTATCTGCACCTTCAGCACATCAGCAGTTCAATTCAATTCAATCTTATTTATATAGCCCAACATTAACAACAACAGTCGTCTCAATAGGTTTCATGTCTGTAATTTTATAAGAAACATGAAATCATAAAGAACATGAATTCATAGAATTTAATGGGTGATGACTAAACTAAACAGACTAGGCTAGACTGGGTATCCCTGCCTTAGACCCTCCTCCTCGGTAAGGAAAAACTCCTAAAATGTACCAGAACTCTTAGAGAGAATTAACTTATCTAACTCTACAACTACATTAACCCTTGTGCTATCCTAGGCACTTTAACGTTGGGAGTGGGGTCATCTAGACCCACAAGACAGTCCACTGAACCTTTTTTCTTCAATGATTTGTGATCTTCAGTGGTGTCCATGGATGACATGAAATCTTCTTCACCTTTATCCACCTTTGTCATGATGGCATGTCATGATATCAATGTAAGGGTGGGGTCATAGTATAGCACAAGGGTTAATTCAATAACACCTAGAATAATTCTGTCCAAAATCATAACCCCTTTCCAAACCGATCCAGTTTGAGGTAACATAATTAAACATCATTGTAGTGTATCTTGTCTAATGGATTATCTTTAAACATTTTTTTGTTCATTTGAAGTGTGTACATACTTTGTTTAAATGTCATATTCAGTACATTCTGCAATCTAATATCATAAACTGATGTGTGTCTGTCTCTATTTTTTCTCCTATTATTATCAGCTTCTGAAACAAATGAGGATTGACAAGTGTTTTTAATTTGGACTTAATCATAATTAGCACAATTTTTAGATCAGCTGAAAACTGGCAACTTGAGCAGGCGAGATTCTGCAAACAAATTATCGGTGTGTTTTCTACCGCCTTATTTATATGATTCTAGGTGTTCTTTTGGCTGCGTTGGTGTGGGTGGGTGGGTGTGTGGGTGTTCTAAGCTTTTCCCCAGACCTCTGCACAATAGTTCAAATAAGAAAGAATATAAAAGAAGAGTGTAACAAATGTCAAAACTAAACATTTTTAATGATTTAAAAATCATCTCACTTTTTTTTAATTTTTTTTTAATTAGCTTCTATTTGCACTGTTTTAAATACCAGGGTTACAAAAGAAAACAAAGAAAATACAATATTTTCTTTGTTTTTCCCCCTCTTTTTTCCAACATCTTTATTAGAAGCTAGACTGCTTTATTTACTGCAAAGGCAGAGTTTTGGAGGTTTCAGAGAATCCATAATGGACATTCAGTCAACTTGAATTCTAATGTGACCTTATATGGAGGGAAGCAGGAAAGCAGGCTCAGGCTACGGTGCAAAGAAAAGGACAAGATTAGCACATCTGAGGACTTTGCTGCAGCTATGTCTCTTCTCCAGCTTCTCAGGTGTTTTAGTTTTGTCAGTTTTTCTGCCACAAAAACGTAGAAATCTATCAGTTATTTCCATCTTTTGAAGCCATGAAGGCGCAGACCCAAAAACATAGAGTGAAGAAAAATGTTAAACTTCTGTTGACAAGTAAATCAAAACAGTTCTTCATAGGTTCATCAGTGCTCACTACAGTTTTCTAGTACAACTTCAGATTCTTTTTCTCTTTTTTTTGTACATTTTCAACACAGAATCATGATGTAGAATTGATGCTATTGTGAGACAGAAAATCATACAACGCTGATTGATTGACGAACAGTAAAGTGTGCAAGCTGGTGGTGATTATTACCACTGTGCTTTGGCCTTTTTCCATAAAGATTTTACAGATAAAATCTGGTTGCACCAGTTTTTTCCAGCTGTGCCAATTTACTGTTAAGCAGAAAAATATAATAGTTTCTCCTCCTCTTCATAACAAATACATACTTTTCTGTGTAAATTGGTAAAAATGAATGTTTTTTCCTCACCTGAAATTGTCCTGTTGCTCTGCTGCGCAGATGACGGGTTGTCACCTTCTGTCAACACTAATTAGACTTGTGCCTGGAAATCACACTTCAAAGGAGACGCCCTGGAGGGTTTCCGTATTTGGAGCTCTTCTCTGTGTGACAAAAACCAGCCAACCTGACAAAAGCAGTAAATGAAAAACAACATTACAACAATTAAGATCAATTGGTGACATTTGTGGGCGACTGAAGAAGACAGCAAAAACAATTACCACCTGTTTACCCTTCAGCGGATGCATGACGTGTCCAAATGGTCTTAAATTGTGTCTTGGGTTGATTGTGTTCCAGCTACATCCAGAACTCCCAGCCCTACCTGAACAACATGACGGCGGTGGGCTGCATGATGGCGCTGGCTGCAGTGTTTCCGCTGGGGATCGACGGCCACCACGTCCACAGATCACAGTTCCCCGTTGTCTGCCAGGTACCAGAGGGGGGGGGGGTCGGACACACACTACATCCACATCCAATCCCATTAAATCTAAAAGAAGTCATAAAGACATTCAAATGTCAGACTCTAATTAACAAAATCTCAACCCCCTAAAACCACTTCTGTCAGTCAAAGATGGCCTCAGCAAATTTTTTATTGTTTTTATAATAAAAATAAATGTATGTATTTATGATTAATAACATTTTTTGCCTGATTTAGAGTAGCTGGAAGGCATGAGACAGAAAAATAAGTAAGCTGGAAAACTGAAAGTACGTCAAAGAAGAGCGGAGCTTCATTAAATCACTTTCCAACAAGCTGCTAACGAGAAAACACAGTCGACCTCATGAACTCACTAAAAAACTACCCTATTATGATAAAAAATCCATTTTTTTAATGAATTAAAGTTGATTTAAAAGATGAAACACTGCAGTCGCATTGAAAAAAAACATTTCAAAGACTACAAAAGTAGCCTTTTACTTTGCAACAATATTTTAACATAGAAGTAACAGTAAAAGACTACAAAAGTAAACTAGCATGGCAGGAATGAGGGGAACTTTTGGAAATGTGCACAGCAGAGACCACTAAAGCAGGCAGCAGCGAGACGCGGAGGCAGCGTTGTGTCATCCTACAGTCAACGTGGATGTTTCTTTTGCTCAAACAAGTAGGAAACGTCTCTGCAAGCCCAGATCCACATAACAAGCTGGTTGTTTTTCTGTGCTGCGTGACATTTGTCTGCAGCGACCAGCCTTGTGCAAATGGATGGAGTCGGAGGGGGGGGGGTTGCAGACAGGTGGGAGTGGAGGGGTGAGGTGTGTGCAGGTTTTCACATAACGCTTCAAAAGTTAACCAGTCAGGAGATGAAATACATGTTAAGGCATGGACAGGATTTAGTCGATGCGAAAAAGAAGATGAGTAAAAGAATAAAAAAGGAGGGGTTTTGCACACTGAATGAGTCCAGATTACTTTAAATGTCGAAGAATTTTTAAACTGACGGCCTCATAAATAATTAATTTAGGTGGAGAAATATTTAAAGAAAAAGTCAATCTAGATTGTTTTGTTTATGGGATGATGCCCAATGAACCAACCGTCCCCCCGCTTATTAGATGTTTCACGCCTTTGCATCATCATTTTAACAACGACTCTGATCCGATTCACTGACCGAAAATGGATCCAGGACGTCTTTCGCCAAAACTTGAACCAGTGTGACTTCAAGATAAATACCTTGTACTGAACAGTACAGGGGAAGTTTTCCAGATTCCTTGTTTTTCTTGCAAGAGAGACAAGTAAACAAGAATTTATGGGAAATCCATTGACATTTTAGTTTCCTAAAGTTCAGCCCACTGTTGTTTGTCCACATCAAAATAATCCAAAGGGAACATTCTTAGAACATTCTGTGTGTTGTGCGCTGTGAAGTCATTTTTACATTATAGCAAATCAAACCTACCATGCCTCAATCCAAATGGTATTTTCCAATATCCATATTACCGATTTATTTAATTTTGAAACAATTTTATAATTGGTGTAGGATGATTCCATTAGATTCAATTAACAACTTTCCTCAGACAGATTGATCTGTTTGAATAAATCAATTGATTCATCCTTACACCCCTATTCATTTCTGTTAATAGACTCCAGGGGGGGGGGCATGACACCTTCCAGGAGTCCAGACGTAAATATTACTTCAAATATTTGTACTTTAATCTTGAGTATTTAAAATGCGATGTGATGGTTTTTCATGGTAACAGCTACAAAACTTGCAGCTGGTGTATTAGGACTAACCAGAGGAGGAAAATGGTTTATATGTTAAACGTCATTTTAAGAGACACAACGCATCATTTCAGAGGGAAGGTTCACCTCACATTGTTTTTTCTTCACTTCAGTCGCTTTGGCTGAAGAAATATCCACCATTATATGTGCATTAACACACAATTTCTTTCATTAATTCGTAATTAATTATTTGTAAACACATATTTACTGTGTATCAAGCAAAAGATAGAGAAAGACAACAAACTATTTAAAATTGAAGGCAACATTGTCGATAGAAATCCTATTATTTCCATCATAGAGACATTTGAAGGACAGAATTCTTTTCCACTGTCTTACTGTCGTGATAAACTATAATAATGGATGTCCACATTTGGTCCACTTTTTTATTGCTCCAGTTACCAATTGGCATTCAGGCAATACGAGCAGAACCACTTTTTCAGGTGTCCATTATAACTTTTTAATGGACACCCGAGTATTCACCCGGACCGTGGTAAATGTCTCCTTAAAGTTTACTCGGCAATGTTCCATTCAGATGTTTAAAAGCGTAGAGAAGAAGAGCACAAATTCATACGCTGACACAAATTCTTGCTTGACTTTTTGTGCCTTGCGCGGCCGGGACTTCCTGTTAACTGGAAAAGTGTGGATGATGGAGTCTAATGAGGAGTGGGAGTACGGCTCGGTCAGCCATGCTGAGCTTTTGTGTTGTGAAGGGGGACACAGGTTTTTATTTCTGCCACTCTCGCCTCTTTGTTCCTGTCCAGTAATTGTCTCTTGCACTCAGAAGCCTTTTTCTCTCTGCTGCTACCTTTTACTGTCTGCTTTTCCCCTTCATCATCGCCTCTTTCCTGCCCCCTCTTCAGCCTCCCCTGTTGCCTCTTGCGCTCTTTTATCTGTCCGTCAGTCTCTGTCCTTCTTTAACTCTTTCGTCTTTTGCCGCGTTCATCTTTCTGTCTGCTTTTCCGTGTCGATTCGCTCTGTGTTCGTTTCCTCACCAATGCAGAGAAAAGAAAAAGGCAAAATGTCGGCTTTGGCCGGGGCTATGATCAGTTTTGATTTAAAAAGAAAACAAAAAGTGTGTAACATGCGCTGGCTGTGTGTGACTGTGTAGCATATAAGAAAACCTTCGTGGAGTAAAACGTATTTTTTTGGTGTTTAGATTTGAACCACAGCCTGTTAAATAACAAAGCTGAGTGATTTTGGGAATAAGTAACCCTCCATCTTTTGTTTTCAAAGTAGGGCATTTTCATAAACTGCCTCTTTACACAGATGAATTGTTACTTAAATTGTGCTTGTAAATATGAATCAAATTATAAGCTTTCTTTTTAACCTTTTGTTCATTTTTTGGTTAATAAATATGATCAAAGTTGATTTGTTCATAAAAAATAATATAAAAAGGCAAAATTGTGCCAGGACTTTGGAAGAAGAATTAGCTTGTCTAATTATACAACTACCTGTTTGAATGGTGTAGCACAGGGGTGTCAAACTCATTTTCACCAAGGGCCACATCAGCATAGCGGCTGTCCTCGAGGGGCCAGATAAAAAAATAAAGAAGCCCACTGCTCATGCTCACTACATTTTCAAATGCAAAATATGATGTCGCCCATTTGCTGAAGTACAAAGACTATTTTGATTATTAAAACTTTTCAAATCACAAACGTTGATGCATCGTGAATTACCAATAGTGAGCTTCGGTGCAGACTATTTTTTGCTGAGACTTCTGGGAAATTAAAAAACGGCGAACGACCTATTAAGTGCATTGACTGGGAAATGGTGAGGGAATTCGGACACAACTTTACACAATAGACCTCACAACTCGAGGTTTGAGACTTTGAGACTCGTTTTGGGTAAAATCATACTTGGCTATCTTAGCGTGCAAATATTCAAAAATTGGAGGCGTTATGCTTTTCCTCATTCAACAGAAGAACAAAAAAATCCTCCTTTCTGATGAGTATTTGTGAAATCTGTTTTGTCAAATGTATTTATTTGTTAACCTTGTTTTCAATACAGGAAAAACCACACTGAACTCACCCTGTCTGGGCCTTTTATCGCAGTTTTTCTTCCTCTGAATTGTGTTGACACAAAAACAGGAGTTTAGAAAAATGTTGGTCTCATTCATCCCCGACCTATTTGTGGGTTTTCTTCGCTTCCTGTTTGACCTTTGGTCTCAGCGCGGGCTGAACCCAAAACAAAAAGCTGCAGGAACAGCAGCAAACACAAAAACCACTAAAAACAGGTCTGGAACAGGTAAAAAATACTGCTGCACAACGACAAGAAATACAACAGCTGTGGAATTTTTATAGAAAAGATAAAAATGTTCAGAACCATAAACACCTTAAAGGTTGATTGTTGTTTTTAATAAACAGAAATGGAATTTGTGCAGCTCATCACTCTGGTCTGCAACTGCGTACAGTCAGTTTATAAGATTAAACTGAGTAAATACATAAATTACTTATTACTTTAGTGAGATGATATTACACAAGTTTTTAGGGTCAGCAGATAGTTTGCATGCTAAACAATGTTTCAGAGTGGAGTTAAAGATTCATTTGACAGAAATGTGTCCAGAAACCAAACCGTAATTCTAAAAAAACAGAAAGTACAAATAATACAATGGAAATGTTGTGGAAAGCAAAAGTAAATAAAAAAAAAATCAAAATGACATGTTAAAAAATGAAACTGTAAAGGTATGTCCCACGGGACGTCACTGATTGGATGAGGAAGTTTGCTCACCTTTTCAACAGGAAGTCATTTGGCTTTGTGAAATTGTCCAACAGAAGATATTTTTTTAATCTTCTGGCCACGCCCACTGCAAAAGTTCAGTGATCAATCTTTACCACAGTTTGGGTTTAACATCCTTCTGCTTTCCCTCTTCTTCTAAATACAAACATCATCATCCAATCAGTCAATATCTACCTTTTACTGTTTCTTATTTTCTTTCATTTTTATTTAGTTTTCCAATTTATTTTTTGGCATTTTAGTTCCTGGAATTTTTTTTTTCATTTATGAAATGTTGTGGGGGTTTTTTTTAAATCTTTTTTCTTTCTTTATCGTTGTGATATTTAATTTGCTTTTGCGTTGAGAAATTTGTTGATGTGATTCGCCACTGAGAGGAAATCAGAAATATTTATTGGAAAGTCAGGATTTTTGTAGAAATTTCCCACTTTTATCTTTGCGAGTGAACAGAACTGCCTCCCTGATAATAAACATAAGCTACTTTAACCAGTAGAAATGTATTTTCACGTGATGTCAAATGAAAATCTATTTTAAATTCATTTCTACATTTCCTTTCTGTAAGTTACATCTAAATGTCTTTATTTGGTCTCGTTTTTGCAGTTTCGCCTGTGGCTCCTGGGCCTCGGCTTCAGCCTGGCGTACGGCAGCATGTTCACCAAGATCTGGTGGGTCCACACCCTCTTCACCAAGAAGGATGAGAAGAAGGAGAAAAAGAAGGTGAGGAGTGGGAGTGTAGGGGGACGCGCGTGGCTTTGGCTGATAAAAAGCTCAGTTAAAACTTTCAAACGTGAGCTTGTGAGAGGCCAGCGCCTCTGCTCGCGCCCGCAGCGGCGCAGATAACGTCAGATAAGGTATCCTGCAGCCAGTCTGATGCTGACAATCTGCGACTGCTTGTAGAAAACCTAATCAAAAGAATGAGAGATTAAACCCATTTATGGGATATTTATGAATATAGATGAGCATTAAAGCTGCACGCAGAAATCCAGCCTTCAGGGGTTTACTATTGGAGCTCCAGCACATCCAATTGAGTTGACTTTCAGCTCCTCATGTCCGCAGAAGGGCAATTTGCCAGAGAGCTTTGTGTGCATGTATAAAGAAACAAACGGAGAGAGCTGCCTCTTCTCCGCAACGGCTTGTGATGTGTGTCTCAGCTCTGGAGGTTTTCTCTGCTGCTGCTGCAACCTTGATGGTTCAATTATAGGAAGAAAAGAGCTCATTTTTGTGGAGGGCTGGACGGGCAGCATCCTCCCTGTGAGGCCGGATCTCAGGTGGCGGAGCAAAAAACAGCCTTTGCGGCTTGCAGAGTCTCCCGGCGCTCCTCAGATGCACAGAAAAACACAATCATGCCCACTCATGCAGAAATCACAAGGACGCCCGGCGTGTTGTTGGTCCGGGTAGTTTGTCTTCGTTTGTGGAGATGCCCTTGGAGGGCGGCGGCCGCTGTGTGTCTGATTTCCTGTGTCGGTGTGTGTTCGCTCCTGCAGCAGCCCTTGGAGCCGTGGAAACTCTACGCAACAGTTGGAGTTCTGCTGGGCATCGACTTCCTGTCGCTGGTGATCTGGCAGGGCGTGGATCCCCTGCACATCACGGTGGAGGTACACACCAGCAGGTGTTTCTCATTCAACGCGAGCCTTCACAGACGGATAACCTGTCGTGGGTCTGCTTGAATCAAAAACAAGAGGAAAAATAGATTTATTTTTCCACATAACAAGAAGATATAGCCCAGAGGATATAGCCCAGTTTACAGTGAACATTACGTTTTCACATGCATCAGAATATGCATACATATATTTTACCAAAATAAATGAAAATTCAGTTTTGTTTTGTTCTTAAATCATGGAAAAGTCAGACGTGCAGCAGACAGGTTTGTCCTCTCTGGAATCTGTTGAGGCTCGGATGTTGGGAGTCGAGAAGTTCATTGTTTGTCTCAAAAAAACGGCATTATTTCATACTCTTCCAAAAGTAGAGATGTTCATTTTCTACTGAGCACCTACCTTTTTGGACTTGAACCAGCAACATTTTCTGCAAAGTTGCTCATTGAGTCAGATTTTACACCAAAAATAAACGTATTTCCAGCCTGATGAGCATCTGGGTTGCCGACTCCAGTCGATAAGCTTGACCTACTTTGGGCTAATTATTGTGATGGATTGGTAGATATGTTGTTGTTCTTTCCATCTACTTATCCCCTTCATCCCAGTGAGATGAAGGGGAAACAACACATTAAACCTGAATGTTTGCTCAGACAGTAAATATCTTTCTACTTCTCTATGATTTGATTTGATTTACTCATAAGAAAAATAGTCTCATACTACAAAGATAAGTAAAGGCAGATGATAAGATTATGTAATGGTGTATGACAGAAACCAGTTTATTTATGTGGTCACACTCCAAAAAATGTTACAAAATAAAATCTAAATTGAAACTAAACAGTAACAAATCTGAAACAAAAGTATTTGTAGCGGGATTCTATATAATTCATCTTTATTCCTCTCAAAGTCCCAATCTGGTACTATTTTGATATATATATATTTAAAGCCTTCCAAGTGGTCTATTTATTATGATTGTGACATTTTTAGCCAAAATAAAAAAAGCAAAATCTGCAGAGCGGCAGGAGTTCATTAGAAAGTTGCCTTTGAGTTGTGGGCAGGACTGTTGCGCAGAATAAGCCTTCCCTCATTTCCCATCATCCTTTTGTTTGTAAATCTCTCCCGTTAGCTTACAGCTCCTCACACCCCCAACCTAACATTACCAGAGCAACAAAAATGGCGATCAATATCAGAGATATCCAGCTGTACAGTTTGAAACAGATGCCAGCTCAGACAACAAACAAAAACACAGAAAGACTATGAACGCTTTTTTCCCCTGTAAGTCAAAGTCATATGCAATTCTAATATGCATTTTTTAATTTGAATTAAACAACTCCTTGAGATAATAAAATGCAATGGATTTTAGGTTGCTTTAAAATACATTTAAAGCAAACGATGTATTGAGATGTGATTTTTTGGTATTGAATTGTAAATTGCAAATCGCATTTCCAGAATGCCAAATGACAAAATTCAACATTGAATTTTAAATTGCAAAAAAGATTCTTTTGAATCAATCCTCAAAATTAATTCTCAAAAATACAACTTGCCTAATAATTTTGCACTCCCTGTATGTCCTTCATCATCAAAAAAAATGCCACAAGAACATGATAAAAACACTAAAAATCCCGTTTTCGTGGTTTACTCCATTAATCCTGAAGACGGAAACACATCAATCCTCACATCAATGACAACATGGGAATTTGATTGAAGTCTTTTTTATCCTGAATTCAGCAAGATTTTTTAAATTAGATAAAAAATGTCAGACTTTTTTAAAAGAGTGGTATTAAAACCAACGCTGTTACGAGCTGGAATTTCTGACCTCCAGCCGATTCCCCGTGAGCCTGTGAAGGAGCTTCCTGCTCCGCGTTCGTCAGCTGCATCCTCTTGCTGAGCTGTTTCAGGGCTTTTTTTGCCCCAACCATCTGTCTGCAGCAGCTGGGAGCAAAGCGTAAACAGCTGTAATGAAGGAAAACATGAGCTGTAAACGCATCAAGTGTTTGTCCTGCTGAATCACCTCTGTGGTTGCATTTGATGAGTTTCACTTCCTGTTTTCCACTGTAATAATTCTGCAGACGTCGCCGATCTGCTTTGGAGCGCGGCGGCGATGTTTACTGCAGATCTTTATTTAAATCCTCAGACGTGCGCTGGTTGAGATACAAATGGAAATAATTTGAGCGACAAAAAGCAAAACAAAAGGAAAAAAACAAAATAAAAGGTAATGACCTTCAATTAACTGAAAGGAATGTGAGAAAAGTCCATTAGTGGGGTCCAATATTTTCAATTAGAACCTCATCTCCTTGTATTTTAGTGACCAGGATTCTGCGTTTGAAGGCGTCACCTATATTACTGAGTTCTCCTCATTTTTCTCTCATTATCTGTCTTTTTTCTTCTCTCCTTTCCCTCCTGATCTGCCGCATGAGTAGAAGTTCACGAAGGAGGCCCCCAAAAAAGATCTGGATGTCCTGATTCAGCCGCTGTTGGAGCACTGCAGCTCAGAGAAGATGAACACGTGGCTCGGTCAGTCTCCTGTGTTTGTACAGATGTGCACACACACCACAGTACTCTGTCTAACCCCAGCTCACTGGTGCAGCGATGGCCCTAAACCCCTGTGGGTTCGAATCCCCTGGTCAAGTCACACCAAAGTCTCTAAAAATGCCACTCAGCGCCCCCCGTTTGACCATCAGGGACATCAAGGCTTGAAGAACGCAGCTGTTTCTGCAGCTCACTGCGCCTCAGGGGAGGAAAAAGAAGAGACTTGAACTGAGTCCATCTCCTATTTTTATTCATGAAAGCGTGTTTGGCATTGAACCTTTGCAATTTATCTTTATTATATTACATAAGAACTTCTAAAAATCACAAAAAGCAGAAAAATCAATGCAGGATGAAATTTGTCACTACGGTGAAAAGCAGCCATTGAAAAAGCTGTTTGGCAAACGAATCATTTCTATATATTTAACTTCCTAAAATCGAATGAAGTCTATCCCACTTTTTTCTGGTTGGTTTCGTTACACTTTAGTACAGGGATCGCTCAGTTCTGCGCCCACACGTAAACATTCCTAAATTTGTTGAACTGGGATGGCTAAACGTGCCGGGAACGCTAAAAGCCCTTCCTCATTCAACTTTTGCTGGTTATGGCTAATTGCCACCTGGTTCTTAGGGGTGGGGGGTCTGTACTTAGGCCCAGATATCTAGATTCAAGGCAAGACTGGATGAGGATCCGTTCTAGAAGAACAGTCATGATCTAGCATGGATCAGTCTGGGTGGTCTGGTGCAGGAGACCATTAAAAACAGTAAAAAAAAAAAAAAGTTATCTAGTTCAAGCAATAAAAACAAACAACTAAAGAAAACAAACAAAATAAATATTTATATATACATATAAATGTCTAATTTAGTATAATTAGACATGATGGAGCAAAGCTGAAAACAGCTTAGTGTATTTATTGCCCTTTTGTGACTGCAGTCAGTTATTATTGCTAACAGCTTATAGAGGTCAAATTATAACCATCATAAATATTGGGGTGCTCGTGGTACAGAGGGAGAGCTGTCAACCTCTCACAGGTCACAGGTTCAGTTCCCACCTTGCCGACCCATGTGTTGAAGTATCCTTGGGCACACAACCCCACATTGCTCCCGGTGGTTAAAGGTTGGCGCCAGTGGAGCTGCCATCAAAAGCCATGAAAAATTTGAGCAAACGCACATAAATCCACATTTTGGGCTTCTGTGTCCAGATCTCTAATGTTCACACGTCGCTACTCATGTTTTTAAGTCTCAGGATCTACGTACTTAACTGACATTTGTTGATCGCACGCTGGAAGGTCAACCTGTTGAACTTCTGACCGCTAAATCACAAAACAGCTGCACTTGGTCCAGTCGGAGACTCTGATTTGGCAGTGGCATATGGGTGGTGCTCTTTCTCAATCACGAAGGTGCCAGCCGGTTGAAAACATCATCACGGTTGAGAAAGAAATTATTGTGGTTTTGTCGTTTGAAAGTCTTTCATATATCTGCATAGAGCTGTGACAGAAAAAGTCTGGAGCAAGATTCATGAGGTTTGCACCAGTTTGACATTTTCACACCAAGAATATTCTGACACAAATTTCGCTGTTTGGTGGACAATGGCTAGTAAACATTAAAATAGCAAAAGAAGAAGAAAGCCCTCCCTGCCATTTCCTGCTTCTCCAGTGCTGGTCCAATGTGAACACCACAGGTAGAAGAATGCACTAAACAAATATACGCCATTTACCTTTGATTTCTTCTTTTTTAAATTTGATTAAATAATGGAACATTTGAAGTGACATATAGGGACACCTTAAAAAAATGTGGAAACTGTGAAAATGGCTTTTTTAATTCAAAAGGGAAACTCGTATTTTATACGCATAGATTCAACTGAGTTTGGAGTTAGTTTTCAACATTTCCTTTTTTTCTCAATTTAAACCGCTAAGCTTGGGGTTTTCATTATCATTTTATTATCCTGAATCATATTCATCAAAATTACAAGAAAGAAAGACTTGAAATATTTTAATCAATATGTTGAGACTCTATGTAAAATCAAAAATACACCAAAATGTTGTTCTTTTCCTTAAATAATGATGCACTGGTGCAGAATACTGATACTTTAGGCTGAACATGTTTTTCTGTTTTCAGCGTTGCTGCTTGATGCTTCACATGGTGACACTAAACACAGAAACAAATGAAGCTTTATGCCTCAGAAGTTCTCAGGGATCTCAGGCTAAGGCCTTATTACTAAATGTTTCACCCAACTGTATCCCTGGTTTGCAGAGCTCCCAAAGGTGCAGGGATCACCATGACAACCGGAGACCATGAGTCACACCGTCTTATTTGTTCCCACAGACCTCATAAAATCTCTGCTGCTGTTTTATTTATGATCAGTTTTCCTGAAGCGGTGCGATCAGATGGTAAATGAAAGCGTCTAATAGGTCCTGGAAGTCACTTTGATCAGGACAAACGCAAATCATAGATGTGATACCCATTTTTCATGGAGTTCAAAGCAAAAGTTTGTGTTTTAAGGAAATTTCAGCAAAAGAACAGAAGTCACATTAAACTTAAGTCACCATTCTTGATACTCTTTAAGCCTCTCCCACTTAGGTTTCCTTCTTTGCCTCCGTCTTTTCTGTGTCTTTGTCGTCTCTCTACGATGTCCCTGATGGCGTTCTTATTGTGGCAGCTCTTATAAAAGTGTGATCATCTTAAAATTAAGACAATGTGGGTCACAAACTGGGACAGAGGCTCAAAGCAGTTTTCCTCTCATGAAGTATAAATGGGGCTTTAGAGTGAGCTCTTGTTAAAAAGCAGTTTCAGGAAGTTTCTGCACTTTGTAGTGTCCCCCAAAGGGGAAACTGAAGTGTTAATGACACATGTATTGTAAGATAAAGTTGAATAAATAAGGATAATAATACTATTTCAGTAGCTCAGCAGCAAGTTTGACTAAACTTTTTTTTTTTTTAAACAACCACCATGTGTTTTTCTTTTTCCTTTGAAGCATCTTGTTTTCTCTGAGTCTTTTCTTGCTCTATATCAGTTTTGAAACTCAAAATTGTGACAAACTCTGCCCTACCTGAAAAACACAGAGCACCTGAAGGTTTTATGAATGTCACTGAGAGCAAAACTAATCAAGAGGAAGCAGTTCTGCTTTGTGAGCGCACACAGAAAAATGTCCTCCAGAGGGCGCCGGCCAAATTATCAGATGAATTATTCTATTAATTCTCCCCATATCCGTCCATCTTCTCTCACCCCTACAGTTAGCCATCTAAGAAGAGAGTAATGGAAAAATATTTGGAAGAAACTACCCTTCGATGACATCACAAATAGTCGTCGGTGAGCTACGTTAGCATGTAGCTGCCAGTGCTCGGACAATACAACTTTAAAAAGTCATGCTAAAACTAATAGTCATTACTTACATTTGAATGTAAACGTCTATATCACGGGCTGGTTGGCGAGGACCCAGATGCAGGCAAAGAGGCTGAGACTTTAGTCAAGAAGGCCAATGATTTAATAGCAATTAAAACCTCACCAGAGGGAAAAAAGCAAAGCCAAGCGAGCAAGCTGAACTGACAAACACAGGGTGAGCACACAAAATGAAGCAACACTGAATACAGAAAGAAGCCAACTTAAATAGGAAGCAAGCTACATCTGTTCAGTGCTGATCAGATGAGGGTGTGGATCAGCTGGGAGGAGCCACAGTCAGCCTGCACAGCTTGAAGAGGTGAAACACCAGCAAAAACCAACCGGCGGAGGGATAAGTAGTCCTAAGTCACTACGGCTATCCGTTCAAAAAACACTTTCGGACACCACGGCAGCTTCAAATGCCCCCGCAAGTAGAGGGGTAGGGAGAAGCCGAAGGGGTAGGGGAAGAATCCAGATTCACCCTTTTTTAATATCCAATGGGATGTTTTACTATTCAGTTGGCATATTTGGTTTGACATATAGACTGTACGTCAGATATTTATGTATATATCCCCCTAGTGGCTACATTCATGTCTTACAATTCAATGCTTTTCTAAATTCCTCATTTCTCATTTGCAGTAAAAACGATCATTTTTAAAGTGAGGAAAACTGATCTGGGGAGTAAAACAAAAAAAAAAAAAATATGAAGTTAAGGAAATAGGAATACAGATGAAAAGATGAATTGTGTAGCCTACAAACAGTCGTTAAAAGTCTATCACTTTTAACGATTAAAACCAAAAGCTTTAAATATGAACCATGTCCCCTGAGCCCCTTTCTCTGGTTGTTTAAGTCTTTTCCATGTGACGCTCAGCTCAACCTTTTGATGAGCGCGTTTTCTTCCTAACAAATGTGGACCAATGTGAAGAATCTCCCACTCGAGTTGCTCTAAGCAACGAGGCAACATAAGTTGTTCTCTCCGCTCCTCATGAAGCTGCATTTTAAAGCAAACAGCAGCGCTGGAGTGTCTGCTATGCAGACCCATGAGAGAAGAATGATGAATGTTTTCCAATTAAAAATAAATTAAATAAAAGTCAAATAAAATCTAACAGTAAATTTGAAATTCACCAAAGTTACTTTGAACACGTGTATGAAGCATAAAGCTTGTACAAAAGCGCACTTTAATTCCATAAATTAGTTTATTGATGGTTGGGAATTCTCTTTTAGGCGTTTTCTTCAGTTTGCAACCGCGTTTGTTAATTGTATGGAACTAAAACAACCCAAAGGACATAACTGTGTTTTTCCTCTCGAGGGTCTCTAAGGGGTGTTGTGGATACAGTTAAAATTTGGATAGAAAACACAACGTATGTTTGGTACATTAAGCAGGATCACTTCCTTTTCTAAAGCCTGATTACAAAGTGTCTCATTCTGATACCAAATCTACTGTTTTAGATGTTTTTTAAGAATTGTACCAGAGGGAGAGAAGGTGTTGTTTTGGGATTTTTTTGTTGGGAATCCTAGATGACAAAGACAGCTTTTAATGTTACTTTTAAACTGATAAATGTTTGTGCACAAAAAGGCAGAGAATAAAAGGGAAAAAAAAAACACAAACCGAGGAAACAAAAGGCAGAAGGTTAGAAGTAAAGGCCGTTGAACTCTGTGTCATCTCTGGAGGTTCAGTGACATTCTTCAGCTACCCCTTGGCCGTCTTCTAAAAACCTTTTCTTGTCAGGAGTAGGGATGGGTATCGTTAAGGTTTTAACGATACTACTACTCTTATCGATACTGCTTATCGATCCGGTACTCTTATCGGTACTCTTATCGATACTTTTTGAGGACGAAAAAAAAAAAAATAACAATTAAGAACATAAAGTGTTTTATTTCCTCATTATGGAACAACATTGTTTTTTTTAACAAAACATTTTACTTTATACATGAGAATGTTCCAGACAGGATATTTATTTATTTATTTAATCTAATTGTTTTTATTCTTTATGAGTGTGATGTTTCATTTGGTCTTTTGTCCATTTTCCACAACCTTGAATAGACTTTTCTGTCTGTCAGACACCAGAGTTAAGATAAGTTAAGTTAAATGATGGAAACAAATTCACTTTGATGCAGACTCCTTTCTATTTTGCCAACTCCATTTATTTTTCTTTAAATCCAGTAAACCCAATAAATGATATTAATTTTACGGATGACAACTATCATTAGTTATTAATTATTAGTAAGTATTAGGAAGCAGCTGATAGTTTGTCGCGGGTCTGGAAGCATAAGCGGTGAATCTAAGCCCCGCAACTCTACCTGTTTGTTGTATTCTCCGCGTGCAACGCCCCCCCACCCCCCGTCCCGCTGCCCCAGCCTGTTCTGCACAAACAGCGCAACATGCGGTCATCGTAGCAGCAAGGTGACAGCATGGTCGGCAAACATAATAATTTTTACTCAGAAACGTTAGTTCTTAGTCTAGGGCGGCATGTGTCCCCTAAGATCGCCACTGACTGTGTGTGCGCTGCCTTGTCTTGTGTGTGCGCGCGCGCGGCGCGTGCTGTCTGAACAACAGCCCCGCCCCCCGTGCACACAAATAGACAGACAGAGCTCTCCTCTTCAACGAGAATACCGAAATTAATATCATCATCTATAATTAACGCAAAATTGAGGACTTGGTAGTTAATATGCAATAACGTTTATGACAAAAAAAAAAAAAAAAAAAGTAATTTCCATACCGATACGAACCTTAAGTCAGATCCGTAGTCTGGAGCGCCCGGGGGTTCTCCGGGGAGTACCACTAGTCAGGAGTTAACATTTGAAGATGGCATTTGCAGTGTTTGCTGTTGGTGCCTGATATTGTTGCGGTGGAGCATCAGAGCAGCGACTCCAAAGAGCACCGTTTGCATATTTCCCAGGCGTTTGTGAAAAGCTTTCAAGCTCTGAATTCATCTCCAAAACACTTAGAAAACTTTAAAGCAGAATTTCAGCGGCTACTTAGTGATTGAAACTAGTTTGGCTTTGGATGCCGCCCCCAGGGACTCTACAAATATGAACCAGTGATTCAAAAGATGTGAATACTTTATTCTGAGAGTTCTGCTGACCCAATCATGGAACATTTATGGAGAGGATGAGTACAAAATTCAACAAGGGCTTAAAGAGAAAATACAAAATCCTTCCACTGATCTGTTCACAAGTTAGAGAAGAGCCTGTAGAGCTAACATGGGCAACAAAAGACAGCTTTTTCTGCTTTGATGCTTTATGAAAGCTGACCTTTTTCAGCTTCAGTACAGGGTCTTCAGTAAAAAAGTTCTTCTGTTCAACCCTATTTTAAAATCTCATTTTAACTAAAAAAAATGGACATGAAAAAACATTTAAGACATACATCCTATTTTAAATTAACAAGGCTACTAAAGATAATAGTTGAATGGGTATACTATCAGCACAAAAAAGGATGATATGAGATATTGGTTTATGATTCCAAAATAAATCTACTTATTATTGTAATGGTAATAATGAAAATAATAATTTAAAACACTGAAATAAATAACCAAACAAAAGAAGAGGCAAATCTCATGTTTTCCTCCTTTGATTCATCTCGTGTTTCTAACCATTTCAATCAACTTTTTGAAAATCCAGATAATAGTGAAAATGCTTTTAGTTATCAAATACCAACAGTCTTAACTGATCAGACGTATTGCAGTCAGTTATACATTGCTGTGATGAATAGAAAACACATTTGAAAAAGGAAACAAAAAGAAAGGTTTTGAAATAGTATGTGCTAGAATTTTGCTCAGACAAACCCACAACATTCATTATGATTAGTTTGACATATAGGAAGAACGAAGACAAACAGGCCCACCAGGCACTGCACAACACTGATACTGCAGACTGAAGATTTCAAGTATTTATTTCCAAACTGATGGTATTTCTCTATCTTATTCAAGTTACAGTAATCAACCAACAATGAAATCAATGAAGCACATATACTCTGCAGATAAATATGAATGACTGTATGAAGTACAAACACTTTGACTCAGAAGAAAAACTACTGCAAAAGCAACAATAATACTGTCATTTCTCCGTCTGGATGGATCAGACCATATGATTTTATCCACATCACAGGCTGGGTATCCATTGGCATAGCAATTCTATGGAAAAAATAGTATAAGGAGGGGAAACCAGTACAGCCCACTGTCAAATGTTACAGTAAACAATATTGATGATAAGTACAGCATGCTTTTTTTTCCTTCAATATACTGTGTGGTTATCTTATCTGTTTTCAAGGTGCATTGTTCAAAGTACTGACACAAAAGTATTTCTGCTGAGATTGGGTTGAACTCTTTGTCTGGTGTCCATCAGTGTCAGTCTAGGGTTGATAACAGAAGTGCTGCACAGACGTCTTGGGTCAAATTCGTCTTCTTCGTACAGGTTCTATCAACTCTTCAAGTCCCTCTTCTCTTTCTCTACCTTCTTTATGTCCTCTCATTCTGTCTCCTGTTCGTCTTCTTCCTTTCATTTTTTTTTTTTGAGGACAGGTGAACTCACCGGCTGCCTGTTCTGGCACACCTGAGTGCTGTGTTTTCGAATTAGCAGGCGTGCTTCCACACCTGGAGGATGTGGTTCTTCAGTTCGTGCATTAGTGTGGTCGTTGGCGATCCAGGGCTTCGTAATGACAAGGAAGTGACTTCCCAATCCATTTTTGTGTCTAAGGGGTGAAAATGTTTGGAAATTTGCAAATCTGTTGAGGTGTTTTGCTCATCGGAGTAGAATTTTTCAAATTGGGTGGACATTTTTATTTTAGTGTGTAAACATCTGTGATTAAAAAAACAAACAAACTGTAAAACGTCTAGTTTTACATCACATATATACTTTTGATGTGGAATATTTTATTTTCTGTTCATGATAACTGTGGAGGGGTAATTCCATCAACTCTTTGACTTTTTATCTTACAAGTGATTGGGGGCTTTTGGAGTGTTTGCTAACCAAAAAAAAATAAGAAAATAGCTTTAAGGTTTCACCAAAAAGATCTTTTTTCAGTTAATAAGGAGTGGAACTTTGCTGAAAGAACAGGGGGACTGAGGTCCCCTGTTAGACTGAGGTCACAAAATCTGCAAAACAAAACCTGTTTTCAAGCAGAGGAATGTGATTCTGTTTCCTCCTCGTTGCTCCTGTTCCTCTTCTAGGTGTGGTTTATGGCTACAAGGGTCTGCTGCTGCTGCTGGGCATTTTCCTGGCTTACGAGACCAAGTCTGTCTCCACTGAAAAGATCAACGACCATCGAGCCGTGGGGATGGCTATTTACAACGTAGCTGTGAGTCCACACCGGCACTCCATCACACTGTTTCATTGTCTTCCTGTCTCTGGAGGGTTCTGAACCAATGCTGCAATTATCGTTCTGTTGCTTAAAAGCACCAAATATCCATTTGGCCATCGGGGTTTTTCCACACCTCCAGTTTCTTCATAATTACGTTGTAAAAGCAACTTTTCCATTAATTTTTGTAAAGAGTAATTACCAATGTAAGCACAGGTAAATACCTGTTTTTGCATTAGTATTTATCACTGCAGTTAGGAAAAAGAGAAACAGAGAAATCCTGACCTTAACTCTCTCAGTTCCTCATTGGAAACTACTGTGGCTTTACATCGTCCTGCCCCCATTTGCAGAGATGGACACAGTGTTTGCCTTAGACCTGTCATGGTTAGAAACATCCGGTTAGATCTGGATTCCATTTTTGCAGATCACTAGTTCCTGGTCCTGGACCAGGGTCCGCTTGGGTGTAATCAGACAAACTGTGGTTCACCCTAAGCGAACCAAATGTGTTCAGTCTGAATACACCCTTACATTAGTCTAACGAGTACTTCATGATACACATACCACACTCACACGACAGTGGTACGCTCCATTTTCATGGCATCCCTTATGATGTGACTGCTTCTCTCCATAATCCCCCCCACCCCCCACCCCCGTGGGCCTAGACAACCCAAAAATCCACAGCACCCCTATGGATTCTTATGACTAAGGCTTAACTGAGATCTCACAGCGCCGCCGCGCCGCCACTCACAATCCACGCTGATGGTGGAATTAAATAACACCATCTTTGTGCGGTTTTATTGACAACTTTCTTTCTCGTGTTTTGCTAATCGAAAGCATTTGTAGCTCTTCAAGAGTTTTTATTTCAAAAATTAAAGAGATTATGATTCATTTCAAGCCTAAAAGCATTAATCTGAAATCCAGCCTACGATGTCAGCGAAATGCGATCGCCGTCTTTGGAATGGGGGTCATTGAGCTTTTTTCACTTGATACCTCATCTGTCAAAAAGAAAATCATCCAATTATGAAGTACTAGAGGAGAAAATAGAGCAGCTCTTTGGGTTTTTACAATAAGCAGCATCATTTGACATCCTTTAAATTGTTCTAAACTTCAACTGAAATGGGATTTTACGCTTCAATTCCATCTGCAGAAAAAGCTTCAATCTCTCAGCTGTAAGTTTCTGTTTTTCTTATTTTTTTTTTCCATTTCCATCATTTTTTTTTCCTTCCTTCAGGTTTCCTGTACTGACTGCTACATAAAAATCAGACAGGACCATAATGAGATACAAACAGATAATGATAAACACATCATTTATCCATCACTTGTGCTTATTTACGAGACCATTAAATGAAGCTTGCATGCTGTTTTCATCACACGGCCCCGTGACGGGGACCAGTCTAATGTTGCTGTTTAATGTTATGATGCACACATTTCAGTTTTATGACGATGTCAATAGTTAATGACATCTGCTGGGGGACCTCCTTCCTCTCTGAGCTTCGGGCCCTGATGAGACAGCAGTGTGGTGATCGTCAGCACGGCGCTGTCACTCCACTCATGACTTTTTAATGCTGTTTTCACACAGGAGTCCTCTGCAGAGTGATAAACAGATGCCTGATGCCTTAAATGAATGTGACGATGGTCTCATCTTCCTCTTTCGCAGGTTTTGTGTCTGATCACGGCTCCGGTGACGATGATCCTGTCCTCGCAGCAGGACGCCTCGTTCGCCTTCGCTTCTCTTGCCATCGTCTTCTCAGCCTACATCACTCTGGTGGTGCTCTTTGTACCCAAGGTGCTCTGACTGTTGACTCACTCTCATCTCCATGTCAGACTGTTATGCAAAGTTTCAAAAAAAGAAGGTCAGACAAAACTCCAACAGAAAACATCCCTGCGTCCTGTGCAGCGTTGAACTGACTAGAATCCCACCTGTTTCTCATTGAAAGCATAAATGAAGCTTCTGACTTTGTAGCTGCTGTCAAATGTTCTAGTCAGAGGGAAAAAAAGTGTTCTGCTTTTTTTCCACACGTCTGCCTTCATTTCAGACAGCAGAAAAATCCATCTGCAGAAATGCAAACCTCATTAACTTGAGATGGCAGCATCGCCATCACAGTTTGATTGTCAGGTTATTTCTGGAGTTCTGGGGAACGCACAGCAGCGTGCGCTGAGCAGCCGAGATGTCATCAGAATAATTGTTGAGAAAAGAAAGAAGAAGAAAAAAAATCACACTTTATGAGCTGAAAATATCCTTCAGAGTGATGTAACTAAAAGGGCTGCCAACATCAGAGATGTCTAATTAGATTTTCTCAGAACAAGTGTGTTTCTTCGCTGAGTTGTGGCTCCTGCAGATGCGGCGCCTCATCACCCGCGGTGAGTGGCAGTCCGAGCAGCAGGACACCCTGAAGACCGGCTCGTCCACCAACAACAACGATGAGGAGAAGTCCAGGCAGCTGGAGCGCGAGAACAGAGAGCTGCAGAAGATCATACAGGAGGTAAAGACTAACTCCTCTGCTTTAGATAGAACTTCTGAATGTTCATTGATCCCACAAGAGGGAATTTAATTAAGGATTTAAAGGATTTTAGTGGGATTTTTTTCGTATTTAATTATTGGATCTCTGGTAAATTTCTATCCAACGCCGATTTTTCCGAGTATTTTTTTTTTTTTTCAATAATTTAAAGTGGCAGAAAGTCTTGTCTTTTGTCTTCAGCTGTGAGGTTTTACTGTTCATGGAGAAAATGTGGGGTTTTTCATGCTCCACATTTTAGGATAAGTGAAGCTACTTTTACTGAAATATTCTAATTCTTTTTTTTTTATGACAAAAAAGACTAAAGAAACTGCTTTAAAGCAGTTTAGCTTCATTCTTAACTATTTAGTCAAAAAATATATATATATATATAAAAAAAGGACTTGATCAAATCCCCGAAATCTCAGTTTTAGATGATAAACATAAAAAAAACCAAATAAATGAAAGACTCGCAGTCTGTATAGCGATGCCATTTGGAGAAGACACCCGTCAAACCTGAGACAACTGGAGCAGTTTGCTCATGAGGAGTGGGCCAAAATACCTGTGGACAGGTGCAGAAGGCTTATTGACAAATACAGAAACCGTTTCATTGCAGTGATTGCCTCAAAAGGTTGTGCAACAAAATATGAAGTTATGAGTACCATCATTTTTGTCCAGCCCTATTTCAATAGTTTGTTTTTTTTAAATAATTTTGTTAATCAACAACTAAAAGTAATGGCTGATTTTGATTTAATTTTCCATACATTTTAATTTATTGTTACTTTTCAAGTCATTTCAGTGAGCATTGTGGACTTTCTTTCTTTAAGTGAGGGGTACCAGCAATTTTGTCCACCACTGTATTTCACTTACTGGCACGGTGGCGATGTAATGGTCATGTGGGGTTATTATACAGCCCCAGCATCAGGAAGTGGATGATAAACTCTTCAGTCAAAGCCAAATGTGAAGACGTCTTTCTGAAACCATGTCCTTCAACAGCAAATCAACACAAAAGACCCAAAATGTAATCGTCAGGTTTTCAAAAATAAAGTCAAAACCTGGAACCTCTTTTAACACCTTCCAAAAAAAAAATTAAGCCTCTAAATCCACAGGCAAACACACATCGGCACACTCGTCAGTCTTTGTGCGAGTCAGAATAATCCAGTCGGTGACTCCGCTCAACCAAAAACGTTGCTGTGGCAACTGTGCAAACCATGTGGGCATGAAGAACGTAAACAAATGTTGGTTGCCAAGAATAACTGAACATTGAGAGACAAACATGCAAACACACATTTATCAGCGCTTTGGAATTAAGTCTAATTATAATGCAGTTTTGGCCCTAAAATCCTTCGTTTCTTCAACTGCTTTTGTAATGCTTGCTTTAAAGACCCACTCTCATGAAAATAGTGTTTTTAACGTTCTGAGGATGGAGGACATGTAGTAAAAGAATTGAGCTTAAAATAGAATTTCTGAGTGTTTCTTCATTCAAATCGTTGTGAATCAGGAGCAGAAGAAAAAAATGCAGTTGGCTAAAGTTCATTTCTGACTTAGAAAATACGCAGAGCTCTCATCAATGGGAAGGGGAAGGGGGCGGGATTGCTCCATGCAAACAGTGCTGCCCCCAACACTAAGGTGAATTTCTAATTAACAACCCCAATGTGGTATTTTGATCCTTTCATGCATCTCTGAGTATTCTCCTAAAAACCTGCTCTCTGAGCACCAGCCCCTCCCAACCCACGAAAGCGAGTGGGTCCTCACATTGTGATGTCATAAAGTAAGAAACAGCCCCGCTGCCAGCATTGTCTCCAGGCTAACACACACGCCATGGAGCATCAAAAAAAGCTTTTGTGAGGCTCCACAATCTCCACATCCATGTTTGCGAAAGTTCGGATGTTATTTGTTTTCGTGGGCGAGAAGGAGTCACGCTGCCGAGGCCGGCTCCAGGATGACGACATGAAATGGGCGGTACCCACGAGGAGTGAAAGGCGGAGCCTAAGAGATCTAGTCATCTTACGTCCGGGTAGGAAAATGAACTGCAAAAAAGCAAAAAAAAAAACAACAACTCCTAATTAATAAAAAAGATTAGTTCTTTAGTGTGCCAAATAAAAAAAAAAGATCATATATATATAGATATAGTTTACTCTGGAAGGCTTAAGAACAGCATCATATAGTTCCGTTAGGCCTTAGGGGTAACAGTGGGGGCAAATGTCATCAAAGCTCCTTGTTTTTTTGCGTCTTTCAGTTTGCATGTTTTGCTGTACAGGGAGATGATCTACAGAGCTCCGTCTTTTTCCCATTTGCAGAAAGAGGAGCGGGTGTCTGCGCTGCGCACCCAGCTGGCCGAGCGGCAGGCTCTGCGAAACCGCCGCCGACCCTCCTCTGGCCAGAATCAGAACCACAACGCCCAGGCCGACCCCAAGTCGCTGCTTCCCCCACCTGGCTACCCGAACCCCACCATGGACAATCACTCCATGCCACCCTCCTTCTCCAACTCGTCCAATCTCTACCCAGCAGAGAGCAAGATGGGTCGCAACCACTGTCACAACAGCCAGATCCCTCTGCTGTACAAGTAAAAACGCGAGGGCGGGGCCTCAAGGTGTGCACACGGGTGGGGGTGGGGACACGAAACACAACGTGACACTGTGACTTTCACTTCTTTCGGGTGGAGCACGCAGAGGTGCGACGTAAACACACTGAGAACACGGCAGCTGTGGAGGAAGCCACGCTCGACCTCACAGCTTTGATCTCACTGCGTTCAAGCCGAAAACAAAAGCACATCTCTGAGGAGCCGCACGCCACCTCCAGCAAACTGTGGAGCGCCTCCTCATCCGTTATCTGCTTCTGTTGTGGAGACGCCGCGTGGAGGAGGAGGAGGAACCGTGTTTGTGTCTTTGGTATTTCATCTTTCGTCCTTCGAGTTTGTCGATTTCACTTTGTAGGTTTTATTGTTCTGTAATGATTGATCTATTTGTCATGAGGTTCTTCTGAACTGTCTGACAGAAGAAGAAGAAGAAGAAGCTCTGCGGAGCAGCAGACTCACACAGAAGTGAAATAGCCATAACCTACAGGCCAGAGAGCTTAGCATGTGTGGTGTCGGGGCTGTGTATTCAGTACTGCATTTTAATGACCTTTACCGATGTTCGCTTCACAAACCGTGTCCAAGAGGAACAGCTGGACGCCTGCAGAGAACAGTTTGGATCCTGTGGAAAGTTGAGGTATTTGTTTTTGTAGAAAAAAAAAAAAAAATCTCCCAATTCTAGTTTTGCTGATTTTCACCCCACCCTCCCGCCGCCGTCGTCGCCGCCGACTGCATCTTTAGTGAATCTTTGGTCCCATACTGTTCCAAAGCAATACTGGACCCATTTCCACCGCACACCCCTGCGGTTCAGGCTGGAGAAGCATCTGCTGACAATAGAAAATGCCGCAATTTATGCAAAAGCACATCTGCGCAGACAGACGTCTAACATTTCAGGTTCCAAATGTGTGAGGCACAATTTCTGTGTGATAATCATCACAATCTTCACAGACTGAGCTTGTAAAAGGGAAACTTTACATCAGAATGGTTATAGTCTGTCTCTCCTTCCTGTTTTTGCAGAAATAGTTACCCCCTCGAGCTGAAATTTCAAGCCACTTCCTGATTTCCTGCTTCAAAATAAGGGCCTTTCCTGCAGGTATTTAGAGAAAGCACAGTTTTTCCTTAAAATTTCTTACCTGGAACCTGTTTCTTGTCATTCTTGTGAGCTTTTTTTTTTTATTATTTCTACGTGACAATCGGGAATGATAGGGGACTTTTTTCTTTTCTTTTGTGGTCTTCAAATAAATCGCGATGTTTTGAAAGAAGGTCAAAGAGTAACACAAGGAACCGTTTATATATCCAGTAGTTAATCTGAATGCTCTATTTCATTCATGACATACAAAGCAATGATGCCTAAAGAGCTCGATCGGCGGGTAAAATGACTTGAATGAACAATATTCATCTGATGGAGCACTTTATCCTGAAATTATCACACATTACAGTTCGAAAGCTCAGGGTTTTGAGGCACAATGGTCAACTGGAATGAATGAAACAGGCCATTTTATTAACTCTGCAGAACATGGACTACATAGTGTAACATATGAATGCAGAAATTAAAAAAAAAAGTTCTATTATCTTGCACATATATGTTAATATACATGGATTGTGGGGATATTTGTATTCACTATCTATGATCTTTAATGTTATTTCAGAGTATGTGTATGCAAATATATGGGAAAAGTGAATAAATTCAATGTTTTTTCACTCGATTGGTTGTGTTTCGGGGTTTTCCAGGTACGTGGTTCAAAGACGGAATAAAACTTGCGAAAAGAATGACAGACGGCGGATTCTGTTACAGCCCTAAAAATGGCAGCAAACTTTCAACCAAAAATGCAAAAATCCAAAGTTACTGTGACTCCGCCTCTCAAAAGAATGTAACCATAGCAACATTTGAATCAATGGAACAGCCAAAATGAAAAAACTTCTTATTGGGGCTTTAAAAAAAAACAAAACAACACAGCACAAGAGAAGGGGGCATTCTCCCATCCCAGGCTGTTGCCATGACAACAAAGCTCAGTATGCACATGAAGATCTACTTTTTTTTTACTTTTGCAAACAACTACAAGCACATAAGCGTTTTATCTTTTTAATTTTTATTATTTTGCAAACTCATCACAAGAGAGTGCATCTGCTGACTCGTGGTTTGGCTGTTCCATTCCACAGACATGGTCCAGAAAACATTTATTTGGACTGTTTTTCCACTGTGGTGTTTGTTTGTTTATTATACCACAGGATTTAATTGATTAAAGACAGAACTGAAAATGTATGTTGCCTTCTTCTAAAATGCTTTTCAACTTTTGATAAATGGCACCTTAAAAACGCCTAACGTCTTCTGAGAAACTGTCATTTTGACAGCCTCACAAAACAAATAAGGCAAACTTGTCCAAGTTGGCCTGAATTACTCATCCTCCCACAGCACAGCTCAGAGTTTTAGCCTCTCTTTTAATGTGACTCATCCTCTAAGTAAATATAAATTACGAAGCAAGATGTTTGGAAAAGACCTTGAAAGGGCTTCATGCATTCCTAACAATCAGCTGTTTGCTCCGTCCACTAGATGTCAGCAGTTGTTCGTCGTTTTCCAGACCTGCTGTGACCTTTGCAGCAGTTCATTCTGAGAGGTTGAGACGATCTGTTTTAGAAAAACTCCACTTTCCCTGTTTGGATCCACCAAGAAGCAAATGAACCTCAGAAGAAGACCTCATTAAACAAACGGTTTTCACCTCAATGACCAGCAGCATGAGAACCTCATTACCGAGACAATACCAGGATGTCAGCAAGCAAATCACACAAGAGGAGATAAATTGCTCCCAAGTGCATCCGCTGTTTGTAGAGTGAATGTTTTTAGACGATGACAGCGTGACAAAGACCAGATGTGGTGCTGTCCCATGATCCCACAGTGCACACAGCTTCCCGTGTCATGCCTCTTTCCAGCTGACTGAAGGCGAGCTATGTGGTAATGCTGGTGGAGGCGCTCTGCAGGGTGTGTGTGTGAGAGGGCGGGTGGGGGCGTCACTGGGGAAAACCCGCTCGGAGTTGAGGCTTCTGAGACTCCACCTGACACAGCAGTCAGAGGGGAGAAAAAAAGAGGAAATTCCCCTCCACTTGTGAGATCTAACAAAGGAAGTATTTGCTGTTTGCCGAGGAATTTCAAGGCAGCGTCTGCCAAGTTTGTGTGCTCATGTGTTGAAGTAATGAGCTCAAATTAAAGTCAAAATGTACTTGTGAAAAAGAAAAAAATATCAAGGCTGTGCACTTAAAAATAATAATATTAAAATATCTATACATTTCTCAAAAGAAAGCGACAACAATTAATTTGAAATGTCTAACTCTTTACACCTCAAATCTTAATGCAATCGGTCACATGACCTTCACTTCCTTTATTAGTTCAGCTTCAAGTCCTAAAAGTAAAGTACGAAAATTCAACTACACTTTCACCCCTGTGACCATAAGGATTAACAAAATAAAACTCACTTTTTTTCTCCAACTGTTAAATAAAAACCTTTCTTTTTTTCTTTTTTTTTTACTAAGACATTAAATCAGAGAAAGTACCTCTGTTTTAAATTATTATACTATCCTATATTTTCGATCCTGCAACAGAGCATGTAGTAAAAAAGCTAGCTGCTGTCTGATTGGACTGTTTGATTTGTTGTTTCATTTCAGAATAAAACTGTTTAGCTCTGGTTCTATCCACGTTACACATGGACACACTCAAGCCAATGTCTTTCTCTTTGTCTAATAATATTCAAATAATTGATATTTGATACAAAATGAGACGAACTGCAGATAAATGTTTTTGTTTTTTGTATTTAATCATAAAAAATACATAAACATAATGCACATCACCAAAACCCACCAATTTAAATAAAAATAAATACAAATAAATACAAATGTGTTTGGACAGTAAGTTGTGATCATCTGTACATAATTCTCACATCTAAACTCTCAAGTAAAGTGTAGCGTACTACAGTCTTAGGTCATCTTAAATAAAAGTGCCTAAAATAGAAATAAAGTTGCAAACTGTTACAGTTTATAAAATAATTTGATCTCCATTGAGATCTAAACATTTCTACTTCATCATTAGGATGAATGTGAATATTTAAAAAAAAAACAAAAAAAGGCCATTGTAAAGCCAAATTGGCTGTGCTCGGATGTGGTCTTGTTCCTAAAGAGCAAACACACCAAAGAAGGTGTTTCCGTCGTCGGTCTCCAGGTCCAACAGGTTGCTGGTTACTGTCCACAGCCTGTCTCCTTGGTTCAGGCTAAACACGCCGCCCAGGTAAATGGCGTTGTACCAGTTGTGCCCGGCGCTGCCGCCGACCTGAGCACCGGTTTGACAGACTGACCTCACTGCGCTCATCACTGTGGTTTCTCCTCCCACTGATTTGGAGAAGCGCTTGATCTTGTGGCTAAGGTGCGTGGGGTTCTTTGACATTCCCTCCGTGTCGCTGTCCCCGCAGGACACCCCGAATGATGCCTGACTGTAGACAAAGTACAAGCCTTCTCTGGGGATGATAATTTTATTGTTCACTAATTTGAGACCGCCACGAGAGAACGCATGGCCTTCGTCATCTGCCCACTTCAGCACAGAGTTGTCCTCAAGACCTGCAGAGAGATGAGAGGTTGAGCCATCTATTCATTTTAAGGGATTATTTTACAGCTGTTGGTCCTGTTTTTCAGATTTACAGGACTTTAAACAATCGCTTGTTAAACCATCTGCTAATATTACACAGGTGGAGCAAAAAAGTGCAAAGTTCTTGCTTAAGGAGAAACAAATTCACCTTGTAAATGGATGGCCGCCTTGGAGTTGCTGCTGATTTGTTTCAGAGAGTGATGAGGATCTGAGGAGAAAAGAGAACCGTGAGCTCGTCTTAAATTATTCCCCTGGTTGAAATCATTTGTAACGACCCCCGCCTGAACTTACCGGTTTTGCGGAAAGAGCTTTCTGGAGTTGGTGTGTCTGGCAGCTCCGTAGGAGTCTGAATGGAGAGCAAAAGTTCCATCATTGAGGAATTCTAACAGAAAACATGGATGACAACCTGTGATGGATAGAGATGCTCCTCACCATTATTTCTGGCCTTTCACTCCAATACCAAACAAAGAGCCGGGCGCCTCCTAAACAGAGGGCTACCAGGACCAGGGCCACAAGCATCTTCCACATCCAGCTAATGGATCTTTTCTTTTCCACCAAAACCGCCATCTTCTGCTCAACGCCGGCCTCCACATCAGTTGCTGTAGCTGAGTACTCCACCATTGTTTTCTTGTCTGGATGCTTCGTCCTGGGTGAACTGTCTCCTCACACTTCTCTATGTGTTAGAATGAACTTCTGCCAGGGCGCTTGTAGTATTTATGCTGCTGCAGCTGCCCGTGCAGAAGGGAAACTCCAGTGATGTCACTCTGTAAGTGGAGACAGAGCGGGAGGCTCAGCAGCGGCGGCAGCAGAGCGACCAGGACGCCGAGAGGAAAGGGCGGCAGGGAAAGTCTCAGAACACGCAGCTTCACCGCAGTAGGAGCAGTGGTTTTAGGATGGGAAAGCGACCGCAGTTTGAAAAATAACATACATTTAAGCCTAAATGTTGTTCTACAGCGCTCAGGTTCATGGCAAACAAGGAAAGATTTCACACTACTTAAACACATGTGAACTGCTTTAAAAAAAAAAAAAAAACACGTTATTAGTTTTATGATGGACTTCACACATTAGCCTACATGGCATGAAATTAGCAGCGTTCCGCTGCTGGAAAGAACTCTCATTATACACTAATAAAGTTTTATGTACATCATTGTTGTTGTGTTCACCAACAGCCTTAAACTTTCTCTGACTCTGTTTATGACGTTTATCTATCTTTACTACAAAAGCAAACGTTACGCCAAGTATGCAAATATGAGGTGGTAAACACTGCTGTGTTCGAAAGCTTTCCGCTCATAGTGTTTATTTTAAGCAGAACCAAATACAAGTGACTTTTACTGCAGCTTGTTACAAAATACAGAAGCAGCAAAAAAAATCAAAAAAAGTTCAACTTTGAACAGAAAATCTTTAATTTTTTCCCCAAATATAACTGACAGCTTTTCATTTTCCTTATGACACTCTGTACTTTGGGAAAACACAGTCCAGCGTGGAAAGGAAAAACAGAAAGTCTGGCTTTCTGTTTCACAGTGATGCAACTCTTTTCAAAGCGCTCGACCGACGGGTTTTACACTTCTGCTTCTGAGCGCTTTCTCTGACGCCGAGTCTCACTTCAACATCCTGGCCACACTTGGCTTGGAGCAGTGAAGGGGGGGGTTATTCGCAGGTCCGTCGAGCCTGCTTTCTGTTTGTGAGTTTGCAGGGTCGTCTGAACCACATGAATCTCAGGAATCTGCACCGTCCCCTGCATTTGCATACTTGCTCTCTTTGCCAAGTGCAACAAAGACAAGCATTTGCAAAATATGAACCGTACAGGAGCAGTGCTGCCAGTTGTCAACAATCACATTTGAGAAGTCTCATGTGGATTACAAATTTGATAATGATGGCCGTTAAAGTCCACAACTCTTCCCATCAATGGCGCTTAAAGCAAGGTTTTATAATAACTATTGACGGTCACTTTTGATTCAATCTAACCTTTTGTTCCTGAGTTTGAACCCCTAACCTGAAAAAATAAATGTTGAAGTTCCTATAATGGCCACTGGAGGCCGGTTTCGAAAAGAAGCATGTCTTTGTTGTCTCCCAAAGATAAAAGTCCAACTTTACACATAAAATTAAGGCACACCTTTGTGTCCTCTTCAGTGTTTATTACTCTGTTTTTTATTAAAGACCCACACCAGTAAATATTGCAAGCGGGATAGTGTGTAAACAGAGAGCTCAGTTATGACAGGAAAGTGGGGGCGGGGTTGGTCCGCACAAACAGTCCCAGCCACAATTCACAGGTAAATGTGTAATGATCTGCTAAACTATGACCTAGAAAACAGCTCGTTTTTTTTTTTTTTTTTTTTTTTCGAAAAACGACCAATGGGAATGCTTTGAAAATGACGACAGAGTTTTAGGGTCACCAAAAAATTCATTCATTCATTCATTCATTCATTCATTCATTCATTCATTCATTTTCAGTTTTATTCCCTTTCGCGGTCACGGGGCTGTCGGAGCCTATCCCGGCCACTTGGGCGAAGGCAGGGGATGCCCTGGACAGGTCGCCAGTCTGTCGCAGGGTAGAATGTCCATAATCACACACCCATTCACTCTCACACTCACACCTATGGACAATTTAGAGTTGCCAATTAACCTATAAAAGCATGTTTTGGTCACCGAAAAATATATATAAATATTACGAGATTTAAAGTCAAAGTGATCGTACAACTTTGGTGTTTCTTGTGCGCAAGACAGTTACATGACATAAGGTGACAAATGGACTTCTGGGTATGTGAAAGAATGTGGCTTAATAAAGCAGCGGTCCTCTACGCGTCTCCGAGCTCCTTATTTTACATATGAAACTCTGCTTTACCGACACAGAACCCTGGAAAGCCGGCTACACTGACAATAATTTCATTTTGAGTGGCCAGCAGATTCAGAATTTCTTTGTTTTCATTTGTTTCAAGACTTTTTTTCTCATAAATTTACAACCTTATGCTCGTAATTTAACAGTTATGACTTTTTCCTTGTAAATTTACGGCTTTAAATTCGTGATTTAGAAAAAAAAAATGTTTGTAAACTGGCCCTATAACTCCGTCATAGAAAATAGATCAAATGATGATTGGAGAGGGACTTTAATGACAATGACTTCAGTCCTGAAGTTTGGGCATTTGAGGGTATTTGGTTTTTCTTACTTCAGATTCAACTCTCACTTTACTTTGACCTACCTGTTGACCTTTTGTAACATGGTTGTGGTGGGCACATGTAAACCCCAGTAAAAATGCCTGACCCGCTTCAGCCTTAAATCTTGCCCTTCAGAATCCTTCCAGTGACGTCAGAGATAATCGGTCCCGTTTGTGTGGCTGAAACTCAACCGTGTGCACAGAACTCATGCTCTGCAGCTTCACACTTGGCTTCTAACAGCCAGTGGAACACAACATAAAGAATTTGCTGTTTGTTTGATCTCCCAGTGATGTCTGAAGTAAAACAGTTTTAAACACCAATAATGTTTCACTAATAGATGCAAACTTCCAAAAACTAGGGATGTAAAGGACACGGATTAAAAAATGGATCTAGTACTGAGATTAACAGTAGTATTGGTTAAAAACCACAGATATGAACAAGACTGTGTTTGTAAAAAAAAGTATAACATCCATCGGGAAGTGAATATTTGGTTTCTGGCAAATGTGAGTTTCTCTTCCTGCTCTGAGATGCAAGCAAAACGACGTTTAATCACAAGCTAGCTTCTGCCAAGTCAAGTTGATTAAAACTGAAGGTGAACCACAGCGAGGGATGTGTGTCGTGTGCATCAACAATTTTTTTCACTTCAAACAATACCTGAGTAACTTATAATGACCGTTTTTTTTAAACCGCAAAGTACTAAACAAAACTGTCTAAACGACCCAAAATGCCAAGTTTTTAATGTTTGAAGCTGAAATTTTGATTTGTTGATTAAAATCAAATGTGCCAGTAAGAAAAGAAATAAGTTTCTCTGATACATTTTTATTTATTTATAGTTTTAAATACCAGATGAATAATAAATATCTAGATTGTATCCACTTAGGAAAGAGAATTGGACTGTGTCATGAACTTATGAAGTGAGTTGAACGTTTTATGTCTCCAAGTGTTGAGATGCATATCAAATCATGCGAGAAGGACAGATGCACGCCCCTACCAAAAACCCACTTGAGCTGGTGCATTCTAAGTTTTGGTTTTGAGGGATGTGCTGCATCATTGCAGTAACCTCAGCATGTGTGTACAGGGAGCACTAGAGTGGAACGTTACTGTGAAAGTGGAACTTGCAGCTGCTGCACTTTGAAGCTTAATAAAAGAGGGTCAAGTAGAAAATTATATATTTAAAAAATGAACCATTGTGACATTTTAATATAAATTAAAATTAGAATGCAAAAAGAACTACCTCTTCTGGCTCTACAGGACAGCATCTCCACTTTCCCCCATAAAAGTAAATGAGAGTGTGGACCATTGTTGCCCTATAGGGACTTCAAAACACCCTGATCATTCCACAGTATTCTTACTTTTCAGTCTGTACCCAGCATTCCTTTCCAATGTTTCTCACATCATACCTACAGTCCAATGCTTTCTTCCGTCCTTCCCTCAGTTCTACCATTGTTTGTGAAATGAAACCACAGGAAGTTTAAACTCCTCCAGACACATTTAGATCTGATCTGTGCTACACTTGGCCCCCTTACTTACTGCACCAGACTGGCTATGGTAGAATTAATAATAATAATAATGATGGCGGACACTCAAAGCGCTTATGTGTCCATCATTCATTCACACAAGCTACTGATGTAGCCATGCCTACGGCAAGTTTGTGTAAATTTTATGTCGTTCATGGCAGCTTTGTGAACATTTCCTGTTGTTTTCTGCCTTGTATTTATTCATATTTATTTGATCATTAATAAAAGCAAACATTTGATATTTAATTTTTAATTTACGCTGTGATTGATTGTAAAGCTATTTGGGAGATTTATCATGCATATCTGTGATCTGGGAGATTTTCCGTGTTTGTAATGATTTTCTGGCTTTTTGTGGTCCACCGAATGCTTCCTTTGTGTTTTAACAGCATTTAGGCGTTCTGTTCCTTCTTGTGGAAGTTTTTTGTTTTGTGATGGTTGATGCTGTGGCCTGTTTTAACTGTCAGATTTGTTAAATTACTGTGGCTGAAATGCTGTGAAAGTGGGTGAACACACAAACTATTTGTTTGCCCCTCATGTGTAAATCTGTGGTGGTGAAATTGCACCTTCCCATCTTGTTGTGACTCTTTGTTTCCAGCATGCAAACACAAACGACCACAAGATTTTGCCGTGTGATAACATCGTCTCCATCATCGTACTCTCCCATGTAACACAACGGCAAACATTCACTCAGAGACGGTTATGCTTCTTCCTGTGGCCCCCTCCTCTTCTCAGTTATACAGATGAAGACTTGGACTTGGACTTCTTGAGATGCTCGTTTGTGAGCAGCTGCTATTGGCGACATCATTTTCCAGGAAGGTTTTCTAGTTTCAGATTAATTAATAAGTATAAAAAATAACCATGTTTACCGAAACATGTTGGTGCAACGTGTTTAATGTTGTGAATCACAACTTCTTAGTCATCTATTAAGTAGATGATTTGGTACAAATTGTCCAAACAAACCCCAGAGCTACAAGAAAAAAAATCAGGCAAACATGCAGCAGAAACTGATGGTAAAGATCGTTACTGTCAGCAAAACAAGCTGTCCCAACACAAACCGAAAGGCTCTAGGACACATGTGTCAAACCCAAGGCCCGGGGGCCAAATGTGGCCCGCCATGTCATTTTATGTGGCCTGCGAGAGCATAAAAGTTTATAAATTCTTAAAATAAATTTAAAATGTATGCGTAATTACTGTGATTATTCAATGTTTGCAGGTCTTACGTGTGTATGCAGACAAAATGTTACACGAGTTATACGTGTTCTTTCCAGCTCAGTTTTATGTTCTTTTCTTTATTTTTTTATATTTTTATTTTTTTTTATATTCACTTGGACAGTTTGATCCTTCATTAATGGAGTTATGTGGGTTTTAATGAGCGGACAAAATTTAAAAGGATTTATGCTAAAGTAACAAGCAAACATCTGTTTTCTATGCAACTGCAATTGTTACTTTAAAAAGGTATATTGAATAAATAATAATGACTTATTGAACATTAAGGAGTAGTTACATTTATTTGTCATTACATTTAGTTACATGTATAAGTCATGTGTGGCCCTTTGAGGACAGCTACTGTGCTGGTGTGGCCCTCGGTGAAAATGAGCTTGACACCCCTGCTCTAGGAGGAGAGGAAAAGCTGTGAAAACATGCTTTGCAGCAAACTGAGATGTTCATGAGGTCACACATATCGAGAACGGCACTAACAGACGACGGGGTGGAAGTTACTCCATAAACACACATGAAAACAGAAGAACGGGAGGCATTTATATGGACGGCTCCATACAGAGACCATGCTTGACTTATGTCTCCATTAAAAAAAAAGTTCTTAGTGAGTTTAAAGCGTTTTTGGCAAATTTTTCTGTCATAATGGTATTTTATAAATTAAAATTTAAGTGGAATGATATGGTTAAGGATCAAAAAGCAAAGTCAGTTGAGAAACAGATGGGAGACGGACGATTACAGGCAACAAAAAAGAGGGAAATGGACTCTTCTGTTTTTTAAAACCCAGTGTGAAGAATAAAACTAAAAACCTCAGAAACACATTCCAGCTGTGAATTATGGAGGTGGGAGTATCATGGTTTTTGGGCTGTTGTGCTGCAGGAAAGAATGGGGGACTTCACAAGGAAAGAGAGGATGTTATCATAATAATGAGGCAATTTTCTCACATCAGACACGGGTTGAGGTCATTTAAGTGATGCATGGTTCGGAATTAACCCGACGGTTTACCTCTGGTGCCGAGTCAAGACCTGTATTCCTGTGGAGCAGGCAGAGGATAGCTGAAAAGCTCGTTAAACACGAGAATGAAGCAGAAACACCATAAAGATTGAATATTCGCGGTTCATTCATACTAAGAAAACTTTGATAAACGTCGGTGGAATCTGGGAGGAATCTGTTTGTGTTTTACCGATCTTGTCTTTTCCAGTAGGAATTGTTTGCTCAGCTGTCTTTCTTTCTATGGTTGTTTATTTCCCCACTGTCCTCCATTTGTGTTCCAGCTTCAATAATTTGTTTTTCCAGATTACTTGTTAATGTAAACACTACCTTAATCTGTTACAGTCGGACGATGGAGTTCAGTTCAGCAGATTTGAATGTTTCCATTCTAACTGGCAGCTCCGGGTGGGAGTGGGGGTGGGGGGTTGCACTGCATGAGGGTGTACGTATTTCCTTTTTTTTCCATTTCAATTGCTAAAGATAGACAACTTATTTAAATAAGCTTTCCCTAGCATGACCCTCAAGCACAAGGGATTCTGTTCTTTTCTTTTTTATTTACTGATTTAGCTCATCCCCCACCCCCACAGGGGAAATAGTCTGATCTTGGATGGGGATCAGTAAATCCTCCCAAAGCTGACATCAACAGATTTTTTTTTCGGGTCATTGTGAAGTTGTGACTCACCATTTTGCATTGAATTTCAGCAAAACACAAGGACCTTCTTTCATCAGCGCTGGACACAGTCCAACCTGATTCGCTTTTGACTGACCTTTTCCTTTCCCTCCCCCCTCAGCCCCTAAATCTTCCCTTTTTCAGTCCAAAATGTCGACTTGTTCCTCTCCTGACTCCCCCACCTTTGTCCCCCATCAGTCTGTGAGAAAAGGTTTCTTTTGTCCTTCTCTGATTTTGATCACGGATTGCATCATGAAATCCCCAAAAGGTGAAGTCATCAGGCGCCGGAGCCGGATGACCCAGCAGGGAAGCGAAGGATGGAAAGCAGAAGGAGGGTTAATGCAGGGAGCTGCTGCAGGCAAACGCCATTTGCTCACGCGGATGACCCGCTTTTCACTTTAACTCGACAGTCACCAGGTGCAAGGTTGTCACGAAACGAGAAGTTCACATCACCGAGTTGTTTTCTTCTCACCCCTTACCCAGGCTGAGTCAGTGGGGCGAGATCAACAAGATCAAGCTGCTGGGAGTTTCACCCACAAACCCGTGTGTCACTCAATGACCCACATACTTGTGGCAAAAATGACACATTTCTCTACAAACCAAATATGAGGGTAACATCCACCTTGACTGGTTTGGATCCGAGCCGGCGTCTCGAGGAGGAAATAGACCATGAAACAATGAAAACAGTCTAGGACCTCAGGTTTGACCGAGGTGGATCAAAAATCAATTTATTTAGGTGTCAGATCTTATTTATAAAGGTTTGTGAGGAGATGATTGTTGAGAGGAACCCACGTGGAATATAATACTTAGTGTATGTCCAATTACAAGAGACGAACTGCCCAAAATCATAGGAGAAATGAAGCAAACAAAACTTTTTTTTTTTTTTTTATTCATAAATTTCCTAAAGACTCCAACTCTTTCATCTCCGTTTTTGGGTCCTGCTTTCCTCCCAACAGCTGTCTGTCTTGAGAGATAGCTGCAGTCATTTTAACCGGCTTTCATTAGGTATCATGAACCGCCGCCTACTGCTTGCTATATCTGCTGCTTCAATTCTCAGGTTTGACAAGTGTTATGTCCTCAGGTTACACATCTATTTCCAAACCGGCGTAAAAAAGTCAGAAACCTGTAAATTGTTTGGGGGTAAAATTACAGCCTGAAAAGCGCTGGTTTATGATGAGAACTAATTTCTATTTTGTATTTGCTGCTTAAAACCTCTTGTGGCTTCAAAGTTAGACCAAAAAAATGATGTAAATTGGTTCATTTCCCGTAAAGTTTACTCTCTGATTACTGATAAAATCAGTTCTTGTTCTCACAGCACAACAGTAGATCACAGAGGAAACCTCTTTAGTATTTAGTTTCACACACAGCTGGATTTCTCACCCATCTCAGAACTCCATCACATCTCCAGAAGTATGATATCTTACCTAAAAAAAAAAAAAAAACATTTCCAATAAAATCCAGTTTCTGTCTTAAAAGCTACCGATGCAAAAAACTATTTTTGTCATGAAATAAGCTAAATTTTGAACAGTATAGCACAGCAATATTAAAAGCAAACAAAAAAATGACCATACACTAAAAAAAATTGTTTTGATTTTATGCATTTTATGTTGTGCAGCAGTTAGAAAAAAAACAGATAAAAGCTGATAATCTTTTGAAATCAACTGATTTTACTGTTACAGTGGGCGGCCCTGTGCAAACTACTCTATGTGAAACTCATCTATGCTGCAGTCCCACCAACAACCACCAGAGGTTGGTTTCATAAAGAAGCAATTTCCTCATACTCACTCACAAAGTCATTTCTTTACAGAGCACATCAACCAATCAGCTTCTTTCTCTGTCACCAACCAGCCAATCAGCACACTGCATTGCACAGGCCAACTAGACTGCAACAAGTTTAACTGATTTTTTACCATTTTTCTTTCATTCCTTCAAATCAGCATTTTTTATTTTAAACAAAATTTCAAACTGGTATTTCAAAAGCACACAGATTTCATTTTGTGGATCCAAAATTTACTGACATGTCACTTTACGTCCACAAAATACTTTTCAAATGGAAAAAGCTAGATCTTCTCTAGGCTGTACATTAGCTGTTGAGATTCCTATAGATAACGCAGAGATAAACTGTTCAGTATGTCTATAATTACATTCTCACACTGCTAGAGTTTCAGAACCACCTTATCTTACAACAGGTGTTCCGGTGTTTTTCTGTGTTTGCTCTCTCTCTGCTCTCCTCTCAGAACCAACCGGGTCATGGCAGATAGTCCTTTTTTATGGATGTTCTGCTGGAGGGTTCCACTGTCACCCTCTGTACGTAGATAATTACAATAGTTTGGCCTTTATGAAATCATCTGCACTAAACTAGACTATTAAATCTGAAATAAATCCAATTATTACAATTAGTAAGTAATTAAGGTTACATGGCTGATTTGGTGTCGTTTTTGTGAAGCTTAAAGCCAACCTTGATTGTAAATGGCTGTTTCATAAAAACTACAATTACTGCGGCCCTGAAGTGTAAATCAACAAATCAGTCATCTCAAAAACATATTAAAGATTGCAAAAACAATTAAAAAAGCAAAACAAATAAAAAGAAAACAACCCATTATTTCAGAAATCCAAGCAAAATTCCAGAAACCAAAAAGTAAAAAAAAAAAAAACATTTTGGAAAACAAAGGTAATTTCCAGAAATCAGTAGGTAGTTGGGATGCCACTGATTGGATGATGATGTTTCAGATTTGAAGAAAAGGGAAAGCAGAGGAATGTTTTTTCCAGAACAGAGTTGATTGAACAATCACTGAACTTTTCCAGTGGGCGTGTCAGGAGATGTGTCTATGCCAAATTTCTTCTGATAAAAAAGGTAAACAAACATCTTCATCCAATTAGTGATGTCCTATAGGGCCTACCTTTTCATTTTCACCTTTAACATTTCATTTTCTGGGAATTTTGGGGAATTATTTTTGTTTTGGTTTTTATTTTGTTTTATTTTTTCATTTTTTTTTTTATTACGTTTTGGTTTCTGGAATTTTGATTTGATATCTGAAATGTAATGTTGTTTTGTATCAACTGTTTAGTTTTTTTTTTCATAATTTAAATTATTTTTGATAAACAGAATTTAAATTAAGATACAATTAAATTTATACTGATATAAATACTAAAAATGCAAGTTTTCTGGGCACACAAACTCACATATGCACACTCAAACATCTATTCATCACATAAGCACACATCACAACATTCATGTAACACACGTAGCAAAATCATGCAGAATTGCATATGTATTACGTTTACATGTGTGTGTTTGTGTTACCAGTGACCCAGACCTCCCTGCATGTGAAACTAAGCAGGCAGACGACTTCCATGTCCTGGGAGACCAGCCGCATAATGATGGGGACCACCACCCAAGGTACCAATTATCAGCTAAGACCTAAGACTTGAATATGATGAGTTCAAATCCAGGCCGAGTCATACAGAAGAGTCTAAAGATGAGACCCAGTGCCTCCCTGCTTGACAATTAGCATGGTCAATTGGGGGGGGCGTTAAACCACTAAATGGTTCCCCATTGTGGCTGTGTCCGCAGCTCACAGCTGCCCCAGGGGATGGGTCAAATGTGAAGAACAAACTAGGTGCTTGACAGCTTATTGGGACTTCTTTAAATTTAACAAATAGAACAGAGGGTGCAGTCTATTTTGTGTAAAAATATAATAAATAATTATATATACAAAGTACAAATATCCTGTATAGCATTTGGGAAAAAAATTGAAAGTTACTCAGATATTACTGCAACCGAGACATAACTGAGTCCTGAGTAACATTCGAACGACAGTTTCAAAACTGCCAGTTCTGTGGTGACAATGGAAACAGTGAAGCTTCGAGCAGGATTTCTGAGTAATCAGACTTTCAAACTGGAGAAAGTCACACTTGTACGTTCCACTTATTTGGAAAAGAAAACCCAACTTTTCGTGACACTCACAACAGGTGTTTGTCCCAGACTGACTTCCTGTCTGTGCTTTAACCTGCCGCACTCTGCAGTGGTTTTGGTCAGTCACACAAACATCCGGGGAACATTTACTTAGATGAAGAGTTTTTTCTTTATATCAAGTGTGAGGAAGACTACAGCCTAAAGACTGCTATTGTCTTCCTCAGAAGGGTTTTGGACCATCATCCGGTGTCATTATTAGCTGTTCATGATGGGCGTGGCCCTCCAGGCAAACCTATCAGGTCTATCTGACTGACCTCCCTCTGTCCGGCTGTGCTTCTGGAGGGCAGCATCCCAAGTAGGTGACAGCATATGTGCCCTCGCCTTCTCAGTTTATGGGGTTTTTATTCTTAGATCCACTGTTAAAATTTGCTTCTTTCTATTCCTGTTACCTTCGCTTTGTCCCAGTGCACGATGGGATTATTTCTTTCTTGTAAAGATTTGCCATGTCTGGTTTAAGGTTTCTGTCGCTCAGCTTCTTCTTCTTCTTTTTGTTTGATCCTGTAAATCTTCCTGTTTTCTCCTTGTCTGCTCTCTTTTTCTTGTCTTCAATGTGTGTCTTGTTTCCCCCAATGTTCCACAAGACTTATTCTGTATTTTCTTTTTTTGTCCTTTGGGTGACCTCAAACAAATGTCTGAGGTGTTTACTGAGTTTATTGTGTTCCTTAATGGATTTTTGTATTACTTTTTTAATTCCCCAGTTGTATGGAATCTAGTTTTTTTTGTTACCTTTTTCTTGTGTTTTCTTGTTATTTTTTGTTTTGTTTTCCTCCTGTTGTTTTTCTTGGTCTACAGCGGCAGCGTTCCAGTGCGCGCTGCAACTGTCTGTGTTTTCTGGTGGTTGATTCTCGTTCAGAACAGCTCATAGTGGCGTGTCATGAGCAAAAACACCTGAGGAAGACGGCAGGCCAGCAGTCAGAACATGTCAAAGAAAACTACATCTTGATACTTCATTAAAAAAACATCCAGAGAAGACAAACAGAAGCTGATTTCTCCATTAAGTTTAATTGAAGGTTTACTTACAATCTTTGCAGCTAACGTTTTGAATTAAATAGATGATTACGATAGAAAATCATAACTAACAGTTGTACCTAACTTGGCATATTGAGGGTGGTTTAAGGACTCATGCATTAGACAGAGAGTTGCTTCAGCTGCCATGCAAATGCTGGTTTTATTTAGGAAAAACTCTATAACTCAAAGAGTCCAAACAGTTAGCATGTAAGGAACACCTGCAGCATTTGTGTTGCAAAACACTTGTAGTCCCGCTGTTGTTAGATTGTTGCAGCTTGTGCATCCTTTAAGTGTTGAAACTGTCAATTGTTGCATCTTCTATCTTTTGTGTTTTCTGTTGCAGCTTGCCTTTCGTTTAGTTTTTGCAGCTAAAATGTTGTCCTGCCAAACACCCATAAGAACCCATGGTGACATCAGTGTCACAGAAAAATATCAGAAAAGGATTCTGTGGTCCACTTGGTTTGTGGTAAGGTTCACATCATTTTATTTAAAAGAATAAATGGGTCTGGGTTCTTATGGGTTATTTACACCAAGGAAAGTGTTGCATCCCTGCTCTTCGTCGTCCTTTTATTAGTCATTTGTACCAATAGCGTTCCTACGCAAAGTGCAAAGATTTTCACGACAGACCCGTTTCTTTTCTTGACATTCGAGTGGGTGTAAAAACAAATCCAGCCGCAAACACCTTGGCTTGCTCTGAAGATCAAAGGCATCCAGGCTGTGTGAGGATGTTTCAGTTTCATGTTGGTGAGATGAAGCTGCTTCGAGAAGACAGATGACTAACGCGTACAGTGACAACAGTATATAGTTTACTCACTTGTGACCTTTTACGGTCTGTTGTGAACGTAAGCTCCGCACAGACTCTGAGCTTTCGATGGGTTTTCAACAGGCGTTACAGGTAAAGTGATTCAGCAGAGGGGATCTGTGCAGTGAATCCTGGGTAAAGCCCTTGTTTTTTTTAAGGTTTCCCTGCCTATCCAGCCTTCTCACATAATTCAAAAGTATGAGTCAGGTCCTCCAGAAACAATTGCATTATTTGCTTTCTCACAGCTTTTTGTTTTAAATAACAGAGGTTGAACTCACTGTCATGGTCAACATCTCATGCAATTGGGAATGTCTCCACCCGGGCCAGACATGCCCATGTAAACAACAAACAAACAAACACCTAACTCATCTCATTCATCACTGAACAAACTTACACCTACATCTTCGTTTGGTCTGATTCCACTCCAGCTCCGGAAACCAAACCAAAGACACGACCGGTATGGACTAATAATGACCTAAGAATATAGTTTATGTTGAATGCTGGTTATTGGTCACAAGTTAAATTTAAAAGCATTTTGATGTGTGTTTGACATGTTAAGTTTTTGAAATGTTCAATTGAAATTCTGATTTATGTCTTTTAAGGAATTTCAACCTTTCATGTTCACCAAATATCAGACAACTACCTGCCAAAATAAACACAAAGGCAAAGCAAAGTAGATGAGTGATTGAGTTGAGTCCATGTCCTTTGGAAAACATGTTCTATGGAGTCAAACAGGAGCTGGGGGAGACCAAAAGACTCGACACTCAAAGGACTAAGAGCCAGTTTGTTTATAGTTTGAAAAGAAAGTGATGAAAATTGTATTTTTAAGTTCTCCAAATGGGAATTTTCTGCGATTGCAAACTGTGTTGCAGTAATTCCCACAGGGCAAATTCATGCTGAAAGAGGTGCATTCATTGTAAGAAAAACACAGGAGATCATCGCCACCATCTCTCTATTTTCTTTGGAGTTCATGGTTGGTGAAACTATTTATCTCATCGTCCTTACCTTTTAAAAGGCAAACACAGTTCTGTAGCATCATCTGTGGTGCTCGAGCATGGCGGTGGAGGTTTGATTGGCATGTCAGGAAGTGACATGCTCATTACAGATCAAGAAAAGCATGCAGAAGCACGTTGGAACCAGAAAATAGTGAATGTGAATCAGAACATGAATCAGTACGGTCAACTCTGATGGCTGTACATTACCATGTGATGAGGTAAATATATTCTGCTGCTTCCCTTGAAAGGCTCAAAGTTTACAGATCTCCATGGCAGGAGAGCTCATCTGCTATTGTGTGGTGGTTTGTCACTATTGGAAACAAACGCAACTTCTGTCCACATGAAAAACAAAAGGAACCAAACAAAAAGAAAGCTGTCAGAATAAAAGTAAAAAACAAACAAACAAACAATTAACTTTTTTTTACCAAGAAATTACAGAGATTCGGTTCAATTTTATTTCTATAGCCCAATTGTCTCAGTGGGCTTGACACATGTAATAGATGAATTGCCTTGGTAAACCAAAAAGGTCACAAGAAAGTCAGATTCCTTGACAGCTAAATATAAAGCGGTGAGTATTGGCTCAGCAGAGTGGGTGAGCTGACTGTGATTAATTGCTAGCGGACATGAAAAAACCCACAAAACGCTCTGACTGTTCTTCACACAAACGTGACTTATTGGCACATTTTTCAAAATTCAGATTAAGATTTTAGTTTTGGAGCACAGCAAAAATCAAATTGTAATGGGAAAATTTTGAAATTGCTCATTTTGAGTACAGACTATTAAAAGCAGTAAAAAAAATCAACTATACAAAAAAAGTAAATACAATTGTAAACATTTAAAAAATAGAAATACAAAATACTGACCCCTGTGGGTTTTTCAGGATTAAAGATTACTCGGATAACTGTGATCTGATCTAAAGCCAGCTGATTAAGTTCTACAGCCAAAGTTCTGGTGAGAATTAAAGAAGCCATAATGTTTGTCTAATTTTAATTTTTAACCCCCTCTTGTAACAGTAAAATCTGTCCAACACAAGAGGCCTTCACCTCTCATCTGTTTGCTCAGCTGCTGGACAGGACAAGTAAAAAAAAAAAACCTCAATGGCTCCAGGGTACGTTTGTTGCTCACAGCAGGTCCACTGAACCGAGCTTGGGACCCCCTTTGCAAGCTGTCTTTAGTCTGGACGGTTCCCCTCGTTGTGTCTGAGTGTGTAATGGAGCCGAACACACTTTGGTAAACTGAGGGTGAACAGACCTGTCACAAACTGCACATCTAGTTTCTCTTTCCTTCCTCCGTTAGTATCATTTTTATGGACACTGACTTATCTTCTGTCTTTCAACAGATGTTCTGGTGTTTTGTGTTCACCTCCTCCATGTCCTTCCTGACCCCAGCTCATCATAATAGAGGACTACTTGTTCTGATTCTGGTTCTACTGGAGATTACTTCCTGTCAGAGGTTAGTTATTGATCTGTCTTCACGCAGGGCATGCTGGAGCAATAAATATACCGTTGACTCACTATGTAGGACCATAAATATTGTGCAAGTAAACTGAATTCCTTATATTTTACTGTATACAGTTGGAGGAGACGATTAAAACATATATTTTATGTTATGATGTTTTAAACAATATAGTATTAAAATGTCATTTATTTGTTTTTTATGTTGAAATGTATGTCCAAAAGCTACAACTGAGTTTTAGGGCCACTATTACACTATTATTACAAGATTATTACAAGATTATTATAACAAGATTAAAGTCGAAGTGAGAATACAATACAGAAAAAAAGTCTTGTGAATTTATGAGATTTAAATGAATAAATGTACGACTCTATCCTCATAATTTAACAGTAATGACTTTTTTCCTCGCATATTTACTACTTTAAAGTCGAATAAAAAAGGAATTGTTTGTAAAATGCCCCTGAACTTTGTAGTAAAAAGCCACTAAATGTGCTGCACTGATTAATTATTTGATTGAATATTTTATTTCAAGCTATTTTTTGGTGCTAAAAACAAAAGGGAATGCAAGTTAAAATACATGGATATATCAAATCTATTTCAGGTATTAATTCATAAATTGATAAGAAAATAAATCAAAGAACATCAAAATTACTGACACAGTACACGTCACATTTATTCCATTACACAAAATAATCGTCAAACAGAGCTCGATGAATTGGTTACAGGAATTGGGAGGAACTGACCTCTGTTATCTCTCATGTATTTTACTGAAACATCATGAGGCTCTTCTCCACTGAGAATCTGGATCTGACAGCAAAACACAAGAGTTTTTACACACATGAGGTTTCTTTGTGAGCACAAACAAACATGTCTCTTTCTCTTTCATGATTCCATTCTTCTTCTCGTTCCGGTTCCATATCAGGCCTGAATGATGACTTCCCTGCTGGACTGCAGTCACGTCATGTCTGTTTTGATGAGCCTTTTCCTTTCCACTGATAATATTTACTTTTAATCTGCGCCTCACAGACATCATTTTCTGTGAGGTCATTTTCTATTTTTACTTTAAAAATAAAAATACGGCAGAAAGGAATTCCGTTCTTCCTATAGGCAGAAAACTTTTGATTAATTTCCTTTCAAATATTTATTTATATCACATATTTATTGTTATGTTTATTGTTCTATTATAAAGAATAAGTTGCTCTTTTTTCTATGATCTCAGTCATTAATGATTACTGTTTCAACAGCTACTCGTCATCAGTTACTATGTATAGCAGCAAGTTAAATATTAGCATGAAAAAGAGCACAGGATAACTTGTCAGCTATCACACAACCGTGTTTGGGTGGTGGATAAGGGCGATGTTTGATTCCTGCTGAATGTAAAGTCCCACTAGAGGAAGTTTGACCCCAGTGGGGGCATGAAAGCATTTTAATTCTCTTTGTTTTCCTGTTATCTCAACATCCTAAATGACTGTAACAGAGCTGAGGTCCGTAAATGTCAGAGAGAACTGAGAGCTCCCCACAAAAGCCTAGTGGGTTTTTCTGTCTGTTAACACTTGCAGACAGCAATGTTGAAGTGAAAACAGCCAGCCGGGGGGGGTGGGGGGGGGGGGGGGGTCAGATAAATGTCACTTCTTTTAATTCCTCTGCTTGGTCAACGCACCTCCACTAATGGTTCAGTTCTGTGTTTCAGGTCATTTTCAGCGGTCAAATGAGTTCAACTGTTGCTTCTGCGTCACAAATGTTCAATGAGCAGTGGAAAAGGAAGTTCACTTTAAAAAAAAAACATGAACATGAGATCAGATCAAGTTATCAAATTAGATCATAAATGTGCGTGTCCACCTGTGTGAGATGATAACATAAGTGTGAGAAATTCAACATCTTTAAGTTAAATATTGATTACATGAAAAAAAGCAGAAGTGGAAAATGTCTTGCACAGTCTTGCATTTCCTGAGTCTCTCTTTTGAGATTCACGTGGTCTGAGGACGGAATAAAAGTTAGTCTGAGCATCTTATCACTTACTGAAGTAGAGCTGGTTCTTCTGAAGGGTAGCCGACTTGTGGACAGGGTTTTATACGGTCCGGCTCAGGCGGACTTTTCATTTGAGGGTTCTTACACCAAGAACAGAATTTAAACTAAACTAAATCCAAATGTGACAGACGTAAAGAGCCACACCGATGACAATGGTGTGTTTGGAGGTTTTGACATGCATTTTTCTAATAATGGAGCAAAATTAAGATCAAAACTGCATTTATTAGTGTTTCTTTATTCAAACAGATCTGCTCCATTAGGATGCATCCCGTTGCAGACGACTAGATCCATGAACGTCTTTGTTTTCCTCGTCTGAGCTGGAATCTTGATCAAAACTGTACGACTGGAAAACTGCCATTTATGTTGCAACCGTAATGTTAGGTTGGCAATGTGTGAGGGGCTGCGAGCTAGCAGGTAAACAAAGGGATGATGGGAAGTGGGAGCGGGGTTTAGCTGCGCCAATGATCTTTCCAAAAACTCAGAGGTGAATTTCTGATGAACTCCTGCTGCTCTGCAGAAACTATGTCCAAGTCACAGGTTTTTTTTGTTTTGGCAAAATAAACTTTTTTGAGCTTTTAAGTGTAATATGATGTTCATTCCTGACTATAAACAACCCCAAAAGTGGTATGTTGATCCATTTACGCATTTCTGAGCATTTCTCTAAAAACCTGCTCTCTGAGCACCAACCCCTCCCAACCCACAAAAAAAATTGGGTCCCCACATTCCACACATTAACGGCCCCTTCCAGGAAGAGCACTGCACTGCCAGCCCCACTCCCATGCTAACACACACACACACACTTTCCTTTAATATGCAAATTGTACACATCCATCTTTGCAAAAGTTCAGATGTTGATGTTTTTTTCATTTGGGTAAAATGATGACACGCTACAGAGACCGGCAGACATATTGAAATGGGGGGGCATCCACAAGGAGCGAAAGGCGGTGGCTCAGAGATTGAGTCGTCTTACTTCTGGGAAGGAAAATTAGCTGCGATATTAACTAATATTTAATGGAAAAAAAAAGTTCTTTCTTGTACCAAAGGTAATACAGTATATGTATATGGATACGGTTTACTCTGAAAGGTTTAAGAAAAACATGATATAGGCCCTAAAAAAACAGCATAATTATAATGTAAGACTACTGTGAACACTTTAAAAGTAAATCGTAAGATAATTGGAGTGGGCTTTTAAATTTGACTTAACCTAAATGACATAAAGAACCAGGAGAAAATTAAAGGGTCAAAAAATGAGTACCGGGAACCAATGGCTTCAAAACAATGAGGACTAATCAATGACTCATCAGTGATCATTGATTAAAGACAAACATGAAGAAACAGAGCAGATCAGAACCTACAAAGCAAGATAGACAAAAAATAAACACTACCGCAAAACAACACAAACATCTCCATAAAATAAAAATACTCTGAAATATGATGTGTGATGAAGAAGCCTAGATGAGACTGATATCAGAGCTGATTTGCATAAAGTGACGACAGTTTCTGTTCCTTATTTGGCTGCCAACTGACCTTTCAGTAAAGTTACAAAGTTTAAAATCCCATTCTGATCATCTTTTGATTCATTTTCAAAGCGTTCCCAGTGGTTTTTTAATGATGATCATGTTGTTTTTAGAATTGTGCTTTTTTTCTTGGACAGAGTTTCTGCATTAGAAATTCCCCTCTGAGTTGTTGGTAGAACTGTTGGCACAATTGAATTTTATTTTTTAGTGATTTTATATTATTTTTTTAAACATTAAGTACAAAAAAAAAACCAAAGTCAGACTTAGCTAAATGTATAACGAACCTGAGGTAAATCCCCACAAGTAATACTAAAAAGGTTTTAGGTGTATTCTGTGGGGGACCTTTTCGAAATAAAATATTAAACTTGACTGCAGATCTCAGAAGTGAAAGAAACACAGTGTAAAACAAACTTCTCCATCTGCTGTACCAAGAGGAACAACAATAAAAAAAGCACATATGCAGATGATCACGGTCTCTGGGGAGGCATTTTAAATGTTAAAGCCAAATGTCTTATTCAGTGTTGCAGAGGGGGCATTTGTGTATTGTACATTTGAAACCAGAAGTTCACATATACCACATAAAAACACACATATGCTTCTTTTTTTTCACCGTCAGACAGGGAATAAAAGTTAACTTTTCCTGTTTTTGGCAAGTTACAATTAACAAAATTATTTCTATTTGCTAAATGTCAGAATAAGGAGGCTAGGGGTTTTTTAAAACAAGTTTTTATTAATTTTATCAAAGTCAAAGTGTACATACATTTTATTAGTATTTGGTACTATTGCCTTTAAACTGCAGTTCTAGGGGCAAGCATCTTGGATATCCGTCTACAAGCTTCTCAAAGATTTGGTGGGAATTTTGGCCCATTCCTCCAGACAAAACGGGTGTAACTGAGCCACGTTTAAAGGTCACATGTGTATACCTTTTCTGCTTCCGTTCATCTTCTAAACCCGTATTGTCCCTTTCGGGGTCATGGGACTGCTGGAGCCTATCCTGGCCATTTGTGGGCGAAGGCAAGGGACAGATCGCCAGTCTGTCGCAGGGCCACAATTACACACCAATGCACACGTATGGACAAATTAGAGCAACAAATTTACCTAAGAAGTAGTTCAAAGTCATTTTGGACGGGGGGAGGAAGCCAGAGTTCCCGGGGAAGACCCATGCATGCACGGGGAGAACATGCAAACTCCACACATTGTTCTGTTTCAGATCACCCAGCCGGGACTTGAACCGGAGGTCTTTTTGCTGTGAGGCAAGAGTGCTAACCACTGCACCACCACCATAAATGTTCAATCGGACTTTGATCCGGGTTCTGACTTTATCCTTAAGCCACTTTGTAACCAGTTTGGCAGTATGCTTCGGGTCATTGTCCATTTGGAAGATCCTTCAACTTTCTGGCTGATGTCTTCAGATGTTGCTTCAGTATTTCCACATACTGTTCTTTCCTCGTGATGCCATCTATTTTGTAAAGCCCGCAACATGATGCTACCACCCCCATGTTTTACAGTTGGGATGGTGTTCCAAGGCCTGCAGGCTTCCCCTTTTTTTCCTCCAAACATAACGATGGTCACTGTGGCCAAACAGTTCAGTTTTTGTTTCGTCAGACCACAGGACATGTCTCCAAAAATTAAAGTCTTTCTCCTTGTGTGCATTCGCAAACTTTAATCTGGCTTTTCTATGTTTCTTTTGGAGTAATGACTTCTTCCTGGCAGAGTTGTCTTTCAGCCCATGTCTGTACAGAACTTGTTTGCACTGTGAATAATGACACATTCGTACCATCTTTAGCCAGCATCATCACAACATTTTTTGCTTTCATCCTTGGGTGGTTGTAGACATATTGGACCAAAGTACGTTCATCTCTGGGACACAGATGGCTGGACGTTCCCAAGATGTTTATACTTGTGATACACCTTCAGGCATCTGGAAATTACACTCAAGGAAGAACCAGGCTTGTGCAAATCCACAATTGTCTTCCTAATATCTTGACTGGTTTCTTTTGACTGTGGCAGTTTTTACAAACAAGCAAGTCTGTTTCAAATGTGCCCTATTATATGTCCACGAGTGTGTTTCTAATGAACTCAAACGCTGTCAATAAATCTATCATTATCGTCCAAAGAGATGACATCATCATCTGGGGTTTCCAAAATTGTTTGATAGCATACTGATCTTAGTGTATGTTAACTTTTGACTTTGATAAAAGTAATACAAACTTTTCTTAAAAAATCCCTAATCTCATTATTCTGCCATGTAGCAAATGGAAACAATTGTGTTATTTGTTATTGACCTAAGCCAGGAAAAGTTTACTTTTAGCATATTTTAGCATTTAAGAAAAGCAAATGTGTGTTTTTACGTGGTGTATGTAAACTTCTGTATTTGTCTAACATTAAATGTATTTAACAACAAAGAACAGAAAGAAGTGAAAAGGTTCCTGAAAGGTCAGACTTTTCAGGCCTTCACAGACACAATAAAGATCAAAACATCAGCCAGAATGCTGCCATTTTTGTGGTCATAACATGACAGCCTGAAGGACCTGCGAGGTTAGCTGGTCCACCGCTAAATACAAAAGCTGCGGTTCAAACTCCTCAAGTTTCCCAGCGTTGTACATACTTCTACAGACCCTAGTGAAAGAGTGTTGGTGTTTATTGTGTTTGAGTGTGTCTGAAAACCACTTTGGAAACATTTAAAAAAAATAAGCTTCATAGGCGGTCAGGTGTGACAGTTCAAAATTAGACTGTGTCCCGCAAGAGCATTAACAGCACTTTGTGTTTGTTTTTGTCACTGTGTGTGTGTTTGTTTGTATGTTTATTTGTCTGTTGTTTGTTTGTTTGTGTGTGTGTGTTTATATGTGTATGTGTATTTTTGTTTGTGTATTATTGTTTTTGTGCTTGTGCATATGTGTGTGCTTTTGTATGTAAAAGTGTGTGTGTTCGAAAGTGTGTGGGTGTGTATGTGTATGTTTGTTTTTTGTGTTTTTGCGTGTTTATATATGTGTGTTTGTTTGGGTTGGTGTGTGTTTGTTTGTGTGCTTTTTTTTTTGTTAGTGTGGGTTTGTCATTATGAAGGACAAGCCGAACAACTACAGTGCTTGTTCGGCTGCTTGTGCGATGATGACCCCATGAAATAGAAAGTCTGGAGGCTTCAGGCCTCCGGTGAGACTTCAGAAACAGGAAGAACTAAATGGAATATTACTAAACAAAACTGCAGACGTGGTTTTAAAGATAGATCTGTACTTTCAAATTAGATCAGGGTTTAGTTAGTCTATTTTTAATACAGTGATGTCTTTAAACATTTGTGTTTGTTTAAAGACCAGATGAACCAGCTCTTTCTTTTTCATTTTCATTTGGCTTCAGGACTTAATTTCAAATTCTTACTATTTTGCAACAGTGGTATTGTTGGTAAATACTTTGTGACCGTTTGGTGGAAGTTCAAAACATGAACTGAGTAATGTTTGGAAAAGTTACTCTATAGTGACAAAGAAAAGCGAAAATAGAAGGTTAAAAATTATTTCACAATAACAGAATCACATGACGAAGTTGTATGGCATACTGCTATTGTGTTTTCTCCCAGAATGACGCAAAAATGCAGAAGAATTGTTGAAACTAACTGTAAGGCCATGTTAGTCCAAAAAAAAAAGAATAATATTAATGAATATCATAAATACAAAGAAGAAAAAATGACGAACAAATACAACTTTGTGAGCAGAGAAAGCAGAAACTGCACAGGTTTGTATTGCACAGTGGAATTTTAACTTTAACATAATTTCCCCTTAATTAACCACATTTAATTAAGTCTGATGCTGTAGAAAAAGTCTCAATAACTTTTCCAGATACTATTAATGATGTAACATTTACACATATGACAGAATACTTCAGTCAATCTGCAGAATGTGTCTGGAATCCAACTTTTCCAAACTCTTCTGCTGCTTTAAGCTTAAACTTAGCCACTTAACTTGTTTTTGACATTTGAGACCAAAGAGAAGCACTTTTGAAACTGACCAAAAAATGTTTGAAAAATAGAAACTTTTGAAAAACTAAACAAAACGAACAAAAAAAAATATATAAATCCAGCTGCTAACTATCAACAAAGCCATCCCCTTCCTCTCTGCTGTGCGTCAGCTCAGTCTCTCCTGCTCTTTATTTTTCTAACTGTTGGTGTACCACAGGGTTCCTAAGTTGGACTTGATCTGCTCACAGAGCATGCTACCTTTGTGAAATGTTAACAAGAATGGTGGTTTAGTTTAATTAATATGCTGATGACACCTGAGTTTAGATCTGTGTATAACCTGTGAACCAGAGGATTAAAGACCCACTCCAATGATAATTATGTTTTTGGTGTTGTCGACAAGTTCTTCTAGCATTTTTCTCACAGTTTTTATGGCGTTAGATTAAAATGTAGTTCTGAATATTTCTTTATTCAAACTGTTGTGAATCAGGAGTAGGTGACGTAGGTGCTACAGTCAGCAAGCTATTCTGATGTATAAATCCACGTCTTTGTTTTCCTAGTCTGAGCTAGCTTCTGCCACAAAACTGTACGGCTGGACTGCCCCAGTATTGCTCGCCATTTTTGTTGCACCAGTAATGTTAGGTTGGGGGTGTAAGCTCAAAAGACAGAGTTTAAACATAGGGATGATAGGAAATGAAGCCAGGCTTACTCTGCAGCAACAGTCCTGCCCCCCATCTCAGAGACAAATTTCAAATAAACTACCTTTGCTCTGGAGAAATTATGCCCAAGAAAATGACCTAAAAACGGCATAAGCAAAATAAAAATAAAAATTAACACACTTGGGACACTTTTACATTGGCAAAAATATAATTGGACTGGGGCTCAATTTTAAAAAAAGGTTGCAATTAAACAGAAAAGAAATGACATCTTTCATTAAGATGACAGAAATATTGAAGCCAATGAAGTGAATTTACAGTCTGCTGTTTCACATGGGTGGCCCAGCCTGTGGAAATCCTCTTTGTGAATAGTGATGTAGTAGATGTTGCTTCTTGGTAAACATGACAACTTCTGCTTCCTTCTGTGTCTGAAGTCATCAGCAGGACAAGGAAGGGACAGAAATGTCAAACCTCAGCATAAAGATCTCTAAATGTTAAACTGTTTAGAGGGGCCCGGGTTACGTAGACGTGTGAGGAAGTGAGCAGCCACGAAGGTGGAGTCATTGGGCACGCGTCCAACCAAACTGACATCACTCCCTGTGAAGCTCTGAAACAAAATGGAGGTTTGGGTGAGGGGAGAAAGAATGTTTATCTTGTCCAAGTTGAATTCTGATTCTACTTGAGGAATGAGCTTGTTTACGTGGCAAAACATTTTATATTTATCATCAAATTACCCATAGATTTATTCAACAAATGCTCGATTACAAAATAAAAGCCATGATGTTCCTTTGTGCTATTCCTCACTCTTGTGTTTTCTCTCTTAGTGGGTGTACTGATCCTTTTAAAGTCTCTAACTTTACCAGAAATCTCTGTCCGTTCATTAATTTCTGACCTGAGAAACATCCCAACCTGCAGAACACTGGACATCAATGCTCCTAAACAAAACAGTTCAGCGGCTCACTGCCAACCCAGTGAGAACAGACAACCCATTCTGTCATCTACGGCCTATTTTTGGTTTCATCTAAATACAAAAGTTCAACATTTTGCTTGAGAGGTCGTGATTCAGAGATGCCAAACGACAGAATCCCTGAGCTAAGTACACACTGGGCATGTGATGTGCGTTTAAGAATGGTCTAGTTAGTCAAAGTTCAACTGGTCTAACTTTCAACATGCATTCAATGGCTGCACAATTTGTAGGTAAAGACTGAAAACACGCACGTGAACAAAAGTTTTGAATCCGAGATCCCGAAATGCGCATAAACATGTGTTTGCAACGACTTTTTATTAGAAGAGGTTGCTTGGTTGAGGCTGGTGTGAACGTAGTATTAGACTTACAAACCAGATCAGACAGTCAAAGCAGATGTGGACCAGCTGTCCAGACCTCCAGGATTTTTCAAAATAAAAAACAGAGTCAAATGATTCTGTGATCTACTGTGTTCTTAAGTTATTCCATTGACTCGTTTTAAGATAGTTTCATTTGGCTGAACTGTTTTGGACATTACATTGCATTTAGATTCAGATGTTCTCACTTGTATGTTATTGGATTTTTTCCCTTCTTTTTAGGTTACCTGAAGTGTTGTTTCAAATCCAAACCATTTAATTAATCTCATTTCAAAGGTAAATTAGAAATGGTTTGTTTTTAATGGAGTGATGAGCCAAACACAAACTGAACTTTAGTATTTGGTGAGTTTAAGATAGGTGTTTATGAAGTTAAAGGAAATTTAGCGTAATTGATCCAAAGTTTGGAGTGGAATTTTAGTTGGATGAAATTGGGATTGTGTGGAGCTTTTTGAACTTACTGTCTAACGCATGAGAGGATTTGTCAGTGTTGGTGCCATAAACTGAATATGACTGAACGTCTTGCCTTTAAAAAGAACAAGCTCATTTCATTTCCCTTCAGGGATCAATAAGGAATTTTTGGACTAAATTTGAATTGAAGGTCGTCTCCCCCGTCATTCTCTGTTATCTACAGAAGCACATGCTGAAACATTATGTGCTCCTCTGTCTTATCAGTGAGTGCTCAATCAACTCCTTCCAACCTTGAGTTGGTTTTAAGAACCGGGTTGTTAGAACTTGCTCCTCCTCAGTTTCATGCCAAGTTTAGTAGCAGCAAATCGTTCCAGTTCTGCAGGTTTGTCAAACTCATTCTGGGAAAGAGGAAATTCCGAACATGCCTATGGGGTTGGTTACCTGGAAAAAACTGAGATAAGAATTGGTGCCATCAAAAAAGCCGCTCAGCTATTCTATCCTCTGTTGTGTGTGATGTGAAGCACCTTCACATGGAAACAGTCACAACAGAAGAGAGAGTCTGCAGAAAGGGATGATTTTGAAACCCTAAATACTTGGGTGGTAGGCCTCTGATTGGAGGATTGCAGATTTAGTGTGTCAAAGTGTCCTTGGGAAAGACGCTGAACCCCACACTGCTTCTGATGGTTAAAGGTTGGCACCATTAACTGCATTTCCACTGACTATAAAATTCTACAAATTTGATTTGCGATAATAAATTTACCTAATGGAAACCCGGCAATTAAAAAAAACTTTAATTATCATTATAAGGTTTTTGAGGCAGATCGAAATTGACACATTTTGCAAAAATGATTTTCATTTGTTCAAATTAAATGAGTCAGATAGTTAGCGATGACAATGCACTTCTTGGTAGGAACTTGCTGCCTTGGGCGCTGTACAGCGGGCACCACAAGAGGTCCCACAGCATCACACAGCTCATCAAAAGTTGAGCGTGTCACGTGGAATTGTTGGATCCACAATTCCTCTGTAAAATCACCAACCACCATTTCCCAAAATGGCTTCACTCATCCATAGCAGCTCCCACGTGTAAGGAGGTCATCGCTCCATGGCCTGAATAAGACGCCAACGTCTTCTTTGATAGATGATGATGAGCGCTAGTGCGGTAGTAGAAATGTGAATGTGTCTACTGTAAATCAAAGTATTGTTCAAATCCCTCTCCATGGTTTTGAATGACTTATCGCGTGAGTTTGTTTGTGTTTGTTTATTTGTGCATAATTAGGATTTAATAGAAAATGTGTAGTTGTGAAATTGTGTTTTTTTTCGATATTTCTAGAATTTCAATAAAGTTTTGCACAAATGTGTGATGAAAACGCGGTTAGTGTTTGGAAGCAAAGTCGCCATCAGTGTGTGAATGTGTGTGCACAACGATGAATGCAACTATGACTCAAGCATGCACCATTTACCATTCTGACCCACCTGCCCTTTGGCATTTAAACGTTAAAAGTTCCTGGGTCACACTTAGAGCAAATAAAACTCAGTAAAGTACTTCATAACTGGCTAAAATGAGCTCTACATACAGTGAAGTAACGGTACCGCTTTAAAACTTTGGCCGATCAGAATCCGGTCAAAGGGTGCTAGGAGTTTAAATCCAGCAGCGGATGTGAACACATTTATATTGAGACGTCTGCTTCAGTTACTGAAGAAATCTTTCTAAGCCATGAGATAATTCTTGTAGCAGTGTCTAATTATGTCCTGATAAAATACAGCCTGTGGTCAGTCCAAATTTAGTACCAATTCATAATAAGTATCAGTTATACCTAGTTAACAAATTATTAATAGACTATAAGTTTATTAAGGGATAATGGCCTTCAAAGTGTGCATTATCAGAAATTAACTTACTTCCAAATGCGTTAATTTCTGATAAAGCACACCTCGAAGGCCATTATTCCGCTTATACCTTTACAAAATAAATCAAAATTCAATCTGTTTTTTTAACTTTATGCTTGTAATTTTTTCGGTTTATATCACTCTTTTCACAAAAAACAGACTTTTGTTAGGTGGTGCGGCTGCTTAGCCGGCTGAGCCGGCACCATCCTCGACTCCAGATGCTATTTCAAAGTAGCAAATTTTCTTCATTTATTTCCTGATAGTAAATGAGCAACATTTCCAATTTCAAAACAATGTCACAATGACTAAAAGAAACTATTAACTGAAAGCTAATTAACTACACTGACCAAAAATATAAACACAACACTTTTGTTATTGCTCCCATTTTTTATGGTATGAACTCAAAGATGTGAAACATTTTCCACATACACAAAATAACCAGGTCTCTGAAATATTGTTCACAAATCTGTCTAAATCTGTGATAGTGAGCACTTCTCCTTTGCCAAGACAATCCAGCCCACCTCACAGGTGTGCCATATCAAGATGCTGATTAGACAGCATGATTATTGCACAGGTGTGCCTCAGACTGACCACTCTGAAATCTTCAGTTTTGTTTTATTGAGGGAGTCAGGGGACTCAGACAACCAGTCAGTATCTGGTGTGACCACCATTTTCCTCATGAAGTGTGACACATCTCCTTCGCATATAGTTGATCAGGTTGTCCATTGTGGCCTGTGGAATGTTGGACCACTCTTCTTCAATGGCTGTGCGAAGTTGCTGGATATTGGCAGGAACTTGAACACGCTGTCGTGTACGCCGATCCAAAGCATCCCAAACATGCTCAATGGGTGACATGTCCGGTGAGTATGCTGGCCATGAAAGAACTGGGATGTTTTCAGCTTCCAAGAATTGTGTACAGATCCTTGCAACATGGGGCCGTGCATTATCATGCTGCAACATGAGGTGATGTTGTTGGATGTACGGCACAACAATGGGCCCCAGGATCTCGTCACGGCATCTCTGTGCATTCAAAATGCCATCAATGACATGCATCTGTGTTCTTCACCCATAACATATGCCTGCCCATACCATAAACCCACCACCACCATGGGCTACTCGATCCACAACACTGACATCAGAAAACCGCTCACCCACACGACACCACACACGCTGTCTGCCATCTGCCATGAACAGTGTAAACCGGGATTCATCCATGAAGAGAACACCTCTCCAACGTGCCAGACGCCATCGCATGTGAGCATTTGCCCACTCAAGTCGGTTACGACGACGAACAGGAGTGAGGTCGAGACCTCGATGAGGACGATGAGCATGCAGATGAGCTTCCCTGAAATGGTTTCTGACAGTTTGTGCAGAAATTCTGTGGTTATGCAAACCGATTGTTTCAGCAGCTGTCCAAGTGGCTGGTCTCAGACGATCTTGGAGGTGGACATGCTGGATGTGGAGGTCTTGGGCTGGTGTGGTTACACGTGGTCTGCGGTTGTGAGGCCGGTTGGATGTGCTGCCAGATTCTCGGAAAAGCCTTTGGAGACGGCTTATGGTGGAAAAATGGACATTCAGCTCTGGTGGACATTCCTGCTATCAGCATGCCAATGGCACGCTCCCTCAAAACTTGCGACATCTGTGGCATTGTGCTGTGTGATACAACTGAAGATTTCAGAGTGGCCTTTTCTTGTGGTCAGTCTGAGGCACACCTGTGCAATAATCATGCAGTCTAATCAGCATCTTGATATGGCACACCTGTGAGGTGGTATGGATTATCTTGGCAAAGGAGAAGTGCTCACTATCACAGATTTAGACAGATTTGTGAACAATATTTCAGAGAACTGGTTATTTTGTGTATGTGGAAAATGTTTCACATCTTTGAGTTCATACCATAAAAAATGGGAGCAATAACAAAAGTGTTGCGTTTATATTTTTGGTCAGTGTAGTAAGTATCTAGTAAGTAACAGCTTGTTCAGTGGCAATCTATAAGACACGTTAATAGATCCTTAACAAAAGATCTGCAATTTAGCAAGTCATTTATAACTTAATGACTAACAGATAGTCGTTATTTGTTGACTGGTTGGAACGGTGAGTTATTTTAAAATATTACCACAGAGTATATTTTGTTGTAAGAATAACTTTAGCCATAATGATTCTTCACTTTTTTTTTTTTTAAGTTTTGCTAAACTGTATTTGTGACAAGAGATGCAAAAAATCTGAAATGACTGATTGAGTCATGAAGATGAAGCACACAAGCACAGAATGTAAAAGGAAGTCGTGTGTAATGCTGCACCAAATATACGTCTTCCTGTACAGCACCTGCTCCTTGTCACTACCCAGAATGCACCATCACCTTAGTTTTACTCTCTGTTTGTGTGGAATTAGCCTGCAGGAATAAAGTATGAAATAGCGGTAATTTAAAGTTCCTTAAAATTCTCCTTTGTGGCTCAGATGAAGTATTTCATAACTAACTATTTAACCAGGTTGTCTTATATGATCTAGACACCCATGGCATGAAATAAAGTTCATGCCTCTTGATTTGAGGTCTTAAAAAGGATTGTGGCGCCGCCATGTGGCCATTTGACATTGAAACTTTGTCTCACACGTCTTAAAAGAAAAAAAAGAGTTTATTCCAAATAACTTTTCTCTTTGTACACCATATAACCAATATATAATATTTCATGTTATAAATTACACAAGCAAATATTAAAAAAAAGCATATTTGCACCCACTTACTTTTTACATTTGTCAAAATATGAAGGAAATAATTTATTTGGAGAATGTGGCCTCATCCAGAACTGCATACGAGTGAGTTCTGCACTGAAACATGTCAGATGGAGTTAGTGTTCCATGTTTGGATGGCCGTGAGAACATGTTGGGTGTCAGTGTCTGACCAGACCTCAGTGATCAGCGTCCGTTGAAACAGTTTGGTCTGATGAAGAGCTCCCTCAGAGGCTACTGAAGCTGGTAGGCCCCCCAGAACGTATTTTCTTTTTCATTGTGGCCGGTGATCTTCAGACTGATTCTGTCGTTCACTGCCAGCATGAGGATCCTGCCCACCCACACCAAGCCCCCCGCCGAGGGCCGAGCCTCGGCCAGGACCCTCAGCTTTTTCCAAGGACTGGCGTTTCTGATTAGAATCACTGATCTGTTTGGAGAATTATCATCCTTCCTGAAGCTGACCTGGGCGTAGACGAAATAGTGGCCTTTCCTCGTGCTGTAGAAGGAGTTGTTGAGCAGGGTGAGCGTGGAGAAGTCGCTTTTGAGGTTTTCTTCCCAAAAGGGCCCATCCAGAGCTGCAAGACATACAGCATTCAGTCAGTTTGTGCTCTTTTACTTTACTTCAACCTCAAAAATAAAGTTTAGAAAAGTACCAACACATTTACAATTATAACTTAAGAGCGATACTTTATTTGTCATTGTTGCTTGAACTAAAAAAACCCAAAAGTTCTTTTTGGTGAGGGCATCATTAAATCTTTAAAGACCCACTCTGACCATCTTTTAATTTTTATTTTTTTAACTATTATAATTATGCAATTTTCAGCCAAAATTTAAAAACCTGTGTCGTTTCTCAGGACATAGTTTCTGCAGAGCTCATTATAAATATACCTCTCAGTTGTGGGCTAGACTGTTGGCAAGGAGCAACCCCGCCCCCCGTTCCCCTCTCTGTTGTTGAGAACTTGGAGCAGGAAGCTTGTGGCCCGGCCAGCGTATCATCTACGCCACACGGAAGCTCTTTTGAAAACCCTTTCGACTGCACCTGGTTTACATCGATTTGAATAAACGCTCATAAATGTCAATTTAGTCTAAAGTTTCTTAATAGATGTCCTCTGCCATCAGAAAAATTCCACAGAAAACACCAAAAAAAAAACATGTCTTTCATCTGAGTTTGTCTCTAAGTTTCTAACACAAACCCTTCCAAAAGTACAGAGCCTGTGACCTGACATGGGTAAAAAAAAATTAATTCTCATGAAATAATAATTCACATAAGTCACACATAATGTAAGCAATACTAGGATTTACAGCAGATACCGTCACATTTCTGTCTGTGTATATCTCATGACAATGCACGAAAGACATGCAGGATGTATAGAGATAGGATTTAATTATTATAAAAAGCTCTACAAAAGCATCGGTAATCACATCTCCATGGTCACATCCCCAGTATGCACAGCGTCCTGCTGCAAATGCCGCTTTCCACTGCTACTCTACGCGTCTCTGTGACCCAGATTAATTCAAGAGGAGAAAAATGAAAACAAGAATCAAACTAAGGGATCTATTTATTATTGTCTCAATGGAAATAAGAAAAATATCATAGAATTTAGGATGCCTGAGCTTGATGCTTCCCCGTCCCGCAGTGACTCTCCATCTGCCCGGATGCCGGTGTAGGTACCATAACCGTTCGGCCTGGAACTTCCGATCGGGGACCTTTCGACTGAGTACAATGTCACACTACGGTAACCCCACTTGGACAAACTACATAGTGTCAACATCTGCTCGGACTCTACATATTTTCATGTCACGTTCCCTTTTGTAACCTACAATTGTTTTCCCTCATAAATTGTGTCTGACAATATTCTTTGTCATTTTTATAAAGACATTATGTCACAATCTGCTTGTTACTCCTGTGTAAGTTCAGCCGAAAATGGCTGAAAATGTTGTTAGCACGGCTAAATGTTGCCTTTCCGGGTCCGTTCTGTCAATAATAAAGCACTGGGCGCACGGATAAAAAAAAACTATAAGCGAACATGCATTCAATAATAATCATAACAATAATAAAGGCAAGTTTAGAAGACAATCTCGCTCTGTGTCACAGCTCTGTTTGTTTACAAAAGACTTCATAATGTTTTCTTCTATGGTAATCCCTTAATTTGTCCGGACCAATCACTATCTGAAACGTCATCGGACCAACGGACAGCCAATCACATAGTGTGACATCAGCACTAGTTGAAGGACCCCGAACAGAAGTTCCAGGCCGAACGGTTATGGTACCTACACCGGCATTACAAGCGAAAAAGCTCTGACTGGTGTTGGAGCGAGCTATTCCCGCCCCCATGCGAGCTTTGCCCAATCGCGGTTGACCTTTGGCCTTTTGACCTCATGACGGAACTAGGGCAGCTGGCTGGCGGGCAGACGGAAAGCCGCTGTGGAATGGGGTGTTGCACTTCAGAGTCGATCAGGAATAATAATATTCAGAATGTGCTGTGTAAAACTTACATACTTGTGAGCAGTCACTTAACATCCAACGGCTACATGTTACGTACGTAACAACTCTACGTAAACTACAGTATGTTCAGAACTCAGCTGCCAGAATTATCTCTCAAACACCTTCCTCCCAACACATCACACCTGTTCTGCAACAGCTCCATTGGCTACCAGTCACACACCGCATTACATACAAAATACTTATTCTGACTTTTAAATCCATCCACAACCTTGCTCCATCATATCTTTCAGATCTTGTTCATGTGGCCATTCCCACCCGTACCCTCAGATCCTCCTCCTCCCTTCATCTGGATGTCCCCACTGCTCGCCTTGTCACTATGGGGGGCAGAGCTTTCAGTTGCTCTGCCCCCCGGCTCTGGAACTCTCTACCTGCGGACCTCAGAAACATTGGGTCTCTCTCACAATTTGCCAAAAAACTGAAAACTCATCTTTTCCAACTCGCCTATTCCCTCCGATAACTTCTTATTTCTGGCCTATTTATATGTATATTTTATTGTGCTTTCGATTGCTTTTATTTTATTTTACTTTTCTCTTTTATGTACGGCGACCTTGGGTTCCTTGAAAGGCGCCTAACAAATAAAATTTATTATTATTATTATTATTACGTATCCCATCATGCATCACACATATCCCATAATGCATCTCGACCAATCAACGAGTCACTGTAACTGAGGTACATTCAAATACAACAGGATAGATGTATATCATAATATTATTATTTTGTGGAAATGAAATATTTTTCATGGGAATTAATTTTTGTTGTTTTTTTTACCCATGTCAGTTCACGGGATCCATACAAAAGCCTGTTCTGAAGGGAGTGGAAGTAACATAAATTCTTTATTTCCTTCAAAAACCTACAAAACCACTACATAAGTATTATTGTTTTGAAAAATGTATTTCACAAAGAAAAAGTATTTTCCTCTTTAAAGAGGCCACTTTAAGCGTCTTTAGTGTAAATTAGCTGTTCACTAACCTGAATAGGGAAAGCTGCTGAAACGAAGGGAATTTTACAGTTATGGTTTGTTAACAGCGTCACCGGATCTTCTCAAACGAATTAATAAAGACTGCAGTTGTTTATAGCATCATAGCCCGCATTTGCTGCTGCCTCTGAAGCCCACATGGTGGCTCTGATCATGGTTTGTTGCGGCTTTAGGAACCCACTTCACACAGGAAGAAGGAAGCGTGGGGGGAGCGACAGAGCATGCAGCTGGAAACATGACACTGGCTGTTTTATACGCTTCTGTTTGTTTAATGCAGCGTGGATGTAGGAAACAGCAATCAGAGACGAGAGCTGTTTGACGGGACTTTTTCAAAAGTGCATTCTGCCCTCCACATGAGGATTTCCCGCCAAAGAGATGCTTTCTTCTCTAAAATGTGCAGTTATCTTTAAATTAAGAAGCTTTTCTGTCAGTGACCTGGGTTCTTTTGTTTTTTGCCTTTAAACATTGGTGTACTGAACACAGGTGGATAAATACAAGTCAGAAGTGTTTAATTTTAGAAATAGCTTTTATTTGTTGCACTGAAATCCTTAGAATGCCTTATTTTTAATTTTTTTATTGAAAAAGTTGACATATTTCAGGCTGTAAAATGAGTAGGAGTAGCTTATTTACTTGCTGTTGCACCCACTTCCTGATCCTCGGCTGCTCACCTAAAGGCTTCCTACGTGTCTTAAAATGACTTTCAGCTTCTCCCAGAATAAGTATGACTATATACTGTGCAGCATACACCTGTGGGTGTCGCAGCGGTTTGCAGGCTGCAGAAGCATCTCAGCAGAGTTCATCCTGCTGCTGTCATTGGAGGGCAACTGACTGAAAAGGGGCCCAAACTCATCAATGATATGGATTCATATGAAGCTGTATTATACAAAGAATAATTCCTTCTTGGTGTTTTTATGTAAAACTTAAAACATTGTGTGTGGGGGCTTTAAAAGACACACAATATAAAATATATATATACACATTTTTTAAATTAAGATGTCATTGCCCCTTTAACCATTTGTCAGCAGTGTTTAGCATTGACAAAAAAAAAAACTTTAGAAATTTTGCCAGAAAATCAGCCCTTTTTACATTAAAGTGATACTGATAATGATTTAAGCCATGAAAGTTAAGAGTATTTAGTCTGGTTACATTTATTTATAAGCGTAAACAAAAATATATATATATATTAATGCATGAGGTATAAAAATTTATACATAAAAATTTACTGAACTTCTAAAGCGGGAAGTTTGTACAAACAAAACAATTTAATTTAAAATTTGAAACATCATGGTCAATTTTACAATCTTAGTATACAATTCTAATAATTTTCGGTTAAAATTGCTTTCCAGTCAGACTTTACAAATTGAGTCAATGTTAAATATTACCCCAAATTTTAGAGATAGAACTAAATTTTCCACATTTCTGTAGTTTTAGCTTGCTGGTAAAAAGTAAGGAAACATTAGATGGAAAAATATTGAAAAATTTGAGCTTATTGGGAGAGGATGGGTCTGTCTTTAATGTTTTTCAGGTGCATTGATGATGTTTAAGGATTTTAGGGGTCCAGTCTCAAAGCAAGCCGACTGCATGTACGGCAAACAAAAAGGATCAATATGAGCAAAGTGAACAAAAGTTAAAAAATAAAATAAGCCATGCAAACGAAAAAACAATGTCACACCCTTAAAAACGTGTTCATGCTTTCCATACCCACATTGTTGAACTTTTCAGTAATATCAAACTCTAACTCAAGGTGGCAGTCTTTCCCTTATCTAGTTTCCACAACATACCGTACATTTTTTTTACTTCTTACTTGAGTAGTTATGTAATTCTAAACAAAATGTTAACTGTTGTTAGAAAATCTAAAGTTTGCTATAGAAGCATTGTTGAGTGGGTGAAGCCTTTAACTGTGTAATGATTGGGTTTGCACCAATCCTTTAAAAGTGTTAACACTCTTTATTTTTTTTTTTTAATTACATCCAAGAGGAAAGTTTAAGAAGTCTGCGCTAAGAGAAAAAACAATAAACTGACTTACATGGAGTCACTTCGATGAATGACAGCGACCGTCCTGAAATAAACAGAGATCATATATTTATTTACTGATGTGTTCACCTCAGGTGCATTTACAGTTATGATTTTTTTCTTGTTGTGAAGGATTTCTATAGTGGTGTGGTTTAAAAAAAAAAGAACAAATTACCTGGTGCCTTTAAATGTTCTTGAATGGCATCATCTAAAAACCAAGCAAACAAACAAAACACATGAAGCTCAGTCTGATCCATGGAATTGTTCCATATTTGCTTTATTGTGAAAGTTTTGAAAAATTACCTGCAGGACTGGCGCTTACCGGCTTTACTCCATACATGCCGTCCTAAAGAGCAAAAATAAAAACAAACAATGCTTTTCAAACTTTTTATTAAGCTTTAACACATTATCCCAATTTATAATACGTACATTTCTAAGCTAGTAAAAATAAGAGAATAAACACTTTATGAAAGTTTTCAAACAAAATTGTATTCGTGATGTTTTTTGGATAATGTGGTTTGGTTCAGATTAACTCTTCCTCTCAGATATAAGGTTTTGCATCTCGAGGCAAACTAATTTAAGCCCTTTCAAAACAAAACAAAAGTCATTTTAAAATATATTTGTTACTGTTTTGTATTTGTGTTTTCCACTACCTGCTGACCATTTCAAATTGGTTTTTTTAAATCTGGTTTCTGGGACAACAAAGACACTAAAAGACAAAACCCGATCTCAAATCCTGCTGCATTCAAAGCTTGATCCAAACATTAGTTACAGAGAGTGAATGCTGTGAGCAAAGCTGTGAAAACCAGAATTAATAACAAATTTCTGCTAGAAGATATTGGCTAAAATGTCAGTAATGAAGCAGGGTGTTGTGCCAATATATGTTTGTAGATTAACAAAGCTTTCATTGACAAAAGAGATTGAAAGTTTTTAGCCTGTGAATGCTATGGCCACCTGAACTACAAATCATGATTCTACCTCTAAAAATGTCCAAATACTTAGCTTACTGACACTGACAGAGGAGGTCAAGACATCAGATCAACTGCATGAAACAACATTCATTAATAAAGTGACATTGGTAACAAAATATTGGTAGAAATGTCTCCTTTTATAAATGCTAAGTTTAAAAGTTAACAAACAATGAAAATAGAATTCATAACAGTTAGCACCAATGTTACTACTGTCATAAAAAGCTCCGTTGAGAATTTTAGTCTCATTTTTGCAGACATGAAAAGCAGCAACATCAAGCAAACACAAAAATACGGTGTGCCATAAAACAAAAGGCAGCAAAGAATTACATTTCACAGCCTTGTTTTTGTAATGCATGCAATGTAATGCATTGTGTTACAGATGTAAATAACTTTACTTTCAAAGTGCATGAAAGTTAAGACGTTACAAAAATTCTAGCATGTGGTGATGCTGACCTCTGCTGACTTTGGCTTGAGTGTAGTGAGAAAGGCACCCATGGTCACCATGGAAACGGTGAGGAGGCCACACCACACCTGCAGCAGCAGGTACTTGTGACTCGTCCGCGACTGTTCCTCCATTCTGTCGGGTAGACACAAAGACATGGATCAGGTCATTATTGAGGCTCAGCTCACAATGACATCTTCACACATGTTATAAAATGTTCATAAACTGAACATCACTGAAGTCATTTGTTGAAGGCTGCGGGTTATTCTTCATTAAACCATTGTTTTCTTATGGTGACAGCTTTATTTTGCAGTGTTAAATTTGCTTCCAGCACCATCCCTGCTGATAAAGGTTTCTCACAATATCACAAATTGTGTGGAGATCTACAGCAATGCAACAAAAACATCTCTTTTTGTAATTTATTCCTTTTCAAGAGGCCAAAAGTACCTGATAAAAAATGTATCTTTCAGAAGAAACCTCACTGTGGCGCACTGTGGGTAAATTCCATTGAAAGATGGTGGATGTTAGCTTCTCTCATCTCTTCTGATGAAGTGCATTTTCTCACATGAAACACTAGGGAGTGTGATCTGCTTATCCAACTCAGCCTGCATGGACACGCAATGATTGAAAGGACTCATCTATATACTTTTATTTTACATTTGCTGTTTTTTTTTCCAAATATTTACTTCATCAGGTGTCATCTGAAAAGTTGGATGAGACAAAATTCAGCCCTGAAGTTGGGTCAATCCCCACATATTCAGCTCGGGAAACAAGTATGGCCGCCGCTAGCGAGGACCAGACGCTCCGCTGGAATCCACAGACGTTTGTGGCACTATTCACATATGATCAACGTAAGTAATGTGATCAACTTTTCTCACATGTAACTGAAACAAAAAGCTTCATGCCACAATCTAACAAAGCATTAGTTTGAGTCTCAACAAAACCCTTTAACCCTGGTGCTATCCTATGGGGTCCAGATGACCCGATCCTTGCATTGACGTGTTAACCGTGGCATGACACAGGTGGATAAAGGTGAAGAAGATTTCCTGTTATCCATGGAACCCAGTGAAGATCACAGATCATTGAAGAAACATGGTTTAGCACACTGTCTTGTGGGGTCTAGATGACCCCACTCCCATTGTTAAAGTGCCTAGGATAGCACAAGGGATAAAGCTGCAGAGTCTTCCATTTAAAGTCTGCGTTCAGCTGATAATGTGAGCCTGGACTCCCTGGAATGCTAGCGTTTTCTGTGCAAATGTGACTACGATTATTGCTGGTCTGACCTCAAAAGGCTGCCATGTACCCACTAATCTTATAAGTGGTTGGTAGAAATGAACCAGACCACACACTGAACAGGAGTTTGTGGCCTTTTTGGAGCGGCTGGGTTGCATGTACTGTGGGCACATGCACCCTCGCCGTACCTCTGCTGCCGTTCTGGAATCTGATGTCAGCTCAACTGTCAATCCAATTCTGAAACAGGGCTGTCACAGTCATGACAGTTCCAACTGTACTGAACATGTTACACTGCTTTACCGAGAAAGATGGTCAAAAGGCAGGGATGCCCAGTTTAGCCTAGTCTGTTTAGTTTAGCAATTACCTATTGCATTCTATGACTTCATGTTCTTTATGATTTCATGTTTATTATACAATTACCGGTATGAAGCCAATTGAAACGACCATTGTTGTAATATTGGGCTAAATAAACAACATGAAATTGAATTGAATTAAATTTCCATTCCACACTAGAACATGTTAGAAGTAACAGGTCTGCTTTTAGCTTTGTCTGTCCTATGAATTAACCTATGAACTAAAGTTTAAACAGAAATCCCCTCGATGAAAAGTCTCAGAAATGAATGAAGACTGGAATTTCTCTTTTCCAAAAAAGATGAGCCACAAAAGCCAAAAAATGACAAAAACTTTCTTTGTCTCTGGGATTTTAGAATCCCATCAGCGGCCTAACCTTAACCCAACAAACAGATCCAAGCCAGCTCCAACCAATGGCAGACAAATCAGACTTCTGAAGTGAACTCACCGTGTGTGTGCTGCACGCTCAGTGTCCACAGACATCTGCTCCGTCTGTCTGTGAGTGATGCCGACAGGGCTGGCAGGGTTTTCCCTTTTACACTAGCACAGATGAGAGGTTCGTTTTTTTTTTCCTGTTCTCTACAGAGAGAGTTGTGGTTGAGGAGGAGGGCAGCGGCGATGTAGGTGGCTCCACTTCTAGACAAACACTTTGCATTAAGACAAACCTTTAAGCACAGAGAGAACAAAGTTATTGGTTCAATCATCAAACCGAAAATACCTGTTGTCTGTAGTTTAACGTACAAAAACTAGCTGGCTTCAGTTCTCTTCATTGGAAAGTGTCACCACTAAACACTCGAGAGGTTAAGTGTGAAAAGATGTGGCCATGAAAAAAAAAACTAAAGTCAGTGGTGCAGCCCCTCTCTGACAAATAAATGTTTGTCGTGGGTGGTTTGTGTTTTCCCACGATTGTAGGTCACAATGGAACAGACAAACATGTCAGGGATTTTTTTTCTTACACTAAGATCTTATCTGCACGGATCTAAAGAGGGATAGTGAAAGACACTATGTAACACATCCCTCATGCGGTCATCTCACTTTGCTCAAGAAAATCCTGAATGTTTGCATGCGAGCGCACAGGCATGAGGCTACACACTGACACGTGTGTGGTGGCCTCTTCTGTCATTGAAATGGGACATCACCCTCCGACTGGAGTTTATTTGAGAACACGATGAGTGTGATTGAGAGCTTTAACATTTTAAAGTTCAGCCACTTCTTTCTTATCAAACTTCCCCAACCCGACACATCTGATAGCATCGCATTGGGAACTTAAATATCAAATGATTACCAACTAAGTTCTTGCTTGTTGGCCCAATTTTTTATAGCACCTTAACATACAACCACAGCTAAAACAAAGTGTTCATTAAACAATCAAAAAAAAAAACCCCATTAAAATAAGTAGATTAAAACACAGTATATGAATATAAACCAAAAGCAAAATATGATCTAATACTGTGTCAAATTCTTGGTTATGAAATAGATTGAAAGACACATTTTAAAGTCCAAACATCGTTTGATTGATTCTAAAAGTGTTCCCCGTGGTCTTTTACTTATGGTTTTTAGTAAAAATCAAAAAGTTGTCGTTTTCTAGGACATAGTTTCTGCAGAGCAGCAGTAGTTCATAAGAAATTAACTCCTGAGTTGGGGGCGCGACTCATGGCACAGAGCAACCCCACCCCCTTCCTTCCCCTTACCTAGAGTTCTCTGTTTCAATGCTCTCCCGTTAGCTTACAGCCCCTCACACCCCCAAAGTAATATTACCCTTGCAACAAAAATGGCGAGTTGGAGATATCCAGCTGTACAGTTTTGAGCCAGATCCTATCTCAGACAAGGAAAATGTAAACGTACATGCATCTAGAAATTGATGCATCAGAATGGAGCAGAGCAGGGAGCTTGTGCCCCGCCCAGTGTTTTTTCTACATCACAAATACTGTTACATGCCACCTGGAGGGAGGGAGAAATAGGTCACATAAAGAAATAATATTAAGCCGGTAAGGGTTGAAGGGCTGTCAGTGCAGCCGCTTATTTTAAGTGACAGCTGCAAAAGGATAACGAGGGTACCAAACGTAAATGCTCAGGCACTAATGCAATAAATAACCAAAAGAGAATTTAACTAGATGGACATTAATCAAATACAAAACATAGTCCAAAACACAGGCCACAATCAGAGGGGAAAACCAAACCGTCTCCAACAGGCTCTAACGCCAAGTCCAACAACAGGGGCCAGCTGATCCAACAGATTCCTCCCAGGAATTCAGCTGCCCACTGGAACATGGTCTGCTTGAGGCTTTTATGCTTCCCGCCCAGCCTGGTATTTGGAGGAGGAGGGAAAAAGCTGCAATCATCCCCTGCAGGAGGTGAAGTCTGGTGGAGGCTTCTGCAAATGACACACAACCACACACACACACAACCACGCAACACACACATATACACACCACATATACACACCAAAAGGCCTGGGGCCGTAACAAATACAGTCTATTTAAATGGCTTTTTTGTCAGCTCCTTATTTACAAGATTTTAATAAGGAAATACTCAGAAATGCAATTTTATGCATACTTTTCTGAAAATGTGTCCTCCCTCAACAAAAAACATGTTAAAAAATACCAAAATCCTAATTTTCATTTGAGTGGGTCTAAAAAAACAAATACGTTTAAATGTTTGTCAAACATGAAACGATGAAATGTTCCTTAACTATAGTGCATGAAAACGTAAAGATTCCTACAGGACCTCAAAACCACCAGGAGAAGCTGATCAGCTGACCTAAGGCTCCAAACTGCAGGAGAGGGATGCTCAGAGAGGTACAGGAGGGAGCAAGATCATTTAAGATTTGTAAAATCATATACCATAATTAACTCTAAAATGCACAGAGGAAGGGAGCATGGAATGGAGAGATGAAGGATCCACTGGGGTGGAGGGTCACAGGAACTGCTTGGACAAAACACCATCATTTCTGCTTCCTGATCATAAAACCTTGAAAGTTCAGTGGTGGATGGAGAGTGCTCAGGAACATATGCTGCCAGCTTTACAGTCATAAAGTCATGAAGTATTTTCCTGGAGTGCAGAACAAAGAAGTACAAAGAAAAAAGAAGCTGCCCTAAAACTGAGCCCTGTGGAGCTCCATAAGTCATAGAAGCTGGGAAAGATTTTTAAACTTGATTCTGTTATCCAGAGAAGATCTGAAACCAAGCAAAATCCCCAGTAGGCCATAAAGACATGCAACAAAAAACTTTTATTTTATATAGTTTTAGTCATCCATCCCTCCATTTTCTCCAACTTATCTAAAGCTGGGTCGCAGGGGCAGCAGTCCCAGCAGATATATCCAGATATCCTCCTCCACTGAAACTTCCTCCAGTTCTTCCTATGTGCACGGTCAGGTACAGGAGCACGGATGGGCCAACTGGAATCTGGAAGCACTCCCACTCCCCTGGAGAGGAGAGGGAAAGAGGGACAATAGATGAATCATACTGCACCAAACAGAGGCATGGAGAACTAAATGATGAATAATAATCAAGAATAGAGAGGGGAAGGAGGGTAGAAGTATGAGAAAAGAGGAAAGAACCCCAGTGCACCATAGTTACCCCAGCTTCAACTTCTAGCAGCCTACTAAAAACAAATAGTTATTGTTATGAAGTTTAATTTAAACACAATAACATTAAGTTAAATAATCTCTGAATACTAGCTAGTCTGACAATAAGCCTGTCCAAAGAGGAATGTTTTCAGTCTAACTTTGAATGTAGAAACTGTGTCGGCCTCTCTTACATGAGCTGGGAGTTTATTCCATAAGACAGGGGCTTGGTGGCTGAACGCTCTACCTCCAACTGTACTTTTACTAATTCTAGGAACCACAAGCAGTCCTGCATTTTGCGAGCGAAGTGTTCCTGTTTGGTCGGTAAGGGACAGATCAGTACAGCAACTGCATTACTGCAACCGCTGAACTTATACACCTGTCAATCTCATGCTCCATCCTTCCCTTATTGGTGAGCAAGATCCCGCATACTTAAACTAGGGTTGTAGGGAAAAATCGATTCGGAGATATATCACGATACTTGATTTGGCGATACTTGTATTGATTTAGAATGCTGTCAAGACAATATTTATTGGATTGTTTATGAGCGTCCTTCGGCATCTGACTAGTTGGCAGCGCCACAAACTGTGCCTTTTTGAGCAGCTCTACACCACAGCATAACAACAAGATCTCGCAAGAACCAGTTTGTGGTAAATGCTCAGTCAGCCTCACAATTTTTGTTGTTTTGAGACATGTACATAAGACATTGAAGATACCAGCTTCAATGACAAGTGAGATGTTTCGTGCAACAAATCGTATCATCAGACTCTTGCCAATACACATCCCTAACTTAAACTTCCCCACTTGAGGGAGGAGCTTCCCACCTACCTGGAAAGGGCAAACCCCCTTTACTGGTCAAGAACCATGGTAACTTGGGAGGTTTGCAAAAAGCAGAGAAAAAATTCTGCAGTTTCCAAACCAGACTCTCTCCAGTACTTGACTATTCTTAGAAATTCTGTCCATTCATATTAATAACAGAACCAGAGTCCAAGAAGCACTGGGAGTAAATCTGACTAACGAACACTAACATAGCTCCTGCTTTGGTTGTACAGATACCGGGGGGCCCCCGGACTCCATATTCCCAGAGCACCTTTTACAATTGCTGGACTGGATGGGTGAACTCCCATGAACCCTCAAAAAATCTGGAAGGTGTTGCGCTGAAAAGCTTTAACCTCAATCAGGACAAACACTAAACCTGTTGTGTCTCTTTCTGGGTCACGGGGCTGCTCGAGCTTATCTCGGCCACTCGTGGGCGAAGGCAGGGACATCCCGGACAAGAGGGCCACAATCACACACCCATGCACACTCATATTCACACCTATGGACAGTTTAGAGTAACCTATTAACCTATGAAGCATGTCTCTGAACGGTAGGAGGAAACGGGAGTCCCCGGAAAAAAAAACACGCATGCACGGGGAGAACATGCAAACTCCACACAGAAAGGTCCCCCATTGGTGATTCTGGTTCAGGTCCCCCCAGCCAGGGGCCTTCTTGCAGTGAGGCAAGAGTGCCACTGTGCCTCCACACACCAAATTAGCATATTTATTTAAAAAAAAAAACGGGTAATGTCATGCAAACCAAATGTAACACATGACAGTTGTAAAATACAGCTAACAAAACACAAAACAAAAATATATATCAGGGGAGCCCGGCAGGGCAGTTTATATGTAGTGGAAAATTCCATAGTAAGTTTTGTTTTTCATGTTTTGAAGTGTAGAACTAAAAAAACAATTTTTGTGACGATTTTGTGTGCATTTTCTTGTGAATTTTCAGGAGTATCCATGGTGCCGGTATGGGAGGTGCTCACATGCTTCACATATTCAGCAGCCATTTGGTGAGTTTTCTGGCTTGTTTACGGCTTTAAATTCATTATCTGAAATCTAATCTGTTCTGCATTAACAAACATTATAATTCCTTTAATGAAGGCCAGTTCACAAGTGAAGGTTATTAAAAAGAAGTTTCATCCTCAGACAGATTTATTAAATGATTGTTTTGACTAATTCACCCCAGATAACTCCAACAAAATAATCTCATTTGTGAACAACAGATTACACTGAAGAGTTTTCTGTGTGATCCTAGTTGTGAACAAACAAGTTTTTATAAAAACAACAAAAAAAGATAGTAATAATAATAGCCATGACCTTTCTTGTCATTTGAGAAACCGCACTCTTGTCCTTTAGAAACTCATCCAGCAGCACAATCAGTCCACTGACAGTGATGTTTGTTTGTTCACAGAGAAACCCAAAGGGACAAATTTCTGTGTCAGTCCTACACACTCGTGAACCTCAGTTCCCCCAGGTAATTCCCCTCCTTTGAAGTGTGCGAGCTGCTCAAAGGAGTTCACTTCTGACATCCTAAAACAGGTGAGACTATGAAGGTAGTGGGTAGAATCCTGTGCTGACCCACATGTGAATCTTGTGCATTAAAATGCCACTTGTGGGTTCCATTATGAACACAAGTAGCATGAGATGGTAAGATTTTGATTATGGACATTTGGTTTTTCGTTTCGGTTTAAGGCATTTAAGACTATTAGGGGTTACAAAACCTTTTACAATACTTTTTTGCCTGAAAACATAATATGAATGCTGTAAAGAGTTATGATGAAGAAGAAAGAGGCATCAAATGCCCGCTTCTAAGCTTTCATTTACAGTTTGAAAAAATAGGAATTTCCAAAAACTCAAAAAGTTCTATAAAAATGTATTATTTTCTAAATGGAGTTCAAAATCTTGGTCGTTTTTTTTACTTTTCTCTTCTGTGTTTTAAAGTTCTTGGGTCATGTTGCTTTACTTAGTCTTGATGAAAGTATTTGGAAGCGATGTTCCTCTTACTTGAGTATCACTTTTGACTCTGACCATAAATAGCAGCACAGCTCCACATCACCCAGACCAACAAAAACAGAAAAGCCATAGAAAGAGTTCCTGCCTGGAGCTCAGAGGTTTAAAAATTCACCAGGTTCAAGTTCGTTATAGAAGCTATGGAACAATCTAATGAGAACTTGTAATGTCATCAACTAGTTTCTCTGCATCACTCTGAGAAAAGGTATAACGTTTCAAACAAGATGCCACAGATTATAAAACTCACAAGTACTGATCAAAAAGTCAAATGTCAAGATCCTGGTGCCTGAGATCTATCACTATCTCCAAAAGTCTAAACGTTCTGACCTGCAGACAACTTCACCTCAACCTCTTCTCCTGCAATGATAACAGCTCACTGCAAACTGCAGACTTTACAGCACAGAGAACTCCAGAAACTTCTTAAAACCCGGATGGCTGTCAATCTGACAGCAGGAGAAGGACTGCAGACCTTAGACATTTTACAGAATCTGGACCTTCTCATTCAACATCACATCCATATCTGTTACTCAGTTCAGCTCAGACAAAAACACTGACTAATACACATTTTTTTAAAAGTAAAAATAAATAAACAACATGAAGTAAATCAATTATTAAAGATGATTAAAGCACTAGTCTTTTCTATTCATGTCAAAAGGAACTCCACTTTGTTTCCCAGTATGTGATTTAAATTCATGATTCTTGGTGATTATCAATGTATGTAATTTGTCAAAATAATTTATTGAAAAAGGCACTTTATATAGATTTTTTCCAATGACAAAGTATATGCACATATTTTTCATAAAAGATCCGGATAGATTATAAGAATTTCTGAAATAACGGTATGTCTGATTACATAATTAATATTTACTTGGTTTTTGTCATTTGATCTTTTGATACGTGTGAAGTTTTTAATGACTTGAATCTGTGTTGGTAAAGTATAAATAACTAATTAGAAGTTAAGAACCAGATAATGATAATACATGTAACGAGAATGAAAATTTAAATGCCAAGTAAAGCAAAATAAGGATAGGATTATCTAAATTTGCTTCATCCCACTGCCTTTAAAGCAATAATTAAACTTCTTTAGAAAATAATTATTAGTCTCATGTTTCATATTCAGAATATCTAAGAGTTAATGTGTCTATTCATGAGTAAGAGCAACAATTGTATTATTTAAAAGTGCATGTGGATGTATATGTATTTTCTAATAAATGTCATTACTAATATATATATATATAGACAGATAGATGGATGGATATGTCTTCATTATTTGTATTCTTTGTTCTGATTACTTGAAATAAGCCATTTCCAACTCCAACAAAAATATAACACAAACATTTATTTTCATTTACAGTTGGCTTTACTTAAGGATTAACTCTATGGACTGTAATGTTCTTCAAACCCTACAAAGTGCAAAGACATGGGACCAAGTACAGAGCCATGCGGTACACCTTGACTGACTTTGCTGACATTTACCCTTAAAATATTTTTTAAAATGGGGGAAGCTGCATTACAGAGTTAGATTAGGTGACCTCTCATCAGAGGATTCCAGAGGACTGGGCCTTAATAAAGGTAGAAAAGGGCTATTAGAGTAAAAATCTGTTCACCAAAGTTGATTTGTTTCCTCTCTTTACAGAATTGACCTTTTTTGGTGTTGGGGGACCTCACTGGTTTATGGGATGGGTGCAAATAAACTGAAGTAAACAATATAATTGTTAAATACTTGGTAAAATTAGAGCTGATAACATATATGCGGAAAACTCTCATTTTTAATCATTGTAAAAAAAAAAAAGCATTTTTGTGCAAGAGAAGGTTGGCAGGACTCAGGATTTTATACAAGTTCAATTCAATTCAGTTTTATTTATACAGCCTAATATTACAACACAGTTGTCTCAACGGGCTTCCCTAATTGTGCAAAACATGAAATCAGTTATAAAATACAGTAGCTGATTGCTAAAGTAAACAGACTGAGCTAAACTGGACATCCCTGCCTTTAGAGCAGGGGTCGGCAACCTGCAGCTCCGGAGCCGCATGCAGCTCTTTCATCCCGGTGCTGTGGCTCTCTGTGGTTTTGTAAAAGAACTATTCTGTTCTAAGATTGTCGTGGTGCCTTTAACACCGTCGGGATGTGCGACCGGGCAGGAGGAAGAGAGCCGCATGAACATGTGTCTGTGGCTGTGGAACGAGATTACCGTGAATAATATGTCATGAGAAATCATGAAAACAGCAAAGTCTCAAATGTGGCGAGACATTCCAGAATAAACACGCAGCTTTTGCCCAAAAACATCCTGATTGAGAAAGTTATTTGTTGATAAAAATCTATTGGAGAAGCGGATTGTTTAACTGCTTGTTCATTACGTCAAATTTGCTTATTTTGTTGCCTCTCTGGAAATAGTTCTCATCTGAACCCGTTAAATGACAAGAGGATACAAAAAAACTGTGTTGCTGCTCCCTGTTTTTTAATTTCTGTGGGAAACTGATTCTAATGGCTCTTTGAGGGGTAAAGGTTGCCGACCCCTGCCTTATACCTTCCTTCTCGGTAAGGAAAAACTCCTAAAAGAAAATCTTCTTCTTATCTTTGTTTTAAAAGTAAATCAGAATAATAAATGACTCTGGTTCAGAAAGCCTCAGGAATTGCAGTCTGAAGGAGGAAGTGAAAGTTGTGTCTTTGGACCTGCATTTAGAGTCGGCGACAGTGGAGGAGTCCCTCGGTCCATTTCCATTTCACTTTTCAGTTTTAGGTTTCACGCTGAATGGGACATTCCCCATAGCAGCTCTCTGCTTTCCTGGATTATTTACACACACAAAATGACACACACCTACACCTCCAGCATGAAAAACAAACCTGTGGGCAGAAAGGTGCTCTCCCCTTTTGAACCACAAAAGCTTGCTTTATATCCATCTGAGTGTGCTGAAGCTGCAGGTATAAAAAGTTTGAGATATTTTCAAGCCTCGGGCAGAGACTGAACACCATCACTGCAGTTTTTGTGCTTAAAAATTCATACTTTAAGAGTCAGCTGTTGTTGTTTTGTCCCACACTTCTGCTTTTGTGGCCTTTCAGCAAACGATAACCTTCTAAAGGACATCTCTGCAGGGTATTTCAAGCTGGGGTTATGTTGTTTGGATTGAAATGTACCTACAAAGACATTTATGAATAAATCTGGCATAGAGACAGTCAAGTGTTTATTTCAACTATCAGGTGAAACCAAACAAGTCTGATTGCATACTCAGTGCAGACAATTTAACAAATACAGATTGTGTTCCTCTGTCTCTGTGTATTTCTTTATTCAAATCATTGTGAAACAGGAGCAGACAAAACATATCATTGGATAAAGCTTGTACTGTAGTTGTTGTGTACAAATTACAATCAGCGGGTCACAAGTTCACTGCTCCGCTCCATTCTGATGCATCCACTTGCAGACGAATAGGTCCAATAATGTCTTCAGTTCCTTGTCTGAGCTGGAATCGGACTCAAAACTCTACGCCTGGAGAGCTCAGATATTGCTCGCCAATTTGTTGCACTGCTGGTGTTAGGTTAGGTTTGTGAGAGAGTGTGAACAAAGGGGTAGTGGGATATCAGTGCATGCTTACGCCACGCTAACAGCCCCGCCCACAATTTAGAAGAGAATTTCTAAAGAACCCCCTTGCCACCCTGCAGAATCTATGTCCTTGAAAATGACAGGGTTTTTTTATTTTGGCAAAAAAAAAATCAGCATCATCATATTCAAATGACCACTGGGAACACATTTCCAGCAGATCAGAAGATGATTGGAGTGGGACTTTAATGAGGAAAATCAGAAAATAACAGAAGCACAAAATCCAGACATTGCTGTTATCAGACAGCCCGCTTTGCTCGTCTAAATTTGGTTAAACATTTTTTAGAGATGTCAAGTTTTATTCTGAAATAAACGATTCCCAAATAATTCCTGTTTCTATTTGACATTTTTCATCCCCTTTGATTGTGCTTTTATCCTGATCTAAGGACTTCTGACTTGTAATCAGCACAGATGCTCCAATAGACTCTGACTATGTCAGCTACTTAATATCAGCAAGCCATGCACTCCTTGGCTGTCGGCATCAAACCCTCTGCTGGATTGGGCTGTTTTGTCTGTTGTTGCACAAACCAGGATCCCATCCATGATTTTGTACTTGGGATCAGCTCTTATGGAGCCATAACTCTGTTTCTCTGTGCTTTTCTTCAGACCAGAGATTTCAAACCATTGGTAGGATTTCCTGCCATCAGCTCCATGGCTTGTCCTCCCGTCTTTGCTGCCAGAGATCTTCACCAGGACATCTCAGTAAAGATGGATCTTTGTTTCGGAGTTAAGAATATATGTGATTGGTAGAAATGAAGAGGTGAAAACTCATTGATGTTCTTCTTTTCCCTCTTCTCTGCGTCTGTTCTTCAGGGTCAGGGTTTGCTTTGAGACCAACGCCACACATCGGCTGCTGTAACTGTGGATATTTCACTTTCAGTGTGAAAGAAAAAGCAAACCAAACAAAGGTGTGAAATCTACACCAATCAGGACAAGGATTTTTCTGGTCTTAAGTGCACTTAAGGGAGATTTACGGGGATCGTTTGTTAGCAGAGAGAAGATCCTAAAAACACCACAGTGGGAGTTAAGGTCAAGTTAAAACCTGACCTCAAAGTTCAGGTTGCATCGAGTAGCAAATGATGGATGAAGAGTGAACCCACCGGGTCTCTGCTGTGGGACAGAATCTTCTCCAAACACCTGAAAAGCCCCGCTTTGTGACACAGAGCTGCAAAAGCTAAGCCTGATCGTGCAAACACAACAGTCCTCTTTGTTTTTCTATATGTGACAATATGTACAGTTCAAAGAAGTGGAAGTGTTCAACTTTTATTGCAGAGAGGACAACAGGAACATAATAGCAGATGACACATTTCTGCCCTGCTCATCACAGGAATTCCCCAGGTTTTGTTTTTGTGGCTGGGGACGAGTCCTCCCTGATACAGGAGTTTTCTTTTCGATTTCTTTCTTGTTTTATTAGTTTTACTTCCCTGCAGCCTCCTGTCAGAATAAACAGATCAGAGTCAGTCGGAACCATTTCTAAAAATAAAATAAAGAAAAAGCTGAGGAGTTGCTGCTTACCTTCATGTGCAGGGTTAGATGCAAAACTCTGCAAATACAGAAAAAAACCTGTTTAAAAAGACAAAAATAAAATGTTCCATCCTCCCCTCAGATATAAAACAAACCTTTCTCTTCAGGTGGGGTGACATGGATCTTCATCTGATGGCAAGCAGAATTTTTGAGAAAAGTGGTCACCACCTCGGAGCTGATGTCTTTGTGCCGAGCTGCAGACAGAGCAAACGTCTGGGTGTTGAGGCAGAACGTGCACAGATGCTTGAACGGATCAACCAGATTTCCACGCACTGGGCAGCAGTTGAAGAGTGAATGGCTGGGTTAAGGTTTGGGTTTTTCAGAACTTGTGTAGAAATCCTTCTGTCTTGTGATGAACTTTTTTAGGTAACTCATTGGACGTCATGGAAAAAATGGAGCATTGTTGTGCGTGTGGTAAGCACATCATTGTCATGCAAGTTTCATGCAATCATGAAGCATTTGTGTCGTACAGCAGGCATCTCCAACCCTGTTCCTCATGAGGTAATGTTGTTTTTTGCTTTTTTTGCAGCTAACCCCGCTCAGTAAATGCTGAGTAGCTGGAATTAGTGAGCCCAGTTACTGATTGAACCAACACATCTGATCCAGGTGATCAGTGATCAGTAATGACTGAAGTAGGGTTAGCTGTGGAACAAGCAGGGCACTAGTTCACAAGGAACAGGATTGGAGACCACTGTCCTACAGTGTCCTTACACCACACTCCAGTCGTTAGTAAGATTCGAGTTTGACCCCTGCTGGCCGCACGCAGATGCTGCCATGCACAGGCTATGCACCTAATGCAGAAATTCCCATAGGATGTCCACACAAACCGCACTCTGATTGTCTAATTTCATGATTTCTGCAGTCAGACTGAATGCTAGGAGCCTGTAAGGAGCATCTCCCCTGCATCTCCCCTGCTTCCCCCTTACTTACCCTTACGTGTTGTATAAGTGTTCACTATGACCTGTCTCCTGCAGCATCCCCTTAGAAAAAATGTGCATGAACGGTGTCTCTCTACAGGCTCACCTAGCAGTCTAAAACCTCCATGTCTCCTACATGTCCCACCACTTGGGACTAAAGCTACATGTGGTGGAAAAGGAGACTGGCTTCACAGATGTGCGGCTGACAAATCTCAGGTCAGTATGGACCAAACTCTCTAAACAGTGTTTCCAGGAGCTTGTTGAATCTTTGCCACGAAGGGTTAAGGCAGTTCTGAAGGCCACAGCGGCCCGACCCGGTGTAAGCAAGGTGTTTTTACAAAGTGACCAGTGAGTCCAGTAAAAACATTTTTAACATTTGAGGTTTTTTTTTTAGTCCATTTGAGTTTTTTAATTGTATTTGATGTTTTTACTCTTTATTTTGAGCAAAAAGCAGCATTAAACTTGAACTTTGGAGTTTGTTTTGAGAGGAAACAGACACATTCTCTTTTTTGTTGGCATGAAACTTTTTTTGTGCCAAAGGTGAGTGTGGCTCAACCTTCGCTTGTCCGCCTCAAGCGAAGGCTGCAGTACTGTGAACGTTTTCCTGATCCGGCTCACCATACAGCATGAATCTGTTCAGGGAGTCCTCCGATTCTGCCGTTCTCAGAGGAGGCTCTATCTCCTGGAAAATGATGCAGTCGAGGCAGTTGGCCCACGTGCCACTCCAGAACAAGTTCTTGCGAAACGTCCGTCCTGCCACAACACAGCGAAAAGACACACGTGCAGACTTTGAAGTTCAGGTGATTAGGGCATGGAGAAGGAGTTTGTGATTCAAACAGTTGTGATGTTCGGACAGATTAGAAGTGATTCACATAATGGATGCTTTGCTGCAGGTCTACTAAAAAACATCATGATGTTAGTGTTACAATTTTACATTTCCCTTTTAAGTCCTTTAAGGGAGTTCAACAATAAATGTATTGCTAATTAGCAAATGGTCAGGCAAGATTAATATGACTGAAGTTCTGTAAAGACATCCCGAAATTAATATTCAACCAGTACGGAGATGCAGGACCACTGAAGTGCTATCTTTATATTTTTTGAATAATTAACCAAATGTTTTTTTAATCTCCCTAATGGGGGGTTGCTGGAGCCTATCTCTGCTGCTGGAGGGCAAAGGCAGGGCAAATCCTGGACAGTTTGACAAAAGAACACATGCAATAACTTAGAGTCACTTATCAACCTATGTTTTTGAGGAACAGGAAGCTGGAGTGCCCTGAGAAGAAAAACCCAGACGTGCACAAAAAGATAACAGCGGAGGAAGGAAGCAGGGCCTCGTGAAGCAGCAGTGCTAACCACCACAACCCCTGCAGCTCACAACAAATTTAAACTTAAATTCTGTCTCATTTCAGCAGTCTGTGGTTCTGTCAAACATTGTCTTCTTTTTTAAGGATCATTTTTGGAAGAGAATTGGAAAACTTCCCAGAATGCTTATCAGTACCCTGAATGTTAACTAGAGTCTGCTCAGTAGCTTAGAGATAGAACCAAAAACCTGAGATGCAATAGAAAATAAATGAAATACTGTTATTGTGTGTGTGTGGGGGGGGTGCATGTGTGTGCATTTTTTCTTCAGAATAGAATACAAACATAGCAACGGCCTCTACCAGAGACTTTGTCTCCACTTTTTCTTAGCGTCAGCCAATGAATGTGATTCATCCAGAGAAACCTAAAAGATGCATTTATGTCTGAGACTCAAAATAGGACTTTACAGTTTCCTTAGCAACCAGTTTTTGAAGTGACTGTTTACCTCTTTTCTCATTATGATGTCATACTTTGACCTGGGTGGTGTGTTCCTCTTAGGTACTGTCACGTTTGACCTGCGCTAAATGTTTGCACATTTTTGCCTATTGATTTCAAATAGTGCAGTGTTTTCATTGGGGCGTAGAAGTTAAGTTATTTGACTTATAAAGAAGAACATCTTTACCACTCATAAGATGTTCCTGTACAGTTATTGGGGTGGGGGGGGGGGGGGGGGTTAACTTAAAAGCTTTTGTGAGTTTTCAGGGACTAAAATTGTCAATATTTCTGGAATAAATAAAGAATGTTGTCATTGGGATTAAAAAGTTTTTTTTTTTTTTTAAGTGCCAAGTGTAAGATGCCCTGACCTTTCTTTCCACGGAAGGTTCCTCCAGTCTTTGAGGGACTATAAAGAACCACTGGACCAGCAGGGAGACATAGTCCCTCCTGGTTCTTCCTCTGGGCCTCCTCTCAGTCGTACAAGAACCAAGAGTGTCCAAGAAGACAAGAACACAACTACAATCAATCTCTGACTTCTTGCTTGGGCGTCCTGGTGCTGCATGTACTGATGGACAGCCTTGTGCTCAAACATGGTGTTCATCGTGGACAACCTGTTCCTGACACAGAAGTCCAATAACAAAACACTGCTTGAGTTCAGACCAGGGCGGCTGTTCACTCCGGTCTACCTTTACAGGTATGAGTGACATTACTCATGTGAGCATGGAAGTCTCCCAGCATATCATTGTGGATAACAGCTGAGGGGAAGCGAGCTTTCAAGTGTGTTTGGAGGTAAGTCCAACTGTCTCTGCTACCACTCAGCATCTGACACTTTAACGCTCAGTGATGGGAATTTCCAGGTCGCCATAATTGGAGTCCTTTTTGGTTGAGTCGACCAGAGGACAAACAAACAAATCTGAAAACATGGGCCCTTTACAGTCCTCCTTGTGGGTTCTTGTGGGTTGTGAACTTAAAAGAATGCAACACCAGCTTGTCTTTTTGGGCTAAGCCTGGTCGGGTCCGGAGGTAAAGACCTGTCCACCAGGTCCTCGCCTTTAGCGCCAACACTGACATCACCCACAGAAAACAGCTGAATTCTTGCTGCAACAAAATGAAGTCAATTCAGTTGCCGTTTTTTTTTTTTTTTTTTTTTTTTTTTTTAGAGAAGAAGGCTGCCATGTTGGAGCCAGATGTCTTTAGAACGCATTAATTGGTCCGAGTTGATCTGAGTCAACGTTTCTGTGACAACCACTCGAACCAATCAGGAGTGAGGTTGTTGGAAGGCCACACCTCAACCACTGATTCAGGAAAATCTAACAAGTTGAACATTCAACTTGGGGGGCAGCGGGCACCATATACTTTTTATCCAATTGGCCAGTTTATAATTTGAATAACCTTTACTACATAAAAATGATGTCATGAAAAAAAATAGCAAGAATGGTCATTGTAGGTAGTTGCTGTTCATTTCTTTATAGAGGTTTATGGGATTTTGGCTTCTTGGAGCCAGCAGGTACTTCCTGTTTGGAACGCCAGGGGGGAGGGGTTACTCAGTCCAGTTCTCATATACAGTCGATGGTTCCAACCTTAAGCTGAGCTCCAGGGTGAAGCTCTTGTGATGTCCGTTCAGGCGACACAGCTGACTTTTTTTAGTTTTCTAAGCGAAGCATTTGATGGATCTGCGACCGTATGATCCAATGTCGTCTGAACTGTCATCTCAAAGATCTCTAAAGTCATCCAGCTCTGGTGTTACCTTCCATGACCATGTCATCCCTCTCAGGCTGTATGTGATACGTCCAGCTCTGTTTTATGCAATTGTCTCCCCTGCAAAAATAAGTTTGAAAAAAAAAAAACTTAAGTTAAAAGTGTCCCATCAACAAATCTGTATATTAAAAAAAAGACTTCTCTGTTTTACAGTTTCATTTTCCTGATCTAATTGCATCTTAATTTTTTTTTGTTTTCAAAATTTTCTGTCAAAATGAATCAGTTTTGGAGTTTTTACCTTTTTTAAATGCAATATTTTATCAACTTTCCAAACTTCCCTTTTTTTTTTTTTTAATTTTGGCTTGAAGTCACTTTACAGGTGTGAGGTATTGGCAAACACAAAAAGATCACATCTTTCTGATTATTATGTTTATGTTTGCTCCAAATTGGAGGTATTTATCAGTTGGAATTGTTTTTTCTCCTCACATGCGCATATTTCCGGTCAAGACCAGCGTATCATTAGCCGCCGCCGCCTCCTCGATGGTGAAAACCATGCTGTCAAAAACTCTGAACTTCTGGATGTCGGCCTCCCGGTGACTGACAGCTGCCTTGAAGTACCACTTTCCCAGATACTGAAATAGAAACAGAAACAGTGACAGTGAGGGAAGAGAGGATGTTCAAAAACCGATGCTGCTTTCATAAACCCACAGCGGGTACAATAAAGACCCCTCGTGGAAAAAGACGGGGGAGTGGAAAGAGCTTCTGTGCTGCAGCCCAGCTCATGGATCTCTCTTTGAAGAACAACCGAATGATCTGTTCATTTCTCACCTGCTGATGGTTGATGGTCTTCACCATCAACAGTTGAGGCAGTGTGCAGGGGACCAAGGTCTGATAGGCCAGAGAACATAAATACAGCAAACCAGACCAGGCTTCGTTGAACATGTCTGCAGTTTGAATCAAACCAGATTGAACTGAAAACAGCGTGCAACTCAAACATAGTGTGGGTGTTAAGTCAATGATTAACGTGTGTTCCTCAGCCGTGACATCTCTAAAAACACACACACACACTATAAGCATTTTAGATAAACACATTTGCGCTGAAGTGAAACGAACGTTAACATAGAAACTCACTCGTTGTCCAAAATCCTCTGAAAGGAGAAAGCCCACCTTGTTTCCACTCTGTGTGAGTCAGCCTTATGTAGGAGGTCGCATCTTCGTCATGGTCGAGCTATTGATTATAGTGTCGGGGGTCTTCACCGGAAATCACTATCTGCAGGGTGTGGAAAAGCAAGGCCTCAGAAGGAAGAGCTCAGAGACTAAATGACGACTGATCATTAAAAAGAGTTTCAATAAACAGTGGATACGCTGAGAGAACTTCTGCATGCATTTCTCATTTTAAAACTCCACTAACAAGAAACAGGTGATTATTACCTGGTCAAAGTGTCACATTCTAACACCTAAATCATATTATTATTATAATTATTCCTTTTTCTTTATCCAAGTATTTTGAGGCTGACATCTCAGCTATTCCCAAATATTCTTCCTTTTCTCGTCCCTTCTGCTTTCCCCTTCAGGGGTCAATCATCTTCCTCCATCTAACCCTGTCTTCTGCATCCTCTCCTCTAACACCAGCGATGTCCTCGTTCATCCATAATCCTCATCTTTGGTCTTCCTCTAGACCTTTTGCCTGGCAGCTCTAGACTCTGCATCCGTCTTCCAATTAATTTAATGTCTCTCCTCTGCACATGTCTGAACTGTCTCAGTCCGGCCTCTCTGACTTTACCTCCAAAACCTCTGACGTGCTGTCCTTCTGATGTCCTCACTCCTGGTCCATCATGGTCACTCCCAAAGAGAACCTCAGCATATTCATATTCATCTTCATCTTCATCATTATCATGCAGTTTTTAGCCAGAATCAGATCTAAGCTAAATCTTTTGAAATGAGTTAAAAAGGAGTTTTTTGGTGTTTTTAACATGTTCTTGTGGCATTTTTTGATGATGAAGGACATATATGACGCAAATTCAGATTAAAATGGCATTTCTGAGTATTTCTTTTGGAAACATGAGCAAATGAAAAAATGCTATTTGAAAAAGGTCGCATTTGTCATGTAGAAAATACCCTAGGCGGGCCACTAGCTCCCTGCTCCATTCCTTTCTGATTCATCCACTGTCAGACAAATAGATCCATCTTTATTTTACACGCCTGAGCAGGAATCTGGTTCTAAACTCTACGGCTGGATACTATACTCCACTATTGCTCGGCATAATCCTAATTAAAAGACCACTAGGAACACTTTTAAGATGGATCGAAAAGAAGATGATTGGAGTGGGACTTTAAGGTAGCTCTATATTTAACAAGACCCTTGTAAATTATGACTGTGATAAAAGAAACTCGTTTATTGAAAAATATCTATCTTTACACATTTGAAGCCTAGTGTTTAGACATAACCCATCAACTAAACATTGTAAGATTTTAACAAAATCTTCTAATCTGGCTTCATCTTTCATTTAGATTGATAGGAACTTTTTAAACAATCTTGATGTTTATCTCCTTCATTGAAGTTCATACTAAAAGTAAATGTATGTATTAAAACACGATTTGAAATAATAAAAAATGTAATATTCACTCCTGGTGATTTTACAAACTCAGGTTGCAGATTGGTTGCTCCAGAGCTACATGCTGCTTTTATCTCTGCATTCTTTGGCTTTAAAGAAAATGCTAACAATTTGAACAAATAATATGTTTGTAGTTCAGGTTAATTAAGTTTCACATTTCAAGTTAGATTTTTAATGTTGGACAATTGATCAAAAATGATGGTAAAATATGTCATTGACTGTCAGAAAAGTTTATTGTTAGAATGAGCTACCAGCATTTTTTTATTTAGCTGCTGTTTAGAGGCAAAGTTACTCAAGTTTATAGATACATGTACATTTACAGATAAAAAAAAAGATTCTACACCAATGCTGTCATGTTTATATTAGTTATTAAAATGGAAAAAAGGCGCCCCTAGTCATGACAGAAAATGTCATGATTGACATGTATTTTAAATTCATGTAAATCTGAGCTTTTTCCCACACAGGGGGTGTTTTATTTTTGAAAGGAACTTGTGCTGCCGTCTAAAGTAAAAGAAATACAAATTGCGATGTATAGAAATAAATATTTTCTTGAATGCAATTGTAAGTATTTCAAAGCTACATTTTATAAATGAATTACTAAATGATCACAAAAACTTTTTTTTTAAACAGTGAAGTTGGACTTCATGGCTTTTAATGTGAAAGGTTCCAAATAAAGTTAATGTTAGTGCTTTTACATTTATGTCCACAAGGTGGCACCAAAAAACCTGTCACGCGTGCTTACTTTACAATATGTATTACAAAAACGTGACAAGCTGCTGCTTTTAACAGTTTTATTGGGTGTGAACTACGGTGCATGAGCTCTGTTCAAACGTTGTTTTTTTCTCATTTCACAGTAAACTCAGTTTACAACAGCCAGTCCACTGTTTACTGGCAAAAAATAAATAAATAGAAACGTTTTGTTCTATTTTGATGGGAAATTTATTGTAGGCTGGAATTTGCAGTGAACATGAGTAGATTTTCAGATTCTCTGGTGGTGTTCTTGTCATAAAGATGCGGATGGAGAGTCAGCAGCTTCACTTCATCTGAAAGTCTGTGAAAAAAGAAGAACGTTTCCACCGATCGATCAAAGCCGCCAAGCAGCTTCTTTGACCTCCTGGGCCCTGTGAGGGGTCCAGCAGCTGGTGCGGGCCTGTGCAGTGATGTCCTGCTCCCGGTCCATCTATGACTCCCCCCTCAGCACCGACTCCAGCTCCCCGCTCTCCTTCAGCTCCTTCACTATGTCCAGGCCCCCGATCAGCTCCCCTTTCACGTAGAGCTGGGGATAGGTGGGCCAGTTGGAGTAAGTCTTGAGGCCCTGGCGGACTTCTTCATCCTGCAGGATGTCAAAGGTGTCAAAATCCACCCCCGTGGTGTTCAGGACCTCCAGGATCTGCCTGCTGAAGCCACAGCGCGCCGCCTCCTTGTTGCCCTTCATGAACAGCATGACAGGGCTCTGGTTGATGACGGCCTTCAGGCGATGCTCCAGGGTCACGGCCTTTGGGCAGGTGGTCTCCAGCTCCCCGGACTCGGCCAGCTCCTTCACGATGTCCAGCCCCCCCAGCAGCTCTCCGTTGACGTACAGCTGGGGGTAGGTGGGCCAGTTGGAGTACGCCTTCAGGCCCTGGCGGACCTCTTCGTCTGACAGGATGTCGAAGGTGCTGAACTGGACGCTGTGCTCCTTGAGCAGCGCCACCATCTGGCGGCTGAAGCCGCAGCGGGGCTCCTGCGGGGAGCCCTTCATGAACAGCACGCAGGGCGCCGCGTTGATCAGCTTCTTCAGCCGCTGGTTCAAGTCCGCGGCGCCGCCGTCCGCGGCTCCTCCTGGGGCGGGCCCGCTGCCCGCCAGGCCCTGGACCTTCTTAGTCAGCTCCGCAGCGTGCGCCCCGTCCAGGCGATCCACCTTCTCACCCGCCTTGAAGAAGATAAAAGTGGGGACGGAGGATATGTCATACTTTTCCGACACATCGGGAACAGCCTCCGCCTCCAGCTTCACAAACGTCGCGTGCGCGTGCTCCTTGGCCAGCTCGGCCATCACTTCGTTCATGTGGCCGCACTGAGGAGCCCATGCCGCCTGGAAATGCACAACCGCGAGGTTTTTTCCAGCTTTTGCGAGGAAATCCTCGAACTGTTGTCGGCTCGTCGCCTCTAGCACATTCGCCATCTTTGCTTCTTTGACCTCGACAGCAGTCCGGCGGCTGTCTGACGTCACATCCGTTCAACCCCTTAAAGCTGTTAGCCCTAGCATAGCTGCGACGCACCGGAGAAGTGCTCGGCTTTCTGAATATAAGAGCCTCCTGCGGACTCTGGATACGTTAAAAAGCATTGTATGATTTAAAAGGTAAGCGTTTGACGGCGTGACGCATAAAAAACCTGAATGTTCTGCGCCCAAGGAGTAGTAGCGACACATATCAGTTAGCATCTTTAGCTAATCTGTTTGGCTAATTAGCCAGTCGGCGTTTAGTTACTTAAAAAAGGCTATCCTTCTGAAGAGCAAGTGGCGAATTTTTACTTTCTATCTTTTGCTATACTGTCTGTCCTAAAATCTTAGTTTAATATTGAATCGTTCGTGTCCTTGTTTAACTAATAATACAGCCGGGCTAACTGTTTTCCGGCTAACGTTACGTACGTCTTTGAAAAAAAAAAAAAAAAAAATTAAAATAAACATTCAATAAAATTTTACTGACTGAGTCCAACAAAAGCTATGGATGCTATTTTACGACAATTAAAGTGTATTAAAGTTCTTGTTTAGGAAATAGGTCAGTTAATAATATTGTATTTTAAATTAGAGCTAAGTAAAGGTAATTTTGTTTATTTTCTAAAGCTGGTTCATAAATGTTATTGAACGTTGTCTGTTTGTTAAATAGACAACGTGCTCAAGATGAGTGCTGAAAAATTAGAAACTACGCTTGTCATTGTTCCTCATATAAACCTAAACATACCATGATGGTCACACCATCCATGCCATGCTTGATGAACAGATTGTTAAATAACCTGGTGCTTAACAAAAGTTTTTTTAAAAGTGTACCAACAACTTTAAAAAGTCACAAAAACGGAATAATTTGTAATTGAAGATGTAATGTAATTGCAGGAACGCTATGGATGAACAAACCGCAGACATAGAAGTGACAGTCAAAACTCTGGACTCTCAGAGCAGAACCTACTCAGTCGGTGCTCAGGTAAATAGAAAGTTCCTGAATTAAATGTTTGGGTAGTTTCCTTTTGTCTTTTATGACCTGACTGAAATGATCTATTGTTTTTGCAGCTGACAGTTAAAGAGTTCAAAGAGCACATTTCTCCTTCAGTGGGCATCCCTGTGGACAAACAGAGGCTCATCTACCAGGGCAGAGTACTGCAGGATGAAAGGACGCTGGCAGACTACAGTTAGTCAAAGGATTTATTCAATCTTCCTCCTCTTAACCTTTCAGCTTGTTGCTTCAGGAAGTCTCTCCATCTAAACATCCCTTCTTCCTCCTTCTCAATCCCACCACCAAGGAGCAAATCAAAACAATTTCTTTTAAGTCATTGAATTAGTTTTTGGTTCCATCTGCTCTTTGTGCCGTTTTGGTACTGCTTCTGTTTTATATTTTATATTTTCCACTACTCTTGTAGATGTGGCTGGAAAGGTAATTCACCTTGTGGAACGGGCCCCCCCGCCACCCTCCCAGCCTGGCTCGGGGTCAGGGGCCACCGCAGCCGACAGCGGGCAGTCTTCGTCCTCCCAGGGAACGTCGCAGGTGCCTCCGCACGATCGCAATGCCAACAGTTATGTCATGCTTGGAACCTTCAACCTCCCCGTCAACATCATGGACCCCCAGCAGATACAGGTGGGTCTGCATTGTTTGTGTGTGTTGTCAGGGATTAGGGCAGCGCTGCTCAACAGATGACAGGATTCCAGTTCCTCAGGGCAACTAAACTCGGTGATTCGGCATGATGAAGATGTGAATTCAGTCAAGTTGAAGCAATACTTTTCTAAACGGATGCCTTCAATCTGCTATAAGCCTGTCTGCTTTTGTTAACCTTTGATCAAAAACCTGCAGGAAATGTTTCTTAAAAGGACCAAGTATTTTGGATCAAAATGACAATGAAAGTCAGAAGGGCTGAAAATAAAACCACAGGGATTGATTTCAGATTTTAAAACCATCTAGATGGAGTCGGTTTATCACGCAGAGCTCAGATGAAGTGCATTGTTTTCACCGCACAATATGTCCGATCATATTGTGTGGAGATGTTAAGGGGAAAATGAACAAAGGTGGACTTCAGAGACTCAGGCATATGAACTCTGTTCATGTCGGCGTGGTTGAGTTTGGTAAATTATCCTAAAAACATAAACCGATATATTTGATGCTGCAATGACTGTTGAATGACCATTGCCACCCTGCACCCTGGGCCCATCGAAACAACCCCCCAGGTCTGTCTGCTGCCCCCAGTAGCTTTTTCCCGGCCTGTGCTGCAACAGAATCAGGCTGTGATGCTCAACCTCTAACTCTGCAGCCCCAGCAGAAAACAGTAAACCCCCCCCCACTCCTCTACCATTCCATGGTCCATGACCTCAGTGAAGATGCAATAGGCGCCATGGCCTTTGAGTATTGGAGGGAAAAGTGTTTGCGTTATAATAAAGGCCAGAGTTTGTAATTTTTTATTTTTACTGGATGGCACTTTTCTCAGGGAAAATGTAAAAAAAAAAAAAAGTTTAACTGGCCCAATTTTACCTCGAGTTTTTTTTTTTGAAAGAGAACAAAATTGTTTTCTTTTTTTGACAAATTTTTGAGTCAGTTTTGATGTTTTTCATGCATGTTAGGGGGCTAATTTTGTCTCAAAGAGGTAGAAAGTAAAAAAAAAAAAGCAATTATGACTCTTTGTGCCACTTTGTGATCCTGGGCCATGATTGGTTAAAGACTGTGGTTTAAGACAAAAATACTCAATGATATCTGCCTAAAGTCCCTAACTGTACATTAAACCTGCATGATTGTTGTGTCTCCTAGATGTCTGTTCAGCAGATGGTCTCTGGAATGGGAGAAAATGCAAGAAATGCTCGAGTCACAGCCAGTACTGGAGTAAGCCTGCTCCCTTCTATTCTTTAAAAGCTCGTCAATAAACAGGATTTAAAACGATAACCTTTTCTTTCTTGTTGTGACTGCTCTCAGAGCAACGGGTCCGTAAACGTTCACATCGACATGGACCAGCCGGTGCAGAGCGAACCCAGGCTGAGGCTGGTTCTGGCCGAGAATCTGCTGCGAGACCTCAACGATGTCATCAGCAGGATGGAGGTGAGCCACTGCACCACAGGAGTCTTTATCTCCCAACCGCCATTCACTGACATTTGTCATTTTTAGGGTCGACAGAGCGACTCCCAAACCTCCCAATCAGAGACGACCTCTGCTGCTGCTCCGCCTCCTCCCTCCTCTTCGTCCACAAGCTCCACTCCCTCTCCCTCCACTCAGCCCATGGACACCTCGCCTCCTCCAACAACTCCACCCACCTTCTCTGCTCAGTCTGAGGGACCCACTCCACAGCCTGGACCCAAGTGAGACATTGAATTCAAAAGATTCATGAGAATTTTATTCAGTTCGATAATATTTGAAGGCTGTCTGTTTAAACAACTGATCAGCTCATAAAACCAACGATTTATGGATTTTAGAAGCTACGTTTTCTCGTCCCCACACCTCTGGACTAAACATTAGAGGTTCCACCAAAATATTGAAATAATTCAAATTTATGTTTCTATTTGGTCAAATATCAATTAATTTTTCAAATTTCATGTAAAGCCAATTTTTGTATAGTTGTGAAAACATTTGTTATATGACAGATATTAACTTAATAAAAGAGATTCTTTCCTTAATAAATTATACATTTCTATATTAAAAAAAGATGTTTTTATTAAAATATGAATCCAAAATATCTGTTAACTAAATGCACTTTTAATCCAGCTTTAGTCTATCCTACAGTAGAAAAAATTATTTTTATATCTGTTTTATTTGTTTGCTGTCGTTGCCCCCCCTGCAGTCACCCCAGCCCCGCTGAGCTGGCAGAGATGCTGTCGGAGCTGCGGAGAGTCGAGGAGAGGCTGCAGCCTTTCATCCAGAGAGCGCACGGCATCCTGGAGACGGCGGCGGCGGCCGAGTACAACAATGACGCAGTAATGCAGCACCCCTGCATCACCAGGCGCTCTGTCGCTGTAATGTTTGTGTTGGCGTGCCTTAATATTACATTTTGACGTTGATCTCTTTGCAGGAGCGGGAGGACGACCAGAGGACCCTCATCCAGATGTGCGAGGGTCTCCGTCTCCTTGGCAACGCCCTGGTTGCCCTCAGTGATCTTCGACTGAACCTCTTGAGCCCGATCCCCCGGCATTTGCATGTGGTGCGGCCTTTTTCCCACTACGCCAGCCCGGTCACTCTTCCCAGCGCCGTGCATCACCATGTCCCAGTGCAAGTACGTCACAGTCTGCGGTTTTCAGGTCGGTGCCCCCGCCCACAGACTTCCACTGACCCCTCTGCTCTTCACTCACAGATGAACCTGGGTGCCACAGTGACTGTTGCGGCCAACAGCACTGAGGGACAGGCTCCGCCCACACAACCGGCCGGCCAAGCGGAGCAGGCAGGTCAGGGACAGACCCCCCCCTCACAGACTTCCCCGTCCAATCAGCCGGCGGGACAGGGACAGGCTGGCCCCCGGGTCATCAGGATCAGCCACCAGGCAGTCCCGGTGGTCATGATGCAGATGAACGCGGACGGTGTGTTGTCCCAGACGCGCTGATTGAGTTTTCATCGCAGCAGTTCTGGGTTTCAGCAGCTGCCGCTGAAGTCTTCGGCTGCAACATCCATGACGCTCCGGAAGTGACTGACGTGTTTGTGTTTGTGATCGCAGGTCCCAGCCCCAGCCCTGCAGCGGGGGGGCAGCAGATCCCGGCACAGCCAGGTGAGGGTCGGCCGTGGCTTCGTTTCTGTCTCTGGATTATATTCTTCTGACCTTGTCCCCCCGCCCCCGTTCAGGTGGTCTGCCCCCGGACTTCATGCGGAACCTCATGCAGCAGATCAGTCAGTACGCGGCGGCTGTCGCCACCAGCGCCGCCACCGCTGCTGCCACCGGACAGCCGGCCGCCCCCCAGCCCACCCCTCCCGGTCAGAGCTCCACTCCCAGCTCCTCAGCTGCTACAACGGGTCCCAACACCCCCACGACCACCCCCACCGCTCCCCCTCCACCGTCCCACGCCAGCCCGCAGCCTCAAGCCAGGGTGGTGTTCACCCGACCTTCTTTTACCACCAACATTACCCCCCCGGCCTTCGGGACCCGCGGAACCACCATCAACGTGAGGGCGGCCATGCCGGGCCAGCAGCAGGGGCAGGTGAGGCGCCGACTGTTTTGGACTCTTTTCTGATTCACGCAGGAAACTGACGGCGTTTTCCTCGCAGGCTTTCAATCCGGTGGCGTTTAACCAGATGATCACCGGGCTGGTGGGACAGATGCTGCTGCCGGGGCAGATGGGTAATGACCTCACTCGTTACCAGGAGAATTAAAAGACTGTTGTCTTACCTAAAGGGTTAAAGAGGAACTTGTGCTTTTTCCAGCCGGTCAAACGGTCACCTCCTCCACCACGTCCACATCCTCCTCTTCCTCTCAGACTTCCTCCTCCTTCTCCTTCTCCACCTCGGGTCCAACGCCTCCATCTGCAAACGCCCCACCCACCCAGAACCAAGCGGAGGCCGGCGGCAGCGAGCCCCAGCCGCAGGAAATCCCCCCCGACATCAGTCAGCTCATGAGCTCGCTCTTAGGCGGTGCCAGTGCCGGAGCCCCCTCCATAACCGTGACCACGTCCGGAGTCCCCGCCTTCCTCCAAGGCATGAGTGAGTTCATGCAGCAGGTGGGTGTTTTCGGCACAGAAACGATGAACGTGTTTCTTCCCGGCTGATATCGTCTGTATTTCTGTGATCCTCCAGCCGATCTTCCCCACGCCCCCCTCTGGAACCCCCGCAGCCCCCGCTGCAGGGGCCACCTCTGCTCCCAACCCGTCTGCAGGCGCGTCAGAGTCCATCAACCCGGAGCTGTTCACCGGCATCGTCCGTGGCGTGCTGAGCACGCTGATGGGCTCTCTGGGCCAAACGCAGAACGACTCGGAGAGCATCGCTCAGTTCATGCAGAGGCTGTCTCAGGCCACCAACATCTTCATCAGCACTGAGGAGCCCACAGGTGCGTTTAGTCGGCAAGCCTCGGCGCATCCTGCATCTTCAGGCGGACTCATCTCTCCTCTTTGTTGCGGATGTCAGGTTTCTTCGGGGAGCTGCTGATGCTGGTGTGTCAGCTCTTCACCATGTCGGACCTGGTGATGCTGCTGCATGGACAGCACCAGCCGCTGAGCCGCATCCAGCCCATGCTGTCGCAGTTCTTCACCGAGAACTACCTCAGCGGCAGAGAGCCCACCGACCAGAACATCGCTGTCAGTCCTCCTGCTTCCTGCCCCTCATGTCTGCAGATTTGTAACCTGGAGACTCTGTTCATTGGTTCTCCTGCTTCCTCCCCACAGGCTGCTGCTGACAGTCTGGTCAATGAACTGGAGGAGTACATCACTGAGAGCTTCGTGAGTCATCACTTCACATCCACTAAGCAGCTTTCTCATTTACACTCTGGAGGCTGAACTTTAAGCTTTTTCTGCACAATTGTGTCCATAGCAAACGTCTGAATGTACAGGTTACAACTTTATTTAAAACCACAACTGACAAAAGTTCACCTTTGATGAATCCTGACTGTCACCATAAACCATTATTAGTGCAAAACTCCACTTTATTCAAATATCTAAAGCCTCAGAGGAAATAATACTATAGAGACGAGAATCCAGAGTCAAAAAACATATTTGATCATATTTTTCATCCTCCTGACTGGAGGTCGTTCCTGAAATTCACTGACTGTGACACAAGGGGGCGACATTCTGATGGCAGGAGGAGCCGGAGAGGATTTTTTAAAAACCATTTCAGATAAAAGCTTCAAAATGTTTCTGTGTTAAAATGCTGACAACTGAAAAACTAAAGACAATTTAGAAGCTAAAAATGATCAACGATTTTATGCTAATTTAGCTAAAAAAAACTTCAGCAGGTCAAGTTAAAGATGGAAGATTTTTTTCCACAAACTGGCATTTACCTGCCAGGTAAAGAATTGGCACATAAAAAAAAAACATTAAGTTTCCTACAGCAAATATTTATGAATCATTTTACCTAAAGAAAGAAAAACACAAATCTTTAAAAATAATGTAGCATTAGTAACATTTTGGGCAGGTTTTAGCTGTCAAGCTTCACAATGTCTGAAGGATTTGTAGCCTTTTTCTTTCTTTTTAAGAACAGAAATATTGAATATGTTTAAAAACAAACATTCAAATTTGCCAAAAAATAAACTGGAATCTTTTAAGAGCTCAACATTTTGGTACCAGAATAGTTCAAACTAACTGAAAACTGAACTGGAGCTTTTCTTTTGAGATGCAGAACAAGTTTAACAGAAGGTTTTTCCAGCGAAACAGTTTTCCTGGTTGGTCTGAACAGCAGCAGCTTTTTCTTTGAACAGAGAGAGTCTTCAGTTGCTGTGCTGGACGACGTGGACGTCACCCAGACCAACATGGCCTTCTTCAGACATCACCTGACCACCATCGCCACACACATCCTTCACTGCACAGGTGAGCAGCGATAGAAAAGAAACGCTGACATGAATGTGAGGAAACGGCTGACGGTGGATCTAATGCCATCTCTCTGTTTTTAGATGAGACTTTTGGACCCACGCTGCTGAGGATGTGCAACCGCGCGCTGTTCGAGTGTCTCGCTCTGAACCTGCACTGCCTGAGAGGAGACCAGAGGGCTCTGACCGCCGTCATCAACCACCGGATTGTGAGTTTCCTTCTGTTGGTGTGAAGGTTCAACGCACAAGTCTGATGTTTTAAAGCGGCAGCTTAACCTGCAAGAACCCCGACCCGTTTATTTATTATTGGACTATATCACTGTCCAAGTGGACCGTGTGAAGAATTTCTGATGCGTTTCTGTTACACTGATGTCACCATCTGTGTAACCTTATGGCTTAAGGTTTAGGAAATGAATAAAAATGTTTAAACTTATGCTGTTTTTAGCCAAATGAATAAACAGCACAAGTTCTGAGATTGGGGACGGGACTGTTGGTGGAAGCTGCTTTTTTTTTGTCTGCTCCTGATTCACAACGATTCATATACAAAGATGCTCAGAAATGCAATTTGGAACTTTTTAGTTTTTTATGTACCTCATTAATCATCAGGAAAAAGCCACAGAAACACGATTAGAAACACACTTTTCTTCGGTCTTTAATGATCTGACTCAGATAAATTGAATGAAAAAGTAGAATGTTAATTTAAAAAGAAAAAAAAAATACAAAAATAAAATAAAACTAGTTTGAAATTTAAGTAAATACTGTAAACTTTACAGAAATATTGTATGTTTGTGGAAAAAAAGGTAAAAAACAAAAATTGAAAATAAAAAACATGTCCGTTACAAATAAGTAATAAGACTTTTTTTGGTTTATTTAAATTCAAGTTTTCAGCATTTCTTCAAAATAAAAATAATTTAAAAAATATATCTATGTATATTTTTTTTTCTTCAAATGTTCTTTATTTCCAAATTATCTTTTATTTTTATTTCTTTCAAGTTTATAATGTGCACTTTTGTGTTTTAAAAAAATTCACATTTCTGTTTTGTTTCCTTCCCGTTGAGCTGATCCTGCTGTGACCTCATCGGTGTTTGCTGACGGCTCTTCTGCTTTGTTCCAGCGGCGCATGTCCACCGACATCAGTCCCAGCCTGGTGAACTGGATGACCAGCATGATGTCCATGAGGCTGCAGGTCATTCTGGAGCACAACCCCATCTCACAGGAGCAGATCCAGAGCTTCATCATCCCCCTGCAGGTCGCTACCACCGCCACAGCGCCACTCTGACGGCGGCCGGGTGTCGTGTTTCTGCGTAAATAATGCATTTCTTCTTCTCCAGAGAGATCAGTCGGCTGCGAGCGACACGCAGGAGCCTGAAGGAGCAGGGGTGAGTGTCGCCATAATGTGTTCAGATGGACCGGGACACCCCCCCTCACGTTTCTGCCTCCTCAGATCGGGGACACTCATTCACCGGCCGCCGCCACCACAGCAGAGGAGGCCATGTCCGTGTCCCACGACATGGCAGCGCGGGAGACCAGGCCGTTGCCTGGAGACCTGGGATCGCTGGGCGGAGCTGCGCCTTTAGGCGGGGACATGGCGGGGGCGGAGGGAGGCAGCGAGGAGGCGTCAGGAGAGTCGGAGACGTGGGCTGCTTCAGTTCCTCCTGTAAGAGCGTCCCTCTGAACTCTCTGAATTTCCTGAAGTTAGTTCTCCTCTGGTCTTTGAAAGCACCAGAAGGGTGGGGGTGGGGGTGGTGGTGGTGGGGGGGGTGTTGTTGCTGCTGTCACCCGGGTAACCCTCAGTAACAGCCTGTTAGGCATTAAGTGGGCAGTAGGGGGCAGTGTTGCTCCACAGTTTCCACACACGAGGAGCCTGGGACCAGAATCTGGAGAAGACGATCAGAACTCGTTTCTGCTCTAACCCCTGTGCTGTCTTGTGGGGTCCAGATGACCCCACTCACCCCACTCCCAACTTTGGGAGTGGGGTCATCTGGACCCCACAAGACAGCACAGGGGCTAAAGACGCTGCATTCATAGACGAGATGCTGGATTCAGCCTGAACTCTGTTGCAGGAGTGGGTGCCCATCATCAGATGTGACATGATGACGCAGAGGAAGATGAAGGCCCAGCCTCCGCTGTCCGACGCCTACCTGAACGGCATGCCAGCCAAGCGCCGGAAGGTAGACCTCACTCTGTTTCTGCATTTTTGTTTTCATCAAAGGCAAAAGTCTTAAAGGTAAAATATGATCAGTGATGAAGCAAACTGCACAGCCTAACACGGCACCGTGGGAATCATGGCGATCAAACCCAGAAACGACAAACTCTTTCTTTGTACGGTCGTCAGTGTTTATCATAACAATGTCTTTGTGTGTTTGTTGTGTTTGCAGACGGGGCAGGGCAGCGGCAGCCTCCTTTCCCTCTCAGACGCGGTGAACCAAGCCGCCAGGACCGCCGGCGTGCGGCCCATCACCTCCGCCGAGCAGCTGCAGGAAGATCTGGACTCCCAGGAGGTGAAGGAGGCGTATTCAGAGCAGGTAACCATGGAGACCCCCTCAGCTTTGTAAGGCCCTGAGAGAGCTGGCACTGAGCCTGCTGAACAACAACACGGCTGTGAATCCTGCAGGATCAGACGTTCGTTTGCTCCTCCGTGTCTGACAGAAGTCCAGCAGCGCTCACCTGTAGGTGTTTCACTGCAGAAAAACTGTCATGTGATCGACCTGAGAGCCAATCAGCTACTGGATGTTCAGCTGATTTTGCTGTTTAGATTCTGTGGGATTTTTCAGAGGAAACAGAACTAAATGGATACAAACTTTGGTTTTGTTTTGGGGGGGTCTGAATTAATCAGGGAGGAGCTGAGCTTTCGGCGTCAGAGCTTAACTCTTTGTGGTCTTTCAGGTCAAATCGGACATCAAGAAGCGGGTGAGGGAAGACCCGGACTTCAACCCCCAGCAGTTCCCCAACGTGCACAGAGCCTTCTCCTCAGACTCGTAGTGTCCTCCAGTGAAGAGCTCCTCTGCTTCGTCTTCATCGCCTTTGGATCTTCATTTGACCGGCAGCAGCTTCAGCCTCAGACCCCGCCCCCGTGTGTCGGGTTTTAAGGTCGTGAGTCTCCACATGAACCACTTCAACCGGATCTCAGACCACAGTCCTGCTGTGAGGACGATGAAGATGAACTCGTTACCCAGAATCCCACTGAACCCAGTTCAACACATTAGAACTACAGAATGACGGGAAATGTTTCCGCCTTTTAACCCGACGGAGCGTGGAGGTGTCTCTGCGTCAGTAAGCTCCGCCTCCTCGCTGATGTTTTTGATTCTATGTTTGCTTTGGTCCTTCTGCTGTGTGGAGCATGAATGTACAGTAAGCCTAATAAAACCTGAACCCAACACAGCCTCCTCTATGGAGCCTTTCTAGCACCAGAGGGCGTGAGATTTACAACGGAAGAGTAAATTTAGGCGCCACCCACCCTCACTGGCTGATCTGCTGCTACACGCCCCTCACTCTCCCCCCGCCACACAAGTCAAAGCTGCACGAGACAAATTCATGGGGGAAAAAGTTATCTCCATGGCAACCATTTTAATGTTTGGTCGTGTTGTGGTGACGAACAGGTCGATGTCATTTTTAGAAGAATCCACAAAAGTAAACTTTCCTCGGCAACCACGGTCACATTCCTAATATAGTCGCATCGTATGTCTTATTTCATTCAGCTTGAGTTCAAGTATTCAGTTTTCACCGGGTACTACAACGTTTTTTTTTAGTTTGGCGGGGTCAAACGTTCGCTCAAACGATCTGGTCCCTGCAGTCCAGAACGGCTGCAGGACAAAAAAAAAAAAAAAAAATCTGCCTTTCTTGTTTAACCCTTGTGCTATCCTAGGCACTTTAACATTGGGAGTCGGGTCATTTAGACCCACTAGACAGTGCGCTGAACCTTTTTTCTTCAATGATTTGTGATCTTCACTGGTTCAATGGATTACATGAAATCCTCTCCACCTTTGTCATGGTAGGGAGAACACGTCAATGTAAGGGGGGTGGGGGGGGGTGATAGAATAGCACAAGGGTTGAATGCTGAGAAATCCTTTTATCAACCAGAACATAACAGGAAAAATATTTTGATCCGCAGAATTTTTTTTTTTTGAGGATTGAAGCATAAAACATTCTTGCTTTGCAGTTTTGTCAAACTTCATGGAAATGTTTCATATAGAAATCACACAATTAGAAAAGTAAAATTATGCCACAAACGTTTATATATGAATTTTTAAATACCCGATTTTTGTTCAATAAAGTTTTGACGCATATGAATGTGTGGCTTATTTTATTTAATTAGACCTAAATTGGATTGTTAGACATTTTGGATTCACTTCCAATATCGTATTTTTTCACTTTTAGCGTAAATTCTTTCCGTACGGCGGCGCTGCTTTGCGCTGACGTGTTTTCTCCGGGATGTGGCGTTGGCAGATCTGCTGGAATCCAGACTTCCTGCTGAGCAGGTCGGACCGCCTCAGCATCGTACTTCCTGTCTGACATCCTGTTCACGGCGAGGAATGTGTGCCAGTCATGTGGCGGCACGCCAATCCTGTAAGGAAGTTTCCGTGACTCACTGGAGTTTGGCACCTCAGAGACGCAACAGCAGCTTTGGCTTTGAAGGCCAGAAACGCGCCTTTTTGTGATGACATAACCTGTTTACGTAAGGAGTGTTGGAGTGATCCTCACCCTGAAGGAGTCACATGGTCAGAGGATCTGATCCACCTGAAGGCCGGATCCTGGATCCCAGCAGAAGCTGACAAGTTCAATTTGAACCTTGTGACATTTCCTCAAAGTCGTTATGCTCACAACTTATAGAAGCTTTTAGGCAAAATTAAACAATTCTAACATTTAGATTTATATTTTAAAAGAACATCTGACTGATCGCAGTTTGAGAGGCTGAAGGCTTTTTGAATATACTAAAGCAGCTCCCGACATTGTGTGTTATTGTGTTTTTGTGTGTGCGTTTCCTATCACAAAGTAACACAATTTTAAAACAGCGTAAACATTTGCTGCAGCTTTTAGTCTTAAGCTAAATAAGCTTAAAACGACAAAGAACCAGCAGGAATCCCAGTGTTTTTGACTAATTTAATAAGCTTATAGGTGGATAACATTCTTAAGGTTGTGGTTAAATAAAGAAAGTGCAGGTCTGGTGGATCGTCACGGTTACAGGAACGCTCCCGGGTTGGACCGAGGATCCTTCTGGTTCCTGTATCTGTGAGTGAGCCAGACTCCGAGGATCTGAAAGAAACCAGCAGAAGCTCCGAAACCTGAAGAAACCTCGCGCAGGCGTTCAAGCGGCGCCCCACTGACCTCCGTGGAGCTGAAGAAGAGGCCGACGCCGCCAACGAAGTGGAGCACGTCCCCGGCGTACGTCTGCAGGATGCTGGCGCAGGAGGAGCAGGAGGAAGTGGAGACGCAACGCTGCAACGGAGGAGACGGACTTTAGAGAGAGAGAGAAGGCCCCAACAGGAGAGCAGCTGGTGGAGAACATCCACTCACAGCAGGACAGGTTTGGTTGAGGTTGACGGAAGAGAAGCCGCAGCAGTTCAGCGTCTTCTCCACGTCCTTCTGCGTGGACTCAGATTTGTTCCATCCCACCTCCAGCAGCTGGTTCTGCAGCAGGAACCACACGAGCTTTCATTACCACAGGGGACGGGTGTGTATATATATATATATGATCTATAACCCGTGTGCAGGAGCAGCAGGACCCTGGTCTGCACACCTTCAGGGTTTTACCATGTTTTTGGTTTTTGCCCTCTCCAGAGGCTTCCCTCCTGAAGACGGAGTGTCCACAGACTTAGGACAGATCCTAAAGAAAGACTTCCAGCAGAAATCTGGACGTAAACCAGGATTTTCTAAACCAGGTTGAATGAGGATCTAGAGGACGGTGCCGTCAGCGGCTTCCTTACAGCAAACATGAAGATGTGCTTCTTCACAACAGAAGATTCAGACTGTAACTTTCATTCTCTTAGTTATTTAAAAGGATTTTTATTTGTACTTTGTGTAAAGTTGAGATTTGGAGAATTTAAAATAAAAAAATAAATCAAAAACAAACAACTTTATGGCAGAGGTTTGAAAAGTAAGACATCATTAAAGTTTTTACTCTTGATTCAATTTTGATTCTTGTCTCAACATCTAACCATTTTTAGACATTTAACTTGTTAAACTTGTTAAACTTAACAGAACCACTTCGATGAAAATTATATTTTTGGTGTTTTTATCATGTTCTTGTGGCATTTTCCTAATAACAGGACAGATGTAATGAAAATTACGTGAATTTCTACGCATTTATTTATTCAAATTGTTGGGACCCGGAGAAGAAGAAAAAAATGCAACAAGCGTCGGGGAGAGGGGCGGGATTGCTCGGTGCCAACAGTCCCACCCAGAATTTCAGATAAATTACTGCTGTTCTGCAGACTGTCCTCAAAACAACACCACAAAAATCATAGACCAATAGATGATCAGACTGAGATCTAGTGAGTTCTTAACTTTTGTCATTGTAAATACCTCAAAGTTCCACCTCACAGGACTGAAAATGTTTGACTATCGAGGTTTATGTGCCGAAACCCAGAGAACTCACCTGCTGTTCGGTGTTGAGAGCCAGACACGCACAGGAGATGGAAAACTGCAACACGAACACCATGAAGAGGATGACCATGTACTGGAACAGGCTGAGGAACCGCAACGTCATGAAACCGGCAGCCCCCCCAACACCCAGCAAACGCCTCAGAGAAGGGTCTCTGCTGAAGGATACGAAGAAGAGGAGCACCTGGTGGTGCTTCAGGGCGCCGCACAGACCCACGAAGGCCACGACGAGGAGGAAGACTCCCACTCCGATGACCCCCGCCACCACGCTGATGCTGGAGACCAGGCCGAACCATTTCCCCCAGGCAGCCACCCCGATCAGGAGCAGACTCACCATCTGAGGGCAAACGAGGAGGGAGACACGATGAAGAGGCTCAAACCCAAGACAACACACGCATTCTTCAGCGCTTCAGTCTGGAGGCATGAAGCTACGTTCACGTCGCCCTCGGCAACGTGCCTTCAGGCGCCCACTTTCAATGAAAAGTCGATGGAAATGCGTGGGAAAGCGCGTAGCTCTCATGTAGCTACACGACAACCGTTTGAACACGCATTGAAAGTTAAACCAGTTGAACTTTGACCAATCAGGGAGTTAGACTGGTCAAAGTATGGATGGCATCCTTTTTGAATCACGGACATGCCAAACGTTTGAAAATTGATCGTGAAGGAAAAATCAAGTTTGTGCCTGGCTGGAGTTCTATTCTATTTCTATTTCATATTTCAGAAAAGAGCCGAAAACAGCCACATCTGTACTGCTTTGGCGTTTCCTACCAAGCCTCTTCCAACTGTCTGTGACACACATGTTCTGGTAAACAACAGCAAAATGGGAAGAAGAAGAAGCCCCTCCCTGCTCGTCCGGTGTGAACACCATGGGCGTCCGTGCTCACGTGATGAACCAGCGCCACATATCCAGCGTGTCCGTAGCTTGACACAAACTATTTCTGCAGCTTGGACTCCAGAAGTCTACAGTTCCAGACATCATCCACATACAGAAAAAACCTGGAACAGTGGAGGAACTTCAAAGGAGCGTAAGAGAATCTGAAATGAGTCCCAGAACCCAACCAGGACTCATCCAGGAGGTCCTCGAGGAAGCAGACGGAAGTGAAGGCCTCGCCGTTCGAGAGATTTGGAGAAAAATCTGACATCAAAACTGGCGACCAAAGATCCAGAGAAATACAAGAAAGATATACAGTATATACAAATGTGTATAATGTAAATATTTATGCTGAAGAACTTGTTGGCTTAATACATAAAGAACTTTCCTGGATTCTGGATTCTCCAGGTAACTTTGCTTTTATGACTGCAAGCTGAAAATATCATTTCAGGTCCAGTTGGGCATCAAGATGAAGCTCAGGTTTGTGCCAAAATAAATAAAGACTCCAGTATAGAATGCTCCTCTTCCTCATGACATCATGCTCCTCTTCCTCATGACATCATACTCCTGTGTGCGGAACCCATCCATGCTCCAGGATTTTAGGGTTTGACACTTGGAAGCTGGAAAGTCCAGTTCTTCCTCTGATTGGACGACGTCCGTTTTGTTGCTGTGATTGATCGATTCATTTATAAATATTCAGTCAAAGGATGTGACTCTGATCAAATAAACTCATTTTTATAAACGCCAGCGGTGAGAAGAGCCACGACACGTCAGTCGGGAAGCTCAAACTCTGGGCTGCAGATGTTTGCAGACAAACAAATGTAACAAGCCATCCTCAGGGAGGGGTCAGCGCCCCCTGTGGTGGATCAACGGTCTCCGGTAGCATATGGTGACGTCATTCCTCACGTTCTCGCCGTTTCTCCGCTTCTTCTGGGGCTGGAGCTCCTGCCGGGCGTCGCACCTGTCTCTGACCTTTGACCCTGTCGAAGATCCGGCCCGAGTTCGAGGTTATGGTCCACATCCGCGTGTTCACACAGGGCAAAGTTCACCTCCCAGAGCTCAGTGAGGATGAGGAGGAACAAATTCATGGTTTTGATCTCCACCACTACAAAGTTCATTAAAGCTTCCGGTTTGTTTTTCAACCTTTAAAAAAGCCCCAAAGTCTTCAGATTCTCTCACTTTAATCCAGACACTTCAAACCGGTTTCTGCGTCACTTTCCTTTGATCACAACTTCCTCTTGTTCTAAACTCAAAACGGAAACAACTTCTTGAGGAAATTCAGCTTCAACCCGGCAGCAGCTGCTAAACAACCGAGCCTCTGCGGATCATTGAGCGGTAATGTCAGACACCTGCTGCCTGCACCTGCGCGGCCGCGCGCGCCTCCAGTCCAGATGCTGCGCCGCAGGACTCACCACATAGAGGATGTTGAGCGCGGAAAGCGCGTTCTTGGTGCAAACGAAACCCCCGCAAACCATCGCTGCGCTGCGGGAACAACCACCGACGTTCAGACTGCCGCTCCTCCGCGGATCTCCTTCAGGCTCCGGCAGCGGGGCGGGCCTCCTTCAAGCTGCTCCTCCGCAGCTGGACTCCCCCCCCCCCAGCGGCGCTTCCTGCAGGCACTGCGTGCTGATTGGTCGGAGGGAGCTGTCACTCACAGCTCACCTGTTGCTCTCACGCGCTCAGTTAGGACTGACGCTATTGAGAAATTCCAGATAAGAAATTATTTATGTCTTTAAAAAGGAGAAAACCAATAGAATGATGGTACATAGGAACATATTTACCATGTTTTGATACATTGAATTATGTTTTTCTTTGTGATTTCAAGCACAGATTTCAGACATCAAGATGGACGCATTTCCCTCCATCCAGGAAGCTGGAGGAAACAGAACAAACAACAGATAATATGTATAAAAGATTAAGTTATGTTGCTTTACAACAAAAAGAATAAAAATAAAAAAGAGGAAAAAATAATCCCTCATAGGAGTTTTGAGTGATTATGAATGTGGATGTCTCACTATAGCTTCATGTTTGGTTCAAAGGGTTTAATGAAGGGAACAATGTTTGCAGATACCGTGTAATAACTCTCAAAGGACCTTAAAATGATGTTAAATATTAATCACTGCTGGAACATCTTCTGAAAAAAAACAATTTTATTTAGGAGTTTGTGTTTATAATCAAATATTTAAAAAATGCTTTATGTTTTACAAAACATGATAAAGACATTAAAAAACAAGTAATTGTGGTTGAAGATTATTTGAGTTATTCTTTTATTGTTTGAACATTTCTGTTTAAAGTAATTCGCTTAGTTATATAACGGTGACGGAGGAGCAGTTTCTTCTGTCCTGCTTCCCCTCATGTATTTGTTTTTTATGATCTTTTCACAGTGTCTGGATGACTAAACAGCTGTTTGTTGAAAAAAAATTCAACAATATTTAGGTTTTTATTAATGTACATAATTTATTGTTGCGCCCAGCCTTTTATTCAGGAGAAGCTTTAGCTCAGCAAAAGAAATTAGAAACTGTAAGATTAACAAAATTTAATAAAGTTTCACATTCAACAATTTAGGATGGCCATACCTTTAGTTTACCTTCAGTGCACTGGACCAAACCAAAGGAATAGACACAGAGGGGCCCAGAGTGAGACAATTTCCTTCTTTTTGTTCTCTCGAGCGACTAACTATACGCCTCTTAGGACGTCCCCCTGTGTGGAGCGTCTGTCAGTGTGTTCGAGCCCTGCTGCAAATGCACGGTCTGATTCCAATTGGTTGATCAGAAGTGGGATGTGAGCTGCAATGGTGTGTTTGCAGCTGGATGCAGTAAAGCGTTAGGGAGGGGTCATAATGTCAATCACAAAAAGGCCAAACATTTATACAAAAAATATATTATTTCAGTCTATTCTACAACATTTACCTTCTCTTTTTGAATCAGTTTTTTCCCGAGCAGAATAAATCCTCTATTCCTCCAGGATCACTGGGGCTGCTGGAGCAAATCCCAGCTGCTTCAGGGTGAAGGCAGGGGAAAAAATTGCAGCAGTCCATTGCAAGGCCGCCTGGAACATGGCTGGGATTTGAACCAAGGACCTCCTATATGTGTGCTAATCACTTCACCACTGTGAAGCACTTACCCCCAAAAAAATCCATCTGTTTCAAAAGATTAATAATGTAAATTGTGTAAATTAATGAACTGTCTTCACTTTCAACGATTTTTATAATGTTTTAATTTATCTTTACCTGGTATAGTTGTCATTGCTGCGGAAGAGGATTAGGGCCATGGGGGAAAAAAAAAAGGTCACAGAAAATTCTGACTTTAATCTCAGAATTCTGACTTTAATCTCAGAATTCTGACTTTATTCTCAGAATTCTGACTTTAAAGTCAGAATTCTGACTTTAATCTCAGAATTCTGACTTTAATCTCAGAATTCTGACTTTAATCTCAGAATTCTGACTTTATTCTCAGAATTCTGAGAATAAAGTCAGAATTCTGACTTTAAAGTCAGAATTCTGACTTTAATCTCAGAACTACGGAGGCCTGTGAGCTACTTCCTTCAGTTCCTTTTGGCGCATGTGAGCCACATCTTTCAGCACTGCAGAGTCCGAGGAGCTGCAGAAGAGAAACCAACAAAATGGACGTCTTTAAGTTTCTTTTTGGATACTCAAAGCTTACCGGAGGAGGTCATTTCGCTAATGGAAGAACAGAAGGTAGGTAAAAAAAAAAAAAGAAAAAAAAGAAATTGTTTTAAACTGGATCTTGCAAATGAAAGGGCAGCAGGCTATGCTAGCATTTTGCATCAGCGATGCAGGGCTTTTTCATAGCTCAGTCTAGCTGATGCAAAAAAGGCTTTGTCTAGATATGTTTAGTACCCCCGTTGTCGTGCCCGTTCGTGCCGTGTGTGTTATGCATAAATGACCCACCGATCTTTTTACATTCCAACACACCATAACATTCAGTTTTCCGCCTTCTCGTCACGTGACACGTTCCCTCTTTTTATTATCTCATTGCCAAAATAACACCCTTCAAACGACGGTCCCCTGTCACTGAATCATACCCTTTCATAGCATTTAATACAATACAGTTTTTGTTATTCTGTATCTGCGCGAGTTTAAATAAAGTTCAGGTGGTGGAAATCACGTGACACCCCAGAGTAGCTGTGCGTATCCACGGCAACCGCCGTTTCTTCTTCGTCGAACAGAAAATCACAGCAATGTGTTTACTATCTTCAAAGCACATTAGCACCCACATTAGCGGAGCTATCAGCACCGCCACAAACTTTACAGGGTACAGTTTATTATTTTTTTACAGGGCGGGGTTTTTGTTTTTTTTGTGCGGGGGTTTTTAAAGCACCGAGAAGCTTGAACGTTACGTCATTATATCTACGTACTTCTGCAGAATCAGATGATTGACTCTTTTGTAGTGTACTATTTTCTCTCTGCTGCATTTTCATAGTCCGTTTGGATTCACCTGATTAACCACATTTGTAGAATTTTACTGGGCTTATAAATGGCCACAAATTACATTTATGTCAAACGTACGGACACAGAGAGAAAGAGGCTCCATCTATCACTTTTTTATTTATGCTTCTGAAATGACTACTGGACTTGTTTTTTTCCTATATGTTCCCTGTGACAACAAATAAAACTCATTTATTATTTTTTAAACTAATGTATTTTTCTTTTGTGCAGATTGACAGTGATGTCATCGCTTTGGAGGATCCAGAAATTGCCCTTCACATCCCTGACTGTGGAGTCAGCTACACGTCATGCAGAAAAGAAGTCCTTTTGCTGAGATTTCTTCCCATCAGACGCTAGACTCTAAATTGGCTCTTAGACACTGAAATCTTGTTCTTGTTATTATTTTTTAAGCACATTTATTTTGTTTTCTTATTTATCTGTAGTTTTATTGGAGTTATGGTAACAAAATAATTTAACTGCTATGGAATTAATCAAGTTTTATTTCAGTCTGTTCTATTTTATATATTGTATCTAACTTTAGTTTTTTGTTTGGTGCTATCACTGCTGTCAAGTGATCTTGATTTTTTTTATTCATTTTGTCGTTTTTTTTAAATTTATATATGCAGTAGTACATATCTGAGAATACCTGCAGATAACTGACGTACCTTTTCCTTCTAATTTGACTTAATTTCTTATTTTTTATTCATCTTCTGAACCCGTTTTGCCCCTTTTGGGCTCATAGGGCTGCTGGAGCCTGTCCCTGCGTCTTATGTCTTCTGTGAAATTTAAAGAAATATTTGTAATTAAACTCATTTTTTCTCATTATTTTGTTGCTTACTCTTGATTTTCAGTATTTCTATAACAGATGCATCAAATGATAGTAACCTAAGATCAGAAATACTAAATCAACTACATTTTCATTATGATTCATTTGTATCCTTTTGAAATATTCAGTCTCTTGCATTACATGTGTTTGTTCTGCCCTTGTAAATAATGTTGGCAACTCTTGTTTAACTCATCCATATGGTAACAAAGGTGTTATGGTTCTAATAAATTCATACAAAAACATTTCAGAAGGAAAAACCTTTATTCAAACATTTTTATAGAAACATTACAGTTTATAATTTCTAACATAGCAACTATTTATCATTGTTAAGTTATGCATATTATAATAGGGAAGGGATTAAATAAGTTTGCTTCTTCCTTTCCCGTTTCAAGCATTAACTGTTTAGTTTGTATCATGAAAAGTGAGACACAAGGATGTATACTCACAGATTGTGACTTATTTTTGTTTATTTATATATATGTGCTGTTCCTGTGTTGAAGGAAGCATGTTGTAATTGACCATGCTATAAACAATAAACTCAAATTAATATTGTTTCTAGTACCTGCTTCTAACTTAGAATGGTCTTATTTTTAAAATAAACTTCTCACAGCTGCACAATGACGTACTGGTTACTGGCGTGCCTCATAGCAAGAGGGCTTTGGTTAAAATCCCAAAACGGTCCTTTCTGTGTGGAGTTAGCATGTTCTCTTGCATGCATGAGTGGGTTTTCTGCAGCTTCTTCCATCCGTCCAAAAAAACTTGCTTCATTATAGTTGATTAATGTTAAGTGTGTGAATTGTGATTGTGTGTGTTGCTTGTCTCTGTCCCAGAGCTGCATCTTCCTCCAAAGCGATGACATCACGGTCAATCTGCACAAAAGAAAAATGAATTAATAATAATAATTTTTAAAAAGTAAATGAGTTTTACTTGAAGTCACAGTAAAAATATAAGAAAATAACTATCTTCTTTATCTTAAAATTAAGTCTTGGCATGTGGAGGTCCATCTTTTCTTTTCAAGAAAGATTTGAAATCCAGATGCCAAGACTCAATTTCAAGACATCACCTGGATAAATGAGAACTTTACTAACATGGAGCCTCCATATTGCTGTGTGCAAACCTGTGACAACATTTGATACCTGGGAGAAATCAGGTGCATCCAAATAGACTGTGAAAATGCATTCTTAGAAAATCCTGATCTACATTGAGTCAATTATCTGATTTATTTTGGAGAACGACCTGATGACGTTACACTGAAACTGTCCCTAACTCTCAAAACTACACCTGTTAAAATATTACAGCATATTCTCTGTAAACATTGTAGCAGAATTGATAGACGTGATGTTAGCTTTGCTAATGTGGCTGTTAAAAATAATCAACACATGGCTGTTTTTTCTGTCTGTACTCTGAGGAAGAGATGACGGTTGCCTTGGATTGCGTGTCCAGTCACATGACTCCGACGTGTCATGTGACTTCCGCAACCTGCGCCTCCTTTACACTCATGCTAATGTAAAAGAAGCACATCTGCGTGGTCTGGTATCACATGTTGTGAAAATAGATACTTATTAAACGGGGCACCGTCCTGCATGTCAGCCAATGAGACGATAAAAAGATATAAAATGACGTGACAGAACGCCTGAGAGCTAACTATTGTAATGGCAAAATATTAAAGATCGGTGGCCATTACAGTCACCCATGCTTACAAAAATACAACAATCTGTCGGATAAAAACAAGTCCAGTAGTATGTTCAGAACGTGAAACGTCTTAAATATCCAGAAATGAGATGATGGTAGTTGACTGTAACACAGGCTGCATGATGCAAACAAAGCTGCAGTGACTGAGTGTGCAGAAATGCACAACTTGAAACTCCGCAAGACTTTGTCAGTCACAGATGATGTTTACTAGTTTGATATTTCAACAGCATAGTACGTACGTTCGTTTTAAAAGACGTTTTACGTTTTACAGCTACAAAATGCTAGCATAGTCTGTTGCCGTTTCGTTCAAAAATTAGAAATCTCTTTTACTCACCTTCTGTTGTGCTGTTAACACAGTGGCTCCTCTGGTAAACTTCAAGCACGCAACAAGAAACTTAAGAGGACATTTTCGTTAGTTCCACTCAGCATGTATGACTCCACAGTACTGCTAAAGCTAACTGAAGGAAGTAGCTCACAGGCCTCCGTAGTTCTGAGATTAAAGTCAGAATTCTGACTTTAAAGTCAGAATTCTGACTTTAAAGTCAGAATTCTGAGAATAAAGTCAGAATTCTGAGATTAAAGTCAGAATTCTGAGAATAAAGTCAGAATTCTGAGATTAAAGTCAGAATTCTGAGAATAAAGTCAGAATTCTGAGATTAAAGTCAGAATTCTGAGAATAAAGTCAGAATTCTGAGATTAAAGTCAGAATTCTGAGATTAAAGTCAGAATTCTGAGAATAAAGTCAGAATTCTGAGATTAAAGTCAGAATTCTGAGATTAAAGTCAGAATTCTGAGAATAAAGTCAGAATTCTGAGATTAAAGTCAGAATTCTGAGAATAAAGTCAGAATTCTGAGATTAAAGTCAGAATTCTGAGATTAAAGTCAGAATTCTGAGAATAAAGTCAGAATTCTGAGATTAAAGTCAGAATTCTGAGATTAAAGTCAGAATTTTCTGTGACCTTTTATTTTTTTTCTCCATGGCCCTAATCCTCTTCCGTACTGTGTGTTAATTTAGGTTCCCTGTGATGCAAGTTCCCTCTGTGGAAACATAATTATTATTTTTTTTTTATAAAAATTTAATCAAATTTAAAAAAATCGGAGTAACTGAGAAGCTTAACCTGGTGATGAATGAATTGTTTCCTGTCAGTCGTTGATGTTTTCCTCATTTTGAGTCTCTGAAATGAGAAACAGCGACGTCTGGTGGCAAACGTATGCTACTGCAGCTGTAAACTTTTAACATTGTTGCTGAAGCAAATGATGATCTTTTATGAATGACTCACAGTTACACACAATATGTAGTTTAACTCCTTAATTTTGCATGGAGGAAATGTTAATGACAGAAGTAGATCCTTCATTCAAAGAAAAAGAATTTTCAAAACCCAAAAAAGAAAAAGTGATGGTTTGAGTGTTTTATTTCTATACTTCCTGTACTACACATTGTATTTGTAGTCATATCTACTGAAAATATTACTAATGTAAGAACTAATGGATGAACAATATGAAGTTGTAATTTAAAAAATGAGATAAAAGCTGCTGTTTCTAAAAAAATGTTTTTATTAAAATTAAAGTCAGTAGTTAACTGCTTTGCTGGATTCTATCATCAAAGATAAACCTGACAGAAAAGAGAATTCTCCCTGTAAAAAACACTTTTACCAAAATACTGTCAAAGGTGGTGATGAAGTTGTTTTAAAGGAAAACCTGTCTGTGATTTCTCATTTATACGTGTTCAATCTGACCTTTCATGAAGCTTACTGTCTATAATGAGTTGTTCATAAAGTAATTTAAACATTGTCTAAACAAAATAAAAACCATGGTCAGCCAACTTAACAAGAAAAAAACTGGGCAACATATTGAAAAGAAAAAATTATGATTTGATGATGAACTGTTTTGAGATTTGAGAAAATACAAGAGAAAAAACTTTAAGTGAAAAAATTAAAGTAATAACAAACATCCACTAGTCCATCATTTTTAGCTTGTTAGAAGAACACAAGAACAGAACTCCCAAATACATAAATAAAACATCTAAAATAGAATGCATTTGAAATACTTAATAATTAATTACAATTTTATAAGGAATGAATTCAGTTCAGGAAAATGGTAAATATGTATTATTTTACTCCCATTTAATGTTTTTTGTACATGAATATTAACAAATAATTAAAAATATAAGATTATAAAAATTCAACACTTAAAAACCAACATTTGAGTTTGATTTAAAGTCTTTTTTACACTTTTCTTCCCCAGGTTTCTTGTCTGTCTGTGGTGTATTAACATATACTCATTTACTAATCATATTTATTCGTGTGAATGTTTTTTTTTTTTCAAAGAATTGCTTCATTACTTGCTGCATCCTCTTCCATTTTTTTTTAGGTCAAACTGGTAAATCTTCAGAGCTGAATTGAGAAACTTCCTGTTTTTTTTTTTGTTCCAGATTATAAAGTTGCAGAAGAAAGTCTGTGACGTTGTGGCAACAGGAGATTCAACTGTTCAGTGTTTGATGAAAGAGCATGAGACAAAGAATTGACGTAAAAACAGAAATGGAGAAACAGAAACATTTCGTCAGGAAGGACGAGAAAACCTTTGCTAACAAGCTGACCACAAAACCTCCAAAAGTGAAATTTATGAGAAAACTGATGAAAAAACCGAGCAGTTTATGTCCAGTTTTATATGAAGAAATGTGAAACCTGATGTAACGTTTGCTTCATTCTGAGACAAACCCTGAATAAAACAATAAAAAAACACATTTAATAAAATGAAAACATTTATATAACTTTAAAACATTTATTCTTTTCATCTTTAACATGAAGAATATTTCCATCTTCACTTTGATCAACCTCTGAAGTCTCAGATTTACTGACTTCTAGTGGTTCATATCAATATTGCTCAACTCAAACTCTCATGATGAAATAAGTTTTTTTGTCTACTTTCTTCATTAAATTCATTTCTTCTATTAAAGGACCTTGATCGTGAAAAATCAACCTTTTTGAGCTTTGAAGTGTTTTTTATAATGTTATTTCTCACAAAAAACATTCCCAAAGCGGTATTTTTGCTCTATTCACGCATCTCTGAACATTCCTCTAAGAACCTGCACTCTGAGATCCAGCCAGCATCTCCCCAATGTTTGTTTTCCTGAGCGAAATGCAGAATCGCCGCCTCTAAGCTGACGTCAAAAGTTTTACTTCATGGGGCCTAGAGAAATGAGCTCCAAAAATGATTCATTTCATAATAAATTTGTTCTTTAGTGCGCCAAATGTAACATATCATCAAATATATGGATATCGTTTTCTGTGAAAGGCCTAAGAACAGCATGATATAAACCCTGTAAAGAGCCATCAGTCACTCACTGCAGCCTTTAACAAAAGCAAAACAAAAACATGTATTACATTTATTAAAAAGTTGATGCATGAAGCTGAAGCCATAATTACAAAAGACAACAAGAAATGACACCAAGTCAAATGAGCTTAAAATAAACATAAAATTGTTTCTATCAGCTTAATGAAACGTAAACTCCAATAAATACATAATTGGAATGAACTAAAGTCTTTTTACAACATAAAGAAACAGAAAAAACAAAATGACATTATTTTCCCCCAAATGTGACAAAATAATGTGACAAACACAGGAGCTCATCTGGTCCAAACAGGGAACTAGTTGGACTTTATCAGGGCCTCCCCTTCACAGATAAATTTGTTTAAAAACAAAGCTCTTGCTGGCGTCCAGCTTCCTTTCTTCTCAGGGATAAGCAGAGCGTAACGAAGCAAAGGATCATGGGAACCTGGTGTCCAGAAGCTTCAAATGTATGACGGGAACATCAGAACATGTAAAAAAAAGAATTCATTCCATCAACGATGCAGCTTTTGAATAAAATATTATAATTTATGTGGGAAAAAAAGGATTTTAATTTGGATTTTACGTAAAATGTTTTATTTCAAACTTTACGTTTTAAAGAAAAAATGAAAACTACAAATATGCACAGAAGAATTTCATGTAACATCATGAGAAAGTGATCAAAAACATGAAGCTAACAGACAATACCAGGATCTTTATAGTTTATGAATAATAAATAAAAAAGAGTTCTTACCCGAGCGTGTAGTTCCGTCCATCGATCCACACCCAGCTGCTGCCGCTTTTATGCAAACCCAACCAGTACCCGTGATACTGATCGTAGTAAGACTTGGTGTTGTTCCCTATAAACTCCTGAAAGCAAAGAAAGTAAACCATCACACGCATGAATTTAACATTGATGACCCAGTTTGAAAGCAGAAACTCACCTGTTCCTGCAGGTTATCCACAACAACCAGATCTGACCCGGCTTTTTGGCAAAACGTCCGGCTCGCTTCCCAACTTTTCCACCGAATATTCTCCTCATAAAACATGTAGCACTTCTGCTGGAAGTGAATCCAGCCTCTCTGGCATGGCTGACACTCTGGATGGATGCAACAAAAAAGGAAATCTTATAGAAGGAATTATTGGTAAAGGAAACACGCAACGTTTGTTTTTTAAAAAAAAGTGCTTTTTTGTTTCGTTTTTATGTCTCTTCTCTTTGATTTGCTCTCTGATCTCACAGCAGACAGTCGTTCATCCTGAGTCCGATGGAACTGTTCTGCTCAATTATTAAAACTGAATCAGATTTATGTCAAACACGATTTAAAAATAAACTAACAATGTTTAAAGTTGCTGGTTTAATGCTGATATATAAATGCTGAATGTTTAATCAGAAGAGCAAACTGTTGGAAAGCCCAGACTGACAGTGAACCCTGCTAACACAGATGCTTAACTAATGTGCAAGAAATCTGGAAAATCAAAAATAACCTAAAAATATGGGGGGAAATGAGCTAATGGGTGTTTTTAACATGCTCTTGTTGCATTTTTCTGATGATGATGGACATAAATAAAGATCAAAACTGCATTTATTTAAACAAATCGCTGTGAATCAGGAGCAGACGAAAAAATGCGAAAAAGATGGAGAACATACGCTGGACACTTGCTCCTTCTCCGAGCTCTCAGCCATGGGGAAGGGAAGTGGGGGCGGGGTTGTAAAGATCAAAGTTTCTCTATTAAGTAACAAACTAATAGAAACGGAGCATACCTTTAGAACTTGAGATCAGCACTTCTTCTGGTGATTTTACAGTGAAAAATAATATTTTGTTTTAACTATTTGCTCTATAAGTAAAGTTCAGTAAATGACATGTTTTCGTACACATGAAAACTGAAAGGAAGTCAAATATTACAAACCTCTTTGTTCCATTTAGGCACTTATTTTTGTTGTTTAAATGTTAATTTAGCGCTCACTATTTTATTCCAAAATGTCAAATGAATTTCTCATGAGTCAGCGGTTTCTTGATTTTTTTTACTCGGATGACCTTCCAGGCTGTCAGCTGGTTTGAAGCCCACATCTGGTCTTCAGGCCTTTGACTTCTGCTCTCATGCTTCCAGGACCAAAGATGAGAATTTCTGCACCATTCAGCCTCATCCTAACAATAAACTGTTGTTGGAACCTCAGTCGTTTATTTCTGACCACGACAGACCATATTACAGATGTTTTTTCCAATTCCTAAGTGAGTTCATGTCTTTTCTTGAACCAAAATATGAACGCATGCCATCTAGAAGTTATATTTTACTATAGTACTCTAAGTATTTGTTATTGTAATTGTCAAAGAAAAGATTCAGTAAAGAAAAAAAATGACAGAGCGCCGTTCTCACTTTTCTCAGGACAGAAATCTTCAACTGGAAAGCTTTCAAACGTCATCATGACTCCCAGCGTTCGGTTGAGTTCCTCTGTCTCTGAGCTCAGCTCTTCTGTCCGGTTCCTCAGGAGTTTGATCTGCAGGAGAAGCTGATCGTTTGAAGCCGACAGATCCATCAGGTCCGCCTGCCGGTTCTTCATCTGCAAAATGACTAGAATCAAAAGAAAAACGTCTCATTATAAGAAATAAACTGATGTCTTTAGAATAATGTAGGGAAAAAACTGCTTTGCTTTGATGTTAAGGAAATACTTTAGAAATAAAAGATTCTGCTTTTATTTTACTACTTCAAACATTTTTATGTACACTTGTGATATAATAAAAGAATATGAAACATTGGCTTTTGACTAAACAAACTGGATCATTTCATTTTTTCTGTGCTAACATTGGTTTTCAGATGTTTTTGTAAAACCACAGGACGTCACATGGGTGGCGGGTTAGAGATTTATGAAGTAATTCAAAGGTGGAACTTTTTATTTTTTTTCAACCAAACACATTATTCTTAGAAAATAAATGGAATGTTTTGAAAAAGTTTATTCAAACTATTCAGATTAAAAAGTAGAATAAAGACAAAAAACTGTCTGAGAAATTGGTTATTATTTTTACCAAGACTTATTATTATTATTTACTTTTGCCAAAGTAAAAAATAAAAAAAACTGTCAGTAACTTCAAAATGATTTTTTTTTGTTAATTTTAAAATTCCAATTTTTTCTAATTTGTATTTTCCCTCTGACAGCAGTAACTGAGCTGTTGGTTGCTTGGGAAGACTGAGTTTCTGTTTGGCGCTGAAGTCAAACGTACTGTAGAGGATGGTGACGACGCTGCCGATCAGGAGCACTGAGAGGATCCCCAAACCCAACCACAGCACCCAGGAGGGGGAACGTTTGGCCTCTTGGGATTCCACTTCACCTCCTGCTGGAGCTGAGAAACAAAAGCTCATCTTTACCGACCAAACACTCAAAAAAGCAGACAGAGCACAGACACCCTGGGATTCTAAAGTCCCACTATCTGTCACACAAATGTGAAATTTGCTCTCCGCATTTGACCCATCCTCTGGGGGAGCAGTTAGCTGGGCTTGGGAGCCATTTGGTGGATTAACCCCCCAATCTGAATGTCAAGCAGGGAGGCGTTGGGTCCCATTTTTAGTCTTGAATGGTATGACTTGGCTTGGATTTGAACTCATGCCCTTCCAGTCATAGGGCGGACACTCTACCAGAAGGCCACTGAGTTGATCTATTATTAAAGGTCGTGTCCCACAGCCACTTCCTACAGTTTGCACATTTTCCTCGTATAAAATTGTGATATTTTGTCATTCACGCGGGATATGATAAAAATAAAATCTTTTTTTTTTTACGTTGATCCAAGTTCTTTTACAACTTTGATAATAAAAATGTAAAAACCTAAAACAGTTGTGGAAAAAGAGGGGAAAAATGAGAAAGAAGGAACTTACTTTGTGAAACTGCATCCAACTTGATTTGATTAATTTTCAACTCAGAATAAATCGTAGCATCTCCGGTTTCTTCTGGAAGACAGAGAAGTTACAGTTTACAAGGGATTTTCTTTACACTGCTGATACATTTCTCAGGAAAAAAACAAAATGTTTAAAACCACTGATTCTGCTTGTTTACCGTCTCTACTACAATCATTTTCCAACAATAACCAGGAAAAACCTTTAAATGAATGAAGTTTTAAACATAAACACCTGCAGAAAACCAAAGTGCTTCACAATAAAAGGAAGTCAAAAGAAAGTTTAAAATTAGGTAATTTAAGAATAAAATTAAAAACTGCATACAATTACAAAAGCATAAAAGATCAATAAGAATGCAATAAAACTAAAATAACAACAACTACTGAGCATTAAAAACCATTCTATGAATGACATGAAAACTTGAAATTCCTTTCCTTGTTGGTGAATGAAAAAAGCCTTTGCTGTTGAAACCATGGCCTACCTTTCCGAGGTGAATTTTTGTTTTTGAAAACCATCGAGGCGTAGTGAAGTTCTTCTTCCATCTTCAAAGGAAGCTCAATTCAAGAGACAGAGTTCACAAAAACCTGCCAGAGCTGCGTAGAAAGACACGTTCCTCTTCATAGAACACAGATTCTTTCATGATGTCTGGTTATTATTACTCAAGTCTGTGCTGCTCATGGGTCAATGATGTCCTCAGTGTTGAGTACTACAGGATTGCACATCAGAGCCTGGGGAGGTCAGGCCCAAATGGATTTCCCATGTTGCACAGTTTAGTGACTTTAGTTCAGTATGATCTAAGAAAAGATGGAGGGAGGGACGGATCGATGATCCTTCCCTCAGTTGTCCTTAACACACCACTCAGGAATTCAATTCACTACCAAAATTTAAAATAAAATGAAACAATTAAAGACCCATTCCAATCAAAATGGTGTTTTTGGTGTTTTTTACACGATCTTGTGGCATTTTTCTAATGATGGAAGACAATGATTAGGAAAATTCATCTTAAAATTGCATTTCTGAATATTTTTTAATCAAATCATTGTGCATCAGGAGCAAATTTAAAAATGCTGCAGGAAAAAGCTTGTAGTTCGTACAAATTACAATCGGCGGGCCACAAGCTTCCTGCTCTGGTCCACTCTGGTGCATCCTCTTGTAGACAAATAAATCCATAAACGTCTTTGATTTTTCGTCTGAGCTGTCATCTGGCTCAAAACTGCACAGCTGGATAGCTCTGATTTGGCTCGCCATTTTTGTTGCAGCTGTAATGTTAGGTTGGGGATGTGAGGGGCTGTAAGCTAGCGGGAGAGAGTGTAAACAAAGGGATGATGGGAAATGAGTCACGGCTTTCTACTTGCCAACAGTCCCGCCCACAGCTCGGAGGCAAATTTCTGATGAACTACTGCTGTTCTGCAGAAAATGAAAATGATACATTTTTTTTAAATGATGGCTATAAACAGCATTTACAATAGATCAAAAGATGATTGGACTGGGACTTTACAATCCTTCCAAAGAGATCTTATAAAAGCTTATTATAAAATCTAATAGGGGCCAAGAGATAACGTGTCACTGCAACTGCTTCCCCGAGAAACCATAGTCCTGTGGGACCAAAGACCCAATAGAATGAACCAGCACCGACACAAACCTCCTGATCCATCTGTCCTGTCGATTACTGCCCCTCTCGGTGACATTGTTGCCCCAACAGACCATAAAAAACACCACTGGCCACAACTGTCTGCACAGATCAAAATATGAACTTGATCCTGTCAGTCAGCTGACTTCCTTAAAAATGGTGCAGTCCAGTTACCCCTTGTGCTATTCTAGGCACTTTAACATTGGGAGTTGGGTCATTTAGACCCCTCTAGACAGAGCTCTGAACTTTTTTCTTCAATGATTTGTGATCTTCACTGGTGTCCATGGACTACATGAAATCCTCTCCACCTTTATCCACCTTTGTCATGTTAGGGAGAACACGTCATTGTCTGGGTGGGGTCATAGGATAGCACAAGGGTTAAATGTCACTGAACAGGAGTCAGACTAAAAAAGAAGAAGTTCAAGGTCACAGGGAAAAGCCAGAATTTTGACTTCACTTTCAACATGCAGCAACATTTGAAAATGTTGCTTCAGACACGCAATCAGGCAGGAAGCAGCCCAAATAAAGAAAAAAGCCCAACTTTTTTAAAGGGTCATACTTCAAATACTAAAAATACTTTCAATATCAAACCACAAACCACTGTGACACACTGGCAAAACAAAGTCTTCAGACAAAATCTTGTTTTTCATTAAAATGTTTCATTTGTACACAGTAACACTTTACAAAACCTGACAAACACGTACAGACGTGACAGAACCTGCTTTGACCATGGAGTAAAACTGCAGTCTGGTTTGTGTTCGTGTGAAACTGGTATAAAACAAAAAACAAAGGCAATGTTTCCATCAATTAATCAGAGAGTATGTGGAGACAGGCTCCGCCCCTTTTAGATTTACTATACATCTAAACCTGACAGTGATGACTATAAACATCCAGCAACTTGTTCAGCTGTTGGACACGACAAGTAGAAAAAAAACGGTATATACGTTTAATCCCTGATTATGTTTAATCAGTTTCCTCTGGGTCCATTAGGTTAGGTTTTTTCTCAAAACGTATTTGCACTTCGCTTGCAAAATGCAGGACTGCTTGTGATTCCTAGAATTAGTAAAAGTACAGTTGGAGGTAGAGCGTTTAGCCACCAAGCCTCTGTTTTATGGAATAAACTCCCAGCTCATGGAAGAGAGGCCGACACAGTTTCTACATTCAAAGTTAGACTGAAAACATTCCTCTTTGGACAGGCTTATTGTCAGACTAGTTAGTATTCAGGGATTATTTAACTTAATGTTAATTGTTTAAATTAAACTTAATAACAATAACTATTTGTTTTAAAAGGCTGCTAGAAGTTGAATCTGGGGTAACTATGGTGCACTGGGGTTCTGTCCTCTTTTCTCATCTATTTCTACCCTTCCTCTCTCCTCTATTCTTGATCATTATTCATCATTTAGTTCTCCATGCCTCTGTTTGGTGCTGAGCGATCCATGTGTTGTCCCTCTTTCCCTCTCCCCTTCTGGGGAGTGGGAGTGCTTCCAGATTCCAGTTGGCTCATTCGTGCTCCTGTACCTGACCGTGTACTTCGTTTCTGGCTCGCCTCTACTACTGCTTCCATACCTGGTTGTGGATCCTGCCTCTGGCTCGTCTCGCGCCCCCAGCCGTCCCCCAACTTCATCTGGATGAAGATCATTTACTGGACTTTAAATGTGTAGTTTAAATGTAGTTGTAGGAGTTAGATAAGTTAATTATTCTCTATGAGTGCTGGTACACTGCCTGTTCTTCCTGGGGGAGGATCCTTCCTTCATGTGGGCACCCCTGAGGTTTCTTCGTTTTTTTCCAGAATACGCTTTTTCTTAGGAGTTTTCCTTACTGCGAAGGGGGGTCTAGGGCAGGGATGCCAGTTTAGTTTAGTCTGTTTAGTTAAAGTTTAGTATTGTCCTATTGAATTCTATGCATTTATGATCCTTTTTGATCGCATGTTTAGCTTACAATTACCGATACGAAGCCCATTGAGACGACTGTTGTGAATTAGGACACGAATAAAAGTGAACTGAACTGAATTTGGGAGCGTGATTCCTTTAGTTTAGTCTATCTTTAGCCTATGTCGTCAATATCTGGCAAATGTTGTGCATTAGCTTTAGGTTGGGCTCCAGTGAGTACAGGACCAGACATTTTCCCATCAACATCAGCACGGGTTTTCATTAACTTCAGTGGCTCAGTTGTTTTTGTTTCCAGCAAATCCATGAGAACATGTAAATCACATCCGAGAAAAGCATCTACAGGTAAAATGTCCACCACAGCCAACGTCAATAGATGGCCCTGATCGTCAATCCTGTCACAGGGTTCTCCAAAGAAATCCAGGAAAAACATCAACTTGTAGGCAAGCCAGGAAAGAGTTCTTTTTATTTTTATTTTATTTTAATAAAGTCTTTGGGGCATACAAAAAATAAAGCAGGAATGAGGTCAAAAACGACACACATATGTCTGACTTCAGAACAATTCACCTCCTTTGTGTGGCCACTCCCACCTCATTAGACATTTTACACAAAAAAAACAATTATTTTCAGAAATATTTCATTCCTGTTATTCAGGTCAGAACCATCAGAAAACCTTCTTGTTTTAGCCAGCTAACCATTTCTATAGCAGTTGTGATGCTAAGAAACCACCATAATAATTTTTACTATGTATACAAATAAGCAAACTTCTGAACAAAGACACTTTTAACCTTTTCTAGGAGCATAAAAGCTTAGTTTGAATCCCGTTCAAACACACACAAAAATGTTTGCTAAACGTCACACATTTACAGACTTTGTCATGCAGGATTTCCCAGCCTGACTTTCTAATCAGGTTTGATCAAAGCTCTGGTCTCACAGATCCAGCGGTTCTGCATGCTGCAGCTCGCTTTGTCCCAGCTGGCCAGAGGATCTGCTTGTGGTTTGCTTAAAGCACAGGCCTGTTTGTAGCCCGGCTCCTCTGTTGTCCAGAACCTAAGAAAGAAAGTCATCATGGTGCAGATTCAGAGATGTTGGAATCGGTTTGTTTTGAGATACTATAACAAAAATAAAAGAACATATCCATATACATCCACATGTAAATGATGTCAGTGAAATTACTCTTCATCATAAGTAGACATATTTGCTCTTACACATTTAAACATGACACACTGAATCTATTAAATATGATTATTGTCAAATAGTTTGATTCATTGCCTGAAAGGGAGAGGGAGAAAATTAATTCATATAATCCCAGTGGGGTTTACTTCATGTTATTTGTATAAATTCAGATAGGTATCAGCAGCAGTAATGAGGAACTTGTGAGGATGTCTGCATACATGTGTGTTTTGTCCATCCATGCATGTGTGTTTCTTACATCACAGTGAGATTTCCTCCATTAACCCACATCCATGTGGCAGATGTGTCTGTCTTGCTCAAACCGATCCAGTAGCCATGCTTTGGACTGTTATATTCACTTGTGTTATTACTAATGAACTCCTGCAAGTAAAATACAGTAGAATATTATCAGTAAAAAAAACTTTTAGTATTGTACTTTATTTTGGAAATGCAACAGCACTCACATTTACATTTAGCATTAAAAAAATAACTTATTTTCATGAACACAGCTTCACTGTTTTGTAATTTTAATTAATTTTAATTTAATTGATTACACTGCCAGTTCTGTGTCTTCAACCTATGAAATTTAATAAACAAAAAAATAGTATACAAAAAGAAAAAAAGTTTTTTTTTTTTGGAAAAGTGATTAAAAAATAAGAAAGGGCATTAAAAAGTCCCAAATATCAGTTTATTGTAAAAACTCAACTGTTCTTTGTAATTGAAAAAATGTTTTTCATATTAAAGACTTTAAATATTAAAGACCCACTCTGAAGAAAATGGTGCTTTTACCATGTTGTGTTAATTTTCTGATAGTGGAGGACAAATATAAAGAAACTTAAGCTCAAGATTGTGTTTCTGAGTATTTCTTCATTCAAAGGTTGTTAATCAGAGCAGATGAAAAAATGCTGTTGGAAAAAGGCTGTATATGTGAGGTAGAAAATACACAGTGTGGGCCACAAGCTCAGGATTCAGGACAGGATTTATATTCCAACCAGATCGATCTGTCTTAGACAAGATAAAAATCGACCTATACCTTTAAAAATTGTTTCAAAACGAAATGTCTCAAATTGATTACATTGATATTGGAAAATACCATTTGGATTGAGGTATGGTGTTTTTTTATTATAGGCAAGGCAAGGCAAGGCAAGTTTATTTGTATAGCACAATTCGTACACAAAGTAATTCAAGGTGCTTCACAAAACAGAAAAATGCATTAAAATCACAATACATCATAGAAATAATCAACATAAAATTTACTTTAAAAGAAAAGAAAAAAAAAGGATTTAAAAAGAAAGGAAGGAAAGAAAAGTGCAGATAGGACTTTTCAATCATATACATGACTAAACAGAAATGTTTTAAGTCTAGATTTGAACATGAACACAGAAGAGGCCTGTCTTATGGCTTCAGGGAGGCTGTTCCAGATTTTAGCTGCAGAATATTGAAACGCTGATTCCCCTTGTTTAGTTCTGACTCTGGGAATCAACAGGAGGCCGGTCCCTGAGGTCCTCAGAGTACGAGATGGTTCATATGGCACTAACATGTCAGAGATGTACTTTGGTGCGTGGCCATGGAGAGACTTGTACACAAGCAGAGCTGCTTTGAAGTCTATTCTTTGAGGTACAGGGAGCCAGTGCAGAGACCTGAGCACAGGACTAATGTGATCATACTTCCTGGTTTTGGTCAGGACTCGAGCAGCAGCATTCTGGATGCACTGAAGCTGTTTTACAGCTCGTTTGGAGAGGCCGGTGAGCAGGCCGTTACAGTAGTCTAACCTACTGGAGACAAATGCATGAATAAGTATCTCCAGGTCTCGCTTTGACATTATGTTTTTGATTTTGGCAATGTTTTTCAGATGGTAAAATGCCGCTGATGTTACTGACTTGATATGGCTGTTAAAGTTCAGGTCAGAGTCCATGATTACCCCTAGATTTCTGACTTGATTTGAGGGTTTAAGAGACAAAGAATGAAGGTAGCTGCTGACACTTTCTCTTTGTTTCTGTGGGCCAAAAACAATAACTTCGGTCTTGTCTGAGTTTAGCTGGAGAAAGTTGTTCTGCATCCACGCGCTGATCTGTTGGAGGCAGTGGTTGAGTGAATCCACTGGCCCATATTCACCTGTTGTCAGTGACACATAGATCTGAGTATCATCTGCATAGTTGTGATAAGAAATGTTATTACTGCGTATTAACTGCCCTAGTGGCAGCATGTAGAGGTTGAACAGAAGGGGTCCCAGGATCGATCCCTGGGGCACACCACAATTCAAGCCCATGTAGTCTGAGACACAACTACCAATTTCAACAAAGTATTTCCTGTCTTCTAGATAAGACTTGAACCAACTTAGGGCAGATCCAGAGATGCCAACCCAGTCTTGGAGTCTGTGCAAAAGGATTCCATGATCAACAGTATCAAAGGCAGCGCTCAGGTCTAGCAGGATTAAGACAGATACTTTTCCATCATCAGTGTTCAGGCGGATGTCATTGGTTACCTTGATAAGGGCAGTTTCTGTGCTATGATGGGGTCTAAAACCTGACTGGAAAACATCAAATGAATTGTTTAATAAGAGAAAGTCAGTGAGCTGTTGGTAGACAACTTTTTCAAGGACTTTTCCTAAAAATGGCAGATTAGAGATAGGTCTGTAATTATTCAGTACAGTGGGATCAAGACCGCTCTTCTTCAGGAGGGGTTTAATGACTGCAGTTTTTAAGGCCTCTGGAAATATTCCAGATTGAAGAGACATGTTAACTATTTGAGTAATTGGTGGCAACACACTGTTCAGGACAGACTTTAGAAATCTAGTGGGTAACACATCAAGGCAGCATGTAGACGAGCTCAGACGGGTGATGGTCTCTTGGACAGTTTGGTCAGTGACAGGTACAAAGTGAGTCAGCTTAGAGTGAGTAGGTGGCCGTTGGATAGTTATATGTGTTGTGGAGTTGATGGCTTTTTTAATGCCCTGAACCTTGTCATTGAAAAATACAGCAAACTCATTACATTTAGGTGTACAAACCAGTTCTATTGGTAGCTGGGTTGGAGGGTTAGTTAATCTGTTAACTGTTGTGAACAGGATACGAGAGTTGCTGCTGCAACTTCCAATTTTTTCAGAGAAGTACCTTTCCCTTGTTCTGCATAAGATCTGGTTGTAAGCGTACAACTCCGCCTTATATATTCCATAATGAACCTGGAGTTTTGACTTGCGCCACTTTCACTCGGCTCTGCGGCACTGTTGTTTCTGTGCCCTGACTAGATTATCATTCCTCCAGGGAGCTTTCTGTCTATGTTTTCTCAATTTAACCTTCATAGGGGCAATGGCATCCAGAACATTCAAGATGCTAGAAGTAACAGAATTCAGCATTTCATCAACATTGGCACCAGAGGCGTTTTCAGGGTTTATCATTTCTACAAACTGTGCCCTAGTGCTCTCATTTATTTGTCTCCTTTGGACAACTGCAGGGCCAGGCGGTGGTTTGGGAGCAACAGACAGGTCAAAGAATACACAGAAATGATCAGAGAGGGCGACATCAACCACACTGACATTGTAAATAATAACCCCCCTTGTGATGAGCAGGTCCAGAGTGTGCCCTCTGCTGTGGGTGGGGCAACTCACATGCTGAATTAGACCAAACGTTTCAAGGACAGCATTGAGCTCTTTTGCATTTCTGTCATTGACATTATCAACATGAACATTAAAATCACCTGTAATGACTAGACCATCAAAGTCTGTGCACACAACTGAGAGCATTTCAGTGAAATCATCAATAAAACTTTGGCTGTGCTGAGGAGGTTTGTACATAACTATGCAAAGTAAGGGAGGAGTTTGTTTTAGCTCAATCTTAAAGGACACATACTCAAATGATGAAAACACACCAAATGATAGTCTGTGGGTTGCAATATTATCTCTAAACAGTGCAGAAACGCCTCCACCCTTTTTATTTTCTCGTATTTCCGATTCATGTTTGTAGTTGGGGGGAGTTGATTCGACTAGAACTATGTTTCCTGTGTTTTTGTCAAGCCATGTTTCAGTTAATAACATAAAATCAAGATTAAAAGAAGAGATAAGATTATTGATTAAAAATGACTTGTTGCATAAAGATCTGACATTGAGTGCAGCAAGTTTGAGCTTAGTTTCCTTGGGACTGGTCAAAACCAGTCTTCACTGGGAGTAGATGTAGCAGGGGGCATCCACAGCTGGTCAGATGGTGGTATTTCTGGGGCCAAATCTTGTGGTTGTTGTTGTGGTTCTGCAGCTGGGTCCTTAGCTGGCGGTAGTTGTTGTGGTGCTGGTGCAGGTGAGTCCTTAGATGGAGGTGGTTGCTGTAATGCTGGTGGAGCTGAGTCCTTAGATCAGGGGTCACCAACCTTTTTGAGACTGAGGGCTATTTCATGGGCACTAAGTGGTATGAAGGGTGCCACAGGACCCGTTTACTAGAAACCTCCTGACCCCCCCCCCCCCACACACACACACACACAAACACAATTTGAGGATGCCCTTTTGTGTGCCCTATGTTTATTTGCTCATTTTACACAAAAACATGAATTGTCTAGACTTGTATTACATGGGGTGGGGTGGGGGGGGGGGGGGGGGTCAAACTCAGTTGCAGAGGGGGCCTAAATCCAAAACACACTTTAGGTTGCGGGCCGAAAAAGATAAACATTTATTGAACACAATAAAGCTAAACTTTTAAAACTTTAAAACTTTACCTTAACTTTTTAAAGATAAGTGTGAATAAAAAGACAAAAATATTAATCCAGAATGATAAATATACTCTGTCAAATGATGCAAATATGAACAGACAAAAGTCAAGAAAATATTAATGATTAGTAAAAAATTAGTAAATAATCAAATTATTAAAGCTGAATTCCTGACATCATTTTTAGCAATAAGTTCTTTTCTGCTTGGTGTGTGATGTTCTGTGTTTGTCTCTGGTCCTGTGTGTGTGTCTTTAGTCCTGTGTGTGTCTCTGATCCTGTGTTTGTGTCTCTGTTCCTGTGTGTGTCTCTGGTCCTGTGTTTGTGTCTTTGTTCCTGTGTGTGTCTTTTGTCCTGTGTGGGTCTTTGGTCCTGTGTGAGTCCTTGGTCCTGTGTGTGTGTCTCTGGTCCTGTGTTTGTGTCTTTGTTCCTATGTGTGTCTCTGGTCCTGTGTGTGTCTTTGGACCTGTGTGTGTCTTTGGTCCTGTGTGTGTCTTTAGTCCTGTGTGTGTGTCTTTAGTCCTGTGTGTGTCTTTGTTCCTGTGTGTGTCTTTTGTCCTGTGTGGGTCTTTGGTCCTGTGTGAGTCCTTGGTCCTGTGTGTGTGTCTCTGGTCCTGTGTTTGTGTCTTTGTTCCTATGTGTGTCTCTGGTCCTGTGTGTGTCTTTGGTCCTGTGTGTGTCTTTAGTCCTGTGTGTGTGTCTTTAGTCCTGTGTGTGTCTCTGGTCCTGTGTTTGTGTCTTTGTTCCTGTGTGTGTCTCTGGTCCTGTGTTTGTGTCTTTGTTCCTGTGTGAGTCCTTGATCCTGTGTGTGTCTATGGTCCTGTGTGTGTCTCTGTTCCTGTGTGTGTCTCTGGTCCTTTGTTTGTGTCTCTGGTCCTGTGTTTGTGTCTCTGTTCCTGTGTGTGTCTCTGGTCCTGTGTTTGTGTCTTTGTTCCTGTGTGTGTCTTTGGTCCTGTGTGTGTCTTTTGTCCTGTGTGTGTCTCTGGTCCTGTGTGTGAGTCTTTGGTCCTGTGTGAGTCCTTGGTCCTGTGTGTGTGTCTTTGGTCCTGTGTGTGTCTCTGGTCCTGTGTGTGTGTCTTTGGTCCTGTGTGTGTGTCTTTGGTCCTGAGTGTGTCTCTGGTCCTGTGTGTGTGTCTTTGGTCCTGAGTGTGTCTCTGGTCCTGTGTGTGTGTCTTTGGCCCTGAGTGTGTCTCTGGTCCTGTGTGTGATGTCCTATGTGTGTGTCTTTGGTCCTGAGTGTGTCTCTGGTCCTGTGTGTGATGTCCTGTGTGTGTCTTTGATCCTGTGTTGATTACCAGGATCAGTGTTGTTTAGCCAATAAGGAGCTTCAAGGCCAAGTTGAATGGAAAACATGTAGGACACCGGCCCTTTAGGCCTGGAATTGGACACCCCTGCACATCTTTTTACTTGGTGGCGACCACGCTGGACATGTCTGAATCTGCTCCCCGTGCCCCATGCAAAGCACAGCACCGGTTTGTCAAGAACGACTCTCACATAAGTTAGCAGACAATCATCAGTCCGTTTATTTTGTACACACCCACCACTAGCCAAACAGCATTAACTTCCCTTCTACTCACAGCTTCCTCACTTATGGTGAGCGATTTAACACAACCAAGATTTCCCACTTCCCATGAGTCTTAAAAGCTGAAGGTGGGGCTAAACCCCAGATCGCCACAATATATTGATTTGCTATATGAGCAGTGCTATTTTTGGAGCATTCCTGTTAAATGATTTTTACCCTTCCAATCATTTTATCTCAGAATGGATATTGTTGTCATTGACAGACATGCCGTGATTGTTTGTTGAATATTTGCTTCAATAAAAAAAACAAAAAGCAAAAACAAATTTTTTTGGCTGCATTCCCGTCGGGCGCCACAAGGGGTGCTCGCGGGCGCACTGGCGCCCGCGGGCACAGGGTTGGTGACCCCTGCCTTAGATGGAGGTGGTTGTGGTGCTGGTGCTGCCGGATCCAAGTCTTTGACCGGTGGTGGTGGAGGTAGTTGTTGTTGCCGTTGTGCTGTGGTTCCTGGGACACTGGCTCGGTCCTTCCTTACTGCCTTTTCAGGGCCTTGGCCTCTATGCCCCAGAGCGTGGAGGAGGTTCTTCACTAACTCTCTTGCTCCACCTCTGTTCAGGTGTGGGCCTCTTCCCATGAATAGGTCCTTTCGCTTCCAGAATGTATTGAAGTTCTCAATGTAATGGAGTCCTCTAGAAGCACACTCTCTGGAGAGCCAATTGTTCAGCTGGAACAGACGGCTGAACTTGAGTGACACCCCATCGATGTTAGGAAGAGGTCCACTGATGAATGCTTCAACCTCTACTTTGTCAATCTCTTCAAATAGCTTCATGAAGTCCTTTTTCAAACGTTCGGACTGTTCTTTTCTGATATCGACAGCACCTACATGGATGATTATTCGTTTAACTCCTTGGTACAAGACTTTAGATAAGAGTCCTGTAATCACTGGAACAGTAGAACTTGGGCAACATAAAGTTTGCATTCTTCTGTGGCTGACTCCACTGATAGCGCCATCTCCAAGCAGCAGCGTATCTCTGACCTTGACGTTTGGCACAGATTTTCTTTCTGCCTGTGCTTTGTTGCCAACATTATGACTCCTTCTCTGTGGTCCAATTTCACTGTGTTCTTCAACATCACATTGTCTCAGGGGTAAAAATCTGTTTGTGAGCTTTATTTCGGATGTTCTGTCATCTTTACGCTTTGGCTTAACACAGAGTTCCTCCGCACAAAGTTTTGGAAAGGACACAACATCACTCAGGTCTATGTCACTGTTATTCTTCTCATTTGTGGTAAGAGCAGGCTTCTTCCCACCCGATGTTACTGGAAGGGTCTTGTGAAGTCCATTTTCAGTTTCCAAAGTAAATATCCTTGTTTGTAGCTCTTTTATTTCTTGTTGGTAGATCCAACAGCGTTCACAGTGGGAGTTCGTTTTTCTTCCTCTTCCGGACATGTCGCTGGCTTGTCAAAAATATTGATTTGTATGGGTGGAAGTCACAAAAAAGGATGACCAGTCTGATATTCCAGGATGTGTGGAAGAAGTAAAATGATTAAAAATGATTAATTAAATGATTAAAAAGCAAATAAAGCAGGAAGCAGCAGGAGCAGGGAAAAAAGCGTCTGCACTCTTTTGCAGGGGGAGGAGCATGTAAAAATGACAGAGCATCACAGCAGACAACACCCATGTGATGTCAGCAAATACCAATCAGTCCATCATTCCAGTCTAATGTGTGGAAACACTTTGAATTCAGCAAAGACGTGTGACCATCCAGTGAGCTAGAATGTTCTGATAATATACCTTTTGGATTATTTCAGCATTAATGTGAATGGATTTACCATTCCTTCTTGTTTACTTGTTTGTACACATTGTTAATTTACACCTTATTGTCTTGCAAGAAAATTTAATGGAATCAGAAAAACTTCACCTGCACTGTTCAGTATCGGGTCTCTGAGTCACACTGATTGCCAACAGTTAAAGATGTCCTGGATCCATTTTAAGTCAGTGTATCGGATCGTTCAAAATGAACCAGAATCAACGGTGAATTGAATAGGTAAACACTAATTATGGTATGAATGGAATCATTTTAAAATAAATAGTTAATTTACCTAATTCAGGTGCATCCACTTGTAGATAACTGAACCCACGCACGTCTCTGTTTTCCTCGTCTTGGCTGGCACCTGGCTCAAAACTGTACGGCTGGAAAGCTCCAATATTGTTCGCCATTCTTATTGTATTGCTAATATTAGGTTGGGGGTGTGAGGGGCTGTAAGCTAGCGTGTGACAGTGTAAACAGATGGGTGATGGGAAGTGGGGGGGGGCGTACACAAGTTTTTTGGATTTTGGCTAAAAACAGCATTATCATTTTTGAAAGGCCAATCTGAAGACAGTACAAAAGATGATCAGAGTTGGACTTTATCCTTATATTAGCAAAATACAACGTTCAAAAAGCATTAAGGTAACCTCAAGCTGAAAGCTTGTTAAAGAGTTGATGGACTATCTGAAACATTTTCTTAGTTGTCAACCTAGATAAATAAAGTGAGTCTTGCCTGTTCCTCCAACGTTTCGATCACCACCAGATCAGCCTTCTTCTCTTTGCAGAACTCCTGGCTTTTCTTCCAGGTTTTCCACTTTTTGGAATACACATCATTTGTGAACAGGTAGCAATTTGACTGGAACAGAATCCAACCATCCAAGCAAGGTTTACACACTGAAGAAAAAAACAAAATGCAAATGTATATAAATATATATGTTACTGTACATCCTTTAAATTCAAAGGAGGGGTTTAAAGCCCACCTTTCTGTGGACAGAGTTCAGTAACAGGGAAGTTTTGGTAGTCCAGGATGACACTGATGGTCCAGTTCAGTTGGTCTCTGTCTCTGCTCAGGTTCTGCATCTGTCTCTGTAAGGCGGCCTTCTCCGTCTGCAGCTGCTGGTTCTGCGCCGTTAACATCATGCTTTGTATTTGGTGTTCCTGCGTGACTGCAGTCAGACAAACAGAGTTGTTGTTGTTCTCACACCAATAATCTTTGAAGCACAAATGAAGCAGACTTACAGGAGATGCTGAGAGAGGCGATGACAAAAATCAGGGTGAGACAAAGGATGCCTAAACTGGCAGCAGCCCAAACAAGACGACCATGAGGTGCAGGTTTCTTCTCATCGTCTAAACTTAAAGCAAAACAAGGTCAGATTTCTGTAATGAAGTCCAAGGTGGTTTTCTTTTGTTTCCTGTAAAAACTGACCTGAGGTTTTTGGATGTGTGTCCCATGACTTTTCTTCAGTCTTCACCTCATCATAGATGACTTCCATGTTCTGTGTTTGTTCTGCAAGGAAAAATGCCTGCAAAGGTCAAAAAAAGCTTGATCAAGTGTGAAAGACTTTCAGCACTTGCATTTCTCATTTTACCATAATTTAAAATGATAATAATAATGCTAATAATAATAATGTAACATAATCAAATGTTGAACAAAAAAAGCATATAATTAAAACAATATTTAGTATTTATGACTACATAAAAAAGATCAGTTCAACCAAATTATCAAGAAAAACAATATTTCCCCCAGAAATTTTCAACAGTTTTTCCCATCATCAGTCTGTTACCACACACAGATTCAGTGCTCAGCCCAAACATTTCCTTAGGGTGACATCATCATAGTCTAAACCCAGAACTAACCATCCACTGACAGACCTGAACAGATCTACCTATGGCACTTTAAAATCTCTGGTCATTTTCTAACACATCTTTTCTTATTGATTACTTGATTTTAGACAAGAAGAACAGAGGCTTTAAACAGGGATGTGAGCATCTTACGCCATTCATGTGTTCGTGCTTTTAATTAATGGTTTTATTTAAGGCCCTGCCGAAGGTTGGTGAATTGTCAAGGGGGAACCCCGCTTTCACCCAATAGTCCCCAGGTTAAGAAAATGGATGGATGGATGAATGAATGGATGGATGGATGGATGGATGGATGGATGGATGGATGGATTTTGATCAAAAAATCCAAAAAGTTCCTAAAAGAACCATAAGAAGATGCTGTCTAACACTAAATGAACAAACTTCACATATACTCAACCTCATCTGTTGAGTAGATCTATATCTGCTCAGCATTTCAACAGTAATCTTAATGTAATATCATACAAAGTTGCTCCATTAAAACCTAAAATTGTTAAACTATAAATATTCCCACAGTACAAAATGGAAGGAATGACAGAGTTAAAAAGGCAGTGAAGAAGAGCTGAATGAATATGGCATAAAACATAGTTAACTGTTTTCTATCAAATCTTTCATTAAAGTGTATTTTGCGGTTGTAAATTGTTTATCCATTCAATGTAAACCAGCTGATTCTGACGTAGAGAAAAGCAGCTTTCTGCCATTATGCCACATGTTACTAACATCAAGTTTTGCATTTTGTGTTGCAACATATTAAGAAGCTTCTGCAATACTGCTCACAGTCTGTGATGAAGGGGATTGGACATTTTACTTCAAATTAGTTGTAATTATTATTATTTATGCTTTTTTCAATGTAAATGATTGTAGTAGTTTTTTAAAGATCTTTTTATCTGCTTTAGCTTACTAGTAAATTAGTGTTCGATCAACTTCTGGATTTTTGACGCCTGGCAAGAATCGTGTCTGAAGAAACTAAAGCCAACTCACTAGGCAGTTTTTGGCTGCTTCATTTAAAAATGAAATAATTCTATACAATATATTTTGTGCTACAAGGTTTATGCTTATGTAGGAATAAAGTAAGTTAGATTGCCTAAAAAACTTTCATTGGAACAGAAAAACATCTAACGGCCTGTCTTCTGGAGCTTAAAGTACAATGGAAACATACAGACAGCATAATAAAAGGACAAAACAAAAATGTGTCAAAAATGTTCTCCAATTTGGTCAGATAACAGAAAGGACCAGGTACAGGATCCAGGGAGAAAAACACCCTCAAGTTTGTTTTAAACTTTTTTTTGAACTTCAAATGATCCATTTGAAAAGTATGTTTTATTAGAAAAAACAGAAGTTTCCCATCAACCTTTACAATTGAAGTGACAATCAAATCACTTTTAAGTTCAAACAAAATAGAAACATTTATTGGTTTTGTTAAATTCACTGAAAGTTTGGGTTTATAAAAACCAAAAATGGAGAAGAAAAGTCCCACCTTGAGCAGATGTATTGTTGGCCTTAAAAATCACATTTATGTAATTAAGATCCTGGTCCTGTCCCACAGTCATTTAGACTTTGAATAGAACAAAGAAAATTGTAGCAAACCAAACTAAACCACAGAGACTTTGGACAACAAAACCAAAGAAAAGTGCTCTTACGTATGTCCAGTTCTCCTTTTTGGGGGTACAGCTGAGTTACGTGTGACATCCTGTTACACATTTGAGTCATGGAAAAAAACAAGCAAATGCAGAAGAGACTGAAGCCGGAGCCAGGGTTGCATCAGTCTGGGCTCAGGATGCCCTTTCTCAGGACAAAGGAGCCAGTCAATAAGGAACTCCCATTAAGTGATTGTAGCTTAAAAACGCTGAATTCTTGTTGACAAACAGAAACAAACACATCACAGAACAGCGCCCTTTTTTAAACAAAAAATGTAATAAACAGGACTTGAGAAGCAGGAAAGAAGCTCTGAATGCAGGGGTGTCCAATTCCAGGCCTCACGGGCTGGTGTCCTATATGTTTTCCAATCAACCTGCCGTTGAAGCTCCTTATTAGCTAAACACACCTGATCCAGGTAAACAACAGCAGATGAGGCAGAGTTTCTGGAAAACCAGCAGGTTGCCGGGGCTTGAGGCCTGGACTGTCCCCTGAATGGATTAATACTTCCAAAAGTTTCCAACTATTAACATTTCAAAGAAGATTATATTTCTGTGTATAGATTTTTGTTCCACTTGGCTGTTTTACTTCTTTGAAAAGGCATTATAATGTATGAATTAAAGCTTGATTTTATAATGGCTACATAAACCTGTCAAGATCCATATTTAACAAGCAATCTGCCAAAAACTGACCAAGGCCAAACTTTATTTAGAGTGGCTTTTGTTGTGTAGTGGGACCTTGTTAATGTTTACAATGGATTTAACTGTTTATGTTTTTGCCCGTTTTAGTTAGTCCAATTTGTTTTAAAGTGTCCATATCAATCTTTTTTTAAGCGTTTCCTTTGACTACCAAACAACACTTTTTAAAAATGAAACTGTAGTTATTTTTGCGGCTCACTTTCCAACCCAGAAGTAAGACGATTCGATCTCTGAGGCCCCGCCTTTCTCTCCGTGTGGGTGCCGCCCATTTCATGACGTCATCCTAGAGCCGGCCTCTGCAGCATGTCTGTGTTTCGCCCACGAAGACAAACAGAATCCCAGCTTTTGCAAAGATGGATGTGCATATCGTGCATATAAAATGAAAGCATTTTCACCGCTAGCTTCATGGAAAAAGTGGGCTTCTGTGTTAGCATGGGGGGGGACCTGCTCACATTGTGTTTTTAGAGAAATACTCAGAAATGCGTGACTGGATCAAAATACCACTTTGGGGTGTTTTTCAAGATGAATTAACATTTTAATAGATTTAAACGCTCAACAAGTTAATTATGATAAAGACGCTTTAAAGTTCAGTACAAATGAACTTTGACCTGTTTGCTGAATTTTTGGGAGGGAAGTGGTTAAATTAGTTGGTCAACAGCTGTATGATGATGACAGATTAGTATTTTATTGTATTTTCTGGAACAGCTCAGAGTTTGTTCAGCAATATTGATATATACCAGAACTGCTGCACTTTAAGCTGTAAGGCTTCCTCTTTATAACATTAATACACTTCCTCATGACTCTCTTCCTCTCAGGTCTGATCAGATTTGTCAGTTTGAGTATTTCCTAATATCATTCAATTCAATTCAATTCAATTCAATTTTATTTGTATAGCCCAAAATCACAACAACAGTCGTCTCGATGGGCTTTGAAGTAAAACATGACTCAAAAGGATCATGAATACAAAGAGTCAATAGGAAAATACTAAAATAAACTAACAAACTGACTAAGCTATACTGGCATCCCTGCCCTTAGACCCCCCTTCGCGGTAAGGAAAAACTCCTAAAAAACCGGATTCCGGAAAAAAATGAAGAAACCTCAGGGGTGCCCACATGAAGGAGGGATCCTCCCCCAGGACGGACAGGCGATTTACCAGAACTCTTAGAGAAGAATTAACTTATCTAACTCTACATCTACATATTTAAAGTCCAGCAGATGAGCTTCATCCAGCCGAGGTTGGGGACAATCCGGGGCGCTTAAAATAATAGTTATTGTTATTTAGTTTAATTTAACATTAAGTTAAATAATCTCTGAATACTAACTAGTCTGACAATAAGCCTGTCCAAAGAGGAATGTTTTCAGTCTAACTTTGAATGTAGAAACTGAATCTGCCTCTCTTACATGAGCTGGGAGTTTATTCCATAAGACAGGGGCTTGGTGGCTAAACGCTCTACCTCCAACCGTACTTTTACTAATTCTAGGAATCACAAGCAGTCCTGCATTTTGCGAGCGAAGTGTTCTGATTGGATGGTAAGGGACTATGAGGTCATTAATATAGGACGGGGCCATTCCATGTAACGCCTTATAGGTTAACAGGAGGATCTTGAACTTAATTCTAGAATCAACTGGGAGCCAATGGAGCGAAACTAACACAGGAGTGATGTGATCTCTTCTGCTAGTTCCTGCTAACAATCTAGCTGCTGCGTTCTGAACAAGCTGGAGACTTCTTAACGAACTCTTAGGACACGCTGCTAACAAGGAGTTACAGTAATCCAGCCTCGACGTAACAAATGCGTGGATGAGTTTTTCAGCATCACTCTTAGAAAGTATATTTCTGATCTTAGCAATGTTCCGCAGGTGAAAAAATGCAGTTCTACACACCTGAGATATGTGAGCCTTAAATGATAAATCCTGGTCAAATAAAACCACAAGGTTTCTAACTGTGGAATTGGGGGCTATACTTACACCATCCAGGGAGACTATCTGAGCAGACAGGGCATCTCTCAGATTTTTAGGACCTAGTATAATAACCTCAGTTTTTTCTGGGTTCAAGAGGAGGTAATTAATTGTCATCCAGGTCTTGATGTCACTAATGCAGGCGTTCAGTTTCTCTATATTGTCATTCTGGTCAGGTTTCATGGATAAATACAACTGAGTATCGTCGGCATAACAATGAAAATTAATGCTGTGTTTCCTGATTATGTTTCCTAGGGGTAGCATATATAGCGTAAACAGGATGGGTCCTAAGACTGAGCCCTGTGGGACTCCGTAGTTAACTCGAGTGTACTGAGAGGAATGTCCATTTACATTAACAAACTGATACCTATCTGACAGATAGGATTTAAACCACTGGAGAGCAGATCCTCTGATCCCTATGTCATGCTCTAATCTATGGAGTAAAATATTGTGGTCGATTGTGTCAAAAGCTGCGCTGAGGTCTAACAGGACAAGAATAGAAAGTAGTCCCTTTTCTGAAGCCAATAACAAGTCATTAGAGACTCTACCTAGTGCGGTTTCCGTACTGTGGTGGGGTCTAAACCCCGACTGAAAGTCTTCAAAGTGGCTGTTGTCCTGTAGGTGGCAGTAAAGCTGCTTAACTACAACTCTTTCTAGGATTTTAGAAATAAAGGGCAGGTTTGATATCGGTCTATAGTTGGCCAAGATGTTAGGATCCAAACTGGGCTTTTTCAAAAGAGGTTTAACAACTGCGTATTTAAAAGACTGTGGCACGTAACCCGTTTCCAGAGAGGTATTTATCATTGTTAATATGGAATCATTAATTAGGGGAAAAGTTTCTTTAAAAAGTCTAGTGGGAATTGGGTCTAACAGACAAGTTGAGGATTTGGAGGACGTAATAATTGATGCCATTTCTAATTGATCCACAATAGTGAAGCAGTCTAATGTTACAGAGGTTTCTATGGATGCCTCCACTTCTACAGCTTCAGTCTGCTCTGGGCTGATAGAAGGAATAACTTGATTTAACTTATGTCTAATATTTGAGATTTTACTATCAAAAAATGTAAGAAAATCATCAGAGCTGAGAGAAACAGGAACATGTGGTTCTACTGAGCTCTGACTGCGAGTTAATTTAGCAACAGTGCTAAAAAGAAATCTAGGATTGTTTCCATTCTCTGATATTAAGGTTGAATAGTACTGGCTTCTAGCTCTACGCAGAGCTTTTTTATAATTTAATAGGCTATATTTCCAGATGTTCAGAGACTGCTCTGAACCGGAGCGGCGCCATTCTCTTTCTAACTTACGGGTTTCTTGTTTAAGAGAACGTGTTTCAGCGTTAAACCACGGTGCTACTCGGTTTTGTCTAACGAACTTAGGTTTCAGGGGGGCAACAACATCAAGTGTACTCCTGAGGGCTTGCAGGGCATCATTAACAAAGTGGTCATTTATATTAGGACTGATGCTATGGGAGCTGGACTCAGAGTATTTGCTCAGAATGTCACTAAGTACTGGCTGAACTGTGAGTTTAAACTCAGACACAGAACAGTCAGTTAAGGTTCTTCTAAGTTGTTTCTTATTCACTGGGGCAGTAGCATGTTCTAAAGTAAGCTGGAAGGTAATCATAAAGTGATCAGAAATGATGCAGATTTCAGGCTCCACAACCAAACCGTGCAGAAAAGCTCTTTTCACTTTTCATCTACAATACAGTAAATTAAATGTTCTAATAGGCTCTAAATGAAGGTGAATTTTCTAAAAATACATGATGTTTTCCAATCAAAAATCTCTTTCTCTCTTTCAGTTTCTCTGTTTTTTGCAGTAGAAATGCTGTATACATAGATTTTGTATCAGTTAATTTATATGTTTTATGTTTTAGCGAAACACTAGACAAAGACAATGAACAACAAACCAGCTAGATTCGTTGCAGATGTGATAATCTAACTTACTGCAGATGACCTTGAGAGGCAGACTGTCTCTATTATGCAACTACAATGGCATAAACTACTGAATATTAGGAAAGTCAAAAGACCCTTGTTTCATGAAAAAAAAAACGTATATTCTGTCTTCCAAGACAAATAATCTTAATAAAAATGTTAAAATTTGACCCAGTGGGTTCTCCGGGGTTAGTGACTAGAAGAATTCTTTTTAGGACAATTTTTCTTAAACAATTAGGAGATTTCCTGCTTATTTAAATTACATCTTTTGAATTAGAATAGTATTTGACTTATTTTAATGGGGTCTGTTTTTGCAGTGTATATCTGTGATCAATAGAAGGGTTTTCAGCGCTGACTAAGCAAAAGATGATAGTGATCAAAAGAAAGGAACTAGCAGAACCCCACTGAGTAAGGTTTACCATCTGTGTTGACCAGTTATATTCTAGGTTCTGCTTCATTGGGGGACGGGTTCCTGATTTACACTATAGATTAATAATACTCATCAACATTTGAACCCTCCAGGAAGAAGAGGCATTTCTCTGTTGAGATTCATGAACTTACTGAGGTCAAACACATTTTTATGCATCAATTTTTCATACCCAGTTATTCCCATACAGGGTCCCAGAGCTGCCAGTGCAGACCCAGCTACTGTCTGACAAAGGTGTGGTACACTCTACAGGTTTGCTAGTCCATCACAGGGCCACACAGAGACAAACAAACACATTCACAATAAAGGTTCAACTTAGACAATTAACCTTTGAAGGATGTCTTTGGACTTTGGGAGGAAGCCAGAGAGCACAGAGAAAACCCACACATGCACATGGAGAACAGGAGAACTCCACACAGACACGACCCAGACAAAAATATGACATGGCAGTGAGTCCGCTTAACCCTAGAACACTTTCACTATAAAAAAGTTACATCATCAGTTTTACCAGGGAAATTTTACCCAATACAATATACCCAACAAAAAGTACTTGTCATAAAAATAGATCAAAACATGACAACATGTGATACATTAGAGTGGTTTTCTTTTCAACTGTGGTATGTGTAACAAAAGGAAAAAGAAAAACAAAGGAAGTTCCTAAAAACATGCAAAAAAAATTACTGAAAAATTAGGAATCTGAAAACAAAACAAAACATAACAGAATGATACTAGAAACTTGGTATTTGCTCCTTGGAGACTTCCCTGAAGAAGGCACAGAGTCCTTGACACGCAACATATTGAAATTCATGTTTATAGTTTTACTCGGGTGAAAATCACCCAGCAATAGTGTTCTAGGGTTAAGCATTTCCGTTTCAGCTGAAACATAGTCTAGTGTTAGCAGTGTCAGCGGCAGCCCCTCAATGACTCCGCTGGAGTTTCTAAACTTTGTTTCATGGCAGGTTTGTACAAATGTACAACATTGTATTTTCAGACTTTCTTCAGAGCATATTACACCAGTTCTGGCTTCTGTGCACTGGCTGACTGTCCGTTTTAGAGTTCATTTTACAATTATTTTATTTGTTTCAAATCTTTAAATGGGCTGGCTCTGCCCTACCTCTCTGCTACAGCTGCATCCCCCTAATCCAGAAATCTGGGGTCGATCTTTGATACTGATTTGAATTTGGAGACATGTTAAATTGGTGGTCAAATCCTGTTTCTGGTGAATACATAGATTATGCAGGATAACCCCTCTCCTATCAATAAAATGTCGTTGTCATGGTTTGGGTTTCTTTCTATTAGTTTTTGCTTATGGTCTTGTTTGTCATGTTTGAGTTCTGTTTCCTGTTTTATTTTAAAAGGGTTCCTGTTTTGTCATGTTTTTGAGTTTTACTTCCTTTGTCCCAATCTGTCCTGATCATGTTCACCTGTGTCTTGTCTGTCCTGTCTGTATTTAAGTCTCGTCTCTTCCTTCCTCTTGTGCTGGTCCATTAACGTCATTAATGTCTTCCATGCTTCCATGCTTCCATGCTTCCATGCTTCCATGCTTCCATGCTTCCATGCTTCCATGCTTCCATGCTTCCATGCTTCCATGCTTCCATGCTTCCATGCTTCCATGCTTCCATGCTTCCATGCTTCCATGCTTCCATGCTTTCATGCTTTCATGCTATGCCACACCACACGCTCCCTACCTGACAGTCTTAAGATTGTGTTTCATGCTTTTTTTTTCCCGTTTGGAGTTTATACACACTCTGCTGTAAAATGCATGCATAGAGTGTGTTACAATAGTCCAGTTAGTCAAAATGCTGTCACTAGACTCCTAACCAAAGCCAAAATGAGAAACCATATCACTCCAGCATAGCGTCTTTGCACTGGCTCCCAGTCTGTTTTAGAATAGATTTAAAGATTTTATTGATTGTTTCAAAAGCATTCTTTGGTCTGGCCCCTAAATATATAGCCGATCTCCTCATTCCTTATGTACCTGGTTGCAATCTTAGATCTTTGGCAAAAGGCATTTTAACAATCCCCCAATCTAGATTGAAGACCAGGGGAAAAAGGGCCTTTGCTATATTGATTTTATTGATTTAATGGATTTGATTGATTTGAACCGCTATCACTGTTTTGTGTGTGTGCTGGGTTTTATTTTGTCGTATTGTAAATTGTTTTTAATCCTGATATTTTGTCTTATGTTAATTGTACAGCACTTTGTAATCTGGATTTCAAAAAGTGCTCTATAAATAAAGTTTATTATTATTAGTATTAATACTAGGATCAGCTGACCAGCTGCTCCCGGATGTGCCAAGGACATGGCGGAAACTCAGACGGGATAAGGTATTTGCCGTTGCTGGCCCTAGCTTGTGGAATGCACTGCCTATGCAGGTTAGCCAGGCTCTTAAAAACTTAAGTTAAAAACTCAGTATGAGTTGGTGATATTTTTTTTATTTTTAATACTTTTGTTGTTTATTTTGGTTTGTTGTTTTGTTTTTATCTTTCATTGTTAAGCACTTTGGTCAGCCTCTGCTGTTTATAAAAGCGCTTTATAAATAAAGTTGACTTGACTTTATTGACATGTGGTTCATAACTGAGGCAAGAAATCAACATGAAATAGAGCTTGGTGATGTGGCTAAATAATATAATCATAAAGCTGTTGTGGTAAAGTATACTGTGGCTGTTTACATAAATTATAACAGCTAGAACTAACCAGATTAATCCACTTTAGACAACCATTTGCTTTTAAAACGCAAAGCAAACATTTACAGCACATTTCAAGGATTTTGATTAAAACATTTTTATGACATAAACTTAACATAAACAATCAAATTCTGTTGGGAGTTGATGAATGCTAATTATTAGTTATGGTACCAAATTCCCGAAGGCACTGAAATAACAGTTTGGTTTGGTAGCTGCACCGTCGCAGATAAAGAGAGACTGCAGAGAGTCGTAGAAACGGCTCAGAAATTCATTGGGGGCCCTCTCCCCACCCTGACGGACATCTACTCCGCGCGCTGCATCACTAGGGCTCAAAACATCATCAATCACAGTTCACACCCCGGCTCAGACCTGTTCAACCTGCTGCCCTCTGGGAGGCGCTACAGAGGCATCAGAAGCAAAATGAACAGACTCATCCTCAATTCCAAAATGCACAGATAAAAATCCATATTTCTGTTCACAATGTCAACACTCTACCACATTGCTACCTCTTGCACATCTGACATGTTTACACACAATTTTGCACACAAATCTCGGACATTCTTCATTACTGTTTATATTTGTACACTTGTATTTACTGATCTATTTATTTAGTATTATATTTCGTTATTCCTTGCTATTCTTGCACTGTAATGGTGATGCTTCAATCTCATTGTATAACAGACAATGACAATAAAGCAAATCTAATCTAATCGAATCGAAAGAGAGTAAAAAGAAAATGTACAAGTGTTTCCAACACAAAAGTAACCAGAAAAACTTTCCTTAACACTATGAGACAATAGTATTGAAGTAACCTCTTAAAACAAACTTCTGTCTGCAGTGGTTGACCTCAGCACAACATTTGATAAACAGAAAAACTATGAATTCCTTTTGTCTTTTAGATTTTCAGGAACAAATGAAACAGGTCAGAACCTGTCCTCTGCACTCTAACAGGAAAAGCATCAAATATAAAATTCTCCAAAATGATTTGCAAATTGAAAAGAGCCGTACTTCCTCAAAAAGACGAAATAAACAGTGTTGGAAACCACATCTTTAAACTATAAGCAGATCTTCTGCAATTCTGTCTAAGCTGGTAGGAACCGTTACAGGGGAAGAAGAAGTTATTTATTCAGAGATCTGCTGATCTCCTTTATATTTAAAAATCAACTCTGGCTCCATTTAAGCTCATTCTGCTTTGATGAACAGCAGAATTTGTTGAAGGATGGAGGAGGAGATCCAATACTCCTCTGTGGTTTTCAAAGATGGAGCTTCAGCTCCGAGAAGTAAGTCTCCTGATTTGATTAATTTATACACGTTTATACTTTTAGAATTTTAACAGAGAAAAGAATTTTTTGTGTGTGTCTTTGGTCCATATGTCTTCTCTCTTTTTTAAGAAAAACAAAAAATAACAGTCAGGCATCCATTTAACAGATTTGTTTCATAGTTAATTACTACAATTCATATATGTAACATGTACGGTATATTTTGAAATTTGAAATTTTCAGTTTCAGAGTTTTAGAAATAAAGTGCTCATTGTCACTTTTGTAACTATTTTAGGTAGATTTGTGGGGGTTTTTTTGTTTTGTGTTTCACTTTTTGTAGGTTTTCCATTAATTTTTTTAGCTCATTTTTTATTAAAATCTGTATTTCAAATGTATTGTTACTCACATTTGAATATGTTCATCAATTAGTAATTGGTAAATGGCGTATACTTGTATTGTCGTGATTAAGGCTCATACTGCCATTGTTGTTGTTTTTTTGCCTGGAGGTAACTATCTGATTTAATCCATGTCATACTGTCAACCCATAACTTTTTTTTTTTTTTAACTTGTCCTGTCCAACAGCTGAGCAAACAGATGAGAGGTGAAGGCCTCTTGTGTCGAACATATTTAACTTTAACAACAGGGGTTATGAATCTCCTGACAAACCAGGTGTATATTTGAATAAACCCCTTTTGTAATTTAGGCCAATCTTTATACTAATTATAATTGTAACAATTTTATGTTGGACCGGACGGAAAAGAAAAGGAGAAAAGGAGAGGGAGGGATATCAGGGGGGGGGGGGGGGGATGAGGATGATGATGGAAGGCGGGGGGATGGGGGGGGGGTAAAATCATAAAGCAACAAGTTGCTGGATGTTAGAATCCTTCGGGCCAAGTTTAGGTAGAATTGGACAAAACACAACTGATGTTCAGAGACGCATACTTATGTATTCAGACTAACACATATGATACATTTCATTTAGTCACGCAAAACTATTTGTGCAACAGTGAGTTAGTACCTGTGCTCGAGTGAGTGTTTATGTTCTTCTGAAGTGGATGATACAATGTCAAAAGGAGGGAGAGTGCCCAGTCATCCCCACACCAAGACCCGCACAGCAGTAGATACAGAAAAAGATAACTCATAACTCAACCCATAACTCTTTATCATAAGGAAATAAATGTCCTGAACCACAGAGACAATGATGAAGTGTGGTTTGCTTGAGTGTCCAATATTATGGACAAGCCCCTGACTCATGTTACAATTAAGACCCAGAGAGAAGAAAGGCATGGTGAAGCGGTAATGATCGTAAGGTTGCACACCTATGTGTCGAAGTGTCCTTGGGCAAGGCACTGAACCCCACCTTGCCTCTGGTGGTATGTTGGCGCCAGTGTTCGGCTGCGGAGCCGCCACCAGTGTGTGAATGTGTGCAAATGGGTGAATGGGTTTGTGGCTGTGAAAGTGCTTTGGGTCTTAGAAAGAAGGTATAAAATCTCTATAAAAGTATACGCCATTGATCAAATAAATATTCATGAATTGGAGGGGCTGTAAAAAAGGGGGGCTTTTAATTAACTTTCAGGTGCATAACAAAGGGCAAAGGAGTGCAGTTAATTCAAGTTAAACAATAAAATTACATCATAAATTAGAACTATGAAGTTATTTATGAACCACTAAAATCAAATCAAGTCACAGATATTAAATCAATATTTCTTGAATTGTAAACAAAATGTTCTGTTTAAGAAAAAAAACTTTCTAAGCAGCAAATGAAAATCATATCTCATCTGTCATTATTTGTCTTTTAATGACAAACAAAACAAATATTGATACAACTAATTTGAGAGTGATGCTTGGATTTTGTCATGCAGATGATGCTGTTGTCCCGTTTAATTGGTTTTCTGTTCTGCAGACAATAAGGAGGAGCTTTCTGTTTATTCTTCTATAAAAATTAAAAAGCCTGTGACCGGTGCAACAGGTAAGTTAAAGCAGCAATTCCTAACAATGCCAATACCAATTGAAATGAAAGTAAAATGTCTTTCTGTCTTTGCTCAGAGCTCTTTTGTTATGCAGAGATCTTTTAGTTATCATGTATGTCCATAAAGAACACATAAAATGACATGAGGGTGTTAAACTAAAATCTTCTCAAAGTTATGCTCAAAGAAGTAAAGAAAAACATCAAATGAAGCACAAAGTACTTCAACTTTTGATTCAATTTTACTTTAAACTATCAGAGAATGTTTTGTTTCACTTTGGTCCAGTATAATAAGTTTAAATACAATTAAAGTTATGGCTTAATATTGACGAATAAGACTACATGGGAGGTTTTGGTCGATACAGTTTAAATAGTTCCATTCTTGAGGATGGGTTTTGTCTGATTCTTAGACCTATGAACAAGGATGAAATAAAAAGAAACTTCTGCTAATCATGGCTATTCTTCATACTTCTATCACACAGAGAACAAAGAGGATGACGTCATTTATCCTCAATGTGAACCGAAAAACAATCGTCCCTCTGCACCACGTGAGTTTAAACAATAAATTAAACAATAGGCATTTGACCTTGACATTTATTGATGCTGCTGCTTCTGTCTGTTGTGTTTGGAATCATAGTAATGAAAATGTCCAAATAGTCCATCTTCTCTCTTATTATAAGCTACAATGATTAAGCTGTACTCTAGAAATCTAGGGCTGTACGATATAGCATTTTTCATATCACAATATAGTTTTTCATATCAGGCAATAACGATAGATATCACAATATAAACCAAATAGCTATATTTGTCAATTTTGAACGTTGTGTGGCTCATAGAGAAATGTGTAACCATCAGCAGGTTGTTTAGATTTAAATAGTTATTTCCTGTCATACTTTAAACACAACCGATGCACTAAAGGAACATGATGCAACAGTTAAACTAGCTGGAGTCACTAACTAGCAGACTGCGGTCCGGATCGGGACTCCTGCAACTAATACAATGGGCGCCTCTTTTTTAAATGGTGCAGCTCTTGTAGTTGCAACCAACACATTCTCACTCACAACTCGTCATATGTGGGTGTATTTCCCTCCACGTCACTTTTTGACGTTTCTGTCGACGTGAAATGAGAAACTTTATTTCGGTTATGTTAAACAAACAAACTTAAAAACATCAGCATAAACATTGACACTGATCAATGTCAACATAAACATTGAAAAAAAAAATAATAATACATAAATAAAAATAACATAAACATTGAACAACATTAACTGAAAAAGGTGTTGGGTGAAGCCAAGGCTTATTTCCCCAACCCTGAATACAAACATCACTTCTACCTACAATTTGTTAGAACCTTAAATCAGAAAAGAAAAAAAAGAAGAGGAAAAAAAAAACAAAAAACAAAACAAACACTTCTCAAAATGACCTCACAACCACCAAAGTCTCTCAGTCCAGAAGGTATTTTTGAAACATTTTAACTTTATACATTTTCTTAAAGTGCAGTATGGATTTTGCATTTTTCAGTTCGTCTGGTAATAAATTCCACATGTTGACCCCCTGAACAAAAATACTATTCCTTAATGCATTAGTTCTGACCATTTTCTTTTTAAACACATCTTTACCTCGAAAATCATAATTATCAACCTTTATTTCGAACAAACTCAGTATTGTGGCGGGTACACATTGTTTTTTAACTTTAAACATAAAAATTCCAGTACTAAGATCTACTAAATCAAAAAATTCAATTGCCCTTAATTTAGGAAATATTTGTTTTGTGGATTGATTGTATGAAGAGTGGTTTACAATTCTAATTGCTTTTTTTTGCAGAATAAAAATAGGTTTTGTATTTGACTTATAACTGTGCCCCCAGATTTCTAAACAATAGGTCAAATAAGGAATTATGAGGAAACAATATAGAATATACAATGTAGCTGTGTTTAAAAAATATTTGACTTTATGTAGGATGGCTAATGATTTGGACAATTTAGAGAGAACATATGTTATGTGTGGTTCCCATGATAATGTATGATTTAAAATTACTCCGAGAAATTTTATTTCATTTACTCTTTCAAGAATATATAGGACAAACATACATTTTCTTTGAAGACACATTTTTCAACACTGCAAACACAGGCAAGTGATCAGTAATATCACAAAACAAAAGGCCTCCCAAAATTTCTTTATCAGTTCTATTTGTGAATATGTTATCTAGCAACGTTGCTGATTCTGTGGTTATACGTGTTGGCTTATTAATTATTGGGCATAAACAGTTGCCATACATTGAGTTGATAAACTCCCTTGTTTGACGTGCTGCCTGTTCCCATTAAATCAGTGCCAGTCCACGGTCCGAGGGCCACAGACAGGAAAAAGATGCATTTGCTTACTTTGATTATTTCCGCTTTTTTATTTTCTGATTCAGAAGGAAGTTTTCTTTTTGAAAAACTACTGGATTCCGTTCACCAAATCCGCATGTCTCGCCTTGTCGCATCACATAAAGCGGCTGCTCACTCGGAGCGCTAACTAAGTTATAAGCCCAAAGCTAAAAGTTAACAAAAGCCAAACAAAAAGACATGTTTGAAAAGTTTCCTTGGAGAGAAAAGATCTAGGAAGGAAACAGAAGAAGAGCTAGAACTTTAAAGAAACATAAAGCTGATGTCTAAAGACAAAACAAAGAGTTTTCAAAAAGTTAGACTTAGACAATTACTTAATTTGACAATTAAATTGAATTACCTGAAATGCTTTTTCATTTTCACAATGTAACTGTATTAACTGACTCAAAAAGAAAATTGAAAATCAATCCTCCAAAATGCTTTTTCCTTTTCTACTCAAATAACGCTCATTCTGTGACATAATTAAAGCGAAAAAGCAAAGAGGGCATTGCATTTTCGTTTTTCACAACCACCGTGCTAAAAGTGTCGCACAATTCATTTCCAGTCAGCATTTTCGGGGGGGGGGGGGAGGGATGACGTCTGTGCTCACTCTTCTTCTGCGTTGTAAGTCCTACCAACAAACTGGAAAGGTTTAGCATAAAATCTGTGCTAGATCTGTTGAGGGAGGTTGCAGCTGTCCTCGAACAGCAAAATCAGCAGGAGACAATCCTCTAATTGTGCTTTTTGTACTTTTGTTTTATATTATTATTACTGATTGTAGTTATTATACATCATTGACTTTAAAGCTGCAGCGCTCTCAGGAAGGAAGGGGGGGGATTCAGCACAACATCTGACAGGTCACAGTTTTTGTTGTCTGCTCTGTAATGCTACAAGGACTGCTAAAACACGGTTGATTACATTTTATTATTATATTTAGAAAAAACAGTTTTTTAATTAATGTCCTATGAATTAATCTTGTTTTATTCATCCACCACATCCTAAATTTTGGTCTGTGAAAATACTGTCCAACTGTTTACATATAGGCAGCACACAGAACAGCTCGTTAGCATAGAATTTGTCTGTTGCTAGGCAACAGCGCTGTCTCCAAATTTACACTTGTTTCTAGTGCTGCTGTGGGTCCAGCGGGTTTTATTCTTAAGTTATGACTGCATGTTGTTAAAAATCACTGCATGTTCTGTCGCTAAACGCTACACATAGGTGAAGTGACCACGGGGCTGGAGGGTGTCTTAAGTGTGCTTGTTCACGTCGTGTTCAGATGGTAGACGAGGAGAGGATAAAAGAAATTCACAAAAAGGAGAGCTAATAAGTCAGGGTTAATGGCCAACAAAGTATGCATTATCAATTTTTACGCACGCTGTAGAAGCCTGAACCGTCCGACGCGAATCGGACAGTTTAGGGTCTTCCTTACTTCCAGGAAGTAAGTAAAAACATAATACACATAATGAAAACATAATAAATATAAGACATGGTAAAAGCCCAAAGGTTTTCTTATAAACCAGCTGTGTTAAATAAACAAAGATCTCTTCTCTCATTCTGTTCCTTTTTTTTCTACAGCAAACCAGAACGAAGCAGTTTATTCTGACATTAAAAAAGGGAAGAAAAAGATAAAAAAAGAGAAGGTACCAGGTAAGTCATGTAATTGTTTTTAAATGGCATGCATTTTATCATTAATTAGACAAATTCTGACTTCACAATGAAAAGACTAAATATAGAATTGCTCAGTTAAGATAAATATTTTTTTTGAGTGCAGTCAACCTAAAAATAACACATAGTTATCAGACATTTATTTTACTTTCATTCAAATTAATTCAATGAAGTAGGTGTGTCCAAAAACATGCTTCATAGGTTAATTGGCAATTCTAAATTGTCCCTAGGTGTGAGTGTGAGAGTGAATGGGTGTGTGATTGTGGACATTCTACCCTGTGACAGACTAGTGACCTGTCCAGGTTGTCCCCTGCCTTCGCTCACAAGTGGCCGGGATAGGCTTCGGCAGCCCCGTGACCCCGAAAGGGAATAAAACGGTATAGAAAATGAATAAATGAATGAAGTAGGTGTAACTTTGGTGCTGCTGTTAGATCGGCAGCGCAAAGAATTGTGGGATACCATTCCCTTTGTCTGTCTGGACGGATTTGGGTACAAATGTAGTTTTTTGTCTAAATGTGTTTAGTTGTAGCTGCTTTACTGTGCTTTGCCGAGTTATTTTACCCTATTATGTTTAATTCTTTCTACACCATGAGTGGGAATATGATGAGTTTATTTAGCACCTCTAGTGCATTAGAATTGTATTGTAACTGAAGTTACAGTCAGAGTCACAATAATTAAATGCATGGTATATAGTGTAAATCCACACTGCATCATTTATTTTAATTTTATAAAAATAAGAAAATCTGCAGCCTCTAACTTAGACGTATGGGAGTTCAAGAGGTAAAATAAATTATTATGGAAAAACATTTAATTCAATTGAATTAAAATGACATTTAGTTAGATAAATATGTACATTTGAATTGTAAAAACAACTATTGAGTTGGATAGACATAAGAAATTAGATTGAATAAATGTAACTCAATTACTTGTTACCAATTGAAACAATTCATTTAAGTTTTATAAGTTGTATATATATACATCACAATGTAATTGGAAATGAGATAGAAACTCTTGTGTTTACTCTGTCCGTTATTTTTCTACAAGCAGAAACTCTTTCTTTTGCTGATGCAGCCATATTACTTTTTTTGATGGACGTATAATCTTCATATGCCGTCATTAAAATCTCCAACTCCGTCTCACTGAAGTATAATGCTCTCTTTTGTTCTCCACGCGTTTCCATGGTGACTCAGGAAATTGGCGATCCATTGAGAATGCCTATATGTACTTGCCGTGCACGTGCATTAACCCAGGGTTACCAAGTCGAGCGTAATTACGCTAACTCACATCCGGTCTTTTGGAACCGATATACCCAGAGTAAGCAAGTTCAGGCGGACTTCAGCCAGAGTTAAGGGTTAAAGTCAGGGTAGTTTAATCTTGACTTACCCTGGAATTGACAACAAAACTGTCAGTCTAAGCGAGCTGCAGATCAGACTGTTGCTGAGGCAAAAACTTGGTCCTGGGAGAAGTTCGATGAGACCTTTAAGAAGGGCTATTGGTTGGCCTTGAAAAGATTATGGCCAATCGTCTGGCACCTCAGAAGGGGAAAGAAGTTCTCTGCAGGCACCATTTTCAGTGCAGGTGGGGAGCTGTTGACTTCGACTGGGGACATCGGTGGGCGGTGGAAGGAATTCTTGGAGGATCTCCTAAAATCCCACAGACACGGCTTCTTTTGAAGAAGCAGAGAATGAGGACTTTGGGGTGAGGCTGCCTATTACCCAAGCTGAAGTCAATGAGCTCCTCAGTGACAAGGCTCCGGGAGTGGACAAAGTCCGCCCTGAGAACCTCAAGTCTCTGGATGCTGTGGGAGTGTCTTGGCTGACACGTCTCTGTGGTATTGCGTGGCAGTCAGGAACTGTCCAGTGGACAGGCAGACAACGGTAGTGGTTCCCCTTTTTAAGAAGGGGGACCGGAGGGTGTGTTCCAACTACTGTGGAATCTCACTCCTCAGTCTTCCAGGAAAAGTCTATGTCAGGGTACTGGAGAGGATAGTCTGTCTGATATTCGAACCTTAGATCCAGGAATAACAGTGCGGTTTCCGTCCTGGTCATGGAACAGTGGACCAGCTCTACACTTTCTTTAGGGTGTTGGAGGGTTTGTGGGAGTTCACTCATCCAGTCTATTGGGCGTTCTATTGCATCCCCCATGGTATCCTGTGGAGGGTGCCTTACTGAGGGCTGTCTGGTGTCTGGACGACGGGAGCAAGGGCTGGGTTCGTTTAGCCGGCTGTAAGTCAGACCTGTTCCTGGTGCATGTTGGACTCCGGCAGGGCTGCCCTTTATCACCGGCTCTGTTCATAGTTTTTATGGACAGAATTTCTAGGCACAGCCAGCGGCCGGAAGGAGTTTGGTTTGGTGACCACTCGATTTCCTCTCTGCTCTTTGCAAATGATGCAGTCCTATTGGTTTCATCAAGCCGGGACCTCCAGCGTGCATTAGGGCAGTTTGTGGCCAAGTATGAAGTGCCTGAGATGAGGGTCAGCACTGCTAAATTTGAGGCCATGGTTCTCAACCGGACAAACGTAGTTTGCCATCTCTCAGTGGGTGAAGTGTCCCTGCCCCAGGTGGAGGTGTTTAAATATCTTGGAGTCATGTAATTGTTTTTAAATGTAATGTATTTTAACATTAATTAGACAAATTCTGACTTCACAATGAAAAGACTGAATATGGAGTCATTTTTTTATGTGTTTTGCCATCCTAACTCAGTTTCAACAGAAACCAAACAAATGTTGGTCTCATCTACGGTTTACTGGTGAACCTGTTTGATTGTTGGTTTAAAGATCATACATTTGTTTTAACACAAACTGAAGATCTGCTGTTTTCCTAGTTATGACACTCAATGGAGGAGATAAGTATTTGATCCCTTGATGACGTTATAGGTTTACCCACCTAAAAAAGAAATTGTCAGTCTGTCATTCTAATGGTATGATCATTTGAGCAGTTAGAGACAGATAATCACCAAAAGAAAATACAGAAATTGACTTTAAAATCTAAATACATTTATTTGCAATTCATTGAAGGAAATAGGTATTCAATCCCAGTAATCATTAAGAGTTCTAGTTTACACAGACTAGTTAGTCTCTTAATCAACTGTCACCTGCCTTGAAGACACCTGTTTAAACCTGTTAAAAAGACACCTGTCAATTCAGTTAATCAGTCAGACTTCAAACTCTCCAACATGGGAAAGACTAAAGAGACTAAAGAGCTTTCAGTGGATTTAAGGGGGAGGATTGTAGATCTGCACAAGATTAGAATTGACATCAAAACCATCAGCAAGAACCTAGGGTTAAGGTGACAACCATTGGTGCAATTGTGCCAGAATGCAAGACAATGATCAAACAAGTTCTCACCTGGTGGGGTTTCCATGATCACGAGAACATTGAGAAATTGGCCAGAAAAACACGACAAGAGTTAATGATGATCTCAAAGTAGCTGGAACCACAGTCAGCTAAAAATCCATTGGAGATGTTACGCTTTGATGGTTTAACATCTTGCAAAGTAGCCCTGCTTAAGAAAGCACATGTGCTCACCCACTCGCAGTTTAACAATGAATACATTCATGATTTAGAAAGTGACTGGGAGAAGGTGCTGTGGTTGGATCATACCAAAATGGAGCTCTTTGGGATCAACTCAACCTGTCTTATTTAGAGGAAGAGAAATGTTGCCTATGACCAAGAGAACACCGTCCCCGCAGGCAAGCATGGAGGTGGAAGCATTATTGTTTTGGGAAGGGGGGGGGGGTCTGCAAATGGCTACTTCTCCATGTGGATGGGAGGATGGACAGAGATCTGTATCATCAAATCCTGAGTAATAACCTTGCTCCCTTCATCAGGTTTAAATGGGTGGTGGATGGGTCTTCCAACAATTTAATTCAATTCATTAATTTTATTTGTATAGCCCAAAATCCCAACAACAGTTGTCTCAGTGGGCTCCATGCCGGTAATTGTTAAGTAAACATAAAATCAAAAGGATTATGAATACATAGAATTCAATAGGAACATTTTAAACTGAACTAACTCAACGAACTAAACCAAACAGGACATCCCTGCCCCAAGTCCCTCCTTTGCAGTAGGGAAAAACTCCTTAAAAAAACAGATTCCGGAAAAAAAGGAGAAACCTCAGTGGTGTCTATATGAAGTAGGGACTCCCCCCCAGGATGTTCAGGCAATGTACCATCACTGGCACCTGTTGCCCAACACCAGGATCATGGCGTGCCTTTAGATTCCTCAGCTCATGCTAATAATGTCATTCTTTATGAACTATTGTAGACATTTTGATGACGTGTCTTTATTTTGCATCAATGTTTTCTTTGTCTGCCTGTGGTTTAGTTGGTGTCAGTATTTGACAGAAAGACAGCCAGTAATGCAGGAAAACAGTTGCACTTTATGACATCATAAGAAAAATAATCAGCACAAGTTCAGCACAGTTTTTCAGACTAAAAACGTTAAATATATTGGTGCTGGTATGTTAATGTTTCAGATCAATTTACATTTAATATTATTTATTGATTGAATTCTTTTTCTCAGCATCAAATGGTTCAGTTGGTCAAAATGTTTCTAGTTTAAATAAGGAATGACAGATCTTTTTATTTCAGGCACTTTAAGTTTCTTTTCTGTTTCAGACTATAACAGGATTTCTGTGGCTAAATAAATGTAATATTTGTTGAAAGTGGTTTTATATTGATTTTTTCTTTTGTTAATGATAAAAGATACAATTTTAGGCATACTTACACAATTTGTATAGACACTAACCTAATACACTGGCACCACGCGGGTGTTAGGGGGTGTTATGGGGGGTAGGGGGCGCGAAACATTTTTTTTTTCCTAGGGGGGGCATGGCAAAAATAATTGAGAAGCACTGCTATACAGAAACGACAGCCCCCTCTGTGAAACTCTTGAAGTTTGCAGACAACACCACAGTCATTGGGCTCACCCGGGATGGTGATGAGACTGCATACAGAGGAGAAGTGGAGTGGCTAGTCCTCTGGTGCAGCCAGAACCACCTGAAGATGAACCCACTTAAAATGACGGAGATGACAGTGGACTTCAGGAGGAACACCCCCCCCCCAATTCTCAACAGCACTGTCCCCTCAACAGACTCACACAGGTTCCTGGGGTCCACCATCTCACAGGACCTTTAAGTGGACCTCTCACATTGACTCACTCCAGAAAAAGGCTCAGCAGAGGTTGTACTTCCTGTGACAAGTTCAACCTGCCTCAGGAGCTGCTGATCATCTTCTACACGGCAATAATCCAGTGTGTCCTGACCACATCCATCATGGTCTGGTTTGGATCAGAAACAAGACACAACAGAAACAGTCCACTCTTCCCTCCATTCAGGACCTGTACCGGTCCAGGGTCAGGAATCAGGCTGGCAGAATGCAAAGGACACCTCTCATCACGGACACTGCCTTTTCAGCCTTCTCCTATCAGGGCGGCACTTTAGGACTATGTGCACCCAAACCACTCGCCACAAGGACAGCTTCTTCCCCCGAGCCGTCACTCTGATGAGCTCCAGACTGCAGACCACTCAAGAACTACTGTTGCATTTTTACTGTTGCATTTTTATTTAGTTATGTTTAAATATTTCTACATCTACCTCATGGTACTTTCTTTAATTATTTATCCTCTCTTGTCTTACTTCTTTACACTTTTTTATATCTTTCTATTTTGTTTCTTAATTGTTTCCTCTTTTTCTGTCTTGTAGCAAAGACGAACCCAGAAACTGATTTTGAATCAAAAAGTGAAGAAACTACACAAACTGCTGTGATAAGTAAGTATTTCTGATCATCTTAGTGACCATTCAAGCATTTACTTTAACTGATGATACCAGTCCTATGAATTTGAAAACAAAATGGTTTGATGACAGAATTTTAAAACTAGCCATCTGCTGAAAAAATGTAGCCTCAAAAGACTTGCAGGACTCCCGTGGTAAACGAGAATCTCCTCAAGTTTCCACTAGTGATGCAGAATTGAAAAATATCCACAACCATTCAACAATCTCTCTGGATTGTCTGAGAGATTAGTTTCCCCATCTGTAGAAATCTAAAACACAGCTGTTGTCGGCACACCTTTGAGACAGGGCATCGTTTTTATTTAGGATTAAATTTCTGGACCACTTCAGTAGGACACTTGCTGATGCATCAAGATGAACATAAAGGAAGGTTAGCAAATAAATGTGATGGGTTATAATCTAAAGGTTATTGATGTTACACCCTTCTACCTAAATACATATTAAAGAAACATTACAAAATTTACGATTATCCACTTTTGGCAAGAGTTCTTGTTATCCTGCAACCATTTGAGAAATGCTCATGTGTTGTTCAGCTCTACCACATAGGAGACAGTTTCTCCATTTTACAGATGATATGCTCTTCTTTCATCTGGACAATGTGGCACCTTCCAGTGAGTCCAATCCAGGAGAATTCAAAGCAAAATGTTTGCAGTCAAGGTTGAAAAGTTTCCCAGGTGTTGGAAAGTTAAACCCTTTTGAACCACCCCCAGTGTCTTATAGGGTCTTGTAAATACATATTGAAAAAAGCATTTCTGTAAGGAAAACAAAAGAGTCCGATGTCATGGGTGACAAAGAAAACCTGAGCCAGAAGCTTTTTGTTGTACAATCACACAGCATTCAAAGAAAAAACTTTGTATTCTTTCAGTATGAACTAAGACTTTACAAAAATACATTTTACCGTTATTGCTAATTTTGGTTCTATTTTCTTAAACCAAGCAGAAGTCCAAGCATCTGGCAGCAGGTCTCGTCTCTTGCTGGTGGGTTTGGGGATAATTTGTTTCATCTTGTGTGCCATCATCATCATCAGCGTCAGTTATTGTAAGTTCAAACACATAATTTTTTTGGGATGTATTTATTTTTTACATGCAACTGTTTAGTACTAAAATAAATGTTTTTGTGTAACTGGCTTAAGCCTAAGAAACAACTGCCCTCATGGTTAGAAAAATGGGAGAAAAATAGAAAAACCTGTAAAGGGCTCGCAGGTGACCCACACCTATTAGCAAGGTAGTAGACTTCTGAGTGAACTCAAGGAAAGAAAATTTCATGCACATTTCTACAGGCATGCTCCATGCAACAGGTCATAGCAAACAGACAATAAACAATGGTAAGTAAAGGGTGAAATAGGTAAGACACAGACGCGTTTCAGAGTTTTCATTTTTTTAATTCTCCCAAATCCTGCATACTGCGCAAGGGGACATTGAGTAATGCTCAGGTAATAATTGCGTGCTATGTGGGCGCTCCTTTCATGAAGCCTAACTGTAAGAAAGTAGACTGAGTATAGCTTGTGTGGTCATACAGGTCTCATATAAACAACTATGCAGCATTCACACACAGTCAGAAAGGGCCAGTGCGGTTGCACCTCACTAATGACTTGAGTGTGGTGTAGAAGCACCAAACGACAGCATCACCCATACATCGTAATTAGTCTTACAAATGCCTCACAATACAATTACTACACACACACACCCACACCCACACACACACAACAATTATATGTTACATTTTTATGAGACTCCTTATCCTTAACCAGACTCCTTAAGGTATCTGTATAAGACGAGCCTGTGGCTGTTCCTCTCTTCAACCCTCCACAGGCCCAGACAACCAAAGAACCTGCAGAACCCATATTGGTCAAGCCCCTGTGTGGATCAACCTCCAGGTGCATGTGGGGAAAAAAAAAGCCTAAACAACTATACACATATATAATTAAACAACTATACATTCCGCAACTAAGTTATTATTGGGTATAATTGACTAGTACCGGGTTGAACCCTTCTCGCCTTCAGAACTGCCGTTATCCTTGGTGGCATAGATTCAAAAGGTACTGGAAACATTCTTCAGAGAGTTTGGTCCATATTGCACACATAACAGCATCACACAGTTGCTGTAGATTTGTTAGCTTCACATCCATGATGACCATCTCCCGTTCCACCACATCCCAAAGGTGCTCTATAGCAGGGGTCACCAACCCTGTGCCCGCGGGCGCAGCACCCCTTGTGGCGCCCGCAGGGAATGCACCCAAAAAAACTTTTTTTTTAAATTTATTTTATTTTTATTTTTTTTATTGAAGCAAATATTCAACAAACAATCATGGCATGTCTGTCAATGACAACTATATCAATTCTGAGATAAAGGTAGACAAAAAATAAAAATAAGGAAATAAATATAAAAATAAGGGTCTATTCCAAAAGTTTAAATAGATCAAATAAATTACAAAATGTCTGGGCATTCTTATGATTCATGTAATGTAAAGATTTAGAGATTAGGTTGAGACTGTTGAGTAATCCATTAATGCCAGGTTTCACCTTTAAGAATTCACAAGTATGAATGAAATGCTTTACAATCAATACATTAATCAGAAAGTCCAGATTTTTGTCAATTAATTGTAATGGAATTTTATTGTATTCCAATTTAAAGGGTTAATGATGATATTTTGGGATTGGAGCCAATTATGAAAAGAAGACCAAAACTCTTTTACATGAAAACATTCAAAGAAAAGATGTTCTTCAGTTTCTACATCATTTCCACAAAATACACAAAGATCACTATCCCAGTTAAAGCCAGAATCTAAAAAATGATTGGAAGGGTAAATATCATTTAACGGGAATGCTCCATAAATAGCACTGCTCATATAGCAAATCAATATATAGTGGCAATCTGGGGGTTAGCCCCGCCTTCAGCTTTGAACACTCATGGGAAGTGGGGAATCTTGGTTGTATGAAATCGCTCACCGTAACTGAGGAAGCTGTGAGTAGAAGTGAAGTTAATGCTGTTTGGCTAGTGGTGGGTGTGTACAAAATAAACGGACTGATATGATTGTCTGCTAACTTATGTGAGAGTCATTCTTGACAAACCGGTTCTGTGCTTTGCATGGGGCACGGGGAGCAGATTCAGACATGTCCAGTGGGGCCGCCACCAAGTAAGAGGATAGTGCAGGGGTGTCCAATTCCAGGCCTAAAGGGCCGGTGTCCTACATGTTTTCCATTCAACTTGGCCTTGAAGCTCCTTATTGGCTAAACACACCTGATCCAGGTAATCAACACAGGATCAAAGACACACACAGGACATCACACACAGGACCAGAGACACACTCAGGTCCAAAGACACACACACAGGACCAGAGACACACTCAGGACCAAAGACACACACACAGGACCAAAGACACACACACAGGACTAAAGACACAAACACAGGACCAGAGACACACACAGGACCAGGGACACACACAGGACCAGAGACACACACAAGACCAAGGACTCACACAGGACCAAAGACACACACACAGGACCAAAGACACATACAGGACCAAGGACACACACAGGACCAAAGAATCACACACAGGACCAGAGACACAAACACAGGAATAAAGACACAAACACAGGACCAGAGACATACACAGGAACAGAGACACAAACACAGGACCAGAGACACACACAGGACCAAACACACACACAGGACCAAAGACACACACACAGGACTAAAGACACAAACACAGGACCAGAGACACACACAGGACCAAGGACTCACACAGGACCAAAGACTCACACGAAGGACCAGAGACACACACAGGACCAAGGACACTCACAGGAACAGAGACACAAACACAGGACCAGAGACACACACAGGACCAAACACACACACAGGACCAAAGACACACACACAGGACAAAAGACACACACACAGGACCAAAGACACAAACACAGGACCAGAGACACACACAGGACCAAGGACTCACACAGGACCAAAGACTCACACACAGGACCAGAGACACACACAGGACCAAGGACACACACAGGACCAAAGACTCACACACCGGAACAAAGACACAAACGCAGGACCAGAGACACACATGAGACCAGAAACACACACAGGAACAGAGACACAAACACAGGACCAGAGACACACACAGGACCAAACACACACACAGGACCAAAGACACACACACAGGACCAAAGACACAAACACAGGACCAGAGACACACACAGGACCAAGGACTGACACAGGACCAAAGACTCACACACAGGACCAGAGACACACAGAGGACCAAGGACACACACAGGACCAAAGACTCACACACGGGAACAAAGACACAAACGCAGGACCAGAGACACACACAAGAACAGAGACACACACAGGACCATAGACACACACAGCATCCAGGACTCACACAGGACAAAAGACACACACAGGACCAAGGACTAACACAGGACCAAAGACACACACAGGTCCAAAGTCACACACAGGACCAAAGACACACACAGGACCAAAGAGACACACACAGGACCAGAGACACACACAGGACCAAGGACTCGCACAGGACCAAAGACTCACACAGGACCAAAGACTCACACACAGGACCAGAGACACACACAGGACCAAAGACTCACACACAGGAACAAAGACACAAACACAGGACCATAGACACACACAGGAACAGAGACACAAACAGAGGACCATAGACACAAACACAGGACCATAGACACACACAGGACCAAAGACACACACAGGACAAAAGACACAAACACAGGACCAGAGACACACACAGAACATCACACACCAAGCAGAAAAGAACTTATTGCTAAAAATGATGTCAGGAATTCAGCTCTAATAATTTGATTATTTACAAATTTTTTACTAATTAATATATTGTTTTGACTTTGTCTGTTCATATTTGCATCATTTGACAGAGTATATTTACTATTCTGGATTAATCTTTCTATCTTTTTATTCACATTTAAGTTAAGGTAAAGTTTTAAAGTTTTAAAAGTTTAGCTTTATTGTGTTCAATAAATGTTTATCTTGTTCGGCCCGCAACCTAAAGTGTGTTTTGGATTTAGGCCCCCTCTGCAACTGAGTTTGACCCCCCTCTGTAATACGAGTCTAGAAAATTCATGCATGTTTTTGTGTAAAATGAGTAAATAAAAATAGGGCACACAAAAGGATGTCCTCAAATTGTGCTTGTGTGTGTGTGTGGGGGGGGGCTAGGAGGTTTCTAGTAAACGGGTCCTGTGGCGCCCTTCATACCACTTAGTGCCCATGAAATAGCCCTCAGTCTCAAAAAGGTTGGTGACCCCTGCTCTATAGGGTTAAGATCTGGTGACTGTGGAGGTCATTTGAGGTTAGTGAACTCATTGTTACATTCAAGAAACCAGTCTGAGATGACTGGAGTGGCAGCCGGTGTGTTCTTCTGCTGCTGTAGCCCATCTGCCTTAAGGTTAGACCTGTTGTCTACGGTGGCCGACAGGGCTCACACTACATACAAAAGAAACAATGCAACGAAATTACCCGCAGCACAACAACATAACCTCATCAATAGCATTAACCTTAGCACAACGGAAATTAGGCCTTTTTTTTTTCCTACCTGTGAAGAAAATAATTCAGTTTCAAACTATTCGGCGCTCCTGAGAGCTATGTGATATTTGGAAAAGATTAGGGTGTTTTCTTACTAGATAACGTAATTTCTTACAAATATATGTTTGTCTAAATATATAAATTTACCCAGCTCTCCACATAGTGACATCGGCATCTAATGCTCTTTGTCTATTTTTAAATTATGACTTTTAAGTCGTAAATTTATGAGAAAAAAGCTCTTAAATTTACAAGTTTTTATCTCATTAAATTACGACCTAAAATCTCCTAAATTTACGAGAAAAAAGTAATAGATTAACCAGGAAAAAACACCAAAGTTTTCAGTTTATCGGAGTCTACCTTTTGTGAAGCTTTATTTCCGAATAGGTTTAAAAAAACAAACAAATTCGGAACCTTTTGGCGACTAAAAATCAGCATTTGTAAAGCAGAGTTTCATATCTAAAATAAGGAGCTCAGAGACACGTTTGGGTGTAGAGGACCACTGCAGCCTTTATTCTCCGTTTCATTCATATAACCTGAAGTTAATCTGTCACCTTATGTCATGAACCTGTCATCCAAACACCAATGTGGAAGTAAACAGTGTTACATACGCCCCCTCCTCCAGATGAAATGTCCCGTTTTAACACAAAACAATAAGGAGGAATGAAAAATAGTCTGTTAATTAGCATTAGAACCTTGAAAATGCAGAAAAGTACTCCTCCTCAGACGGAAGCATCACACAAACGTAGAGACCAGGGGCCTCATTTATAAAACCTTGCGTAGGATTTGCGTCAGAAGTGGCGTACGGATGAAACATAGGACGTGCGTACGCACAGAAATATTCTGATTTATAAAACCGTGCGCACGCACATCCTACGCATCCTTCCCTTAATAAATCACAACCAATTCTAAATGCTGCGCAGCTTTTGCGGCTTCATGACACGCCCATAGTTGCCCATAAATAGTCAGTGAAACGCCCACAAATGAATATTCATTGATGGCAAAACCACAGCAAACACCGAGAGAAAATCAAAAAAACTAAACTTCACTCAATGTGACGTAGAAGTTATCGTTGGCGAGTTGGAAAAGAGGAGAAAATGTTGTTTGGAGGGCACAGTGTGGGCATTACTAATGTCAAAAAGGCACGTGAGTGGCAAACGGTGGCAGATGCCGTAAATGCTGTAGCCTCTTGGACCGTGGCCGAAATAAAAAAGAAAAGGTTGGACATCAAAGTCGAGGCAAATAAACGTCTGGCGCTGCATCACCAGAGTGTGTCTGCCACGGGGGGTGGGGGGGTTGACAGGGGACACCGGAGCTGACCCCTCTTGATGAGAGAGTGGCGGCAAATATTGGGGAATCCCTTTTACGTGGAGTGGTGACTGACGGCTGGAGGAAGTGGGAACCGGCTCATAAGCCACTCGTCCTGATGCGTTCACTCTGAATTCTTCCATTTGCCACATCTTCTAAGATCCAAGATCAGCCATTGTGCGTCATTACGCATTGTGATGGGGCATTTTATTTCCATCCATTTAATTGCATCTGACAAGCTGCAGATGTCGGTAATAATCCACGTAAAAATGGGAAATTGTTCAGCGCAAATGTAATTTCGTGTTGCTTTCTGAATGGTTGAGACATACGCCAAACATTGTTTTATCAAAAATAAAACAAACTAAAGGCATGAATACCATAATTCCATAGCTTACAAAGAAATGTATTACTATGAAAACAACTTTCCCCAGTGGACAATTAATACGTCTGTCTGTCTTTCTGTCTGTCTGTCTGTCTGTCTGTCTGATTCGCACGCATCTGGCGGCGTGTGCACACGCAGCGGCTCATCTCTCCCCTACCTTCAGTGTTTTTTGGCTTTCTTTTGGCTTTATCTTTTTGGGTTTCAAGGATTTATTGTTTTTAAAGGGATTTATTGTTTTTAAAGGAATGTATTTTTTAAGTCGTTTATTTATTATTTTATATGCTGCTTGCACTGTGGGGTGAGAGGAAAGCAATTTCATCTGTGCTGTATGTCTTACGGATGCAGCATATTTGACAATAAAGCTGACTTTGACTTTGACTTTGACTATATCTGCTCCTCCAGACGGACACATTGACGAGAATATCAGTTTTGTACATTATTTCGTTCTGTTAACTATATTATTTATGAGGATAAAATGCACAACATGCCAATATTGCAGAACATATTTCACTTTTCTTTCTGCAAGTATGTGTTCATTTGAATTTCTGTTGTAATTTTCGTTTGATTTTTTTTTTTTGTTTCACCGCTGATCGATCAAACGGGTGTTCGTGTAGCTGTTCATTGTGAGAGTTGCTTTGTGAAGTCTTCATGTTATTTTTGAGACGCAGTATTGTCATTTTCACTTTCCCTTGTTTCTTCCATCTGCCGACGGTGTCGCCGTTTCTCATTTCACCCGTTTTTGTGCGTACGCCTGGGTCAGAGCTTGCGTGAAGGACCGCACATTTTCCTGTCAAGTTTGCTTTTTATAAATCTCAACTATTGCGTAGAGAGTGGCGTACGCCTTCTTTTGTGCGTACGCAACGTTTATAAATGAGGCCCCTGGTCTTTAACGGGGGAAGAAAGGATTCAGGTGGACAGCGGCAGGGATACTGTTGAGGTTTATGCTTTTGCTACGGTCATGTTGTTGTGTTGCGGGTAATTCCGTTACGCTTTGGGTAATGCCGTTGCGTTTTTTCTTTTATATGTATTGTGAGCCCTGTCAGCCACCTTAGTTGTCCATTTACAGATGTTCTTCTGCAGATCTTGGTTGTAACCAGTGGTTATTTCAGTTTCTGTTGCTTTTCTATCAGCTGGAACTAGTTTGACCATTCTAAAGGTTGAGCTAAAGGAATGGAATAAAGAAAACAAAACACAGCCTAACTATCCCTGCTCTAAAACAGAACCATAAGACAAAAGTCTCACTGACTTATCTACAAAGAGGTGATAAAACATACAGGGGGTGGCAACAACCAACTTACCTAGTGTGTTTAACAGAAAGCAAGCTACATGAGGTGTACGGGGTTACCCTGTCTTACCTGGCCCATGCAGCACATTTAGAGGCAGGGGGAAAAAAGGAAAAAGATGTGAAAAACCCCTGCATGTAACATGTGTCATTTGGGTTGCAGTTACCATGGAAACAAACAAACAGAAGAAAAATCTCAGCGACCTGGAAGCAAAAAACGAGCAACTGACTTTGGAGAAGAGAGATTTACAAAACCAGACTGAAGATCTAAGGATGAACATGACAAAACTAGAGGACCAGAATCAAGATCTGATGATGAACATGACAAAGCTAGAGAACCAGACTGAAGATTTGAGGATGAACATGACAAAGCTGACTGCAGAGAAGATGTTCTTTGAGAACCAAACCAAGGAGATGACGGTTAACATGACAATCCTACAAAACCAGAACGAGCAGCTGAGAAACAACAGTGACAAACTAAACAAGACCCAAACAGCAATCATCAGTTACACCAACTTTTCAGCTGATCTCTTCTGCCCTAATGGAGGTAAATGTTTCATCTCTGACTCTGACAAACGTTTGCTTTATCAGTAACATAATAATTTGTTTGATTAATACAGAGCCTTGGAAAAGCATTCGGGACCGTTGAACTTTTCAACCTTTTGCCACATTTCAGGCTTCAAACATAAAGATATAAAACTGTTTTGTGAAGAATTAACAAGTGGGACAAATTCATGAAGTGGAACGAAATTCACTGGATATTTCAAACCTTTTTAACAAATACAATACTGAAAAAATTAGGCGTTCAAAATTATTCAGCCACCTTAAGTTAAAACTTTGTGCTGCCAACTTTTGCTGTGATCACAGCTGCAAGTCTCTTGGGGTTTGTCACTATCAGTTTTGCATATCCAGTGACTGAAATCTTTACCCATTCCTCCTTGCAAAACAGCTGGAGCTTAGTAAGGTTGGATGGAGCGCGTTTGTGAACAGCAGTTTTAGGTTTCCGAAGATTCTCGATTGGATTTTGGTCTGGACTTTGACTTGGCCATTCTAAAATCTGGATATATTTATTTGTGAACCATTTCATTGGAAGACAAATCTCCGTCCCAGTCTCAGGTCTTTAGCAGACTCCATCAGTTTTCTTCCAGAATGCTCCTGTATTTGGCTCCATCCATCTTCCCACCAATTCTAACCATCCTCCCTGTCCCTGCTGAAGAGAAGCAGGCCCAAACTATGATGCTGTCACCACCATGTTTGACAGTGGGGATGGTGTGTTCAGGGTGATAAGCTGGGTTGCTTTTACGCCAAACATAAAGTTTTGCACCCCTTCTAGGCGATGACGGCTGGCCCCAGTCTTGCACCTTCCTGGACCAACTGTGGGCCGGGTGGGTGGCTGCCTGGAGCGCGGAGCGGGTCTCCCTTGGGGGGTCCTGGCTCGTACCTGGGGTTGGGGCGGGTGATGCCCAGAACTTCTGGGTGTTAATGAGGTGCTCGTCTGAGGCTGTGGGCACCCCTCTCGGGTGGGGCCCGGTGTTGGGCGCTCCTGGTGCAGCGGGGGGGCTGCTCTCCTGGTTGGGCTGGGGCGGCACTCTCTTTTCCCCCATGCCACCCTGCTCTCTGGCTCTGGGGGCCTCGCGGCGGTCCTGCTGGCCCTGGCCTGGGTGGCGGATGTGATCGCGGTTGTTCTCTGCCTGCTGCCGTGTGGCATTGGGGGGGGTTCTGGCTGCCGCTGCTGGTGCGGCGGGGGTCTTGGTGTGGGGATGGCTGGGCACTCTACCTCCTACTTTTCACATTCCACCATCCATTTAGAAGAACATAAACACTCACCTGAGCACAGGTGCTAGCTCACCTTTACACTAATAGTTTGCATGATTGAATGAATGAAATATTTCACACTAGTTGGTTTGAAGGCATAAGTATGCGTGTGTGAACATTATCTGTTTTGTGTAGATGTTGACATGTGGACATTTCTGCAGCTAGCTAGTGTTCATAACATTTGAGTGTGTGTGTGGACAGGCCCTGCCCCTTTATGATTTGTATTACATACCTTACCGTAATGATAAACATCCAGTAAACTTGTTGCTTTATGCTGCTTCATGGTTCTTCTCCCCCCCCATGACCACCCTCCTATCCCCCCCTCTCTAACATCCCTCTCTCTTCTTCCCTCCTTTTCTTTTCCATCCGGTCCAACACCAAAGATATTCAAATATGATTAAAATTAATCAAGTTTGGCCTCGACTCCAAAAGGGGTTTATTCAGACATTCCTGTGGTTTCTCTGAAGATTCATAATTCCTGTTGTTAAAGTAAAATATGTCCAAGACAAGAGGCCTTCAGTTCTCATCGGTCTGCCCAGCTGTTGGACAGGACAAGTTAAAAAAAAAAACATAACGTTTTGCATTGTTGCCAAAAGTTTGATTGTGGTTTCACCTGACCAGAGCACCTTTTTCCACATGTTAGGTGTGTCTCACAGATGGCTTGTGGCAAACTTATATGACACTTTTTATGGATATCTTTAAGAAATGGCTTTCTTCTTGCTATTTTTCCATAAAGGCCAGATTTGTGCAGTATACGACTGATTGTTGTCCTGTGGACAGACTTTCCCATTTCAGCTGTTGATCTCGGCAGTTCATCCAGAGTGATCATGGGCCTCTTGGCTGCATCTCTGATCAGTATTTTAATTGTTTTAACTGAAAGTTTATAGTTAAAGTTAAAGTCCCACTATCTGTCACAAACCTAGGTGTGCGAAATTTGTTCTCCACATTTGACTCATCCCCTGGGTGAGCTGCAGACAAAGGAAAAGTAGTTTAGATGGACGACTGGGTCTTTGTTGATTTGCAGTGGTCTGATACTCCTTCCATTTCTTTTTTCTTTTTTTTCTTTTAGACTTGTTCTGTCCAACAGCTGAGCAAACAGAATAGAGCTAAATGCCTTTTGTGTTGGACAGGTTTTACTTTCACAAAAAGAGGTTATAGAACTTCGAGAAACCAGAGTGTAGATTTGTATAAACCCCTTTTTTGTTGTATTATTTTTTATTTATTTGTTACATTTAGTGTGTGGGGGAGGGAGAGTGGAAGAGTGTGTGTGTGTGGGGGGGACCGGGTGGAAGAGAGTAAAGGGAAGAGAGGTGAGAAAGTTGGGGATACAATTACTGATTTGAATAAATTATTATTTTAAGCTTTAACAAATATACCAGATCTGCTGGAAAGACAAATATTACATCCAAATGTGAAATTCTTACACGAAGATGAGCGGAAAACATCAATACACTGTGGGTTAGGAGGAGGGAAGAAGCAGACAGGGAGCAGTGTGGCAGTGTGCACGTGGGGGTGGAGATACATGCATGCTGCCGAAGTGAGCCGTGTGATCATAAGGTGAACCAGATCCTCCCCAGCCCGACCAGCCACACCAGGGGGGGAGGAGAGACCCCCAGGCCAGGAGCGCCCCCGGCATCAGGACCCAAACAGCCCGGGAGCGGAGGAGGAGGGGAACGTCCACCCACCCAGCCAGGCGCAGAGAAGGCCCCTCTTCAGGAGCCCTCCCGGCCACAGGACAGGAGCGCTTAGCCGTACCAGGCGGCAGCCATGGGGGCCACCGGGCGCCGGACACTGAGACACTGGCCAAGGACGAGGCCAGGGCCCCGAGAACCCATGAGCCTCCCACAACCCAGCTGGCGCCCCATCTCCGCGAGCCAGCCCCGCCATCCAACCCGAGCAACCCAGAGATTGCCGCGCACCCACAGCTCCACCCCCCCCCCCCACAACCCTACCCACTACAACTCTCCTCACCCGCGATATTATCTGACATATTATCAACCCCCCCCAATGCCCTCCCCCATCTGTGATGGGCCCCAGAAGATCACAGCGAGCCAGCCCCCAGGTCCGTCCCACCCATGCACTCTCGCACACATACTTACAAGGTTCTGGTTGCCCTCCATCCCCAGCCGCCACGCAGTAACCCCCTCCGGCCGACCGACCCCCCAGCACCGCACGCCCGTCCACCACCGCAGCCGACAGGATACCCACAAGCCCGGCCGCCCTGAGATGACATGGCGGGAGAAGACCGGCCGCCCCTCCCCGACCCCGCCCATGGAAGTGTGGGTTTACTGTGTGTGTGCTGCAGGTAAAATAGGAGGTCTCCAGTGTGGGGGGCCCCACCGCTGCCAAGCCGCAGAGTCCCCCACTTCGGTGTCCCTCTGTGTGGTGTGTATTTGCTGTGTGTGTTCTGCTAGCATTCAGTGTGTGTGTGTCTAAGGTGGAAATTAAAATTGTGGGGGGACCAGTGAAAGATGAGCACGGATGTTTCACCGTGCCCCCCTCCACCAGACCATCCCCACAAAGCCCTATGAATCAGGGTGTCTAATATGCAAGTAAAAGCGGGATGAAGGGCGGGCACCGACCCGGCCCCAGAGAGAGATGCCCCCAGTGAGCCCTGCCAGCATAACCCACCCATCCAGATTCTACGTTGATGTTATTCAAGTCACCTAGTAAGCAGAATTTGGGGCATGCAGGAATCTTATGATGAAACCAGATTGATAAATCCTCACAGACCGTACGCCAGAATAATTGGACGGGTGGACACAACCACAGGGCATGCAAATAGTCGTCTATGTTGTTACCTGGGCACTGTGTGCATACAGCAGGCTGACTGAGACCCATTTTAAATAACCTCTGTCCGGTGTAGTGAATTCTGCGTAGAATCTTGTACTGAATAGGTTGCAGATTAGGACTTTTGGTCATATTAAAGGCATTCAAACAGATCTGTAGCAAAAATTGATCACTAGAATTCAATGATAGCTCAGACTCCCATTTTGTCATGGGTAAGTAAATTGTTTCATCCATGTTAGATATCAACTTGTAAATTTTGGAGGTGAGCTCTGGATGTTTAAGATCAATGAAATTTATTACTGTAAGGGGACTTGGGTCAGGCAGTATTTAGTGCATACAGCTGATTTAAGTTGCTGATATTCTAGAAATGTGTTTTTACTAATCCCATAGATTGAGGAAAACGTTGGGATGGACATAAATGTTCTATTCTGAATTATATGCTGGAACTGGTGGATTCCTTTGTTCTTCCATGAAGCAAACTGAATCATGTTTTTGTTCATTAAAATGTCAGGGTTATTCCAAATGGGGGTGAGTTTGCTAGGAAATAATGTGAGGTTGTTTTTTTTAAGAAAATCCCACCAGGCTGTTAGAGATGAGCTGATGTTTAAGCCTTTGAAGCATTTGTGTTGTTTAATTTTAGAACTGAAGAAAGGTAAATTCGAAATATCTATGTTATCACAGAGATTTTGTTCTCCATCTAGCCAAGATTCATCTAACACACCAGGATTCAGCCATTTTTGGATATAAAACAATCTGTTTGCGGAGTAGTAGTCTTGGAGGTCTGGTAGGTCTAGTCCTCCTCTACTCCTTCCATTTCCATATTATTGCTTGCACAGTACTCCTTGGAATGTTTAAGCTCGGGAAATCTTTATTTTATCCAAATCCGGCTTTAAATTTCTCCACAACAGTATCTCAGACCTGTCTTGTATGTTAGTTATTATTCATGAGGCTCTCTTTGCTTTAAACAGACCTCTGAGCCGATCACACAGCAGGTGCGTTTATACGGAGACTTGATTACATCCAGGTGGATTCTATTTCTCATCATTAGACATTTAGGTCAAACGTTGGATCATTCAGAGATCCTCACTGATCATCTGGAGAGAGTTTGCTGCACTGAAAGTAAAGGGGCTGAATAATTTAGTACACCTAACATTTCAGTTTTTTATTTGAAATATCTACTGCAGGATTGTGTCCCACTTGTTGTTGGTTCTTCACAAAAAATAACAGTTTCATATCTTTATAAGCCTGAAATGTGGCAAAAGGTTGAGAAGTTCATGGGGGTCGAATACTTTCACAAGGCACCGTATCCGACTTTAATCAAATTAAGAAAAGAAAAAAAAGACGTATGGCAAAGTAGTTTGTTTTGTAAATAGTTTTTCATTCTTTTGAGGGTGTTTTCTTTATATTAATTTACTTTTTGATTTTTTTTAAAAGTCTTATAGAATCAATGTTAAAATGTCAAAATTTTGATTTCCTCTCTTTCTTTCTTTCTTTCTTACCTACAGTTTGTCAGACGTGTCCCAAAGACTGGATTTATTTTCAGAAAAGCTGCTATTTTTTTTATAACTTAGGCTCTCCGTGGAAAACATGGGATGAAAGCAGACAGCTTTGTCAAAGCAACAAATCAGACCTGGTGGTTATCAGCAGTCTTGAGGAACAGGTTTGCTACAAAATATTAAGTTCATTTTTTTAAACCTGAAAAAAGGTTGCAGCAATGTTTATATTTCACATTTTAATTTACAGACATTCATTAAAGACACAATACGATACTACTATGACACCTGGCACGGATACTGGATTGGTTTACGTAATGTGACCAACAAGTGGATCTGGGTGGATGGCAGTCCAGACACACTTGGGTAAAGAAGAATTCTACCTACATATTAACATGTTTATTCAATCTGCTGATGGGATTTTCTTTATTTTTAGGTACTGGAACAACCCAACGAACCCAATTAATTTTACACTTATAATCCAAAATGCAACTTTGAACCAGAGCTGGATCCCGAACGACAATGCCTTTCAGAACAGATTCATCTGTGAGATTAAAGCTTTAATTTTCTGATCAGTTCAACTGAACTTTTGTTCTGCTACTATGTTTCTTCTGTGTTTACTTTTTCATGTTTTAGTTGAAAGAAGATATGTCATAAACCTCAATATCATGATGGAAATTGTTACAATCAAGCCTCAAATCTCAGAATGTTAGCTTTTAAATGTATGCAGCTCTGGGTTGTTGCATGACTCAACTTTGACCTCCTGATCTCCTAAAACAAACCCTGACCAGCCCACACTGCACTAGAGAACAGGGAGGCTTGTTGTTTTGTCATCTTCATTTTGGCCAAAAGTCCCAAAGTTCTGTGGTTCTGCTTTCCACTAACTTCATGATCTTCTGTCATTTTAATGCAACATACCTGTTCTGACCGCTTTAGATCTGGTTTTGTTCTAGTTTTGTTTTCACTGTGTATCAATTGTAGATTTGGAAATCTGCCTCATTTCTTAAATCACTTTCTCATTTTGATTGGAAATAGGTTGAGATTTTTAGTTCAATTGAATTTTGATTATCTTAGAGTCCAGCCTCATAGTGGGCAGGTTTTTGGGGTTTTTATTTATTTATTTATTTTTTTGGAGTCAGACGGCCTAAAACTCTGCAGATCTGTGTAAAACTACTCCACCCCTTTTTTTGTGTGCCTCATCTGAACAAAACAGAAAACCAGACTGTCCAAAATGATTTGTAATGGCCACCTTCTATGTAGTTAAAAGATAGATTTAGTCTACATTCAATAGCATGTATTTCAATAAAAATGTTACTCTGTCTACTTTCACATGAACAGTAAAATGTAAAGATGGTGTAGAAATGTTGACTCTTATTTTTAAGTATTTAAGATAAATGGATAATAAAATATGTATTTACAAAAACTCAAAACTAGTGTGGCTGTAGAAAACTTGTATACGAGGAAACTTTTATACAAAATGTTTCTTTATTCATATTTTTCAATGTTTTTCTTGAACTGTAATCCCATAATAAAATTATCAAAACTCCTGAATTATTACATTTCTTTAATCTCCTGTTTCATATGTTTATGGATTTTTTTGTTGTTTTTAAATATAAACAAATATAATTTAAAGAAAAAAAACATGTTGATGGTTTCATAACTGACCTTAAATAAAGTTGGGGTTTTAATGCATGTGAACTAAGTCCACAGAAAAAACCTTCAAATTACTGAGTATCCTGAAAAGTAACAAGAGATCTCATAAAAACTTTTTTTAATAAAAAAAAAAAGCAGGTTAACATTGGTTATATTTGAAAATAAAAAATACAAAATAAAAAACTTGAATATGAAATAGAATTTTATGACCTGCTGAACTGAACCAGATAAAACTCAGCTTTCAATGTTTCTACTGAGGATCACACATGAAAAAATAAGTTAATAAAAACTAATAATAAATAAACAACAACTCTCATCTGAGCACAACAGAAATCACTACCATCAGCTGCTGCTCTTGTGTCATGGTCCTCATTACAGTCATTTTCTGGACAGAATAATCTCCAAGAACACGTCTGACCTCTTCTCTACCCAACTCTCAAACAGTCTTCTCCTTGACAGGCCTTCAACACTTCAAATGTTTTTCAGTCTTTATGTTGTGTTCGGGTCAAAACTGACCCATTTTCCACACTTGAAAAGGGTCAATTTTGACCCGAACACATTTTTAAGCCCAGCAGAAACTCTCATGGCCTGAAAATACTGCCCTCTTGTGTACATTAGGGGAAGAACAAGAACATGGGAACCTTCAGGCGTTTTCTGAAGGTTCAAGTCAGAACCTTCAGAAAACGTTCATGTTTTAGCCAGCTAACCATTTCTATAGCAGTTTAGGTTGTTGTCATGCTGAGAAGTCAACCGTGACAAATCTTTCTGTGTAGAAAAATAAGCAAACTTCTGAACAAAGACATTTTGAAAAGGAGCAGGCCCTGCAGGACTGTCTGGGGTCCACAGACTGGGACGCTCTCTGCACTCCTCATGGGGAGGACATTGACAGCATGACGGACTGCATTACGGAATATATTAAGTTCTGTGAGGAGTCCGTTGTGCCCACTCGAACTGTTCGATGCTTCCCCAACAACAAGCCCTGGATCAGCTGTGACCTGAAGAACCTCCTGAACAGGAAGAAGAGAGCCTTCAGGTCTGGAGACCGGGAGGAGCTGAAGAGGGTGCAGCACCAGCTGAGGGACCAGCTGAGGAACGGGAGAGATTCCTACAGGAGGAAGCTGGAATCCAAACTCCAGCAGAACAACATGAGGGCAGTGTGGTCTGGAATGAAGAAGATCACAGGATGTGGGGGGAGAAGCAGAACCATCACAGGCAGCAAAGAGAGAGCTGATGAGCTTAACACCTTTTTCAATAGGTTCAGCTCTCTGAATGCCTCAGCCTCCTCCCCCCCACCTCCACCACACCACCCCCCCGCTCCTGCTGCCTCTCAGCTATCTGACCTCCCCCCTCAGAAACCCCCCACACCTCCTCACCTTTCTCCCCCCTCTGCTACACCACATCTACTGGGCCCACAGTCCATCACCCCTCCCCCCAGTCCAACCACCACCCCCCTCCCTCCCTGTTTGACTGTAACAGCCTGCCAGGTGAAGAAACAGCTGGAGAAACTTAACCAGCACAAAGCAGCCGGCCCGGATGGCGTCAGCCCCCGTACCCTGAGGACCTGTGCCCACCAGCTGTCTGCGGTTCTCCAGCATGTCTTCAACCTGAGCCTCAGACTGGAGAGGGTGCCCCTCCTCTGGAAGACCTCCTGCTTGGTCCCTGTACCCAAGAAGACCTCATCATCTCACCCCAGGGACTTCCGTCCAGTTGCCCTCACTTCTCATGTGATGAAGGTGCTGGAGAGGCTGGTGTTGGCTCAATTGAGACCGTTGGTGAGCTCTTCTCTGGACCCCCTGCAGTTTGCCTACCGGCCACGCCTGGGGGTGGATGATGCTGTCATCCATCTGCTGCAGCGAGCTCACTCACACCTGGATGGTGGTGGAGGCATGGTGAGAATCACCTTCTTTGACTTCTCCAGTGCCTTTAACACCGTCCAGCCATCTATACTGGGTGATAAGCTGAGGCTGATGGGTGCTGGTGCGTCCACCGTCTCCTGGATCACTGACTACCTGACAGACAGGCCACAGTTTGTCCGACTGGGCGGCGTCCTGTCTGACGTGGTGCTGAGTGGTGTGGGAGCCCCACAGGGCACTGTGCTCTCTCCCTTTCTGTTCACCTTGTACACCTCAGATTTTCAGCACAACTCAGAGTCATGTCACCTACAGAAATTCTCTGATGACTCTGTGGTTGTGGGGTGTATAAGCGGTGGATGGGAGGAGGAGTACAGGAGGCTGGTGGACGGATTTGTGGAGTGGGCTGGAGAGAATCACCTGGTGCTCAACGTGGACAAGACCAGGGAGATGGTGATTGACTTCCGGAGGAAAAGGACAGTCTTACAACCTCTCTGCATCCTTGGCAAGGATGTGGAAGTGGTGGAGGATTATAAATACCTGGGAGTGACTATCGACAGCAGACTGAGCTGGAGGAGCCACTGCACTGCTGTGTACAAGAAGGCCTGCAGCAGACTCTACTTCCTAAGGAAGCTGAGGTCTTTCAACGTGTGCAGCAGGATGCTGGGGATCTTCTACCAGTCTGTGGTGGCCAGCACCTTGTTCTCCTCTGTGGTCTGCTGGGGAAGCAGCATTGCAGTCAGTGACACCAACAGACTGAACAAACTGATCAGGAAGGCGGGTTCTGTCATTGGCTGCAAACAGGACACATTTGAAACCGTGATGGAGAGGAGGTCACTGAACAGACTCCTTTCAATCATGGACAACCCAGAGCATCCTCTCCACCCTGTTTTGGACAAACAGCGGAGCTCCTTCTCTAGGAGGCTCAGACAGCTCCGCTCCAAAACTGCCCGGTACCAGAAATCATTCATACCAAATGCAATAACCCTGTACAACAACTCACTATGCAAAAGATAACCTCGCACATTTTTTATTATCTATTTATTAACTTTTTTCTATTTTGCACATTTCTTTTTGCACATCTTTTTACCTTTGCACTGTTCTGTAAATAGCTTTTTAAATTATAATACCTTGATGTTTGCATTTATGCTACATTTTCTTTGTTCTTGCTTTTATTTTTATAGTCTTTTTTCCCCTCTGCTGTCAGTTGCTATGGTGACAAACAAATTTCCCACGTGTGGGATCAATAAAGTATTCTGATTCTGATTCTGATTTTGCCTTTATTTAGGTTTTTGTTTTACTATGTCGTAAAAATGACTAAGTGCATCAAAGCAGACAACACACATGTGATGTGAGCAAAAACCGATCCGTCCATCATTCCAGTCTAATGTGTGGAAACACTTTGAATTTAGCAAAGACATGTGACCATCCAGTGAGCTGGAATGTTCTGATAATATTCTGTTTGTATTATGTGAATGTGGAAAAACAACATTGGGCTGAACTTTGGCAAACTAAAATGTAAATGGATTTACCACTAATTATTGTTTACTTGTTTGTTTGTACACAAATTTAATCAACACTTGGTTATCTTGCAAGAAAATACAAGGAATCAGGAAATCTGTTCAGTTCCAGGTATTTCTCTCGGAGTCCTACTGGTTGAAGTTTTAGCTAAAGATGTCCTGGATCCATTTTAGGTCAGTGAATCGGTTCGTTCAAAATGAACCAAAATCAACTATGAATTGAGTAGGTAACTGCTAATTATGGTATGATTGGAATCATTTTAAAATAAATAGTTAATTTACCTTATTCAGGTGTATCCACTTGTAAATAACTAAATCAATGCACGTCTTTGTTCTCCTCATCTTAGCTGGCATCTGGCTCAAAACTGTACAGCTGGAAAGCTCTACTATTGCTGGTCCTTTTTGTTGTACTGCTAATATTAGGTGTGATGGGCTGTAAGCTAGTAGGAGAGAATGTAAACAGATGGGTGATGGGAAATGGAGGCAGGCTCACACAAGTTTTGGGGGATTTTGGCTAAAAAACTTATATGTAATTAATTCTGTCAACATTCTGGTTTAGTGTCACAGGAAACAGAGCACTTATGATTGGGATTTTCTCAAAGCCAGCTGCAAATTGATCTGCTTGCTTGTATTCGTCTGGAACACCTCTGGTGCCCCAATAGCATTGATGTAGGTGGATCATTTCCCCACCGTTTGTGATGTACTGCTCTCTTTGAAAGGTCGCCTGGGGTTTCCTGGTCTTGAATGTGAATGACAGACAAAAAAGGGAGTCAACAGAAACAGCATTCACCAGAAGGGAAAGGTTTATCAGGGCACAAGTGCCCCCTACGTTTTCCATTAATGTGCTGCCAGTGGGTTACTGCCACAGCACCACCAGGCCTCTGCTCTGCTTCAGGGGTTGGTGACGTTGTGTGTGGATAAGCACAGGCTGCCATCAATGTGGCCCACACTAGACTCACTTCCCGCTAAAACAAAACAAGTAGAAATGTTTGCAGCAACATTGGCGCTAAACACAGGTTTTTCTTTTCTTTTGGTGATTTGATTGGTGCAAACACTTTGTCCCAAAGCGAACATTCAGTTTTCATGGTTAATCATTTCAATTATACATGTGTCATGTATAGTGGGTGGAGCAACTATTTTGACTAAAGGCTTTGAAACTCGTGCATGCAATGCAATCGCACACTGCTAAGAGTAACCAACTATTTACTTATTATTTACTTGCTACTGCGGTTACAACAGTAAATTTTATACTACATGAACTTGCTGTACGTTAAACCCTTTCCTTTCACTTGACTAAATCATGTCAACAGGCTCATAGTTTACAAAGTGTGGAGGCTTATCTTTCATAGGGGTTTCACTGCTTAATTGTTTTGCTTCAAAATGTTATACGATAAGAAAAACCACAAGGCCTTTTTTTTTTCTAAACAATTCCATGTTGTCTCTCCTCAGTTCAAGTCTGTAAGTCCTGCCAGCTCTCTCCCTAAGTGCTGCAGAACCTTATATGCTTCACCGGTTTGAGACGTCAGGGACACTATATGCCCCGTCCCCCTTTGTAGTGGACTTGGGCGTCGTCTGCAGTGGTGGGTTCTTTCAGGAAACTTACAGAGTGTACAGTACAGTGAGACAAGTGGATCCAGCTAGGCCTATTAGCTATTTTTACAACTGTAGAAACTCTAGAGACGTGTTGTTTTTTAAACCATGGCTCAATGTTGCAGCCCATTTTTATTGGCCTTTTTGAAAGAACAGCTTTCCTTCAGGTCATTTATTGAGTTGATTGTCTTGTTTGGTCCATTTTTAATCCACAGTTGTTTTTCAATTTTCACTTCATGTATTTTTTTATCTACTACAGTAGTACTTCATGAACATTTTCAGGAACATCAACATGCAGTTCAAGTGTCATCCAGGCAACAGAAAGGTCAGCATCATGACCACAAAATGTGGAACTCTCAAAGTCACAGAATGAAATAACACAATAGTGGCAGACAGCCGTTGAGGCAGCCGCTACAGCTTTCACACAGATAGGAAACGTCCTTGTCACAAGATCAAGTTTAGAAGAAACTAAGCAACAAGTCTGAGTTTGTCACTGTGCATTTATCTCAGGAAATAGGTTTCTGCAGTCTACAGTTTTTTTTTCCCTTGGTGGTTGCAGTGCAGACTCTTCCTGGAAGGGGCTGTTCTCACTACATCACAATGTGAAAACCTGCTCACATGTTTTTAGAGAAATAATCAAAAATGCGTGAAAAGACCTTAATACAACTTTGGGGTGTTTTTGTAGATTAATTAACATTTGAATGAACATAATAGTAAAAAAAAAGTTGATTTTGCATAATAAGGACCCTTTAAAGTTCAGTACAAATGAACTTTGACCTATTAGCAGAACTTTTGGGAAGGAAGTGGTTGGATCATTGTAGTTCCAGAAGAAGGGCTGTTATGATGCTGTAAACAGTCAGGTGTTTAAACTGATGACAGAATAGGGTTGGTTTGTTATTTTTATTTTCTGGAACAGCTCAGAGTTTGTTTAGCAAAAGTTGATATATACCAGAACTATTGCATTTTAATCTGTAAGACTTCCTTTTTTTAGCATTAGTGCACTTCCTTATGACTCTCTTCCTCTCAGGTCTGATCAGATTTGTCAGTTTGAGTATTTCCTAATATTCTTCATCGTATTTCAGTGTGGTCTTCTGCAGTTACCAGGCTCCACAACCAAACTGTGCAGAAAAGCTCTTTTCACTTTTCATTTACAATACAGTAAATTAAATGTTTTCTTAGCCTCTAAATAGTAACAATCCCATGAAGGTTTTTTTTTTAAACATATATGATATATTATCTATATTTTTTAATCAAAAATCTCTGGTTTTAAGTTTTTCTCTTTTTTGCAGTAGAAATGTTGTATACGTAGATTTTATACCCGTTAATTTATAACGCTTTAATTAACAACTAAGGTTTTTGCAAGGGACTAGAGCAGGGGGGGGGGGGGGACATGCAGCCCTCGGCGAATGAGCATGCAGAACTTTGTGTCCCATCATATTTTCTATATACTGTGCCTCATTTCATAGTTTTTTCCCTCTTTAACCATACTCAAATCCATCAGAAGGTATTAAATAATAAATAATAATAAAAGTAATTTGGCAGCATGTGTGTTTTGAAGCTGCTCCAGACACATGAGTAACCGCCAATCATTTGCGCGGGTTACGCCAAATGCAGGAAAAAATAAGTAAACATTTGATGTGCGTGCAGACGTTACCCTCATGGTCAAAATGGTGAAATTCAGAGTATAAAGAAAAACACAGGATGAATGGAAGAATGGGATGTTTCTTACTTTTTTACTGAACGGAATGGCAAGCACTATGTTAATTATTATGAGCTTTTGGAAGCAGTAAAATTCTTCATGGCAGAAAAAAACAAAACATATCCTGGGGAAAATTAAAAACTCTTCCTGAGCTGACACAATTGTATTTATTAACTATTTATTAACCTTTATTAACAAGTTGAAGGTTGTGTACTTTCAAGATGGCAATCATCCCACTTTCCTTCTTTGAGGAGCTCACAGCAGAAGGCTGCAATCAAAATGAATAAAGCACAGAAAGTGATGCTGCTTGCTGGACGGAAACTTTACTTTGCAGTTTGAGGTCCTGCAGCAGAAATGACTGCAGATCACTTTTCTCATGGATCCTTTAATGCAGAGACTGATTGTCTGAGATTCCCGCTTGTCACTGAAGAGGCAGCGAGCGAACCAGAGAGGATTTAGCTGAAATCTCTGTGACAGAAGGCCTGTTAGGTTTTGGAGAACGCAGAAATACCCGTGTGTAAAAGAGCTGCTCTCAATCTGCTGTCGATGTTCTCCTCAATATATGTCTGTGAGTCCATGTTTATTACCTTGAAACATGTGAAATCAAGGCATCGGTCCGTTCTGACTGACATTCACAAAAGGAACTGATCAGAGAGGCTACGACTGAATATAAACCTGATCTGCAGAGGATTACGAGAACAGAGAGATGCCAGAAATCCCACTGACATTATCATCCCATCACTCCAGCAAGGTAAGACATTCTGACATGTAGTTTAGAAAACACACCTGACTGAGCATGTTTGTGTGAATATTTTTATATTCCATCAAATATCGGTTTTTCATGCAAAAAGTCAATCATTAGTTTTTAAATAAAAAAGAAAAGTTATAAAAGTAAAACATTTTTACTGAAGGTATAAATGTTATGTATGCTACACACACCTGAAATGTAATGTATTGAATGTGTTTATTGTGAATATGAATCACTCAAACAGCAGAAGGATGCTCTGTCCAGATGTTTGAGTATTTGTTGGTGTAAGGGTCATTAAAAGAGGAATGTTGAGATATAAAGAATGACCAATTAATGCTGTTGGATGAACGGTGAAATATTCCATTTTGACAATCATAAATCTGACTTCAGAGGAGTTTCAGAGAGCTTCACCAGCCATCAACCTCACTGCACGTCACTGAGTAGTTGTGTGTGTCAGAGAGAGGCAGAGAAAAGAGTGAGATAGAGTATGAGAGTGTGTGTGTGTGTGTGTGTGTGTGTGTGTATGAGATGAGAGAGAGGTGCCTGTGTGTGTGGAGGGGGTATTTGACCTCCAGGGTAGTCTCTGTGTTAACCCTGGTTAAGATGCATTGATGTGTGTATTGAGGGTGGACACTTTCCTTGAAATAAACACAAGTACAATACTTGCTGTTGTGCTGTAGGGAGAGGAGTGTTATATGGGAAATAATATGGCTTTAATTGTGTGTTTGTGTGTGTACATCTTGGCAGGTCAGTGTGTGGTGTGCCTCTTTGACTCTTAAAGATAAAAACTTTGGCTCTTGGTTTCAAACGTGTACGCCACCCCTGGTCTAGACAAAGACAATAGCTAGATTCATTTCAGATGTGATGATCCAACTCACTCCAGATGACCCTGAGAGAGGCAGACTGTCTCTATTATATTACTGCAACAGCATAAACTGCAATAACTGAATGTTCATTCATTCATTTTCTTATCCGTTTTTTCCCTTTCGGGGTCACGGGGCTGCCGGAGCCTATCCCGGCCACTCATGAGCGAAGGCAGGGGACACCCTGAACAGGTCGCTAGTCTGTTGCAGGGAAGAATTTCAACAATCATACAGCCATTCACTCTCACACTCACACCTAGGGACAATTTAGAATTGCCAATTAACCTATGAAGCATGTTTTTGGACAGTGGGAGGAAGCCGGAGACCCCGGAGAAAACCCACGCATACACGGGGAGAACATGCAAACTCCACACAGAAAGGTCCCCCCATTGATGTTGATTTTCATGTCCCCCAGCCGGGACTTGAACCGGAGGCCTTCTTGCTGTGAGGCAAGAGCGCTAACCACTGCGCCACCGTGCAGCCCTGTAGGTTTTGGAGAACGCCTGTTTCGTAACTGAATGTTACGAAAGTAAAAACACCCTTGTTTCATGAAAAAAAAACCTATATTCTGTCTTACAAGACAAATAATTTTAATAAAAATGTTCAAATTTGACCCAGTGGGTTCCCCGGGCTCAGTGACTAGAAGAATTCTTGGTAGGACCATTTTTTCTTATGACATATTTTGAATTTGAAGAATTTTTTAACCTTTGTTAAGGGTGTCTGTTTTTGCAGTGTATATCTGTTATCAGGGTTTTCAGCGCTGACTAAGCAAAAGATGATAGTGATCAAAAGAAAGGAACTAGCAGAACCCCACTGAGTAGGGTTTACCATCTGTGTTGACCAGTCATATTCTAGGTTCTGCTTCATTGGGGGACTGGTTCCTGATTTACACTATAGATTAATAATACTCAACATTTGAACCCTCCAGGAAGAAGAGGCATTTCTCTGTTGAGATTCATGAACTTACTGAGGTCAAACATGTTTCTATTCATCAATTTTTTATACCCAGTTATTCCCTTACAGGGTCCCAGAGCTGCCAGTGCAGACCCAGCTACTGTCTGACAAAGGTGTGGTACACTCTACAGGTTTGCTAGTCCATCACAGGGCCACACAGAGACAAACAAACACAAACACTCACATTCTCAACAAAGGTTCAACTTAGACAATTAACCTTTGAAGGATGTCTTTGGACTTTGGGAGGAAGCCAGAGAGCCCAGAGAAAACCCACACATGCACATGGAGAACAGGAGAACTCCACACAGACACGACCCAGACAAAAATATGACATGACAAATATGACAAATATGACAAAAATATGGCAGTGAGTCAGCTTAACCCTAGAACACTTTCGCTAAAAATAAGTGACATCATCAGTTTTGCTGGGGAAATTTTACCCAATACAATATACCCAACAAAAAGTACTTGTCATAAAAATAGATCAAAACATGACAACACGTGATAAATTAGAGTGGTTTTCTTTTATTTGCAACTGTGGTATGTGTAGCATAGTGAAAAATAAAAGCATAGGAAGTTCCTAAAAACATTCTCAAAAATTCTTAAAAAATAACAAAATGATACTAGAAACTTAGTATTTGGTCCACCTGGGACATGTGAGACTTCCCTGGTGAAGGCAGAGACCTTGAGATGTGACATAATGAAATTCATGTAAATAGTTTTATTGAACAAGAACTATGTTATTCTAACATCTCCTTTAGAAATGGGCTTAAACACAAAGTTCAACTAAGCATAAGCTGTAAAAATATTTGTAGATCAATGCAGCATATGTTTTGTAGCTACCACAAGCTCAAGCATTTCATGAAGAAAATCGCTTCTCGGATTTGACAATGTCTGTTTCAGGTGTTGAAACACATTTGTTTTACTTCCACTTTTGAAGTTTGAAGTCACAACCCCAGGATTCAGTACTTTTTCTAACTCACCAGCCAAGTTGGCCGGTAGAAGAAACAATCTACAGGCCAAGTAAAATTTTTACTGGACAAATTATTCCATTATTATACAATGAAAACACAACAAAAACAGATAAAAAGATAAAAGCAACTGTTTTAAGTGACTCTGATTTGGGTAAGTGGGCGGAGCCTATCCCACCCACTTGTGGGCGAAAGCAAGGGACAACCTGGACAGGTTGTCAGTCTATCACAGGGCCACAATCACACACACACATATACACTCACACACCTAGTGACAATTAGGAGTTACATATTAACCTATGAAGCATGTTTTTGGATGGTGGGAGGAAGCTGGATAAAACTCGCGCATGGATGGGGAGAGCATGCAAACTCTACACAGAAAGGTCCCCCAGCCAGGACTTGACCCGGGGTCTTCTTGCTGTGAGGGAAGTGCACTAACCACCACTGGCCAACCAGATGAGTGTAAGCAGGAAACAGCTTCATGGTATGATAACAGATAACAGATCTCACACACATGTGAAAGCAGACACTGACACTGCAGTCTCACACTGTGGCTCCCAAACGGCATGAAATATTTTACTATTTCAGATCAACACTGAACACATGGATGATGTTTATAGTTTTGATATTCTTCAAGATGATGTGGTAAAGTATACTATAGCTGCTTACATAAATTATAATTTATAACTAACCAGATTAATCAACTTTAGACAACCACGCTTTTAACAGGCTATTAAAACGCAAAGCAAACATTTACAGCACATAAAGAATTTTGATTTAAACATTTTCTTGACATAAACTAAACACAAAAAATCAAATGCTGTTAGGAGTTGATGAATACTAATTATTAGTTATGGTACAAAATTCCTAAATAGAGAAAAAACAAAGTGTTTCCAACACAAAAGGAACCAGAATAGACTTTACTCAACATTATGAGACAATAGTACTGAAGTAACATCTTAAACACACTTCTGTCTGCAGTGGTTGACCTCAGCACAACATTTGATCAACAGAAAAACTATGAATTCCTTTTGTCTTTGTTTAGATTTTCAGAAACAGAGGAAACAGGTCAGAACCTCTCATCTGCATCTCTCTGTAACGGGGCGGCAGTGGCTCTGGCGGTAGAGCAGGTCGTCCAATGACCACTCCCCCCAGCCAGCTGCCATTGTGTCCTTTGTTGTGACATTTCTTGTCTCCAGTGCGGTTCCACTGCTGTGTGAATGTGTGATGGTCAGGGGGGCCGCAGGCGCAAACTGACAGCCGCGGCTTTGTCAGTCTGCTCCAGGGCAGCTGTGGCTACAACAGCAGCTCACACTCACCAAGAATGAATGAATAATGGACACACTGTGAGAGCTTTGAGCATTAAGCAGATTCATCTAATCCATTATTATTATTAATAATATTATAACAGCAAAAGCATCACATTTAAAATTCTCCAAAAGGATTTGCAAATTGAATTGAGCCGTACTTCCTCAAAGAGACAACGTTAACTGTGTTGGAAACCACACCTTTAAACTATAATGAGATCTTCTGCAATTCTGTCTAAAGCTGGTAGGAACCGTTACAGGGAAAGAAGAAGTTGTTTTTTTAAGGTCTGCTAATCTCCTTCACATTTAAAATCAACTCTGGCTCCATTTAAGCTCGTTCTGCTTTGATGCACAGCAGAATTTGATGTTAAAAGGATGGAGGAGGAGATCCACTACTCCTCTGTGGTTTTCAAAGGTAGAGCTTCAGCTCCAAAAAGTAAGTCTTCTGATTTTGTTAATTGATACACATCATGTTTCTACCTTTGGAACAAAACAAATTGTAAAGCGTTTTTTTTTCCTGTTTCTTTGGTCCAAATGTCTTCTCTTTTTTTTTTTAAGAAAAACAAAAAATAACAAGCATGCATCCATTTAACAGATCTCGTTCCAAAATAATTACTCTCAACAATTAATATATTTAACATCTACAATATATTTTGAAATGGTTTCAGAGTTTTAGAAAAAAAAATGCTCATTATCACTTTTTGTAGCTACTTTAAGTAGATTTGTGTTTTGACTGAGTATTTAATTTTTGCAGGTTTTCTTTTTATGTTTTTTTATTCTTTTGCTTATTTTTATTAACATTTGTGTTTCACATTTCTTCTTACTCGTCTTTCAATATAGTTGGTAGATGGCGTATACTTGTTCTGTCTTGATTAAGGCCCATGGTGCCATTGCTGGTTTTTGGCTGGAGGTAACAAGTATCTGATTTAATCCATGTGATGTTTTTGACCCAGGGTGAAGGTGTATCATAAAGAAATAAATGTCCCAAACCAAAGAGACAGTGATAAACTGCGGTTTGCTTGAGTGTCTAATATCCTAAACAAACCCCCATTTATGTTACATTCCAGACACAGAAAAGGGAAGAAAAAGTGTATAGTAAATAAATACATTTACTAAACTGTGTGGGACCGTGATAAGGTGTGATTTGCTTGAGTGTCAGATATCCCGGACAAGCCCCCGACTCATCTTACAGTCAAGACCCAGGAAAGAGGAAAGAAGCTGTAACACAAAGAAACACATTTCATGAACTGGAGGGGCTGTAAAAAGGGATGACTTTTGATTAACTGTCAGGTGCAAAACAAAAAACTGTCAAAAGTAAGACGAATGAGTGCAGATAATTCAAGTTAGACAAAAAAAATTACATCATAAATTAGAACTATGAAGTTATGTATTTGCCACTACAATCAGATCCAGCTACTGAATTGAAATCAATGTTTCTTAAATTGTAAACAAAATGTTCATTTTATGAAAAAAAACTAAGTTGCAAATGAAAATATTAAATGTTTGTTTTCAAAATCTTTTTTTTGCTTTCAAAGCACATTTGTGTTTGTGATAAAACTATTTTTAGATGTCTTGTCTCAAATCTCTATCTCTGTTTTTGCCTTCTCAACTGAGAGTTTAGCGTGATATTTGTGCCACCAAGCCAGCCAATCACAGACTAGAGGGTTCATGGTGATTGGTCTAGATTCTGTCCAATCATATGCCTCTGCCTCACACTGAGGAGGCTTGAAGGCAGACACAGACTTTGTGTCGATTCTGTTCAACAAGGATTCTGCAGTGTTGAACCATTATGGCCCATTTCTCTCAGAGCAGAACCCAGAAGGAACAGCAAAGCCGAAAAAATACATCACTGCTCTGTATTCATGTTAGTGTAGAAACCAGCGTGGTTAAGATGTGTTTTGTATCACTGCTCTGAATCTGCTCGCAGACAGATGAATGAGATCAAATGAGTGAGGTGATGAAAGTGCAATAGAGAATGAGGAAGTTGTTCTTGCATATATCCGGTATAGTTGTTGTCTACAGCAACCGTTTAAATCTTGATTAAAAGTTCAGAAGCAGGAAAGGCAGTCTCTGACTCTTATGTCAGATATGTCCATTATGACTACTATTATAATTATAATAATGACTGCTATTATAATTGATATAAATGTACTTTGGTTTTTTAATGAATAAAACGTTTAAATATAAATTTGAACAGGTATTGTGGATCCATTGATATTGGTTTTTGCATGGACTCCATCATGAGTGTTAGACACACCGTTGACTTGACACTAGTGGTAAATGTAAAAAGAAAATCTCCAAAAAAAATCTCCAGCGTGCCTCAAAGCAGATGATTTGCAAGTTGTTTAAAGGATGTACAGTTGTGACTTATTGGTGGTTGAAGGTGATAGAGGATTGTCTAGTTTTTTTAATGATAAACATCAGCATCAATTAATGCAAAACACTTTTTGGCTTTAAATGACACAAAACAAATATTGATACTTCAAATTTGAGAGTAACATTTGATGATGCTGTTGTCCCTTTTAATTGGTTTTCTGTTCTGCAGACAATAAGGAGGAGCTTTCTGTTTATTCATCTATAAAAATTAAAAAGCCTGTGACCGGTGCAACAGGTAAGTTAAAGCAGCAATTCCTAACAATGTAATTAATACCAATTGAAATGTAAGTAAAATGTCTTTCTGTCTTTGCTCAGAGCTCTTTTGTTATGCAGAGGTCTTTTGGTTATCATGCATTTCTAGAAAAAACACACAAAAAGACATGAGGGTGTTAAACTAAAATCTTCTCAAAGTTATGGAAAAAGAAGTAAAGAAATGCAGCAAAAGTTCTTCTACTTCTGGTTAAATTTCACCTTGAACTATCAGAGAATGTTTTATTCCACTTTGGTCAAGTAAAATAAGTTGAAAAACAGTTTGAGTTACGGGTTAATGTTGACCAATAGACTACATTGATGAATCATCCTAGAATTAACTGGGAAATGAAGTGACTGCAGAGAGAAAACATCCTGTAAAAGCATCATGTGGACTGTATCTACGTTGGAGGTTTTGGTCGATACAGTTTAAATATTTCCATTGTTGAGGATGGGTTTTGTCTGATTCTTAGACCTATGAACAGAGAAGAGTGAAATAAAAAGAAACTTCTGCTAATCATGGCTATTCTTCATATTTATTTCACACAGAGAACAAAGAGGATGACGTCATTTATCCTCAATGTGAACCGAAAAACAATCGTCCCTCTGCACCACGTGAGTTTAAACAATAACTTAAACAATAAACATTTGACCTTAACATTTATTGATGCTGCTGCTTCTGTCTGTTGTCTTTGGAATCATAGTGATTAAAATGTGCAAATAGTCCATCTTCTCTCTTATTACAAGCTACAATGATTAAACTGTACTCTAGAAATCTAGGGCTGGGCGATATAGCATTTTTCATATCACAATATAGTTTTTCATTTCAGGCATAACGATAGATATCACAATATAAACCAGATGCCTATATTTTTCAATTTTGAGCATTTTGCGTAATCATGAGCAGGTTTTTTGGATTTCAATATTTATTTCCTATCAAACATATTTTTTCGGCTATACCGGATAACACTATTTTACACAGAAATACCTTGGGCGTTTTCCTTTTTGAACTTTTTTTGAATTTTTTCTTTGGATAATTGGATAATTGGATAAAAGTAATTTATAAAGGCTATGAATTGGAAACTTAAATTCAAACATGCTAAGAAAACAAGGACAGATTTACAACACACTTAGAATTTATGCTTCTAGGTGATTACATTTTATATCAAATTGTAACAAAAAAAACCCTGAAAACAGTGAAATGATTATTGCTATTATAGATCATTGACATTAAAGTTGCAGCGCTCTCAGAAAGGAAAGTCATCCACTGCGGCTGCGGGGTCTGGGGGTGTGTGTGTGGGGGGGCTTGTCGGCCCTGTCTTGTGGGGGGGCTTTCTGGGGGGGAGGGCACTATGGGTACGGGACCTTGGGGGTTTGACAGGTCGGAGTCTCCACTGGTGGCAATCAGTGGTTGCCCCGGCCGGTTGGCTGCCTTGGTCCCGTCGAGGCCTGACCAGAGCTCTCCAGGGCTGGCGCCTGGGGGTGGGGGCCTGGGCTTGCTCCGGGGGGGGCGGCGCTATCTGGCTCCTTTCTCTCTGTGTGGGGTGGGTGGTGCTGGGCCTGGGGCGTCGGCGCCTCTGGGGATGGGAACCCGGGGCTGGGGGACCTGGGCCCCATGCTGGGGGGGGGGGCTGTTTGACCACCGGGGGACAGTTTACCAGCTGTCCCCAACTTACCCCCTTCCTCATATAATCTCATATTAGGGTGAGGGGGTGGGGGGTTTAGCCTGCGATGCACTTTGGGGAGGGGGCTACTTGGCAGTGGTCCCCCTCCCATGGATGCCGTATGGAGTGGGCCCCCCTTCTCTCGGTTTTATTTGCACCTTAGACATGTAGGGCCCTTGGTAGGGGGGGTGCTTGGACATCACTGCCAGCAAGCAGCAGATGTCCTCCTAGCGCCCTACCCGCCAATTTTAACCACACCTTAGACATTTAGGGCTCCTTGGTGGGGAGGGTGAGGGGACATTACTGTGAGTAATCCGGAAATGTCCCCTCAGTGCCCCACCCACCAATTTTGACTGCACCCCCTTAGTGCACACACCTTTTATCCTCAAAATATACATTCGAACACAAACACACACACATGCACACACACACCCTTACAAACACACGCACACACATTTGGCAAGGTAGGTGGGACCTAGGTCCATCTGTCCCCTACCCCCCCCCCCCCCTGATGGGGGGTACTGGGCCCTTGGCAATGGCGGCCGTGTCCCCTGGGTGCTGGTTTCCTCTGGTTTGTCTGAAGATTAATATCCCCCGTTGTTAAAGTAAAATATGTCCAACACAAGAGGCCTTCAGCTCTCATCTGTTTGGAAGGAAGGAAAGGGGGGGTGGGAGGACTTGGCACAACATCTGACAGGTTACAGTTTTTGGTATAACACCTGCTCTGTACTGCTACACAGACGCTTCTAAAACACAGTGAATTACATTTTGTTAAAATATTTAGAAAAAAATGTTTTTATTAGTGTCCACTGAATTATTCTTGTTTTATTTATCAACCACGTCCTAAAGTTTGGTCTGTGAAAATACTGTCCGACTTTAAACTGGTCCGTCTTTACATATAGGCGATACATAGAACAGCTCGTTTGCATAGCATTTGTCTGTTGCTAGGCAACAGCGCTGTCTCCAAATCTATATTTTTTAAAACTTCCTGTTGCTGCTGTGGGTCCAGCGGGTTTATCCTCCAGTTCTGAATGGATGCTGTTAAAAATCACTGCATGTTCTGCTGCTAAACGCCACACATAGGTGAAGTGACCACGGGGGTGGAGGGTGTCATGTCTACGCCGCATGCAGACAGTAGATAAGGAGAGGATAAGAGAATTTCATCAAAGGGAGAGCTAATAAATGTAATTAATTTGACGCAAACATTTACTCACATTGTGGTGACTAACCCTCGAACTTTTACTCGCCAAAGAGGAGAAAGCTTGCGATTGTTAATTTCAGACCCTTAAAAGAAAAGATCTACTGCAATAAACTCATTTTTCTATAGAGAAAAATTTCTATCATAGTAAGTATCGTTATTGTTTTATTAATCAGCCCTATCTGAGGAATAATCTAAAGTAAAAATGTATTTGGAAAAAAAACAGAGGAATAAAAATTCCTTAGATGACAGAAAAACCCCATAATAAATGGTAAAAGCCGAAGGTTTTCTTAAAAAAACAGCTGTGTAAAAACAAAGATCACTTCTCTCTTTTCATTTTTTTTCTGCAGCAAACCAGAATGAAGCCATTTATTCTGACATTAAAAAAGGGAAGAAAAAGAGAAAAAAAGAGAATGCACCAGGTAAGTCATCCATTGTTTTCAAATGTAACGTATTTTATCCTTAATTACACAAATTCCGACTTCATGATGAAAAGACTTAATTTAGAATCATTCCCCTTTTACAATGTGTTGATTTTTGCCACCCTAACTCTATTCACCAACAGACACCAAACAAATGTTGTGACCTTTGGTCTCAGCTAAGGTTTAATGGTGAACCTCTTTCATTGATGGTTTCAAGATCATAGTATTGTTTTAACACAAACGGAAGATCTGCTGTTTTGCTAGTTATGACACTCAATGGAGGAGATAAATATATGATCCTTGCTGATTTTGTAGGTTTACCCACCTAAAAAAAAACTGTCAGTCTGTCATCCTAATGGTAGGATCATTTGAGCAGTTAGAGACAGATAATCACCAAAAGAAAATACAGAAATTGACTTTAAAATCTATATACATGTTTTTGTATTTCATTGAAGGAATTAAGTATTTAATCCCAGTAATCATTAAGAGTTCTGGTTTATACAGACTAGTTAAGTCTCCTAATCAACTGTCACCTGCCTTGAAGACACCTTTTTGAACCACTTTAAAAGACACCTGTCCAATCAGTCAATCAGTCAGACTCCAAACTCTCCAACAATGGAAAGACTAAAGAGCTTTCAGTGGATTTAAGGGGGAAGATTATAGATCTGCACAAGACTGGAATGGACTACAAGACCATCTGGGAGTTAAGGGAACAATTGTTAGTGCAATTGTGCCAAAATGCAAGACATGACCAAACAAGTTCTCTCTTGTTGGGGTTTCCATGATCATGAGAACATTGAGAAATCGGCTAAAAAAACACGGCAGGAGTAAATGAGGATCTCAAAGGAGCTGGAACCATCAAAGTCAGCTAGAAAACTATTGGGAATACTTTACACTGTGATGGTTTAATATCTTGCAAAGTAGCCCTGCTTAAGAACACACATATGCACACCTGAAATTTAACAAGACATTTTGATTTATAACAAAATGTAACTCTTTGGTATCAACTCAACCTGACAGAAAAGCCCGGACCCAGGGAACACTATCCCCACGGTCAAGCATTGAAGGTGGAAGCAATGAGGTTTTTCGGGTGGGTCTCCACAGGGCTTCTTCACAATGAGGATGAGAGGATGGACAGGGATGTGTAGCGTCAAATCCTAAGTAATAACCTCCCTCCATTCACCAGGAGGAATAGCAGAAGAAGACACATATCAAAGTCATGGAGGGGCACATTTAGAAATAGGAAACCTGTTTTTTTTTTCTCTCCTAAGACAGGCTAAATAACTAAAAATATTACTATTTAAATTTTGCTGTGCAACTTTACAAATGCCACCCATACTTCGGTGTTAACAAGCATAAGTCAAATAAAAATACACATTCACTCCATAGATCCATAAACGTCCTCACTGACCAACTTACCAAAAGTCTTTTTAACTACTTTCATAATCAAAGCTGTTTTATTTACTGTCAGACTTTAACAGTTTCCTAATTGTTTCGTCTTTTTCTGTCTTGTAGCAAAGAAGAACCCAGAAACTGATTTTAACTCAAAAAGTAAAGAAACTACACAAACTGCTGTAATAAGTAAGTATTTCTGATCATCTTAGTGACCATTCAAGCATTTACTTTAACTGATGATACCAGTACTATGAAATTTGAAAACAAACAGGTTGGATTACAGAATTCTAAAACTAGCCAGTGTCAGGTGCTGAAAAAACATAACCTCTCCAGACTTGGAGGACTCCCGTGGTAAACGAGAATCTCCTCAAAATTTCCACTAGTGATGCAGAATTCAAAAATATCCACAACCATTCAGCAATCTCTCTGGATTGTCTGAGAGATTTGTATCACCATCTCTAGAATCCTAAAAACACGGCTGTTGTCGGCACACCTTTGAGACAGGGCATCGTTTTTATTTCAGACTTAAATTTCTGGACCACTTCAGTAGGACACTTGCTGATGCATCAAGATGAACATAAAGGAAGGTTAGCAAATAAATGTGATGGGTTATAATCTAAAGCTGATTGATGTTACACACTTCTACCTAGAGAGAGATTAAATAAGCATAAAAAAATTAAGATTATACACTTTTAGCAAGAGTTCTTGTTATCCTGCAACCATTTGAGAAGTGCTCATGCGTTGTCCAGCTGTACCACATAGGAGACAGTTTATCCATTTTTTTACGACTTGTAACTGAAGAACCCAAATGCAGGAAGGACTCGAAACCAAACGTTGAGGAATCAGAAGATTTACTCGAAGTTCACGAGGAAACACTCATCAGTAACACTCAACAAACAGGGACAGAAACCTCAATACCCAAACACAACTTAGAAACAGACAACAGCTGAGAACCAGGTGAATGCACAGGAGGAGGATGGGGGAGGAGCAGCTGCCAGGTGTAATCATGACAAGTTTACAGATGATACGCTCTTCTTCCATCTGGACTATGTGGAACCTTCCAGTGAGTCAAATCCAGGAGGAGAATTCATAGCAAAATGTTTGCAGTCAAAGTTAAACTCTATGTTGGAAAGTTAAACACTTTCAAACCAACCCTCAGTGTCTTAGAGCCTTGCGGATACAGACTAGAAAGGTATTCTGTCAAGAAGAAGAAAGGGTCAGATGTCATGGCTGACAAAGGAAACCTGAAACAGAAGCTTTCTGTTTCATAATCATACAGCATTCAAAGAAAAAACTTTGTATTCTTTCAGTTTTGAACTAAGCCTGTTTTAAAAAAATATTTGACCATTATTGCTAATTTTGGTTCTGTTTTCTTAAACCAAGCAGAAGTCCAAGCATCTGGCAGCAGGTCTCGTCTCTTGCTGGTGGGTTTGGGGATAATTTGTTTCATCTTGTGTGCCATCATCATCATCAGCATCAGTTACTGTAAGTTCAAACAAATAATATTTTATGTATGTATTTATTTTTTACATGCAACTGTTTAGTACTAAAATAAATGATTGTGTGTAACTGGCTTAAGCCTAAGTAACAACTGCCCTCATCTAGAAATGGGAGAAAAATGGAAAAACCTGGAAAGGGCTCGCAGGTGAGCAAGGTTAGACTCCTGTGTGAACTCAAGGAATGAAAATTTCATGCACGTTTATACAGGTGTGCTCCACGCAACAGGGCATAGCAAACACTCAAACAACAAACAAAAAGGCTGAAGTAGGTAAGACACAGGTGTGTCGCAGTTTTCATTTTTTAATCCCCCCAAATCCTGCACACAGTGCAAGAGACCAATGAGTAATGTTCATGTAATAATTATATGCTAACTGTTAGAAAGTAGACAATCAGAGTGTAATTTGTTTGGCCATCCTACAGGTCTCATAAAGACACCTATGCAGCATTCACGCACAGTCAGAAAGGGCCAGTGTTTGCACCTCATTAATGATTTGTGGAGAAGAAGAACCAAATGACAGCATCACCCATGTGTAATAATTAGTCTTGCAAATGCCTCACAATATACTTACCGCACACACTCGACATTTGTATGCTACAATTTTGTGAGACTCCTTAACCCTTGTGCTATTCTATGACCTCAGCCTTACACTGACGTGTTCTCCCTATAAGGTGGATAAAGGTGAAGAGGATTTCATGTAATCCATGGACACCAATGAAGATCACAAATCACTGAAGAAAAAATGTTTAGCGCACTGTCTTGAGGGGTCTAGATGACCCAACTCCCAATGTTAAAGTGTCTAGGATAGCACAAGGGTTAAGGTAGCTGTATAAAATGAGCCTGTGGCTGCTCCTCTCTACAAACCTGCACAGGCCCAGACAACCGAAAACCCGCAGAACCCATATTGGTCAAGCCCCTGTGTGGATCAACCTCCAGGTGCATGTAGGAAAAAAAGGCTTAAACAACTATACACTTACATAGTTAAACAGCAATAAATTTCCCAAGCTATTTTAATATTAGGTATAATTTACTAGTACCAAGTTGAACCCCTTTCGCTTTCAGAACTGCCGTAGTCCTTGGTGGCATAGATTCAAGAAGGTACTGGAGACATTCTTCAGAGAGTTTGGTCCATATTGAATACATGACAGCATCATACAGCTGCTTCAGATTTGTTGGCTGCACATCCATGATGACCATCTCCCGTTCCACCACATCCCAAAGGTGTTCTATAGCAGTGGTCCCCAACCCCCGGGCCATAGACTGGTACCGGTCAGTGGGTCATTTGGTACCGGGCCGCACAGACAGAATAAATAACTTGCATTACTTCTGATTTATTTATTTCGGAATCTGAAAGATGTTTTATTTTGAAAAATTACCCAATTCGGTAGATCTTCAAGACATGAGGGTAGATCGCAGGCCAGCAAAGATAAATAATAAATAAAAATAAAAAAGTACTTCTAAACAATCAAAATCCTTACAGAGAAGTACAGGACTTGATTGACATGCAGAACGGCCAATCGGACATCTTCTAATACATACATCACTGCACATGCGTGTTTAAATACACTGAGCGCAAATTCTGTCTGTCATCAGAAAGTCGCTTTCTGACCGCAGTGCGTCAAGTCCCTGGGAGAAAACCACTCTGGACAAACGGAGTGTTTATTGAAGCCGCCCCGCGCGTCAGCTTTGCGGTTCTCGCTCGATAAATACAAGCTCATTAAGAAAGCTGTTTTTTACGTTGCACACGCTTCGTACGGAGCCAGCAGCGCCTTTGAAATGCCACACTCCCCCCATTGCACGGTTTACAACAGAGCACGACATACGATAGTCGCTGCTTTCTGTCTTTGTAATAGAACGCCTCATATGATAATGCAAAAGCATCTTTGTGTAATCATACCGTGTATTTTTAACCATCAGTATGAACAACAATTTACAAATAAACATGTAACTAATAAACATTTAGTGGTCTATGTTACTTTTGACGCATTCCAAGGCGCTCTTCTCGCTAAAATAAAACCCAGGAGCTAGCAAAATGAGTAAAAAACAAATGAATTTGGAAAGTTTCTCTGCTGAGGGGAAAAGGTCCAGCCAGGAGACAGAAAAGGAGTCTTCCACTTCCAAAAAAAAGAAAGCTACATTTAATAGACTACTTTTTTGCACCATGAATGTGGGAAGGGGGGAGGATGATGACACCTGAGCCATGTCAACTGTTAAGTGTGTAAAAGCACAGGGTTCGTCTTGTCACGTATTTGATCCTCCATCATCTTAGTATTGCTACAATAATCACCCGCCTGTATTTGAAAGACCGGTCAGTGAAAGTTTGTGAGATGTCATACCGGGCCGTGGCATGAAAAAGGTTGGGGACCACTGCTCTATAGGGTTAAGATCTGGTGACTGTGAATGTCATTTGAGTCCAGTGAACTCATTATCATGTTCAAGAAACCAGTCTGAGATGACTGGAGAGGCAGCCAGTGTGTCCTTCTGCTGCTATAGTCCATCTGCTTTAAAGTGTGGATGCCATGCTTTGAACAACTTTGTCAAATAAAAAAGCCCTTTAAACGCTGATTCTATTGATACCAATAGTTCGCGTCGAAAAAAATCCGAAGCATATAAATAATAGACATCTTTTGAAGGAATCAGAGATTTGAATTTGCCGCTAAGAGCGCAGGCTGGAAGTGACCCCGATATGACCTGTGACGTCACGAAAGGCATTGACTTCCGTAGTTCTGCTTCGGACAGCATGTAAACAAAGCAGGTAGTCTTCGTTTCTCTCGTTAATCATCGTTAATTCGTTAATTCTCTGTTAATCATCAACATGCCAAGTCGTAGTGTGGCAGCTGGATGTAGCAATACATCTAGTGAAAGTGTATCTGTGTATAAATTCCCAAAACAAGAAACGCTGCTGAAACAATGGGCAAAACAAGTGCAGCGAACGAGGGCGAATTGGGTGCCAACTGCTTCGTCAACTTTATGCCGCGAACATTTTGAGGCAGACTGTTTTGAAGAAACACCACAGCTCATGAAAGATATGGGAATGCATGTCAGATATAAAAAAGTATTGAAACCGAACGCAATCCCCACCATTTTCAAGAGATCGCTAGTGGGAACGTCCGAAACAGAAACGCCCAGTACCAGCACTGGCAGGAGCCAGTACAAAAAGAGAAAATCTGTGACCGAAAAGCTGGCACAAAAGAGAGTGAGTTTAACGTTTATTACATAATGTATTTATTACAAAAGAGAGTGAGTTTAACGTTCAGTGATGAAAGTCTTCCGGGAATTCCCGGAAATCCGGGTTTTTGAGCAAACCGAACGTACTTTCCTGGAAATAAAGACCTGATCTCTATGGACAAATCGCTTTCCGGATGAAAAAATTGTCTGAAATCGGCGAATTTTAGCTTTATTTACTATATTTCTCTGCGGATCGCTTCCTCTATGGTCGCGGCTATCTCTCGTCTACCCGGCCTAATTGACCAATGACGGGACGTTTTAGTTGCTTTCGGATGCGTCGACGGCTCTGATTGGCTCTGTCTGTACCACGTGGTCAGCGTGACGGATCCCCTAGAGACCAAAACTGGCGGACACACGCTAAACTTTCACAAACAAATCTGAAGAGTTTGCGATCAATAATGCGGGCATCGTCATTATTGAGCGTGGTCACCACCTCAGTTGTGAGAAGACGATAAAAAAAACAAATTTAAGTGGTCTTGGCTGGAAGACGGTAGCATCACTCTGTGCTTCGCTATCAGTGCTAGCCATGTTGTCTGCCTTTCGTTACGTCACAAACCGGGCGGCGCGAATTCGGCGGAATGCGTGAAGCCGGCGGCCGTCCTCGTTGTTTATATCGCGTTTTTTGCTATTTATTCTTTTTTCGAAAAATATTAAAAACAATCGCAACATGAAATAGAGACTATTTACTATATTTTGGCTTATTAAAATAGGCCATGTCACCCACACTTTAAGGTTAGACCTGTTGTCCATTTACAGATTCTCTTCTGCAGATCTTGGTTGTAACCAGCTGTTATTTGAGTTCCTGTTCCTTTTCTATCAGCTGGAACCAGTCTGGCCATTCTCCTCTGATTTCTGGCATTGACAAGGCATTTCCGTCCACAGAACTGTGTCAGGGTCCTGTTGCAGACACAAACGCAGGATGCAGGAATGCAGAAACAAAGTCTTTAATTCAGCACAGAACTGAATGAAAACCAAGGCTAGATTTCTCATGTGACTCGAAGGCAACACAAAAATGATCTCGTAATGAGTGGAGCAAACACACAGACTATATACACAGGTGGACTGATGACATAAGTGAGTAGAGTTGTACCCATTACTCTGACAGGTGGGGGAGGAAAGTAACTGTAAGTAAACAAACCCAGGAAACATGGAGCTGAAAACAGAAGGTAAAACAGAAACATAATTACGAACCCCACCTTAAATATCAACACAAACTGCCTCTCACTGGATACTTGCTCCTTTCCTGACCATCCTCCAGAGGTTTGCAGTTATACGTCAACCTACTATTCTATTTTTTTAACCCTATTTTAATCAACATTGCAGTTCAGTGAGACAAACGAATTCCAGAATCCTGAAACGTTATCTGCATGATGTCACAGACTTAGAAATGTTTTAGTAAAAATCTGATTTTCTGAAAAGAAAAAAAAAAAGTCAAATGATTGAATTAATGGTTACTTGTGTCATTTGGGTTGCAGTTGCCGTGGAAACAAACAAACAAAGGAAAAATCTCAGTGACCTGGAAGCAAAAAATGAGCAACTGACTTTGGAGAAGAGAGATTTACAAAACCAGACTAAAGATCTGAGGATGAACATGACAAAACTAGAGAATCAGAATCAGGATCTGATTTTTGACAAGAAAAACTTGGAGAATCAGACAAAGCATCTGACTGCAGAGAAGATGTTCTTTGAGAACCAAACCATGGAGATGACGGTTAACATGACAATCCTACAAAACCAGAACGAGCAGCTGAGAAACAACAGTGACAAACTCAACAAGACCCAAACAGCAATCCTCAAGCACCCCAACTTAGCTATCTTCTGCCCTGATGGAGGTAAATGTTTAATCTGTGACTCTAAAAAACATTTCCTTTATCAGTAGCAAAATAATTTGTTTGATTTATATAAAACTTTGATCATATTAAGAAAAAAACAAGAAATATGACAAAGTAGTTTGTTTTGTAAATCGTTGTCACAGTCATTTAGAATTAAAGTTAAAATGTCAACATTTTGGTTTCCTCTCTTTCTTTCTTTCTTACCTACAGTTTGTCAGACGTGTCCCAAAGACTGGATTCAGTTTCAGGAAAGCTGCTATTTTTTTTATAACTTAAACTCTCCGTGGAAAACATGGGATGAAAGTCGACAGCTTTGTCAAAGCATGAAATCAGACCTGGTGGTTATCAGCAGTCTTGAGGAACAGGTTTGCTACAAAATATTAAACTAATTGTATTTTGTTCATTTTTTTTAAACTGAAAAAAGTTCTAAATGTTTATGATTCACAATTTAATTTACAGACATTCATCAAAAACACAATAGAATACTACCATGACATCTGGCATGGATACTGGATTGGTTTACAAAAAGTAAACAACAACTGGATCTGGGTGGATGGCAGTCCAGACACACTTGGGTAAAGAAGAATTCTTACTACATATTAACATGTTTATTAAATGTGCTGATGGGTTTTTCTTTATTTTTAGGTACTGGAAGAACCCAAAAGACACAGACATTTTTGCAATTATAGCTAAAGATCCAGCTTTGACCCAGAGCTGGATCATAAACAGAAATGTCTTTTTGAACAGATTCATCTGTGAGATTAAAGCTTTAATTTTCTGATCAGTTAAACTGAACTTTTTTCCTGCTACTGTGTTTCTTCTGTGTTTACTTTTTCATTTTTTAGTTGAAAGGAGATATGTTATAAACCTCAATATCATGATTGAAATTGTTGCAATCAAGCCTCAAATCTCAGAATGTTAGCTTTTAAATGTATGCAGCTCTGGGTTGTTGCATGACTCAACTTTGACCTCCTGGTCTCCTAAAACAAACCCTGACCAGCCCACACTGCACTAGAGAACAGGGAGGCTTGTTGTTTTGTCATCTTCATTTTGGCCAAAAGTCCCAAAGTTCTGTGGTTCTGCTTTCCACTAACTTCATGATCTTCTGTCATTTTAATGCAACATACCTGTTCTGACCGCTTTAGATCTGGTTTTGTTCTGGTTTTCTTTTCACTGTGTATCAATTGTAGATTGATACACAGTTATTGGGTATTGCTTCTGATTTTATATTGTTTTAACATTGTGAAGCACTTTGTGAGTCGCTCTCTGTGAAAGGTGCTATATAAATAAAAATTACTTACTTACTTACTTACTAGATTTGGAAATCTGCCTCATTTCTTAAATCACTTTCTCATTTTGATTGGAAATAGGTTGAGTCTTGTAGTTAAATTGAATTTTGATTATCTTAGAGTCCAGCCTCATACTGGGCAGGTTTTTGGGGTTTTTGTTTATTTATTTATTTTTTTGGAGTCAGACGGCCTAAAACTCTGCAGACCTGTGTAAAACTACTCCACCCCTTTTTTAGTGTGCCTCATCCGAACAAAACAGAAAACCAGATTATCCAGAAGGACTTGTAATGACCACCTTCTATGAACAGTTAAAAAATACTGTTTTTGTCTACATTCAATAGAATGTATTTCAATAGAAATGTTGTTCTGTCCACTTTCACATGAACAGGTAAATGTAAAGATGCTGTAGAAATGTTGACTTTTTCAAAAAAAGGTCTATTTAAAAAAACTTAAAACAAGTGCCTATAGAAAATTTGTATATGAGGAAATTGACATTCGAAATAATTATTTTATTCATCTTGGTTTTCAATGTTTTGCTTTAATTATAACCCCATAATAAAACACTTCAAAATCCTGAAGTAAGATTTTTTTTAATCCTCCTGTTTCATATATTTATGGATTCTTTGTTGTCTTTAAATATGAACAAATATAATATACATATTAAACTTGGTGATGGTTTCATAACTGACCTTAAATAAAGTTGGGGGTTTTAATGTATGTGAACTAAGTCCACAGAGGAAACCTTCAAGTTACTGAGTATCTTATAAAGCAACAAGAGATCTCATAATTATATTTATTTATTATTCATTCATTCATTTTCTTTACCGTTTTATTCTCTTTCGGGGTCACGGGGCTGCTGGAGCCTATCCAGGGGATGCACAGGTCGCGAGTCTGTCGCAGGGTAGAATGTCAACAATCACACACCCATTCACTCTCACACTCACACCTAGAGACAATTTAGAGTTGCCAATCAACCTATGAAGCATGTTTTTGGACGGTGGGAGGAAGCCAGAGTCCCCGGAAGAACCCACGCATACACGGGGAGAACATGCAAACTCCACACAGAAAGGTCCCCCACTGATGTTGTGTTTTTCATGTCCTCCAGCCGGGACTTGAACCGGAGGCCTTCTTGCTGTGAGGCAAGAGCGCTAACCACTGTGCCACCGTGCAGCCCATTATTTATTATCAATTAATTAATTAATTATTTATTAATTAATTATTTTATAAAAACGGGTTAACATTGATTATAATCTAAAATAAAACAAAAACTTTGAAATGAAATAGAATTTTATGACCTGCTGAACTGAACCAGATAGAACTCAGCTTTCATTGTTTCTTCACACAGGATCACACATGAAAAAATAAGTCAATAAAACTAATAATAAATGAACACCAACTCACATCTGAGCACAACAGAAATCACTACCATCAGCTGCTGCTCTTGTGTCATGGTCCTCATTACAGTCATTTTCTGGACAGAATAATCTCCAAGAACACGTCTGACCTCTTCTCTACAAAACTCACAAACAGTCTTCTCCTTGATAGGCCTTCAACACTTCAAATGTTTTTTAAGGCTCGGGTCAAAACTGACCCATTTTCCACACTTGAAAAGGGGTCAACTTTGACCCAAACACAATATCAGGGTTAAGCCCAGCAGAAACCCTCAGTTCCTAAAAATACTGCCCTCTTGTGTACATTAGGGGAAAAACAAGAACATGGGAACTTCAGGCTTTCTCTGAAGAAAAGTCATTGATGAATTGATTTATGGAAGAAAAAAAACAAACACCTGTATTAAGTCTATTTGTATTTTTATCATTAGGAGGCATAAAAATCAATGAGGAAACCAACCCAAAGATATTTCTGACAGAAAAGTTCCTCAAAAGGGTGTTGGCACAAAAGTTCCAGAAACTTGTGAAGAAAATGGGACGTTGTGTAACCTGGAACCACAAAGACAAACCAGATCTGGTGCTAAACTCACTGACTGCTGATTCTGGACAAGCTTTTCTACAGCTGGAATTTGACCTGAAAACATCTTTTATTAAGTTTTTGTGTGTTCAAGTTATTTTTTATCCTCATGGATGAAGCTCCCCGTGACCAAAATGTTCAAAAGTTTTCAAGAGGTAAGTGACTCACGAACTTTATTGATAGCAGTTATACATAAAAGATGGGAACAGATTTTAGTCTTTTAGCAGCAAACACTATTTGTAAAATGAAAACAAATGTTTTAGTTTGTAAATTACTGACGGAAATGTTTTTAGTTCTTTACCAGAGACAGTAGAGCACAACCCACAGCAGGTCTGATCACACTGAAACACTTTTTTAAATGAACTGATCAGAATCTTTTTCATGTCTGTCCCAACATGAGTGCAGAGTGTCCATCGTGTCAGAAAAGCTGGATTCAGTTCCAGAGAAAGTGCTACTTCTTCTCCGGTGACGAGGTTCCTCTGAAAACGTGGCAGGAAAGCCGACAGTTTTGTCAAAATGTCTCAGCAGATCTGGTCGTCATGGATAATCAGCAGGAACAAGTGAGAGCTGAAACGGCAGCAGGACAACAGTTTCAACAGGAGGTTCTGATTGCAGATCCAGTTCTAAAGATTAAAGTCTGTTTGTTGCAGGATTTCCTCAGTGACCATGTTCAGCCCTACAACATGTTTCATGGATACTGGTTAGGACTGGAGAAAAAAGGCAACGAGTGGGTCTGGATTGATGGACAGAGGAACACTCTTGAGTAAGAACGCCTTTAAAACAAAGTTCAACCTTCTTAGTTTCTGACATTTCATAGATGGAATGAGTTGATCTGCGCATTAGTGGCAGAAAACTGTTTTTGTCAACTGCAGTTTCTATTGAAATAGTTTCACTGCAAACACTAAATCTTCCCAAGTTCATTTGTTCAATTTTTAGTCAACTAAATTAACTAAAAATTTATGTTGTTGTTGACTTTCTGCACATCCCTTCAGGGGTCGCCACAGCGAATCAGCTTTCACCAATCCACACACTTGGTTTGGCAGAGATTTTAACACCTGATGCCCTTTCCTGACACAACCCTGTATTTTAGCCGGGCTGGGGACAGACACAGGGAGACCCAGACTCAGGCCCCCCTTTAGCTATACAGTTAGCGGTAGCATGAAGGGTCAGGCCCCCCTGGGAAACAAACCCTGGGTTCTTATGCGCCAGTCCTGCATGCAGCCAACTAAGCCACCCAGTCGCTAAATAAATTAAAAATAAATAAATACAGAAGAGAAAATATTTCTAACAATTTACCTCAAAGTATTGAAAACAAAATGATAAAAATATTAGTTTTTGACTTTAACAGAGTGAATCATCTTTATAAATATTAGCAAAGAAATCCGCTAATGCAGCAAGTATTTATTAATGTTTTGTTTATTAAAGGATGATCTGAGTTGCTCTAAACAGAAATGAGGATTATTTAAGTCAAACTTAACTTTTTTCTCTAATGAGGAAGAAATGGATGAAGGCGTCACATTGTAGGTTACATTCTTAGATATCATATTTAGAGTTTTAAAGGAAACATTTACATCCTTAAACCTACAACGTCAGCTGCAAACAACAACAACAACAATGTGTGTTGTGTTTTGTCTTTCAGGTTTCAAGCAGGAGACCGATTCCCTTTTGGGGGGCGGCGTGGACTGTTGGTCCCTGGAAAAGATTTCCAGCAGAACTTGTTTAAAGCTGACACTTTGTTCAGAAACAAGTTCATTTGTGAGACTGGAGCCCTGATTCTGACCAGATCCTTTTAGTTAAAAGCACTTTTGCTTCCATTTAGGAACATTTTAAATGTATTTCTGTATGAATAAATGCTGTTCATGTTTTAGCAGCTTTAGTCATTTCTTGTCAGGAAGAGTTCAAACTTTGGTTTCAGGGGAAAAACTAAAGGAATTCTTCAGTGTTAATAGAACAGATGTTCTAAATGGACTTCTAGATAAATGTTGTAAATAATTATTAAAGACTGTCTTGTAGGAATATTTTCAATGTAAATGCTCTATTTACAGCAGATGTCTGTGTGTCAACTTCTGGGAATGTTACAACTTTCATTTCTATTTAATGCTGCAGCTACATATCTTCAGATTTTCTAGAGTAATAGATTACTGATATTTTTCAACTTCCTATTAGATTTACCTTTGCAAAAAACTATTAATATTATAATCACTTCCTGTCCCACTTCATTGTAAAAGCATTTGTTACTTTAAGCAAAGGTTATTTTCCATAAAACTTTGTTTTTCTTAAATACTTTAAACAATAATTAAAGTATATATTTTTGATGTTTTTCCACATCAAAATAATCCAAAGGGAACATTATCAGAACATTCCAGCTCACGGGATGGTCACATGTCTTTGCTAAATTCAAAGTGTTTCCACACATTGGACTGGAATGAAGGACTGATCGGTTTTTGCTGACATCACGTGTGTGTTGTCTGCTGTGATGTACACTATAATAAATAAACCTACCCCGCCTCAATCCAGAAGGTATTTTCCAATATCAATTATCGATCTATTTGAAATGATTTTATAACGTTATGGTTTGATTAGATTCAAATAACAACTTGCCTCAGATCTAACTGGTTGGATATATCAATTAATCAATTAACCATTACACCATAATCTGCATTTATTGCTATTAAAAAAATTTACATTGATGTAATTTCTTACAGTACCGGCATAAAAATCTACTTCCACCCCTGGTTATAATGACTTATTATTATTAAAAGGAATATTGGCATTTATATAACCAGTACAGACACAACATATTGAATTTGTTGACTGTCAATTGGTTTGATTAATTGCTTGAATGGAAGTGAGAAAAAGCAAATGTATTTGATCCCACCACTATTAGGATTTACTCAACATTTTTCTGCACACATAGTTTCCATAGTCCCATTTATTTAAATGTAATAACTTTAAATAGATGTAATCAGTCATTGTTTGTCAGGTAACAAAGATGAAGTTAATGTTGACTATTATCAACAAATATTATTACAACATTCCAGAATCCATTATTACTCTGCAATGTGAGACCATGGATGGCTGGGGACTGGCAGAGGAGGCATGAGGCCAACGGGGGGATGAGAAACAAGGGCACAGACAGAGCAGAAGAAATGTAGTCCTCTGTGTTGTGGTCCATTTCTGGCCACCAGAAGTGATATTTATGCAGATCTACAGGAATAGTTTAAGCCAGGGGTTCCCAATCTTTATTGCTCCACCGACTGGTTTGATGTCTGGCAATATTCTCACGGACCAGTATGTTATATGAGGCAGAGACACGTGATAAGATGTACTCTGACACGCTAAACATTGTATATCGCACAGGTGTCATCATCCTCTCCCCTTCTCACACTCATGGTGCTAAAAAGAAGTAAACACAACAGAAAGAAATAACTAAGGGTGAAACAACATAACTGCCAGATGAAAGGACCCGTAGGCAAAAAGAAACACACGTGTTCAACCCTATCTTAACCAATGCAGGCATAGGGGATTATATCCCATAATTCCCTGTGCTGCCAGCTCTGAGAGTAACCCCTGGCTGCAGCCTGAGAAACGCCGACAGCAGACCAAACGTGCACATGACAGACACTACAATCCAACAAAGTAATATAACCTGCATGAACACTGTGGTATTTTCTAAACATAACAATTATGACATGAGCAACGTCCTCTCTGCCCACAACACTCCCTGGTTGCTATGATAGCATTTAAACATGCCTTCAAAAATAAGTGCATGGAAAATCCGACTCATCACAAAGCTGAATATGGTGTGTGGGAATCTCCCGCTGGAATAAATCTGTATTTTAAATAGGACTCCTGATACTGTCTATTAAATGTAGCTTTCTTTTTTTGGAAGTGGAAGGCTCCTCTTCTGTCTCCTGGCTGGGCGTTTTCCACTTGGCAAAGAAACTTTCCAAAACCGTTTGATTTTTATTCATTTTGCTAGCTCCTGGGTTTTATTTTAGCAGTAACCTATCACGTGACCGAGATGAGAGCCTTGGCCTGCGTCAAGAGTAACATAAACGGATGTAACAGAGAATCGGGCAATTTTTCAAAATAAAACAACTTTCGGATTCTGAAATAAATAAAACTGAAGTCATGTAAGTCAGTGGAAGGGAAGCGAGGACACCGACTTGATTAATATTTGGGATGACAGCTCCATTCAGGCCAAACTCCAGGGCTCTTATCGCAACCGGGGACGGTTTTTGAAAATATTCCAGCGAAATGGCCAAGCGTGGTGTAGAACCTTTCCCCCAATTACTTTCTTTTGTTGTAACTCCTCTGGTTAGAAACTGACAGTCTGTCATCCTAATAGTAGGCTTGTTTGAACAGTGGGAGATGGAACTCACATCTTTTGGTTTTTATGAACAGGTTGTTTTCCAAAAGAAGTTGCAGAACATGGTGGACGTGATCAGACTGTAAGACTTCCTCTTTATTGAAATTAGTGCAGGTCCTCATGACTCTCTTTGTCTGAGGCCAGTTTAAGTATTTCCTAATATTCTTCAGCAGATTTCAGTCAAATAATGTTAGAAATTGTCTTTCACGATGAAAATGTTAGACAGTGATGGCTTTTGGACACCATAACTGTTCTGTTCTGTTTCAACTGATTCCTAGTTTTTCACCAGAGATTCACACGTCATCACAAACATCCTCAGGGATCTACCTGACAAACATTGGAACTCTACAAAGACGGTGCACTTTGCTGTTGAGATTCATGAACTTCCTGAGGCAAACAAGCTTCTATCCATCCCTTTTTCATAGCCAGTTAGTCCCAAACAGAGTCCCAGAGCTGCTAAAGCCGACCCAGTTACTGCGGGACAAAGGTGTGGTACACTCTACAAGTTTACTAGTTCATCACAGGGCCACACAGAGACATACACAAACACTCACAATCACACCAAAGGTACAACTTAGACAAACCAATTAACCTTTGAAAGATGTCTTTGGACTTTGGGAAGAAGCTAGAGAGCACAGAGAAAACCCCCACATGCACATGGAGAACAGGAGAACTCCACACAGACACGACCCATTTTTGGATCACTCAAATATTTCTTAATGCGAGCTTGCAATAAAATGTTCTTAGTGTCAGAAAATAGACTGATTTTGTGGACAATGTAAAAAAATGCTGACTCAGGAAAAAGATTTTCCAACTAAAATTAAATGATAAAAAGATGAATCAGCAAACTGTTGTTTATTGTTGTCTTTTGTAAATCCATTCACCCACATATCAAGATCCAATGAGGGTTGAACAGACCAAACACATGAATCTATCCACACAGATCAACAAAAACACTCAGGTCAGACACACACTAAACAGACAAAAGTTCATTTCAGTGATGACTAGAACATGACATGTGGCAGGTAACTGAAGATCTGAGCAACACACTGGCAGACATGAAAAGATAAAAAACCACACAGCTGAGTGCAGAGTTCACACGGGACGGGTAAAAGCAGATACTGTGACACTGCAGTCTCACCCTATGGTTCCCAAACTGCATGAAACTTTTTACAATTTCACATCAGCTGAAAAAAATATGGTGCCAAATTCCTAAAGGCAGTAAAAACAAAATCTACAAGTGTTTCCAACACAAAGGTAACCAGAGAACATTTGACTACACTATAAGACAATAGTATTGAAGTAACATCTTAAAACACACTTCTGTCTGCAGTGGTTGACCTCAGCACAACATATGATAAACAGAAAAACTATGAATTCCTTTTGTCTTTTAGATGTTCAGGAATAGAGGAAACGGGTCAGAACCTCTCCTCTGCATCACTCTGTAACAGCAAAAGCAGCAAATTTAAAATTCTCCAAAATGATTTGCAAATTGAAAATTCAAATTCAAATTCTACTTTATTATATAGTGCTTTTCATGCTACAGAGCCTCTCAAAGTGCTTCCCAGAGAAAGAATAAAAAATAAAAATAAGATGAAAAATATAGTAGGTAAAATAATAAACAGTAAAAATAATGCAAATAATAATAAAAATAAACTAATTAATAAAACACACAAAAACCCAACACATACACATTCCATCATTAAAATCAACACAAATCAAATTAGTTGTTAAAATTGTATTAAATCAAATAAAAACATGTGGACAAGTAAAAACTATGTAAAAAGTTAAAGTCCCATTATCTGTCACACACTTAGGTGTGCGAAATGTGTGCCACGCTCGGGAACCAACCCCTCTGTTCGGCTTAACCCCCCCAATCCAACCCCTTAACGCTGAGTGTCAAGCAGGGAGGCATTGGGTCTACTAAAAAAAAAAGCTTTACTAAAAAGATGTGTTTTATGTTTTTTCTTAAAAACCTCCACAGTGGCTGAAGCCCTCACGTCCTCAGGCAGGCTGTTCCACAGGTGAGGCCCACAGTGCTGAAAGGAGGCCTCACAGTGGGTTTTAGTTCTGACCTTAGGGACCACCAGCAGACCTGCACCTGTGGACCTGAGGGCTCTGGGAGGGTCATAGACTAAAAGTAAATCTAATCAAAATGAGGGCCCAGTTCCATGTAAACTTTTATAAACTAATAAAATAACCTTAAAATCGATCTGCTGATTGGGAGCCAGTGCAAAGACAAGAACTGTACTTCCACAAAAATACCTTATAAACTGTGTTGGAAACCACACCTTTAAACTATTCTCAGATCTTCTGCAAAACTGTCTAAATCTGGTAGTAACAGGGGAAGAAGAAGTCACATTTTTTTAGATCTGCTGATATCCTTTACATTTAAAATCAACTCTGGCTCCATTTAAGCTCATTCTGCTTTAATGCACAGCAGAATTTGTTGAAAGATGGAGGGGGAGATCCAACACTCCTCTGTGGTTTTCAAAGGTAGAGCTTCAGCTCCAAGAAGTAAGTCTCCTGATTTGATTAATTTAAACACATTTATACTTTTAGAATTTTAACACAAAATAATATCAACTTGTTTTTCCTGTTTCTTTGGTCCTAATATCTTCTCTTTAAAAACAATCAGGCATCCATATCTGTTTTAAAATGAATTACTTGTATTCAACATGTACAGTATACTTTGAAATAGTTGAAGATTTTTTGGAGAAAGTGCTTATTTTCAATTATTGTTTATTTGTAACTATTTGTTACTGTAATTTTTGTTTTGACTGAGTTTAATTTTTCTGCTTAAACTTAAATTTTAAACTTGTATGATTTATAATTTGTATCTGGAATTTCAGGTTTCTTACATTTCTATATGTTTATCAATTATTAATTGGTAAATAGGGTTCACTTGTATGGCCTTGATTAAAGCCCATGGTGCTTTGCAGTCACAAGTCCCTGTCACCCATTCACACATTGATGGAGGCAGAACTGCCATGCAGGGTGTCAACCAGACCACCAGTAGCAATGTGAGGGTCAGTGTCCTGCCAAAGGACACTTAAAAAATATATTTTTCCAAAAATAGTTGAAGATTCTACACACCAACTCACACTGTTTGAGCTTAAAGTATTTAAAGGGAGAAAGACGTTCAGGAACACCTCAGCATCACCTCATTTTTTACATGCTAGATTCTCAAACTTTCACAAGAGTCAGCCAAGATTATTGGACCAACACCTAAGAGTACCAGACACACCAGTGACTTAACACCAGTGGTAAATGTTGAAAATCTGCAGGGTGTTTGTAATTTCACAATAAAGCAGCTGGTCTGAGAACAGAGGAACTTTCAGTGGCTCAAAGCAGAGATTAGCAGGTTGTTTACTTGATGTACATTTAGGACTTACTGGTTGTATTTCAGGTGGTTGAGATTTGTCTTTGAATGTTCAACATCAGCATCAATTAATAAAAAACACATTATTTACTTTAAGCAAAGTAAAGTGAGCTGTAATACTCTGTCACGGCTAAAAAAGAACACCTGAGCCAGAAGCTTGCTATTTTAGTTACATATCATTCAAAGGAAAACTTTGTATTCTTTCAGTTATGAACTACAACTTTTCCAAACAACAATGTTCCTGTTTTTACTAATTTTGGTCATATTTTCCTAAACCAAGCAGAATTCCAAACATCTGGCAGCCGGTATCATCACCTGCTGTGTTTTGGGATTATTTGTTTCCTCCTATTCGCCATCATCATCGTTGCCATCACTTACTGTAAGTTTAAACAAATTAGTACTTTTTTTAACGTATCTACATTTAAATGTTTTGTTATTTAAATGATTGATTGTGTGTTACTGGCTTAAGCCTTAGAAACGATTGCCCTAATGGCTGCATATTGGCGAAAAATAGGCAAACCTGTGGGCAGGAAGGGGGTCCCCCATGTAATAGCAAGGTTGCATGCCACGTCATGAGCCAATTGAGTGAAAATGTTCATGCACTTTTATTCCCTATGGGAATGAGGTCAGTCACAGGCCATAGGGAACATCTATACAACACACAAAGTTACGTAACGATGAAGCAGATAAGACGAAGGTGTGTCCAAAGGATTTTTTATTTTTCAAACCCCCCAAATTCTATGGACTGTGCAAGGAGCCCATTGGTGCTGTGTGCATATTTGCACATGGTCACTAAGGGGTCAGTGACTCGTACTTTACATACGAGTCACCGTGTGACATAAGGTCACCGTACGACAAAACCGCCTATAGGCTATAAGTGTGTGCAACAATGGAATGTATAAATTCCATATTCATGACATCCTTTGAATTGGCCGTACAAGCCTAAAAGAAATTGGAAGACATGCCTGTGTTCCCTGTGAGATGCAACCACTCCTATCTACAACCCTCCACTATGATCTCATGTTCTAGAAATGAGCTGTTCTGTGCGTTTTCCATATGATAAAGCAGAGCTCTCCAATCATTTTTGCACCACAGACCAGGTTAATGTCAGACAAAGTATTCAAGGATCAGACTTTGAAAGCGGTTTGTGAACAAAATAAAACATTTTCTGGCAGTAAACACCCCTCCAGTTCTGTGTTTTTTCAACAGTTTTTTTAAGCAAAGATCCAATTTTTCTTTGACAGAAATCATGAGACTCTCCATCAACTGAAAATGTAAAAAAAAAAATAAGAAAAAGAGAAACTGCGGTCTGTGTTGACAAACCACTACCACCAGAATGTCGTGTATTTTTTTAATAGTTGCGGCGCAAAAAGCTTGAAGTTGCATCTGTTTTTCTTTAAATTTGTTCAAAAAGTTATGAAAACCTTGGATATTTCATGAAAACGTAAGCGCGATTATTGTACTATCAAGACATATGGGGTTGATTCAGAGCACACATGGGTTGGTGCAGATAAAAGCAGAATGAGGAAGGTTTCTGGCTGACAAATACATCAGATTAAGAGAGCAGCTGCTAAAATAGCATTACAAAGCAGCAAGCATATATTTAAGCACATATTTAAAGCTGCTGGAGTCCCCAAACCTCTGTAGAATAGTCCAAAGGTTTGCAGAAATACGTGAACCTTCTATTCTGCCCAACCCCTCCTCCTAATTGTGGAATAAAAAAAATTATATGACAAAGACTTGATTTTAAAAAATCTGAGATTTAATTTTTTTGGCTATTTAACCCAGCCCCATGTGAGAGGCAGTCTACAGTGTGGATTTTACCCAGCATGTGGCACAGGCTTCTCACAACAGAGGACACACCCTGGACTTGGTCCTCAGCTACGGCCTGTCTGCTGGTGTGTCCTCTGTTGTTGACTTGGCTGTGTCAGATCATTATTGTATGTTTTTTTAAGGTGACTGTTTTTATCCAGCAAGAGGCCTCAGTGAGAACTGTGAAGAAATGATATATAACTCCTTAAGTGGCAGAAAATCTTAATGACATTTTAAATCAAACTTCTGCTCAGATTTTACCTTTTTCCTGCCATTCTCTGATTGGTCATTTTAACAACAGACTGAAGTCTGCCATCGAAACAGCAGCTCAGCTGAAAACAAAAATACTGAAACTGAATCCAAAGACGCCTTGGAGAAACTGTGCTACTTTAAAATTGATGAGAATTTGCAGGAGAGCAGAAAGAAAATTTAGAAAAACAAATTTAACAGTCGATTGTGACTTTTTTAAGGATCAGCTAAAAATCTACAACCATGCTGTCAAACAGGCAAAGAGACTTTATTTTTCAAATCTCATCACAGACAATAAACACAACCCCCGGCTTCTTTTTAAGACAAAGATTTTAATAAATCCATTATGCCTCAGTCACAAACGGCATGTAAGGACTTTGCAGACCACTTCACGAGTAAAGTCAATGTTATTAGATCTAAACTTTAACCAGTACATCGCACTAATCCTAGCAGGTCAGTGGCATCGCCTGAGGAAACGCTGGAGAGTTTTTGTCCTAGTCGATGAGAAGATAATGGTCAAGTTTTTTCCCAAGCAAACACTACAACTTGCCTTTTAGATCACATTCCACCCTCTCTTTTTAAAATATTTATGGACTCTTTGAGTCAGAGCTTTTAAATGTAGTAGACTGCTCTCTTCAGACGGGTGTCTTCCCCTTTGCCTGTTAGATGGCGGTGATGAGGTCCCTTCAGAAGAAGAGTAACTTGGACTCAAATACCATGGACAATTACAGACCTGTATCCAACTTACCATTTTCATTATTGATTAAATAATAATTAGTAGTAATTTTTCAATTTTATTGAAAAAATTGCTCAAGTGAACAAAACATTTTTGAAAAAAAAACAATCTGGTTTTAGGACAAATCACAGTACTGAGACGGCCCTTTTAAATATTTTAGATGATCTCAGATATAATTCTGACTCAGGCAAACTTTCTGTTCTGGTACTTCTGGATCTCAGCCTTTGATACAGTAAATCACCAGACTTTATTAGACAGACGTTGGAGTCGCGTTGGCCTCTCAGGGACTGTTCTTAACTGGTTTCATTCCTATCTTACAGATCGACACTTTTTGTAAGTATAGATACTCAGTTGTAGGGTTCTCCAAAACATTTTTAATTCATAAATGTTGCCTCTTGGAGATGTCATCAGAAGACACAGCATTGACTTTCACAGCTACGCTGATGATACACACTTGTATATCACTGTGTCTCCTGATGACCTGAAACCTATTAGCACTCTTAAATTGTATTTTAGAAATAAAGTCGTTGATGGCAGTAAACTTCTTACAGCTCAAACAGGACAAAACAGAAGTTTTCATCATTGGCCCTGAAGATAAGAGAGAGATGATATTACCCAAACTGAGGAATTTTAAACCTTTTCGATGTGAGAAACCCGGGCGTACTTTTTCGAGTCTGCCCTGAGTTTTAATTCTCACATCAGAAACATTAAAAACATTGCCAGAGTCCGCCCATTCCTCTCTCTTGCCAGCACAGAGGTGCTAATGCATGCTTTTATTTTTTGTCGTTTAGATTATTGCAATGCCCTGCTCTTTGGTTTACAAACAAAATACTATGTACAGCATCATAGTACCTATGACTCTGAAACAACTTGAACTCAAGTAGAACTGCCATCATAAATGAGATATACTTGTAGATACGCAACAGACATGAATTCACTGTGTATGGAAACAAAAAACATTTTATCTGCAAATGCTACAAAAACTGTATTGAAAGCTGATTGATGAATATTCGTTCATTCATTCACTTTCTATTCCTTTTGTTCCCTTTTGAGGTCACGGGGGGTCCCCCATTGTTGTTCTGTTTTTCAGGTCCCCCAGCTGGGACTTGAACTGGTGGCCTTCTTGCTGTGAGGCAAGAGCCCTAACCACTGCGCCACCATGCGCCGCCCTGCTAATTGATGAATAAACAAGGAAAACACTTTGTGGCATTATGCCAGCATATTGGAATGACAGATACCATTTATCCCAAAGTTTGTTAGAACAACAGAAAACAGATGTTGTTCAGTCACAACCATAGTGTCATAGTGTGTCAGAGACAAACAAAACCTAATTATTTTCTTTTTGTGTGTGTGTGTGTATCAGCTCTTTAACTCGAGGGGCTATAATCTACTAACACTTGCAGCGCTTGAAATCAGGGGGAAAAAATGGTTGTCCTCCAGACAACCTGGCAAGTAATATTTGGTTGCCCTCCCCAATTTTTAGTTGTCCTTCGATACCAATATTCAACAGCAACAAAACCTACTCAGATGTCAGTATTTACATCTTTATTTCTTCTATACATCTAACATGCCTAACTGCCTCTTATGATGGACATTTAAAAAAAACTTTAAATATTAAAAACAAACATTTTACTAAATATTGAAGCATCTGGTTACACAAAGTATTGCTAAAAACTTGAAACTAATATCTTTATAACTAGTATCTTTACACAGATTTAAATATATTGGTTCTTTTTTTCTTTGGTTTTGATAACTGCTGCTTAAAGAATATAAAATACAAAGACTGTTGTAAAAATTTAGAAGTCATATCAATCCCATGGAAAAAGGCTTTTTTTCAGCTCATGTCAGTCTGTTCTGTTATGAGTGAAAGTTATAGTGTTTTATGAATGTGTTTTAAATCTTCTGTTAATGGGCTGATTATTTTGAACGTGTTTTTGGAGACCTGTAGCGGTCGCACCAGGTACTGTTGTTCAACACATTTTTTTGAATAATCTTTATTTAAAAGTGCACATGTACAAACAGAAAGGATTTACTAGCATGCACGCACTTCGTTTGTCAGTGGAAAGAATTTGCTGCATACGTCTCAATTCAGAGGTTGCCAAAAACTAACCCTTGAAACTTGAAAGACCTGGTTGTCACACGGACAACCATCAGGTTCATTTTTGGTTGTCCGTGAAATCTGTTTGTCTCGGACAACAGGATAATCGCTTATTTCGAATGCTGCACTTGACAATATTTTGCATTTGGTCATATTTTCTTAAACCAAGCATTTGAAACTCAGCTCACAATTTTTAATCAACAGCTGCAGTTCAGTGAAATAAGGAAATCCAAAAACCTGAAACATTATATGCATGCATGTCACAAAATTAGAATTGTTTCTGTAAAAATCTGCTTTTCTGAAAAAAATGTCAAATGATTGAATTAACGGCTTTTTTGTGTCATTTGGGTTGCAGTCACCATGAAAGCAAAAAATGAGCACCTGACTTTGTAGAAGAGAGATTTACAAAACCAGAATGAAGATCTGAGGATGAACATGACAAAACTAGAGAATCAGACTGAAGAACTGAGGATGAATATGACAAAGCTGAATGCAGAGAAGATGTTCTTCAAGAACCAAACCATGGAGATGACTGTTAACATGACAATTCTACAAAACCAGAACGAGCAGCTGAGAAACAGTGACAAACTAAACAAGATCCTGGCAGCAGTCATTAGTCACTCCAACTTTCCAGCTGATCTCTTCTGCCCTAATGGAGGTAAATGTTTCATCTGTGACTCTGACAAACATTTGCTTTATCAGTAACAAAATAATTTGTTTGATTTATATAAAACTTTAATCAAATAAAGAAAAAACAAAAAAATATAACAAAGTAGTTTGTTTTGTAAATAGACTTTTATTCTTTTTGGTAGTGTTTTTTATTCATTTATTTTCAACATTTTTATTTTATTTTACAGTCATAAAGGATTAAAGTTCAAATGTCAACGTTTTGTGTCATGGTGCCTCTGTCAGTCTCTCCTCCCCTCCCCACTCTGCTCTGCATTCCTGATTGGACTCAGCTGTGGACACTCATCTCATCACCTGCCAGCCTTCTTAAGGAGTTCCTGTTCCAGCATTTATCGCCAGTTTGGTGCCCCTTTATGGACAAAAATTCCACGAGTGTCTACCTGGGTCCTCTCATCACGAGCAGCCTGATCTCCAGCAGCCCTCAATAACCCCCAGCCACGCCACAGTTCCAGACCACACACAACTCCAAGCCTTGCCACGACTCCAAGCCTCGCCACAGTTTCAAGCCACGCCACTGCTCCAAGTCACAACTTACCTCAAGTCCCGGTTCCTCTCCACGTCACAACCACAACTCCACGCCTCATTGGTGGTCCTCTTCCCAAACAATAAATGATCTTATTTTCCAACTAACTCTCCTGTGCTCTTTCCCGGGTTCCAGCGTCTTGGTCTGTTTTGCTTAAGCAAATCATGACAGAACGAACTGGCCAAACTCCAGACCCAGCTGACCCGGAAAGTCTCCACTTCACAGTTTCCCAGCAGGGAGTCATCCTGGGTCGCCAAGCCGATGCTCTAGTCCAGATGGCCACCGCACAACAAGACCTTTTTCACAGCATTGATGGAATATCGCAAACCCTGATGGATTTGACCGGACAACTCGCCGCTAATCCCACAACCACGCCTTCACTTCCGCCGTCAGGCAACATGCCCATCGCAACTTCCGTTACATCAACAGAGAACTTCCGTCTACACCCAGAGCCTTTTTTCGGCGATGTTGAAGCCTGCGGGGGATACCTCCTGCAGTGCCAGCTAATTTTCCAACAAGCCCCCAGGTATTATCAAACAGATCACAGCAAAATCACTTTAGTTGCCAACTCACTCAGAAACAAAGCTATGCAGTGGGCTCAAGCATATCTGGCTCTCATCTACCTTGTGACCGGTTCATGGGGGAATTTAGATTAGTATTTGACCTACCACGCAAAGAGGAAGAAACCACATGGCAATTGCTGAGTTTTAAACAACGCAATCGATCTGTTAGTGATCATGTCATTAATTCTGGAATTTTGGTGGTGGAAGCAGGTTGGCCAGACAAAGCCATAAGTGGCTTTTTTTTACCAGTCCCTTAATGAGACTATTAAAGATCACCTTTGCTGTCAACCAGAAACATACACCTTTGAAGACCTAGTTTCTGCAGCCCTCCGTTCGGATGCCCGTCTCAGGGAACAACACACCGAATGGGATCGCCAAGCTCGTAAACAACCATCTAGCACCATTCTTCACTCCCCTCTACACTTAACTCACCTCTTCCATTAGTACCAGACTCCTCACGTAAGTCTGTGGAGGAACCCATGCAGATCGGTCACTCCAAACTAACACCTGAAAAACGTTAAAAATGTTAGGAGAAAGGTTCTTGCTTTTACTGCAGAAATCATGGACCTCTAGTCACAGTGTCAACTACATCTAAAAAGCAAAACCCCCCGTTAGAAGACAGGCCGCAGGCGGGTGATTCTGTGCTATCCACAGAAAATAATTTTTTACACATTCCTCTCAAACTTTGCTGTCAATCTGAAGTTTACTGTTTTCAAGCCCTGAACAAAGTTTCATTGATCAACACCTCGTCAGCCAACTAGCGCTACCCACAGAAGCTTTGGATCCCCCTGTCAAGGTTGCAAGACTGGGAGGACAACATCTTTCACATATCACGCATCGCACCAAACTCATGCTCTTTATGACTTCAGGTAATCTCAGAGAACTCATACAATTTTTCATCACACAAACCCCTCAGACAGCCGTTATTCTGGGATTTCCCTGGCTCCGTCTACACAATCCACAGTTTGCCTGGGGTCGTCAGCGCATTACTAATTGGAGCACTTTTTGTTTGGCTAATTGCCTCTAGTCTGCTATTCCGCCTGTTATTCCTCCCATTTCTAACACTTCTGAAGAAGTGGACCTTTCCAAGGTCCCTTCCTGTTATCATGATCTTAAAACGGTTTTCAGTAAAGTTAAAGCCTGCGCATTACCTCCACACAGACCATATGACTGCTCCATAGAACTCCTCAATGGTGCCACCTTACCCAAGGGTAGGCTATTTAATCTATCCGGTCCCAAAAAAAGCTGCAATGGAGAGTTACATTCAGGAGGCACTTTCTTCGGGACACATTCGTCCACCCTCCTCTCTGGTTGGAGCAGGTTTTCTTTTTTGTCGAAAAGAAGGATAAGTCACTACGACCATGTATTGATTACTGTGAATTAAACCAAATAACAGTCAAAGAAAAATACGAACTCCCACTCATTAGCTCAGTTTTCAACTCCGTTCAAGAAGCCCGTATTTTTTCGAAATTAGATGTTCGCAACACCTATCATATTGTTTGTATTAAGGAGGAAGACAAATGGAAGACTGCTTTCAATGCCCATCTAGGGCATTACGAGTATTTAGTAATGCCTTTCAGGCTTACCAACGCCCCTGCAGTTTTTCAGAGGCTAGTTAATGATGTACTCAGAGATTTCCTCGACCGCTTTGTGTTTACCTTGAAGAAATTATCATATACTCCAAAGACCCCGCTCAACATTAAACCCATGTACGTCTATTCCTGGAAAGGCTATTGGAAAGCCTACTCTACGTCAAAGCTGAAAAATGTGAATTCCATGTCTCCTCGATCCCCTTCCTGGGGTACATCTTTAAAGCCGGTAGCATCCGACCTGATCCTGCCAAGATTGAAGCGATCTCCAAATGGGTAATCCCTGAGACCAGAAAGAAATTACAACAATTCTTGGGTTTCGCCAATTTCTACCGTCACTTCATTAGGAATTATAGCAGTCTTGTGTCTCCCTTAACCAAACTTTAACCACCTTTACTGTCAGACCCTATCAATGGAACTCCGAAGCTCAAACAGCTTTCGACAAACTCAAAACACTCTTCGTTACTGCACCTATTCTCATTCAACCAGACCCTACACAACAATTAATCGTGGAAGCTGACGCCTCAGATTCTGGAGTGGGAGCTGTCCTATCCCAGAGAGAGGAATCCTCCGGTAAGCTCAAACCATGTGCTTTCTTCTCTCGAAAACTCTCACCTGCAGAACAAAATTACGACGTGGGAAATCGTGAGTTGCTGGCTATCAAGCTCACCTTGGAAGAGTAGCGCCATTGGCTGGAGGGGGCTGTTCAACCTTTCATTGTCTGGACGGAACCTGGCCTACCTACGCACGGTCTAAATACTCAACTCACGTCAAGCACGCTGGTGCTATGCACCATGTCCCAATGGAACTTTATGTGTGCCATCCTTTCTTAGGTCCGATGTACTCACCTGGGGGCATACCTCAGGGATTTCCTGCCATGGCAGCATCCGCAGAACGCTTAGTCTTATCCGCAGACACTTTTTCTGGCCTTTCGTAGAAAAAGATGTGCGGGAGTACGTCGCTGCCTGCACCACCTGTGCCAGGTCCAAGTCATCCAACTCTACTCCCTCCAGTTCCCTTCATCCTCTATCCACTCCCAGTTGATCATGGTCCCATATTGCCATGGATTTCATCTCTGGATTACCTCCATCCCATTGCAACATGGTGATACTCACAGTTATCGATCGTTTTTCCATGTCAGCTCACTTCACTCCCTTTCCTCAGCTGCCCACTGCCATGGAAACCGTTGACATCCTGGTGCCTCACATTTTCCGTTAACATGGTATACCTGCGGATATTGTGTCTGACTGCGGTCCACAGTTTATATCCCAGGTATGGAAAGCTTTTTGTACTGCCTTAGGGGCCACGCTCAGCCTCACATCTGGGTACCATCCTGAGTCTAACGGTCAAGCGGAGAGAGCCAATCAGGAGTTGGATGTCTAGCAGCTCAAAATGACTCAGACTGGTCCACATTTCTTGTCTGGATTGAATATGCCCACAATACCCACCCGTCCTCTGCCACCTGGGTGTCTCCATTCGAGGCCTCCCTTGGGTACTTTCCACCACTGTTACTGTCACAGGAAGTTGATTTGGCGGTTCCCTCATTCCAGCACCACCTCCGCCATTGCCAACGGATCTGGTGTATAAGCGACTAAGGCCGCTCTCCTTTGCACCAAGGAGAGCAACTGTTGGATCGTCAATCGACACAGGGTGGTGGGGCCATTTACCGTCCTGGTCAAAGGGTATGGCACTCGTCCTGGAACATACCATCCAGTCCACCTCACAAAAACTCGCTCCCCATTGTATTGGGCCTTATGTCAGTGACACGATCATTAACCTCTCCTGTGTCCGTCTCCGGTTGCCTGCAGTTCTCAAGATCCACCCCTCTTTCCACATCTCCCAAATCAAACCTGTCCGGGAGAGCCCTCATTGCCCGCCATCTGCAGCCCCGCCTCCCGCCCGTATCATTAACAGCGGCCCGGCCTTTACTGTTAGACGGATACTGGAAGTCCAGTGCCGGGGTCGGGGTCTGCAGTTTCTTGTGGACTGAGAGGGTTATGGCCTGAGGAGTGGTCAGGGATCACCCGGTCCCTTATTCTGGACCCATCTATGATTTAGGACTTCTACCATGCTCATCCCGACCAGCGTCCTGGACCGCCTGGAGGCGGTTGTTGAGGGGGGGCGGTTCTGTCATGGGGCCTCTGTCAGTCTCTCCTCCCCTCCCCACTCTGCTCTGCATTCCTGATTGGACTCAGCTGTGAACACTCATCTCATCACCTGCCAGCGTTCTTAAGGAGTTCCTGTTCCAGCATTCATCGCCAGTTCGGTGCTCCTTTATGGACAAAAATTCCACGAGTGTCTACCTGGGTCCTCTCATCACGAGCAGCCTGATCTCCAGCAGCCCTCAAGAACCCCCAGCCACGCCACAGTTCCAGACCACACACAACTCCAAGCCTTGCCACGACTCCAAGCCTCGCCACAGCTTCAAGCCACGCATTCACTCACTGCCACGCCACAGCTCCAAGCCACGTCGCGTCTTATCTCAAGTCCTGGTTCCTCTCCACGTCACAAGCACAACTCATCACTGGTACTCTTCCCGAACAATAAATGATCTTATTTTCCAACTAACTCTCCTGTGCTCTTTCCCGGGTTCCAGCGTCTGGGTCTGTTTTGCCTAAGCAAATCATGACAAGTTTCTTTTCTTTCTTTCCTTTTTACCTACAGTTTGTCAGACGTGTCCCAAAGACTGGATTCAGTTTCAGGAAAGCTGCTATTTTTTTTATAACTTAAACTATCCGTGGAAAACATGGAACGAAAGCCGACAGCTTTGTCAAAGCAACAAATCAGACCTGGTGGTTATCAGCAGTCTTGAGGAACAGGTTTGCTACAAAATGTTAAACTAAATGTATTTTCTGCATTATTTAAAACTGAAAAAGTTGTAAATGTTTATATTTCACAATTACATTTACAGAACTTCATCAAAAATAAAACACAATACTACTATGACACCCATCACGGATACTGGATTGGTTTACAAAAAGTGACCAACAACTGGATCTGGGTGGATGGCAGTCCAGACACACTTGGGTAAAGAAGAATTCTTACTACATATTAACATGTTTATTGAATGTGCTGATGGGTTTTTTTTTTTAGGTACTGGAACAATCCAGGGAGCTCAGAGGATTTTACACTTATAGTCCAAGATGCACCTTTGAACCAGAGCTGGATCATAAACAGAAATGGCTTTTTGAACAGATTCATCTGTGAGATTAAAGCTTTAATTTTCTGATCAGTTCAACTGAACTTTTTTCCTGCTACTGTGTTTCTTCTGTGTTTACTTTTTCATTTTTTAGTTGAAAGGAGATATGTTATAAACCTCAATATCATGATTAAAATTGTTACAATCAAGCCTCAAATCTCATAATATTAGCTTTAAATGTATGCAGCTCTGGGTTGTTGCATGACTCAACTTTGACCTCCTGATCTCCTAAAACAAACCCTGACCAGCCCACACTGCACTAGAGAACAGGGAGGCTTGTTGTTTTGTCATTTTGGCCAAAAGTCCCAAAGTTCTGTGGTTCTGCTTTCCACTAACTTCATGATCTTCTGTCATTTTAATGCAACATACCTGTTTTGACCGCTTTAGATCTGGTTTTGTTCTTGTTTTGTTTTCACTGTGCATCAATTGTGGATTTGGAAATCTGCCTAATTTCTTAAATCACTTTCTCATTTTGATTGGAAATAGGTTGAGTCTTTTAGTTAAATTGAATTTCAATTACCTTAGAGTCCAGCCTCATAGTGGGCAGGTTCTTTTTTTGGAGTAAGACAGTCCAAAACTCTGCAGACCTGCGTAAAACTACTCCACCCCTTTTTTAGTGTGCCTCATCAGACAGAAAACCAGACTGTCCTACAGGACTTGTAATGGCCACCTTCTATGCACGGTTAAAAAACATAGTTTTTGCCTGCATTAAATATCATGTATTTAAATGAAAATGTTACTCTGTCCACTTTTATATGTACAAGTAAATGTAAGGATGCTGTATAAGTCTTGACTTTTTTTAAAGCATTAAAGATAAATAAATAAGAAAAACGTGTCTATTTACAAACACTCTAAACAACTGTGGCTGTAGAAAACTTTTATACGAGGAAACTTATATACAACTATTGATTTTAGTCATTTTTTTTTCAATGTTTTGCTTGTACTATAACCTCATATTAAAATTTACCTGAATTCTTGTTTTTTTAATCCTTGTGTTTCATATGTTTATGGATTTTTCTGTTGGCTTAATTATGAACAAATGTAACATAAAGAAGAAACTTGGCGATGGTTTCATAACTGACCTTTACAGTTTTTCTCTAATGCTAAAACTCAAAAGCCAATCCCCTAAACCAGAGGTTCCCAAACTGGGGGGCGCGCCCCCTAGGGGGGGCGCGGAGGTATAGCAGGGGGGGCGTGGTGGAGTTTTTTTTTTCATACTTTATTGACAAACAACATAATACAATAACAATGTGAATGTCTCAGGGGCAATTGAAATGTGTACATATTGCAGAAAAACATAAGAAATAAAACAAAAAGTATACAAATTTATACACATATATATACAACATAAGACAAAAAGAATTATTACTTCAAAAATCTTTGGGGTTTAATACATTTTAAATCTTTCAAAAATTAAATTAGTTCAAATTGCTTTTTGGTTTTGCAGGTGTTTGATAATGGTACATTACTGATTGATCTCACTCAAAAATTGCTGGAATTTAGGTTTGGAGTTTGACCATTTGGCTTTATGGATATGGAATTTTGCCAATAATAAAAACAATTGTTTAATGAAGATACAATCTTTGTCTACTTTGACATTAAGGTAACCCAGAATAATGTCTTTATCTAAAAATGTAACAGTTTGTTTAGTTATATTTCCAATATAGTTTCCCACTTCCATCCAAACCTTACTTGTATGTCTGCAGTCCACAAACAGATGATAAATAAAATCCTCCTGAGTTCCACAGAATGAACAAAACAGGTCCATATCCGCAACAAATCTACTTTTTGGTAGGATATATACATACAGGATATATACAATGCAATATTTTGAAGGACACCTCTTTTATTTCGTTATTTAGACAGTATTTATTGCTAATAGTCCAAGCATATGTCCAGTTAATGTCCACAAATTTGGATTCCCAATAAAACCTCCCAGCAGGTTGTGGGATGTAAAAGATTTCTTATTTGTTTATTGGAAACTGAATTAACACAAATATCCACATTGTCCCAAAAAATTGTCTGGGTTCTTAATTGACTTGTGTTATAAATCCCTTTAAACGGTTGTAGTAGACTGGTTGGAATGGCATCTAACACTATTGCATACTCTCTGGGTGGAGCAGGAATACCGAATTTTAAAAGAAATTCTTCATACATCAGAAGATGTCCATGAGGATTGAAAAGTTGTCTGATTAAAACAATATCATTATCATACCATGTAGAAAAAAAAGTGATTTATTCTTGTATTGTACATTACTGTTATTCCAAATACAACAAGTTGTTGGAGAAAAATTATGTTTATAAACGAGTTTCCAGGCCAGCAGGGCTTGTTTGTAAAAGTTTGAAAGTTTGTGGGTAATTTTTCAATTTAACAATGTGTCAAATATATTTGGGAAAAACATTCCAGATATTGTCTTCCCCTTTCAATAAATTACTTAACCACTTTATTTTAAAAGAGTTGTTTAAAGTTTCAAAGGTTGATACATCCATGCCCCCATGTTTTCTGTTGTTACACAAAACATTTTTCTTTAAGTAATTACATTTTTTCCCCCCAAATTTGTTTAATAGGTTATAGATGTGTTTTGGCATTTCTAAAGACAGAGACACATCGACAGATCTAGAGATTCCTTCAGCTTTAGATAACAGAATTCTACCGTTCGGAGAAAGATTTCTCATTAACCACATGTTATAAGGCGCGGTGGAGTTTAGAAACAAAGGATTTGTATGTTTGTGTCAGTGTGGGGGGGCTCGAAAATATTCTAATCTTCAGAAAGGGGGGCCCTGCAGAAAAAGTTTGGGAACCACTGCTCTAAACCAAATGACCAGTTGTCTAAACACATTTACTAAATCTAGCCATCATTTTCCAATATTATAATATCATAATATATACACATTTCACATGACACACTTCACAAAACACAATCCTCCGTTTTCATAAATCTTAACATATTTTCTTTGCTAAAACACAAGTTGTAAAAGAACTCTGCTCATATTCTGAAATTAAAGCTCATCTGATGCAGAATGCTTGACACAGTCAGCAATATTTGAACACAATGAACACATCTGATGTCATTCATTACACACAACAAATCAAAATTAAAGACACTTGTTGCTCAGCTGTGACCACATGTATAAAAGCAAGTTCAGAGTGCAGAGTTTGATGAAGATTCCAAACAAACACAATGGATGAAGGCAGAGTCAGGGGAGGAGGAATTCAAGTGAGAGGAGGGAGAAGAGCTGACCATGGAAGAAGAGGAGCAGGCCAACAAGTGAGAGGAGGAGGTCCACGAGGGAGAGCAAGACAACCTCGCACCATCATTACGGACGAGATGTGAGCAACAGTCTTCAACCATGTCATTGTCCATAGCATGACATTAGCTGAAGCAGGACTAAGAGTCCATCCAAACCTGTATAGCAGCGGTGTCAATCTCCAGGCCTCAAGGGCCGACCTCCTGCTGGTTTTTCAGAAATCCTGCCTCATCTGCTGTTGATTACCTGGATCAGGTGTGTTTAGCCAATAAGGAGCTTCAATGGCAGGTTGGTTAGAAAACATGCAGGACACTGGCCCTTGAGGCCTGGAGTTGGACACCTGTGCTGTATAGGTTCACCATGGCAACCATTATGAGGGCATTCAACCTGCACAAATGAAGGCAAAGAGGCCGTAACATCATTGGCCGAAGAGCCATCACTCAGGTTCCTGGATAAATGAGGGGGTAATAATATTCTTTGTGCGGCCATGGGTTTGGAGGGGCTTGTCCACCGGCATGTTGTCCTTGGGTCTTACAACACCTAATGTCTCCTCACCTTCCTGGGGGAGCCATTGGACATCCTCCTGGACCAACAACACCATCCTGAGCCATCACATCACATTTATGTGATCATTTGGGACAATGTAAGTTCCATGGAACAAACCAAATCAGAGTGGTTCATCACCAACAGTAACACTTTTTACATTAATGTCTGTCTGCAACCCTACTCCCCTTTCCTGAACCCTATAGAGGAGTTCTTCTCATCGTGGAGATGGAAGGTTCATGACAGACACCCATACACTAAATGATGCCGCACTGTGATTTTGGTGTGAATAGAGTAGATGAAATAACTTCACACTGTGATCATGTTTTCAAGAGTATTGTGTGCAATAGATTCTGTTTTTGCATTGAGTTGTGTTACATTAGTGAACATGCAGAATTTACTATAGATTTATACTCTTCATATGAAACTCACAAATGTAAATGCCTAATCCTCTGCAGAGATCTAAGAACATCCATTACTATAAAGTTTCTAAAAATATGTATTGGCAGTTGTGAAACAAAGAACCTTCTCACAAATTAAGCATTGTGTTTTCAATTGTTTTGCTGTAGTGTGTAATGATGTGTATAGTGGTTACATTTTGGAAAACTTCCAGCTGCTCTTTTGCTGTGAAAGTTTGAGTTTGGAAGTGAGAAGGTTTGGTTGTGTTTATGTAGCTTTAGAAAAGGGTTTTGCCTTTAGACATTAGCGAACATGAAGGACACATTTGTGAAATGTGTTTTAGCATTTGAGAAAAACTGTAAAAAAAAAGTTGAGGGTTCAATGTGTTGGAACTAAGTCCACAGAGGAAACCCCCCCAAGTTACTGAGAATCTTGAAAAGTAACAAGAGAACTACCGGTAATAATAACGTGTTCATTTTCTCATAAAAACACGTTAACACAGGTTATAATTTAAAAGAAAAGAAAAACTTTAATATGAAAAAGATTTTTAGGACCAGCTGAACTGAACCAGATAAAACTCAGATTTCAAAGTTTCTACGGAGGATCACACATGGAAAAAACAAGTCACTAAAAACTAATATAAGTTGACACATGGAAGAAAGTATGGAAGCGATTCTGTGGCATAATTAAAAAAAGTCAAAACCAGAAATGCTTTTTCATTTTCAAAATGAAGCTGCATTTTTGACTCAATATCAAAATGAAAAAGCAATCCACCAAAATGCTTTTTCATTTTATCCTTAAGAACCGCTTATTCTGTGTCATAATTAAAATGAAAATGCAAAGAGGGGAGTGCATTTGTGTTGTCACATCCACCCTGCGAAAAGTGTCTCATAATTCAATTCCACTTCGCATTTCCAGAGGGGAGGTGGGCGATGACGTCACTGCTATCTCCGTGGGTCCGGCTGCTAAGAGACACAGACATGTCTAGGAGCAACTTTGTGTTAGCGGCAGGGGAGATGGCTTTGTGACGTTTGTGCTCCCCTGATGATTTCCAGCTTGGCTGATGGTTTTCGTTCAGGACCTCAGACTAGAATAAAATGATTAAAAGAAATATGTTTTCATTTCTGGAATTTGTCCATTGATGTAATTCTCAATCTTCCAAAATTTCTCCAGTGATGTTTTTTTTTTCTGAAGCAGCTCCACACTGTCATTTCTTCCTGCCGTCTCTGGAAATACTGAGCACCTTTCTCCTGGCGTGCATCATCATCATGTATTCTAATTTCTTATGGTACCAGCATAAACGAAAATCTACTTTCACCCCTGATTATAATGACTTATAATTATGAATAGAAATATTGGCCTTTAAATATACAGTACAGACAACACATTGAATCTGTTGACTGTCAATTAGTTTGATTAACTGCTTCAAAGGGAATGAGAAAAAGCAAATGTATTTGATCCCACCACTATTATCATTTACTTAACATTTTTCTACACTACGTGTCAAACTCAAGGTCCGCAGGCCAAATGTTTTATTGATGGAGCTGATCTATTTTTATATCTTTTCATCAAATATGCGAAAGTCAGACGAAGATCAGCATTTAAATTATGAATGTACTTTTTATAGGCCATATCATTTTATGTGGCCCGCAAGAGCATACAAGTTTTTAATTTCTTAAAATAAAATATATGTGTACTTATTCATATCAAGGGGGAATCTGACTTGAAATATCAGAGTTGGGCAACTATAGGACTTAAACACTGTCCATATAATCTAACCTGACAGAATCTAATTTATCAGAATTTATGCTAGAGTAACAAGCAAACATGTTTTTCTATGCAACTGTAATTGTCACTTTATAAAGTTATAGTAAATAAATATATTTAAATTTGCTTTATTGGCATTGTACAATGTACAATGACAGGTGTACAATTTATTTTTCATTACATTTAGATACATGTACTGGGTAGCTCGGTAGGTAAGGTGGAAAGCTACCACGCAGGAAACCAGGGTTCTATTCCTGGAGGCAATCATCATATCAATGGCAAGCAATTGACATCTCCCAGTGGGGCAAGACCCCTAACGCCTCCCGAGCGTGGCTCGGCTGCAGCTCACCGCTCCCCCAGGAGGTGGGTCAAATGCGGAGACGAATTTCCCTTCGTGGGATAAATACAGTATCATAAAATAATAAAAATTAAAATGCATACGTTAAATCTGTCCCTTTGAGGGGAGCCACTATGCTGATGTGTCCCTCGGTGAAAATGAGTTTGACACCTCTAATCTACACACAGTTTCCATAGTCCCTGGTATTTAAATGTAACAACTTTAAATAGATGTAATCAGCCATTGTAAGGTAACAAAGATGAAGTTGATGTTGACTATTATCAACAGATATTTTTACAACCATTATTACTCTGCAATGTGAGACCACGGATGGCTGGGGACTGGCAGAGGAGGCATGAGGCCACCAGGGGGGGTGAGGAACTCTTGTCAAGGGCACAGACGGAGCAGAAGAAATGTCCTCTGAGTTGTGGTCCATTTCTGGCCACCAGAAGTGAAATTTATGCAGATCTACAGGAATAGTTGAAGCCACACCTGGATGACATGCAGGATGGGATAAATCCATTGCAACACTTGAGAAGGACCACTGGTTAAAACATACAGGCGGCACTCGGGTCCAGTTCTGATGTACGTCTCCGATCTTTGGCTACGTTCACACTGCAGGTTGAAATGACCCAATTCCGATGTTTTTGCCCCTATGTGACCTGTATCTAATCTTTTCATGACAGTCTGAACGACACAGATCCGATCTCTTCAAATGCAACCTCTGTCTGAACGGCCGGGCCACATGTATTCAACCAGTACGTCATTGATACGCTACAAAAATCATAATTCTGCATTAAAGTAGGCAGGAACGAGAACATAAACATCAACCATGGTGGACAATGCTGCCGAGACCAGTCAGTGGAAGGGAAGCGATTGGATTCATATTTGGGGTGATCGATCTATTCAAGCCAAACTCAAGGGTTCTCATCGCAACCGGGCGGTTTTTGAGTACTCTTCTGCGCATGAGGGTCACTTCTGGGTCATTTCATGGTCACACAGGAGATCACAAAAGTTTGCATTTAATTGGAAATGTAAGCGGCCTTGCAAAAAAATCTAATTTAGCATTAAGCCCTGCAGTGTGAATGTAGTCTTTGAGCCTCCCCAAAAACTGTCTTGATGTCACAGATTAATGACGCCATGTAGCAAAAGGGAGAAAGAGTGGGAGTGAACTCTGGGGGTCCTAAGTCATTTGAAAACTGTCGTGAGAGAGCATCAGCCTTCTTGTTCTGAGACCCTGGCCTAAAGAGACACTGAACACAAAACAATAAAAAAACAAACACCCCCTGTCCTGTCATGGGCTCAGACATTTGGCTACCTACAAGTTAACCAAGTTCTTATGATCAGTCTAAACAGTGAATGGAAATTTGATCCTCTCTAACCTGCTCCTCCATTCTTCCAGGGTTAATTTGATAGCCAACAATCCTATATAGCCTTTGTTGTAACTCATCTGGCTAGGTGATGGTCAACTAGAAAAAACAAAGGCGCACCAATGAATTTTCTTTCCCCATATCCAAGAACCGGGACAGCAGAGCACCTACACCCATTCAGATGCATCCACATCTAACTGTATCCAGCTGACTCACCACAGGAGCAGAGGTGAGTCTTTGCTTGAGCGTGGTCAAAGCGTCTTGTGCTTGCAGGGGGCAGACCAATGGAGCTTCAGATGAAAAAGTGTGAGCGGCTGAGCAGTTCTAGTGGAGGAAATAAGTATTTGATCCCTCGCTGATTTTGTAGGTTTGCTCAAAAGAAACTGACAGTCTGTCATCCTAATGGTAAGCTCATTTGTGGCAACAGTGGGAGATGGAACTCACATCTTTTAGTTTTTATGAACAGGTTGTTTTCCAATAGACGTTGCAGAACATGGTGGACGTGATCAGACTGTAAGACTTCCTCTTTAATGAAATTAGTGCAGGTCCTCATGACTCTCTTTGTCTGAGGCCAGTTTAAGTATTTCCTAATATTCATCAGCAGATTTCAGTCAAATAATGTTAGAAATGGTCTTTTCCAACAAAAATGTTAGACAGTGATGGCTTTTGGACACCATAACTGTTCTGTTCTGTTTCAACTGATTCCTAGTTTTTCACCAGAGATTCACACATCATCACAAACATCCTCAGGGAGCTACCTGACAAACATTGGAACTCTACAAAGACAAGGCACTTTGCTGATGAGATTCATTAACTTACTGAGGGCAAACAAGCTTCTCTCCATCCCTTTTTCATAGCCAGTTAGTCCCATACAGAGTCCCAGAGCTGCTAAAGCCGACCCAGTTACTGCGGGACATGATGTGGTACACTCTACAAGTTTGCTAGTCCATCACAGGGCCACACAGAGACAAACACCAACACTCACAATCACACCAAAGGTACAACTTAGACAAACCAATTAACCTTTGAAAGATGTCTTTGGACTTTGGGAAGAAGCTAGAGAGCATAGAGAAAACCCCAATCAGCAAACTGTTGTTATTGTTGTCTTTTGTAAATCCACTCACCCACATATCAAGATCCAATGAGGGTTGAACAGACCAAACACATGAATCCATCCACACAGATCAACAAAAACACTCAGGTCAGACACAAATTAAACAGACAAAAGTTCATTTCAGTGTTTTTTCACAGTTTTTATCAAAGTGATGACTACAACATGACAATCGGGTAACTGCAGATCTGAGCAACACACTGGCAGAAATGAAAAGATAAAAAACCACACAGCTGAGTGCAGAGTTCACACACGATGGGTAAAAGCAGACACTGTGACACTGCAGTCTTACACTATGGTTCCCAAACTACATGAAACTTTTTACAATTTCACATCAACATTGAAGACAAGGATGATGTTTATAACTCTGATAACCATAAAGCTAAAAAATAAATATGGTACCAAATTCCTAAAAGCACTGAAAGAGATTAAAAACAAAATCTACAAGTGTTTCCAACACAAAGGGAACCAGAATAGACTTTACTAAACACTATGAGACAATAGTATTGAAGTAACATCTTAAAACACACTTCTGTCTGCAGTGGTTGACCTCAGCACAACATATGATAAACAGAAAAACTATGAATTACTTTTGTCTTTGTTTAGATTTTCAGGAAAAGAGGAAACAGGTCAGAACCTCTCCTCTGGATCACTCTGTAACAGCAAAAGCATCAAATTTAAAATTCTCCAAAATGATTTGCAAATTAAAAAGAGCCGTACTTCCTCAAAGAGACGACGCAAACTGTGTTAGAAACCACACCTTTAAACTATAATCAGATCTTCTGCAAAACTGTCTAAGCTGCTAGAACCGTTACTGGGAAAGAAGAAGTTGTTTTTTTAGATCTGCTGATCTCCTTTACATTTAAAATCAACTCTGGCTCCATTTAAGCTCATTCTGCTTTGATGCACAGTAGAATTTGTTGAAGGATGGAGGAGGAGATCCAACACTCCTCTGTGGTTTTCAAAGGTAGAGCTTCAGCTCCAAGAAGTAAGTCTCCTGATTTGATTCATTTAAACACGTTTATACTTTTAGAATTTTAACACAAAATAATGTCAACTTGTTTTTCCTGTTTCTTTGGTCCTTATATCTTCTCTTTAAAAACAATCAGGCATCCATATCTGTTTTGAAATGAATTACTCGTATTCAACATGTACAGTATATTTTGAAATAGTTCCAGATTTTTAGAAAAAAGTGCTCATTTTCAATGTTTCTTCATATGTAACTATTTTAGGGTTTGTGTTTTGACTAAGTTTAGTTTTTTCTGCTTAATCTTAAATTTTAAACTTGTATGATTTATAATCTGTGTCTAAAATCTCAGGTTACTCACATTTCTATATGTTTATCAATTATTAATTGGTAAGTAGGGTTCACTTGTATGGCCTTGATTAAGGCCCATGGTGCTTTGCAGTCACAAGTCCAAGTCACCCATTCACACATTGATGGAGGCAGAACTGCCATGCAGGGTGTCAACCAGACCACCAGTAGCAATGTGAGGGTCAGTGTCCTGCCAAAGGACACTTTAAAAATATATTTTTCCAAAAATAGTTGAAGATTCTACACACCAACTCACACTGTTTGGGCTTAAAGTATTTAAAGGGAGAAGGACGTTCATGAACACCTCAGCATCACCTCATTTTTTACATGCTAGAGTCTCAAACTTTCACAAGAGTCAGCCAAGATTATTGGACCAACACCTAAGAGTACCAGACACACCAGTGACTTAACACCAGTGGTAAATGTTGAAAATCTGCAGGGTGTTTGTAATTTCACAATAAAGCAGCTGGTCTGAGAACAGAGGAACTTTCAGTGGCTCAAAGCAGAGATTAGCAGGTTGTTTACTTGATGTACATTTAGGACTTACTGGTTGTATTTCAGGTGGTTGAGAATTGTCTAGTTTCTTTCAATGTTAAACATCAATTAATACAAAACACATCATTTACCTTTAAAGGGCCTTTATCATGCTATTCTTAAGCCTTTCTGTCAGAAGTCAGAACTCTGTCTCCCCCTCTGGTCATCGGCGGGAGTCGTCCCCAGAGTTATAGCCACACTACAGCTCCCAGCAACCCCAGTGCACATTTCCTGGATGTCACAAACTTGACTCTCATTCATTCTATCAACCACAGCATATTTATGCACTGCACTGAGGGATACTAAGTCCAAAGAATTATTTGTGCCACTCTGCCTTCATTACTGAGGGGCTGTTCATCACTTTCATATTTATCAATGTAAGAACCCACTTGTTTTGTGGGTTGGGAGGGGCTGGCGCTCAGGGAGGAGGTTTTTAGAAGAATACTTAGAGATGCGTGATTGAATCAAAATACCGTTTTGGGGTTGTTGTTGGTGAGGAATTAACATTATAATGCACTTAAAGGCTCGAAAGGGTGCTCTTGAATAATGTATGTTGAATTAATCTACAAAAAAGGAAGTATTTGACTTTATTCAGATCTTTTTTCAAGTTATTATTTTGTCAGTAAAATGTTGGCTTTGCATTTGAAATTTGATTTTGAAGGAAAACAAACTTGGGAGTGGTCTTTGGATTTTGACATGTTGCTGCTGCCTTTTTTAATTGGTTTTCTGTTCCACAGACAATGAGGAGGAACTTTCTGTTTATTCTTCTATTAAAAGTAAAAAGCCTTTGACCAGCGAAACAGGTACGTTTTTGGTTTGGTTGATGAAGTTGAAATAGTTCCATTGTCAAGAAAGTGTTTTATTTTTAGTGTTGATTTTTAGACCTACAAACAGAGGAGAATTAAATTAAGGAAACTTTTGAAATGATGGTGATGCTTTCATGCTTCTATCACACAGAAAACAAAGAGAATGATGTCATTTATTCTCAAGTTGAACTGAAAACCCGTTCTCCCTCAGCACCACGTGAGTTATACATTAAACAAAACACACCTGAACTTTGCAATTATTGATGCTGCTTCTCTGTCTGTTTTCTTTGGAACCATAGTGTTTAATGTACTTTTTGTTAATCAATCTTTTTCTTATGTGTTAAATTTATTTAAACAGCACTGTAAAACAAAACATTTGTCTCCTGACATCACTAAAACAAATTCCACAGATGACAGAAATGATGCAAATTCATGAGTTAAAAAAATAGACAATAGAACACCTGAGCCAGAAGCTTACTATTTTACAGTTACACAGCATTCAAAAGAAAAACTTTGTATTCTTTCGGTTATGAACTAAGACTTTTCCAAACAACTATGTTCCTGTTTTCGCTAATTTTGGTCATATTTTCTGAAACCAAGCAGATGTCCAAGCATCTGGCATCAGGCTTCATCACCTGCTCTGTTTGGGGATAATTTGTTTCCTCCTGTGTGCCATCATCATCACTGTCATCATTTACTGTAAGTTTAAACAAATTAGTACTTTTTTTTCCTAATTATCTACATTAAATAGTTTTGATATTAACATTTTGATTGTGTGTTACTGGCTTAAGGCTTAGTAACAATTGCCCTAATGGCTACATATGTGAAAAATGGGCAAACCTGTGCGGGGCACAAAGGTGGTCCCCCATGCAATAGCAAGGTTGCATGAGCCACTTCATGAGCCAATTGAATGAAAATTTTCTTTTTTTTTTTCGTGAATGAAGTAATCCACAGGCCATAGTGAACATTTACCGACACATAAGGTTAAGTAAGGGTGAAGCAGATAAAACGCAGGTGGGTCAAAAGGAATCCCCCCCCCCCAACAAATCGACAACTGTACGTGCAACTTGCATTAGCCTTACCAATACTTCTCAATAAACTTACCACATGCATGACAATGGGATAGGGATGTCAAGGAATGTGATACATTCATTTTCATGAAATCCCTTTAGGTGGTTGAACATGCCTAAAAGAATGTGAAAGACATGCCTGTGTTACCTGTGAGATGCACCCAGTCCTACAACCCTTCATGGCCCAGGACAAATCGAAATCCCACACCATTCGTAACCACCGTATGGGTCAACCCCCACTCTGGTGCATGTGACCAAGGCTTGAAGTTGTAAAAGAAAAAAAAAGAACAGAAACCCCACATTTTTCTGTCAAAACAAAAGTATACACTTAACAGACTATGCATACTTGTTTTCAAAATCATTTAGAAATGTGAGAGTCACTTAAAGAACTGATGAATTGGTTAATTACGGTGTTCTGGCTTGAATTGGGGCTTCAGTGTCTCCATGGCTTATCAATCTTAGAGAGTTTTTTTTAAATATTCTGCTTCTTCCTTAATTTTCCTTACTTGGAGCGCAAGCATCTTGAAAACAAGCAGCCAGATGCCCATACCTGAAGCACTGGAAACTGCCAAACAAAGGCTCCTAGCCTTGAGCAGCCGCCTAAAGAGGTACACAAGAGACAATGAAGCCAGACGGATAAACAGGCTGTTCGCAACTCAACCTGCAAAAGTGTACGCTCAGTGGCAGGGTCAAAACAGCCGAGCAGACCCACCAAGGCTAGAAACTGAACAGTACTGGAAAAGTATATGGGAGAAAGAGACAGCACATAACAGCAATGCCCAGTGGCTGGTCTCTCTGAGAGAAGAACATAGCAACCTCCCTGAACAGAATCCAGTAACCATCACAGTGGCAGACATCCAAGAAAGAGTCTCAGGTATGAAGAACTGGACAGCACCGGGCCCTGACATGATACATGCCTACTGGCTAAAGAAGCTCACTGCACTCCACGAGCGCCTGGCAGCACAAATGAACCAGCTGCTAAGAGATGGAACTCACCCCGAATGGGTAACAGAAGGGCGAACGATCCTGATCCAGAAGGATCCCTCAAAGGGTGCAGTCCCATCCAACTACCGGCCAATAACCTGTCTCTCCACAACATGGAAGCTCATGTCAGGCATCATTGCAACCAAGATAAATAGGCACATGGATCAATTCATGAGTAACACACAGAAGGGCATTGGTACAGACTCCAGAGGAGCCAAACACCAACTCCTGGTTGACAGAACAGTCCCTCAAGACTGCAAGTCACGACACACAGCCTGGATTGATTACAAGAAAGCTTATGACTCAATGCCACACACATGGATCGAGGAATGCTTGGAGCTGTACAATATCAACAGGACTCTAAGAGCCTTCATAGGAAACTCAATGAAGCTGTGGAAAACCACCCTTGAAGCCAATAGGAAGCCACTTGCACAAGTGTCCATCAAATGTGGGATATACCAAGGTGATGCTCTGTCCCCACTGCTGTTCTGCATAGGTCTGAACCCCCTCAGCCAAATAATCAGCAGGACTGGCTATAAATACCGACTCAGAAATGGGGCCAACATCAGTCACCTCCTCTACATGGATGACATCAAGCTACATGCTAAGAGCGAACGTGACATTGACTCCCTGATCCACACCACCAGGATCTACAGTACTGACATTGGGATGTCATTCGGGCTCGAGAAATGCAGCCGGATGGTGACAAAGAGAGGCAAGGTAGTCCACACAGGAGGGGTCTCACTCCCAGAAGGAACAATAGCAGACATCGAGGACAGTTACAAGTACCTTGGAATTCCGCAGGCAAATGGCAACCTGGAGCAGGCAACAAGGAAAGCTGCAACAGCTAAATACCTCCAACGAGTAAGGCAAGTCCTGAGGAGCAAGCTCAATGGCAAAAGTAAGACCCGGGCAATAAACAGCTACGCACTGCCAGTTATCAGACACCCTGCAGGAATAATAAGATGGCCAAAGGAAGAGATACAGACCACGGATGTTAAAACACGAAAACTCCTCACCATGCATGGAGGGTTCCATCCCAAATCCAGCACCCTGAGACTGTATGCTAGCCGCAAGGAAGGAGGCAGAGGACTAGTGAGCGTAGAAGCCATTATCCAGGATGTAACATCCAAGATGCATGAATACATCAAGCTCAAGGCCCCTGATGATGGTGTGCTCAGTGAATGTCTCAGGCAATGGAGAGCAGAGGATACAGTGCTGGAGGACAGATCCTCATGGGAGGACAAACCCCTGCATGGGATGTACCACCGGACCATAACGGAAGTGGCTGATATCAAGAAGTCCTACCAATGGCTAGAAAGGGCTGGCCTACAGGACAGCACTGAGGCACTGCGCAGAGGCCTATAAGTTACTGCTGCTTTTTCTCTTTCTCAGTGACTTTTGCCGCTATGTGTTTTTAACCAGCCCTGTTAGTGCTCTTACTACCATATTGCTGTTGTCTTACTGCTGCGTCACAGGCATTGTTTGGAGTAGAGCTGTGACTGTGTGGGATTTTTGATCACCGCGGTGATGAAGCAGCAGGAGTTGCGGTGTCGCGGCCGTGTCACAAATGAGTACCAGTACAAGTAATAATCACAACGCACTATTCTTTATCAACAACAGTAACAACTAACTACTAACTATCTAACTAATGAACTAACTACATAGGTGTTATAGAATGAGTATGCGTGTGTCAGCACGCTGCGTGCGCAAGAGTGAGTGAGAGCGCTCCCTCCAGCACTGCACGTGCTCTCCCCTCTTTTTTACACACGCTGCGGTTTGAGCACATACACATCCTCACTCTACAACACATGTTTCAATGTGGGCACATGCGGCTTATAGACAGCTGTGGCTTATGTAGAAAATGTTTTATCCCTTAAAAATGTAATGGGTGCAGCTTATAATCAGGTGCGCTCTATAGTCCGGAAATTACAGTATATTTTTATTTATGTCATGTGTGAATTACAAGTTTCCTGTATACATTTTATTTATTTATTTTAATTTAACTTAACGTTGGCATTCAGAGCAGACAGCAAAGTAAGAAAGTCATTGTGCAGGGAAACCCGTTTCTTACTATGCATATGACAGTAAACCCCTTAAATCTTGAAACTTAAACATAACTACAAACAAAAGCGTACACTGAACACAAAACCACAAAAATTAAAAAGTGCAAACACAAACTAAAAGAAGTGGAGAAGAGCACCAAGCTGCAGAGGAGACAGGTTGCAGCAAAGCTCCCTTCTCGCAGGCTGAAGGCCCACACAGTGCTTCCAATGGGAGCCACACCTTCTCAGCACCACACCTGAAAGTAATCAGACAAACTCACAAAGATCCACAGAAACAACCAAGTCCCACTCTGATAGAAATAAAATACACACAACACAGAACAAAAAGAATGAACCAAAAGCAAATATGGCCACAGCCACAACAGTAAACAGATGTTGTTCAGTCACAGTCATAGTGTGTCAGAGACAAACCAATCCTAAATATGTATCAGTTCTTTAACTTTAGGGGTTAAAATCTACAAACAATTGACAATAGATTGCGTTTTAGAAACTTCTCACCAAACTCAGCTCACAATTTTTAATCAACAGTTGCAGTTCAGTGAGATAAATGAATTCCAGAATCCTGAAACAATGTATGCATGTATGTCACAAAATTAGAATTGTTTCAGTAAAAATCTGCTTTTCTGAAAAAAAAGTCAAATGATTGAATTCATGGTTATTTTTTGTCATTTGGGTTGCAGTCGCCATGGAAACAAAGAAACTAAAGCTGAATCTCAGTGACCTGGAAGCAAAAAATGAGCAACTGAGTTTGGAGAAGAGAGATTTACAAAACCAGACTGAAGATCTGAGGATGAACATGACAAAACTAGAGAATCAGAACGAACAGCTGAGAAACAACAGTGACAAACTCAACAAGACCCAAACAGCAATCCTCAAGCACCCCAACTTAGCTATCTTCTGCCCTGATGGAGGTAAATGTTTGATCTGTGACGCTAACAAATGTTTGCTTTATCAGTAACAAAAGAATTTGTTTGATTTATATCAAACTTTAATCAAATTAAGAAAAAAAAGAATTATGACAAAGTAGTTTGTTTTGTAAATAGTTTTTCCTTTTTTTGGGGGTAAATTTTATTTATTTACTTTTTAACAATTTTTATTTTGTTTTACAGTCATATAAAATTAAAGTTAAAATGTCAACATTTTGGTTTTCTTTCATTCTTTCTTTCTTACCTACAGTTTGTCAGACGTGTCCCAAAGACTGGATTCAGTTTCAGCAAAGCTGCTATTTTTTTTATAACTTAAACTCTCCGTGGAAAACATGGGATGAAAGCCGACAGCTTTGTCAAAGCATGAAATCAGACCTGGTGGTTATCAGCAGTCTTGAGGAACAGGTTTGATACAAAATGTTTAACTAAATGAATTTTGGGTATTTTTTTAAACTGAAAAAAGTTGTAAATGTTTATATTTCACATTTTAATTACAGACTTTCATCAAAAACATAATAAAATACTACCATGACATCTGGCACGGATACTGGATTGGTTTACAAAAAGTGAACAACAACTGGATCTGGGTGGATGGCAGTCCAGACACACTTGGGTAAAGAAGAATTCTTACTACATATTAACATGTTTATTCAATGTGCTGATGGGTTTTTCTTTATTTTTAGGTACTGGAACAACCCAGGGAGCTCAGAAAAGTTTGCATATATAATTAAAAATCCATCTTTGACCCAGAGCTGGATCATAAACAGAAATAGCTTTAAGAACAGATTCATCTGTGAGATTAAAGCTTTAATTTTCTGATCAGTTCAACTGAACTTTTTTCCTGCTACTGCGTTTCTTCTGTGTTTACTTTTTCATTTTTTAGTTGAAATGAGATATGTCATGAACCTCAATATCATGATTAAAATGGTTACAATCAAGCCTCAAATCTCAGAATATTAGCTTTAAATGTATGCAGCTCTGGGTTGTTGCATGACTCAACTTTGACCTCCTGATCTCCTAAAACAAACCCTGACCAGCCCACACTGCACTAGAGAACAGGGAGGCTTGTTGTTTTGTCATCTTCATTTTGGCCAAAAGTCCCAAAGTTCTGTGGTTCTGCTTTCCACTAACTTCATGATCTTCTGTCATTTTAATGCAACATACCTGTTCTGACCGCTTTAGATCTGGTTTTGTTCTGGTTTTGTTTTCACTGTGTATCAATTGTAGATTTGGAAATCTGCCTCATTTCTTAAATCACTTTCTCATTTTGATTGGAAATAGGTTAAGTCTTGTAGTTAAATTGAATTTTGATTATCTTAGCGTCCAGCCTCATAGTGGGCAGGTTTTTGGGGTTTTGTTTATTTATTTATTTTTTTGGAGTCAGACGGCCTAAAACTCTGCAGATCTGTGTAAAACTACTCCACCAATTTTTTGTATGCCTTATCTGAATAAAACAGAAAACCAGACTGTCCTACAGGATTTGTAATGACCACCTTCTATGAACAGTTAAAAAATGCAGTTTTTGTCTACATTCAATAGAATGTATTTAAAAAAAATGTTGCTCGGTCTACTTCTCCATGAACAGGTAAATGTAAAGATGCTGTGGAAATGTTGACTTTTATTTTAAAATATTTAAGATAAATAAATAATAAAACATGTATTTACAAACACTCTAAACAACTGTGGCTGTAGAAAACTTGTATACGAGGAAACCTTTATACAAAATGTTTCTTTATTCATATTTTTCAATGTTTTTCTTGTACTGTAATCCCATAATAAAGTTATCAAAACTCCTGAATTATTACTTTTTTTTAATCCTCCTGTTTAATATGTTTATGGATTTTTTTTGTTGCCTTTAAATATGAACAAATATAATTTAAAGAAAAAAACATGTTGATGGTTTCATAACTGACCTTAAATAAAGTTGGGGGTTTAATGTATGTGAACTAAGTCCACAGAGGAAACTTTCAAGTTACTGAGTATCCTGAAAAGTAACAAGAGATCTCATAAAAACTTCCTGTTATTAATTATTTTATAAAAACGGGTTAACATTGATTATAATCTAAAATAAAAGAAAAACTAGAATTTTATGACCTGCTGAACTGAACCAAATAAAACTCAGCTTTCAATGTTTCTACTGAGGATCACACATGAAAAAATAAGTTAATAAAAACTAATAATAAATAAACAACAACTCTCATGTGAGCACAACAGAAATCACTACCATCAGCTGCTGCTCTTGTGTCATGGTCCTCATTCCAGTCATTTTCTGGACAGAATAATCTCCAAGAACACGTCTGACCTCTTCTCTAACTCACAAACAGTCTTCTCCTTGACAGGCCTTCAACAGTTCTAATGTTTTTCAAGCCTTTTATTGGGTTCGGGTCAAAACTGACCCATTTTCCACACTCGAAAAGGGTCCATTTTGACCCGAACACAATATCAGGGTTAAGTCCAGCACAGGGGTCGGCAACCCAAAATGTTGAAAGAGTCAAAGTGGACGAAAAAAACCCAAAAATAAATATGCCTGGAGCAGCTAAATATCAAAAGCCCTATTTAACCCTTATAATGAAGGCAACACATGCAATATGTATCTATATTAGCTATATTAGCCTACTATCAAAATGACTAAGTTGCTACAAATACATAATGAGCATTAATGATTAAATGTTTATTTTCCCTGCAGTGCATTCTGGGAGAACGACGCGTCACGTGACTGCTCTGTTGTGCAAGTTTAACTTCATCACAATATCAATGAATTACGTTTCATTGCTTTGATAAAATTAAAGACATTTAATAAAGAAATCCGATTTTTGATGTCATTTTTATTTTGAGGATTCAAACAAAAAACAATAAAATGGAACGTGCCTGACGTGCCTCTCTGGGAACTAAACAGAGGGCAATAAAATGCAGCCTGCGTTTGTAAAAAAGAAAACAGCAGCCATTTGAAAAGGTAAAGTATATAAAATAAAATTAATACAGTTCAGTTTGATTTCTGTGCCAATGCCAAGCAAGTCAGTGCTACGCAGTAGCATCCTCTTCTCTTCTTCGCTGTTCATCTCTGGCAAAGACAGTCAGCTGCGCTCGAATAACAGAACAGCTTCCAGCATTTGCGGCGCAGTGTTTCCCCGCCCCTGCAGACTTTCATTCAGCTCGTTCAGGTGGCTTGTCAGTCATATGATCCACCACAAAATGCAGCTTTTCCAGCCACTCAGTATCTTCCAGTTGCGGTCTTTGCTTTTCAGGAGTGTTTTGACGTGTTCGAAACAGACGACAAAGTGATGCAAAACGTCCCCCCTGACAGCCATCAGACTGTGTTATAGCAGGAGATCAGAATATTCGCTTTCAACTTTATCAAGCTGTAATGGTTGCCACTACAGATGAGTTTCAGCGCATGACGTAAAGATTGAAAACTTGGTTATTTATTCAAAAGTTTTATTTCAATGAAACTTTGTCATCATGTGTTGTATTAAAACCTTTCTAAAGTCACTTGCAGAGGGCAAAACGGGAGGCAAGCTGTTTGGACATTGAGCTGTCAATCAATTGGTTGCCCTGAAGAAATAACCTTGTCCCATACAAGGCACGTCTTCAAGCAGTTTCGGTGAGGAGCAGGCAGAAAGCTTAGCTGAGAGCATAGCCTCTTTTCCGGCAGTACAAGCCCCTTAATTAAACACACGCGCCAAGTTGAACATTGCACAGTGGTGATCAACCTCTCCCCCTTCCACACTCACGGTACAACATAAAGAAAAAACATAACAGGAAGAATAAACTAAGGTGGAACAACAAAATTTCCATTTCAATTTATTTCTTTAAAGGATAAGCCCCTTGAGATGTGTCATCTCGTTTTCAAGGGGGTCCTCTGCCATATGAAAAGAAACGTGGGCAAACAAACGCTCATGCTGAGCCCTACTTAGATCAGGGGACTGCTGCTCCGCTGCTGCTAACAGACCTAAAATGCACATGACCGCCAATACAATATTACTATTTTTTTTTCAGATATGCCAGGGGAGCATTCTTTTGTTAGAATCATCAAAATAAAAATCACATCAAAAATCGGATTTCTTTATTACATTTCTTTAATTTAATCAAAGCAATGAAACATAATTCATCGATATTGTAGCGACCTGGGGGGTTAGCCCCGCCTTCAGCCCAGAAGGCTCATGGGAGTTTAGGGGTAAAACCTTGAGTGAGAGAGAGTGTTGTGAATTAAGTTAGCTGCATGGTGTTTTGGCTGATTTGGCGTGCATTAATAAACAGGCTTGATGCTGGAAAGGACTTTCGGTGCTCTTCCTGTCTATTTCTGCTTGAGTCTATCCTGGGTCGTGCGGTGTTTGAGGCACGGACAGCTCTTCAATGAAGCCACTATTCTAGCAGTTTGGCTTTATCTTTCCCACTACAGCGGCGTCTTGGCTGGGTCGTAACAATATTGTAATGAAGTTAAACTTGCACAACAGAGCAGTCACGTGACGCGTCGTTCTCCGCAGAATGCACTGCAGATAAACATTTAATCGTTAATAATGCTTATGTGTTTGAAGCAACTTAGTCATTTTGATAGCAGGCTAATATAGCTAATATAGATACATATTGCATGTGTTGCCTTCATTATAAGGCTTAAATAGGGCTTTTAATATTTTGCGGCTCCAGACATATTTGTTTTGGGGTTTTCTCGTCCAATTTGGCTCTTTCAACATTTTGGGTTGCCGACCCCTGGTTTAATAGAACCATGGATGAAGTGGATGAAGGTTTCACATTGTAGGTTACAGTCTTAGATATCATATTTAGAGTTTTAAAGGAAACATTTACATCGGTAAACCTACAACATCAGCTGCAAACAACAACAACAACAATGTGTGACTATATCATTTCCTTCAGAAAAAGCGTTTTTGGTCAGACTGCTTTTTCTGTTAGAGCTGCAACTGAGTGGAACTTCACACCCGTAACTATCAGAAATCAAAACACATATAATTTATTTAAGACACAATTTAAGAAATGGCTCTTTGACAATCAGAGCTGTAAAAACTGAGTAAACCTCCCCTCGCAGGTCCTCGCTACTGTCTTGTCTTTTATGTGCGTGTAGGCTCTTAAATTTGTCTGATTTTAGATTGTTTTATCACTAATTTGTTTTTAGGTTAACTACTAATTTTATTGAATGAATTGTTTAATATATGTATATAATGTTATGTAAATATGTAATTTTATTTTGATCTTTTAGGGTGATTTTAACATCTACCCAGGGATTGCAGATGAAAAATAGCCCTTTGGCTAACTCTGGCATATTGACAGAATATGCAAGAGTATACATACCCTTGTATTTATTTTTAAAGAAATACAAATACAAATACAAAAAGATTTACATTTATGTAATTTCTTACAGTACCGGCATAAACAAAAATCTACTTTCACCCCTGATCATGACTATTAATTATGAATATAAATACTAACATTAATATATACAGTACAGACACAACACATTGAATCTGTTGAGTGTCAATTAGTTTGATTTATTATTTGAATGGGAGTGAGGAAAAGCAAATGTATTTGATCCCATTACTATTAGGATTTACTCAACATTTTTCTACACACATAGTTTCCGTAGTCCCAGTTATTTAAATGTAACAACTTTAAATAGATGTAATCAGTCATTGTTTGTCAGGTAACAAAGATGAGGTTAATGTTGACTATTATCAACAGATATTATTACAACATTCCAGAAACCATTATTACTCTGCAATGTGAGACCACGGATGGCTGGGGACTGGCAGAGGAGGCATGAGGCCACCAGGGGGGGTGAGCAACGAGGGCACAGACAGAACAGAAGAAATGTAGTCCTCTGTGTTGTGGTCCATTTCTGGCCACCAGAAGTGAAATTTATGCAGATCTACAGGAATAGTTGAAGCCACACCTGGATGACATGCAGGATGGGATGAATGAATCCATTGCAACACTTGGGATGGAACAGTGGTTGAAACATACAGGTGACACTCGGGTCCAGTTCTGATGTACGTCTCTGATCTTTGTGCCTCCCCAACAACTGTCTTGATGTTATATTCAATAATCAAATATGTTTTATTTCAAATCAAAACAACAATTACATAAAATAAAATCACAGATTAATGATGCCAAGTAGCAAAAGGGAGAAAGAGTGGGAGTGAACTCTGGGGGTCCTAAGTCATTTGAAAACTGTCGTGAGAGAGCATCAGCCTTCTTGTTCTTAGACCCTGGCCAAAAGAGACACTGAACACAAAACAATGAAAAACAAACACCCCCTGTCCTGTCATGGGCTCAGACATTTGGCCACCTTCAAGTTAACCAAGTTCTTATGATCAGTCCAAACAGTAAATGGAAACTTGATCCTCTCTAACCAGTGCCTCCATTCTTCCAGGGTTAATTTGATAGACAACAATCCTATATAGCCTTTGTTGTAACTCCTCTGGGAAGGTGATAGTCGACTAGAAAAAACAAAGGCGCACCAATGAATTTTCTTTCCCCATATCCAAGACCTGGGACAGATCAGCTCCTACACCCATTCAGATGCATCCACATCTAACTGTATCCAGCTGACTCACCACAGGAGCAGAGGTGAGTCTTTGCTTGAGCGTGGTCAAAGCTTCTTGTGCTTGCAGGGAGCAGACCAATGGGGCTTCAGATGAAAAAGTGTGAGCGGCTGAGCAGTTCTAGTGGAGGAAATAAGTATTTGATCCCTCGCTGATTTTGTAGGTTTGCTCAAAAGAAACTGACAGTATGTCATCCTAATGGTAGGCTCATTTGTGGCAACAGTGGGAGATGGAACTCACATCTTTTGGTTTTTATGAACAGGTTCATCCATGGTGCTGCTGTGGAAAAGGTGAGCTGCACCAAGTTCCTGGGGGTGTATATCTTTGACGACCTGTCTTGAAACCACAGCACTGCATCACTGGTCAAGAAAGCCCAACAATGGCTGTAATTCCTCCGCAAACTGAAGAGGGCCAGAGCTTCTCCCCCCCCAATCATGCAGACCTTCTACAGGGGCGCCATCGAGAGCATCCTGAGCAGCTGGATCACCGTGTGGTACGTTGCCTGCACCACGTCCTGCTGGAAGACTCTGAAGCACATTGCAAAAACAGCTGAGAAGATCATCGGTGTCCCTCTCACTGGCCTCTCAGACATTTATCACTCCCGCCTCACCCGCAAAGCCATCAGGATTGCAGAGGACCCCTCACACCCGTCCCAGAGACACTTCAGCCTGCTGCCATCAGGGAAGAAACTGCAAGTCTCCAGACCAGAACCAGCAGACTCAAGGACAGTTTCCTCCATTAGGCGATAAGGAAACTCAACTTCCTCCCTGCCCTCCCCTCCCCCCTTTCACTCACAGCTACAAACTTATACTGAAACACTTTCACTCCTGCTTCAGAACATCATTTTTACCAAAGACTGCCATCACTGACTTGTTACTGTTCTTAGCACTGTTGTCACTTTAAACTGTCACTTTAACCATCTCATTGCTCTTTTGCACTATTTAGATAGTTGTTATTCTTCTCATTATAACTGTTATTTTATTATTTTATTTTATTATTCTATAAGCTGCTTGCACTGTGAGGCGAGAGGAAAGTAAATTTCATCTGTGCTGTATGTCATGTGTATGCAGCATATTTGAATATAAAGCTGACTTAGAGGCTGTTTTTTAATAGACGTTGCAGAACATGGTGCATGTGATCAGATTGTAAGACTTCCTCTTTATTGAAATTAGTGCACGTCCTCATGACTCTCTTTGTCTTAGGCCAGTTTAAGTATTTCCTAATATCCTTCAGCAGATTTCAGTCAAATAATGTTAGAAATTGTCTTTTGCACCGAAAATGTTAGACAGGGATGAATTTTGAACACCATGACTGTTCTGTTCTGTTTTAATGGAGCACTGATTCCTAGTTTCTCACCAGAGATTCACACATCACCACAAACATCCTCAGGGAGCTACCTGACAAACATTGGAACTCTACAAAGACGAGGCACTTTGCTGTTGAGATTCATGATCTTCCTGAGGCAAACAAGTTTCCATCTGTTAGGAATAATTACAAATAGAATAGTTAGAAACTCCCTTTTTAGTTTTATTACATTTACTTGTACCTTTTCTTACATTAATGGTTTAAACTTAATTCACTGAGCATGTATTATCATCTCAAAATTATATTGCATCCTAAGACAGCACAACCAAACTATTGTCCTCACAGTTCCTCCTCATCCTCCCTTTTTACTTTTTGTGTGTTCTGGTGTTTGTGCTCTGGCAAATGTCTGTGAGAACATCAGAGAGATCTGATACCTGAAGCTTTATGACCTTCAAGTATCCAGCCTGCAACAGCATGTGGGTGGGTTTTTCACACCATAGACCCTCGGACCATCTTCTGAATATGTAAATGCCAGGTATATATACCAAGCCCATTTCTGAGTGTCTTTGTTCAGACTTTGGATGCAGCAGCCTGTTCATCTGTCTGTAACCCTTCGTACAAAATGTCTGTGCTGTTTGTACGAAGTAAAACTTCCACAAAGATAAGTATTGTCTCTGAGTCCTTGTTCATTTATTTCTGTGTGCTGGAAACTGAAGGGGAACGAACCAACCTAATATACCTATTAATACAGTCCTTTCTAGAAAATCCAGTTTCCTCACACCATCCATCCCTTTTTCATAGCCAGTTAGTCCCATACAGAGTCCCAGAGCTGCTAAAGCCGACCCAGTTACTGCGGGACAAAGGTGTGGTACACTCTACAAGTTTGCTAGTCCATCACAGGGCCACACAGAGACAAATAACCGCACACTCACAATCACACTAAAGGTACAACTTAGACAAACCAAGTAACCTTTGAATGATGTCTTTGGATTTTGGGAAGAAGCTGGAGAGCCCAGAGAAAACCCACACATGCACATGGAGAACAGGAGAACTCCACACAGACACGACCCATTTTTTCATCACTCAAATATTTCTTAAAGCGAGCTTGCAATAAAATGTTCTTAGGTTAGAAAATAGACTGATTGAAATTTGTGGACAATGTAAAAAAATGCTGACTCAGGAAACTTATTTTCCAACTAAAGTTAGAGATAAAACGCTGAATCGGCAAACTGTTGTTTATTGTCGTATTTTGTAAATACATTCACCCACATATCAAGATCCAATGAGGGGTTTGAACAGACTAAACACATGAATCCATCCACACAGGTCAACAAAAACACTCAGGTCAGACACACTAAACAGACAAAAATTGTTTAGTTGTTTAGATTTTCAGGAACAGAGGAAACAGGTCAGAACCTCTCATCTGCATCACTCCGTAAAAGCAAAAGCAGCAAATTTAAAAATCTCCAAAATGATTTGCAAAGTGAAAAGAACTGTACTTCCTCAAAAATACTTTGTAAACTGTGTTAGAAACCACACCTTTAAACTATAATGAGATCTTCTGCAAAACTGTCTAAAACTGGTAGGAACCGTTACTGGGAAAGAAGAAGTTGTTTTTTTAAGATCTGCTGATCTCCTTTACATTTAAAATCAACTCTGGCTCCATTTAAGCTCATTCTGCTTTGATGCACAGCAGAATTTGTTGAAAGATGGAGGAGATCCACTACTCCTCTGTGGATTTCAAAGGTAGAGCTTCAGCTTCAAGAAGTAAGTCTCCTGATTTGATTAATTTATACACGTTTATACTTTTAAAATTTTTGACACAAAATGTCAATTTGTTTTTCCTGTTTCTTTGGTCCTAATATCTTCCCTTTAAAAAAAATCAGGCATCCATATCTGTTTTGAATTGAATTACTAGTATTCAACATGTAAAATTTGAAATAGTTCCAGATTTTTAGAAAAAGGGCTCATTTTCAATGTTTCTTCATTTGTAACTATTTTAGGTAGATTTGTGTTTTGACTGCGTTTAATTTTTCTGCTTAATCTTAAATTTTAAGCTTGAATGATTTATAATTTGTGTCTAAAATATCAGGTAACTCAAATTTCTATATGTTTATCAATTAGTAATTGGTCAATAGCATATACTTGTATGGCATTGATTAAGGCCCATGGTGCTTTGCAGTCACAAGTCCCAGTCACCCATTCACACATTGATGGAGGTAGAACTGTCATGCAGGGTGTCAACCAGACCACCAGTAGCAATGTGAGGGTCAGTGTCCTGCCAAAGGACACTTTAAAAATATATTTGTTTGAAAATAGTCTAAAGTTCTACACACCAACTCATACTGTTTGAGCTTAAAGTATTTAAAGGGAGAAGGACGTTCATGAACACCTCAGCATCACCTCATTTTTTCCATCCTAGTTTCTCAATCTTTCACAAAAGTCAGCCAAGATTATTCGACCAACACCTAAGAGTACCATTGACTTAACACCAGTGGTACATGTTGAAAATCTGCAGGATGTTTGTAATTTCACAATAAAGCAGCTGGTCTCAGAACAGAGGAACTTTCAGTGGCTCAAAGCAGAGATTAGCAGGTTGTTTACTTGATGTACATTTAGGACTTACTGGTTGTATTTCAGGTGGTTGAGAATTGTCTAGTTTCTTTGAATGTTCAACATCAGCATCAATTAACACAAAACAAATAATTAACTGTCACAGTAAATGATGACACTGTTGCAGTCAGCTGTCACAGAGTTATGGCTAAAAAAGAACACCTGAGCCAGAAGCTTGCTATTTTACAGTCACACATCATTCAAAAAAATAAACTTTGTATTCTTTCAGTATGAACTATGACTTTTCCAAACAACTATGGTCCTGTTTTTACTAATTTTGGTCATATTTACTTAAACCAAGCAGAAGTCGAAGGATCTGGCATCAGGCTTCATCACCTGCTGTGTTTTGGGATCATTTGTTTCCTCCTGTGTGTCATCATCAACGTTGCCATTACTTACTGTAAGTTTAAACAAATCATTCCTTTTGTTACGTATATACATTTAATTGTTTTGTACTAGAAATATTGATTGTTTGTTACTGGCTTAAGATGGCTTAATCCTTAGTAACAATTGCCCTAATGGCTACATATAGGTGAAAAATGGGCACAAAGGTGGTCCCCACGTAATAGCAAGGTTGCATGCCACTTCATGAGCTGACTGAGTGAAAATGTTCATGCTAAGTTTTTTTTTACGCGAATGCTGTAAGCCATGGAGAACATCTATACAACAGGCAAGGTTAAGTAAGGTAAAGTACATAAGACACAGGTGGGTTGAAAGGATTTTTTATTTTTTCGAATGCCCAAAATTCTATGGACTGTTTAAGTCCCCAGATCATAAGATTGCAGGTTCGACTCCCGCCTTGCGCGCCCATGAGTCGAAATGTCCTTGGGCAAGACACTGAACCCCAGGCAGGTGCCAGTGTGTGAATGTGTGTGTGCATTGGGTCTGTGACTGTAAAGCGCTTTGTCCGTAGAAAAGCGCTATATAAGTATACGCCATTTACCATTTGCACATGGTCACTAAGGGGCCAGTTACTCGCACTTAACTAATGACTAGTGAGACATAAGGTCACCATACGACAACACCAACCATAGGCCGTAAGTGTGTGCAACAATGGAATGGATAAATTCTATATTCATGACATCCCTTGAAGTGGCCTAAAAGAAATTGCAAGACATGCCTGTGTTACTCATGGGATGCAACCACTCCTATCTACAACCCTCCATGACTCGGAACAAATCAAAATCACATGGCATTCATCCAGTATGGGTCAACCCCCATTCTGGTGCATGTGACCAAGGCTTGAAGTTGAAGTTGTGAAAAAAAATAAAATAAAACAAGAGACCCAAAATTTCCTGTTAAAAAAGTACAGACTTAACAGACTACGCATACTTCAGTCAGACAACTCATGCAGTAAAGACATTTATTTTCACATTCTTTTAGTTTGGCATAAGGCTCCGTTCAGTTACATAAGACAAGATCGCAATAAAACTTTTGGGTAATAAACTACCCCTAACGGAGCTCACAGGTGGAAGCCGGGGAGGAGGGTGGGGCGACGAACGCAGTGCTTGTGGTAAAGGACCAGAAGGAACCTTGCACGCCTGGACTTATATGCGATGCTGAACAAGTGAGTTGATTAAACTGGACCGCCCTAGGGAGGAGTAACTGAAGTAAACACTGCTAGAGTAGTCTGCCTGAAATGCTCCCAAGGTCGCTCACTTCACTCAGACAACTCATGCAGTACGAAATTTATTTTTACATTCTTTTAGTTTGGCATAAGGCTCCGTTCAATTACATAAGACAAGATCTCCATAAAACTTAAAACAGATTACTGTCCAGAACTGGCTTACCTGTGAGAAATGGAATGACAGATGTACCTTGAGTGGCTTAGGCAGACGGAGACGGACGCAGGTAGGGTTGATGACTTTTTTAATGATGTAAGGTCCAATGAATCAAGTAGCCAGTTTCTTGGAGGAGGCTTGAATGGGGATGTTGTGGGTAGAGAGCCAGACCCTTTGACCAGGTTGATAATCGGGTCCCACCACCCTGCGGCGATTGGCGAGGCGGCAGTTGCTCTCCTTGGTGCAGAGGAGAGCAGCCTTAGTCTGATTCCAAACGTGTTGACAGCGCTGGAGATTATGTTGGACTGAAGGCACCGCCAAATACAGTTCCTGCACCGGAAACAGAAGTGCTGAGTACCAGAAGGCGGCCTCAAAAGGAGAGATCCCGGTGGCTGTGGAGGTATGAGCATTATGAGCATACTCGATCCAGACAAGGAATAGGGACCAGTCCTGTTGATTCTGTGCCGCCAGACAGCGAAGAGCTGCCTCCAGTTCCTGGTTCGCCTTCTCTGCTTGGCCATTTGACTGTGGATGATAACCGGAGGTGAGGCTGACCATGGCCCCCAACGCCTTCCAGACCTGGGAAATGAACTGGGGGCCACAGTCGCAGACAATGTCAGCGGGGTGACGGAAAACGTGATCTACTATGATGTTAACAGTTTCAGTGGCGGTGGGTAGTTGAGGTAATGGGATGAGGTGAGCCATCTTGGAGGCAGAGATATATTCTCAGATGTCTGTCTCCATGGAGGACCAGAAAAACCTCCTCCGGATTAGAGTAAGTGTCCGGTGTACCCCACCATGGCACGCCACACGGGATGAGTGTCCCCAGGAGATGACGTCGGGCCTGAGAGAAGACGGCACAAAGAGGGTGCCCTAGGACAGGGAGGATGATCAGGTTCCTCACCTTGAGCCTGTAGGACCTTCGTTTCCACATCCCACGTGAGATTACCGATGATACAGGTGGAGGAAATAATGGTGGTGGTAGATTGTTCAGTGGGACTATACTTGCGTGAGTGGGCATCAGGTTTTATGTTCTGGCCCTGAGGTAAGCCAAGTTCTTATGATCTGTCCAAACGATGAATGGTTGTTCAGCTCCTTCCAGCCAGTGACGCCATTCCTCCAGAGCCAATTTGATAGCCAGCAATTCTCTGTTGCCGACGTCATAGTTCTGTTCTGCAGGAGAAAGTTTTCGGGAGTAAAAAGCACAAGGTTTTAATTTGCCCTAACTTTCTTCCTTTTTAGACAGTACGGCTTCTACCCCAGAATCAGAGGCATCAACTTCCACGATGAATAGTCGGGACGGGTCAGGTTGGATCAAGATAGGTGCTGAGACGAATAGTTCCTTCTAGTTTATTAAAGGCCAGCTGAGCCTCGGGGTCCATTGAAAAGGATAATTGGTGGAAGTGAGACGTGTGAGAGGAGCCGCTATGCTCTGGAATTCGGCGATCCATTGAGAATGTCTTTATGTACTTGCTATGCATGCCCATTAACCTAGGGTTACCATGTAACAATTCGTTACATGGACAATTTCAAATGAAAAGCGCAACTCAAAACGACAATTTCAGAATGATGAGAAAACAAATTGGCAGCTGAGAAATATGATTGTGGTTTGGGTTATATCTTTTGGTTGCAAATTGTGGGTTTTGGTTCTCAATTTCTGCATTTTAATTCGCGGATTTTGGGTTTTGCTTTGCGGTTTTACGGTTTTGATGCGCAATACTTTAGGTGCTGAATTGACACCATACAGAGTTGTCCAACCTTTTTGCTCCCCAAAATCCAGTTGTGCAGAGCAACTGTGTGTGTGTGTGTGTGTGTGTGCGTCCGTGCGTGCGTGCGTACGTGTTAACATCTGTTCTCTCTGTCCAACAAAATACTCTGTCCAGCATCATAGTACCATTGTTCCATCCTGTGACCTTTGTATCCCTGCCAATAAAGTCCATGTGGAGGATCATAAAGGATCACATCACACAGCTAACCAACCCAATAATGGATCCACTTCAGTTTGCTCATGAGACTGGCAAAGGTCTTGATGAAAGATAGAACTGCCGTAATAAATGAGATATACTTCTAGATATTAAACAGACATGAATCCACTGTGTATGGAAACAAAAAACATTTTATCGGCAAATGCTACAAAAACTGCTTTAAAATCTAATTGATTATTAAACAAGGAAAACACTTTGTGGCATTATGCCACTATATTGGAATGAAAGATAATAATAATAATAATAATAATAATAATAATAATAATAATAATAATAATAATAGTAATAATAGATACTTTATTTATTCCACCATGGGGAAATTCTTCTCAGCATTTTCACCCAGCGGTGAACTGCAGCCGCGCCGCGCTCTGGAGGCAGTAGCATTAAGGGTCTTGCCCAAAGGCCCTCACTGGGTGATGTGAATTGCTCACCATTGATATGGTACAATAGATTAGGTTTTGATAACTGCTGCAAACATAGCTCACAATTTTTAATCAACAGTTGCACTTCAGTGAGACAAACAAATTCCAAAATCCTGAAACATTATATGCATGCATGTCATAAAAATTAGAAATGTTTCTGTAAAAATCTGCTTTTCTAAATAAAGATCAAATGATTAAATTAATGGTTATTTGGGTTGCAGTCGCCATGGAAACAAAGAAACTGAAGGAAAATCTCAGTGACCTGGAAGCAAAAAATGAGCAACTGACTTTGGAGAAGAAAGATTTACAAAACCAGACTGAAGATCTGAGGATGAAGATGACAAATTTGAATGCAGAGAAGATGGTCTTCAAAAACCAAACAATGGAGATGAAAGTTAACATGACAATCCTACAAAACCAGAACGAGCAGCTGAGAAACAGTGACAAACTAAACAAGATCCTGGCAGCAATCATCAGTTACACCAACTTTCCTGCTGATCTCTTCTGCCCTGATGAAGGTAAATGTTTAGTCTCTGACTGACAAATGTTTGATTTTCAGTAACAAAATAATTTGTTTGATATATATAAAACTTTAAACAAATTAAGGAAAAACAATAAATGTAACAAAGTAGTTTGTTTTGTAAATAGTTTTTCAGTCCTTTAGGGGTTTATTTTCTACATTTTTATTTGATTTTACAGTCATAAAGGATTAAAGTTAAAATGTCAACATTTTGATTTCCTCTCTTTCTTTCTTACCTACAGTTTGTCAGACGTGTCCCAAAGACTGGATTCAGTTTCAGGAAAGCTGCTATTTTTTTTTTAACTTAAACCCTCCGTGGAAAACATGGAATGAAAGCAGACAGTTTTGTCAAAGCATGAAATCAGACCTGGTGGTTATCAGCAGTCTTGAGGAACAGGTTTGTTACAAAATGTTAAACTAAATGTATTTTCTGCATTTTTTAAAACTGAAAAAAGTTGTAAGTTTTTATATTTCACAATTACATTTACAGAACTTCATCAAAAATAAAATAAAATACTACTATGACGTCTATCACGGATACTGGATTGGTTTACGTAATGTGACCAACAAGTGGATCTGGGTGGATGGCAGTCCAGACACACTTGGGTAAAGAAGAATTCTTACTACATATTAACATGTTTATTCAATGTGCTGATGGGTTTTTCTTTATTTTTAGGTACTGGAAGAACCCAGAGAGCTCAGAAAGTGTTACACTTATAGTCCAAAATGCCACTTTGACCCAGAGCTGGATCAAAAACAGAAATGGCTATTTGAACAGATTCATTTGTGAGATTAAAGCTTTAATTTTCTGATCAGTTCAACTGAACTTTGTTTCTGCTACTGTGTTTCTTCTGTGTTTACTTTTTCATTTTTTAGTTGAAAGGAGATATGTTATAAACCTCAATATCATGATTGAAATTGCTGCAATCAAGCCTCAAATCTCAGAATATTAGCTTTAAATGTATGCAGCTCTGGGTTGTTGCATGACTCAACTTTGACCTCCTGATCTCCTAAAACAAACCCTGACCAGCCCACACTGCACTAGAGAACAGGGAGGCTTGTTGTTTTGTCATCTTCATTTTGGCCAAAAGTCCCAAAGTTCTGTGGTTCTGCTTTCCACTAACTTCATGATCTTCTGTCATTTTAATGCAACATACCTGTTCTGACCGCTTTAGATCTGGTTTTGTTCTAGTTTTGTTTTCACTGTGTATCAATTGTGGATTTGGAAATCTGCCTCATTTCTTAAATCACTTTCTCATTTTGATTGGAAATAGGTTGAGTCTTTTACTTAAATTGATTTTAAATTACCTTAGAGTCCAGCCTCATAATTGGCAGGTTCTTTTTTTGGAGTAAGATGGTCCAAAACTCTGCAGATCTGTGTAAAACTACTCCACCCCTTTTTTTAGTGTGCCTCATCTGAACAAGACAGAAAACCAGACTGTTCAAAAGGACTTGTAATAGCCACCTTCTATGAACAGTTAAAAAAAACTAGGTTTTTGTCTACATTAATTAGCACATAATTAAATTAAAATGTTACTCTGTCGACTTTTATATGTACAAGTAAATGTAAAGATGCTGTAGAAATGTTGAACTTTTTTTAAAAGCATTAAAAGATAAAAAAAAAGAAAAACATGTCTATTTACAAACACTCTAAACAACTGTGGCTGTAGAAAACTTGTATACGAGGAAACATATACAAATATTGATTTTCGTCATCTGCTTTTTCAATGTTTTGCTTGTACAATAACCTCATATCAAAATTCTCCTGAATTTTTAATTTTTTTAATCCTTGTGTTTCATATCTTAATAGATTTTCTGTTGCCTTAATTATGAACAAATGTAATATAAAGAAGAAACCTGGTGATGGTTTCATAACTGACCTTTACAGTTTTTCTCTAATGCTAATACTCAAAAAGCCAATCCCCTAAACCAGATAATAATAATAATAATAATGGATTGGATTTATCTGCGCTTTTCAAGACGCTCAAAGCGTTTACATTGTGTCCATTATTCATTCACTCCTCATTCCTACTTGGTGATGGTAACTACTGATGTAGCCTCAGCTGTTCTGGGGCAGACTGACAGAGGCCTACGGCCCCTCTGACCATCACCGGGATCATTCATACACATTAACACACCAGCGGAGCCACACTGGAGGCAGTGAGGGTGAAGTGTCTTGCCCAAGGACACAACGACAGTTGGCTGGGGGGAGAAGGGATCGAACTCCCGACCCTTCGCTCATTGGATGACCCTGAGGCACTGCCGGCCAGGATGACCTGTTGTCTAAACAAATTTACTAAATCTAGCCATCATTTTCCAATATTATAATATCATCATATATACACGCTTCACAAAACACAATCCTCTGTTTTCATAAATCGTACCACTTATTTTTTGTTGCTAAAACACATGTTGTAAAAGAACTCTGCTCATATTCTCAAATGAAAGCTCATCTGATGCAGAATGCTTGACACGGTCAGTAATATTTGAACACAATGAACACACCTGACGTCATTCTTTAAACACAACAAATCAAAATTGAAGACACTTGTTGCTCAGCTGTGACCGCATGTATAAAAGCAAGTTCTGAGTGCAGAGTTTGATGAAGATTCCAAACAAACACAATGGATGAAGGCCAGAGGAGGGAGAAGAGCTGACCATGGAAGAAGAGGAGCAGGCCAACAAGTGAGAGGAGGAGGTCCACGAGGGAGTAGAGGAGTTCTTCTCATCGTGGAGATTGTTCATGACAGACACCCATACACTAAATGATGCCGCACTGTGATTGTGGTGTGAATAGAGTAAATGAAATAACTTCACACTGTGATCATGTTTTCAAGAGTATTGTGTGCAATAGATTCTGTTTTTGCATTGAGTTGTGATGCAAAAATTTACTATAGATTTATACTCTTCATATGAAACTCACAAATCTAAATGCCTAATCCTCTGCAGAGATCTAAGAACATCCATTACTATAAAGTTTCTAAAAATATGTATTGGCAGTGGTAAAACAAAGAACCTTCTCATAAATTAAGCATTGTGTTTTCAATTGTTTTGCTGTAGTGTGTAATGATGTGTATAGTGGTTACATTTTGGAAAACTTCCAGCTGCTTTTTTGCTGTGAAAGTTTGAGTTTTGAAGTGAGAATGTGTGGTTGTGTTCATGTAGCTTTAGAAAAGGGTGTTGCCTTTAGACATTAGCAAACATGGAGGACACGTTTGTGAAAAGTGTTTCAGCATTTGAGAAAAACTGTAAAAAAAAAGTTGAGGGTTCAATGTGTGGGAACTAAGTCCACAGAGCAGGGGTCGGGAACCTATGGCTCGCGAGCCACATATGGCTCTTTTGATGGTCACGTATGGCTCGCAGACAAATCTTTATTTATACTATTTTTTTTTCATTAGACCAGTCATTCTCGTGCGCGATGCGATGCCAGAGGCGCGCAGTAGTAGCGGTGCTTGGAGAGAAAAATCTGCGCCAGCACTCAGTTTACTATTATCTACTATTTCACAGAGTTTATTCCAGCAGGAAACCTATTAATTAACGTGCCTAAACCTGCGCGCTCCCGTCTCTGAGAAAGAGCGCGCAGATGAGGGGACGGGATGTGAGGAAGAAAGCAGAGGGTGGGGGTGCCCCCCACCCTCTGCTTTCTTCCTCACAGGCAGCAGGTGAATCGCACAGGGATTGTAAAAACGTAAAACACGCTGCCCGTCACTCACTGCAGCGTGTGAGTGTGTGTTTGTCTCCACGTCTGCATGTGAGTCTTTGTCACATCTCCAGAACATTCAGACCTACGATCACGTTTAAAGTCTGAACGCCTGCATGAAGCAGAAACTCACCACGTATCAACCAGACTAGACCATCAGCAGAACCACCACGAGAAATACTCATCATTTATTAGCAACAGCATAACAATGTTATTAAAAATAATCCACAGACTTATTGTACTTTAAAAGTGCTGAAATTACATCAAATGCTCACATTCACTTGTATTTTTAGTTTTAAACATATTGTCGCGGACTGAGTTGGGTCCGCTGTTGGGCCGCGTTAAAAGTTCTGGAGTTCAGCAAACGCATCAAGCAGAGATCTGATTGGCTCTCAGTTCTGTCGCTCAGCCTGTCGTTGGGGAGTTTGGACCAATGGGGTTCAGCTATGGGCCGAATAAGGGAAATGGGAGGACTGGAGCGGGAGCAGGGAATATAAAGTTGGGAGAAGCGCACTCGTCTCAGCGGGAGAGATTGAGGAGTTGCTGAATTAATTTTACGGCGTTTGCTGCGGTCTGCAGTAACCAGAATAAATAACCTTAAAAGAGGTTAAGTCTCCGTGCCTCAGTGTGGGACAGGGACGCTACATTATTGTATGGCTCTTTCTAAATTACATTTAAAAATATGTGGCGTTTATGGCTCTCTCGACCAAAAAGGTTCCCGACCCCTGCCACAGAGGAAACCTGTGGAACCCCCCCCCCCCCCCCCCCAAGTTGTTGAGAATCTTGAAAAGTAACAAGAGAACTAATAAAAACTTGTTCATTTTCTCATAAAAACACGTTAACATAGGTTATTATTTAAAATAAAAGAAAAACTTTAATATGAAAAAGATTTTTAGAACCAGCTGAACTAACCCAGATAAAACTCAGATTTTAAAGTTTCTACGGAGGATCACACATGGAAAAAACAAGTTAATAAAAACTAATATAAGTTGACACATGGAAGAAACAACAAACACCTGCATTTGGTCGTTTTGCATTTTTATCATTAGGAGGCAAAAGTTCTACCAACAAAAATCAGTGAGGAAACCAACCCAAAGATGTTTCTGAAAGAAAATTTCCTCAAAAGGGTGTTGGCATGAAGGTTCCAGAAACTTGTGAAGAAAATGGGACGTTGTGTAACCTGGAACCACAAAGTCAAACCAGATCTGGTGCTAAACTCACTGACTGCTGATTCTGGACAAGCTTTTCTACAGCTGGGATTTTACTTGAAAACATCTTTTATTAGGTTTTTGTGTGTTTAAGTTATTTTTTATCCTCATGGATGAAGCTCCTCATGACCAAAATGTTCAAAAGTTTTCAAGAGGTAAGTGACTCACAAACTTTATTAAAAGCAGTTATACATAAAAAGATGGGAACAGATTTTAGACCTTTAGCAGCAAACACTATTTGTAAAATAAAAAACAAATGTTTTAGTTTCTGACTTACTGAATGAAATGTTTTTAGTTCTTTACCAGAGACAGTAGAGCACAACCCACAGCAGGTCTGATCACACTGAAACACTTTGAGATAAATGATGTCAACATAAATGCACAGAATCAGGCAGCAAACACTTCCTTTATGTCTGTGTCACTATGTGAATAAAGCAGCTCAAAGTCTGTTTCACCGGAGAAATCAAACGTTTGGAGACAGAATGATGGATTTAATGAAGATTAACAACAGACATTCAGATTTTCTTGTTTTCTAACATTTGAGGCTGAAAAAGTTTGGATCAACCTAAAAGGGAACTTCACTCACCACAGAGTCTGAGGGTTTTTCCAGTCCTTGATGTGATCATCACTGACAGCGATGACACTGATTTAGCTCTGTGTTATAAAAAAGAAAATACAAACAAGAATCGGAATTGAAATAAAAATGTGTCTATTTCATTAGTCTGGAAATAAAAGGTGGTCAGATTAACCAAGACAGAACCATCTAAAAGAAAATTATTACTAATTCAAGATACACTTTTGGGTAAATTCAACAGTTTGTGTTTTCAGGAACACAAAAAAGTCAGAATTTCCAGCATGGCTGATGGTTTTCATTCAGGAGCTCAGACTAGAATAAAATGATTAAAATACAAATGTTTTCATTTCTGGAATTGGTCCATTGATGTATTTCTCAATCTTCCAAAATAACTCCAGTGATTTTTTTATTCTTGGGTTTCTGACACAGAGGGTGAAGCAGCTCCACACTGTCGTTTCTTCCTGCCGTCTCTGGGAATACTGAGCACCTTTCTCCTGGCGTGCATCATCATCATCATCAGAAGTCAGTCGTCTTCATTTGTTTTTATTGCATCTTTTTTCATGTTCAGAAATTTGAGAAAACTCTGAAGCTTCTAGAGTTTTGGACGTCAAGCTGCAGAAATGTTAGATGGGACTTAAATCTATGTCATGAAACAGAAAATAACATGTAGACTAATGTCCTTGCTCTTTTCTGTTCACAGTAGGCGTGGCGATGTACGTTCAGGACACAAACCTCAAGGAGTTGAAGTTAAAGATGAAGATCTTAGAGACTCAGACCGAGGAGCTGAGCAGAGAACGGGACGACCTCAGCTGGACGCTGGACGTCATTCTCTCATTGGACAACTTTCCAGTTAAGGAAATCTGTCCCAACAAAAGTGAGCATCTGTTCTCCAACAGACTGAACACAAAGACATTTAAAATCCAGCTCACTGTTTTTATACGAGGACTCCTAAATGTTTAATGGAACCACTGATTCAGTGAAGATACTCCACATCTGGGGAAATCCTCTTTGTCAAAGTAATCATTGAAACTGAATGATGGAAAAATATAGACTTAAAAACTGTAGCAGTTTCATAAGATAAACAAATGTGCAACAAGAACCAAAGCGCCGTAACTGAAATAAAAAAATCTGCAGTAATTCAAGGAACTGAAGCACCTGAGCTTCCTCAGCAGTTTGCTCCTCCTAGCAGCAGTTTTGGTTAAGTGTTCAGACTTTTATCTTAGCGCTTCTATTCTTGCACTTTAGATCAGATTTATGAAAAAAGCAACATGTATTAATGTTTTTAAATGAACTGATCAGAATCTTTTTCATGTCTGTCCCAACATGAGTGCAGAGTGTCCATCATGTCAGAAAAGCTGGATTCAGTTCCAGAGAAAGTGCTACTTCTTCTCCGGTGACGAGGTTCCTCTGAAAACGTGGCAGGAAAGCCGACAGTTTTGTCAAAATGTCTCAGCAGATCTGGTCGTCATCGATAATCAGCAGGAACAAGTGAGAGCTGAAACAGCAGCAGGACAACAGTTTTCAACAGGAGGTTCTGATTGCAGATCCAGTTCTAAAGATTAAAGTCTGTTTGTTGCAGGATTTCCTCAGTGACCATGTTCAGCCCTACAACATGTTTCATGGATACTGGTTAGGACTGGAGAAAAAAGGCAACGAGTGGGTCTGGATTGATGGACAGAGGAACACTCTTGAGTAAGAACGCCTTTAAAACAAAGTTTAACCTTCTTAGTTTCTGACATTTCATAGATGGAACGAGTTGATCTGAGCAAAAGTGGCAGAAATTTTTAGTCAACTAAATAAACAAAAAATTAATGTTGTTGTTGACTTTTCGGCACATCCCTTCAGGGGTCGCCACAGCGAATCAGCTTTCACCGATCCACACACTTGTTTTGCAAGATATTTTTACACCTAATGCCGTTTCCTGACACAACCCTGTATTTTATCCGTGCTGGGGACCGACACAGGGAGACCCAGACTCAGGCCCCCTTTAGCTGTACAGTTAGCGTTAGCATGATGGGTCACGTGTCCCCTGGGAAACAAAACCTGGGTCTTATGCGCCAGTCCTGCATGCGGCCAACTAAGCCACCCAGTCGCTAAAGATATTAAAAATGAATAAATATGTATTATTTAAGTCAAATGATAGGTTTTAGCTTTTTTCTCTAGTGAGGAAGAAATGGATGAAGGTGTCACATTGTAGGTTACAGTCTTAGATATCATATTTAGAGTTTTAAAGGAAACATTTACATCCTTAAACCTACAACGTCAGCTGCAAACAACAACAACAATGTGTGTTGTGTTTTGTCTTTCAGGTTTCAAGCAGGAGACCGATTCCCTTTTGGGGGGCGGCGTGGACTGTTGGTCCCTGGAAAAGATTTCCAGCAGAACTTGTTTAAAGCTGACACTTTGTTCAGAAACAAGTTCATTTGTGAGACTGGAGCCCTGATTCTGACCAGATCCTTCTAGTTAAAAGCACTTTTGCTTCCATTTAGGAACATTTTAAATGTATTTCTGTATGAATAAATGCTGTTCATGTTTTAGCAGCTTTAGCCATTTCTTGTCAGGAAGAGTTCAAACTTTGGTTTCAGGGGAAAAACTAAAGGAATTCTTCACTGTTAATAGAACAGATGTTCTAAATGGACTTCTAGATAAATGTTGTAAATAATGGTGTCTTTAAACAATAATAAAAGTATATATTTTTGATGTTTTTCCACATCAAAATAATCCAAAGGGAACATTCTTAGAACATTCCAGCTCACGGGATGGTCACATGTCTTTGCTAAATTAAAAGAGTTTCCACACATTGGACTGGAATGATGGACTGATCAGTTTTTGCTGACATCACGTGTGTGTTTTCCACTGAGATGTACACTATAATAAATAAACCTACCACGCCTCAATCCAAATGGTATTTTCCAAGGTCAATTATGGATCTGTCTCATTTTGAAATGATTTTGAAACATTATGGTTTGAATAGATTAAAATAACAACTTGCCTCGGATCCATCTGGTTGTATATATCAATTCGTCAATTAACCATTACACCCTAATCTGCATTTATTGCTATTAAAAAGATTTACATTGATGTAATTTCTTACAGTACCGGCATAAACAAAAATACTTTCACCCCTGATTATAATGACATTGCAACACTTGGGATGTACAGTGGTTGAAACATACAGGTGACACTCGGGTCCAGTTCTGATGTACGTCTCCGGTCTTCGTGCCTCCCCAACAACTGTCTTGATTTCACAGGTTAATGACGCCATGTGGCAGAAGGGAGAAAGAGTGGGAGTGAACTCTGGGGGTCCTAAGTCTTCCAAAAACTGTTGTGAGAGAGCATCAGCCTTCTTGTTCTTAGACCCTGGCCTAAGAGAGACACTGAACACAAAACGATTAAAAAACAAACACTCCCTGTCCTGTCATGGGCTCAGACATTTGGCTACCTTCAAGTTAACCAAGTTCTTACGATCAGTCCAAACAGTAAATGGAAACTTGATCCTCCTTAACCAGTGCCTCCATTCTTCCAGGGTTAATTTGATAGACAACAATCCTATATAGCCTTTGTTGTAACTCCTCTGGGTAGGTGACAGTCGACTAGAAAAAACAAAGGCGCACCAATGGATTTTCTTTCCCCATATCCAAGACCTGGGACAAATCAGCTCCTACACCCATTCAGATGCATCCACATCTAACTGTATCCAGCTGACTCACCACAGGAGCAGAGGTGAGTCTTTGCTTGAGCGTGGTCAAAGCTTCTTGTGCTTGTAGGGGGCAGACAAATGGAGCTTCAGATGAAAAAGTGTGAGCGGCTGAGCAGTTCTAGTGGAGGAAATAAGTATTTGATCCCTTGCTGATTTTGTAGGTTTGCCCAAAAGAAACTGACAGTCTGTCATCCTAATGCTAGGCTCATTTGTAGCAACAGTGGGAGATGGAACTCACATCTTTTGGTTTTTATGAACAGGTTGTTTTCCAATAGAAGTTGCAGAACATGGTGGGCGTGATCAGACTGTAAGACTTCCTCTTTATTGAAATTAGTGCACGTCCTCATGACTCTCTTTGTCTGAGGCTAGTTTAAGTATTTCCTAATATCCTTCAGCAGATTTCAGTTAAATAATGTTAGAAATTGTCTTTTGCGACACCATAACTGTTCTATTCTGTTTCAATGGAGCACTGATTCCTAGTTTTTCACCATACTGGTGCCATACTGAAACGGTTCAGTACAACTGCGTGTACCGTTACACCCCTAAACCAAACACATGAATCCATCCACACAGGTCAACAAAAACACTCAGGTCAGACACACACTAAACCAGAGGTCGGGAAACTTTTTGGCTGAGAGAGCCATAAACGCCACATATTTTTAAATATACTTTCGAAAGAGCCATACAATAATGTAGCGTCCCTTTCCCACACTGAGGCACGGAGACTTAACCTCTTTTAAGGTTCTTTATTCTGGTTATTGCAGGCCGTAACCAACGCCGTACAACTAATTCAGCAACTCCTCAATCTCTCCCGCTGAGAGCACTTCTCCCAACTTCTTATTCCCCCCCTACCGCAACAGCTCTCCTATTTCCCTTATTCGGCCCATAGCTGAACCCCATTGGTCCAAACTACCTAACAACAGGCTGAGTGACACAACAGAGCCAATCAGATCTCTGCTTGATGCGTTCAATAAACTCCAGAATTTAGAACGCGGCCCAACAGCCACCCAGTCCAACTCAGTCCGCAACAATATGTTTAAAACTACAAAGACGTGAATGTGAGCATTTTATGTAATTTCAACACTTTTAAAGTACAATAAGTCTGTGGATTCTTTTTAATAACATTGTTATGCTGTTGCTAATAAATGATGAGTATTTCTTAGCATTAATGCAACTTCTGGTGCTGCATGGTGGTTTTGCTGATGGTCTAGTCTGGTTGATCTGTGGTGAGTTTCAACTTCATGCAGGCGTTGAGACTTTAAACGTGATCATAGGTCTGAATGTTCTTTACATGTGACAAAGACTGCTCACATGCAGACGCGGAGACAAACACACACTCACACGCTGCAGTGTGTGACGGGCAGCGTGTTTTAAGTTTTGATAATCCCTGCGCGATTCACCTGATGCCTGTGCCCACAACCCCCCCCTCCCTGTTTTCTTCCTCACACGTCCCGTCCCTGCAAGTGCGTGCTCTTCCTCAAAGACAGGAGCGCGTAACTGCAGGGATGGCAATTAACAGGTTTCAGGCTGTTACAAACTCTGTGATATAATAAATAATAGTAAATTGATAGTAGTGCAGATTTTGTTTACTCCAAGCACCGCTACTACTGCGAGCCCCTCTGGCATGGCATCGCTTCTGAGAAGGACTGGTCTACTAAAAAAGTTTAATTAAAGATTTGTCTGCGAGCCACATGTGACCATCAAAAGAGCCATATATGGCTCGCGAGCCATAGGTTCCTGACCCCTGCACTAAACAGACAAAAAGTTCATTTCAGTGTTTTTCACAGTTTTTTTCAAAGTAGTGACTAGAACTTGACATTTGGTGGGTAACTGAAGATCTGAGCAACACACTAGGAGACATGAAATGATGAAAAAAACCCACACAGCTGAGTGCAGACAGGAAACAGAGTCATGTAAGACCAAGTGTGACGAACACAGACCCTGTGACACTGCAGTCTCACACTATGGTTCCCCAACTACATGAAACTTTTTACAATTTCACATCAACATTGTTTCCAACACAAAGGTAACCAGAAAAAACTTTACTCAACACTATAAGACAATAGTACTGAAGTAACATCTTAAAACACACTTCTGTCTGCAGTGGTTGACCTCAGCACAACATATATTAAACATAAAAACTAATAATTCCTTTTGTCTTTGTTTAGATTTTCAGAAACAGAGGAAACAGGTCAGAACCTCTCCTCTGCATCACTCTGTAACAGCAAAACATCACATTTAAAATTCTCCAAAATGATTTACAAATTGAAAAGAACAATACTTCCTCAAAAAGACTACGCAAACGGTGTTGGAAACCACACCTTCAAACTATAATGAAATCTTCTGCAATACTGTCTAAGCTGGTAGAACCGTTACAGGGAAAGAAGAAGTTTTTTTTTTTTTTTCTTTTTTTGATCTGCTGATCTCCTTTACATTTAAAATCAACTCTGGCTCCATTTAAGCTCATTCTGCTTTGATGCACAGCAGAATTTGATGAAGGATGGAGGAGGAGATCCAACACTCCTCTGTGGTTTTCAAAGATGGAGCTTCAGCTCCAAGAAGTAAGTCTCCTGATTTGATTCATTTATACACAAGTTTATACTTTTAAAATTTTAACACAAAATAATGTCAACTTGCTTTTCCTGTTTCTTTGGTCCTAATATCTTCTCTTTAAAATCAATCAGGCATCCATATCTGTTTTGAAATGAATTACTCTTAACAACTAATCTTCAATGTTTCATTTTCAATGTTTCTTCATATGTAACTATTTTAGGGTTTCTGTTTTGACTGAGTTTATTTTTTTCAGCTTAAATTTAAATTTTAACAGTTCTACACACCAACTCACACTGTTTGAGCTTAAAGTATTTAAAGGGAGAAGGACGTTCGGGAACACCTCATCATCACCTCATTTTTTACATGCTAGTGTCTCAAACTTTCCCAAGAGTCAGCCAAGATTATTGGACCAACACCTAAGACTACCAGACACACCAGTGACTTAACACCAGTGGTAAATGTTGAAAATCTGCAGGGTGTTTGTAATTTCACCATAAAGCAGCTGGTCTGAGAACAGAGGAACTTTCAGTGGCTCAAAGCAGAGATTAGCAGGTTGTTTACTTGATGTACATTTAGGACTTACTGGTTGTATTTCAGGTGGTTGAGAATTGTCTTTGAATGTTCAACATCAGCATCAATTAATAAAAAACACATTATTTACTTTAAGCAAAGTAAAGTGAGCTGTAATACTCTGTCACGGCTAAAAAAGAACACCTGAGCCAGAAGCTTGCTATTTTAGTTACATATCATTCAAAGGAAAACTTTGTATTCTTTCAGTTATGAACTACAACTTTTCCAAACAACAATGTTCCTGTTTTTACTAATTTTGGTCATATTTTCCTAAACCAAGCAGAATTCCAAACATCTGGCAGCCGGTATCATCACCTGCTGTGTTTTGGGATCATTTGTTTCCTCCTGTTCGCCATCATCATCGTTGCCATCACTTACTGTAAGTTCAAACAAATTAGTACTTATTTTTAACGTATCTACATTCAATTGTTTTGTACTCAAATGATTGATTGTGTGTTACGGGCTTAAGCCTTAGTAACAATTGCCCTAATGGCTACATATTGGTGAAAAATTGGCAAACCTGTGCGGTGCACGAAGGGGGTCCCCATGTAATAGCAAAGTTGCATGCCACTTCATGAGCCAATTGGGTGGGCCAAAAGGATTTTTTATTTTTTCAAACCCCCCAAATTCTATGGGCTGGGCAAGGAGCCTGTTGGTGCTGTGTGCATATTTGCACATGAACACTAAGGGGGCAGTTACTCGTATTTTACTAATGTCTAGTGTGACATAAGGTCACCGTACGACAACATCATCTATAGGCCATAAGTGTGTGCAACAATGGAATGTATAAATTCCATATTCATGACATCATTTGAATTGGCCGTACAAGCCTAAAAGAAATTGCAAGACATGCCTGAGTTCCCTGTGAGATGCAACCACTCCTATCTACAACCCTCCATGGCATCAATCAAAATCACATGGCATTCAAATCATTTTAAAATCATTTAGAACTGTGAGAGTCACTTACAGAAGTGACAATTTAGTTAAATATGGTGCTCTGGCTTGAATTGGGACTGCAGTGTCTCCATAGCTTATGGATCTTAGAGTTTCTTCTAGATTCTGTTTCTTCCTTCATTTTGCTAATGCATGCTTTTATTTTTAGTCGTTTAGATTATTGTAATTCCCTGCTCTCTAGTTTATTAATAAAGTCTATTTTAAATCTACAACAATTACAGAACTCAGCGGCACGAGTTCTGACGAGGACCAGAGGGCGGGAACAAATTACACTAGTTTTAAATTCGCTGCATTGGCTCCCTGTGCGATTCAGGATTGATTTTAAAGTTCTTTGAATGGTTTATAAATGTTTTTATGGTCTTGGGCCTTAATGAACCCATCTGGTTTTAAGATACAAACGTTCACTAACCCTGAGGTCCTATGGCACCAGCCTCTTAGTTGTTCCTAAAGTGAGGACCAAGACACACAGTGAGGCTTCGTTCCACCATTATTGTCTTTTCTGTGGAACAGCCTGCCGGAGATCCAGAGACTTTATAGGTTATTAAGAAAAGGCTCAAGACCCACCTTTTTAATTTAGCTTTTACAATCTCTTTTGTAATTTCTAAATTATTTTATCCTTTATTTATTAATGTATTAATTTATTAATTAATTTATTAATTTTTCCCTACCTAATACATTTTTACTTATATAAAGGAATATTATTATTGTCATTATGTTTTCAATATACAAACCTTTTTGTTGTTATGACATTCGTGACAATAAAAGGTGAGGGTTTATATTGACAGTTATGTCATACTAATTCCATATATTTTATTTTGCGATTACAATTATCCTTACATTTTATTATTATTATTGTTCTATTTTTATTATTAGTAGTAGTAGTTATATTTTATTATCATAATAATAATAATTATTATTATTATTATTGTTATTTTATTATTATTTATATTCTGATGTTTTACCCAATCCTGCTCTGTAGGGGGGGAGGGGGGCTGCGGCTATGACCCCCTGTGGTCGGGCTGGGCCCTTGAAATAAATGGATCCCCCTTATAGTCTCCTCACAGCACCACAGAGCCAGACTGTTTCTTTAAGATGCAGTTCTTAGGTTTATGTTCAGGTTTCTGTTGAGGGAACTGGGTGGGTGGAGGAAGGAATCTGGTGAGGGAGGGGTAACAAGTGTGTGTGTGATTGTCCTGTGTTTTGTGTTTCAATTAATGTTCATATTTTAGGACTATTTTATTTGTTTTTATGTTAAGTTTCTTTTCTTTCTTTTTTTTTTTTTTTTTCACTTGTTCTGTCCAACAACTTAGCAAACATATTAGAGCTGCAGGCCTTTTGTGTTGGACAGGTTTTACTATCACAAAAAGAGGTTGTAGAACTTTAGAAGCCAGAGTGTAGATCTGAATTAACCCCTTTTTGTTGAATTATTTATTTCTTTATTTGTTATATTTAGTGTGTGTGGGGAGGAAGAGGGAAAATGTGTGTCGGGGGGGGGGGGGGGGGGTGGAAGAGAGTAAAGGAAAGAAAGGTGAAAAAAGGGGGGATACAAGCACCGATTTGGATCAGTTATTCTTTTAAGCTGTAACAATTATACCAGATCTGCTGGAAAGACAAATATTCCATCATGGGTAAAAATCTGACACGAAGATGAGTGGAAAATATCTGTCCATCAATGCACTGTAGGTCAGAAGGAGGGATGAAGCAGACAGGGAGCAGTGTGGCAGTGTGCACGTGCACGTGGGGGTGGAGATACATGCATGCTGCCGAAGTGAACCTTGTGTTGTGGGGAACCAGATCCTACCCAGCCAGAGCATCCAGACCCGGAAAGGGGAGGAGAGGCCCCCCAAGGCCAGCGCCCCCCCCACACCGGACCCAAGCAGCCCAGGAGGGGGGGAGGCGGGGACCGCCCACCCGACCAGCCAGGCGCAGAGAAGGCCCCCCTACAGGGGCCCCCACTACGCCCAGAGGCATAAACGAACCCGGTGTCCGGCCCCCAGGCCACAGGACAGGAGCGCTTAGCCGTACCAGGCGGCAGCCATGGGGGCCGCCGGGCGCCGGACGCCGAGACAAGGGCCAAGGACGAAGCCAGGGCCCCAGAACCCGAGAGCCGCCCACCACCCGACCGGTGCCCCGTGTCCGCGCCTTGGGTTTTCAACCGGAATGAAGGGTGCTATACAAGTTTGAGTTTATTAAGCCTTCTCTTAATACATTTTTAATGCTCCTCCTTTCCACCCATGTGCAACGTACACAAGTGTGCGCAACTCAAGAATGCTAACCCTCACATTATTTCTGACGGTTTACGCCCGTGTAGGATTTAGCTCAGGGTGGTGACGTAGCTGAAATGGCCATTTTTAACAACCACTCATAAAGGAAGTATAATGAAGTGAAGGACAAATCAGAAGGACCGACAGCAGCAACTTGAAAATTCCAATAAAAAAGTGTGAAATGATTCTCATGCTATGCTAAAGAGCTGATCTGTACATTTGTAGTTTGATGAAGCAGAGGTGTCCAACCTTTTAGGCACCCCAACATCCAGTTGTGCAGAGCAACTGTGTGTGTGTGTGTGTGTGTGTGTGTGTGTGTGTTTCTCTGTGTGTGTGTGTGTTTCTCTGTGTGTGTTTCTCTGTGTGTGTGTTTCTCTGTGTGTGTGTGTGTGTGTGTTTGTGTGTGTGTGTTTGTCTGTGTGTGTGTGGATAGGTGGGTTAACGTCTGTTTTCTCTTTCCAACAAAATACTCTGTCCAGCATCATAGTACCTATGAGTTGGAAACACTCCACAGTGATCCCATAGAGAACCCCTAAGGTCCTGAATGATTTCCATCCAGTGACCTTTGCATCCCTGCCAATGAAGTCCATGTGGAGGATCATGAAGGATCATAAAGGATCACATCACACAGCTAACCAACCCAATAATGGATCCACTTCAGTTTGCTCATGAGACTGGCAGAGGTCTTGATGAAAGATAGAACTGCCATAATAAATGAGATATACTTCTAGATATACAACAGACATGAATCCACTGTGTATGGAAACAAAAACCATTTTCTTTGCAAATGCTACAAAAACTGCATTGAAAGCTAATTGATGAATAAACAAGGAAAACACTTTGTGGCATTATGCCAGCATATTGGAATGACAGAAACCATTTATCCCAAAGTTTATTAGAACAACAGAATACAGATGTTGTTCAGTCACAGTCATAGTGTGTCAGAGACAAACCAAACCTAAATATGTATGAGCTCTTTAACTTGAGGGGCTATAATCTACAAACACTTGACAATAGATTGCATTTTGGAAACTTCTCTGCAAATTTTTAATCAATTTTTAATCAATAGTTGCAGTTCAGTGTAACAAACTGACAGAATCCTGAAATGTTCTATGCACGCATGTCACAAAATTTGAAATGTTTCAATAAAAATCAGTTTTTCTGAAAAAAAAAAAGTCAAATGATTAAATTAATGGTTATTTGTGTCATTTGGGTTGCAGTCGCCATGGAAACAAAGAAACTAAAGCTGAATCTCAGTGACCTGGAGGCAAAAAATGAGCAACTGACTTTGGAGAAGAGAGATTTACAAAACCAGACTGAAGATCTGAAGATGAACATGACAATCCTACAAAACCAGAACGAACAGCTGAGAAACGGTGATAAACTCAACAAGATCCTGGCAGCAATCATCAGTTACCCCAACTTTCCTGCTGATCTCTTCTGCCCTGATGGAGGTAGATGTTTGATCTGTGACTCTAACTTTTACTTTATATTAAACATCATCAGACCTGAATTTTCTAAAAGTCATTTAGAATTTAAATAAAATGTTATCATTTTTGTTTCTTTTCTTTCCTTTTTACCTACAGTTTGTCAGACGTGTCCCAAAGACTGGATTCAGTTTCAGGAAAGCTGCTATTTTTTTTATAACTTAGGCTCTCCGTGGAAAACATGGGATGAAAGCAGACAGTTTTGTCAAAGCATGAAATCAGACCTGGTGGTTATCAGCAGTCTTGAGGAACAGGTTTGTTACAAAATGTTAAACTAAATGTATTTTGGGTATTTTTTTAAACTGAAAAAAGTTTTAAATGTTTATATGTTACATTTTAATATACAGACATTCATCAAAAACACAATAATATTCTACTATGACGTCTATCACGGATACTGGATTGGTTTACGTAATGTGACCAACAACTGGATCTGGGTGGATGGCAGTCCAGACACACTTGGGTAAAGAAGAATTCTTACTACATATTAACATGTTTATTAAATGTGCTGATGGGTTTTTATTTCTTTTTAGGTACTGGAACAACCCAGGAAGCTCAGATAATTTTGCATATATAGTCGAAAATGCAGCTTTGAACCAGAGCTGGATCCAATTCAGAAATAGCTTTCGGAATAGATTCATCTGTGAGATTAAAGCTTTAATTTTCTGATCAGTTCAACTGAACTTTTTTCCTGCTACTGTGTTTCTTCTCTCCTTACTTTTTCATTTTTTAGTTGAAAGGAGATATGTTATAAACCTCAATATCATGATTGAAATTGTTGCAATCAAGCCTCAAATCTCAGAATATTAGCTTTTAAATGTATGCAGCTCTGGGTTGTTGCATGACTCAACTTTGACCTCCTGGTCTCCTAAAACAAACCCTGACCAGCCCACACTGCACTAGAGAACAGGGAGGCTTGTTGTTTTATCATCTTCATTTTGGCCAAAAGTCCCAAAGTTCTGTGGTTCTGCTTTCCACTAACTTCATGATCTTCTGTCATTTTAATGCAACATACCTGTTCTGACCGCTTTAGATCTGGTTTTGTTCTTGTTTTGTTTTCACTGTGTACCAATTGTGGATTTGGAAATCTGTTTAAAAAATAAAATTTTTGTCTACATTAAATAGCGTGTATTTAAATAAAAATGTTACTCTGTCCACTTTCACATGAACAGGTAAATGTAAAGATGCTGTAGAAATGTTGACTCTTTAAAAAAAAAAAAAAACATGTATTTACAAACACTCTAAACAAATGTGACTACAGAAAGATTGTATATGATTACATTTATATAAAAAATAATTTTATTCATCTTGTTTTTGAATGTTTTGGTTGAATTATAACCTTATAATAAAATACTTCATAGTCCTGAATTATTTTTTTTAATCATTGTTTTATATGTTTATAGATTTTTTTGTTGCTTTTAAATATAAACAAATATAATATAAAACTTGGTGACGGTTTCATAACTGACCTTAAATAAAGTTGGGGGTTGAATGTATGTGAACTAAGTCCACAGAGGAAACCTTCAAGTTACTGAGTATCTTCAAAAGAAATAAGAGATCTCTTAAAAAAAACTTCCAGTTTATTAATTATTTCATAAAAACAGGTTAACATTAGTTATAATCTAAAATAAAAGAAAAACTTTAATATGAAATAGAATTTTAGGACCAGCTGAACTGAACCAGATAAAACTCAGCTTTCAATGTTTCTACTGAGGGTCACACATGAAAAATTAAGTTAATAAAAACTAATAATAAATAAACAACTCTCATCTGAGCACAACAGAAATCACTACCATCAGCTGCTGCTCTTGTGTCATGGTCCTCATTACAGTCATTTTCTGGACAGAATAATCTCCAAGAACACATCTGACCTCTTCTCTACCCAACTCTCAAACAGTCTTCTCCTTGATAGGCCTTCAACACTTCAAATGGTTTTCAATCTTAATATTGTGTGCGGGTTAAAACTGACCCATTTTCCACACTTGAAAAGGGGTCAATTTTGTCCCAAACACAATGTTAAGGGTTAAGTCAGGGGTCGGCTTTTCAATCAATACAAATATTGCCAAATGAACTATTACAACAAATGTTTTTGCTGATATGTTGCAACACACTTAGTGGCTCTTTGAGAGGTTCAGGTTGCCGACCGCTGGGTTAAGCCCAGCAGAAACCCTCAGTTCCTGAAAATACTGCCCTCTTGTGTACATTAGGGGAAAAACAAGAACATGGGAACCTTCAGGCTTTCTCTGAAGAAAAGCCATTGATGAGTTGATTTATGGAAGAAAAAACAAATGCCTGCATTAAGTCTATTTTGTATTTTTATCATTAGGAGGCATAAAAATCAATGAGGAAACCAACCCAAAGATGTTTCTGACAGAAAAGTTCCTCCAAAGGGTGTTGGCATGAAGGTTCCAGAAACTTGTGAAGAAAATGGGACGTTGTGTAACCTGGAACCACAAAGTCAAACCAGATCTGGTGCTAAACTCACTGACTGCTGATTCTGGACAAGCTTTTCTACAGCTGGGATTTGGACTTGAAAACATCTTTTATTAGGTTTTTGTGTGTTTAAGTTATTTTTTATCCTCATGGATGAAGCTCCTCGTGAGCAAAATGTTCAAAAGTTTTCAAGAGTTAAGTGACTTAAAAAAAAAGGTGTTCTAAATGTATTTATGTTTTTTTTATTCATCTTCTAAACCCCTTCTGTCCATTTCGGGGTCACTGGGCTTTATTCAAACTGTTTGATGCGTACATTAATGCCCTTTCCGTAATTTTACTCTGATGAAGCAAACTGATGAAAATAGGTGCAGTGTTGTGACGATCTCTTTCTGAAGGACAGGCTGGAATCAGATTAGCGGAAAACAGTTTATGTTATGAAACAGTATCTTTCTACTGACTCGACCTCGTCACACGAGGAGAGAGCAGACATCGTCACAAACCACATCCAGGATGCACATAACACAACTAGAACACAGCTCCGTAACCATATGAAGCCATAAACTGATCAGCATGCTCCTCCCCTGCTGACATGTTGCTGGGCGTGGAACCAGTTGTTTACTCCTTTCACTCTGTGTGTGTAGACAGGAAACGCCCCTGCTGTCATATAATCTGCCTAATTTTTACTGCTCGTTGGTTGGTCGTTCAAAACACTCAGAGCTTTGTACAACTTGATCCAACTTTTTCATAATCGTTTAAAAATTGTTTAATTTTTCTCAAGGGTTTTGTTGCTTTGTTCACAAGTTAAAAAATGTTATGGTACCAAATTTCTATAGGCACTGAAGTAGAGTAAAAACGGTGACTAGAAAAGACTTTGAGACAATCTGGGTTATTATATTAAACATGAGACATTATACATGAGACAATAGTATTGAAGTAACATCTTAAAACACACTTCTGTCTGCAGTGGTTGACCTCAGCACAACATATAATAAACAGAAAAACTATGAATTCCTTTTGTCTTTGTTTAGATTTACAGGAACAGAGGAAACAGGTCAGAACCTCTCCTCTGCATCACTCTGTAACAGCAAAAGCAGCAAATTTAAAATTCTCCAAATGATTTGCAAATTGAAAAGAACCGTACTTCCTCAAAGAGACTACGCAAACTGTGTTAGAAACCACACCTTCAAAATATAATCAGATCTTCTGCAAAACTGTCTAAGCTGGTAGAAACCGTTACAGGGAAAGAAGAAGTTGTTTTTTTTTTTTAAGATCTGCTGATCTCCTTTACATTTAAAATCAACTCTGGCTCCATTTAAGCTCATTCTGCTTTGATGCACAGCAGAATTTGTTGAAGGATGGAGGAGGAGATCCAATACTCCTCTGTGGTTTTCAAAGGTAGAGCTTCAGCTCCAAGAAGTAAGTCTCCTGATTTGATTAATTTATAAACACGTTTATACTTTTAGAATTTTAACACAAAATACTGTTAACTTGTTTTTCCTGTTTGTTTGGTCCTAATATCTTCTCTTTAAATACAATCAGGCATCCATATCTGTTTTGAAATGAATTACTCTTAACTAATCTATTTAACATGTACAGTATATTTTGAAATAGTTCCAGATTTTTAGAAAAAGTGCTCATTTTCAATGTTCCTTCATTTGTAACCATTTTAGGTAAATTTGTGTTTTGACAAAGTTTAATTTTTTCTGCTTAATCTTAAATTTTAAACTTGTATCATTTATAATCTGTGTCTAAAATCTCAAGTTACTCACATTTCTATATGTTTATCAATTAGTTACTGGTAAATAGGGTTCACTTGCATGGCCTTGATTAAGGCCCATGGTGCTTTGCAGTCACAAGTCCAAGTCACCCATTCACACATTGATGGAGGCAGAACTGCCATGCAGGGTGTCAACCAGACCACCGGTAGCAATGTGAGGGTCAGTGTCCTGCCAAAGGACACTTTAAAAATATATTTTTCCAAAAATAGTTGAGGGTTTTGCACACCAACTCACACTGTTTGAGTTTAAAGCATTTAAAGGGAGAAGGACGTTCAGGAACACCTCAGCATCACCTCATTTTATACACGCTAGATTCTCAAACTTTCACAAGAGTCAGCCAAGATTATTGGATCAACACCTAAGAGTACCAGACACACCAGTGACTTAACACCAGTGACTTAACACTAGTGGTAAATGTTGAAAATCTGCAGGGTGTTTGTAATTTCACAATAAAGCAGCTGGTCTGAGAACAGAGGAACTTTCAGTGGCTCAAAGCAGAGATTAGCAGGTTGTTTACTTGATGTATATTTAGGACTTACTGGATGTATTTTAGGTGGTCATCGGCGGGAGTCATTCCCAGGGTTAAAAAAAAAAAAAATCGATTGGATTCATCTGCGCTTTTCCAGACGCTCATAGCACTTACAATGTGTCCATTATACATTAATTTATACTTGGTGATGGTAGCTACTCGTGTAGCCACAGCTGTGCTGGGGCAGAGTGACAGAGGCATGGCTGGCATTGTACGCCTATGGCCACTGTGACCATCCCTGGGACATTCATGCACATTCACACACCAGTGGAGCCACACTGAAGGCAGGGAGGGTCAAGTGTCTTGCCCAAGGACAAAAGGACAGTTGACGTAGGGGAGCGGAGATCGAACCTTCAGTAGCTTACCATCACCAAGTATGAATGATGAGTGAATGAATACTGGACAAAAATTGTAAAAGCGCAGATAAATCTAATCCATTATTATTTTAATCATATTTGGACTGAACTTCTGTCTCCTGACCCGGTTTCTGACTCTGTCTGCCTGCCCTCCTGCAATGACTCTCACCTGGATCTTGACTACCCCATTTCTCCTCTGATGATCTCTGTTATTGACCCCTGCTTGCCTTACCCTGATTTAGATTTGTGGACTTTTAGCTCAGCTAATAAACCTGCTGTATTTGGATCCAGCCGTCTGCCTACTCCTGTGACAGATGTAGCGTGGCTTAAACTCCCGGGACGGCTCCCAACGGTGACCAGAAAAAGTTTACTGGTGGGGGAACTGTCAAAAGTTAGAACTCTGACTTTTGACACTTTTATAGGAAACTATAACCATATATATGATGATATAGTAAATTGGCACACTAAATAATGATTTTTCTTTTCATGAAATATTACCTGAAACAAGTTAGGCTAAGTGGACAATACCTCCAGTTTCAGGTCTGACTCCTCCCCCATGAGCGCATATATACCAGCTCTTAGACCAGCTAATTCAGAATTGACAAAGCCTCTTGGATAAGAGGCGAAATGTCTTCTAACTTTAAAAACCAAGTCCAGATGACATCCCCTAAACCTACTACAATGGAACAAACCTGGATGAATGAGAGTCTTCATAGTCATGAAATATTAGTTACTTTGGCAACCAATTTTCCTACCTGGAAGTAGGACGACTCAATCTCTGAGGCACCACCTTTTGCTCCTTGTGGGTGCCGCCCATTACATGATGTCAACCTAGAACCGGCCTCGGCAATGTGACTGCGGTTCACCCACGAAAACACACAACATCCAAATTTTTGCAAAGATGGATGTGTATATATAATGAAAGCCTTTTGTTGATAACCACTAACTTGTGGAGAAAGTGGGTGTGTGTATTGGCCTGGGGGCGGTGCTGGCAGCGCAGACTCTTCTTGGAAGGGGCTGTTCATCACTTTCATGTGTATCAATGAGAAAACCCACTTATTTTTGTGGGTTGGGAGGGGCTGGTGCTCAAAGAGCAGGATTTTAGAAGTATACTCAGAGATGCCAGAATGAACCAAAATACCGTTTTGGGGTCGTTTTTGGTGAGGAATTAACATTATAATGCACTTAAAGGCTCAAAAAGGCGCTCTTGCATGGTATAAGCCCTTTAAATGGAAAATAATGTATTTTGTATTAATCTACAAAAACAGAAGTCTTTGACTTAATTCAGATCTTTTTTCAAGGTTTTATTTTGTCAGTAAAATGTTGGCTTTAAATTCAAAATATGATTTTGAAGTAAAACAAACATGGGAGTCGTCTTTGGATTTTGTCATGTTGCTGCTGCCCCTATTAATTAATTTTCTGTTCCACAGACAATGAGGAGGAACTTTCTGTTTATTCTTCTATAAAAAGTAAAAAGCCTTTCACCAGCAAAACAGGTACGTTTTGGTTGATAAAGTCGAAATAGCTCCATTGTCAAGAAAATGTTTTGTTTGAATTTTAGATCTATGAACAGGGGAGAAATAAATAAAGGAAACTTTTGCTAATGATGGTGATGCTTTCATGCTTTTATCACACAGAAAACAAAGATAATGATGTCATTTATTCTTAAGTTGAACTTAAAAACTTTTTTCATCTTCATCATGTGAGTTATGATAATTAAGCAAAACACACCTGAACTTCGCAATTATTGATGCTGCTTCTCTGTCTATTTTCTTTGAAACCATAGTGGTTAATGTATTTTTTGTTAATCTTTTTCTTATGTGTTACAATATTTTTAACAGCACTGCAAAACACAAAACTTGTCTCCTAACACGACCAAAACAAATTCCTCAGATGACAGAAATGATGTAAATTCATGAGTTAAAAAACAGACATAATAAATGGCAAAACCTCAAACGTTTTCTTAAAAAACAGCTCCGTTAAAGATCACTTCTCTCATTGTCTTGCTCGTTTTCTTTCATACAGCAAACCAGAACGAAACCATTCCTTCTGATATAACAAAAGGGAAGCAAAAGAGAAAAAAAGAGAACGCACCAAGTAAGTCATGTAATTGTTTTCAATTGTAATGTATTATATCAATAATTAGATACATTCTGACTTCAGAATGAAAAGACTAAATATGAAGTAACTGTCATTCCTTCTTATTATGTGTTTACTTTTGCCACCCAAACTCTATTCCCCAACAGACACCAAACATAAATTGACACCATTGAGTTTAGTTGATATCAGCTCAGGTTTACTGATACACCTGTTAGTTTCTTGGTTTAAAGATGCAATAATTTCTATCTAACAAAAAGTCTTTTTTCTGTAATACAAACTGAAGATCCGTTGTTTCGCTAATTATGACAAACAAATTTCATTGATGTCTCTAACTTTTCAAAAACAAAGCTTCTGCTCTTAGCAGTGGATTACATTTTTATAACCCTTTAAGACAAGAGATGTCGCCGGTGACATCTAAATAACACACGCTCTTTGACATACCGTAACTTAGAACGTAGTCCTGCATCGAACCAGACAAGAGACCTGTCCAGGGTGTCCCCTGCCTTCACCCACAAGTGGCCGGGATAGGCTCCGGCAGCCCCTTGACCCTGAAAGAGAACAAATGAATTAGAAGATGAAGGAATGAATTAATGAACTTGGACCGTTTACATTATCAACATAAATCCGCTGATTCTGACACAGGGGAAAACAGTTTTTCATAGTGATTGCAAAAGTACTTTACCGCTGTCAAGTGTTACTTAGCAGCACCAGGCTGCTTTTCTTCACTTTAGAATCCGCTGGTATAACATTAATTACATCAATGTTTAAACAGTTACAGTAGTTAAAAGAATGTAAACACTGGAGCTAAAGTTAGTATTAAGTTAAAATCCCATTAGATGTCAAGTACGTAGGAGTTGGAAAAAAAATGTCCGCGTTTGACCCATCCTCTGGCGAAGCAGCAGAAACAGGCACACATGGGAACAATTTGGTGGTTTAACCCCCCAATCAAACCCCTTAATGCTGAATGTCAAGCAGAGAGGCATTGGGTTCCATTGAGTTTGAGAACTTCTAAAACAGTCAGTGTCAGGTGTTTGTCCACTCTCAAGATAGCGCAGAATTTCCATGTTGAATTCAATAGCTGAATTCTGCCATCAGGCCCTCATCTGCAGCAATTGTCCCACTAAAAATTCCTAAGACCGCTACTGTCCTGGACAACACAGTATCAACAAGTCAACAAACCTTTGTCCTTCCTTAAAACATTGGGCTGCCATAAAAAAAACATCACGATGAACATAAACCAAGGCAGTCAGCAAATACATTTACTGGATTTAAACCTAAAGGGGATTGTAGTTACACACTTCTACTTAAAGACAGGTTACAGAAAAATCACAAATTGAAGTCATGTTTACAAAGAGTTCTTGTCTTCCTGTCATTTGAAAAATGGTAAAGTGTTGTCCATCTCTAGCAACACGAGACAAAGCTTCTTTATTTTGCAGATGATATGCTCTTCTTCCATCCAGGCAATGTGGCACCTACCAGTGACAATCAAACCCAGGAAGATGATTCAAAGCTAAACAGTTTCAGTCAAAGTTAAACACTTTCAAAATAACCCCCAGTGTCTTGTGGTCTTGTCCAAATAGACTGGAAAGGTGTATTCCAGTCTATATGTCAGGAAGAACAAAAAGTCAGCTGTCACACTCTGTCATGGGTGAAAAAGAACACTTGAGCCAAAAGCTTGCTATTTTAAAATTACACAGCATTGAAAAGAATACCCGTGGAATTAAAAGAATTCCACATGTATTTTTTTTAGTTTTTAACTAAGACTTTTCCAAACAACCACGTTCCTGTTTTTGCTAATTTTGGTTATATTTTCTTAAACCAAGCAGAAATCCAAGCATCTGGCAGCGGGTTTCATCACCTGCTGTGTTTGGGGATCATTTGTTTCCTCCTGTGTGCCATCATCATCGCTGTCATCATTTACTGTAAGTTTAAACAAATTAGTACTTTTTTTTCCTAATTATCTACATTAAATAGTTTTGTGCTTAATCTATTGATTGTGTGTTACTGGCTTTAGCCTTAGAAACGACTGCCCTAATGGCTACATATAGGTGAAAAATAGGCAAACCTGTGCAGGGCACAAAGGTGGTCCCCATGTAATAGCAAGCTTTAGAAAATATAATACATTTCAACAATTGTAATAAAACACATTTCCAGATTCATCAGAAGAGTAAATTAAAGTAAGCCAAAAGGAATCATATGTATTGGATAAAACCAGAGAAAGGGAACCCACAAAACAAGTTACTTGGTCTGGATTAGAATAAAATGGTACCGTTTGGAATAATAAACGCCACCTTTGCTCAAATTTATCAGAGGAACCATACAATGTCATTCTTATCTTTTCCCACTTGAGGAAGTGCAGAATATCCTAAAGCCAAAGCAAAGATGATGAGGAGTGTGGCCATTTCCACTTTAACAAAGTTATTCTCCTTGCAAGTAGAGTAATAACGGCGAGCGAGTCCCTTTAAGATTTTGATAGGGAAGTTCGTTCTGTAAAAATTCCAAATAGGGCACTCAAGGGGTTTGGGCTCACATTCCTGCCAATAACGCTTGATATCACCGAAAAAAGTTCAGTCCAATAACCCAGGAGTTGGGGGCATAGCCAGAATGTATGAATAAGTTTTTTTGGACATCGGTGGCATCTAACGCATCTAATGCATGCTGGAGAAATATTCGAGTACATTTTAGATAAACTGAATTTTGGAACATAAATACGATGAACCAGTTTGCACTGCATAAGACTGTGTCTCGCACTTAATGAAGATTTGTGTACTGTCATCAAAATCTGAGACCTCAAGTTGTCAGAGAGAGTTTCACCTACGTCATCTTCCCAAAGAGCTCCTATAGTGTCCTGAGTTTTTGACCGGCTAACTGACATCTGACTGTAGACTGAAGAAGAAGAAGGCAGGAACAAAGAATCTGTGGTTGAGTTTTTAGATAAATTGGAAAACGAAGGGAAAGTACTTTTAATAAAACTGCGAACTTGTGAATATCTGAAATAAAAGTGCATTGGGAGGGAAAATCTTTCTGATAATTGTTGGAAAGAAACAAACATTGTCAATGAACAAATCTTTCAAAGTTCGTAAACAAAGATCGGCCCATTTTAAGAAAACTTTGTCAACAAGAGTTGGTGGACAGAAATTATTAGGTGCTAAAGGGGGACCTTACAAATACTTCTCAATAAACTCACCACATGCATGAAAATGGTATAGAGATGTCAAAGCATGTCATGGCAATGGAATATATGCATTCATTTTCATGGCATTCCTTGAAGTGGTAGTACAAGCCTAAAAGAAATTGCAAGACACCAACCCCTGTATGCATACTTATTTTTTAAATCATTTAGAACTATGAGAGGCACATACAGAACTGACAACTTGGTTAATTATGGTGCTCTGGCTTGAATCTAGGCTGCAGTGTCTCCATGGCTTCTCGATTCTAGAGTTTTTTCAAGATTCCAGTTGTTTTTTTATTTTGATATGCTGTTTTTTTTTAACCAAAATTAAAAAAGTCTGTTTTTTTAAGTTCATACATCCATGTATTTGGAATTTATTTGTACACCCATTGATCTTTAATTCCTTTTCTCTTCATATTGTTACTTTATACATGATCCTACTTTCCTTCAGTTTGTAGCACCTTTATTTTCATTTCCAAGATATGTTTTTGGATATTGCATGGTAATATTTTCCTACTGACTCTGTAAATAAGCTGTGCTGAGTAAAAATCAACAAGATAATACAGTTATAAAAGTCTGGACTAATAAAATTAGGTCTTTGAATTCTCAAGATAACAGACTTTACCCATCATTCTGATGACTCGTTTTTGAGGTAAAAAGACGATGCAATGGACTTATAGTTATTACCCCAAAATGGACTTATAGTTATTACCCCAAATTACTAATCATTACATGAAATATGGTAAAGAGCAGTATAATAAATATTTACATTCAAAGTCTAGTATATACTTGGATTTATGACTGAAATACATTTTGATATACATTTTTTTTTTAAGTGTGTGATGTCCTGCTTCCAGCTTGTCGTCAATAACCTTTAAGAAATTAATTTACTCAACGCTCTCAATTGAGACATTTTTAATGATGACTCTGCTTTGGTATTAAAATTACCAAAAAATATTTTTTTTTTGTCTAGGTTCAAAGACAATTTATTGAAATTCATCCATGTTTTTATTTCATTTAGCTCTGTATTCACCACATTGCTAGGATACGAGCGTTTGTATGTGGAATAAAAATGTTTTGAATTGTCAGCAAATAATGAGTTTTAAAAGATTTCAAATGCTCCCATTCATTCATTAATGTAAATACTGAAAAGCTGTGGGTCCAGAATTGATCTTTGTGGGAAATGTCTTAATTGAATTAATGGTTATCTGTGCCATTTGGGTTGCAGTTACCATGGAAACCAACAGACAGAAGAAAAATCTCAGTGACCTGACAAAGCAGCTGACTGCAGAGAAGATGTACTTTGAGAACCGAATCAAGGAGATGAAAGTTAACATGACAATCCTACAAAACCAGAACGAGCAGCTGAGAAACGGTGACAAACTCAACAAGATCCTGGCAGCAATCATCAGTTACCCCAACTTTCCAGCTGATCTCTTCTGCCCTAATGGAGGTAAATGATTACTCTGAGACTCTAACACGGTTTTGATTTATATTGAGCATCAAGAGACCCTAATTAATTTTTTTTAAATTTATATACAAATTCAATCAAGAAGAGAGGACACGTGACAAAGCAGTTTGGTTTGACAGTAGAAATAGTTTTCAATCTTTTGGGTTTTCCTTTATTTATTATTTTTTAACTTTTTTTTAATTTAAAGTTAGTCATTTATCATTAAAAATTAATGTAAGCTTTTTTTCCCATTTCTTTCATTCTTACACAGTTTGTCAGACGTGTCCCAAAGACTGGATTCAGTTTCAGGAAAGCTGCTATTTTTTTTATAACTTAAACTCTCCGTGGAAACAATGGGACCAAAGCCGACAGTTTTGTCAAAGCAACAAATCAGACCTGGTGGTTATCAGCAGTCTTGAGGAACAGGTTTGTTACAAAATGTTAAACTAAAAGTATTTTGTTTATTTTTTAAACTTAAAAAAGTTGTAAATGTTTATATTTCACAATTGAATTTACAGACATTCATTAAAAACACAATAAAATCCTACTATGACATCTGGCACGGATACTGGATTGGTTTACGAAAAGTGAACAACAACTGGATCTGGGTGGATGGCAGTCCAGACACACTTGGGTAAAGAAGAATTCTAACTCCATATTAACATGTTTATTCAATGTGCTGATGGGTTTTTCTTTATTTTTAGGTACTGGAAGAACCCAGGAAGCTCAGAAGATTTTACACTTATAGTCCAAAATGCACCTTTGAACCAGAGCTGGATCCAAAACAGAAATGGCTTTGAGAACAGATTCATCTGTGAGATTAAAGCTTTAATTTTCTGATCAGTTAAACTGAACTTTTTTCCTGCTATGTTTCTTCTGTATTTTCTGATTCAACTTACTGTAAACTCAAACCTCATTTTAATCTGACTTACATACTTTTACTTTCATGTCTTTTTTATGAGGAAAGAACTTCTTATGTTTTGGTGCAGCTCACATGAGTGACATTTTTTCTGGAAATATCCAAATGAATTTACTATAAGTGCTAATAAAACCACTTTGTCAGAAAGGACTCATAATGGTCACCTTCTTAAATTAAAGAGTAAAAGTTTTTTGTCTAGATTAAAGAGCATGTATTTAAATTAAAAGGATTGTCTCTGTCCACTTCTGCATGTGCAGGTGAAAGAAAGAACTTACAAAATTTAAAACATTTAAAATACATTTTTAAAAAGTCTCGTCTTTTGAGGAACTTTCTTAATAAGTGTATTACATTATTCATTTGTTATTGTCCCACTGATGTGTGGACTTGTATAATTTGTTTTTCCTTTTTTTTAATTTTGAATTTCAATTCTCTACATGTAACATAACCCTACACTGAAGTTCTTTATAACTTCTGAAGTAATATGTTTTTTTTATCTTTGTGTTTTATATGTTTGTGGCTTTTTCTGTTGCCTTTAATAAAAGCAAACATAAACAAGAAACTCAGTGATGATTTTCATGTCAAACATTTAAAAAAATTGCTGGTGTTAATTATATATGAACTAGGGCCACAGAATGAATGCCCAATTTACTGAGTATTATTAAAAGTAACAAAAGAGTGATTGCATAAAAACTAAGTTTGTAAAAAACAACGAAACATTTCAATTTTTTTTCAAAATTACAGGGGATAAAATCAGAGAAAATGACAGAAACTTTACAATAAAACACCAAAATAAAGACCAGTTGAACTAAATTAAAGTTGTGATATCAGATAAAAATGAGATTTAAATGTTACTACTGTGGATCACATCACACATGGAAAAAAAGACTAATAAGATAAAATAAGGAACCTCACACCTGAACACAGCAGAAACCACTACAGCCAGCTGCTGATGCCCCCCTGCTCGTGTCATGGCCTTCATCACAGTCATATTCTGGGCAGAATTATCTCTGAACACCTCTGACCTCCCCTTTACCCAACTCTCAAACATCCTTCTGCTTTCTGGGTCTTCGACAGTTAAGAAATGCTTTTTTTAGGCTGACAGGCTACAGTAGAAACCCTAATGCACTGAAAAGACTGCCCTCTTGTGTACATTAGGGTCAAAACAAGGAACCTGCAGACAATATTAGATTTCCAAGTAGAGCTGTGACGGTGACGGATTTTTCATCACCGCGGTGATGAACCACCAGGGGGCGCGGTGTCGCGGTTAACCGCAGCCCCCCCCCCCCCTCCAAAAAAAAAAACAAAAACAAAAAACCCACACACACAAAATCCCCCCGCGGCTGCATCATAAATACATACAGTTACAACGTAGTATTCTTTATTAACCTTTATTAACAAGTAACAATAACAACTGACTACTACCTACCGACGACCCCCCCCCCCCCCAACACAAAATCCTCCGGCGGGCGGCCGTGTCGCGCACTCAAGAACGCACGCAGCTTAGTGGAAATGAACAATTAGAACGCAGTAAATTTGTCGTATTTCCTCGCAAGACAGAAACTTCTTTTGTAGAATCAGGATGTGTGTGTGCTTCTAAAACAGCGCACGTGTGTCTGTAAGTAGAGTACGCACGTGCCCCGTGCTTCTCTAAGAGACAGCTACAGCCCCGCGCGCGCGCGCAGGCGGGTGCAACGAGGAAAGGAGAAGAGTGATAAAAGGTTTCCAATAGAAACCCTTTAAGTCTGAACACAGGGCTAGCAGAAAAAGTAAATTATCAGCAAAGATTAATGTGTTTATTATAGTTCCAATCACGCACCATATGCAAAACTTAAAAAAAAAAAAAAAAAAAAAAAACTTTCAAAATAAAAGTGCGGTGATGCGGTGATGACCTCATCACCGCGGTGATGACCTCATCACCGCGGTGATGCGGTGATGCGGTTATCGTCACAGCCCTATTTCCAAGATAAGAGATTTTTATTCTTTCTCTTCTTTGCTTCATGTCAACAACTGGACTTCGTTTCTCTAATTTAGCGAGAGGTTAAGTTGGTTCCAATATGCTCCAACAATTTGTTATGATTAAAGAAGTCTCTGATGGATCAGGTATAAAAAAACTCAACTTTTTAGGTTTGGTTATATGTTTGTATTTTTACATCTGCAATTCTTTGCAAAACTCAAAAAACTTCAAGAGTAATCTTGAAGTTTTTTGAGTTTTGGATGTCAATCTGCTGAAGAAATGTTAGATGGGACTTGATGAAATGGTAAATGATAAAAAGCGTATAGTATAGAGTAGGGGTGTCACGATTCTCCAAATCCTCGATTCGATTGCATTTTCGATTCTAAGGTCATGGTTCGATTCGATTCTTGATTTTTACATTTATTCTTTTTTAAAGCACAAATTGTCATTTTTCAAACTAGACTTTAATGCAATAGAATATATGACCTTTGTTTGCAATGTACCACACTACATGGTCAAATTTAAAACTTTTATTAACAACATAATTTAACAATAACTTGTACCTTTAGTCAATTGAAAACTTAAAATAAACTGCCATCCAGTTTCTCTTTTGTAAGTGCAGTCTTCTTTACAAAAGATGACATTCAAGTTCACAACAAAACAAACAAAAACAATAAAACAGACATGTACATAGTCTCTGAACAATTAAGTGTCTTAAACTATTTGATGCAGAAAAAAATAATTAAATCAATAAATAATATTAAATGTAAATTTATCTGAAACATTAACACAGCAGCACCAATATATTTAACGTTTTTAGTCTGAAGAAATAGGTAAAAAACATGGTGCTGATTTGGTTTCTAAATGATCATTTTTTATTGTTGATAATTTCTTGATCATTGTTCATTGTCATAAAGTGCAGCTGTTTTCCTGCATTACCTGCTGTCTTTATGTTAAATGCTCACACCAACTAAACAACAGGCAGAGAAAGAATATGGAAAATAAAGACACGTCACCAAAATGTCTACAATAGTTAATAAAGAATGACATTTAGTATGAGCTGAGGAATCTAAAGGCACACGGTGATCCTGATCTGGGCAGCTCTCCGCGTGCACGGAGTCCCCCCCCCCCCTTCATTCTCGCTCACACGGGAGCCGCGTGTGACAGGAGACGGGAGCGCCACCTGCAGGGACGGACGTTTACTGTTTCAGGCTGTTAGAAACTCGGATCGGATCAGATTTTTACCAAGCTCTGAGCTGCTGTCACTGCCGACCCCCGTTAAATTTGCGCACCTTTGTCTAAGACCGCTGCTACTATGCGCGCCCCCCCCCGGCATCGCATCTATGTTTTTGTGGTGCCTGCAGAGATGTCCTGCCATGTTAATCGTGCTGCCAGTGAGAGAATATGGTACACGCACATAGCACCGCTTGCAAACAGTTGTTGTTGTTCACTGTTCATTGTTGTTAACTCACTGGAAATCCAAAATACTTTCACACCAGCGACTTCAGTGAAAGAGGAGGGGATTCGAGTTCTGTCAATGGGTCTCCTGCAGTTGCCAGGCTATCTTTTGAGCGGCTGTTAGAGGAGGTTGACTCGCAGCACTTCAACACAGGTGTTTTTTTTCCGCTTGCCAAGTAACCGGACGCAACATGGGGGCGTGGCCGCGTGATCGACGATTCCATTTTTTAATTCGAAGTTCGAGACTGTGACTTAATTTCGAGCGATTTCGATTTAAAATCGAAATCGTGACACGCCTAGTATAGAGCACGTGTCAAACTCAAGGCCCGGGGGCCAAATGCGGCCTTCCATGTCATTTTATGTGGCCCACGAGAGCATAAAAGTTTTTAATTTCTTAAAATAAAAAATAAAAATTGGTGAGTATTTATTCATATCTAAGGGGAATTGGACTTAAAATATCGGATTAGGCTTCTATACATTGGGACCTAAACACTGTCCATATAACCTAACCTGACAGAATCAAATGTAAAGGATTTATGCTAAATGGTAAATGGCGTATACTTATATAGCGCTTTCTACCTTCTTACGAAGGCCCAAAGCGCTTTACAGTCACAGTCCCATTCACCCATGCACACACACATTCACACACTGCTAGAGTAACAAGCAAACATATGTTTTCTATGCAACTGGAATTGTCACTTAAAAAAGTTACAGTAAATAAATAAATGAGTTATTTAACATTAAGGAGTAGTTATGTTTATTTTTCATTACATTTAGTTACATGTATAAGTTATATCTGGCCCTTTAAGGACAGCCGCTATGCTGATGTGGCCCTTAGTGAAAATGAGTTCGACACTCCTGGTATAGAGCTTTTCTACCTTCCTTGAACTTTTAACCACCAGGAGCAATGTGGAGTTCATTGACTTGCCCAAGGACGCTTCAACACATGTGGGGGGAAGGGGGGGCAAGGCAGAAACCAAACTTGGTCGTCCGCCCTACCACTGCACCACGGCAGTTCAAAAATAAAACAGAAAATAACATGTAGACTAATGTCCTGGCTCTTTTTGGTTTACAGTAGGCTTGGCGATGTACGTTCGGGACACAAACCTCAAGGTCAAGTTAAAGATGAAGATCTTAGAGACTCAGACCGAGTAGCTGAGCAGAGAACGGGATGACCTTAGCTGGACCCTTCGCGCTGCTGCTAGGTCTGCCTCTGCCTTAACAGAGTTGTGTCAAGAAGGGCATCTGCAGTAAAAACTCTTTGACACACCACTTGTGGCAACCCCTAAGGGCATCAGCTTTTATCCCGCCTGCTTGCCATTTCATGAGTCCAGAGTGTTTATCATGTTGTGGCAGGAAAGCCGAGCTGAAACAGCAGCTTTCTTTTTGTGTCTTTTTGCAGATCCAAACAAAGGTTATGCCCTCACTGCATACCTTAAAAACTCACCAAAATCTGCACACATGCTGAAAATGAATTTTGGGAATAGTCAAAACCCTGGTTTATAAAAATATTGTCCAATATTGTCTGATGGTCAGTGGTGCAAAACAGGATAAAGACTGCTGCTAGCATTATTGCATTACACAAAACAGCTCTTTAGCATAGCGGGCGGGGTCATAGCGTAGCCAGTGTCTTAGTAGACACTGCCGTCTCCAAATCAACATCTTTCATTGGGTGTTTTTGGTTCCGCTTTAGGTCCTGCAGGTTTCTCCTACAGCTTTCTTTGTTAACACTGGCAGGCCCCTAATTTAAAATGAAAAAGACGATGTTACTCAGAAATAGGCTTTATGCAACACTGACTACATAATATTATTGTATGACATCTAAAATCACACTTCAGTCAGCAGTGGTTGACCTCAGCACAACATTTAATAAATGTTAGTAAGATTTTAATGATATAGCACTTTACACAGAAAGCACACACAACTCACAAAATGCTTCATAAATTTGGAACAAGGTGAAACCAAGGAACTACTAGAAGCTGCATATAGGTAAAAAAAAAAAAGGGTGCCAAAACGTAAAAAATAAAAACACAAGTAAAGGATACCTGAAAGGCCAGATCTCCCCTTATTTTAAAAACAGTTATTGGAACTTAATACTCTCTTATGTGGATCTCAAGAAATGCGCAGGAGTGCAGAGAAAGAAAACGTTACCCGAAATGTATCTAGGAATTTTTCCACGCAAGGCTCTAATTCAAATCTTAAAATTGAATCTACATTTAACATGGACCCATTGATGCACTAAAACCCAAGGGGTGACACGAGTTTGGTTAATGGCTTCAGTTAAAAGTCTTAAAAATTATTGATTCAATTCATCTTTGTTCAGTTTTTCAGGAACAAAGGAAACATGTCACAAACTCTCCAATGCATCATTTTGCAACAGTAAAAGCATCAAATGATAACCTCTCCAAAATGGTTTTCAAACTGAAAAGAACCATACTTCCCTACAAAAACAAAGCAAACAGTGATGGATACCAGAACTCTGGAGTAACATGAGCTCTTCTGCAGTGTTGTCTGAAGCTGGTAGGAACCATTACAGGGGAAGAAGAGGCTTCCTCTTCGTGATGTCTGCTGATCTCCTTTAGATTTAGAACCAACCATGGCTCTATATAAGCTTGTTCTGCTTTGATCCACAGCAGAATTTGATGTTGAAGGATGGAGGACAACATGCAATACTCCGTTGTGGTTTTCAAAAATAATGCTTCAGCTCCAAACAGTGAGTCTCCTGATTTGATCAATTTATACACGTTTGTAACGTTAGACCCAGTTTGACGACTCGCTGTCCCCCCGACAATGTGGCAAGAGAGAGAGGCTGCTATGTCTGTCCCCAGTTTATAGCAGCTAAGGTCACAGAGAAAGAGTTTCAACTTGTAAATTCTGGCATGCCTTGCTTCTCATGTCTGGCTTTTTTTTTTAAAAGGTGCAATGCACCATAATGCTCTTTTATATATATATATATATATATATATATATATATATATATATATATATATATATATATATATATATGGGTATCTTGAGTATCTTTTCTGTACAGGTGAATCTTGAATTCAAAGATATCATTAGCATTTTGTTTTGTTTTTTTATATACAAAAAAGACAAGTTTAACTTTATTCAGATCTTTTAGCATTGATTTCATGAATAAAATGTGGTTGAAGTATTAGAAATTTTACTTCACTGCAAATTTTAGAGCATTGCAGTTTGGATATTGTCATTCTCATGCTACACGTCTCTTAACATTTTTTCTGTTCTGCAGAAAATAAGGAGGAGCTTACAGTTTATTCTTCTATAAATACTGAAAAGCCTTTAACCAGCGGAACAAGTACAGGTAAGTTAAAGCATCAATTCCCAACAATGTATTTAATACCAATTAATGACAACAGCTTGAAGCTCATTTCTTATACAGAGGTCAATTGGTTGAAATTTCACTTTAGGTTTATTCCAGTTTGGTCCAATTTAGTTAGGACAATTTTATTTTTATATATATGGAAGACTCTTCACAGAATTAAGCTGGAAACTGAGCGACTGGAGAAAGAAAATGTCCACTAAAAAGCACCATGTACACTGCATTGACATTAAGAGCTCTACATGAAAATTCTTATGATATTTACACACCGATGCCCTTTTAAGAACCTGCGTTCAGCCTGCTAGAGCCTATAATTTCTTGGAAGTGGTCACTTGAACGTGCATTGCTGTGTGATCGTGGCATCAGACCCATCATGAACAGGGGAGAATGAGATAAAAAGAAAGTTTTACTAATGATGGGGATTCTTCCATCCTTCTATCACACAGAGAACAAAGAGGGTGATGTCATTTATTCTCAAGTTGAACCGAAAAACTGTGTCCCCACTGGACCACGTGAGTTATGACATTTTAAAGACATGTATTTTTAACTGATGTCTCTTACTTTTCAAGAAAACTTTCTGTTTGTACCAAAGCATTACATTTGCTGAAGACATAAGTGTTATGAATAAGTCAAAAGAAAGCACAAATCATAAAAGTTCTTTCTTTAATGTAAGAACTTTACTGCTTGTTCACCTTCTGTTCATTTTCGGTCATGAAGGATGACTGAAATAATTTCAATGTCAAAGTTAACATTCTGATACCTTTGTAAACTTGTCTGGATTTTTGTGAGAAAATCCTCAGCCTTTCAGCAAACAATTTCCAATGTTTTAGTTGTACAGACACCCCAGAAATGTTCTGAAACCTTGGACAAACATCAGCCAAACCATCAGCTAAAATGTATTGTTGGCTGGAGGTTGTTAAAAAGTGAATTAACGTTTAATAAACCACATCAGTTGGTAAATGCCGCAACTTTGAAGGTTGATTTCATATTAACCTCTTAAGACCCGAGCTAATTCTTGAGGAAACCCTCAATGCAAGTAGTCACGAAAAGAGTTAACTACTGTGATAATATAATGGGGTTATATAATATAATAGAGCATTTGACTTTATTCAGAATTATTTTAGCTTTGATTTTGTTAATGATTTTGTCAAATGTTGACTTTGTATTTGAAAATTAACTTTCAAACTTAAGAGCAATGCTGTTTGGATTTTGTCATTCTCATGGTAATGTTGCCTCTTAATTGTGTTTCTGTAAAGCAGAAAAGAAGGAGGAGCTTACAGTTTGTTCTTTTCTAAGTTCTGAAAAACCTTTAACCAACGAAACACGTAAGTTAAAGCATCAAGTCCTAACAACTAAATAACATCATTAATAGAAATTTAAATTTAAAATGTCTTTCAGTCTTTGCTCGAAGCTCTTTTGTTATACAAAGTTTAATTAGTTATTTATGACTCTTAAAGCAAGATCTTCTCAAGGTTCTACTTAAAGTAGAAAAAAACTACTTAAGCAAAAATCCAATTATTTATAATGATTACATTTCACCTTGAGTTATGTGGGTATATGTTCCTCCCAGTTTGGCCCTGTTTTTTAACTATTAAAGTTATGGGTAATAGTAAAGACCAATAGATTACAAGGACAAATCTTCCCAGAATGAACTGGAAACTGAGCGACTGCAGAGAGATTAGTCCTGAGGATGTGTTTTGTCTGACTTGTAGACCATCAAGAACAGCAGAGATAAAAGGAAAGTTTTGCTAAAGATGGTGATTCTTCCGGCTTCCTCCCACTGTCCAAAAACATGCTTCATAGGTTAATTGGCAACTCTAAATTGTCCATAGGTGTGAGTGTGAGAGTGAATGGCTGTGTGATTGTTGAAATTCTTCCCTGCAACAGACTAGCGACCTGTTCAGGGTGTCCCCTGCCTTCGCTCATGAGTGGCCGGGATAGGCTCCGGCAGCCCCGTGACCCCGAAAGGGAAAAAACGGATAAGAAAATGAATGAATGGTGATTCTTCCATGCTTCTATCACACAGAGAACAAAGATGGCGAAGTCCTTTATTCTAAAGTTACACGGGAAAAGCTATTTCTCTCTGCACCACGTGAGTTATGACATTTAATGGACTTATACATTTCACTGATGCCTTTAACTTTCCAAAAACACTTTGTTTTTACAAAAGCACAACATTTGTATGTTCAAGACATAGAAATGTAATTAATACTAGACAAATACAAATGTGTATCAACTCCATAGTTCATAAATGCCCCGACAAAAACTCCTTTAACGTACTTTGATAACCTAAGCTCTTTTCGCTACTGTAAGAACTTTACTGTTTGTTTACCTTCTGTTCATTCTATCGTGCAGCACGGAAGAATCCAGAAGCTGATTCTGACACAAAAAGTAAAGTGACTACACAAACTGCTGCCATAAGTAAGTATTTCTGACAGTCTCCATGACTGTTCAAGCTTATACTTAAAATTCTTTTTTCATTTCTTCTCAACTGATCCGCCCCAAGATCTTAAATAAGTGAATGCAAATATGCAAATATATGAAAGATTGACCATTTCTCACAGTAAGAAAATCTGCATTTTCATGATGGTTTCCATTTTTCCATCTGGATGGTCCCTGTACCTGTCCTAACAGGTTCAAGACCATGATCCTCTCCCCTTTGCTATGATGATGTGTTCCACCAGACCTGCCTTTGAAGCATCTTAGTCTTCTGTTAGTATTCTTCTTTCATAAACACAAGGTCTTTACAAATACGGGCTTTCCATCCTCTGGGGGAAAAAAATCAGACAGTACGGCCCTAATCAGCAGCAATTGTCCAACTGGAGGGCCAGTACCACCATTACACTGGACAACCCAGGTCATAGCAAAAATATCCCAAACATACTTCATTTACATGCCTAAAGACATTGGGCTGCCATGGTCACGTATGTTGTCAAGTGAAAGAACAAAACAAAAATTTTTGCCACAATCCATTGTGGCAAAGTGACACTTTTCCGATAAAGTGGAACCCAGGATAAGAATTCAAAACTATATGTTTCTAGTCAAACGTTGTTTTTATTAAGTTATGTCCTAAAGTCCAAACATAACTATTTTCCAATTAATGTTCATTTTGGTTACATTTTCTTAAACCAAGCAGAAGCCAGAGAACCCAGCAGAAGGTTTCGTTTCCTGCTGGTGAGTTTGGGGATATTTTGTTTCCTCCTGTGCGTGAGCATCACCATCATCATCTGTCACTGTAAGTTTAAACAAATTAGTAATCATTTTAATTATGTATATTTATAATCTAGTGTGATAAAAGTCTGTTTTAAAAGTGTGCAACCAGCAGTTGTAACTGGCTTAACTTAAACTGACGTTCTTTGAATTATAGTTACTCTTGAGCTGTTATCATAATTAACAGATTTTGATGTAAAGAAAAGCAGCCTGGCGCTGATATGCAACACTTTACAGAAGTGAAGTGCTTACGCACTCAGCTGATTCTGTCACGGAGAAAAAAGCGACTTTCTCAGAACTACAAGATTACAATATTAGAAAAACAGTTTCTTATGGATTCTCCCCTGCTTTGTTTTCCTTATCAAGACAAACATTCCAAAAGCACCAAATTTGATTTATTTCCAGTTTACCATTGTGACTGTAGCTACAAGCTTGGTCTCATTAATATGTAGAAATTCTGGTGTCCAACTTGTGTGAACTCTGTGTACACACTTTAATAAATGTACAAGTTACAGACAAGTATCATTAAAAAATGACCTAGAATACTTTATGTTATGGCGGTTGTACTGATCATAGAGTAACACTAAGGTGAATTTTTACCCTTTTTAAATGCGGGGTCTCAAGACCTTTAATTAGCTTTAAAAAGCTAATTGATTTAATAATTTAGGAACAAAACTTTGTGGCATTATGCCAGCTTATTTTGATGACAGGTACTGTTTATACCAAAGTTTGTAATGTAAACACAGGACTTATACCATGGTCCGGTTGAATACTCGATTCTGATTGGCTGCTGGGTATGCATTAAAACCTGATAACCGCACGGTGAAAAAAGAAGTTCCGGTCAGCTAGCTTAAATGTTTTGTATCACTGCGCCGGCTTCTTTAAAACAACTTTTGCTTCATCATTTGGACAAAAACAAGCGGTAAGAGGTGAACTTTCCCTCTGAATTGATGCTTTATTCCAGTGTTTTTCAACCAGTGTGCCGTGGCACACTAGTGTGCCGTGGGAGATGGTCAAGTGTGCCGTGGGAAATTGCCCTCATTCACTGATCTAAAAACATTTACCATCTCCAGGATTTCAGCTCTTTGTTCATTATTAAAGGCCCTGATAAAACACTAAGAAATTAGGAATATGAAAGATCATAAAATACTTTTTTCTATGTGTTTATTTGATTCTATTAGACATTTTGATAAGAATGACAGTACCACGATTTAGCCGCACCTTCAGCTGTTTTAGGAAAAGTTTAACTTTAACTGTCTTCACCAATCATTCTTAGATTTCTTAATTACATGTCATCAGTCTGACCAATCAAAAGTGGTTAAAGTCTTCACTTCCTTGTTCTTAATTATGCTGATAAAGTCACTCAGTTCTAACAAAAATAGCAGCTAAAGCTCGTCTTTAGCGGTGTAGCTTTCCACAGAATCCGGTGTCAGACCGTGGAACAAGTGAACAAAACAATGAAGCTCAGAGACAATAGTCTGTCTGCGTTCGGCGGATTATGAACTACATCTCCCATGATGCATTGGGTTAAAAGTGACAACGTGAGCGTCTCTGCGCACAACGAGTCTCTCCTCTTGACATCTTGAAACCACAATGAACACAAATCAAACAGTTTTTAAATCTTTTAACTTAACTTTAATTACATGTTTTAGAAGAAAAAAAAACAACTGCAGCTTCCAGCTTTTTCTGCCACAATTATCACAAAAATGCACATGAGATCATGGAGGGACTGTAGATCAATACAGACTCTGAGTGTCTCCTTTTTTTTTTTTTTCACTTTTGAATGCTGGTGTGCTGCAGGATTTTTGTCGAGGTTAAAGTGTGCCGTGGCTCAAAAAAGGTTGAAAAACAATGCTTTATTCAACCCATCGAGACGATTAGCATATATAAAATTGCCGAATCTTGACTGCAGCAGTGGTGCTGCGTGACGCGGACTATATGTTACGTGATGCGGCGCATCACGCTGCATCACGTAACATATAGTCCGCTGTTTGTGAGAAAAGTGATCCAAATCGAAAAAAAACAAGAATTAAGGACTAAAACTTCGCGGAAGCAACCGTCCTCCGCTTCGTGTCAGACGGTTCAGGCTTCCACGGCGTGCGTTAAAAAGTAGTAACCGCACACTTCGTCGGCCATTAACCCTTACATAGATGTTGCTTAGTCATAGTCATAGTGGTGTCAGAGAGGCCAAACCTAGATATGCATCAGGTGTTTCATCTGAGGTGGTAGCAAACTGGGTTCATACTATGTGATTCATGAATTGGAATTAGTGAAGATAAAGCCATTTCCTATCTCACAAAATGAGAGATATTTCAACAAAAATGTGTTATTAAAAATGTCAAATGATTGAATTAATGGTTATTCTGTGTCATTTGGGTTGCAGTCACCATGGAAACAAACAAGCAAAAGAAAAATCTCAGTGACCTGAAAGCAAAAAATGAGCAACTGACTTTGGAGAAGAGAGATTTACAAAACCAGACTGAAGATCTGAGGATGAACACGACAAAACTAGAGAATCAGACTGAAGATCTGAGGATGAACATGACAAAACTAAAGAATCAGAATCAAGATCTGATTTTTGACAAGAAAAACTTGGAGAATCAGACTCAAGATCTGAAGATGAACATGACAAAACTAAAGAGCCAGACAGAAGATCTGATTTTTGACAAGAAAAACTTGGAGAATCAGACTCAAGATCTGAAGATGAACATGACAAAACTAAAGAGCCAGACTGAAGATCTGAGGGTAAACATGACAAAACTAGACAATCAGACAAAGCAGCTGACTGCAGAGAAGATGTTCTTTGAGAAGCAAACCAAGGAGATGACGGTTAACATGACAATCCTACAAAACCAGAACGAACAGCTGAGAAACAACAGTGACAAACTCAACAAGACCCAAACAGCAATCCTCAATTACACCAACTTTCCAGCTGATCTCTTCTGCCCTGATGGAGGTAAATGTTTAATCTGTGACTCTAACTTTTACTTTATATTATACATCATCAGCCCAAAATCAGCTTTGTCTCATTTATATATTTATTTATATTTATACATATTTATATATATATTTATATATATATATTATATATATATATATATATATATATATATATATATATATATATATATATATATATATATATATATATATATATATATATATATATTTATACATATATATATTTAAATAAAATGTTATCATTTTTGTTTCTTTTCTTTCCTTTTTACCTACAGTTTGTCAGACGTGTCCCAAAGACTGGATTCAGTTTCAGGAAAGCTGCTATTTTTTTTATAACTTAAACCCTCCTTGGAAAACATGGTACGAAAGCCGACAGCTTTGTCAAAGCAACAAATCAGACCTGGTGGTTATCAGCAGTCTTGAGGAACAGGTTTGATACAAAATGTTTAACTACATGTATTTTGTTTTTTGTTTTGTTTTTTACTGAAAGCAAGTTGTAAATGTTTATATTTCACAATTTAATTTACAGACATTCATCAAAAACACAATAAAATACTACCTTGACACCTGGCACGGATACTGGATTGGTTTACGAAAAGTGTACAACAAGTGGATCTGGGTGGATGGCAGTCCAGACACACTTGGGTAAAGAAGAATTCTTACTACATATTAACATGTTTATTAAATGTGCTGATGAGTTTTTCTTTATTTTTAGGTACTGGAACAACCAATTGCAGCCAATCAATTTTACACTTATAATCCCAAATGCAACTTTGACCCAGAGCTGGATCCCAAACGACAATGCCTTTTTGAACAAATTCATCTGTGAGATTAAAGCTTTCATTTTTTGATTAGTTAGACTGAACTTTCCCACTACATTCTCAAACTTACATAGTGTTACTTTCGTGTGTTTTTGTTGAGAAACAGAACTTTTGATCATGAAATGTTTTTTATTTTATTGTTTAGTTTTGTTCCACATCAAGTCCATCAAAAACTACGATTTAATCTTCAGGACTTGCAAATCCTAACCAAAAAGCACAAACCCTTTTCTTGAATGAGCGCACAATTCTGCATCTTTAGTATTTTAGCTTAATAAAAGTGACATTGTTTATGAAATGTGTTTAAAACAGTTGTTTAGAAGACAAGCACACACTACTGATGGAGCGTCACTGGCTGTGAGAAGTGGGACACATGGGGGAACGTGGGACTGTTATCCACCTATTTTGAAGGAGGATGTGACTTTTCAAGCATTTTGGTACAATTTAACCAAAATAATATTTAGCCCCCTGACGGCTACTGATGAAAATATGCATTAAACTTTAAAGTTACATTAATTCAGCAACCGAAGTGATTCCTTGTCAAAGCAGGAAATAAATTCAGGCGTTAATTTTATGAATTTGTGATTAGGGTTTGGATTTAGAAATCTAAAATGCTTGATTGTGAGACGATATTAATTTAAAATTGATATAAATTCATGATTATGAGAACTATGTGACAATCACCAATTCTGAAAACTAATTAAAGTGGACAGATCCGTACATTTTCATCGCAGGTTGACTTCATTTGTAAGAGGAAATCACATTGTATAATTTTTGGAGAATGTATTTGTATGTGAATAAAATAAGGTTTTGGCTTCAAGAAACCAAAAAAGACAATAAAAACAATTTAATAAAATATTTAACGTATCAATCTACTTTGCAAGAACTCTCTTCATCTTATTTGATTTTTTACATTTTGTTTGTTTATTTGTTTGTTTGTTTGTTTTGCCTCATGAACACTTCCAGTTTTATTTCCGATAGTTAAGTAAATTCGTCGTTTTCACCACCGAAAATGCTCTCGTTTTCCTCTGGGCTCCATTAATTCCTCCAAAAAATGATTGCATCTAACACTAGCCTTTTTTTTTTTTTTTTTTGAAATCACATACAATATATATATATATATATATATATATATATATATATATATATATATATATATATATATATATATATATATATATATAATAAAGGACAAACCTGACTCCCGCTCTTTCAGTTGACAGAAGCGTTCCAGGCGCGCGGCGCGTTAACGAAATTAGCAAAAGCATCCGCTCGAGCGCGCGAGGCTGAAGTTCCATGCTAATTACCGGAAGTTGTCTCCTTTTGAGTTGACCCATATATTTTCAGCTTAAAACTATTTACTTTGCCTTTTCTTTTTCCTCCACAGCTTAACCTGTGCGACTTTACAGTTTACTTCTCATTTGTACCAGTCAGTATCAGCAAACAGGACCTAAAATTATTCAAAAAGCTTCAAATTCAGAATTAAAAAAAAATGTAAATTACTTTACCGTGTAAATCATGAAACATGTTTAACTGACTTTTTTAAAAATGAAATTGTGCAGTGTAACATTTACAACACTACGCAGAAACTTTGCAAACAACAAGGTTAGATGTAATGTTTTCAATAAAATGCAGACATCTCAAGCATTTTTGTACGGTTATTCCTAAAACTTTCAAAATAAAAGAAATAGATCATTAATGACAAATGACACATCACAAGTATGTTCAATTTTGGACCAACAACAAAGGTATACACAACTGATACAAAAAGGCAGATATGTTTTTTGCTTGCATTTTTTTTGTTGCTGTTTTTGCTTTTATTCATATTCACAATAGGGTCCAACACAATTTACTTTTTTTTTTTTTTTTTTCCAAATAAGCGGCATCTGTCTAGCTGAACACACACACATGTTCACATCACAGGCTTTACATTTCTGTGTCCTTTTAAAATGTTGTCCACCTTAACGCAGCATTTGCATTTTAGCCTTCATTTCTGTTTTCATCAGCATCCGTGTTGAAGAACAACAGTTTTGTCCACATTTCAAAGCTGATTCACCATCTTCATCTCACATCTTACTGTTCACTCCAAACTTCTTAAATCTCCCAACTATATCAGCTCATAAAACTTTTCACTGCTACTTTTCACACTTCGCTTGTCCCACAAAATCTTCCTCCAGTTTGGCCGACAATCGTTAACGCCAAATGGGAGTGGCTTGTCAAATTTTATATTAAGAGAAGAGGTTTATCATGATTTTTCATTAAGGGGAGTGGCTTGTCACATTTTGCATTAAGGGGAGTGGCTTGTCACATTTTGCATTAAGGGGAGTGGCTTGTCACATTGCAAACATTCAGATTGTAAACACAGGTTCAAGTACTTTGCCAAGAGAATAATTTTTATTCAAAGGATACAGAAAAATCATTAATAGCACAAACCAAGGGATAAGTATTAACTTTTATTATTTTAATATACTAAAGTAGACACTGGTTCTGAGTGAGAAATAAATCTTTAAAATTAATTTAAGTGTCAATTTCATGAGTTTTCTGCAGATGTTTTGATTAATAAATGGAAAATAAGCAAAAACTATCAGAAACAGCAGCAATAATAAGATAATCTCTAAATAGTTTTGCATTTTTATTAAAAAAGTTTATTAAAGTTCTCATCTCAGAGGAGCAGAGTCATCGTTTGCTTAAAACTGGAAGAGTGAAGCTGAGGATTGGACCATGACTAAGCAAAACTATTAAAAACAATTGCTCCCGTCATCAGTCCTGTGTCTTTGACCTCTTCTTCTTCTTCTTCAGAGGAGGAGCATCCTCTTCATCAGCAGGATTAAAGTCCATGTGTTTCTCCTTTTTCTGCTTTCTCCTTTTGCTCTTCTTGGTTGCCGCGGTTACTTCTGCTTCCTCCGGCTCTGCAGGATCAGGATCTTCCTCACCAGGTTGATTGTGATGTTTGGACATTTTCTTCTTCTTCTTCTTGACTTTAGTGAGCAGCTCGCACGTTTCCTTCAGAGTCTCAGCTGCGAGGGAATGTACTCGTTCTTCTGCCTCGTTTTCTTTCTGCTTTGTTTGACGTTCTTCATCGTTTGCAGGACAGACTTCTTCCTCACAGCTCTCAGCAGATTTTTTGTTCTTCTTCTTCTTCTTTTTCGGCCTGCGCTCCTTCGCCACCTCCTCCTCTGGGCTTGGAGCTCTCTCTGCAACACCAACCGGTGGCGAACGTTGCGGCCGGTCCCTCTGTCCGTACCGCGCCATAAACTCCGCCTCCTGCTGCTCCAGCCGGGCTAACTTGGCGCTCATGGTGAGGCCGTGCCGCGCTCCTCTGAAAGAGCCGCGATAATCAACATGAGTCTTCTTCATCAGAAAGAAAAATTCCCCTCTACAGTATCTCTCCATCAAACTTACTTGTGAGCAGTGCGCCCCCCGCAGGCCTTCATCAGATCAGCGTCAGATAACCTGTTTAGAGCCGAAGGAGTCGGGTTAGTTCACACAGGAAGAAAAATTAAGAACCAAAGTTCAGGTTAAGTTTTATTCAAACAAAATCAGCCTCAAGAAGAAACGTTTCCATCCAATCAAAGTGCTTTTTGTTCACATGACTTCATCCTCTAGTGGAAAATTCTCCAAAACTGGGATTTGCTTGAAATGGTTTTATGATTTATGACTAAATTCTGCATCAGTTTGTGATAAAATGAAGATTTGCAGACCTTCTGTTCTGTTTTAACACTGATCAAAGAAGATAAAGGAGCTTTCTTGCTGCTCACTCAGATAGATTGTCATAAAAACACGAGCTGTGACGTCGTATGATGACCTCAGTCTCTACAGGAGCATCTCATCTCACTTGTTGACACTGGAGAGGTCCAGTTTCTGCTCCTCTTCCTCGTCTGAGCTGCTGCTGCTGCTGTCTTCCTCCTTCGGCTCGGGCTGCTCCTGACCCGCCAGCAGCGTGGCAGACTGCAAGGTCAGCAAATCAGTCAGAGAGAAAGACACTTTTCATGGAAACATGACAAAGTTTCACTGGAGACACTTTTCTAAAGGCGGTTGGGTTAAAAACGGTGAAGAATACGCTGACGTTGGCTGCAGCTTCCCGTCTGCTCTCTAGCGCCGTCTGCTGACCACACACCTCATCTTCTGTCCTCAAACGCATCGCTGTGTGTTTGTGAATTCATATGCTGCCTTAATAAAGATGAAAAATTAAAAAAAAACGAAAGATGATGAGGTTTTACAGAATGTGGAACTATTGACCTCTGTTCTGTGACTTTAGGAAAACATCTGGACATCTTTCTGTGATTAACTCATTCAGAAGTGGGATCATGAAGAGTTTTAAAGGCTGGGTTCACACTGAACACAAATCCCGCATCAGGAGCGTCCGGTTTTAACGTTAAGTCAATAAACAGATGCGATGAGAGGTCCTGCGTCATGTTTTGAGCTTCGGATCAGTGCGGTTCTCTAACAGCGGCACGTATCAGGTGATGTCACGACATGACAGGATATTTCCAGAGCTCAATTATCAAACCTTTGGCAAAGAATTCAAATCTCATCAAACAATCAGGAACTCTGTTTTGGCCCGTGATGTGTTCAATGACACGGTGGAGTCCCAGACCAACCTAAAGGAGAAACTGAACTATAAGATCTTTTGCTTATTTGCATGGAGACAATAATAAAAGGTCCTCTAGTTTTACTTTTATTGTTTCCCTCCTCAGTCTAATGCTGGACAGCGAGTCGTCAAACCGGCTCACAGAGAGACAGAAGTGCCGCTGAAAGCGACCGTCCTTCAGATGCAGCTCCAGCGGTAGATGGTGAAGCTCATAGTAGCGAGAGAATCTCTGAATGATTTCATGAACGCAGACATGGAGACGGGATGACCGATGCTTTTGTAGAACTCTGTAAAGTAGAGAAAACTGAACTCTCAACATTCTACAGATGAGGTGAAAAACTTTGACAGCAGTGCCTCCAACACAACAGGTTTATGAACACACTTTGGACAAGCGTCAGACACCGAATCTGATTCACATCCAAGCAGGTGTGGCAGATGCAAATGGGCCACGTGAGTCACGTTCGGTGTGAACGCAGCATAAGAGCAAAACAAGACTTTTCTCTTCTGCTGCCAAACACACTAAAGCAGCCAATGGGAACGCTTTGAAAATAGATCAAAACATGATCAGTGGGTCTTTAAACCAAACCCCCCCCCGCCCATTTATCTCCTATCCAGAGAGGCTGAAATCAGACAGTATTTGCTCCTGTGAGGGCCCGTGCCGGCCGAGGCCACCCCAACCCAAGACTGAACTTTCAGCAAGAAAGGCACAAGTCTGACCTTTACGAAGCATCCGTACAGTTTGTCTTTAGCCAGCGCCGCCTTCCGTGGTTTCCTGTTGGAGATGGTGCCGCCCTCCTCATCCTCCTCTGTCGTCTTCTTGACCTCAATTCCGTCCTGAAGCACAGAAACTCCTTAAAAACAGCCTCGATTGCCTGACTTGTGATGGGAAAGCGTTGACCCCACCTGATGGGCCTGAACCTGCAGGCTGGACGAGGCCTTGTTGAAGACGTGATCCCACCAGTGGAAGCTGAACTGCTCTCCTTCTCTGTGGCCCACCTGCAGACAGAGAGGGGTCAGCCTGGGGAGCAAAGCGGGAGTTCATGCTGCCAGAAAATGAGGCCAACTCACTCCTCCTTTGTCACATTTCACTTTCACTTTGATGGGCTCCGATATGCCATTTTCTGCGCGCCCCAGGCCTTTACCTGCAGAGAGGGCGGGGTCAGTGACACACCTGCAGGGAGGCTGTGATTGAAAAGGCTCAGGGTCTCACCGTGTTCCCAGCCGTGACGCAGGAGCTGCTGCTCTGCAAACGCCGAGCCGTGGCTTTTCTCCGACACGCCCGCCATCTGAACAAAAACAAAAAAATGCATCCCTGAGCTGCGATGATTCTGTCTGATGTGCATGAATTATTGCAGCTGATTCTGCAGAAGCAAACATAAATAAAACATGACAGCACTTAGACCAAATATAAGTTTGGTGGAGGGAGGATGATGGTGTGGGGTTGTTTGTTTTGTTTTGTTTTGTTTAGGAGCTAGGCTGGACCGTCCTAGGACCCCTACAGTTTTAAATGTAAAAAAGCAAAAGAACAAAACAAAATTTTAAGGTACAACATAAGTTTAGTCAGACTGGATAGAATCCAAAGCTCCTTCATGACTTCTGACGTCATTTTGTTTTTGTTTACGTTCAGGCTAAAAAGGAATGAAATGTCCGAATTTCGGCAGAAATAGGAGCTTTGCTGTGACGATCGAGCCTATTTCTCTGTATCAGCTCATTTATCATAAACCCTCTGGTGTTCCTCTGAGATCTGTGTTTGGTTCGTTTATTTCATGAAGCTCCTGTCTGTTATATCATGTGTCACATTATCATGCTAACTTTACGCGTTTTCCTTTTAGTTTAGACTTTTGGTCTTTAAAGTTCCGCGTGAATCCAACATATTTAAAACTGAGCTACATTCCGTGACACATCACAACCAGAACCAGATTCTACTGTATTGATGATTTCTCGACTGGAAAACTTCCGTTAAGGAGAAAAGAGCTTCGACGTTCTGCCACGCGGACAAAACCGACCAAATCCGAAAAACCGGAACCACCCGGTTTTGCCAGTTTCACGACCCCTTATTCCGAACAGAACCCAGACTTTACAAACCTGCAGTTGCTGTTTCTTCAACCCACGAGGCTCTAGACGGAGCCGGCATGACACCGGAAGTTCTTCTTATTCTTCTTCCGCTGGAAAAAAAATAAACAATTCAAAAGAAAAAAAATCTGTTTTCTAGCTACTTATTTGATCTTTGAACTAATTATAAACTCAAATTGTATACAAAGGTTCAATTCAAAATTAAATGAGATTTAAAAGTAAAATATAAAATCCTTAACCATGAGTAAATACCGCCCCCTGCTGGTCAAACATGTCTGCTACAGTCAAAAACTTTCTCATTGTGATCGGTATTTGGTACATTTTTAGATTTTTAACAAACCACAAAGTGATTCCAAAGTACCCACATGTAGACAGAAATTTAATATTACTTTGATATTTCAACCCCTTTTAATTCAATTTTTAAAAAGTTCATATGGAAAGAAATGAGAGAGTTTGTGTTTTCTTTTTTACACACTTCTGGGAATTTTTTTCAGGGGGATAGTAAACTTGACACTTTTAGATTGTTTGTGTATTTTCTTCAGTTTTCTCTAATAATTTGGTTCTTTTCTGTTGCAGATTTAACATTTGATCTTAATGTTATTCAATGTGTTAGTTCAAAATAAAACTTTTACCCTTTGACTGCCTGGGTTCCTGAACACCCAATAGAACCACAAAAATATGTTTAACCCCATGTTATATTTAATTAGACATATTACAAGCAGTGAACAATCGTTCATTTTTCGCAGTTTGTCAACAAAACCTTTAATTAAAAAAAAAGATGTTTCTATTTAAAAAACCTTTCCAACCAGTAGGTGGCAGCACTTTACACCAAAACAACAGTGCCTAAACGTTAGGACGACTTTTAACCATTTTTATCTTTTTATTTCATTAACTGTATCATTCAATTAAATTATATATATAATATATTATATATATATTTTTTTTTTAATTTCACAAGAGACAAAATAAAAATAAAAGGTTACACATGAAAATTAATGAATATATTTGATCCAAAGAATTTCCTTATTTAAATAAAACCTTTTTTTACTCATCTTCTTTTGTTTAAAAACCTAAATACACCATTTCAGGTGCAGCAAAGTGCTTTTGTGCTTCAAATAAATGATATAAACAATCCTCCAAACACACGTGTTACTATATGACTATGTTGTGATGTTTTAGTGATGTAAAAAAAATGTGTTGTTCTTTTCAGCTACATTCACAGTAACTTCATGTTTTGATGGAGATCCTCCTCTTCAGGGTTTTTCATGATGAAGGAACTGGTTTGATGTGAATGTCAGATGTTTGTTGCTCTGCAGTCTGGCCGTGTGCATGAACATGTTCATGTTCTGGAACAGTTTCAGTGACACGGACCCCCCAGGTTGCTTCCACAGAGGTACCGCTGCCTCTGCGACCTGCAGGAAACCGTCCGGCCTCCGTGCAGCCAGGATGTTTGCTCCAGCAGGCTGTTTGTCTGTGTCAGCAGGGAGGAAAAGAACTGTGGACAAGCTGCTCATCCTGAGGAGACCATTACTCAGCTGTCAGTTCTGAAACGAGTCAACAAGTGACAATCAGCTTAAATTTAGAACCATTTCTCAGATCTGACAAATCAGGAATCATGTGTTTGTTGCTGCAGATGCTGGATGGAGCTGCAGGAAGCAAAACTACTGACTTCAGGTCAGGGCAACTTCAGAAAAACAAAATGTTGTGTCCAAAACACAACTGAGAGTCAGCAACAGAGGAATTAACAAACAAACCTTCCTGAAACAGTCAATCTGACATTTACTTCCTGTCTTTGGATGTCTCCTGTTGCCTCCTTCTTCTCCTTGAAGCTGCTCTGGTGCAGATTTTCTGCAGTTTGGATCATTGTTCTGTGGAGTGACCCAGTTTCAGACAGACCGGTTCACAGTTTTATCCAAAAAACGTCCAAAAAGCCCTCATCATTAGCCCTCCACCCCGTGCTTTACCAGTGAGCAAATATGCTTCAAATTTGAAAGTTTCAATTCGCTCCATCTGTTTTGTTCAGATCCTCCTAGTTTCTCTCTCAGTATGGTGGAGGAGGGGTCATGATGGGGGCTGCATCGGACGTTTTTCAGTGTTCTAAAAGTTTTATTCAGTTTATTTCTTAGTAAACATTGGATTACACAAAAACTTGGAGTCCTTTCAATGAAGCAAAGATATTTTTAGTTTTTAATCTGCAGCAATATTTAGACATGGAACCCCAAAAGTCGAGCTGCTTCTTCGAGGTTTCAAGTTTGACAAAGAACTCAAATAAATGTCAAAACCCCACATTCAGCGTCCTCCTAAAAGTTCTACAGGCAGCCAGAAAGCAGGAACAACACTCCCCATCTCCCCCAGGACCTCCCAGACCTCCTCTCTCTGCTCCATCACTCCTCCTCCTCCTCCCCCCGCGGTGCCTCCATCGTCTGTCACACATTTTCCACTTTCCTCGCCTCTCTGGACCCTCCCCCCGTTTGGACGCAGCGTCTTCCAGAAGAGCAGATTCGCCTTCGGTGAGGTCCGTCGGGACTGAACGGGATCTTTCTCCGGGACCGGTTTGGAGTGAAATCCTGACCCAAGAAAGCCCGGTGGAGCGGAGGTGAGTCAGTCTGGCGCCGCGCGCGCAGCTGCGCGCTTCGGATGGATCCAAAGTTGATCCAAAGGATCCACAGAGCTTTAAGTCTCAGCTTTGTCACAGAAGCTGTGGATCTTGTGGAGTGTTGCATCGGGTCAGATCTGTCAAACATCGACGTCATGGAATTTGGTTTCTGATTTCAGGCAAATGTTGAGTTTTTTTTCTCCTTAAAAATCCTTTGGGCTCCATTCTGAGCAAACAGCAGCCACTGTGATGGTTTTACTGCAACACTTGAGTGGCTTTAGCTTCTTTTGTTTGTTAAATATTTCTTCTCTTTTTTACTTTTCTTATATGGTTGTGCGGGGAAAACATGTTTGTTAAAGTGTGGATGACATAAATAATGGCTTTGCTCTGAAGTTTGCTTCATATTTGTCCAGGAGACAGTCACCTCTGTGACGTTTCTTAAAGTTTTGTGGATCTAAATGTTGAGCTCAGCTTCATCAGCGCCGTTTGTTTTGTTAGTTCATCTTCGTCACTGAAACTGATTCTGGAGCGATTGAGCAGCTTTTAGGAGAAAAACACAAAGACGCTTGTCAGATTCAGCAGAGGAAGTTGGGTTTGTCAGCAAATATGAAAAGTGCAAAAGCAAAAAATGTAACTGATTGAGCCTTTGGGAGGATGTTTCCATGGAAACGCTGGTCCTGCAGAGAAGAAGTTTCTTGTTTGCTTTGTCCTGAAGTGATGTTGAGCTCATCTCATGAAGGGGACCCAGGAGTAAACAGCACCGATACTTTCATTTTGAAAACCTGTTTTTTTTTCCAACATAAACACTGAGCAGGAACCCGACGTCTTTGATCCTCACCCTGCAGGAGGAGGAGGAGGAGGAAGGAGTAGAACACGAGAGACAGGAAGCAGCGTGTGAAGTAAAAACAGAGAAAGGTATGCTGCAGAACCAGAGAACGTCTGAACTCATCAGCCTTGGTTGATCCACAGATAAAAACTGGTTTTTAAAAGCATCTTTAAGCACAAACACATTTTTACGTTGTTGAAAAACGTTTAAAAAAATCATGAGTTCAAGACTAAACCAAACATTTTAATCATTTTTCATAAGGAAATCATATTTCCTTATCCTCTGAGTCTTTCCTGCCTCACAGCAAAGGGGACCCAGGGCCCCCTCCCATCTAAATGTGTCTGTGTGTGGGGGGGGGGGGGGGGGGGCCTTTTAAATATTAGCTGTGACAAAAGAAAATGCAATGACAAGAACGTCTGAAACATGTTCTGTGAGAGAAATAACAAAAATCTGAGAGGAAAACTAAGCCAAAGCCAATCTGACTCATATGGGACCACATTTGTTCCAAGACATCAACAGTTAATGAATTGGCTGAGACTGAATTGTGACTAAATTGAGACTGAATTGCGACTAAATTCAGACTGAATTATGACTAAATTGAGACTGAATTATGACTAAATTGAGACTGAATTATGACTAAATTGAGACTGAATTGTGACTAAATTCAGACTGAATTATGACTGGGCAGACTCAGAAATAAGAATCTGAAGTTCAGCTAAAGGTTTTCTAAAAATTACATTAAATTGTGATGCAGAAATATTGAAAGAGGAGCATATTTTCCTGGGAAATTGGAGGGTTTTCCATTAGCGTTGCACACGTTACAGACGTGGCAGTGTCACACAAAGCGACAGAAACAAACAAACTGAGCTCCATGCTGTAAACACTATTCAGTTTAGAGTCTGTGTTTTTTCCTGTTTTCCTTGGCTGTTTGTCTCCTCTCTGGTTCTCGTTTATTTTGGAAAGTCCGCTTTGAAAAGGTTTCCAGCTTCTGCCAGAAGACATGTGAGTTGGAGCAGAGCATCCATTGTTTCCCCTCCTCCGTTTGAACTTCATGAAGTTGTTGAGAGTTGATGCAGGGCTGCTCCTCTGGTCACAGAGGAGCCATCAAACATGGCGGCTGTGGTTTGAGCCCCCGTTTGATACCCGGCGGCTGCCGCTGACTCACCCATCAGTCTGAGATGAGTTTCTGCTCTTTTGATGTCTTTAACGAATCCTCTTGAGAGACTTTTAGCTACTGTTTTGGAAGACGGACTATTGGAGGATTAGTTAAAGAGAATTCATAGTTGCTCGTTGACAAATTGACTTAATTTTGTGACTGTGTTCTTCATTTTTTTGGCGTAAGAGCCAGAAAACGGCTGTAAATTCCGCTTTTTTAAACTCTTTGATAGCTAAAGTAGAACTTTGAGGCTGAAGTACTCCTGGATTTTATCAGACTCTGCTTCTGTCAGTGACTCACTGAGAGGAAGTCAGATGTTCAGCTGAGATAGAAGCTTTGCTGTCACTCTGGAACTCTATATAAGATCCTTCACCCTGTGGTGTTCCTCAGGGCTCTGTTCTTGGTTCAGTCAAAGTTTCCTTTACTTACTTTTAAAGAAATCAAAGTTTTACATAATATTACAAATGAAATTATTGAATTCACCCTCAATACAAGGTCAAGGTCCAAAATAAACAGTAACAAAACCAGAAATATGTGTTTCATGCATCAAGACAACAAAAAAATGAAAATGAGGTTAGATGAAGAGGACATCAACTTAACAAGCAAAGCCTCTTCTTTACTCTTATGTAACTTTGCAAACATGTCTCTTAATTAGGTGACAAAAAAGTATTTGATTAAAATAAAATAAAATGATTTCCTGCTGTGAGCTTAAGAAAATGGCAAAGTTATGGCTATAAAATCCGATTAATATTTACGTTTTTAACATGTTCTTGTAGCTTTTTTTTATGATGGTGGACATTTATAAAGATTATTAAGCTCAAATGTGCATTTCTGAGTGTTTTTTTATTCAAATCGATGTGAATCAGGAGCAGGTAAAAATAATTGCCGTTGGAAAAAGCCTGCAGCGTGGCGTAAAACCTGGAATCAGCAGGACACAAGCTCCCTACTTCGTTCCATTATGATGGATCCTAGTGCAAGCTAGAGGGAGAACTCTCAGCAATTGGGAAAGGAAGGGGGGCGGGGTTGCTTCGTGCCAGCAGTCCCGTCCGCAATTTAGAGGAAAATTTCTCTTTTTTTTTATTTTGGCCAGAAACATCATATTCATCATTCAAAGTTGCTTTTACAATATCAAAAGATGATTGGAGAGGGTCTTTGAGGGAACCTTTTCTCACACAGTTTCATAGTGACACACATTTACGACGCAGTAATTCCAGCTCAAACTAACCTCTGTATTCTGTATGTTATATGGTTTCAATATGTCAATAATCTGGGTGTAATAAATGTAAACTTTGGTGGCTGCAGAAGATTTGATAGGAAAGTGAAGAAACAAAATTCCGTTGCACACATTCATCGACTTCAGACATGAAAATAAGTTTCTGGATTTACGACTTTCATAAATTTTGAAATTCAAATCCATTTAAATGTCCCGTTCTCTGTGTGGATTTATTTCCAAACATCAAGTTCAACTGTAGTTCATCCTGCACATGCAGTAGTCATGGCAACGGCGGCAGTTCTGCACAGAGTTTGTTGTTGTGACTCTATTCTTGTTTTATGTTTTGTTTGAGTCTTTATGAGAAATGTTTTAATCTCTGCAGTAAAAGGCCATACAAGGCAGTCCATGTCAGCCGGTGTCTGACTTTGGGGAGGGAACCAGCAGCCCTTTGAAGTCTGAGCTATTTGGAGACTCGGCAGCTATAAATATCTCTGATCAAGGACGCGGCCCGACGTCGAACCTGAAGACCACAAGAAAACATTTAGCAGAGACGAGGCAGAAGCTGCACAGTTTTTTTCCTCACTTTTTCAACAGTTTTTGTCTCTTAAGACTCTGTGGTTCAGGGTCCTCTGGATTCCAGGTCAGACTGCTAACAGTTGGTCAGGGCCTCGTCTTGGTGAACTGAAGTAAAAATACAAACTATCTAGATCTCTCTGAGAACTATTTCACAATGGTCTGTTTGGCCTGTCCAAGTTTGTTTTTTTTTTAAAAAGTTGGCTTTGTTTGGGAGAGGTGAAGGTTCTCCTGAACCCTAAACGGATAAATGACCTCTGGTCCTCCTGGAGACAAGACTCTCTGTCTACATTGCAAGTGAACTCTGGTGCGGTTCAGCAACAGTGCGAATGCAGACAGAGTACACAGAGGATGGTAATATTATACATTTTTAGTTAAAAAAAAAGAAAAAACAGGGACACAGTGGATCTCTGATGGGGGACAGAAAAATGTGCTATATGTAAACATGGTAAAGTTCATAGTTTAGTCTAGGATTCAGGACGGTCCGTATACAGAACATTTATCATAACTGTATAACATGTCTGAGTTATTCAACAGTTTCATCGTAGCCTTTGGGCCAAATGTACAAAAGGTCCTAAACACAATGATGATTAAAAACAACAAAAAAGACACTACAGTATTTTTTTTTATCCGTTCAAGTAATGTTAACATAAGAGCAAGTGGTTGAAAACAAATATGACATAACCAAATAGAGGCAAATGAATACCAGATTCTGCATGGAAGAAGGTACAAAGAAAGAAGGTCTGAATGATATCAATGGCAGAGGTTCAGTGGTGACACTTCTGATAAATAATCACCCAGTGTTTTAGAAGCAAGAATGGCCTAAGTGTTCATTTCTGTCAGGCATGAGACTGAAACCTGGCAGAAATCTGAGAGCAAACCAGATAAAATGAATGTGAGGCGTTTGTTTGGCAATCTCCACCCGACTGACTCAGTCTGCGGGATCATCCGACTTTAAAACAAACATTTTAAAACGCGTTATGCAATTATAACGAGGGAAAACAGTTTTGTGAATTGTAAAACCGCCTACCTGAAACAAACTGGCCAAATTCAAATTTCCATCAATATTTTTTTGTCTCCTGGATTAAAAAACAAAACAATCATAAGGCTCTGTTTCTGAACTGGATTTGGATCAGCAGAGATGTTTTTTTCGTCTCTTTCTGACGGCAGCGCGGTGAGGTTTCATTCTGTTTGATGCTAAAGGGCTTCAAGAACCCACAGAAGTTCTTCTGTGCAGTTGCAGGAGATCCTGAGAGAAATCTGCCCAGATCCTGGTCTGGATCGACTTTGTGAAAAGTTCTCACATGAGATGGGTCTGGAAGGCCTTCTGAATGCCTCAGCTGTCGCAGGAAAGTTCTGGACAGCTGCAGACGTGACGGCCGGACATCCGTTCGCCCCGGAGAAGCTTTGGTTTCATTCAGACTCTTGGAGATGTTCTGCTTGTAGATGACGGCGGCCCGGCGCTGCGGTTGGAGTCTTTCAGATGAATTGGAGCCTGAACATTTCTGCAGACCATGGTGACAGCAGAGTGAAGCCGTGTTTTCGTTGAAAGCCGCAGCTTTTCCCGACGCGGTTCAAGCCGTGGAGCAGACAGCCGAGCCCGAGGCCTCCGTTTGGGTTATCCACTGGACCTGGATCCTATAGAATTACCTTTGAGCCTTAAATTTGTTTTTCCAGACATGGGAACTTAGGGTTGATTCTCTGACCTTTCTCTCCTCAAGCCGTGAAGATCGTCTCACTTTAACGAGCAGCTAATCTCTAAAAAACAATTGAGGTTCTTGTTAAAAAATCTGAACGTTGAAGGAAAGATTTGGTGTTTTTCTACAAAGTTTGGAACAACTCAGGTATTTAAGTTAGAATAAAATCGGAACTATGACTTATTGAAGCATTTCTCTGTTTATAGCAGCTCTGCTGTGAGATCAAACTCATGCTGTGGAAATCCAAAGCTGCATTAAGTGATGGTGTGGGGTCTCCACACGTTCCCCACAGTCTGGATCTACGATCAGAAACCTGATCAGATCCCCTGATCCTAATTTTGAATCAAAGTGAATCGCTTATGCGGTGATGTGGACAGTAAGAATGGAGATAAAAAACTGTGGAGAGAGCAATCTTGTTGGGGGTTTAGAGACTCTGACGAAGATAGAGGAGGCAGAGATGAAGAGGCTGGGGTTCTCTTTGGTAGGGGCCAGGATGGAGAGGATCAGGAATGAATCCATCAGAGGAACAGATCACGTTTAGATGTATTGGAGATAAATGAAGGAAGGCAGATTGAGATGGTTTGGACACATTTAGAGGAGGAACAGTGATGATGTTGGTGAAAGATTGAAGCTACCAGGAAAAAGGCCAAAAGTAGGAGTCCCTGTCCCACAGACCAGAACCGGTTCGTGGGACAGTTGGTACTGAGTCCCGGAAAAAGAGATGACCTACATTTTTTCAGTTTTTATTTATAATCTGATTCTGAAGGAAGTTTTATTTTGGAAAACTACGGGACTCATTCTTGACACATGTCAAGTCGTTCGGTCACATTCCAAAAATCTATCCACTGCTTTCTTAAAACGGCTGCTAAGTTAGACAAGTTAAGAAAAACAAAAGTGTTTGGAAACTTTTTTTTTTTTTGCAGAAAAGAGCCAACGAGGAAAACAGAAAATAAGCCTTCAACTTCAAAATAAAAGAAAGCTGCATCAACAGATAAAAACCAGGAGTCTTTACTCCAATTATGGATTTGTTGAGACAGTTATTCCCACAGACCATAATAATAATGCAGAATATTCAGCAGCCGGCTAATGTTACAAGGATGCTGCTAATAGTTATTTCAATGGTGAATTCATGTTTATAATATTGAAAAAAAAACAGTTTTAGAAACAGTTTTTTTTTTTTGTATGCGTCGCACGTTAAAAGTTGGAAGAGGCTGAAGTTGGCGTCTGATCTTTTAGCTTCTATTTTGACAGTTATGGGTCAAAGGAAAATCTAGATCACATTTGAATGGTTCCTGCATGAAATCTAGTGAACAAATGAAGTTTGTTTTACCGAGGATGCAGATAAACATTAGCCTCAAAAGTTAAGGAAACTGGAAACTGCGTCTGAAGGCCTCGTTTTGTCTGACATTAAACCGAACCGTCACCTGACGAAGGGTGGAGACCACTGATCTGAAGGAAGACCAAAGAGGAGGTTCATGGATGCAGGGAAGGAGGACATGAGGATGGACGATGGAGGCAGATGGAGACCCCAAAAAGGAGAAACTGACAGAACTGCACAGCTGGGTCTGACTGGACCGGAACGGTTTGTGACCCACATTCAGTTTGTGCCGTTCTTCATTCTTGAATCTGTGGATCTTGCAGAGGAAATTTCACAGCTGATGGAGGTGATGTTTGAAGCACAGAAACATTGACATAAACCACCTCTCTAAGCAAACCGTAAACCATTTTCTGAATCCAGGACTTACAAGAAACAACAAGAAGAACTTCAGAAACTTTCCTGAAGAGCTTTGGTGTGATGTAAAAATAGCAGCGATGAGGACAACAGATTCAGAGGAAGGTGGCTCTGGTGAATGTTCCTACCACAGGCTTATGTAAGCCTCCGAGCACATGTGCTGCGCAGCCGTGCAGATCATTTGGAGCAGATTGGGTTGCAGCTCGGGGGCTCGCTGCGCTCCGGCTGGGGAGCACGTACAGTTTCGCTGGCTCCAATCAGGCATCATAAAAACACTGGGGTCGGGGGGTTTGGGGCTGGAAATGGAGGAGGGGCCGGCAAAGGCTGATGGGACGACCGCAGAGGGCTGCGGTGAAGGTCCTTCCTGACGTGGCTTCATGTTGGCGATGGGTGGAGCTCCAGTGGAGACATTGTTCATTAAAGTTTGGGCTCTGTTTTCTTCTCGTGGTGTTTTTCCAGGCTGAGGGGAGCACGTGATGAAGAATGACTTTCTGTCAGCATGCGTGTAATCTTCTCAGACGAGAAGTTCCCACTCAGCATGTGAAAGAGGCCTTGATGTCATGCTTGGCACCTCGTGGACACGACCTGCAGGAACTCTGGGTGATTCGTTTGAGCTCCATCGCAGCTGTTTTGAACTCAGTCGTCCGTCTTGCTCATGTTGAGGGCCTCACTTTCCCCCTCCTTTTTTTTCTCCTCGCTTCATTTTCCGAGCCACTTCTGAAAAAGCCAAAGCGAAGCCCAAGAAAGGACAAAGTAAAAAACCATCAGTTAGTCAGCGTCGCAGTTTCTCAAAAACAGCCCGAGCGCCGCCAAGGAAAAAAAAAAAAGGTTGTTTGTAGAAAGTAATCAGACCGCGCTCGCTGATGGAAGAAGGCTGGAAGAATTATAGCACGAGTGTTGAAGAACTCAAACTCCCATTTATTTACGCGTCAGAGGAAGAGGCTGTGGAGATGCAGAGCTGGATGAGCGAGCAAGATGTTTCCTCTCTGCCTCCCATTGTTTGTCCCAGCTTCCCTTTGTGCTCCCTCTGAGGGAGGGGAGGGGGGAAAGGGAGAGTGTTTACATTCACTCTCTTTGTGAAGAAAATAACAGGATATAATTCACCGCTCAGATATTAATGAGCCAGAGTTACAGTCAATAAAAAGCAGCAAAGCTGTTTCATCTTAGCGTGTAAACAGCAGAGCTGCTTGTTAGCTGATAAATAAACAGGTTAGGTGGAGGAGCGTGAAGCGCAGCGACCTGCTGCGTTTCCTGTTGCTCCTGTTTGCTTCTGCACCTCCAGAGGAGCCAAAGATTTGGTTTCCTGGAGTCGTCAGTGTGATGATGAACTGCAGGAGCCCTCTGTGCCTCCTGCCATCACCCCGTCCCGGTCTCTGCTTTTTGCCCAGGATGTCCTGTTTGGGGGCTGGTGTCTGACTCCTGTCCCTTCCCATCACCCCGCTGTGTGGGACAGACCGGCAGGTGTCAAGTGAACAAGACCTGCAGGCACAAACTGTGGACGACTATGTCACTGCTCCTGCAGGGTCCAGGAAATCCTGCTGAGGTCAGAGGTCAGCTCTCCTTCAGTGAATAAATCCAAATCCCACCTCACATTTTTCCAATCTATATTATTATTTGAACTAAAAAATAGTGTTTTGTTTTTTGCTTAATGATACAAACCATGCCAAACTAGCAAAAAATGAGAAGACTTATAATAAAAAGCAATATAAAATACTACAGCTGAAAAAAGAAAGTTAAAACTCCTAACAATACAGAACAATGTCTTCAAAAGTGACAGAAAAGTCCACAATTAGCTGCAGAAACAAAACAGATATTGGGGTGGGGGTTACTTTCTAATGAACTACTGCTACTCTGCAGAAACTATGTCCTAGAACAGTGTTTTTCAACCTTTTTTGAGCCACGGCACACTTGAACCTTGACAAAAATCCTGCGGCACACCAGCATCCCAAAAAATAGATAAATAAAAAAAAAGAACAAGCTCATAGTCTGTATTGATCTACAGCCCCTCTGTAATCTCACATGCATTTTTGTGATAATTGTTGCAGAAAAAGCTGGAAGCTGCAGCTGTTTTTTTTTCTAAAAGATGTAATAAAAATTAAGTCAAAAGATTCAAAAACTGTTTGATGTGTGTTCGTTGTTTTAAGACGTTAAGAGGAGAGACTCATTGTCCGCTAAAACAGTCACTTTAATGCATCATGGGAGATGTAGTGCTGATAATCCGGTGACCGCGGAAAGACCCGCGTCGTTGAGCTTCATGGTTTTGTTCACTTGTTCCACAGTTGGATAACAGATTCTGTTGAAAGCTACACCACTAAAGACGAGCTTTAGCTGGTATTTTTCTTAGAACAGAGACTTTTTTGCGTTAAATCGAAACAAGGAAGTGAATACTTCAACCACTTCTGATTGGTCAGACTGATGACATGTGATTAAGCCTTCAAGAATGATTGGTGGAGACAGTTAAAGGGGCGGGACTTTTCCTTACATCGTTAAAGCTGCAGCTATAACTGTACCGCGGGGGACCGTCATTCTTATTAAAGTGTCTTTAATAGAATCATATAAACACAAAGAAAAAATATTTTTATGATATTTCATATTCTTAACTTCTCAGTGTTTTATCAGAGCCTGTTTGGATGAACAAAGAGCTGATCTCCTGGAGATGGTAAATATTTCTAGATGATCAGTTAATGAGGGCAATTTGCCACGGCACACTTGACCATCTCCCACGGCACACTAGTGTGCCGCGGCACACTGGTTGAAAAACACTGTCCTAGAAGAAGTTTTTATTCTAATTCTAGTCTAAAAATGGCAAAATCATAATAAAAAAAACACTTTCTTCTCTGATGCTCCAATGTTCGTATTGACCTCTTCCTGTCTGACCCTGATTTGGCTTTGTGGACTTTTAACTGTGCTACTAAAACCTGCTGCAGGCTGAACCATTCTTGTGACAATAAGGTAGTAAATGAAAATAAACTAATGTTGATGAAAAGGTTAAATAATAGACTTTATGGTAAATCACCTAAATAAGGTTGAAGAAAACCGAGCAAAATGACAAACAATGCAAATTAAATCAGTCAAAGTATAGAAAGCTAAAAAAAAAAGCCTAAGCCAATTGCTAGAAATCCCATAAAGGACAAATTTGACCTTGGATGACATTGACTTCACCTCATCCAAAACATCCAGCTCTAAATGTCATCAGCCTCTCACAAAGCTTTCATTTGCTGACTCACAGAAACCAGATTTAGATAAGTTGGAGACAAACTCGAGATGAGACATTCTGAGGATGGCGGCTTCTGTGACAACTTTGTTGTATTTTCTTTATAAAGTTTTAGTTTGGGCAACAGAAGGGTCTAAGGAAATATATATATATATATATATATATATATATATATATATATAGAGAGAGAGAGAGAGAGAGAGAGAGAGAGAGAGAGAGAGAGAGAGAGAGTATATATATATATGCATATATATACATAGAGTATATAAAGTTTGAACTCTGTCATGATTGTGATTGACAAACCAGAGAGAACAAACGTTGTAAAATGTTTGGTAAAACTTTTAAAAAAGTACAATTAAACATTCAAAAAAGTGTTTGTACATTTTGATGAATTTAGAATTATCTCTGCAGGTGGAAGTTCTCAGTAGTAAGATCTCAAACAGGAAATGTTTTCTTTCTCCATTTATTTCAATGGAGCCAAAAGTTGAAATCTCAAAAATGATGATTAAAAAAACTAAAATCACATCAGAGATTTTCCCTGAAAGGCTTTTGATGAACTTAAGGACATATTTTCTAAAGGGGAACCACCCCCATATCTCCTTCTTTCATCTTCCATGTGTCTGCATGGCGGGGGGCAGACAGAGTGAATTAGTGCCACCTCCCGTGGGGCTGAAGCAGCTTTAGTCTGGTGACACTTCTGGGAAACGCTGGTAGAACCAGAGGTAAGGAGATCCGTGAGGCTCAGGCTGCACACGTGGCTCCAGCTTTCATGAGGAGGGGGAAAAAAAAGGACTTTAACTTCCAGATGCCTGCAGGACGAGGCCCATCTGAAGGGGGAGGTTTGAGGCAGCTCTTTGTGTTTTATGTGAGAGAATGGCTCTGCGATAATAAGGTGGATAAGCTGCAGGTTCGTCCTGCAGAAAAGCAGCGGCTCGCCGCGAGACCGAGGCTGCTGGAAACCACCTGAGTCTCGCAGTTTTACGTCTCCAGATGGACTTTCTGACTGAAGGCAGAGCTCATAGCCGCTAATGTGCTGATCTGCGGCTGCTGCTCTGGTTCCTTTTGTCATTCTCCGTCAGAAATGGTTCTGCAGGTTTTGTCCAGAGGAAAAAATAAAGCGGATAAAATTGTTTCATGCTTGCAGCAGCTGCAGAAAGAAAAAAAAAAAGAGAGAAAAGCGGCTATCATGTCCCATTAGAAGAGCTGCTTTAATCAGAAGCAGATGTGGAAAGTTGAAGTTTGTTACTGTAAAAGAGGTTCTTTCTCAAAGAGCCATGATGTAAAGGTCCATGTTAACCAAGGGGGAACCCTCCTGAAAGCTGCTGCCTTCAAGGAGTGAAGCCGCCTGCACACAGCAGTGTGTCTACACAATCATGGACCCCCTACCCTGTAATACACCCACCTAATATCCATCTGCAGCAGCTTTTTGCTCAGAGGAACATCTCCGAGCTGCAGCTCACGCAGCTTCAGCTTTGGTTTCATTTCACACCTCAGTCAGAGTTTGGACGCCAGTCTGCAGGTCGTGCTGCAAAAAGCAAACAAAGGCTGTGCGGCTGTGCAGAGGATCAGAAAGCGGTCAGGACCGTGAGCACATCTGTGTTTATGACGATGCTCAGTGAGTTTTATGATGATTGGGCAGGTCTGAAAGCCTGCAGTGTCTCACCCCCCCTTCAGTCTGATCATCTGTTTCCATCCAAAGAAACAAACGACTGAAACGGCAGACCTGAACGCCACAATTTACTGCAGGTTGAGCTGTGAAAAAAACTGTTTTTGCAGGTTTCACTGAGCGTAAAACAAGACTGTTGTTACTGGAAAACCGACCTCAGAAACCTGTGGAATTATGGAAAAAGTATAGCAGACATGCTAAGTTACACGTAAAACTATTTTTATTTTTGTCTTTATTAGCTTTTTTAAGGTGGTCCTGAAGTGCAAATCAATTACTTAACACAAAATCCATTAAAGATCACAGCGATAATAAACAAAATTAAAAAAAAAAACATTACATTTCCAAAATGTATTCTTACAGTGTTTCTTTTTTTTTTTTGCATTTAATTTTCATTTATGTAAAATACTTCTGCTTTCGGAAAAAAAAAAAACTTCAAGAAATCTATGAATCTAAACTAGAACTAATCAGAGACAAACTTTGACTCCAAGAAATAAAGTTTCTCACAATAGATTTGTCCTTTTTCGCTTTTGGCCGCTCATTTGGATCCAAGCAGCTAAAAACAAAGAACTTCAGTAAGAAATCATGTGTGGAGATCATGTTGTTTAAATTAACAGCATCAAACATCTTGAATAAGAAGAAAGAATAATGTTTGTAGAAACAAAGGAGTGAAATAAATCTGAAGCAGCTTTGTTTTCTTGCTTTCAGGAAACCTCTCTTGAGTTTTTGTTTAGTTATTCTGTCATCGACACCTTTTGATCGAGTTCACTGGCAGGTTTTCCGTCTTTTAAAGTTCTTCTGAACTTACAAGGTGAAGAGTTTGAAAGGAGGATGAGCAGGAGATGTAGCCGCTGTATCCCTTTCTCCAGAGCTCTTCACGGCTTGGTGACGCTGCAGAAGAAGACAGAGATCTTTGTTTTTGAGGCGATGTAAAGCAGAGAGAACAACATGACGATCAAAGACAACCAATTTGGTGTGGGAAGATGATGAGGAGTCTCTGATCCTTGAAAAGAAATAGAGCCAAGACGAGACGACGGTGTCATTAAAAGCCACTAAGTGACTGGCGGGTGAGAGGTCGCCACCGCGTTAGCAGTTTGTCATCCGTGATGACAAAATACAAATTTAAAGATTATAAAGAGAAAGAAAGATAAAAAAAAAACATCTGAGTGTGGTTTTACAAAAGCTGTCGGATCATTAACGTTTGGGTTATTTATTTTGATAATTTTTTATTTTTTATTCAGACTGATTTGTTTGTGTGAAACCTGAATCCATCTGCTCTCATGGAAGAATAATCCTCACAGAAGAAGAGCAGAGCAATTCTTCACAAGCTAGGAATGGTAAAACAAGTTTTGACACAGAGTAAACTTCCCCCACTTCCCATCATCCATGTTTTACAGGTTCTCCCGCTAGCTTACAGCGCCTCACAACCTAACATTAGCAATGCAATAAAAATGACAAGCAATAGTGAAGCTGTCCAGTTGTCCAGTTTTGATCCAGATTCCAGCTCAGACCACAGAAACAAAAACGTTCATGGATCTATTTGTCTGCAAGTGGATGCATCAGAATGGAGCGGGGCAGGAGGCTTGTGGCCCGCCGATTGTAACTTCTACGTCACGGCTACGAGCTTTTTCATGTGCTTCAGATTCACAAGAATTTGACTAAAGAAATACTCAGAAATACAATTACACTTAATTTCTTTGTCCCCCATCATCAGAAAAAATCCACAAGAACATGTTAAACCAGTGGGTCTTTAAGTTATTTTCATTTGAATATATATTAAATGAAATCAAAGTTTGTTAATTAAAATAAAAGCTATAATAGCTTCCTGATGTCTGCGTTGGTCAGACAGTAAAGGACAGGAAGAGATGTGGAGGAAGTCGGAATTAACAATCAGTCTGTGATTTGTGCAGAAACAATAGTAAAAAGGACATTCCAACACACCAGCCAAGCACCACTGCCTTTAAAAATATCCTGCGTTACAGAAATGTTTGGAATAGTCTTCAGTCATCAGACTTGGGGTGTTTTCCTTACCATCTAGGAGCTTCATATGTTTGCCTTTTGGTTAAATAACAGAATGAAATTGCAGCTTACAGATTTGAAGGATGAAATCTCCAACTCTGTTTCAGTGAAAACTAGAAAAGATTGGATTAATCAGGCTCTTCTGAAAGGTCATTCAATAAAAAAAAAAACTAAAAATAAGGCAGCACAAACTAAACTTAACATTTAAGGAAAATTAAAGGCCTATATAAGACAGCATCAATTAAAGGATATATTAGTCAATTACTTTTTCATATCCAGGGCTGAGATTGAATAGTTTGTTTTATTTGTGTCTTTATGTAAGAAGTAAATTCTCTATATTTTGCTACCCATCAAAAAATATTAGGTTTGTCCAAACTTTTATTATTCCATAAAAACTTTGCTATTGAAATAACTTTAAATAGAAAAATATAATTTGATTAAAGTTTCTATTAACTTTTATTTTTCATGAGATTTGGTTAAATAATATACCAGAGTCTGGACATTTCTCTGAAAGGTGTTTCCAAAAAATGTATTAGTAACGACAATGACAGATTCCAGCACTAGCTAAGCTCTCTCAATAAGTGACATCAAAAGGATAATACAGTTTTTTTTTTCATTTCTTCATCAAAAGGGTTTATTGGGACTTTATAGAAATATTGTTACTGACTTTTTTGTTCTCCTAAACTGTGCTACTTTCATGTGCTACTGTTTAGAAAGGTGCAGTCATTGACTTTTAATGATTCTTTTTTTTAAGTTGTTTCTAATTTTGGGATATTTGTTGTTATTTTTGTGCTGGAGAAAATTAAGTATCTGAGACAAGTTTGCAGTTTTGGTAACAGCAACGCCTCCTCAAAGTGACATGAAAGTATAGGAGGTTATCATCAGCATAACTGCGGATGTTTGAGCCTTAAAGCAGGATTATGCAACTAAAAAAGCAGCTATAAGGAGAACAAAACGTCCAGAAACTCAACAAATTGCTTTGAGAGGTGGACCAAAGTAGAGTTGGTGAACAGAGGTGAACATGACTTAACTGTTAAGCATGGTGGTGGAGGGTTAATGATGTGAGCTTTCTTTAGAGTTGCAGAACCTGAAATTGTGAAGATTTTTCAAAGTGATGAAAATCTACCTGACAAGTGAGCTAATTCTTCAGAGCAACAGAGTTGTATCACGATGCCGTAAAGTTCTCCAGAAGCTGGAGTTTTGATGTCTTTTTTAGTTGTTGGTAAAGCTCTCGTGTTCATATTTGTTACGAGCTGCAGCCTCATCATGTTGAGGGTTTTCACCTCTGTTAAGCTGTGACTTTCTGGCTCGGTTTGAAGGGTTCTGTACCAGCGTGATCCGCAGAGCATTAGAAGACGTATAATTACCGCTGCGTTTGGTCATGTCCTCCTCAAACCTCAGCCACGGCCTCCATTTTGGGTTTTCCACCATTTCGCTCAGCGGAGTTTGGACAGAGTTGTTGGTGAAAGCGGCCAGATGTGATCTGAGTCCGACTTTAATGCCTGAGTTTGATTGTTTATGGTGGACCCCCTCTGCTCCCTCGGACCAGTGCAGCCGCAGCATGCCGCCTGTGGTTTTGGTCAGAGTGTGGAGGGCCGGGCAGTAGTTTGCACCGCGGTGCTGTGCACAAGAGCGCACACGAGCGCACACGCCCCAGAAGTGTCGTCAGGCGCGCTCTGCGCAGAGCTGAACACAAGAAAAAGACATCGTCTGAGCGTAAACCACATCAAACTCCCAACATCTGCCACAAGTGAAGAGTTTGTTTTATTTCCTTGATCATCAGTGTCTCAAAAAAACAACAGTCCCAGCGATCGTCATAAATCTCTTGCATTGGGTTTAAGATGTTTTCATGAATTCAAAAGGAGCCCGAAACATTGAGACCGTCAGAGACGATATTTAAAACCGGATTCAAAAGTCCAGATTTAGGTCGGTTGGATAGTTTTGGACTGAAACAACTGGGGACCTTGATTGAGTGCATTCATTTCCTTATTTTCATCCTCCTTCATTTCACTTTGGTTTAATTGTTCTGCAATGTTCTTACAGCTGAAATGCTCTCAGTGCTTTAATGAGAAAGCAAACAGAAACAGTTACAAAGAAAACAACCTTGATTGTTTTAGTGAAATCCAGGCCAAAACCCTCTCATTAAAAAAAATGGTCTTTAAGAAAAAGCAAAGGATTTAGCAAAACTGCTTTTCAGTACAGTCCACTTTACAGAGCCTGGATTGGTCAACAGTTGATAAAGAAATGCCTCTAATCTGACCGTTTCCATGTAGAGCCTGCATTGGGAGTTGGGTCATCTAGACCCACTAGACAGTGAACTGAACCTTTTTTCTTCAATGATTTGTGATCTTCACTGGTGTTTATGGATTACATGAAATCCTCTCCACCTTTATCCACCTTTGTCATGGTAGGAGAACACGTCAATGTAAGGGTGGGGTCATAAGCATGCTCTGCAGCGAGCAAACGGGGGAAAACTGCCATTGATGACGTGCACAAATGTCAGAATATCAAAATTAATTTACAATTATGTGATCATTTATTGTTTGCATTTGTGGTGAAGGCGTTAACTTGAAAGGATTTGCAGAAACTGCAACCAAAGGAAGTAAAACAAAGTTTAGATTTGTTTTCTTCTATAAAAATGGGCTTATTTAAAACATTTTTTTGAAACATATGTTTATAGGTCGGTTGGATACAGAGATTTCATAACTCGCTGGACATTTCTAGAATGTTACCGATAAACGAAGGAAGCAGTAGCTGCGTTTCCATTGACTGTGAAATTGCAGAAATTGGATTTGCGATAATAAATTTGCCTAATGGAAACGCGAATCTTGGAAAAAAAAAACTCGAATTTTAATGTAAAAAGTTTTTGAGTTTGGAGTTTTTGAGGCGTATCATAATAGACATATTTTGCAAAACTGTAACGGAAACACTTATTTTTAATGAAATGAGTCACGTGACCAACAACCAGATGGCGATGCACTTCTTGGTAGCAACTGACTGGCTTGGGCGCTCCACGGTGGCGCCACCAGAGGTCCCACAGCATCACACGCTCATCATGTGGAATTGTTGGATCCACAGCTCTTCTGTAAAACCACCATTTCCAAAATCACTTCATCCGTAGCCACTCCTAAGTGTAAGAAGCTCACCGCTCCACGTCCTGAATAAGGCGCTGACATCTCCTTTGAAAGATGATGATGAGCGCTAGTGCCGTGGCAGAAATTTGAACAGATCTGCTGTCAATCAAAGGATTGTTTAGATCGTTGGCTGTCTTGTCTTTGAATGACTTATCGCGTGTGTTGGTTTGTGTTTATTTGAATACTCATAATTTAATTGAGACAGTGTAATTGTGAAATTGTGTTTTCTTGGACATTTGCATCATTTTGATAAAGTTTTGTGCGTATGTGTGATGGGACCGCAGCTAGCGTTAACGCAAATAGTGTGAAGGTTTAAGAAACTGCCACACAGCTTTTGGATTTATCATTTTTGTTTTCTCTGTCACACTGGACAACAGTTCTTGACTGGATGGCGTAAACACTTTGATGTGTTTGTTGTTTTTTAAAAACTTTATTTAAATTAATCTTAAATCTGTTGATATTTTAAGTCACAATTTGAACTGAAATGTCGGAAAAAGTTGGTTTAACATCAAAGCTTTTGTTCCATGCCGAGCTGTTCCAATCTGTGCTGCTTTATCTCAACATGGGATTTTCAAAATGTCAACAGCTTCTCGTTTGTCTATTAGTTTCAAATAACAGAATTTCAGGACATCTCAGGCAGCCAAAAGTGTTGTGAAGGAAACCTTTCACGTGGTTTCTTCCATGAAAGGAGGGAAGGGTTCTTTGTCCTTCAGGTCTGAATTGTTGATCACCTGTTGAAGCTCCACCTGATCAGGTTTTTCCAGCTGGCCTGCAGCTCACTGACAGCTTCCTGTCACAGAGTTTCACCGGCAGAGCAGATCCTGCAGTTTGCTGATAGCCCTCAGAGTCAATCTGCAAACCCTCCAACTTTCTCTGAAGACTGGAAGTTAGGGGGAAAACAACAGCGTCGCCATGGTGACCTTATCGCCATGACACATGATCTGCTCTGCATCAGTGTGAGAACGTCGGCTTCAGCCTCCCATCATGAACCAGCCGATAAGTGTGATTAGTGAATTCAAAATCTGCTTCATGCTGAAACTCCACGCTAAAGTAAAAGGAAAAATGGAAGCTAACGGCTAACCTGACGGCTACAGTGGGGGTCTGATTATTCAGACCGATTCTGAGCCCACAGGAGGAGTTAAATAAAGTTTTATTTGAACTGGGCGTGCTGCAGGACCAGTGAGGACGCCACATTTTGGATTCTTGATGGCAGTCTTTATGAAAACAACAGTGTAGGTACTACGTTCCCCTTTCATGTCTCTGGATGATAAATGTGTGTACAGATGTATGAGTCCAAACCTCAATGCCAACTGTACACGTTTCCCTGGCAACCATCGTTTACATTAGCCACGCCCACACCGTTAACCCAATAAAGTTTAAATAGGTGTTTTATCTGCTCTATTTGGGATTTTTTTTCATCTGTTCAGTACGTCAGAGCACTGTGGATTCGTGGGTTGGGCAGGTTTGTCAGAGGTTCGATTCCCAGACTTAGAGAGCCGACCTTGTGTTAGACCTGAACATGAGAAACAAGTCAAATTCACTTTTACAAAATGATCTGCATTGTAAGGTTGAGACAGAAGGGGGGCTTCTTTAAATATTTTTTTTTATTTTCCATTTCTAGCTTAGAAAAGGAAAACCACGACACACATGGGTCCGAATGGAGCGGGAAGCTTGTGGCGTCACAACTACTAGCTTTTTCAAATGGCATTTTTTCGTCTACTCTTGATTCCCAACTATTTGAATGAACGAAATAACTTGAAATGTGATTTGAGCTTAATTTTCTGTCCTCCATCGTGAGAAAAATGCCACAAGAACATGATACAAACATTGGAGCGGGTCTTAAAGGATTTGAATAAATATTTTGGGACTTGAGATGTTTGGATGGATCTAATGAAACGTGTGAGCTACAAATTTGACTTTAAAAACTCAGAGACTGTTACCACGAGAAAACAGAGTTAATTCTAAATAATGATTGCCTTTTAAAGCTGCATTGTAGATCAGGCAGACTGAGGATTGGGTCTGTTCCCAACAGGCCAGAGTTTTTCATGATAAAACCCTCGAGTCTGTTGTTTTTGCAGATCAGTATAAACTGCTGATCTCCACACAAAAACAGTCCAGAGGATTCGTGGAGGATTCGGGACCAACTCTCAGCCACAGTGGACGCTGTTTAGAAACTACAGCCCACCTGCCGAATGCATCAGCACGCCGCTGGACCTCAGGGAGCGATCCAGTCGACCACCGCTCTCCAACGGGACGCCGCGAAGGAGCTCAATCTCCATTATAACCCCATTTAGGCAGAGAAAAAAAGGCAGGAGCCTCTTAACTACCTAGAGTCACGTCAAACTGAGATTTCTTTGTTTTTGAACATTTGTGGAAAAATGTGCAGAACATGGAGGACGGACTCAGCTGGCAGCGTTCTGGTCGGCCTGCTCGCCGTTTGAGCGCTGAAGGTTCAGCCTGCAGAACTGTAAAGCTGCACCTTCAGCACAGAAATCACTGCTCCATGTATGACCCCCCCCCCAATGCACTCGTCCAACTCACCCCACCCACGGTCCCCTCACCCCTCCTCGTCATCCCTCATTAAACCACAGTTACTGTAAAGTGAATATAAAACCCATAATCTTTAGCATCTGGGTCGTCTTCTCGGCGCTCAGGATGCAGACCGCAGCACGGCTGGCACACACTCCCCCAGTTGCTGCAACGCTTCATGTTGGGTGGGGAGGTGGGTGGTTGGTTTGGGAGGGGGGAGGTGGGGTGTCAGAGTCCCAGAACAACATGTTTCATTCTTGCAGAAACAGCCACACCCACAGATTTGATGGCATTCGTTAGTTTTACCACATTATGAAGCAGAACGAAGCGCCAACGTCCACACGGTTTGTGTCTGCAGAAAAGAGAAAGGGGGAGGGAGGCATCCAGCAGAGCCCCCGCACCCGGGAAAACTTCTGCTGCTGGAATCTGCATGACAGAGCGCTGATGCACAACAATGAAGGTCTGAAGTTCTTTGGGCCTGAGGAACCTGAACACCTCTGCAGGGTCGGGGGGGGGGGGTCCTCTTTTTCAGAAACATTCAGTTTATTTGGGTCAACAAAACCGTCACAGAACTGTTAGAAAATCCAAACCCATCTTTTTTTTTTTTTTTTACTGAAGATCAGAGTGAAAAAAACAAAAAATGAGTTTGTTTAAAGGTCCACTCTAGTGAAAATGTATTTTTGGGTGTTTTTGTGGCCGTTTTCTGATGATGGACGACAGATTTCAATCAAATTAAGCTCAAATTTGTATTTCTCTCATAGAGGGCTCTCCCAAAATTGTGAGATTTTTCTTCTCTAGCTGGAATTTCAATAAAAAAAAAGGTTCAAATGTTTAAGCTAGTTTTAAATTTATGTGACAAACGTTTTAAGAAGGAAATGATCGATTTATTGAATGTAGCTGTTTGAGGTTTCACCGATCACAAAACGCTTTCACTGAGATTTCTGTTCAGTCTGACCTCCAACAGATTCCCACTGAGCATCTTTTATCCATTTAATTCTTTTATTGTGTTTTTCTTTTCAGGTGTTTTTTACATTTTACCTCCGTCCCCTGACAGCTGTGGTTTATTTCCAGTTTCCAGTTTCTACTTTTCTTCTCGTTTAGGGTCTCTGGTCCAGTACATCAGTCTTAACATGCTAGAAGTTAGCTAAATGAAAACCCAGACTTATAGGTTGTTGTTTTCCAAAGTATGAAAAATATGATTAAATATAATTTCAAAATAAATTTTAAAACTCAGGACACTTTGTGCTGGATTATTTTCTGACTTAAGTGGTATAAATCGCCATCCAGACTTTTGATTTTGACATTTTTTGCTCATTTTTAGTTTTAAAATTAGAGATTAATGGATTATTTAAAGAGCCAGTTCTAATATAAAACAAAGCAAATAAAAGAAATTTTGTATAAGCCTGCAGGATGAGCAGTTTTCACAGGATCAGTGATGAGAAGCGGCTTCACTCAGAGATACTATCAGGAGGCTGCAATCATTCTTCATTAGACGTGGAAATAATTTTGCATGGAAATGTAATTTTGAAAAGTTTGTGATTCTACTATTTCATGAGGCATATATGCAGAGAAGCAGGCAGTGCTTCCACAAACTGAATTTTACGAGTGTGTTTGTTATATTGAGTCATGTGGGAGTCGCCTCAGCTTCAGGCTCCGTGCAGAAGCTGGCCGGTGTTTGCAGATGTAATTAAGTTTGTTTTTTTGTGAATATTAGCACTGAAAACATTGTGTTTGTGTAGGCTGGCCTCCAGAGTCCAGAGTTTGTTCTCAGTGATGTGGAGCGTTTTAAGATCTTCAGAGGTCAGACGGGAAAACCACAAATCAGATGTTGTGTCCAGCAGCTCCAGCATCCCACAGACCTGTCAATCAACGGAAATGATTACAGGCATGGAGGACGTTTGCTTTGCAGCCTCTTGATGAGAAAACGCAGAATTATAAGATAAGAACGATGGTTAAAACTGTTCTAAACAGACAGAATGAATGTTTTCTCCTGGAAAGATGACAGAAAAGTGAGAATCTGTTATCAAACGATGCAGAACTCAAAAGTTCTCAGATTTGGAAGGAATCTCTGTGTGTTGGGGTTAGGTCCATGGTAACTCATTTGGTTTTGTTTGTTTGCCACAATTCCTTTCATCAAGAAAGGCACTTTAACATATTCAGGTCACCACGGAAGTCCTCACATAAGAATAATAATTCTTAAATTATTTCTGACCCTATGTCCCCTCCCAAAGAAAAGGAGAAACAAAGACAATCCTCTCCCGCCTATCACCTCACACTAACTACAACCACAACCAAATTTCCTGTTGAGCATTCCAAACTTTTACCCCGACCAAAGAAAAACATGCCTGCTTTAGAGCAGTATGAGCAACTAGAAATTAAAAATCATATTTTCTCCTGTGATTTTCATCTTTTAAAGTCAAAACAAAACATTTATCTTGGCTCTCTGGCATCTCTCTGTTTCTAACACTAAGCATTCAAACCTCGATTTAATAAATAAAGTATATGTATGTTCCTAAATCCAACTTTGTGTGTTATTCAAATAACTTTTTTCTGCTGTAAATGTAATAACATTAAATTGGTTTTGTATGTTACCCCACACTTCAACGCAGTAAGTGAAAAAAGGCAAAATAATTGAACAATATAAAATTCTCAGCTCATTACAGGATAAATATATTTATTATTCTAAACAAATACAGTTTTCGACTCTTTACTTGTTACATTTAACATGTAAGGCTTCCAAGACAAGTTTTCATCCAAAATTACCTCAAGGAATCTAAACTCAGACAGTTTTGTAACTGTTACTCCATCAATAGATAGTTTTACCTCCTCCTGTTTTTTTTACAGTAAAAACTATCAACTTAGTCTTTTGCTAATTCAAGGAAAGCTTATTATTGTGAAACCAATATTTAAGTTGAACCATTTCAACTTAAAAATCCTCCAAGAACACCGGACACCGTATGACGGCATCACCCAACTTCCATCATCCCTACAAATACTTCATGAGACCCGTCCCACAAGCACAACAATGGTACGTTCCATTTTCATGACGTCCAATAAAGTGGCCCGCAAGACACACCTGGGCTCCCCTTAAGATGGAGCAATTAAACAACCCCCACTGTAAATACGTCCATCACAAAAAGCACTCAGCTGCAATCTGTGTGTTCCTTTGCTGGATAAAAAAGAAACAAAAAAATGCTTGTTCTTTATCCTCCAACAACCCGAAAACCCGCAGCACCCGTACGGGTCAAGCCCCGCCCAGATCCATGTGCCTAAAGCTTCCAGTTCAATCAAAGCTCATCAGCTTTTGACAACCAATTCCCCCTCAAGTCCTCTCTCACAGCCTTAAAAGATCATTAAAAAAAACGAGAAATGAAACACAATCTTTTCGTAGAAACATAGTCCAACTTTACAAAAAGTCAAAACTTCTAAAGGAAATTGGATAAAAGTTCAGACTGTTAGTGAAGAGGAGATGAACATGGATGGAGACACAGTTCACTCATGAAATGGACTTCCTGCTAAACGTTGTTGTGCACATTTTAAATGCAGAGGGTTTGTGTGTTTTTTGTGTTGTTCATGCTCTCACAGACCCTGAGCCTGAAGTATCAATGACAGATCAAACCGACTGTAGGAGCCCCCCTCTGACTGTTTCCCACTCTGATTGTTCCCCCCGCATTCAGCCTCACTACAAACTTAGCAGAAAAGTCCTTTTTTAAACTTTTCTTGTCCACTTCCACGTGTTTTTTGACAAATTTACCAAAACAGCTCACACCGTTTGCAGAAATCAGTCAAATATTTCGGAATGTGTCTGTGTAGCATTCGTACATTTTCATGACGTGTTCCGAATCGAGCCACAGATGACATAAGAGCTGAGCGTCTGTTCTCATCACTTCTTCCTGAAGATGCTGTGTAGTTCTGGAAGGAACGCCCCTCAGACATCTGTCGCCGTTTGTCAGAAGGTTTCTGGCGCAGGTCGCCGCTTTGTGTTTCAATACTTTACTGTGAATCAACCCTGGATGCTAAAATAGTTCCCTCTTTGTCTGTTTTCAGAGTTTGGGGCCCACTTGATGTGTGAAACACATCATCCGCTCGGTTTGAAGCGGCGTGGCGGCGGCTGCAGCGTGTGCGTTCTTGCTCTTGTTTGTGAGCTTTTGTCCGTGGTTATTTGTCTATTTTCCGTCGGGTTATGGAGCCACATGAAAGCGGCGCTGAGCCCAGTGAGATTGTCTGCTTTTTCCATCACAAAGACGACCAAAATAAGTCGGCACAACCTCTACTACTGTGGAGTTCCACTGATGGCCGGCCAGACTGGACCATTAATCTGAAATGCAGAGGTGTGCACGTCACAAGCGTTGGATCTGTCCAGCTGGACAAACTTTTGTGACACAGAAGGCTCAGAACTGCAGTTTGGAGAAAACAAACTGAAAACTGAATTAAGGCAACCTGCTTGAAGGTTCCTGCCTCCACATGGTTCTAAGACCACCTGCGGTTCCAGACGTCGTACCTGTCCGGTTCCCCTGGGAAGAAACAAATAACAGGCGCGACTTCAAAACAACTCAGCTTGCACTCGTTAATCCCACTCTGTCAGCGTTTAAGAATTCCCATGTGGCTTGAAGCCTTTCACTAATGAAGAGCAATGAAAACGGAGAGAAGGTAATGAAAAATACTCTGCCACAGTGCAATGAAGTGGCGGGCAGAGCTGATGACTCCTCCTGATGAAAGCCACATGTCCCTTTTTATGGAAGAACTTGTTTTTGTGGCGTCGATCTCTGGTGCTGGTGGGGGACTGACCTGATGGTGGATTCAGCAAAGACCTTCAGTGACCGTCTTAAGGCCGTGTCACACGGCCACTGCCAACATATGGTTCAGTCTTTCCTGATACGTGCGTGAAATTTCAAAAGTGTTCGTCATTCGTCGAGGGTTTCAGCAGTCGGGTTTTTATGTGAATTTGTTTTTGAGCTGTTCAAAATTTCGGTCGGTTGAGAATTAAGCAGTTTAGGAGTATTTCATGCAGTTTAGACACATTTACTATGTCAATTTGAGGAGATCCATATACAAATTTGCAGCTTTCCACAACCGTTCGGTTGTGGAAACAGACTTGTGTCTAACAGACTTTTCACGCATGAACCACCAAAGTCTAACTTTTATATTGTATGTACGGCGCACATGTAATGTTCAAATTACATAATTAAAGCACAAATTACTAATGAATTGGATACAAACAGCACAAAAATCGAGCACGGTTCAGGCTCTACATTGATTTATGTATTCTTTGCATGGTTTATTCGTACTTCTTCTGTAGTTTCAACGTGGTTCACTCATAATACATCTGTGAAAATTTCACGTAAAGACATAACTTTTCTCTTTTTTTTTTTTTTTACATATTCACAACTTTGTGCAAAATGTACAATACAGACCAAAAGCTTTAGTCTGTACTGTACGTAGCGGCTGTGTGACACGCCCTTCACTTATGTCTGACGCCATGATTATGTTTTTTCAACATGAAAAAACGGATTTAATTTCAGCGGTCTAAAAGGATTCTGGGGGATTTAATTTACTGACTTCAATGTGTGGTTCGTCAAACCAGAACTGTACCAAATTTTTACCGGATACGGCGTAAAAGGAATCACCTCCAGACTGAAGTGAAATGGAAATATGTAACCTGAGGAACAAAGAGGAGACGCTTTGGAGAGACGACTGACAAAACAAAAACAACAAAAAGAGTCAAATATGTTGACGGTGGACTCTTCTCACTCTCCACATCAGCTGGGATCACAGCAGATTCCTGATCTTCTGTGTCGGTTCACTTTGATCCTCTTTAGATCAGCATTAGTGAAAGTCTTTTTGGTAGATTGTTGGAAGATTCCCCTCTGGACTTTACTTTCCTGCAGCAGAGGGGCCTTCGGTCGGTTTGGCTCACAATATCTGAGGCTGCGTTGGAGATGCTAACGCTAAACAGACGTGACCAGGCATCAGGGAAAGATGATGTTACAAAAAGCTCAGATCATTTTAAAATGGGCTCAGAAACAATCGTATGATTTATTCAGATGTGGAAATATCAAGAACACCTTCATTTTGTTCTCTAAGGTCTTGTTGGGACATTTTCCACTTTAGATGAATAGTTTAAAGTGAAATCCTGGCTCCATGTGATCTGCAGCTTTTCTAATATGCCAGATTCATTTGTCATGTTTTTAGCTCACACAGCCACTACATACATTTTGTGCACATTGCAATGATGAAAATTGGTCAAATAAATAAAAGAACAAAATAACCAGATAAAAACCAGCAATACATTTTTTGAAAAGTTTCAAAACATTTAATAATGGTTTTCTGCTTTGTCTGATTATTAGAATTTCAACTGAGAACACTTACAGATGGACTCGGGAAACCTTTAAGACAAAACTGGGACTTTTGTTTAGCTAAATTTCAAAATGTTTTGAAAGTTTCATCAACAGACGAGGGATTTCTAGTCAAGAGGTGAACTGATGAGCTGCTTTGCTTGTTTAACCTGAACTCCATTACTCAGACCAGTGACTCCATGATTGGAAACCTTCTGAAAATGACACAACAAACACCTGAATTGACGTTCAAACTTTTTTTTTCCTTCATTCAGTGTTACGGCTGTGGTCGTATTTGGTTTTGTTTTGATCCGTCTGTTCTGTGGTTTGTGTATTTGTTTTTCGATCAGAGAGGTGTTTTCCCTTTTCTTTTAGTACAGGTAAGATGACAGATTTCAATTGGGTTCAGTGGGGTTTCACTCACTCTGAAGCCTTTGTGCTTCACTTTTAGTTATTGTTGGTTGTTGTTTATTTCTTTGTAAATAAATAAGATAATATTTATATGGAGACATTCGTTTGGTGTTTTTGTTACAGTCAGTTTGGTGGCCCAAACATTACTTTTATGTTATGCCCCCCCTAGACACAAAAGGGGGCGTAACGACCAGCACCAAACCCGAACTTCGCTGACGTTTTCTTGTCATCGTCCCACATATCAGCGATCTCTGAGGACGGATGACCCCCAGAAGTTCTGGAGAGCTTCATTACAGAGGATTTGTTGAGAAAACAGTAAGAGGACCACTCCAGCGTTTCCATGACGACACAATGTCCACACTTTCAAGAACAACCGAGCGCTCCCATGATACTTTTAGACGTTTCACACGGCCGGCCTCCTGAACTCCTGTTTGTGGATGTTTTTAGGAATCAAATGTAACAGGAGCTCCTCCCTCCCATCTCCTCCTCCTCCTCCTCCTCCTCATCCTCCTCGAACAGGGTCCTCGTGCCGGTACGCTCTGCTTGGCAGGCTCCTGATCAGATCCAGATGCTGGAGCGTGGAAGCCTCTCAGCTCTGATGGATGAGGGTCAGGATGAAGTTGCGAATGGCGTTTCGCCTTGTGTCTCCGTGACGCTCCATCTGCCTTCTCGCTGTTGCTCGCCGTCAGGCCGGCTGCCGGTTTCTGTTGAGCTGAGCCGGCTCCGTTCTGGCACGCCGCCTCCCTGCAGCTGAGGGTTTAATTGACTCTTTTATAGTCAGAGAGTAAATCTTAACAGTGATTTATATTGCTGATAAACAGAACCAGTTTTCGCTCAGCTTTTCCATCCACCGCACTGTGAACTGTTAATTATAGTAAATGAAACCCAAACAGCTCATGCAAACCTGCAGTTGAGCAAAGTTTTCCACTCTGAAAATGTTCTGCTCTGCATCAGCCTGCACCATTAGCTCCCCAACCCCCCGAGAATGGATCACTTTTCCTTAAATTGTGGGTTTGAGAATCTTTGACAACAATTAAAAACAGAGCCTTCTCTCCTTTGTTCCCTTAGGACCATGCCGGCGCTGCTCAGCTCTGCCGTCCTGCTGCTGCTGTTTGGCTTCCTGATTGGCCTGAGCTCCTCTCTGGACCCAAGAGACCCCAATGTGTGCAGCCTGTGGGAGAGGTGAGGCCTGTCTGACGGTGACGAGCGGCGGCTGGGATCCGGTTATCTTCCACACGGCAGATCCTTTCTCTTCAGCAAACGGCAACAAGCTGATGCAAGGCCGAGTGCAAACTAATGCAGCAGTTCAGACGTTTTTGTTGTTGTTTTTTGACGTTTTTTTGCTAAATCTCAATGAAGACGACCCAAACCTGTGGTCACATCAAGACCCAGCTGCTTTGATTCGTCTTTATTATTTTTAAATGAATTATAGACGGTTTCTTTTCCAAAAGTGGTCAAATTAGTGAAACTGGTTTTGGAACAGAGACCCTGACAAACTCTCAGAGCTTAAAGATCCTAAAAAGATCAGAAACTCTTTGTTTGCTTTTGTCCAAATTGGAAAGCTTTTATTGGAAATATTAAACAAATCCTTAATAAGGAAGGAGAAATCACCTCAGCACAGTAAATCCCGACAGACGTGGAAATACGGGTGGGAGCTAAAGTTTAGTAGGTTTATTTCAGTGCTGAAGTTTGGCAGCTGCATTGAATCGTGGGAGGAGTGGGTTGAATTTGTAAGAAGCCTCCTGGTGGCGAAATGGTGAAGTGTGCTGGCTTCACTGACTTTTGCAGCTAAAAGACTAAAGGCAAAGTGTGTTCCACCTCAAAACTGGATGTCATTCAAGGGTTCAGTTATAACAGACTTAAAAAGGAGAGTAAAAGTGCCATAAAAGTTCCAGTTTTAGACTTTTACCTACATATTTTTAATGTGAATCATCTGAATGAATTTTCATCATTTTGCAAAGTTGTTCATACACGTAGGGTCAATATATAGCAATTCTGTGTGTTGTTGGCGTTAAAATGGTATCATTTCGAGTTTCTAAGTTCCAGCTGGAATGATGATTTTTATCTATATGATGTAGAGCGTTGGTTATTGTTATTTATTTTGAGTTTGGGATGAACAGTTTGACTTTTAAAAACGCTGCCGTTCAGTCTAAAAAGGAGAAAAGGCGTTAAAAAAAGTTATGGGGGGAAAAAAAGAAGCTGACATTAGCATCAAGGTATGCATTTATGTAAAAATCATTTTTAGCTTTTGCTGTAATGCATATTTTAACAAACACTTACATTTACACTGTACATGTTCAGGTGCATCAATAAAAAACAATAAACTAGAATTAAAAAAGAGACGGAGACGTTTGCATTGAACACACACTGACGCTCCGTAACTCTCTGACCGTTTATGTGATCAACGATCAACGATCAACGATCGAATGCATGATCTGAGCTTTTTTGTAACATTCAGTCAGTTCAAATGACTGAATGATCTCATCACGGTGGATATTTATCAATCAAAGCAGAAGTTTCACAAGAGGCATAAGTTAGATAAGGTAATTCTTCTGTAACAGTCCTGGAACATCGCCTGTCCGTCCTGGGAGAGGATACCTCCTTCATGTGGACATTTTTTTTTTTTTTTTTGATGCCCTGGAATCCATTTTCTTAAGATTTCTTTACTTAACAGAGGAGGGTCTAAGGGCAGGGATGCCCAGTTCAGCTCAGTCAGTTTAGTTTTTTTAGTTTAGCAATCAGCTATTTGATGTGTTGTAATATTGGGCTGTATAAATAAAACTGAATGGAATAATAAAAAAATATATATATATATTTAAAGTTTGTATAATTTTCAAACTATCAAACAGATTTGAAAACAGTTTGTGTATCTTTTTTGTCGTGATCATTTAGACGTTGAAATGTCTTTAAAACCTCAATGGTGACACTTTTTCGCTGACATTTTAAATTTGTTGAAAGATTTTCTTACAATAATCTATCAAATGTGTCTCTTCTGGCTGTGATACAAGATTTTCTCTCTGAAAGACTAAAGTCAGTTTTTGCTCTTAATCTGTAGATTTTTCACATCTTTGTCTTTCAAAGTGTTTTCTGTCTGTTGCTTGAACTAGAAGATGAAACTTTGCATTTTCAGACGTTAACATGTAACTGAAATTAACCAAAATTTCGATCAAATACATCCTTTGTAGCTGAAGTGTAGAACAACATCTCGTTTTGGCTTTCAGCTTCACCACTTCAGTCAAAGAGTCCTACTCTCACCCGTACGACCACGTGACAGAAGAGCCGTGCTCGGACCCGCGCACCTCCAACCGATGCCTCCGCCACAGGTAGGAGGAGAAGCGGCATTCTGCCTTTGCCGGTTCTGCTGCTGTTCTCTCCAAGCCGCTCTGTTCTCTGCGGTCCTTTCAGAATCACCTACAGAACCGCATACAGACAGGCTGTGAAGACCGACCACCGCAAGAGGTACCAGTGCTGCCCCGGGTACTACGAGAGCGGAGGCAAATGTGTCCGTAAGTAACTTTGTTGGGATTTTTTGTCGCAGCCTCAGCATCACAAAGTTCCTAAATAAATTTGATCACATTATGAAGAAAACTGAACGTGAAATTCAGTGAATTTAAGACTATTAAAACAACGTTTACTTGTTTAAAGAAAAGCTAAAGGCTTGGGCTTCATTTATGGTTCTTTGAACTAAAATTTAAAAACTTAGAACCAGAACCAGAAACAACACACACAACCTAACTGCCAGGAAAAGAAATCCTCTGGAGTTTTGTGGGAAAGAAAAAAAATAAGAGTCGACATTTTGACAAACCAGTGAAGCAGTGAGAACTTCATTTTAGAAACTAAAATAATACTAATAATACACGAAAGCATCCTAAAAACAGGAATTGAAACTGAAAAAAGAAGTGGTACAGATAAGAGAAGAGGATTCAACCTCTTTGACCAAACTGACATTTTGGGCTGATGAATTTGGAATTAGGAGATCAAACTTGGTGTGTATTGGAGGTCAGTTGATGCTGCATTTCTGCCAATAATTCAGCGACTCTTCAGTGAAGCAGTAACCCTTTGAGCCCCCCTGCCCACTAAATAATATCCTATTCATAAACTGTGAAGATCAGACCGACAGCCATCTGTGTTTCTTCAGTACCTGAAGCGTTTAGCGTAGTTCAAGGTCAAACATGAAACCTAAAGCCTTGAGGCAGTGTCACAGAGCCACTACGCACGTCTAACACATAATGCATGGATAAAAATTGGTCATAGATGGATATACGTGGAAAAAGTGACAAAAGTTGTGGTCTTTATGTGAAATCCTACAGTTGTTTTACTAATAAACCATGTTAAAATCATGAAAAAAGTGCGAATAAATCAATGTAGATCATGAACCATGCGTGATCATTGCGTTGTTTATACCATGGTCCAGGTGAATACTCGAATCTCATTGGCTGCTGGGTGTGCGGTAAAAAGTGATAACCGCACAGCCCAAAAAGAAGTTCCGGTCACCTATCTTAAATCTACTGTACCACTGCTCCGGCTTTTTTAATTAACCTTTAGCTTCATCATCTGGACAAAAACAAGCGGTAAGACGTGAACTTTTCCACTGAACTGATGCTTTCTTCAACCCATCGTGACAATCAGCATACATATCGCTTTATATCCCCGAATCTTAACAGCAGCGGTGGTGTGGCACCTTGTCACGTTACTGTGACAACACGCCACACCACGTAACAAATAGTCCGCTTTTCGTAAAAAAAAAAGCGATCCGATTCGGAAAACAAGAATGAAGGCCTAAAAACTGGTTAATATTTATTTATTTTGTAAGTGACCATGGTATAAGCGGGTTAATGGCCTTCGAAGTGTGCATTATCACTTTTTAACGCACTTTGCGGAGGCAACTACGCGTCGGACGGTTCAGGCTTCCACGGCGTGCGTTAGAAAGTGATAACACTTCGTCGGCCATTAACCCTTACTTATACCACGTAATTTGAACGTGATATGTGAGCCTTATTTAATAAATACACATCATTGTAGATCATGAAAGGTTTGTTAGACATCCATGGAACGGTCGTGGAAAACCACAAATTTGCGTATGCATCTTACAAAAAAATCACGCACAATTGTGTAAGATTTATGTTATAATTGCATAGAAACTACGTAAAATACGCATAAACCGCATAATTCTGAATCGACCCAAAAATGTAGAACAGCCCAAACCTATATTCACATTAAGAGCCGTTGGCTGAAACGGACAGATGTCCGTCTACGGTTGAAAGATTTTCTTACAATAATCTCTCAAATGTGAAATCTTTACAGTTGCACTGAAGCAAAGAAAAACACATAAGAATTACGTATGTCATGCATGAAGACTGAGTGTTCATACGCAGAAAATGAATAAAATGTATGCAGTGGCTGTATGACCCTAGAGTAGGGGTGTCAAAGTCTAATTCAGAGAGGGCCAAAATTAAGCAGTGAAGTAAAGTCACGGGCCAAACTCGATATTTATCGAAAAATTAACTGCAACGAATATGTAATGTTTAACCTTTTCATATAGTGTCTTCTTATGTGAGATTCTTTCGTTTCAGCCACGTTAGCTCCACACACAAGACATTTATATTCATATAATACAGATAATCTGCCTCCCACCTGTCTTCAAAGCTCCTGTTGGCCATCTTTCGTTTGTGGAGGATGAAATTAATTTGTCTGATGTGACTGGAGCATGGCTCTCAATAACTGTCAACAGAAAAAAGGAGCGCTTGCCGGTTTCCACTGCGCGCCAACAGACTAGCAATGCATTGTGGGATCTAGAGTATTAGCGAGTATTAGTGATATGATCTTGCAGGCTAATTATAATTACACTGCGGGCCAAATTTGGCAGACCCATGGAAAGTCGTAGAGAGCGGGGGCGTGTCTTTAGTTTCCTTCATGAAAATGGAATGTACCATTGTCATGCATGGGGTAAATATGTTGTAAAGTATTCATAAGACTAGAGTAAGTTGCATGCACTTTACGTGACGCTGTTTGTACAGTGTCTTTGCACCTCACTAGTAATGCACAAGTTCCCGTCGGATGTCCACACAAACTAAACTCCGTCTAAGTTCTACGTGAACATTATTGTCCTACGGGCTCACTAAGCAGACCATGACATTTGATATGTGCCAGGTACAAGTTGGCCCATTTTTCTCCGGCAGACACCTCGTTTCCACCCGTAAGGACGCTTGTGACGAGGCTTTCTCCGTCTGATTGTGACTCATGGTCACAAACCATCCCAGAGGTTGGGCGTGCAGCTCTCCTCCTCAACCACGTCATCAGGTTGAGCTGCAGCAGCAAAATGCTTGTGATGGTTGTGGTTTGTGACAAACAATGACACATTTCTTCACACAGCAACTCTTCCTCGTTACTCACAGCCAGCCTCTTGTCGTCTTTTTTTTTTTTTTTTGTCTTTTTATGAACAGCATGTGGAGCTAAATAACCAAAATGACGGCTTTGTTTTGCAGCGGAGCTTCTCGAGCTGCTGGAATGTTAAACTGAAACATATCGGGTCTTTTTGCATTTCATGTGTTTGGGTAATTTCATCAGGTTTGGTCTCATCAGCAGAACATCTGTGCGCTTCAGAGGTTATGCCGGGGTTCATTTTACTGTAACGTTGGCGTGGAATCTCAGCTTAAACCAACAGCAGTTATTCAGAACCCTCATTTGAACTATTCCTTCATTCTTTGGTCAGGATGTGTATTTATATTTGTGTGGGTTTGGACTCCATTAGAAGATCCAGAACCTTTTTCTGAACCGGCTTGACTTCCATTGGATCTCATGACCAGAGCTCAGTGGAGTCGGAGCTTTTGACGTCCTAAACAAACTAAAACTCAGGTGAACGGTCTGTTGGGGATTTTTACTTCACGTTTTTGGGAAAAGACAGAAACTTTGAAACCCTGAAAAGGGTCATCAAATTCCTTAAACCAAACCCAGAACCAGAGAATAATGCCAATGTGATGAAGGTTTCCTCACAGCCGTTACTCTGTAAGGCGTTTTCAGAGCTGAGCTCAATCAAAACACCACATGATTCTATTTGAGTGAAATTTTCATCTCAAATGTATAAAAAAAGGAACTGTGAGGTTCATTTGTTGTGAGTTCTGAAAACAGTTCTGTTCTAAAGTTTATGAACTTTAAAAAAAAAAAAAAATCTTACCTGCTGTGATGACATGATGAATGGATTTGGGTCCAGTTACTTTTTTAAAGTTGACTCTTACAGCAGCTGGAAAAACTTTTGCTCTTCAAATGTCCTAAAACAGAGAGACATCGGGTTGTTTGTATCACTTTGGGATATTGTGAAAGTAGAAAAACACTACACTCTGCAAGTAAATATGCACAGAAAGGCAATCTCCTACAATACATAACGACTACAGACTTTTTCAAACGCATTTTTCCGTCTGCTCCAGATTCACAGCAGATGGAAAACAGAAATACTCAGAAATGTATGTTTTATCTTATTTTGTTGTACATTTGTCCTCCATTAAAATAATAATACTACAAGAACATGTAAAAAACACTATTTTCCTTGAAGTGGGTCTTTAAAGAATATGGCTTTTTCTATCTGTTTCTATCCACAGAGGCAGGACTAGCCTGCGACCTGCATTTTTAATGCTCACCCCCTTTTTTTCCTTTTTAAATGTGGTCGCGGTCTTGCTGTAGTGCAGATTTTTTTTCTTTTGCAATTTAGCATGTTTTTGCTTTTTAAAAGGCACATTGTGTGCTGTGTCCTCCTGATAGGGTGTTGATCTTGTCCGTCAGTCTCCTCTGGGTCATGTCTCCTGTACAGAATAGTTCCAGAGTTCCATAAATCTTTAACCGCGATCAGATCTTTGTTTTCATTCTTTAATACTGGATTTATATTTCTATGACAGTTTGGACTTTGAGAGAAAAGTGAGAGAAAACAAGAGAGAAAAGTGTAGAAAGGTTCTGAGAAAAGTTTATAAAGTGTGTAGTAATGAGTTTTACAGGTTTAAATCATCTAGAATCCTACTTCACAGATTTCACCCGTCTTATTTTGAGAACACAACTCCTGTGGAACACTGAGGAACACTGTACACTTGGAGGATTTATACAAAATACAAAATACATTTACATACATTTTTCTTTAACCCTTGTGCTATCCTAGGCACTTTAACATTGGGGTTGGGTCATCTAGACCCACTATTCAGTGCCTAAACCTTTGTTCTTCACTGATTTGTGATCTTCACTGGTGTCCATGGATTACAGTACATGAAATCCTCTCCACCTTTATCCATCTTTGTCATGGTAGGGAGAACACGTCAATGTAAGGGTGGGGTCATAGGATAGCACAAGGGTTAATGGCAAACTGTTCTAAAGCAATGCATTGTGGTCTATATTCATTAATCTCCTGTAGTGAGTATTGTTGAGCACTAGTTTTTCACAGACTTATGGGAAATTTCCAGGGTACTGGGCTTTGGAATGGTCGATTCAGACACCATGACATTTGCCCCAACAAAGTGCACCAAGTAGTGAGTGAATGTACTTCCTCGTGCCGCTAAACATTGTTGTAGAAATGCTAACAGGAAAAACGTTCTGTATTGCTTGAGGTTAAATCAGGTTTTGTCACGTGTGCAGCCTAACTACATAAAAATTTCATGGAAAGAGGATCAGGGCAACGAGTGAGGGATTAGAGCTAAACTGTTGTGGTCTGGGATTCCAATATGTCTGCTAATGGCACAATGACAGGTCCAGAACTCCCCCTAGTTGGGTCAATAATAATAATAATAATAATTAAAAAGAACTTGCCAGTGCTGCTGATAATGACGATGATGATGATGAGGGATGCAGTCCAGCGATTGTTGTTCCAAACGTTTAGTTTCAAATAAACAACGTGACAAAAGTGTGTGAATGCGTCACTATCGTTGCATCATTTGTCTAGAAAATCCTCTTTAACTCTGTTAAAACAGAGAACAGAGTTCAAAGGAGAATCTTCAGACTGCCACCCTGCTGCTTCTGCGGACAGGAACGTATAGAAATAGCCAAACGTTTAACCGCACACACATCTTAGCATGGGTTAAAAAAGATTCCTGTGTGGTTTCAGCCACGGATGATGGTAATAACAAGCTCTCCGAGTTTTGTGCTGGAAATTCTGGAATTCTGAAGATAAATGTTTGCCGTTCCGCGGCTTCAACGTGCATTTATGGTTGCTCGCAGTGGAGCGGCGGCGGCGGCCTCGTGGCACGCTGCTTCCAGCGTTTCCTCTTGTTGTGGAAGTGCTCTGAAAAGCTGAGTCACAAAATAGCTGTAATTGAGATGTCATCTGAATTCTAAAGCTGCTTAAGAATGGGCTCTGCAGTGGTTCCTCATTTCTAAATACGTGCAATTACATGTCGTGAAGCTTTCATCCGCTGTGTGATGACACTCTGGATCCTCCAGAAGCTGCAGAGAGAAGAACAGAAAAGAATGGGTTTATTGTCTCAATAGAAAACACTTGTTCTCTGTCAGATTGTTCGTCTCTGTCATAAATATGGGTTCAGTTCAGCTAATTGAGACCAGTCATGGTGTGAGCCTCTGAAGGACGTTCCAGCAGGCAGCTCCATGGATGAACGCCATCTCCA